>JADLZK010003301.1:0-1416709 GCA_015847255.1 Hyparrhenia diplandra | reverse complement strand
TGAGACTAGAAAAGTTTTCTAGTGCACATATAATGAGGTGGCGAGTTAAGGCCATGCTCTGGTTAGAGGCTAAGATGTTACGGGTTACTTGTTGGATCGCCTCGGGGAAATATCTTTAGAGAAAAGAGAAGATTCCAGGGGAGACAACACTATCTTTAGAAGAACAATCCTAAACAGTCTTGCTAGTCATCTAGAAGATGCAAACTTGCACTTCCAAGATGAGAGGGCATTGTGGGATCAACCAAATGCAACCATTGGTACATCTGAGTTGTACATTATGGAGAGCTTTCATGACTATAAGATGGTTGCTAATCGATCTATATTCAAGCAAGCGCATGAGGTTCAACACATGGCAAGAGAACTTGAACTCCTTAAGTATGTCATACCCGATGAATTTGTAGCCGGATGCATTATTGCTAGGTTGCCTTCTTCATGGAAGAAATTTGGCACAATTCTAAAACACAAGAGACGAAAAAATATCGGTTGTAAACCCGATAGCATCTCTTAATGTTGATGAAAAGATTCGGGTGAAGAATACTATTGAGAAGGGGAACAAGAGCCATTCTAGCACTAATATTGTGCAAGAAAACCCACATGGCAAGAACAAAGGGAATAAATCTTCCAATACCAAGTTAGCAACTACCTTCGAGAAGAAGAAAAATAATGATGAGGTGCCTTGCTTCACTTATAAACAGCTTGGTCACTTTTTCAGTGAGAATAATAAGAATGTCAACCTCGTGACTATTAGCAATGCTGATGAAGAGTACGATAATGTTCCTCTTGTACTATCGGTATTTCAATCACCAAGTTGGTGGGTTGATACAAAAGCTAATATTCATGTGTGTGCTGACATCTCTTTGTTTTCTTCTTATAAAGAACTACAAGGTTCTTCTGTCCTAATGGGGAATGGGTCACATGCTTCTGTTCGTGGTGTTGGCACGGTAGAACCGAAGTTTACTTCGTAAAAATCGCATAACCGAAGAACGTGCAACATGTCCCCTACTATTCGCAAGAACCTTGTTAGTGTTTCCCTTCTTTTAAGAGATGGGTTTAAGGTAGTGATGGAGTCCAATAAATTAGTCATGTCTAAGCATGGACAATTTATTGGTAAGGGTTACGATTTGTGGCGGCTTTTTCCGCCTAAGTTTGGCGCGATTTATGTAATAAGTCGTGAATCATATTTGTGGCACAATAAATGATAGTTCAAGTGTTTGGCATTCTCGTTTATGTCATGTGAACTTTGGTTTGATGTCACATTTATCTAGCTTGAAGTTAATTCCAGATTTCACTATTGCCAAAGGTTCTAAGTGCCATAGTTGTGTGCAATCTAAGCAACCTCGAAAGCCTCACAAGGCAGCGGAGAAGAGACACTTGGCACCTCTAGAGCTCATACATTCGATCTATGCGAGATGAATGGTGTGTTGACTAAAGGTGGAAAGAGATATTTAATGACATTGATTGATGATGCTTCTAGATATTGCTATATTTACTTGCTGAAAACTAAAGATGAGGCATTAGACTACTTTAAAATCTTTAAGGCTGAAGTTGAAAATCAACTAGAGAGAAAGATTAAACGTCTAAGGTCGGATCGTGGTGGTGAATATTTTCCTATAATATTTGATGAGTTTTGTACGGAACATGGTATTATTCACGAGAGGGCGCCTCCCTATTCGCCCGAATCCAACGGAATTGCCGAGAGAAAAACCGCATTGACCGACTTGGTTAACGCCATGTTAGACAATCTTTGGTTTATCTAAGACATGGTGGGGAAGCTATATTGATTGCGAGTCATGTCCCGAATAGAGTTCCAAATGAAATAAAGAGACGACGCCATATGAGATGTGGGTTGGTAGGAAACCATCACTTTCATACTTGCGCACGTGGGGATGCTTGGTGAAAGTCAATATTCCAATTAATAAGAAGCGTAAGCTTGGACCAAAGACGGTAGATTGTATCTTTCTTGGATATGCTCACAAATAAATTGCCTATCGATTTTTAGTAGTAAGATCTGAAGTTTCTGATATGCTTGTAGATACTATCTTTGAATCTCGTGGTGCTACATTTTTTGAGAATATATTTCCTTTGAAAGATATGCGTAGCAATGTTAGATTTTCTACTGAATTAGCTCCTGATGATACTATACCTATCAAATACCCTGTTGAGTCATTTGAACAACCACTTGAGAAGGATGACAATGAAGTTCCTGTGAGGAACAAGAGACAAAGGATTGCAAAATCTTTTGGTGATGATTTCATTGTGTACCTTGTGGATGATACTCCCACCTCTATCTCAGAGGCATATGCATCTCCAGATGTAGACGATTGGAAAGAAGCTGTTCATAGTGAGATAGACTCGATTCTTTCTAATGGAACTTGGGAGCTATCTGATCTACCATTCGGTTATTATAAACCAATTGGATGTAAGTGGGTGTTCAAGAAGAAGCTTAGACCTGATGGTACTATTGATAAGTACAAGGCTCGGCTTGTGGCAAAGGGTTATACTCAAAAGGAGGGCAAGGATTTCTTTGATACTTACTCACCTGTTTCTAGAATGACCACTATTCGAACACTACTATCCTTGGTCTGCCTCATATGGTCTGATCATTCATCAAATGGATGTAAAGACAACTTTTCTCATATGGAGAGTTGGATGAGGAGATTTACATGGATCGGCTGATGGATTTGTAGTAAAAGATGAAGAGCAAAAGGTGTTCAAGCTATTGAAATCTTTGTATGGCTTGAAACAAGCACCTAAACAATGGCATGAGAAGTTTGACACTACGTTAACTAGTGCCGGTTATCTTTGTCAATGAAGCTGATAGGTGTGTGTATTATCGACATGGTAGGGACGAATCATGTTATATTATGCTTATATATGTTGATGATATCTTAATTTTTGGTTCCAACATTGATGTGATCAATGAAGTCAAGTCTTTCTTGTCTAAGAGTTTTGACATGAAAGATCTAGGAGAGGCTGATGTAATTCTAAACATCAAGCTAATTAAGGAAGAGAGTGGGATTACATTGTTGCAATCTCACTATGTTGAGAAAAGCTTTTGAGCCGTTTTTGGCTTTATGGACTATAAGCCTTCTCCAACACCTTATGATCCTAGTGTGACATTGAGAAAGAATAAGAGAATTGCTAGAGATCAATTGAGATACTCTCGGATAATTGGTTCACTCATGTATTTAGCTAAGCGCAACTAGACCAGATATCTCTTTTCTTTGTGAGCAAGTTGAGTAGGTATATGTCCAACCCGGGTGATGATCATTGGCATGCACTTGAAAGGGTCTTGCGTCATCTTAAGGGTACAATGAGTTATGGAATTCACTATTCGGGCACCCGGCTTTGCTAGAGGGATATAGTGATGCGAACCGGATTTCTCGATATTGCTCAAATCTACGCCACAACTGGGTATGTCTTTACTCTTGGAGGTGGCACGGTGTCATGGAGGTCTTGTAAACCGACTATTTTGACTAAGTCAACCATGGAAGCGAGAACTTCTCGCTTTAGAAACAAAGATCTCGCAGAGGCGCGAGTGGCTGCGTGAGCTCTTGTCCGACTTGCTTGGGTGGTTGAAAAACCGGTGCATCGCTATCCTTATGAACTGTGATAATCAAACAAAGGATCACTAAAGTGAATAGTGCTAAGGATAATTCAAAGTCAACACGACACGTTAAAAGACGCTTGAAGACCGTCGGGGAAGTTGAGAAACTCCTGAGTAATAACCGTATCTTATATACGCATGCACAAAAACCCGGCGGATCTCTTTACTAAAGGGCTATCACGTAATGTGATAGAAATTGCATCGAGGAGATGGGTATGAGACCCATATGAGTTTACTGATAGTAGTAACCCAACCTTTTTGATCGGAGATCCCGTGACTAAGGATCCGGAAGAACAAGCTATTGGTAAACCGAGGAGAGTATATTTATAACCCTCTCTAAGTGAAGATGCAATAACTCTCAAATGCGTTGAGGCACTCAGTATGGCGGGTTGGCTAATGCCTTAATATGTTCTATTGGCTTTGACAAGCGAAGATGCGATCCTACGAGCATTCTTGAAAAGAACGCACCTATATGAGTTTGACTCGTTAAACGCCGCAGTCTATGAGACTTGGGTGGCCTCTAGTAAGCTCATGAAGAGACCGGGGAGTATGGCGTATATGCTCCACCCACGGGGTAAGGCTACTTGGCAGCCAGTACTAGTGTGGCTTTAAGTAAAGCTTGTTCGCACAAAACTTGCAATTCAAGGCGTAGTCTATTGTTCAAGTTGTGAATAAGTGTAGCTTAAGGACCTAGGCGAAGTTCAACTTCACGCCTCTGCCCGAAATAATCTTGGTATATTAACATGCGGCGAGAATTGGCAAAACTCTAAATGGGTATTTGAGATCCGGTGGGGGTTGTTGGAATTTAGATGGGCTTGGCCCAATAACAAATTCGAAAATTCCTAGAGAGATCTCAAAGGCCCATTCTATTTTTAGTAATCTTGGTCTTGAAGGCTGCGAGTCCTGAACCGACTCGGTAGAGAGTCCTAAACCGATCGTGATCGCGACACGATGTTCGGGATATATAAGCGACCTACCGGCCACGCCAAAAAAATCAGATCGACATCTCATCTTGGTTTAGAGAGGAGTCCCTTGAATGGACAATCTCTCAACTCCGAAGAATTGAGATAGAGTTTTCGCCTCTTCTTGTTGTTGCGCCGCCGTAGCTACTCCAGCCCGATTGCTTGCGTGCACCGGCCGACCGGGCGGCAGGTCTCGAAACCCTCGTCTTTGCGATCCCGCAGCGGGGAGAAGGCGAATAAGGTTTTTGGGAAGCGCTCTTCGCGCGACCGCTCCCGATCTTCGTCACGGCTCGTCTTCCGGGAAGGACACGCGAGAGGACCGTCCCAAATACCGTCTTCATCGGCAACTTCTTCGACTTCTTCAGCAGCAACCGCCCGATCGACGACAGCGACAAATGACTGGAGGACCTCGGCGCCGCTTTGAAACCTCTTCATTGCGTTGTCCTCAAGCGTCGGCCCGGTAAAACATATCTAGTGTACAAGTTGGGTTTACACTAGTTATTATGTTCATACTACGTGATATCATGATCTGTCCCCGCTAGTATATGCGATATACTTGATCTGTCATGCTAGTAATTTAAACATGTTTAATCTAGTTCATCTATTTGTCATGATTTATATTTTGGAATTAATCTGGAAATTGCCTAATTATTTCAACACTAGCAAATACATATTTCTGCAGCTTTGGTCACATGCAAGTTCAGAACGTCCAACTTCTGTCATGTGGTATCACTTCACTCACAACAAACGAATGCCGTAGACATGGAACCAATCAAAGGCTTCATGCACTAATGTATGTTAAATTTTAAAGAGTGGATTAAGGTCTGAACAGCGAATTGGCTGAATGATGAGCCGGGGAGGAAAACCGGACCTAGTGTGTTTTTTATTTTGGATGAAAACTTCGGAACCCCAATCATAGGGCACGCCACAACAATATACTATTTGATTGTTCAGTTTGATGGGCTTACAATTCACCGTAAACTACATATCATGACTTCATCTTCTATGTTGACACACTACCAAGGAATGCCCAGTCAGGATAAGGGCATTCGTAGCTCCAATCAGGACCAGTGTACCGCCACAATGCAACCATAGTCCTTCCTCGTCTCCATCATAACTGCCAAACAGAAAAGCATTTCAACAAAGAGCACACAATCTAAGCAGTAACCAAAAAAATTGTTCTCTGAACATCAAGGAGTAACCACCCCAAAAAATGTTAAGCAACAGTAAGCACTCACCCTACTGGAGCAAGATTTGGACAGTTTGTGCACATGGGGTCGATATCAAACTCATCTGTTTCTGCATCTTTGCTGCCATGATCAGCAGCACTGTTGTCTGGATCTGATGGTGAAATTTCTTTATTGTTACTTGTTCCTTTTTTGTTGGTCGTGGACAAAAGTTCCCCAATAGGTACAGCTCATCATTAGCTATTGGATAACCAGCGTGCTTTAGATGCACCCTTATCTACATTTTTAACATATCAGGGCATTATGCAAATGATACAAATGTATCAGCATATATAACATGCAAAAGCATAACGAAACACAATTTTATAGGAAAAAAATTCAGTAGCCAGATTAGTACCAAGACCATTATGACATCATCCATTGCAAAAAAAAAAAAAAAAAAAGAGAGAAAAAAAAGGCAAACTGGTGTATGTCAGTGAATTAAGCAATACTGCAATACATTGAGCATGAAGCTAGTTTAAATGAGGACTATTGAGTCAACATGATAGGAGCCATTTCATGGTTCTATCGTTCTAATGCCTATAACAATTGGTAGAAACTGGATGAAGGCTTGTGTTTTAGATAGTATGTGAAAACTAAGCATTATTCATGCTTTACTGGAAGTGTAAATATGTCTACAATGACTAGTGATAGGCAATACAAAGTTCTCAAGATATAGCCTTTACGATTGAGAAAATAACCATTTGTGCATGATTGTTGGAGCTGGGAGCATGGATAAAAAAAATACTTCACATGGTTTTAACAATTCAAACATGGGAATTCCTTCTCCAAATGCAACTCTGGTGCCACAATGGGACCATCCCTATCCCTTAACTATGATGAGCTGTTCCAAAATTCTCCAAAAGGGCACAAATCCATGATATATGCATATTTATTTCATCCGTGCTGTAGAGGCAAGGTGCATATCTGCTACCGATTTGACCATGAAATTTAATATGTGGGGACTGGGGACACAGCAAGTCATGCACCAAATCTATTAATTTCTTAAATCTAGATTGAGTGGCAAGTTATCATTGCTTGTTGTTACACTGTAAAATGCATCTGACCACTAGTATACTCAAATGCGTTGCAATGAACACAATTCAGAGAAAAATACCAGGTGAGTTCGGCCAGTCACAGGTTTGCACAAGACAATACTGTGTGTCCCATCAGTGTAAATCCTTTGAAACCTGGTGAGTGCTTGTTTTCCATTTGGTTCTTCACCAGAACCACCACTAATCTGCATTTCAGAAACTGTACTCAGATTAGTGCGTCAGAACAGTATTTTTTTGCTAAGTGCACATGTAGTTCTATCAAATCTTGCATGTGATTTGCATAAGTAAACAAATCTTTGTAGACATTGTTCACATCTACAAAGCAATCTGTACCAGCCTATAATTGCACTAAGAGCAATTGCTCCAACATTTTGCGACGGATAAACATGCACAACAAGATTATTAATTACTTACAGACCTCCACAGTACTTCTTCCTTCCCGTGCATTGAAATTTACATTAGCATCGACAGTTTGCGGAAAGACACCCGTTCAGATAGATATAAATTATCACTTATGTATGAGAAACAAATATATTTGAAATGCTTAGAAAACTGGCAATAACTTTCCAGCAATCTATTATGGTTCTCAGAGTAGATTCTTTTTACATAGTTTCTAAAGAAGATTCAATGACCGTATAGAACATGCCTCTTATTGCCAATTAGGTGTGCAGGTCACTCCTAGTCAGGCTAAGCGGACGCCTTTCAAATCAGAGTGTCCAAGTCCGAACCATCAGTAGTTCTAGGTAGTTGTATGTGCATGCCTGCACATAGGCGTCACCTTGAACTTTTTTTGGCTGGATCATACAGTAATTTAATACAAAATACACAGCTCCTAAACTTAGTTGGATCTCAAATTTTTCATCAGAAAAAGGAAAGCTATATGCAACGTAAGACAACTTGGCATCTAAGACGTAGGGCATAAGTAGAAAGTAAATTAAAGTAAAGATCTGACATGTTACAGAATTCCTCTACTATTTATATTCAGAACAGAATAGCTATTTATCCTTGGAGCCAGAGAAATGTGGGCAGTACATAAATGGTATATCTCACCATTAGGAGAAACCCCAACAACCTTGGCCACATATTCTTTTTGCAGCAGACCAGCTTCAATCTGCGATATATGTGTACTGATAGCTAGCCGCATATATGTGTGCATAACTGCACATCAAAGGATTAAGGAGAGCGCAGTAGCTATTATATGTTAGCAGGAACCACATCAAATGCAATGAAGTTTAGTAAGCTTTTATATCTTTGGCTAATGCTCTGTTATACAGGACCTTGACCTCACTACCAAGAAAGTCAACACGGAGGAGGTTAGAGGGGGATCGCACGGTTCATTGTGAAGCAGATCATTGAACCAACTGGCAGTTTTTCATGTCCCTCCGGATGCTACACCAATAAACAAAGATGATGATCAATAAGATCTGATGCCATTTGCCCTACTGCTGCTGCATGAGACCGTCTATGCATGTATTGGATTCTTGTATTAAGTGTGTGGCTACACAAATTTGAAAAATTGAACTTGATTTGTGTAGCATGTATTGGATTCTTGTATTTCGTGTCTGGCAAAACACAAAACAGTGTGTTGTGGATTTTATTTGCATGTTCGTCTCTGGTGCTACACTTTGAGTAATTTAACTTTTAATATATGTGTATATGAATGCTACGGAAGGCGATTAAGAGAGATAATTGTCTGTTACTGTAATGATTAGGGAGATAATTGACTATTTGTATGTTAATTAAATTGTTACGCTGGTTATGCATGTACAGACGCTTCTTGTTTTGTAGTCACAGACGTTCGTTGTAGTCACAGACGTTCGTTTATTGTACGTGTCTGCTGTATATTTTCTTATTACAGACGCGTGGACACACGTCTCTAATAAGCTTTTATTACAGACGTATTATTACAGACGTGTGTTTTGCGTGTCTGTGATAGGGCCAACACACGTCTCTAATAAGCTTTTATTACATAGTGAAATTTGAGTGAGCTCATATACCTAGAACCATGTTTCTGCACTATTTTACTGATTTTTATGTGCAAATGCAACAAGTCTACCATAAAAACATTAAAAAATCATACTTCATAAATATCCTCCCTTACTTTTTTATTTAATTCTACTAGAACTAAACAGGAGATCGACCACCAACCATATCTCCGCTTCTCGTTGCTTCTGGCAGCAAAGCCAAGGCCCAAGTGCTGGCGACTAGGCCAGCCGCTCCCTAGTTCGTTGCATCGCTCAGCATGCGAGCTGGCGTCGATATCGTCATGCGTACAGGCATGCAGGCGGATAGAGAATCCGATGCTCATGCAGGCGAGCAGGCGGATGATGTCGTCATTGGCGCACTTGTGGCGAAAAAGACAGGTGGAGCCTGTGCTGCAAGTGAACAGGCAAGCGAGGTCGGCGGGCAAAACATGTCGGCGCCATCGGCGGGAGCCTTCATGCTGGTGAGCCTGGGATGGCTCATCCGGCTTTGGTATTACCACGGTTGCGTATCCAGCTTGCGTTGGGCAAAAAATAACAGCGGGTTTTTTTTTTTTTTTTTTTTTTTTTTTGAATGGAGAGAGCTTTATTGATCAAGGGGAGTCGTTACAAATGAGTGACTGAACACACTCAGGAACCGAATCAAAGGAAACGCAACACTGGTTCGACCTGATGGCCAGATGAGCCAGCTCATGGGGCCACGTTATTCTGCTCTCTCCCTATCTGGAAGAAAGCCAGGCTACGCAGCTGCTGCCTTTCATGCAGAGTGTCCATGATAACAGGCGCCACCTTGGACCTGTCCAATTGTCCATGTCTCCCTTCTTCAACTTGTCAATTACAGAGGAGCAGTCTGCTTCCAACACCATGTCCCGACCAGTCCAACTCGCGGCCAACCCGACGCCCATGTCGTGTGAGGATTCAAATTCGGCTTCGAGCAGTATTCGTGTAACACCCCGGAATTTTACAGGCACCCGGAATGTCACTAAACAATACCAACAACAGCCGCAACTAACAAATAAAGAATTTGGCGGCATTTCCTTTGAAAATAAAGCAACGCGGAAGCAAAACATATATATATAAGAAAGAAAACCAAACTAGCATTATGAATATAAACGAACATCCTAACACAAATAAACGATACTCCAAGAAAAAGTTTATTAACCACTCTTTAAACATATACTTCAAAGTCTCATGAAAACAACCAAATTATTTATATTAAATCATGAAGTCTCTAAAAAAGAAGTGCGTGACGTGCAGCTAATCCCCCTTCCCTTCAAGCAATCATCAAGTACCTGGATTGAGTAAAGCAAGAGTGAGATGAAAACATCTCAGCAAGCAAATTTGTTTTGACAAGCTATTTAAACCACAAGTTGAGTTTTAACATGGAGTATTCCAATTGATATGATATCAAAATAAAGAGCAAGACAGAGTCTCAATTTGAGACATAGCCAAATGATAGAAAGCTTCATAATAGCATAGACCATTCTCTTCAATAATATACTTCATGATGAGTGCATATGAATGCAATGCAAAATGTCTCCTGCCTGCACACCCAACAAGGTGTGGATCCCATGATGCGTACCGGTACAGTCATGACCATAGGTCAAGACATAACTTCCAATGCCAATGAATGATGCAATGCACTTGGCATGTTGCAATGAAATAAATACAAACCACCAATAATACTTCAACTTCTTCTTCATGATGCGTGGGCTAGCCACAAATCACAATATGAAAAGTAACACCACCATGAATAATTAAATAAGACCACAATTCAGTAAGGTCAAATAAACCAAGGTCACATGTTTTGTATAACAGTGATATGACATTCTTATAAATAATATGATGTAGGTGATAAAAATAACATGCCAAAACGGTAGCAAACCACCGCTACATTTACTTGCCTCCCGAAGGAGAACAAATGCACTAGCGGCGTTCAGTGCTACCACCTGACATTCAAGCCTCTACCGTTTACGCTACCGATCAAGACAGCAGCAATGCCTCTACTCTTTTTCATAGACTTCAGAATATATGTCCAAAAATTCCCAAACTTTACCAGGTTATGTAAAACTCAATTATCTACAACTCTCTTATTGTAAGCTTTTGCATTTGAGGTCTCCAAGATGGTCTAATTAACCATAGAACAGAACTGAATATTTCTGACATCCAAAACTGAATGTCAGACATCAAAAATTCATAACTGAAGATATACTAATTCAATTAATATAAAATTTACCAATCTGGAAAGATAAAGAAAAATACTACCACTTTCATTCAGATCATAAGATCTAATTAATTCATCTAAATATTCTAAAACTGATTCAATGTAGAACTGTCCAGATTATCATCACTGCAAATCAGTCAACTTTAACTCCTCATATCTCCCAAACTACAAAGGCTATGGGGGTGATATTGGTGTCAAAAGAAACATGATGAAGTCCTCTACAAAAAAGTCTACATGCCTAAAATTTATTAAGGCCTTTAAGATGCCCGAAAACAGCAACGAACAGGAACTGCGCAATCTGACGGGTCCAGAACGTGGGCAAGATTGATTTCGGGAATTACCTAACTAAACCCCTCCTAAAAACATGATTTGATCTATCGATCTTGATCCAAAGAAGACAATTAGAATCCAAAATCTCACCTAGGTCAATCGCAATGAGTACGAAGGTGATTCCCAGGCTATCCTTGTCGCTGGGATGGCAACCCCCCCCCGATGGGATCTTGGAGAAGAACGGCACGACGGCGAGGACGGCAAGGCCCTAGTTCCCTGTTCCTCCTCTTCTCCCTTCTATTCGAACTCAGATCGTGGCAAAGGAGGGCGGCGGCTGCTGGGTAGAACCGAGTCGTGGGGAGGCGGAGATGAAAAGGAACGCACGGCAGATGAGGAGGTGTCCGACTCGGTCTAGGGTCGGGTACTGTAGCCGCGCTACAGTACTTCATTTTTTTTTTTTCCTTATTTCCTTTTCCCTTATTTAGTTTATTTCTTTCCTATTTTGGGCTGGGCGTTACAATTCGATCGGCTCCTGGCGGTAACCTCGGTTGCAGATGTGCGGCGGCGCAGCTTCGGGCATGCGGTGCTGCGGCTTCATGCGTGTGGCGGGCTTACTTCAAGCGGTGGTGCTAAGGGCATGTACAACCCACAGACGGCGGGTTGTCTGTATAACCTCGAATTTTGCATGCAGACAGATACAAAGACAACTCATACAACCCACAGACAGATGATCCGTCTGTAAGCTATTTAATGCTTTGCATATGGTTTAAGATCAATTACGGATATATTTGTGTACACCATTGTGTGGCTTATATTTGATAAAATATTATCAAACATAAATAAAAAAAATATGATTACAACTTTAGAAACCATGAATATAATAATTATATTATAGCAACAAATGCACACATGGAAGGAAAGCTACGTGCCCTTTTCCTGTCCACGCATGGAAGGAAATATCAAACTACGTGGCTTCTTCGTGCCCACGCATGGAAGGAAAATATCAAGCCGGCTTTCTCCACCGACCGCACACAATCCATTCATTCTAGCTATCGCCGCCGGGAGATCCCGTCAGGCAGCGAGCGAGCGGCGGTGCGTGATATGCGGCCCGTCCTCCCCTGCCGGCGGAGTAGCTCGAGCCCGGGTTGATTAAGCCGCCTCCGTCCTCTCCTCTGACCCTCTTCTCCAGCCGAGATGGTCTCCCTGCGATGCACCTCCGCGCACCACTCTCCGCTCGGCTCGCCGACCTGCCTCGGGGCTCGGGGCAAGGTGGGGAAGCGGCGGCGCGACCAGCCTCGGGGCTGGATACCCCCCGGATCTGCGGCCCCTTCTTCCTCGCTGGCCTCCTCCTCCCCGGCGGACTCCTCCTCCTCCGCGAGCTGCCCCTCGCTTCTCGCTGCTCCGCCTCACGACCGGCGAGAAGAGTGAGGCTGTGAGAAGGGAAAGCCGGCGGGGAGCAGGTTTTGGCGGGCGCGCGCGCGCGGGATCCAGCCCACCGGCGATCGAGAAGAAGCGAGCTCCTACAACCCGGCCAAGCGCGTCTGCCTGCGTTGGGGGAGCGGGGCGGAGTCGTCGACTCCGGAGGCGACGCGCAGGCCGTCTGTAGGTGGGTACGGGGTTGTTTTTGCAAAAATGCCGCTATACCGACGAGGCACACCGACGCGTTGTACATGCCCTAATGCGGATAGTGGCAAACGGCTGCGGGCAAGGCGAAGTAGGGCGGCAAGGTTGCAACGGCGGCGCGGCGTCAGCAGAACGTCGTGATGAATCTGTGTTAGCACGTTCCGCCGATCTGCGTGCCTAGGAATAGCACGTTAGCTCGCTGCCGCCACTGGCGTGTACTGTTATGACTGGCAATCTTCGTGTTGGTAGTTTGTACTGCGATGATTCCGTCGGTCAACAATGCCGGCGAAATATAATTTCTTATATTCTTGGTTAGGACTTGCCCGGTCGGCATCGCAATCGCGCTTGTCCTTCAGGGTTGCACTAGTATCTTGGGAAACCATGATGGGTGCAAAACAATCTGTGATGATACGTTTTGTATACATTCATGCATACAAGAATCCACACACGCATAGCTTCGTGCTTGCATATGCATTGGTTTATGTAGAGATAATTATTTGTCATCTCGAATATGATCCAAAGAAGATCACGGCCACGTACAGGAGGCGCTGCCTTCGTGGCTAGTCAAGTAGTAGATTGGGAAAACGATTTCCTAGCTCTGATGGCTGGATACAAATCTAATCTACTACTTAATTCCAACAATTCATATCTTTATTGTTTGCTGCCAATTGATCTACTCCACTTGCCGCGTAGGGCATTAGGCATAGTCGTATACATGCTTGCTTGATGAAGAGTCGGTGCAGATCCATTCGCTAACGACGTTGATGTAGTCGACGTCGTCGAAGTAGTCAGCGGCGAGAACGACGGCGATATCGCCGGCATCGAGCTTGATGGCGACTCCTTCGGCGTAGTTGATGTAGAGCGGTCGTGCTGATAACGTGTTATGAAACACGTCGTCAACGGCCGGATCTTCTCCCTCTCACGCCTCTCGCGACAAGCACACAAGAACAAGTAGAAAGTAGACAAGAGACAATATAGGTGGAGCTTCTCTTTATTCCTCAAATCCATCTACTACAATGGGGTGATCCTCCGATATATATACTCGAACTAAAGCGTAGAGTTTTGATAAGAGCCCACAAGCAACCGGACAAGGAGTAGGACTTCTAGTCTTCCTTTCTTTCTTGGAGAGTCCGGTTGTTTTACAACAGAAATGAGAGAATCAAATCATTGGCATAGACTAATTGCAGATACAATAGGTAAGCCTATCCTTTGCTGGTTTTCCTGTAAAAACATTATTGCCTTTGCTGAAATTAAGGAATTTCTAACATTGTCCTTAGGAGCAGGAGTAGGGCCAACAACTGGAACACAACAAAAGTCAGCACAGGCTTGGAGCATGAGCAGTCTCCTATCCTTTCTTCCTCGACATCATTGCATTTGGTCAGCAATTTCACTACTCTGACGAAAGGCAGCAAGGTAGGATGCTTGATAATTGGCCTTTACTTGATTAGGCCTCCAGGCTCCAAGTATAGCAATCCATAGCCTATTTACACCCTGATGAGGTAATATGGTTTCCCCTATTACTGCCACACATTCTCTTTACTATTTCTTAATCTTATAAAAAAATTGACTGAAAATGTTGGGAACATGTCAGTTGCTTGTCCTCTGTGTTGGAGGTGACTATATTATGCTTCACATAACTATACACGGAGATTCTGAAGCAGCTCAATATTATTAATAGTGAATGTGCTGATGTATCTTTGATTGCATATTAAGGATTAGAAAGCATCAGGTGCCTTATTGATGATCACTATCAAAGTAGACTGGGCTTGTCTATTTTTTCACGCGTCCAAGAGTCGCCGCTCATAGGGAGATCATTTAGGAGGGCAACAAGAATTTTTATAAGTAAAAGTCAAAGTCCAGCTTATCTATATGCTGTATAGTGGTAGAGCAAGTTAAAGGCCTCAATGCATCTTTCTAATTGTTTGTGAGGATCTAATAGGTTTGATGTCAAAAACGGCAAAAAGGATATGCTAAACAGTGAGAAATTATGCCTATCAATCTTAACATGGTGTTGTATTGTCACTGCATAAGTGGGTTGTGGCCCAAAAGGGTGCACTACAGTAACATGTGGGTATTGTAGCGCCACCGCTGCCAGGAGTCCATCTAGGTTTAGGTTTAGGAAGAGTCTAGAAGAGTCGAATTTGCTTGTAAGTCAAGTCATGTCCTCCTCATAAATATGAGGGGAGATGGATTGAAATAAACTAAGCAGAGTTAGAATTAGAAAAACCTCTCTGCCTTTTTGCTTTAGCTTTCAAAACGCTCTCCAGCCTCCAGCGCCCTCGCGAGTTACCCGTGTAACACCCGGTTTTAAGGACAAACCGAATGTATACCATATGTGAGCCACGGAAGTCAAATCTCACATACGATTACAAATAAATGGTAGTATCAATTCACAATGCTTGAAATATAACGAACATAATATAAAATAATAAAACCTCAGCTAGCAGACAGCGGAAAGACACTCCGGTTCTTCTGGTGTAGACACCACAGGGACCGACTGACTGGTTGATCACAAGCCTAACTTTCTCCTGAGGTGTGGGGAAATAGAAAGAGTGAGTCCATGTCGAACTCCGCAAATATAGCTAGGCAATATCTACCCAAAAACCCATGATCATTATAACATAAATAATGAATAGCATGAAACGATAACATGAACAATTTAACAAACAAAAAGTCTTATTCTGTAGATGTCTCCAAGGCCGTTCATGACCGCGAACACGGCTGTTATAACAGTTTATACTCTGCGCAAAGGTGTACACTTTCACTACGGGTTATGGTTTTCAGGGCCAAAGAAAACCATATAAAGCCTTTTAAAAGTTCATCTAAAATTGTTAGCTGCCAACGAGCGATACAACATCGTTTCTCCTATTCCGGCAAACTACCAACAAAGATAGACAAGGTCCTTTGACCGACTAGAGCCAGAGCCATGTGACCCCCATAGTGGTACGGTGTATCCCGGATGATCACAAACAGATAACTCCACGTTGTCAATAATTCATATTTAACGTTCAGTGCATAAACATTAAGCAAGTCATAAGATCATGGTTTAAAACTAGCATATCCCAAAACTATACTTGCCTTAATATCAATCCTTAATCTTCAAGTCCAAAGCTCCAAGAGAAATCCTTCTATATCATCAACATGTTCCAGTTCACCACGTCAAGCTCACCGTCTACTTGATTCCAATCACAACATACAACCATATGGTGCCAATCATGCATATCAAACAAAGCTATAATTAGAACAGTACACCAACAGTGATAAAACAAGTTGAAAAGTTTGTAAAAGCTATCTACACGTCACTATGATCACAAACGCGAAAAGCACTCTAACTAGTTTTATGGTGATAAAGAGGCGACTACCGAAAGATTTACTTTGAAAAGAAAACCAAGATAAAACAATTATATTTATGCACAACCGGACGTGATAAATATGGGAGAGCTTGAGAATTAGACAAGGATGATGCATGGATGACATCAGCAAGGTATTTAGTCGATTAAACAATATGCATGCATGCAGCTGACTTTGCACGTCAAATTGCATACACATGCTTAGCAGGTTCAGCTCTAGAGAAAAGGTAACTATATATATATATATATATGCTTGCGAGCGCTGGCTGGCAAGGTCAGAACGTCTCATGTTTTCATGTCCACGGCATCGATTATGAAAGACAGAGAGCAAGACAGGGTTCGGTAGATTGCATGTATATGTGTATTAGCATGGGATTTCTAGATTTGTTTTTTTGAAGGAAAACGACAAGAAAACGTATGCATGATGTCATCAAGCTAGATATGATGTCAGCAAGCTAGCATGGAGTCCATGCATGACTGGCGATGGAGCTTCTCGTACGTGTTGGCTGAAAACAAGATGTCTGCCTCGGTTTGATCGGGCAAGGAACACAAGAAGATAGAGGTGGATGAGAGCTCACCTAGGAATTTCTCAACGACGATGATGAAGGCACGGCGAGTCAGCGAGAACGATCCCGACGAAAAAGCAACGGAATCGGTGGAACGACGAGCGGCAGCCAAGGTGCTGGAATCTTGAGAGCAGGCCAGCAGCTCTCGGTCAGGCATCAGGCTTAGATGCTCATATCTAGTTCTTCCTGTTGTTGGAAAAAGCTGAATCAAAGGCACGTGATGACTAGATTCAACTTGGCAAGAATGAGAGCAATTCAGGTACGTGAAGACATGTACATACATAGAACCAAACGTGATGACTTGTAGATTCACGGCAACGAAGATCAGGACGGTGGACAGCTCGACGGACGGACGTACGTGGTTCGGCGGATGGCAGCAGCCTGCACGGTCCGGCGACGTCAATGTGAGCGAAACAACACGAAACAAAGATGGAAAAGGACCTTGGCAAGTTCAAGAGATCAAGGAGAAACTCGTCATGCAGCTTACGGTGGCAGAAGGGCGATGGAACGACGATTCGACTCGGCAACCCGGTGACAAGAGCTGCTAGGGTTTCGCTGTGTTTCTGGCTTGAGCGTAGGCGGCGCTCACGATAGGGTTTCAAAGGGCGGCACGGACGCGGACGTCGGCCTAAATAGCCACGGAACACGCAGTTGCACCAGGACGCGAGGGAGTCGAGGCTGGGTCGGTTGCAGTGTCCGGCTTGAACTCGACTTGGACACGGTGCAAGAGAAGGTCGACGCTGACTAGGTCCAGCGGTGTCGGCCAGAGAGGAAACGGAAGGCAGCGATGCTGCTGTGCTTGGATTTGGCCTGGGCCCGATCGATAGCAGCCCAAGAGAGAAGAACGAGCTAGCCAAGGAAAGGATCAATGCCACACGGGCCAAAAAGGAAAAGTGAGGTAGAGATAAAAGAAATTCCTTTTCTTTTATTTAAACACTTTTAAAAAGCCTTTTCAAAAGATTTTGAATTCCTTTTCAGTTCAAACCAAAACCATTCATCACAACAAAAAATATGGTGCACCAGCATGAATGCTCAAACATGTTTCTACCTCCTATGATAAATTTTAATTTAATGGAAATATTATTTTTCCTATGTTTCATGAGCACAAAAAAGTCATAAATAAATCATTTTTATTACATTTTCAAAAATGCAAATTTTAGGGTGTTACAATTCTACCCCCCTAAGATGAATCTCGTCCCGAGATTCAGAAGCTAGTGATGGATAGAGATACTCCGTTCTTCGACTCTTCATCACTCCCCGAGTATTTCTACTTTCTCATCAATGATGTCACTTGCTCAAAACCAACCTTGTGAAGAAGTCCTTTGTGAATCTTTTATCCCAAAAGTAGATTACTCACCCATCTCCAAAACATTAGTGACTCAAACCTTGAATCTAAACTGTTTAGCATGTGGTGTCGTCCGATTTTTCCCAGCATAGCCCAATCCAAGTATAACATGCAACTCAAGTCTAACTTAGTAGTCCTATCAATTCTTACTATCCACGTAGATGTAACTCTTTATAATCCGTGTAAATACCACACTTGAGATCTCTTGTAGTATGTGGCATCTTGAGAGTCCGAGATAAAACTCCTTTCAGCCTCCCGTGTGATCATCAACATCCAAAAGGAACTCTGAGTCAATTTTACATATTTGGGCAGGTTTTAACTCCACATATTGGACTTGTGTTTTCTTCACGCAAATCCACCATTTAGAGACAACTTTATCCAAGTAGAGAAATTTCATCACTCAAACCTCAGTTTCTAAACCAGGCACAATGTTTACGTCCTTTGAGAATCGGTGTAACCATGTGTAAATGTTGAGTATCCGTACCAACATATCTCGGGTAGTGTGGATCTCCCAACGAATGACACTTTAGAGCAAAGACCAAGAGCAATTCTCGAAAATTAGTTGTGATCCTTGTAGATGATCCAACAATTATCAATGTTAAGTGAAAGATGCCCACACTTGATTGTTGACTTCCTAACCATAAAGATAGTCGATGCCTCTGAGTTAAGGACTAGATGTATGAAACCTTCATGCTTGTAACTTCTTCAAGTGGCTACCCCCCTTAAGAAAAGATTTACTAGGGGAGCATAAAGGGGTAGCTTAAGTATTCCCGGCTGTGAATTATCCATCTTAATGTGCTTCTAATAACCAAGAGGAATTCACATGCATATGCAAGAATTGGTAATCTGAAATTCCTCGCGAGTAGAAAAATTGCAGCACAGTTAAACGGCTGTAAATTGAGTTCTACTAATCCAATATGGTCGAATTGCTTTACACCGTCGGAAAGCTTATGAAAACCTCTAAAACTTCATTATACAACTCTTTTCCATATTAGGCACTTAAATTGGTCGAAAATAGTGCACAACAGAATTTGTTCCAGATTTCTGACAGCACGTTGCACCATCTTGTAATTTTCATAACTCTCAAACCAAATAGGATATTAAGGTGATTCTTGTGTTTGGAGAAAGATATGAAAGTTTACTGTTGTTGAAATTTGGACTTCATTTTTTGGTTGTCCAGAGAAAGAGGTATGATCCGTAGAGGACAGATTGTTCGGAAAAGACTGGATAGGAAAAAACAGAAGCAAACCAAAACCCGTCTATTTATTTTATTAATTCTTATACCTTAAGCCTATGAACTAAATGAAATTGTAGGCAATCCCACAATGTCATTGCACTCAATACAAAGATCCAAAACAAACATTTACATAAAGTCAAGCCAACTAAACAATCAAAGCCTCACACTTCAAACATTGACTGGAACAAACGATACTATCGTTCTTTTAATATTATTGGCAAAGATCCTAAGCTCTTCTTCAGATCATGCAAGAAGGTGGTAAGAGAAGATTCTAAAAAGCATATCAAAGCAAGGAGTGAAGATGATAACAATGTCTTTAAAATAAGTATCAAGGAGGAGACCAATATCAAGGTAGGAATATAGTAGAGAGCAAAATATCAAGATGATAAGAAAGAATAGCTCAAAGGAAGCCATCAAGGAGGAGACAAATTGGATAAGGAACGAGAACTAGTCAATTCACGAAAATAGTTTTAAAGCAAAATAAGCTTAAGGAAGCGACCATTCTAACTAGGCTTGCGTCCCTACGGTCGGCACGGAGTGATACCACTTTGTAACACCCGGTTTTAAGGACAAACCGAATGTATACCATATGTGAGCCCCGGAAGTCAAATCTCACATACAGTTTACAAATAAATGGTAGTATCAATTCACAATGCTTGAAATATAACGAACATAATATAAAATAATAAAACCTCAGCTAGCGATAGCGGAAAGACACTCCGGTTCTTACGGTGTAGACACCCGAGAGGGACCGACCGACCGTTGATCACAAGCCTAACTTTCTCCCCGAGGTGTGGGGAAATAGCAAGAGTGAGTCCATGTCGAACTCCGCAAAATATAGCTAGGCAATATCTACCCAAAAACCCATGATCATTATAACATAAATAATGAATAGCATGAAACGATAACATGAACAATTTAACAAACAAAAAGTCTTATTCTGTAGATGTCTCCAAGGCCGTTCATGACCGCGAACACGGCTGTTATAACAGTTTATACTCTACGCAAAGGTGTACACTTTCACTACGGGTTATGGTTTTCAGGGCCAAAGAAAACCATATAAAGCCTTTTAAAAGTTCATCTAAAATTGTTAGCAGCCAACGAGCGATACAACCTCGTTTCTCCTATTCCGGCAAACTACCAACAAAGATAGACAAGGTCCTTTGACCGACTAGAGCGAGCCATGTGACCCCCATAGTTATGCGGTATATCCCGGATGATCACAAACAGATAACTCCATGTTGTCAATAATTCATATTTAACGTTCAGTGCATAAACATTAAGCAAGTCATAAGATCATGGTTTAAAACTAGTATATCCCAAAACTATACTTGCCTTAATATCAATCCTTAATCTTCAAGTCCAAAGCTCCAAGAGAAATCCTTCTATATCATCAACATGTTCCAGTTCACCACGTCAAGCTCACCGTCTACTTGATTCCAATCACAACATACAACCATATGGTGCCAATCATGCATATCAAACAAAGCTATAATTAGAACAGTACACCAACAAAGATAAAACAAGTTGAAAAGTTTGTAAAAGCTATCTACACGTCACTATGATCACAAACGCCGAAAAGCACTCTAACTAGTTTTATGGTGATAAAGAGGCGACTACCGAAAGGTTTACTTTGAAAAGAAAACCAAGATAAAACAATTATATTTATGCACAACCGGACGTGATAAATATGGGAGAGCTCGAGAATTAGACAAAAGGATGATGCATGGATGACATCAGCAAGGTATTTAGTCGATTAAACAATATGCATGCATGCAGCTGACTTTGCACGTCAAATTGCATACACATGCTTAGCAGGTTCAGCTCTAGAGAAAAGGTAACTATATATATATATATATATATGCTTGCGAGCGCTGGCTGGCAAGGTCAGAACGTCTCATGTTTTCATGTCCACGGCATCGATTATGAAAGACAGAGAGCAAGACAGGGTTCGGTAGATTGCATGTATATGTGTATTAGCATGGGATTTCTAGATTTGTTTTTTGAAGGAAAACGACAAGAAAACGTATGCATGATGTCATCAAGCTAGATATGATGTCAGCAAGCTAGCATGGAGTCCATGCATGACTGGCGATGGAGCTTCTCGTACGTGTTGGCTGAAAACAAGATGTCTGCCTCGGTTTTGATCGGGCAAGGAACACAAGAAGATAGAGGTGGATGAGAGCTCACCTAGGAATTTCTCAACGACGATGATGAAGGCACGGCGAGTCAGCGAGAACGATCCCGACGAAAAAGCAACGGAATCGGTGGAACGACGAGCGGCAGCCAAGGTGCTGGAATCTTGAGAGCAGGCCAGCAGCTCTCGGTCAGGCATCAGGCTTAGATGCTCATATCTAGTTCTTCCTGTTGTTGGAAAAGCTGAATCAAAGGCACGTGATGACTAATTCAACTTGGCAAGAATGAGAGAGCAATTCAGGTACGTGAAGACATGTACATACATAGAACCAAACGTGATGACTTGTAGATTCACGGCAACGAAGATCAGGACGGTGGACAGCTCGACGGACGGACGTACGTGGTTCGGCGGATGGCAGCAGCCTGCACGGTCCGGCGACGTCAATGTGAGCGAAACAACACGAAACAAAGATGGAAAAGGACCTTGGCAAGTTCAAGAGATCAAGGAGAAACTCGTCATGCAGCTTACGGTGGCAGAAGGGCGATGGAACGACGATTCGACTCGGCAACCCGGTGACAAGAGCTGCTAGGGTTTCGCTGTGTTTCTGGCTTGAGCGTAGGCGGCGCTCACGATAGGGTTTCAAAGGGCGGCACGGACGCGGACGTCGGCCTAAATAGCCACGGAACACGCAGTTGCACCAGGACGCGAGGGAGTCGAGGCTGCTGGGTCGGTTGCAGTGTCCGGCGAACTCGACTTGAACACGGTGCAAGAGAAGGTCGACGCTGACTAGGTCCAGCGGTGTCGGCCAGAGAGGAAACGGAAGGCAGCGATGCTGCTGTGCTTGGATTTGGCCTGGGCCAGATCGATAGCAGCCCAAGAGAGAAGAACGAGCTAGCCAAGGAAAGGATCAATGCCACACGGGCCAAAAAGGAAAAGTGAGGTAGAGATAAAAAAGAAATTCCTTTTCTTTTATTTAAACACTTTTAAAAAGCCTTTTCAAAAGATTTTGAATTCCTTTTCAGTTCAAACCAAAACCATTCATCACAACAAAAAATATGGTGCACCAGCATGAATGCTCAAACATGTTTCTACCTCCTATGATAAATTTTAATTTAATGGAAATATTATTTTTTTCCTATGTTTCATGAGCACAAAAGTCATAAATAAATCATTTTTATTACATTTTCAAAAATGCAAATTTTCGGTGTTACAACCCGCCGCCCCATGTCGCCGTCCAGCACCTCCTCCTAGGTGCGGCTAGCCCTAGGGCAGCCGTCCCCTCTCTAATCCCTCTAATCCCCCTCTAATCCGGTACTAATTCAGTCAGGGAGCTTTAACCCTGACATGTATCTTGAATGCTCATCCAAAACAAATGTGAGTTGTCTTTGCTAGCAAGTTCCCCTCTTATGGCCAAGGGGGAGGCTCGAAAGGAGAAGTATTAGTATGGCTCTCACCTTTCTTGCTTAATAGGTTCACTCTCCTTGAAATATGTTTACTTTAAGCCAGTGGAAACAAAATCAAAATAGGTAGCAAAGAAAAAACTTTTGTATGGCATATGAAGCATATTTTCTGTTCAATTAAATAATTGCGCTTGCCAAGACTTATGCTCAATAACTTATACACTATTTATCAGTCACATGATAATACAGATTCAAATAATAACCATATAATATTTCAATATAGATAAACCTGTGTAAGTTATGGGCATGAATCTCTCATCTCTGATGATTTCTTGCATTTTTACTGCTGCATCTTTCATTATTATTTAATATATCAGATATTGATTTAAGCAATATAGAGCAAGCTTCAAAACGGAAACCAAACAATGCTTGATGTACTCATGATGCTATATTTCACTCTACATACACCCAGATAGATCAATTTGTTGTATTTACTGTTCTGCCAGGTTGACATGCACACTGACCATCCTTTTGCTGAACTTTACTACATGGTTGACAAGTTTACTAAACATCCTTTTCCTTACACATATCTGATGTAAATAAATGCACCTTGGGTAAAAAATAATGACACAACAGGAGATGTCATATAGATCTTCAGTAATTTCTGGTAACTGACTATATACAGGAATCTTAATGTTGCATTGATTGAGAAAGTTTTTTATTTGTTTTCAGAAACTTAACCATAGTCTTCTGGCAGAATCATATCCATCAATTTTTACTTTGTATCCCGGGCTGGAAGGTCTGAATTGATGATCTTCTCTGCTAACACACAGGTGCTGATTCGGGTCTTGTAAGAAAAATGGCCCCTAAGTCATGTTTATGATTTTGGTGATTAATGCCAACATAGTCATTGGGACTAACATTTGTTTATCAAGATATATATTTGAAGGTATTTTTAGGTTCCAAATGAAGGCAAGTTGCGCCATCCAAACGGCGGCAAGTTATACCATCCAAATGGCGGCAAGTTATACCATCCACATCGTACGGGAAAACCAGAGATAGGACAATACTTGATAGGACATCCAAATGATGGTATGTTGAAGCCGAATCAAGACACGCCGGCAAGCAAAGGAGAAATAGAGCAGAAGAGCACCGAGCATCTCCCGAGTGCACCGGAGCATCTCACTAAGAGCAGCGTATGAGTTGGTGCTTAGCGAGGGAAGCAAGTTTGAAGGAGCACCGTATGGTCCGGTAATAGAAGCAAAGGAGCACCGTATGGGTTGGTGGTGTCCGTGCCAGTCAAGACGTAAACATTGCATTTTGGAGCTCGGGACAATCCGGTGGTATTCAAGAAGAGCACCGGACAAGTCGGTGGTCACGGCTCGGCTCGGATGTTTGTCACATAGCACCGACTAATCCAAAGGTATATGGGACGAGCAGCCGGATGGGTCGGGTGGTCAGTTTGAAGGCAAAGATCGGTGTAATGGCTAGTAACCAAATTGGTCCGGTGCATTACGTCGGTGCTACCACCGTATGGGTCGGTGGTACACAGAAACACAGCCGTTGGAGCAATGACTAGTTCTTGGACTTGAGGCTATATATACCCTCTTGGCCGGGCATTTGGAGTGTGCTTGAGCATTGGGAAGGTGTTTGTTTTTGCTCTATTCATTTGCAAGTGCTCATTCCACCAAAGTGCTAAATAGAAGATCTAGGTGATTAGCATAGAGCTTAGTGCTTGATTAGTGCTAGTTTAGACCGCGCATTGCTTTTAGGTGTTAGCCTAGAGTTAGGCGAGGTTTGCATACCTCCTTTGTATCGGTGCTTGCGCGCACCAAGAGTTGTAAGTTCCGGGGCTTGTAAGTCTTGCGAGATCCTCCAACCGAGTTTGTGGAGTGGCCGTCGGTGCTTGTGATAGGGAGGAGAGGCCCTAGGCGGTTTGCCGAAACTCTACCATAGTGGAGGCGGCGAGGAGCATCCGGGAGAGGCTAGGCGGAGACCCACTTGCGCGTGGGGAAGGCCCGTCGGCTATCCTATGGAGTTACTCGACCGGGGAGTTTATGCCCTTGCGTGGGCATTCCCTTGAGAGGGGCTCCAACAACGAGGACTAGTGGAAAGCGTCGCTTTCCGATACCTCGGTAAAAATCGCCATGTCAGGAGTTTGCATTCTCTATCCCCTTTACATTCTGCATTTACTTATCGCACTACATTTCCGCATTTACCTTTCCTAGAATTGCCATGTGTAGTTGGTAGGATTGGAACCTAGGGTGCACAACTTTTAGCGGTAGAGATAGCAACACATAGAAAAACCTAATGCGCATTTAGATAGAAATTGGAATAGATTTTTTATATGTGCTCCAATAGCTCTTAGCTTTTACAGCCCTAATTCACCCCCCTGTTAGGGCGTCACATTCCCTTCAGGTCTACTCGGTAAGTCGCGGCCTTGGATTAACCAGACAAAAAGCTCTAGCGACACTATCGGTGTGTTTGTTGTGCGAGTAGAAGATGAAGCGAGAAGAAACAGGCTTGCCACATGAAGCTAACAAAGTTTGAGAGTGTTTTGTTTCAAACCTGTCTTGTAAAATTGAATGGGAATCCATTCTGAGATTTTTATTGTGCTCTTTGTAGTTTTTTTCTCATATGTATAGTTTTTTTTTACTCCCCTTCTCATCAATACATGTTGGACAATTAATTGTTCTTTGAAAAAAATCAAATTCCCAATTATGGTGCATACTCTTTAACTCTTAAGCATGAGAAAGGAATATGAAAATCGGTGAGCTTCAATCCTCTCAGGCTCCTGAAGCTTTCTATACTGTATGTAGGTTTTGTAACTGAAAGGGTCCTGGAGGTTTGTAAAGATATGAGTACTTCAACGATGTTAGTGTTTCCTGGTTAGTGTACAATTATCTCTCTCCCTCCCTTGATGTTTGGAGCAGAATGTGGAAAAAATTCTGGATTTGTCTGGTTACATTTCTGAACAGTCTGAGCTCAAATCTAAGCAAAAACTGGAAAAGAAGCTCAGCTGAATTCCGGTGCACATGATGAATTAATTTTTTTTAATCTCAAAATTCATATCACTGCTGCTCTCTGAATGTACTGTTGATGGATAAGAGATGAAGTAAATACTAGGATTGCTTGTTCATTTTGTTGTTCTACATTATATTTATCTTGAATAACATGTAGGATATGAAACAATATTAACTCTAGAAACACTATGGAAACAGAGTAGTAGTTTTCTTAAGCTACACTAATTTTTATTCTAGGAATCTACTTGTGAACAGACATCTTATTTCACTTGTGGACAGCTGGAAATGGATAAGAATAGACTGATTTCCTTTCTTTTACTAAATTGTTTCCTTCCTAGGTTGTTGCTTCTCAAGACTGGCCTGAGGTCACCAAGTATGCTGGACTAGTGAGTGCTCAAGCCCATCGCCAGGAGCTGATTCAGGATCTTTTCAAAGTATGGCAAGATCCACAAAGTATGGCAGGGAACTCATTTCTTTCAAGAGGGCAACTGGGCAGAAACCTCAGAGGATCATATTCTACAGGTTCTTACCCTTGCATGAGCATCTCTTTTCTGATCACAATTTTCAGTATGTTAAACAATTTTAATTTCAGGGATGGTGTCAGTGAGGGTCAGTTCTATCAAGTATTGCTGTATGAACTTGATGCCATCAGAAAGGTACATATTATTCAATCACATTCATCTGATGTTGTTCATCTTTTTCTCACTGTCCTTGCTAAACCATGGATGTAGGCCTGTGCATCCTTGGAGCCCAATTATCAGCCTCTCTGTTATTTTGTGGTAGTTCAAAAGCGACATCACACTAGGTTGTTTGCTAATAACCACAATGATCAGCGTACTGTTGATAGAAGTGGAAACATACTGCCTGGTTAGTTCACCTGTGAGGTCTAATTTGTGGCTCGATTGAATGTTGACCTGTTGATTAGCTTATTGAACGGGCAACTTCTCACTAGCATGTGCTGTACAATTCCAAGTCTTACTATCTGCGTGCCATCATTTTCATGCTCTCAGGAAAGCAACAGTTCATCTATTGTGAATTAACCTTGATGCATTGTGCTAGTGATATGTAACGTGAAACTTGATGCATTGTGAACTTGATGTATGGACTTGTTTTAGAACTTGATGTATGGACTTGTTTTGGAACTTGATGTATGGACTTGTAATATACTTGCATTGTGCTAGTGATATGTATTGTGGTCGCTGAGATATTGTGCTGCCAAAATAATGCTATAATTAATTTTTTTTAAAATCTCAAAATTCACATCACAACGGTTTTTGAAAACCGTTTGTGACGGGGTTTAAAACTGTTTGTGATGGCGAGTTCTGTAGTAATGCTTCCCCTCCGTTAAGCTGTCAGCACTACCGCTGCTGCTGCGGCCATCCCCTCCCTCGCCTGCCTGGCATCCGGCCCTGGCTCGGCGGTGTGGCGCCTCGGGCTCCGCGCCCCTACGTCTGTGGCCTCCGCCATGCGCTGGTGCGGTCGCCGCCGCAGGTGCAGGGCCACGCCACCTCGGGCGCCCGCAGCTGGCGGTGGGCAGGCCGCTGCCTCCGATTCCCAGTAAAGGTGATACTCTGCTGACGGCGTGATCTGCTCGGTGCTCACTTTAATTTTGGATTTCGTAGTACTGGAGTATTGATGCCACCGGCTTGCAGTTTTAGAGTTGCACACTTCCACTGCATTGGTTGATTTCGCAGTGAACTGTTCGACTCTGATGCTAGGTATGTGCATAGAGTTGTGTGCTAGGTGCGAATAAATTTGGCGTTCAAGAGCTCGGTGCTCGGTGGAATTAAGCTAATTCAAAATTGAATGTCATTGTTATGCTGCCTTTTTAACGTGCTTCGACTTGGTTGAATTAATGTTAAACTTCACCATCTCAAACCATAAGCACAATTTTAGTTTGTGCTTATGTTTTAGTGATCTGCGACTAGTTATCGTTCCTTTTGTGGAGAGGGTGTCAAAATATAGATGTTATCAGTCACATCAGTTTCAATTCATGTAAAGGCACGTTTAGTGCCTCTTTTGCTGGCCTGCCATTTCCCTGAGCGTTGATGAATGTGCATTTATCCTTTTGGTGTCATGCTGGTACTTGTAGAGGGGTTCGGATCTCAAGACACTAGCTACAAGATTTTGGAAAGTTGCTGCCCTCTACTGGTGGTCGGAGGATAAAACCCAAGCAAGGCTGAGGCTTGCTGCTGTGTTTGCCCTCAGGTTGGGAACCACAGGGATTAGCGTTGGATTCAACTTCTTGGGTCGCGACTTCTACAATGCCCTTGCTGGTATGTTTTGTTGTTCTGTTCATAATTGTTATGATCTTGCAACTTCAGTATTAAAATTACAAAGAAATAGGCAGAAACAGAATAATAGCAAGAAGCCAAGAACAGTTGATAAGGGACTAGCACAGAGATAGTTTCCTTTTTATAACACATAAATAAAAAGTTCTATCAATTATTTTCTCAAAAAATTCTCATTTGCATTTTGGTGATCTCCATGCCCATAGTAGTCAAGTAATGACATTCCCAGCCATATAAGCTACTCTACTTATAAGTTATAACTAAAAGTGCCATTTCATACTACCCAAAGTTGTTGTACAATAGATTATTATTACATTTTTTGTTATTTTCTTTTTGCAAGATAAGGATCAAGAAAAATTTACCCAAAGAATTTGCTCTACTACCCGGGTTCTTTTTGTCGGAGGAATTCGGTGAGCATATTGCTGCTCTTTTGTAGGTATTGCTCTTCATGCTTTGTTAGCCTAAACTCAACTGTTGTAATGAACATGGCTCCATTGGCCATGTATTTGTGATTTTAGTGATTGAGTGACAACATAATCAATGGGACTAATGGTTTGTCGAGCATGAAATTTGTAAGCTTTATAGGTCCCAAGAATGCATCCAAGTTAAGTTCTTGGTTGGCTAAAAACTCAAGTGTTTGAATTAGATGAATTCAGCCAAGTTTAGGAGATCGGATTATCCGAATCGAAGCTTTCTGTCATCGGGTCGGATAATAGGACCGCCCTAGGGTCGCGTGAAGTGCATCGCAGTCAAGCCCCGCTCGCGCCCATTCATCCGACCAAAGGGGGTCACCGATCGGATGAATGGACCACCGCTGGATCAAGAGCGGGCGAATCGAGATCAGCGAGAACGGTGGAGATTGAAGCGCTAAAGACCGGTGACCTATTCATTCGACCGGTGGCGACTTTTTATGGATCGGATGAAGGGCCTATCCTCCGGCGGTGTTGGGCAGCAAGGTTTGAACGGATCGTTTGATCCGGCCGAGACCCCGATCGGAGGATTAGATCTAAATATCAAGATCTATACGAGAGCGATGCAAGCACCATGGGGAAGAAACAAGGTGTTGGTCGATGATCCGACCGGGGTCGGATGTAGCAACCCGTGAAGTACGATCAAGGATGGCGTCGTCGTGACAAGGAGCAACGGCTAGTTTGGAGTTCAAACAAAGGCGGCCAGATGATCCGACCGAAGCAAGAATGTGTTGATCGGATGGAGATGGGCGAGAGGGGTGCAATGGCTAGTATGCAAAAGGATGTATGCGACCGGATGATCCGACTGGACTAACAGAGGCGAGATGAGGAAGCAAGTCTTCACCAACACCAAGTGTTGCATTTGCTAGCAAGCAAGTCAAGAAGATGAGGAAGATGGCAAGCAAGGAAAGCTCAAGTGAAGAACATGAGCATGATTGTGATGATGACGCCCGAAGCACTACTAGAATTGACCCTTAGAGCACCATTTTTTTTTTCGCAACGCCAAACATTTGGTTGCAATATTTAGTTTTATAGCAACCAACATTTTTATGGGTTCGCGATATCTCTGATCTTATGGCAACCAAAAATGTGGGTTGCGTGCATTTGAAACGCTCGTTGCAACAAAGTTAGTGTTAATGCCACGGTAAAAAGGTGGTTGTTTTTATGGGTACCTATTGCCACAACTATTTCAGCATTGCGATTGTATCTATTTAGTGTTACAATAGATGTATGTTTGTTGCCACGCGAATATTTATTTGGTTTCGCGAATAAGCATGCTTGTGGCCACGATAAAATTACGTTGTCTAAAATTTAATCTTTGTTGCGATAGCTCATGTACTGTTGCATCCGTAAAACAATTCGTTGCAATAGATTTGTGTTTGTTGCCACAAATATTTAGTTGGTTGCGATTATACATGCTTGTGGCCATGATGAAATGTCGTTGTCTAAAAACTTAACCTCTCGTTGCGATAGCTCATATGCCCTGTTACATCCAAAAAATAATTCGTTGTATCAATGAGCTTCTATTGCCACCAATGAATTATGTGAATTCATTAGACTATTTTTGGTTGCGCTAGGAAAAAAAGCTGGAAACTTAATTAAACCCACTTACGCATTTGAAGAAAACAAAAGAAAAAAGAAAATCCCCAGCCCACCGAGGCATGAGAAAAAAAATTAGAAAAAAAAAAAGGCCCAACACACCCAAACTGACCGGCGCATGATGATGAGAGGAAAAAAAACAAAACCAGTTTTTCATAGTTTTTATCTCACACAATTGTATACGTCCATAAATATAATTCAAAATACATTTATGCATAACAAGGCATAATAAAGACATGTCTCGTATACTACAAATAAGTTCTAAACCAAGTCATGATTTAAGCCTTCACCACCATCTCCTAAGTCCCGAATTAAGCCTTCACATCATCTCGTGTTGCTTCAAAAACTCATTATTCCCTCCCGTTAGCCTCCACAACAGGGAATGGAGAAAATCACTTGAAACAACAAGGGCATTAGCTGATTCAAGTATTCAATGCCCGGCCACAGGTCTCAACATATGAGCAGAGCAGTGGTTCTTGCCTAGCTAGTGAATGCACTGAACAAAAATGTGGTAACTCACTTCTTGAGTCTTCCATGGCCTAAATAAGATTGTGCACAGCCTGATTATCTACCTGATTGTGCACTCTGACAAAAGAAGCTTAAAAACAGAGGTATCCTGATACTCTGAAGCTGTGATTTCAAATGATGATGCATACTTATTTATGCATTCAATTAGAATATCACACACATTCAGTTAGAAGGAATAATAAGTGAAAAGGCATCAGGATTAAAAAGAGCTAAACCTATCCAAAATCGTTGAGCTTTTCATAGGACTGATCAATAATAAGTGAAAAGGCATCAAATTAAGATACTCGAACCAGAGAAGGGTTCTAAGACTTGAACATACTAAGCTCAAATTGTCAACACCAATTCAAAAAAAGACAGCATATTGACTGAACCAAGCATCCAATAACTCTCCATTCAAAAACAGGGTATTCCATTGAACACCTTGCGTGCATTTGCAAACTGACAAAGAGACAGTCACAGACAGAGTGGTTCACATGAGAAGACGCGACATACTGAGTTACTGACCCACATGTCCCTTTGTGTGGCCAGCTCCTCAATGTGTCCACTGTGGCGGCCGCCCGCCTCTCTCACCGTTACTGCCTCCATATCATTTCTGTGCCTTCCTCCGATTCATCTAGGCGCAGGCTGAGGTTCTCAATCTCCTCGGCGCATATCATCACAGCGACCCTTCAGTTGCTCAACCATTTGGCGCAAGAGCATTTTCTACCGCAGGTAACAAACATAAGTTATTAACATGAAATGCCTCAGATCAGCAGTTACCAATGCAGCCATATGAACATAAAAATGCACCTTTCTTTTCGATGACCCCGAAGCTTTGTGGGTACTGGAGACGGTTTCATGCTGATGACCCGTTCATCATCTGAGTCCGAATTATGATCTTCACCTGATTCATAGAATTGTTCTTCAATCATGACAATATTTTCAGGAATGCACAAGTCATCATAAAACCCTAGAATTATTAGGATAGCAATGATTGATTACAGAGCTGTTATTTCAAGACTCAGGCCCTGTCATTTTACTGAATTTCCAAAACCATTCTATGACACCTAACTAATAAAAATAAATGTCAACAACAGCCGGTGTCATTTTTTTAGAGAAGGTAATACTTTTTAGAATCAAACAAGCAATAAAATAAGAAACTGTATGAAAATAGAATTTTTTTATACAGGTTGAGCCACTTTTTATTATCAAATAGATTTCAAAAATTTTCCTACATATAGCATGGTAACAGAAAACTATGAAAATTGGTTTCATTGATTTTTATTCCTAAAACTCAAGTTATTTCTAAATCTAAACAGGCAATAAACTTAGATAAACAGGTGTCACTTAGACAAACTTCAAACAAGTTCAACATTTTTCATAGCTAATAACTCATGGTAATGGAATGTAACAGTAATGTGGCAGTAGAACTGGCCTTCAACAGCAACCGGTGTGTGGTCATCTAAGTTGTCAACAAGTTCTCTAGTGTGGCTCTCATTAGCTAGAAATGAAAGCATGGATTAGTATCATAGTATTAGAGTTAGATTGAATTATGAAGAACAAGTTAAGACTTGACAACATAGACGAATTACGACCTTGGCATTCTCATCATCAATCAAATCTTCTTGACCAACATAGCCATCCAAAACTGGGGTGTAGCATTCAGAAAATCCAAGCTCCTTCAGCCTTGCACTGTTGTTCATGCATTTGTGTAGGTGCTTCAATGCATATGGATTCAGCTCCAGTCCTAAGATGAAAAAAACATGACCAACATATCAATAATTTAGATAGCAGTAGGAATTTTTTAGAAACTAGTTACAGTATATATATAGGTATATACACACACATACTGCAATCTATCTATTGTTTTTAACAGGAGCAGGCTTGCACTGTATAGTTTACAGCAAGATACTGTTTTAGGGAATCAGGAGTCCACAACAACAGTCCACAGAGCTGAGCTACTACAAGTCTACAACAAACATTTTATTATTTTTATTTCATTTCACTTGGCTTCATTGCGCATGTTTCAGAGTTTCAGATAGCAACGAAATTTCAGAGTTTCAGATGTTTGCAATACCCACCAACCATGCACCATAAATGTGGGGAAATAACACTTCTTACAAGTACAATCAGGAGTGCATGATACTATTCTTTAATAAACTAGACACACTGAAGCGTACAGTTGGAATAGCTTTGAAAGATCAAAGCTATTAGCTCGTTTTTCAACAAAAATTATCATCTAGCAGTCTAGCACCACATGCCAAGTCTCAAGGCGCTGCATATATTTATTTCTCCATCAGAAGTTCAATTGCAAAGGGGAATACGAATTTTAATACCTAGTTTGGCTGCAGGAGTCTGTCGTGCTTGAACCTTCTTTAGCTGGAGGGACTGATTTCCGCGCATGACCCAACACAACGGGATGGATGGAGATTCAGGAGATAGATAGATGTTCACCTAGTTTACTGGTTTCTTCCAGATCTGGACACAGGAGGAAAACCAGAGGTCAACAGACATGGTGACGGACTGACGGGAAGTGGGCAATATAGCTGAGGTGGGAGAAGTGAGAAGGTGGACATCACCTGCGTGGAAGATGGGCGCGAGGCGGCTTGACCCTCGGCTGCGGCGGCGCTGCACGCCGGGCTGGCTCCTGGGAGCGGCGGCGCGGCCCCTGCGAGCGGCGTCCCGGCCCCTGGGAGCGGCAGCGCGCACCCCTGGGAGCGGCGGCGCAGCACCCTACGAGCGGCGACGCGGGCGGCACGGTCCCTGCGAGCGGCGGTGGGTGGACGGGAAATTTTCACGGAGTAGGGAAGGTGAGGGAGTGGACAGAGAGATTAGCTATTTTTCGAGATCTCATTTTTAGCAGGCAAGACGAGTTTGGCGGCCACGGGCCGCGGCGGCAGTTTCGCCCGCCACAATTTCATGGCGAAATACTACGGCGGGATGATTTGGTGGCGGTGGCGCGCCTCAGCTTTCGCAGAAACCAAACGCGAGCCAAAATTTCCGTGGCGCACGAAATAGTCGTGGCAGACGGGAACCAAACAACCCTTCATAGTTATCAAGCTGCCCCTGATAAATGTTCAGATGGAAGTGTTCTCTGTATTTTATTTTTTATACATCTAAAGGTAGTAAGGTAATTCCGACTGCGAATTAGGAATTTTGGCCAAACAAGCCCCATGTATGATGCATACACTAGTTGTATTCCACTAATTCTCTTAGTAAATCAAGCGAAACAAGTGGCATATATGATGCACACACATAATCATCATCCATCTCATCCCTTTATGTTGATAGGACATTGTGTTGTCATTTTCAATTTTGTTAAATTGTATTCCACTAATTCACAGTAAATCGGTCCAAATAAGCGACATCTATGATGGGCACACATAGTTCATCATTAGGTAGTGTGCCAGTGTATTGCTACCCGCATCTGACGGATCACATGATAAGATAACACAAAACCACTCGACGTCGTTGGGAATGGGGACAACAATCGGCTACACTGGCGCCGACTCGCCACGGCCACACTGAGCCCTCATGCCCATCTTGCTTGGCGGTATGCGCTCATCATGGCTATTGTGTGGTCTGTCCACCTGAGAGGCCTAAGGGCGTGCCTTTTCTTCATCACGGAACTTCGAAGCACACGCCGCGCACTCGCCTGGGGGCACAAGCACGACCTCGACAAGCTTTGTTCCAGCCATCACAAATCGGTCGAGACCCTAAATCCCCCACGATGCGGACATGTGTTGCACGTTGTTGCGCTGAAGAAGACCCCCAAGTTGCCTAGTAGTGTTCCCAACACCGAGAAGACCTTGTGTCATGCCGCCGCTACGGTGATTACTACTCCCTCTATCCCACAATATGTGTCGTCGGAGAGGATGGCACGAGAATCAAGACAAGTGGCAATAGACCTGAACACCCAACAATATGCGCCACCGAAGCTCCTTGGAGGCGTCGCCTGGAGGAGGTGCCCACGCATCCGGCTCTGATGGCTCATCACCGCGAGGATCTTGGCGCGAGGAGTTGACGGAGGGCGACACAAGAGGATGTTGGCGGATGGGATTCGACAGAGAGCGAGCCGGTGAGAATGGGGATGAGGTGGTACTGCTACGGCCTACTATAGGGGATGACGCTTATTACGAGACACATGACTGTAGCTTAAATGACAAATATTCCGGGACAGATGAGTAGCTATTTATTCCAAATAAATGACCACACGTAAGATCACTAGCTTGCACACTTGCACAGTACGGTTGAAATCCAGTAGCACATGCAGCTAAGATGGCAGATGGCAGCTAGCATCCAGATGGCTGAAAAAAAAACGAGGGAAAAACATAGTAATAGGAAAAGACAGCAGGTCAGGAAAGCAAAGGAAGCAGGAACAATTCAGATAACCTACAATCATGACTAGTAATAGTAATACTAACCATAATAGCTATTCTCAGTATTAGGTGAAGGTGCATATTTCAACAAAAATTTAGGCTATCTGAAATAGTAGAATATGATCTCAAATACAAATTCGAATTTCAAATTGTTCAAAATAATTTTTGATCCCATAAACTCAATTATTTTAAAACTTTATATCTGAATATTTTATTATTTGAATTCATTTATATTTAAAAAATGTATCTTATTCAATTTAGAGTTCATAATTTTACTTTTAAATAAAAAAGAGCGTAAGTCAACATATTATTATGGAGGCCATTAGCCCAATATCAACGGCGGCGCTCCAATCCAAGGCGTTGCCAGTCGGTGCGGTGCCGTGACGCCCAAAAATTTCTGGCCGAAATTTCTAAAATTTCGATAATCTCCCGTCCCCAATATTTCGCTCATACCGCTCAAAAATTTCAGAATTTTGAAACTAACCGCGCCAAAATTGAGCCTAAATGTTGGGAAGCCCACAAACCTGGATGCAGCCGTATAAAAGCCTCCTTCTAAACCCTAGAAGGCACTCCAATCACTCCCCAACCAGCCGCCGCCGTGTACTAAAAAATAAAAAAAAAAAAGCAGAGGACCAGCCGCTGCCGCCGCCGCTCCGACGGACGCGGACGGCAGCTCCTGCGCCCTGGCCCTGCTGGACGCATCGTACCGAGCGGCGCACCGGTGGCCCGCCCTCGCACGACGCTGCAGCGGCGCACCGGCTGCCCGTGCTCGCTCGACGCGGCAGCGGCGCCCCGGCTGCCCGCGCTCGGTCGAGTCTGACGCTGCCGGAGAGGTCGAGCGAGGAGGCCGAGGCCGTGGTGCGGCAGCACGCGCGCAACCTGCGGGGCGTGAAACGCTTCATCGACGCCGGGGCGTGGCGGGAGCTGAAGGCTCTACTCCGACCTCTTCAACAGCGTCACCAGCGTAAGCAGCTCCTCCTCTATCTCCGTTGCGTTGCACTGTAGCTGGGTAATGCTGGCATGTATCGATGATGTTCTTGCTCAATGCTTGTCTTGTGCTCTGCTCTTGGCCAGGCAGCGGCACCCCGTCCCTGCTCGTCGCGCTGCCCCGTGCCCGCTCCAGCTCGACGCGCCACCCCGTCCCTTCCTGCTCGACGCGGCGTCCCCTAAGACATGGTCTTCTTCGATACAAATACGACATCTAAATATGTCATCTTTAGCTACTCAGGCTCTCACCACCTGCTTAGCTTTAACAGATTCTAAATCGTCAGGTATTGATCCTGCTCCCTCCCTCCCTCTTATTGAACCCAGTCAATCCTACTCCCTTTAATTAGCATGCAAAGTGGTGTTTCCTTTTTCCTTTCCCAAATTATTGCTCGCAACTTCAGGAAATTGTTTGCTGCCCAGGCACATGGCATCCGAGCAACAAAGCAGTGTTAGCATGCTCCAATTATCAAATGTAGTTTGCATGCTCCAATTTTAGCTTGTTGATTTATGATTTCTTTGCTCTAACGAATTCATATGTGCCACTTGCAGTACCTCTTGCACGGATGTTTACCTTCGTAGTGGACTAGGTGAGCAGCATCTATTTTGGTTAGCAATTCAAACTGTATACATCATTGGGTTCGAGAACTTATTTGCTGTCCAAAAATGAATTTCAGCTAATGAAAGTTTTCGATGCTCTAAGACAACTATATACTGTTTCTCTATTCTTTAGGAACATGAACAGAGACTACGCTATCCTATAGGCTGATTTGAAAAATCAAAGCTTAACTTGATTCAGCTTCAGTGTAGTATATCATTCATGATCTGAGTTTCAAATTTGAGTGTTTGCCTTATTTTTTGTTTACATTCTATCTGCTGGTTGCCATGTATAGGTTCATGCATTAGTGGACTAATGCCAAAACAAGTCACTATATAGCTCTGTTTGTAAACAGTTACCTCCCAAATAAAAGAGTCAAATATGGTGTAGAACACATGATAGTGAGGTTGTTGGTCAGAGTTCTCAGTATGTAATACAGAACCAAAAAAATAAGTCTTTTCACACCTCATTCATTGTTTATCCTATTGCACTTTTTGTATATACTGTCATGTTTTGATTACTAAACCTGTTTTGTCCATTGTCCTGTCAGACAAGGCATGCACCTGACATGGTGCAGCCACCATATGCATACCTATATGATTGATTTTACGTGTGCTGCATATCTGTTACTGAAGTGTTTTGCTTCTCCTAAACTGCAGGATACATAGACAATGCAGAATCCACTCCCTTTCAAAGCTCCATAGGGCCCGTGAGAAGAATTCTGTTATTGTTCATGTAATCAGAAAACGGGTTCACCTATTATAATTTTTGGACAATACTCCTATTATTCTATGTACATGATCAGACCATGAACTATTTTACCAAAATTTTTAAACTTGTATGGGCGCACACTTTATGCGTTGATTTTGATTGCAATATGTATTATTGTGATGAACTTTATGCGTTGCATTACCATATCATTTATTGCCACCAAAAAGTTGTTTGTTGCATATACTCTCTATTACCACCAACATAAGTTTGTTGCAACTTCCATATATTGCCTCGAAGACTACTTCGTTGCATTATCATATTATCTATTGCCACCAACAATTGTTGTTGCAAGTGCCTTCTATTACCACCAACACGAAATTGTTGCAACTTTCATATATTACCACGAAGACTAGTTTGTTGCATTACCATATGATCTATTGCCACCATATCTTACATGTTGCAAAAGCACCGTAATGCAATGGATCACACTTCGGGTAATATGACCATATGCCCATGTAGTTTTGGGTGGCAATAATTTTCTATTGCAACATATTCGTTTGTGGCAATCATGAAATATTGCAGACTAAGTGTTTCATCGCAATAGAACCTTAGGCAACCAATCGAATCGTTGCAATATTTGTTCTTGCAACCAAGTATTGGTTGCATTAGGCTTTTTTGTTCGTTGCAATATTTGTTCTTGCAACCAAGTATTGGTTGCATTAGGCTTTTTTTTCGTTGCAATAACAAAATCTATTGCAACGCCACATCATCTAATGGTTGCACGAGGCTATTGCATTGTTCCAATTGCAACCATCCGTCGACCAAAAGACTTAGTTGCAATTGATTCCAGTTGCAACCAAAATTGCCATATTGCAACCAAATATAGGCGTTGGCCAAAGGTCAATTCCTAGTAGTGAAGCGATGAAGAAGATGACGACCCGAGCTCACCAAACAAGTTGAGAAGTTGATGAAGAGCTTGAAGAAGATCAACCTCGATGGGGTACAATCTTCGTGTGAGAGATGGATGTCATCATTAACAAATTAAGATTAAGAAGATCAAGTTCAAGAATGAGAAGAAGGAGAAGAAGGAGAAGGAGGAAGCTCTTGCCACTCTTGGGGAGTGGGTGACCGATGATGAAGCCTATAGTGAGCTCTTCACCACCCGCATGCATATCAAGAACTCCATCTCATCATGAGCATCACACAAGTGCTTCATAACCCAAGGTATGGAAAGCATATGATGATCTTCGCAATTTGATTCATGAGCAACAAAGAGTCCTTAAGAAACAAATTAAGGAACTAAAACAATTTAATACTCTCAAAGAAGGAGCATGATGTGTTTGCTTTCAATCATATTCTTAGTGATTTTTCTCTCATTGTTTTCCGCCTCGCACAATTAGTGCATTCTCAGCAGCTTATCGATCGCCTATGTGACCTCTCTATCTCCCTCCCTCCATCTCTCCCTCCGATAACTTGAATGACATTAAATTCTTCCTTACAGTGAATTTGATGATCTATTGGATGGAAATGAGCCTTCTCTATCATCCCAAAATGATAGTGTTGATGAGATCAACATTATTTTCAAGAACAGATCTTCTGGCTGTTAGTTCTAATGGATCACTAACACAATCTGATCCACGCATGGTTCTAGAGATTCTCAACTTGACATTGATAATGCCGAGGAGCGGAAAGGTTCTTATTACGATCTCACTTTGGAACTAAAAGAGAAGGACCTCCCCATTGGTGCTTGGTTTCTTTAACTATTTGTAAATCACCAAACTAAATGTTAATGTTGATACCTGATTGGGATGATATGCTTATCTTAACCTTTAGGTGATGCGTCCCTAGTGGAAGTGGGAAAACCTCACTATTGTGTGCTCTCGCTAGCCTGCGGGCTAGTGGTACTGGGGACATCATATACCATGTGCGAGATTCTATGCAGCTTGAAATTCAAATGTAGGTTACGATGGGGCATCCAAAGATGAAGTTAGAGGGCTAAGAAGTACTACAAAGCTCCAAGGAAAGAAGAGATAATGGTATGAAGTTAGAGGGATGATATGCTTACCTTAACCTTTAGGTGATGGGTCCTAGTGGAAGTGGGAAAACCTCACCATTTGCGTGCTCGGGCCGGGCCTCTGACTAGTGGTACCGGGGACATCATATACCATGTGAGAGATTCTATGCGACTTCAAAATTCAAGTGTAGGTTCCGATGGGGCATCCAAGATGAAGTTTGAGGGCTTAAGTAGTACTACAAAGTTCCAAGCAAAGAAGAGATAGTGGCATATTCTTTGTGCCGCAAAAAAACCATATATGGTTCCAGGCACACTTAAGCCAACAATTACTCTATCCTACATGGAGTGAACATGTTCATCGTTCACCAAATAATGATACTTGAAAGTGCGGGTAACTATCCTTATGCTTCGAGAACAGTGAGTTTTTCATAAAGTAAAGAAATAGAAACATTACTCGTGCAAGTGGCGGTAATATGTATCTTCCTTTTATTGATTGTGCCAACATGAGTTGTTTTTCTTAATCTGAACTCTTTAAGGTTGGATATTATAAGGCATGTTTGGCGCGAGCTCCCGCTCCAAGCATTTTTGGAACTTCTCATCCCCGGTTCAAGATATTCTTCGAAATAGAGGGTGTTTGGTTGTGTTATTTGTTCTTGTTTCGGATTAAAAATCGGTGCTTTAAACTAATTCATTTTATTCACCAAACTCAAAATTATGGCACTTGGATCTTGAGTTGGAGCATTACCAAACAGGCCCATACACTTACGATTTATTTCAATCTGTTATAATCGAACATTTCTATGTTGATGAATGCTTGCATGGTTTACGCTTTTGCACTACTTTGCACTTGTACTTGAGGGGTGGTTTTACGTTTCTTTGTGTCTTGGATCTTTGTGATGAGTGCTACGGGTCTAAGTGGCCCGTGTTTGTGGTAATCAGTTTAGTTGAGCTTAAATTTTTTATATAAGCATATTTAAACCAAGGTCGCTGTCTAATTAGTCCATTTTAACATGTTTAGAAGTGAGGACAAAAGTTAGAAATTTGGACCTGTGGTCATTACAGTCTTTATGATAAAAGGAATAGGCACTATCTTTGTCATACACAACATCAACTTGGGAATATATTGGAATTTTAGCAAGTTTGTGGTGATAAAAATACTATTCAGAATCATCTCTTCCAATGAAAGTGATGTAAAATGTAAAAGATCGTAATGGCGTAAAACTCAATTGGTTGATTCTTACGCTTTTCCCCATTCATGTGGTTTTCCATGCACCATTCTCGTTCTTAATATCGTGCATGATGCTCTAAAAAAAGGGATGAGTACTTTGCATTTTTGTTGTTGTTGTTGGATTGTGGAACAAAGTAATTGTGACAAATTTTGCTAGTGTGAAAGCACTCTTGGAATTCTCGCTGTGTTGACCTAAGACTTTCTTGAGTCATCTCAACACCGCCGGTTCCAAGTACGGATAAAGGAGGAGGGGGTACGTTAGGTTTGGCAAACCAGCACCTAAAATAGCTACTCTAGTGGATATGAAATTCATAAGAACATCGTTGGTCAGAAACCCCTTAGCGACGCGCTACATTGGAATCCGGATGTGGTGTTAAATAGGCAAGGACCGGATCGTCGGCCCCCTTGGTGGCGCGTCGTATCGTGATCCGGGTGCGATGAAAAGTGAGCAAGGGTCGGGTTGTCGCAACCTTAGTGGCGTGCTACACTTGCGCCCGAGTGTAGTAAAAATGAGCAAGGGTCTTCGCACTTCCCTCGACGGGTGCAAAGGTTAAGGAAGTTAGCCGAAGCCGACTAGGATTCGCCTAGGTAGTTGGAACGGGGGACCTAACGGGCAAGTTACGAGAGCTAGCCGATGTAGCTATTAGGAGGCGTGTAAATATTTTGTGCTTGCAAGAGACTAAATGGAGGGGCTAGAAGGCGAAGGAGGTGGAAGGTACTGGCTTCAAGCTTTGGTACATGGGAACAACTTTGGATACTAATGGTGTAGGCATCTTGATGATGGAGTCGTAGAGGTTAGGAGGCAAGGAGACCGGATTATCCTAGTCTGGCTAGTAGTTGGAGATTCGACTCTGAATGTGATCAGTGCCTATGCCCCTTAGGTAGGTCTTAGTGAGAGCATCAAAAGTCAGTTTTGGAAAGATCTGGATAGCATGGTTAGTACCGTGCCTATCAGCGAGAAACTCTTCATAGGAGGAGACCTCAACGGCCATGTGGGTGGGACTAATGTAGGTTTTGAGTGAGTGCACGGGGGTTCGGGTATGGCAGTAGGAATCCAGAGGGGGAGGATGTTTTGAACTTTGCGTTGAATTACGACTTGATTTTAGCAAACACCCTCTTTAAGAAGAGGGAATCACATCTAGTGACCTTTCATAGTGGACCACACTCGAGCCAGATTGACTTTATCCTTGCAACATGTGTTTGGAAGGTGACTTTAGAAGTGTTTGGCGCAAGTATGGGAGGCAAACAGGAGGAGAAAGACACCTGGTGGTGGAATGATGATGCAAAGGGCCATTAAGGAGAAGGAGTGTTTCAAACGCCTCCACCTTGATAAGAGTGCGGCCAACATTGAGGGCTATAAGGTTGCAAAGCGAGCTTTGAGTATAGCAAAGGGGCAAAAGTAGGATAACCTTTATCGGCGGGTAGGCACGAAGGAATGAGGGAAGGACGTCTATAGGACGACGAGGATCCGCGAGAGGAAGACAAGGGACATCAACCAAATCAAATGTATCAAGGATCGGGCAGATCAACTTCTGGTGATGGATGGGGAGATCAAGGAAAGATAGCGAGAGTACTTCGATAAACTGTTTAATGGAGAGAACCAGGGCTCTACCCTTGAGTTGGACGACTTGTTTGATGATACTAGTAGGCGCTTTGTGAGAAGAATTCAGGAGGCAGAGATCGAGGAGGCTTTGAAGAGGATGAAGGGAGGTAAAGTGACGGGCCCTGATGGGATCCCCATTGAGGCGTGGAGATGCTTAGGTGCTAGAGCGATAGTATGGTTAACCTAACTTTTTAACCTCATTTTTCGGTCAAACAAGATGCCCGAAGAATGGAGGAGAAGTATATTAGTACCATCTTCAAGAACAAGGGAATGTTCAAAGCTGTACTAACTACCATGGGATTAAACTAATGAGCCATACGTTGAAGCTTTGGGAGAGGGTTATCGAGCATCGCCTAAGAGGAATGACAAGGGTGACTCAAAACTAGTTTGGGTTCATGCTGGAAGGTCGACCATGGAGGCGATTTTTTTAATACGGCAGTTGATGGAGAGATATAGGGAGGAGAAGAAGGACCTGCATATGGTCTTTATTGACCTTGAGACGTCGTATGATAAAGTACCAAGAAATATCATGTGGTGGGCCTTGAAAAAGTACGAAGTCGCAACTAAGTACATTACTCTCATCAAGGATATGTATAAGGATGTGATGATTTGTGTGCGAACATGTGATGGCGACACCAGTGACTTTCCAATTAAAATAGGACTACATTAGGGCTCAGCGTTGGGCCCTTATTTATTTGCTTTGGTGATGGATGAGGTCATAAGGGACATACAAGGTGATATCCCTTGGTGTATGCTCTCTGCTGATGAATGTTAGCCACGATGGATAAGTGGTGGCAAAAAAGGATACTTTTCGATATTTAGGATCGATCCTACAAAAGAATGGCGACATTGATGAAGATGTTAGGCTTAAAATTTCAGCCGGTTGGCTGAAATGGCCCCAAGCTTTTGGCATCCTTTGTGATAACAGGGTGCCTCAGAAGCTAAGGGTAAGTTCTATAGGACGGTGATTCGACCGGCAATGTTATACGGTCTGAATGTTGGCCTACAAAAAGGCGACATGTCCAGCAAATGAGTGTAGCAGAGATACGTATGTTGCGGTGGTTTTATGGACACACAAGACGGGATAGAGTCCAGAACGAAGATATTAAGGATAGGGTCGGGGTGGCACCCGTTGAGGAGAAGCTGTTTCAACATCGGTTGAGATGGTTTGGACATGTCCAACACAAAGCCCTCGAGGCGCCGGTGCGTAGTGGGGGGTTCTAAAGCGGGTAGATAATATAATGAGAGGTAGAGGTCGATCTAAACCGACTTGGGACGTGTCGGTTAAGGGAGATCTTCAGAGTGGAATATCTCCAAGGATTTAGCTATGGATAGGAGCGCGTGGAGACTAGTAATTAGCGTGCCTGAACCGTGATCCTTTTTCTATCTTCATCTAACTCTACTTTATGTCTTGTGCCTTCTTTTCTTAACTTTGTCTCTTTTGGGTTTAATCTCTAGCCTATCCCAATTTGCTTGGGATAAAAGGCTATGTTGTTGATGTTGTTGTTGTTTTTGTTTGAAAGCACTCTTGGCAGAAGTTCCCAAAATATGCATGTTGCAGCTATGCTGAAGTCTTTCTGTAAAAATGACTTCCAGATCCTCTTCCATTTGTATCTGAAGTCTCCACACCAGAGGGAGTTGGTGCCAAGCCGTGGTCGACGCAATTGGCAGTGAGCACCGGAGCATCTCACGTTGATCGCCAGATGGGTCGGTGATAGCCTAGCTGGGCCAAGAAAGTCTGCGTGAAGACGGACCACCGACTATGCTACCACCTAGCGACCAGCGAATGGGTCGGTGCTCCACAAGCCAGTCAAGACAGAAACTTAGCATTTTGGAGCACCGGACGATCCGGTGCTATTTGGGGCACCAGCGGATAAGTCGGTGGTATCGGCTTGGCTCAAGATCGGCTCAAAATCGGCTCTATCTAGAAGAAGCAAACCACCGACTGGTCTGGTGATACATGGCAAAGAGCAGCATATGAGTCGGTTCTAAGTTTGAAGGCAACGGTCAGTTCAACGGCTAGTGCTCAAATTAGTTCGGTGCAATGGGTCGGTGCTACCACCATATAAGTTGGTGGTACGCAGAAATATGGCCGTTGGAGCAACGGCTCTTTCATGAACTTGGAGCTATATATAGGGCCTGTTCAGTTCCCAAACCAAAATTTTTCACCCATCACATTAAAGAGAATCTTATATGCATGAAGTATCAAATGTAGACAAAAAATAACCCATTACATGGATGGAGTGGATTTCGCTAGACGAATCTAATGAGCCTACTTAATCCATGATTTGCACCAGTGATGCTATAGTAACCACTGTAACACCCGGCCCAATTTGGATGTGGCCCAGTTAGAGGCCTATGAGTGCAGAGTGCACATGTTTAGTACCACCTTGCTGGTTAAGCAAGGGTGGAGCCAACTTATAAGCCTTTGTCTTCCAGCCATAGCACCTTCGGGTTAACCCTTTTACACGAAGCGAGGACGAAAGTGTAAGCAGGGTGCTATGTGTACGCGTGCGCGCCCCTCGGAAGGGCTGTGCGGTGCGGCTTTGGAAGGCGGGGTGTTACAACTGTTACACCATTAATTATGGATTAATTACCCTCTAATTACCATCGTTAGATTCGTCTCGCGATTTGCCGACGTGATCTGTAATTAGTTTCATAATTAGTCTACGTTTACTACTTCTAAATGATAAAGATTCCTTTCCAAAAATTTTTGCTCCAAAAAGTTTTGCCAACTGAACATGCCCATACCCCTTTGGCCGGCGATTTCGAGTGTGCTTGAGCATTTGGAAGGTGTTGGTTGTTGCTCTACTCATTTGCAAGTGCTCATTCCACCAAAATGCTAAATAGTAGATCTAGGTGATTAGCATGGAGCTTAGTGCTTGATTAGTGCTACTTTAGACCTTATAGCGCATTGTTTTAGGTGTTAGTCTAGAGTTAGGCGAGCTTTGATCACCTCTTTTGTATCGGTGCTTTTTTGCACCAAGAGTTGTATCATCCGAAACTTGTAAGGCTTGCGAGACCCTCCAACCGCATTTGTGGAGTGGCCGTCGGTGATTGTGATAGAGAGGAGAGACCTTAGGCGGTTTGCCGAAGCTCTAGAATAGTGGTGGCGGCGAGGAGCATCCAGAGAGAGGCTAGGCGAAGACCCACTTGCGCGTGGGGAAGGCCTGTCGGATATCCTACGGAGTTACTCGACCGGGGAGTTTATGCCCTTGCGCGGGTATTCCCTTAAGAGGGGCTTCAACAACGAAGACTAGTGAAAAACGTAGCTTTCCAATACCTCGGTAAAAATCGTCATGTCGGGAGTTTGCATTCTCTACCCCTCCCTATCGCGGAGCTCTGGTAAGTGATTTACGAATTTATACAGCGGCATGGGCATTAAGTTCTCTGCAATCATGTTCTCATTTCCAGCCATCATCTCTCCTCGCCTCGGTGAGGTGGTCCGCTCCTTCCATTGGCCTGAGGAGGACAATATGCATATGGCAAATTCCACAGTGGTCACGAGGCAGAGGCAGTGTTGTACTCAAATTATGCTAATTACATCCTATTTTTACACAAATTGGCTAGTCGCTGGGAGGGCAAACGTGACGCAGGCAAGGTGTTCGATGTATTGCGTCACTGACCGTGCATATGTGGATGATTCTTTATTACCTTGCCTTCCCAGCTTCTTCATGCACAGTTTTGAATTTTTTTGCTTGCAAGGTTTGTTCAACCATGGTGGACACAATAATTTCATCCCGGCGCACAGGCACAACAACACACATACCTTTATTTCAGAAAAGAAGGTAATGATTCATTCCAAGAGGTACATTAAAACGAATTAATCTGCCCACCATTAGCATTACGGGAATCAAATAGTTAGGCTTCATATAAATTTTTTCTTGCGACAATGTAGGTGTCAATGCTTATGCTGACAGATCAGACATAAGCATGCATGATTACTCATGGCGCATATTAAAACTTAGCTAAAAGACCTGCTTTCTCGTTGTAGAGCAAAATAATACCCTTTTCATGGCACTTTCGAATCTGAATATAGTTTGTTGATATTTTTTTAAGCTTAGTTACCAGTGTATGTTTGTGATATGAATCCTACAATTTTATTATCCATTCTTCCATATAACTGTACATTGTAGGTGATGCTCTGTAGAAGCTTGAGAAAAAAAAAAAAGAAGGGAGAGTCAGATATGGTTGCTTATTTGTGGCTAAATGAAATTTATCTTGAGTTGATTACAAATGCTAGGTAAACATGGAATAGGTACAATTATTGTGTGTTTTTGCATGCTTCTGCAAACACTTTTCTTTCAGATTCAGAAAGCAAGTGTGCTCAGAATGTAGTGGGGTGGTTTCTCATTGGCAGCTATTTTGGAGATATAGCAGACAGAAATTATTATGGGGTATGCCTGTAAGTAATACCCCTCCTCGTTTCTTGTGTGCTCCCCTCAACTTTGCTCATTGTTTTTTTAATTGATGCTGTATGCTTTTGATGATTTCAGAATATAGTTTAATATTTAATTAATGATTTGGCATACTAAAGAAACTTGAATCTATTGACTTAAAATTACAGGCACTAATACTTTGTCAAAGCAAAGGAAAGGAAAAAAAATACAACACGGAGTGTAGGCCATCTCATTTTTAACATTGAGCCATTGATCTGGTAATAATTTGTATGCTCTGTACAGTAAAAGCATATTGTCAGATGCCATATGCATCCTTTGCTATTTATTTAGTTACTGAAAATGGCATTGCTTCTTTAATGGTGCATGCAGGTACATGTTGATACATATGACTGGTTTATACAAAATGCTATGAAATTGAATTGGCAATGGCAACAGTTCCAATGAAAGAGTATCCTGCTTGTAGTGGGTAAAAATAGTTACTTTATAAGTTGGATTATAACTCTGCTTCTTCCTCTTTTTGGTTTGAATTCATGATACTGACCTTCTCCTTTGATTGTGTTGTGTCCGTCTCCCCCATCCACCACCACCATAGATGTTCCTTTTGATGCTTGAAAAATCATGAATATTGATTTGCATAGCGGTTTTGCACTCTTAAATACTTAACTGGTAGTCCGAAATATTTAGCTGGTATGAGATTGGAAAAAAATTATCTTATCAAAGCTGCTATCAGTGATGTACCATCTGCATCGCACAACATTGTTTTCCTCCATTGCCAATCATATCATATTCCTATTTTTCTGCTTATCTGGATGGATGATTATAGTATGGAGCACAGTTCATCTTGCCCGGCAAAATTCTACATTCAAATCTTGCAGAAATAGCTTGTGTATTGTGCATATGAGAGGTAGAATTAGTCCTCTGTAATCATGGCATCTATAATAATACATAACTGACCCAGCCAGATTACCATCGACCAATGAAATCCATAATTAAGGAAACACAATACAATCCTGCTATGCAACTATAGTTTGTTGGACATACCATTTGTTTTCTAAAACATCTACTAAGCATTGTTACCTGGATGTAGAGAGTTGGGGCAAACACCACACACCCTAAATCAGGGCGGGTGACCTTCATTATATAGGCCGTAAAGACTTGGAGTACAAGTTAGGGTACAAGGACTATACAAGACCAAATACAACTCTATATGTCTAACACCCGCCCGCAGTCATAGGGGGAGCATCACGGACACCAAGACTGAACCTAAAATCCGTAAAAGACTGTACAGGAAGACCCTTAGTCATGATGTCAGCAAACTGTTGTGACGAAGGAACATGGAGAACAACCTTCTCATGGACGAAGTAAATGTCAATCTCGAAGTGCTTAGTGCGTCGATGGTGAACCGGGTTAGCAGCCATATAAACAGCACTACCGTTGTCACAAAAGACAACGTAGCCTTCTCGAGAGGAAGATGAAGCTCCTGAAGAAGCTGCCGCAGCCAGCAACACTCGGCCACGATGTGAGCCATAGCACGGTACTCCGCCTCAGCACTGGAGCGAGAAACTGTGATCTATTGCTTGGACGCCCAAGAGATGAGATTGTCGCCGAGGTAGATGCAGTAGCCAGATGTGAAACGACGAGAGTCCAGGCAACCAACCCAGTCCGCATCAGAGTATGCAGTGAGAGCCGAGTCGAGCCAGCACCCAGGTGAAGACCGGAGGAGAGCGTGCCTTTCACATAGCGAAGAACCCTTTTGAGCAATGCCAAATGTGGCTCTCGAGGGTCATATATGAAAAGGCAAACTTGCTGTACCGCATACGCCAGGTCAGGACGAGTCAGTGTGAGATATTGAAGAGCTCCCGCAATGCTTCGGTACTTGGAACGATCAGCAACAGGAGCACCGTCTGAGGTGGAGAGCTTGGACCGAGTGTCCACAGGAGTCGGTGTAGAATGGCACTCAGACATGCCCGCCTTCTGAAGCAACTCGGCAGCATACTGCCGCTGAGAGAGGAAGAACCAGTCGGACGAGCGCGTGACGGAGATGTTGAGAAAGTAATGAAGATCCCCAAGATCCGTCATGGCGAACTCAGAGTGGAGCTGGTCGATGATGCGCTGAAGAAGAACGGGTGACGAGGCAGTGAGGATGATGTCGTCGACGTACAATAGCGCGACGGTCCGGGTCTCCTCGGGTCCAACCACCGAGGGGCCACACCGTGGTTCAGCAAGGCGGTGGCCAGCAGTCCTTCGACACGGCCGGTCTTCCGCGGCGTTGCAGCAGATGTCGCTTCAAAGGCGTTGGGTGATGGATACGGATGCTTCGGGCCTAGGGTTTAGGCTCGATACCATATAGAGAGTTGGGGCAAACACCACACACCCTAAATCAGCGGTTGACCTTCATTATATAAGCTGTAAAGGCTTGGAGTACAAGTTAGGGTACAAGGACTATACAAGACTAAATACAACTCTATATGTCTAATCTTGCATTAAAAAATACTCTTTCTAATTTTATTGTTAATTTTAGATCATGCTGCTCTAGATTCTAAGCTTATATTGTGATGTCCCTCCTCTCTTCATCCAACATGTTTATTTATTTATTTTATTCGTGTGAAGATATTATAGCCTACCTATTTCCTTTTTCTTTAAAATTTCACATAAACTTGGTAACCATTCAGTTTCATATCAAGAAAATTTTTAATGTTGTAAATCTGCATATTAGCTTTCTGCTTGGATAGCAACATTTAATCTTACTTTGTGAAGGGATCTTGGATGACATTTTGTAAATGGTTTCTTATTATTTACCAACTCTAATGCGTGCCCTATGTAATCTAGACACCCAAGTCACATGCATGGTTTTTAATTGATAAATTCTAAAAACTTAATTTCCTTAAATTATCATTGGCATGGTAGTCACATGTATGTGTTTTCTTACTTCCACCCTTATATTTCTTTAACGAGTATTTCAACCATAATCTGCGAATAGCAGATAAAAAAACCATAGATACACTCATTTATGCGCGTCCACATCAGATTCTTAATGTTAAGTGTTCTTACTATATGGATCTGTGATAGCTTGGGATTCGGTTTTGGCTAATAATATGGCTGATTTATTTTTGTTAGCATCATGTTTTTTCTGCTTCTTAATTCCTGTGTAAGCACACAACAGAATGGTCGACTAACTCTCTTGCAGTTTTCTATCTGTTGAATCCGTGGCTATGCGGTAATGCGCCCCTTAAATCTCTACAACTGTCCTGCTGGGTACATGAAAAATTATGCATTTACAATGAATTGCATGAGAACTACAACTCCAGTCCATCAGGTATTCGACACCATTCATGGCCTCCTTGTCAATCATTTCTTCTACATGCATTGAAACATCCCCTGCTTTCCTGCTACTACATTGGCATTCGCTAGCAATTGAACGAGTATAGATTCATAAGGTTTCTTATGGATTGTAGAGTAATAAAATAGGGGCAAGCACTGCACACCCTGAAGGGGGTGGCCTTTCATATATATAGTCAGGATGACTTGGAGTACAAGTACAATACGTATACAATGAGTCGGCTATACATATCTAATTATAGACGTATCTATGTATATCTCTAACACCCGCCCGCAGTCGTAGCGGGAGTAGAACGGACACAAAGACTGTCCCTGAAATTAGTAAATAACCTGTACAGGCAGTCCTTTAGTCATGATGTCCGCGAACCGATGCGAGGATGGAACATGAAGCACGCGAACCTGTCCTAGAGCAACTTTCTCGCGAACAAAGTGTATGTCAATTTCAATATGCTTCGTACGCCGATGATGAACAGGATTCCCCGTCATGTAGACTGCGCTGACATTATCACAGTAAACAATCGTCGCCGAAGGAAGAGGGGTATGAAGCTCTTGAAGAAGCTGACGAAGCCAACAAGTCTCTGCAACAGCGTGTGCCACAACCCTGTATTCTGCCTCGGCGCTGGAGCGAGAGACAGTAGTCTATCGTTTAGAAGACCAAGACACCAAGTTGTCGCCGAGATAGACACAGTAACCAGAAGTCGAACGTCGAGAGTCGGGACAGCCAGCCTAGTCGGCATCCGAGTAGGCAGTGAGACTATGAACCGGTCCACACTGAGATGAAGACCCGCAGACTGTGTGCCCTTGACATAACGAAGAATCTTCTTGAGCAAGGCGAGATGCGGCTCTCGCGGGTCATGCATAAAGAGACATACTTGCTGAACAACATACTGTCAGGACGAGTCAGTGTCAAGTACTGGAGAGCATCGGCGAGGCTGCGGTAGAGTGTCGGATCAGTAACAGGAGATCCATCGGTGGCAGAAAGCTTCATACGAGCATCAACTGGAGTGGCCATGGAGAGACATTCGGACATGCCAGCACGCTGCAAGAGGTCGACTGCATACTGCCTTTGAGACAGAAAGAGACCACTAGCAGACCGAGTGACTGAGATCCCAAGAAAATGATGAAAGTCCCCAAGATCCGTCATGGCAAACTCAGAATGCAGCCGCTCCATGATGCGGCGAAGAAGAGCTGGCGATGATGCGGTCAGGACAATGTCATCAACATATAGTAACAAGTAAGCAATGTTGGAACCATCTTTGTAAACAAACAGAGACGAATCAGACACGGAAGTGACAAATCCCAAAGTCCGGATGAAGGATGCAAAATGCTGGTGCCAGGCTCGGGGTGCTTGCTTGAGACCATACAGAGATTTCTGAAGCAGATAAACATGATCAGGTGCTTGAGGATCAATAAATCCTGGAGGCTGCTGGCAATAAACTATCTCATTCAGGTGACCATGAAGAAATGCATTCTTGACATCCAATTGATGAATTGGCCACGCACGGGAAGCAGCAAGACTGAGAATGCCGTACCTCTGAGAAAATCCATGAACAACCCAGCAAGCTTTGTGACGAGCGAGGGAACCATCCAATGATATTTGTGCTTGAAGATCCACTTACGGAGACAACATTGGCATGAGGCGGGCGAGGAACAAGCCGCCAAGTGCCATTGTCAACAAGAGCCTTGTATTCATCGACCATCGCAAAGACGCCAATTGGGATCAGCAAGAGCACTGCGATAGTTGGCTGGAATTGGCGAAGCATGAGTGACGGTGTAGGTCAGACGATCCATCGGTGGCGGAAGTGAGCCGGTCTGTTGCCGTGTCGCAGGACGCGACAGAGCAACCACGGGCTCTGGTGGCATTGGCGCCTGAATAGGTGGAGGAGCCACAACTGGTGAGGGAGTAACGACAGGCCGACGACGGCTGTGTATCGGTGGATGATGGGCGGCCCGGGCGTCGTCGGAGCATACTATGCCACAACACCAAATCACCAACTTACCATCCGACGCTAAAGATTTTTTTTAAGGATGGACAATCGGACGCTAAAATTACTAAGAGACGACCGACGCTAAATCCTCATTTTACCGATGTGTTGTCCGACGCTATAGATATGCGGATTTAGCGTGCAATTGTCCGACGCTGAAAATAAGTACAGGGTCACTATGTCCGACGCTGAAAATAAATGAGCCCCACATAGCTCAAGAATATGAACAAAACATTTCTCTTTTTTTAATCTCTAGTCAAAACATGTTACTAGTTTTTTCTCCCACATGCTAACTCCAAATGTGGTGATTCTTTTTCCTAAGTGTTTCTAAAATCTTGCTCTATCAACTTATTGTGTTCGACGGCTATTAATTTTTTTATCTTTTCATGTGACTATCTATCAATTTAAAATTTTGCTTTACTGAAATGGCAAACTAAAACAACATTTTGAAGTAATAAATGATTTCCACTTAAATGTCATCAACATAAAAGTTGTAGAACTGATCAAGATCTATATTTTTTTATTTTGGTCACATTTTAATTTGACAAAGTGATAATGGCATTATTCACAAAATTTACATATCCTGCGCATAGTTATATGAAACTATGCAAGGGATATATGCATTTATGAATAACTTATAGTCCCACTTTGTTAAAATATTTTCAAACGTTTATGGCAAGCTTGTATACTTAAATTATGCCCATGTACCAATTCTTATATTTTTTTGGACCATTTAATAATATTATTGTTTTTTTGCTAGTCATAAAAATAGTATTTTAAGTAGTGGTCGGTAAAACACTTAATTTTCTAGAGATTTTTAGGAAGCGAGCTCAAACAGAACATGTCTTGTTACCTATATTTTTTTATATTTTTGTAGATTTTTAGATCGGATGTGTAGTTAAAGTTGTTGTTATCTTCTATATCTAAAAAGGAAAAAGAAAATAAAAAGGACAAAACAGCTTAAATGAGCCTATTCCACGTATTCAGTCCATAGCCCACTGAGCCCGAACAGAATGGCCCCTCGATCTTGGCCGTTTGATCAAAACATCGACGGTGGGAACGTAATCAAGTTGAAACCCTAATTGATCCTCCCTCATCTCGACACCCCCACCTCCGCAGCCCTGCACCGCGCCGCTCCTTCCCAGCCCTGCGATGCGCCCTCTCCGTTCTCCCCAGCCCGAACTGCGCCGCCCTCTCCCCAGCCCTGCACCACGCCTTTGCCGCATCCCGCAGCCCCGCACCATGCACTCTCCCCACAGCTCGGTGGTACTCCAGCGTGGATCTAGCGAGGAAGGCATGTCCGATCTGATGAGGAATGAAGCAGTCTGGAGGAGGCAGCTGCAGCGGCGGTGAGCGCGGATCCGGCGGCGCTCCTCTCAGCTCTCGCCATCCCCTCGCGGATCCGGCGGGCTCGGGCGATGCGGTCCCCGTGGTGGCGTTCCTCCTGCACCGGTAGCGGCATGGGCCACCGTTCATCGAGATCCAGGAGGACTACATCAAGGTGAAGCGGTGCCGAGCGACGCCGCAAGCTGCTCAAGCCCTCGGACCCACACCCCCGTCGACGTGGTGCCGCCACTCCAGCATTTCCCTGCTCTGCTCGTCGGAGAAGCCCGACATCACCTACAAGGCTACAACGTGAGTTCCTGATGGGCTATAAATCTTAGGCAGCTTTGGTATTTGTTTCGAATTTTAGATGTATCCTGAGACCTGAGTTAATTCAGTTGCTTGAATGTATCGTTGAAATATAACCATTGCAGTAGGATTCTTACTCATTTCAGTATCAACCATGAGATGATTACCAATTGGATATTATACTAACATGTTTCCAATGTCTTCACTTTAAATATTCATTCATTGAAAGTGTGAAAGTTTGTTAATGCCAGGATGTACCTGCAGGCTTTGGAACGTTGCTAGTCCTGGTCTTGTCAAAGTTTATCAACTAAAAAGTAAAAAATCTACAGTTATATGAATCAAACTCCCAGTTAATGTTTATATGTTAGATACTTAGATGCTCCAATGCCAATATTACACTCTCTTGGTGCATAACGGCCCTACTGAATGCAGATGACTTAAAATATCAGTTCCATACAACACAGTTTGTGCTACTATTTGCCGTAAAAAACAGTTTGCTAAACATCTTCTCAATATGGTTTTCAGCAATATAACATAGGCATTTTTTTTTAGTTTACCTGAGACCTTTCTAGCTTACTACTAATTTGCCGTTTTTACCATCTTCCTCCACCAATCCTGCACGGCAGCATCCAATTTTATTGTAGAGAATAGAGATGACATGTTTAATACAAGCTAATGTATCGAAAAGACTTCGCAGACTGTTGCATATTTATAGCAGAACCTACGTTTGTATATTAGCCATCATTCCATAATCATTTAATTAATACTAGCTGTTTATTTGAACTCATGTTGCTTGTCTCGGTTTTGCATTGAATCAGTTTCTTCTTTGTTGGTAGCTGTAAGCTCTTTTGCATATGCAGTTTGTATGCACAAATGGGTATTTAATTCACTGAAATTTTATAAACATGTAGTGAACCACTGTCTTTAGGAGTCAAGACACTGCTTGAATGGCAAAGGTAATCGGATAACAGTGAAGGTAAGCTAAATTGATTTCTTAGATATCTCTAATTTTTTATGCTTGATCAACTGCATTTGATCAGTGAAAGCAGTTCAAATAGTTCAGTTCAGAAATTTTTCTTCAAATTAGATTTTGTAAATGTCGATTATCTGAACTACTTGGTTAATGTGATCTTAGGGTGCTGGTGGTTCAGGCAAATACCAATGAAGAACCCTACAGGATGCAGACTAGGTTTTTATGCTAGGCGCCTGTTCACTCCAGTGTGCATCTTGGAGAGGTATGAGGTGTATAATCTGAGTTTATTGCTAATCCGATATTCTCATGTTTAGAAGCCTAGATGACAATATAATTACTGAAACTTAGTGACCAACTTTGGCTAGTGCTGCACGAGCTTGTTCTCTGTTTAATTGAAGCTTACTGCAGTGGGTTCCAGTAGAAAGCAGCTGCATGATATTATTATGAAGTGTATATCCAAAAGCACACACACAACTTACAACTGTCTATTTGTTAGCTTGATATGTCAAATTAGTGTATATCCAAAAGCAGCTGCATGATATTATTATGAAGTTACTGCATTGATAAGTAAAGTATGCAGCCAAGCAGGTTGAATACTTACTAGGGTTTTGTTTGTCTAAATAAGAGCAGAGTTGCTCTTTCCTTGTTCTCTAAGCTGAAATTACTGCTAGGCACAAACCAGAGGCATTTTTCTCCTAGTTGATGGGATAATTTATTGCTGAAATTTAAACTTCACTGAAAGTTAAATTGGTTAGAAGCATTTGTTGCACTTAGGTGCAAATGAGGTCTAATGCTTTAGATAATAACTCATATACTGCTATACTATTGTTGATTACATGGTTATTTTTCAGGAATGTTGGGTACTGACTTTGGCTTGAGTTTGTGGAAAAAGATTATCCACATAATAACCAGATGGATGTGCTCTAGCTTTGGCAAGTCATTCCTATTTGTTTTTCGAGTTCCTAGAAATGATTGTGTACAAACTTTGGGATGAAACACAAAGTACTAGTATTGTATTGCCACCTAAGGTGTGCTTGACTTTGTTGGATGTGATTTACAAGACAAATTGAATGTTATATGTATTGATCTGCATATGTACATATGTATGTGTTTGTGTATCTTCATGGTACATGTGGACAATATATGTGGTAATATTTTTTTTGGTATAAATATGTGTAGTGTTGGATGATCTGACGCTAAATTGCATAGAAACTTATTATCTGACGCTAAAGAGTTGCAGCTGACGCTAAAGAGTTGCAGCAGACTGTCTGACGCTGAAAATATGCATAGCAACAGATTGTCTGACGCTATAAGTCTGGTCTGACGCTAAAGTTTTTTAGCGTCAGGACTTATAGCGTTAGCTAAAGTCTGACGCTATATGTTCTTAGGGTCAGATGATCTGACGCTATATGTGGCTTTCAGCGTCGGACCATCCGGGCGGTAATTGGGGTGTTGTGGCGTAGTGGCAGCGGACGCTGGTCGGGCTGTACACCGCCCCGCGGGAGCAGCCGAGGGCGGGGGTTGCTTTGGGCTATACACCCGCTGGAGCAAATGAGGGTAGCGGTTTCTTTGCCGGCCGGTCGAGGGACCTGACCATGCCGTAGAATGGCCGGTCTTGATCCGAAGTCGTCATCATGGGCGGGCCGAGCCAGCGAGAAGGTGACCAAGGCAGCCTGTCATATAGGCCGGCATGGGTGCAGGCAGGGCGATCCTGTAAACAAAAATCAAGAGACTCCGTGAGGTGGTTTTGCAACTGTAAACGGAAAGTGAGACTCATAAAAATCACATGTCAGGAGATGATCACTTTGCGAGAGGAGAGATCGAGACAGCGATACCCCTTTTGGGAAGAAGGATATCCAAGGAACACACAAGCTGAAGAACGCGGAGAAAGTTTATGAGGTGTCGCGGGCATTAAGATTAGGATAGCATAAACACCCAAACACCCGAAGGGACGAATAGGCAGGCAACTTGTGATAAAGGAGATAATATGGGATGGCATTATTGATGGAGGAGGGGGCGCCAGTTGAGAAGAACAACACCGGTAGACAGAGCTTCAGCCCAATAAATGGGAGGCATGGCAGCATGAATAAGGAGGGTGCGGACCATGTTATTTAAAGTACGCAAATACGCCAGCTTTTTCCATTTTGGGCAGGCGTATATGGATAGGAAGTTCAAGAAGAATGCCTAGACTACTAAGAAAAGTAGACATAGCATGGTTGATGAACTCAGTGCCATTGTCAGCCTGAAAACACTTGACAGGCAATTGAAATTGCGTGTGAGCATAATGGGTAAAGTGAACAATATGGGCATGAACCTCAAATTTCTATCTAAGGGGAAAAACCCAACAATAGTGAGTATGATCATCGACAATCACAAGATAATACTTAAAAACCTGACACGCTAAGAACGGGAGAGGTCCAAACATCACAGTGGAGAAGTTTAAAAGGTGCTAAAGAGCGAGAAGATGAACTAGTAAAGGGTAGTCGTGTATGTTTGCCAAGTTGACAAGCGTGACAAATAGTACAATCGACATTATTACGGAGATAGCTGAAATCTTATTTAAAGTGGCTAAAACTGCAGGTGCAGGATGACCAAGACGTGAATGCCATAAGTGCGATGAAGAAGTGGCAAAGAACATGGCGTGTAGCACCAGCGGAGGTAGGCAAGATGTAGAGCTCCCCGCCATTTGTTACATTGGAGAATCTCGGCTTTGGTCTAGAAATCCTTGACGAAAAAAACCAAAAGCGCCAAACTCGGTAGAGCATTTGTTGTCGCGAGTAAATTGTCTTACGTGTAACAAATTACGAACGAGATTAGGGGCGACAAGAACATTATTGAGATGAAAAAGATGATCAGCTATAGAAATAACGGAAGTGCCACGACCGTAAACCGGGAAGGGGGCCCCATTGCCGGCCGCAATGAAAGTCGGCAAGTGGGGGAGGCGGGAAGAAAGTATACCGTCGTTGGAGGACATGTGAGAAGTCGCTCCAAAGGTCGAGGACCCAAGGGCTCCCGCCGCCCTACAACGCCATCCGATTGAGGGAGGCGATGAGGGCATTCTCGATCCCGTACCGATGGTAGCCTGGGGAGTGAACGCGGTGTGGGCTTGCGGGAGCGGCGCCCATGGGAGGGCGCCACCGTGGCGAGGCGCCACCCGGGTGGAGGACCGGTCCACGGGTTCATGCGAGAAACTGGGGACTAGTGGGCTGCACGCCGGGAGCCGGAGCGCCCGCCGGAGGAGTTACGAGAGGGCGCAACCGCGATTGGTTGCGGCCACCGCTGCCGTTTCGACCGCCCCCTTGCCCCTTGCCCTTCCCACCACCGCCCCATTGGCGAGGAGGGTTGGAGCCGAGGACCACGAGCCGTAAGATGGGGAGGAGCAGCCAGCGAGCGGGTGGCGACGAACCGATGGCGTGAGGGCGTGTCGATGAGACCTTTGTGTCGCGCGCCAAGATCGATCTCCTTGAGGCGCAGCTTGTTGTGCGCCCGAGACAAAGGTAGGAGGACCTCCGAGTTGGCGATGATGTCTCGCAGTAGTGGCAAACCGAGGGTTGAGGCCACGGAGTAGATTGAGCAGAGAGCCCTGCGCACGGCTTAAGGTATAAGGATTAGTGAAATATATAGTCGGGTTTTGGCTTTCTCCTGTTCTCCCTATCGTGTCTTTTTGGAGCATCCTGTCTTCCTTGGCTTATACCTCTGTCCTTGGACCATCAAAAATCATGGAATAATTTGGGACAAAAGTACACTTCAATGTCTTTCCGTGAGCACAAGAATCACCTTCATATCCTGTCTGGTTTTGAGAGTTATAAAAATCACAAGATGATGCAACCGTGCTGTCAGAAATCTGGAACAGTTTCGGTTGTGAACTGTTTTCGACCAACTTAAGTGCTGAATCTGGAGAAGTGTCTCATAAGAGAGAAGAGAATTTCATAAGCTTTACAACGGTGTAAATTATGACCTTATTGGATTAACAGAACTCAAGTTATTGATGTTTTCTAGACTGTTGTATTCTACTCGTAAGGAATTCCAGATTTCTTATTTTTGTATATGCAAGTGAATTTCTTTTGGAAGTCAGAAGACCATTAAGATGGATGACTCACTGAGAAGACTGTTTAAGCTACCCTTGCTGGTCCCCTAGTAATCTTTTTCTTAAGGGGGTAGCCACGTCGAAGAAGTTGCAAGATGGTAGGTGGCATAAATTCAAGCTCTTCACATGGAATAGCTTCTGAATGAGAAGTCAACATCACGTCAAGGTGATGTAAGTGATGGATGAGTGTCAAGTCTACTATTGAAGCATACGTATCTGGAGGTATTATCCTATTGGCCGCATGTGGGGTATTTTCATGGATTTAAAGAGTGACGTCTATATGGATTTTAAGAATTTTTAGGACCACTATGTTGGTCTTGAGTTGCATGATCTACTAGGATTGAGCTAGTCAAGAGTGATGACTTAGGAAAAGGTGCTACCAAGTCTTTGCCAATGTCCTTAACGAAGAAAAGTAAAGGCGACCTCATTACCGAGAAAATGGAACTACTCGAGGAGGAATGAAGAGTCAAAGATGGCGTATATCTATCTCTGTCATCATCAGCTACTGAATCTCAGGACACCCTAAATTTTTGCGCTTTTGAAAATAGGTTTAAATTGATTTATTTATGTATTTTTGGTGTTCATGAAACATAAGAAAATAAAAATTTCATCAAAATAAAATAAATCATAAGGTTAGATACATGCTTTTGCACTCATGCCGCTGCATTAATATTTTGTGTTGACTGGTTTTCATTAGAATTGAAAAGGATTTTGAAATTTATTTGAAAAGCTTTTGAAAAGAGGTTTGAAATAAAAAAAGGGTATTTCTATTTCTATTTCCTTTGCTGTTTTGATTTCTAGCGTGAGAAGTCCAGCAAGCTTGGCCCGTAGGCCTGTTCCTTTGCTTCCGGCCGAAGTGGGCACCCTTGGCCCTCTCTCAGTCACGTTCTTGGGCCACTGGACAACCGGGCCAGCTAGCCAAGTTGGAGTGTCCCTTCTCTCTTGCCATCGACGCGTCGGCCTCATGACAGCGACGCCGTCGTTCCTGGCGAAGCCGACCCGGCCACGAAGTCCTTTGCGACTTGGTGCAATCCGCACGCCTGGCCAGCTTGGACTCGTGCGCAGTAGGTGCTGCTCATCCCTCCCCTTGCTCACGCACGAGCCAGACTTGAACCGGACTCGCCTTGCCTACGCCGAGCGCTGCGTGCCGTGCCTCTTTAAAAGCCTTGTGCTCGCGTCCATATCGTTCTTGGCAACCCTAACTGCTAGACACCTTATCTCAAGCAGCAGCCGCCTCAAGCCCTAGACGAAGCCGTCGAGCTCGGTTCCGATGATCTGCCGCGTCAACTCGAACGTGAGCCGCATGCCGCTCATGCGTCTGCCGCTCCTTTGTCCCTGTAACTTTCCGTCGAGCTTTGCACCTTAATCGCGAAGTCATCACGAAGTCTCCAAGTCCTTAACATCTCTGTTTCTTCCTTGGATTCGTTCGGTAAACCTCGCCGGTCTTTGCAGGTTCTTGCCGATTGCCACCTCGAGCTGCCGTGGACTGCAGGTCGTGCCCCATCTCCGTTTTTGCTCTCAATAAGGAGGCCTCTCTCCTGTGTCGTTTGATTCCAGTCCCTTTGTTTTCGTCTTCGCATCTCAGTTTGCTAACACCGGATCGTCGGACGTTGCAGCGTCACCGACATCAGCCATCCTGAGCTGTGCATTGTCTTCAGTCCGCCTCGATCGTCATCACCGTCCAAGGTCAGTTCACCTGGATGCTCTTCTGATGCTGTGATCATCTCCATCGTGTTCGCGGTATAATTAACCATCGATCGTCTCTCCTTGCCATTGAAGCTAATCATCTTCTCCTTTGTTGCCCTTTGCTAGTTTGTGATTACCACCGCACTTGTTGATTTTGCCGATCAGCTTGGTCGATCGATCACGTGGCCTTGTCTTCTCTGGTGTTGTGGCTGATGCTCGGCATGTAGGCTTCACAATTCAGATCGAAGTGGCCATCCTGTCCATGCAAACAAAAGCCACGTGAACTCATGCCATACAGAGTGGTACGTACATCTTGTACACGTACATCATCAAGCAAGCTAGTTAGCTAATCCTTTGATTATTCTTTTATTCATCTTTCACATTATTCTATTGATTAAACTTTACGATGATGTCATGTGTATGTCATTCCTGCGTCATAAATCATATTGATTCCCCAATCAAGAAAATTGTTTCTTTTATGGGCTGTCATTGAGTCTATATAGATATTGAGTCTATATAGATATGCTCATATTGCCATTATTTTATCATATCTTAATCGATTTAGCATGTAACTGATTCATGCATTTTTCTGTATGCGACGTCGTACATACACGTCTTCCCTGGCCGCCGATGTTCGTTGACACTTTGTCATCGGCTAATCACCTTCGGTATTATTCTTCTATAATATATATCTATCTTTCTTAGACTCCATGCACTTTGCATCGATTACTATCCATTCAACCAATCGTAATCGATCTTTGCAGCTACATATTATTCTTTATTCCTTGTGTCTTGTCATCATTATTTTTTTCATCAGTTTATATTTAATTTATTATTTTATTCTTGCAAAACTTGTGAAATGCGTATCTTCGCCGTTCTAGCTCCGTTTTTCAGTGATCTTTACGTCGATGTGATCGTAGAGACGTGTAGAATAGGTTTATAAGCTTTTCAACTTGATAAGTCCTTATGGAGAGCTAAGAGCATCATAAATAAATAAACAAAAAGCTCTTTTCGCCCTATGAACCATGTTATCAACCATTCATATTTAACATTCAATGCATTATAAGATCATGGTTTAAAGCTAGCATATCCCAAAAAACTATACTTGCCTTAATATCGATCCTTCTTCAAGTCCAACACTTCAAGATAACTCCTTCTTGATAGCAAACTTCTTCTTGACCATCAACGTAAAATTCACCGTCTACTCGGTTCCAATCAGCAAGACACAACCATATGTTAGAACTTATATATGAATAGTTCCCCTAAAATTCATATGAAGAAATTCCGATAAATCTCAAAGGCCCAATATTTGTGTTCTCTAATGGGCTTTATTGTTTTAGCCCATGAGTAAAGGTGGGAGGTGCAACATCAATTAGTACCATATTACTAATTGATGTGGAGGTAAGGGAGTTTTCCTCCCTATATATTTGTACCAAGCCTCTTTGGAATAGACACAATATAACAACTACAATTGGGAGTTTCAATTCGAAAATCCTAAAGTAGTAAAATAGTATTTTCCTATTCTCACTGCTTTCGCCGCCTTTGCCAAGTCTCCAGCCCTATCGTTCGGCGTGCATCGACCCAGGGCGAGCAGGTCTCGGAACCGTCGTCTTTGCGATCCCGCACCGAGAAGGCGAATAAGGTTTTTGGGAAGCGCTCTTCGCGCGCTTCCCCAAATCTCAAGACGTCGTCTCGTCGTCGTTAAGGCTCGCGCGGGGAACATCTACAAGGACATGCGATCATCGTTCGCATCTTCATCACCATGTACTTCTACATCGGCGGGTATTACATCTCGTAATCTAATCTTATTGTCCAACATGTCCAATCTATTTAATCTATCTGGTGTATGTGTTGTGCTAGTTGTGCCTACACCAGTTGCCATGATCATGCCATGTTTTATGTTGTTCTACCATGCTATGATCTGTTATATGATTTTGAATCATGCTTGTTTGCTTCACATGCTTATTCTAGTAGATCAGTTCATCATGATTTATATTATGGAATTAATCTGGAAATTGCCTTATATTTCAACAATCCAAAAACCTTATTATAGGCTTTTTCTTGATTTAACTATGGCTGTTTTCACTGACGTGCTGAGACTAGAAAAGTTTTCTAGTGCACATTTTAAGAGATGGCGAGTTAAGGCCATGCTCTGGCTAGAGGCTAAAATGTTACGGATTACTTTGTTGGATCACCTCGGGGAAATATCTCTATAGATAAGAGAAGATTCTGGGGAGACAACACTATCTTTAGAACAATCCTAAATAGTCTTGCTAGTCATCTAGAAGATGCAAACTTGCACTTCCAAGATGAGAAGGCATTGTGGGATCAACTGAATGCAACCATTGGTACATCTGAGTTGTACATTATGGAGAGCTTTTATGACTACAAGATGGTTGCTAACCAGTCTATAGTCAAGCAAGCGCATGAGGTTCAACACATGGCAAGAGAACTTGAACTCCTTAAGTATGTCATACCCGATGAGTTTGTAGCCGGATGCAATATTGCTAAGTTGCCTTCTTCATGGAAGAGCTTCAAAGACAATTCTTAAACACAAGAGACGTAAAATATCGGTTGTAAACCCGATAGCATCTCTTGATGTTGAGAAAAATATTCGGGTGAAGAATACTATTGATAAGGGGAACAAGAGCCATTCTAGCACTAATTTTGTGCAGAAAAACCCACATGGCAAGAACAAAGGGAATAAATCTTCCAATGCCAAATTAACAACTACCTTTGAGAAGAAGAAAAATAATGATGAGGTGCTTTGCTTCACTTGTGGACAGCTTAGTCACTTTTCCAATGGGAATAATAAGAATGTCAACCTCGTGACTATTAGCAATGCTGATGAGGAGTACAGTAATGTTCCCTCTTGTACTATCGGTATTTCAATCACCAAGTTGGTGGGTTGATACAGTGCTAATATTCATGTGTGTCTTGACATCTCTTTGTTTTCTTCTTATAAAGAGCTACAAGGTTCTTACGTCCTAATGGGGAATGGGTCACATGCTTACGTTCGTGGCGTTGGCACGGTAGATCTGAAATTTACTTGAGGGAAAAATGTGCAAATTGAAGAACATGCGGCATGTCCCTACTATTCGCAAGAACCTTGTTAGTGTTTCTCTTCTTTTAAGAGATGGGTTTAAGGTAGTGATGGAGTCCAATAAAGTAGTTATGTCTAAGCATGGATAGTTTATTGGTAAAGGTTATGACTGTGGTGGCTTGTTCCGCCTAAGTTTGGCGATTTTTGTAATAAGTCGATTGAATCATATTTGTGGCACAATTGATGATAATTCAAGTGTTTGGCATTCTCGTTTATGTCATGTGAATTTTGGTTTGATGTCACATTTATCTAGCTTTGCGGTTAATTCCAGATTTCACCATTGCCAAAGGTTCTAAGTGCCATAGTTGTGTGCAATCTAAGCAACCTCGAAAGCCTCACAAGGCGCGGAGGAGAGACACTTGGCACCTCTAGAGCTCATACATTCTGATCTATGCGAGATGAATGGTGTGTTGACTAAAGGTGGAAAGAGATATTTCATGACGTTAATTGATGATGCTTCTAGATATTGCTATATTTACTTGCTGAAAACTAAAGATGAGGCATTAGACTACTTTAAAATTTTTAAGGCTGAAGTTGAAAATCAACTAGAAAGAAAGATTAAACTTCTTAAGGTTAGATCGTGGTGGTGAATATTTTTCTATAACATTTGATGAGTTTTGTGCGGAACATGGTATTATTCATGAGAGGACACCTCCCTATTCACCCGAATCCAACAGGGTTGCTGAGAGGAAAAATCGCACGATGACTGACTTGGTTAATGCCATGTTAGACACTGCTGGTTTATCTAAGGCATGGTGGGGAAAGCTATATTGATTTGCGAGTCATGTCCTGAATAGAATTCCAAGCAGAAATAAAGAGACAACACCATATGAGATATGGGTTGGAAGGAAACCATCACTTTCATACTTGCGCATTAGGGATGTTTGGCAAAAATCAATGTTCCAATTAATAACAAGAATAAACTTGGACCAAAGACGGTAGATTGTATCTTTCTTGGATATGCTCACAACAACATTGCCTATCGATTTTTAGTAGTAAGATCTGAAGTTTTTGATATGCTTGTTGATACTATCTTTGAATCTCGTGATGCTACATTTTTGAGAATATATTTCCTTTAAAAGATATGCGTAGCAATGTTAGATTTTCTACTGAATTAGCTCCCGATGATACTATACCTATCGAATATCCTGTTGAGTCATTTGAGCAACCACTTGAGAAGGATGACAATGAAGTTCTGTGAGGAACAAGAGACAAAAGGATTGCAAAATCTTTTGGTGATGATTTTATTGTGTACCTTGTAGATGATACTCCCACCTCTATCTCGGAGGCATATGCATCTCTAGATGTAGATGATTGGAAAGAAGTTGTTAGTAGTGAGATGGACTCGATTCTTTCTAATGGAACTTGGGAGCTATCTGATCTACCATTCGGTTATAAACCAATTGGATGTAAGTGGGTGTTCAAGAAGAAGCTTAGACCTGATGGTACTATTGACAAGTACAAGGCTCGGCTTGTGACTAAAGGCTACACTCAAAAAAGAAGGAGAAGATTTCTTTGATACTTACTCACCTGTTGCTAGAATGACCACTATTCGAACACTACTATCTTTGGCTGCCTCATATGGTCTGATCATTCATCAAATGGATGTAAAGACAACTTTTCTTAATGGAGAGTTGGATGAGGAGATTTACATGGATGAGCCCAATAGATTTGTAGTAAAAGGTGAAGAGCAAAAAGGTGTGCAAGTTATTAAAATCTTTGTATGGCTTGAAACAAGCACCTAAACAATGGCATGAGAAGTTTGACACTACGTTAACTAGTGCTGGTTATGTTGTCAATGAAGCTGATAGGTGTGTGTATTATCGACATGGTGGGGGCGAATCTGTTATATTATGCTTATATGTTGATGATATTCTAATCTTTGGAACAAACATGAATGTCATAAATGAGGTCAAGTCTTTCTTGTCAAAGAATTTAGATATGAAAGATCTAGGAGAGGCTGATGTAATTCTAAACATTAAGCTTATTAAGGAAGAGAGTGAGATTACTTTATTGCAATCTCACTATGTTGAGAAGGTCCTGAGCCGTTTTGGCTTTATGGATAGAAAGCCTTCTCCAACACCTTATGATCCTAGTGTGACATTGAGAGAGAAATAAGAAGCGTACTAGAGATCAACTCAAGTACTCTCAGATTGTTGGTTCACTCATGTATCTAGCGAATGCAACCGCATTCAGATATCTCTTTTCTTTGTAAGCAAGTTGAGTAGGTATATGTCCAACCCGGGTGATGATCATTGGCATGTACTAGAAAGGGTCTTGTGCTATCTTAAAGGTACAATGAGCTATGGAATTCACTATTCTGGGCACCCAGCTGTGCTAGAGGGATATAGTGATGCGAACTGGATTTCTGATATTGCTCAAATCTACGCCACAAGTGGGTATGTATTTACTCTTGGAGGTGGCGCAGTGTCATGGAGGTCTTGTAAACAGACTATTTTGACTAAGTCAACCATGGAAGCAGAACTTACTGCTTTAGAAACAGCATCTGCAGAGGCAGAGTGGCTGCGTGAGCTCTTGTCTGACTTGCCGGTGGTTGAAAAACCAGTACCGGCTATCCTTATAAACTGTGATAATCAAACAGTGATCACTAAAGTAAATAGTGCAAAGGATAATTCAAAGTCAACAAGACACGTTAAAAAGACGTTTAAAAGACTGTCGAGGAAATTGAGAAACTCGGAGTAATAATTGTATCCTATATACGTACGGATAAAAACCTAGCGAGATCCCTTTACTAAAGGGCTATCACGTAATGTGATAGAAATTGCATCTAGAGAGATGGGTATGAGACCCATATGAGTTTTTCAGTAGTAGTAACCCAACCTTTTTGATCGGAGATCCCGTGACTAAGGACACAGGGAAGAACAAGCTATTGGTAAACTAAGGAGAGTAAACTAATAAACCCTCTCTATGTGAAGATGCAATACTCTCAAGAGCGAAGAGGCTCTGTATGGTAGGTTGGCGAGAATGCCTTAATATGTCCTATTGACTTTATAAGTAAAGATGCTGTCCTACAGAGCATTCTTGAAAGGGCATACCTATATGAGTTCGACTGTTAAACGTCGCAGTCTATGAGATTTGGGTGATCTCTAGTAAGCTCATGAAGAGACTAAGGAGTATGACGTATATGCTCCACCCCACGGAGAAAGGCTACTAGCGACCAAGTACTAGTTTGACTTTGAGCGAAACTTATTCATACAAAACTTGCAATTCAAGGCATAGTCCATTTTTCAAGTTGTGGATGAGTAGAACTTGAAGCTCTAGGCGGATGTTCAACTTAACGGTCTCTGCTGAAACACTAGTATATAAAACAGTAGTGAGATAAGGAAAATATCTATCTTTGGGCTTGAGATCTGGTGGGGGATTGTTAGAATTTATATATGAATAGTTCCCTAAAATTCATATGAAGAAATTCGATAAATCTCAAAGGCCCAATATTTGTGTTCTCTAATGGGCTTTATTGTTTTAGCCCATGAGTAAAGGTGGGAGGTGCAATATCAATTAGTACCATATTACTAATTGATGTGGAGGTAGGGAGTTTTCCTCCCTATATATTTGTACCATGCCTCCTTGGAATAGACACAATATAACAACTACAATTGGGAGTTTCAATTAGAAAATCCTAAAGTAGTAAAATAGTATTTTCCTATTCTCACTGCTGCGCCGCCGTTGCCAAGTCTCCAGCCCGATCGTTCGCGTGCACTAGCGACCGGGCGAAAGGTGTCTCGGAACCATCGTCTTTGCGATCACACACGGGAGAAGGCGAATAAGGTTTTTTGGAAGCGCTCTTCGCGCGACGCTCCCAAATCTCAGCACGTCGTCTCGTCGTCGTAAGGCTCGCATCTTCATCACCATGTACTTCTACATCGGCAGGTATTACATCTGTAATCTAATCTTATTGTCGAACATGTCCAATCTATTTAATCTATCTGGTGTATGTGTTGTCCTAATTGTGCCTACACCAGTTGCCATGATCATGCCATGTTTTATGTTGTTCTACCATGCTATGATCTGTTATATGATTTTGAATCATGCTTGTTTGCTTCACATGCTTATTCTAGTAGATCAGTTCATCATGATTTATATTATGGAATTAATCTGAAATTGCCTTATATTTCAACACCATATAGGGACAATCATGCATAACAAACAAGATTACAATTAAAACAGTACACCAACAGTGGAAAACAAGTTGAAAAGTTTATAAAACTATTCTACACATCGCTACGATCACACAGATGGAAAGATCACCGGAAAACGGAGCTAGAACGGAGAAAATATGAGGTTTAGAAGATGAATGGCAAAGCTGTGAATAACTTGATTCGAGTTTCAGAATAAAAATGAGGTGACGGAGAACTCACCAAGGGAGATATTGCTGGCTTGGGGCGAACGGGAACAGCCAGTGGCTCGACAGGACGGACGAACAGTTTCCTGCAAACTTCGATGGTGATGAGCCCAGGACGGAGAGAAAGATTGAGAGGGTAGGAAGGTGCTGATGAGAGGTATATTCTATACCGATCGGAGAGCTTGTCGGCGACTAGCTCCGGACAACGAAGATGCGTCAGGACGTCAGGTGCCACAACGGCTTTGGCAGATGGGATTGCACTCAGCGAGATGCAGAAAGAGGCAGAGGCGATGGATGGCACGTAGCAGGGCCGACAGCAGACGACGATCGGCACGGCCGTCTGCATGTCTGGCGGTTAATTAATGAAAACATAGTTACGGCCAAGATGTATAAAATAAACAAAGGTTGAGCTTGCTTTATGATGAGCAATGGATGTACGTACGATTCGTAGGGCACCTGCATGCTTGGCTTTTGTTTACATGTACGTGATATGTTCAGATCGACCTGCTTGACGAACGCCTTCAGGATCCAGGGTAGAACTCACACACGGGATAGAGTCAATCTCCGGCTACAAGACGTGGCAGGATAGCTGCTTCTTGACGCCGGATAGGCAGCGCCTGGCTTCAAAGATGGCGGCGGAAACTAGGTTTCTCGGCTGCTGTTTTCACGAGCAGATGCGACGGTAGATGGGAAGACGGATGCAGCGCTGCTGCGGCTTAGATTATATAGGCACGAGGCACGCGGTTTGGCAACGAATCGCGAAGGAATTCGTGGCCGGGTCGATTACGATGCCCAGCTCGTGTCCGACTCGAGCACGAGACAGAGAAGAGGAACGACGCTGACCTGTGGGTCCAGCGTGGCAGCGAGAACAGGGGAAGGAGTCACACTGTGCTGCGGCTTCCAGGCTGAGTTGGGCCAAAGCTTTGGTTCAGAACGAGTAGGCCGAGGAGTTAGGCCACTCGGGCCAAGAAGATGAAGAGAGAGCCGGTCTAAGCTATCAGGCCGGGAAAGAATACTTAGGCCATCGGCCAGATTCCAGGAAGAGGAATACGTTTTGCAAATTATTTGGACAATTTTCAAAAGGAGATTTTCAAACGAGTTTCAACTACTTTTTCTGTTTCAGGTGAAAACCAGTCAACACAAAACACAATGCAGCAGCATGAGTGCACAAGCATGTCTCTAGCCTTATAGTTGATTTTAATTTCCAAATTATTTATTTCTCCTATATTCAATGCATCACAAAATTGCAGAATTAAATCAAATTAGCTATTTTAAAAAACATGCAAATTTTCGGGTGTCACATAATCATAGGAAGGTTACGGATAATAATTTAGCTACTGCTATGAACATGATTATGGCTAGATTTGATAAGTTAGAAGCTAGAGAAACCGATTATGATCAATCGGGTGCTGAGCTTCAATCGCAGCAATATGAGTATGGCATGCCTCCTAATTATTATGAAAATCAAGCCTTATATGCAGCAGCGAATAAAGGCAAATCGGTCCCTTCGGCCTCAACCGATAAGACCGGTTATGCCAATTCCAAGCAGTCTAAACAAATGGTGCAATTTGCTAATAATTCGGGTCAATCCACACGAACCGAATCACGTCAAACAAATAGGGCTTCGGGGGCAATGCAGTTTTGCCACACCCACCAAAGTCGCCTAGTGTTATTCCTTTGCAAAGCAATGCTCAAGTTCCTCCTACCGATTATACCGATCAATTTAATCGGTTTAAGGAAGATTTGTCTAGATCACTTGAGGAGAGCCTAGGTGTTTCTATTAAACCTAGTAGAACAACCTACCACAAACCATACCCTGCTCACTTTGATTTCTTAAAGGCTCCGGAAGGGTGGAAGGTCCCGGAGTTCCAAAAGTTTAGTGGTAGTGATAATAAAACATCCATGGAGCATATAAGTATGTACTTAGCTCAACTTGGTGAAGCTTGTGCCTTTGATTACATGAAAGTGCGCTGTTTTCCTTTATCTCTTACTGGCACAGCTTTTTGCTTGGTTTACATCATTGCCTTCATGCACTATTGGTTCTTGGGCACAAATGGAAGAAAAGTTTCATAGTCATTTTTACACGGGTGTCCAAGAAACTAGGTTGTCACATTTGACATCGGTTCGTCAAAGCCGTGATGAGACATGCCTTGATTTCTTTAAAAGGTGTAGGGAGATTAAGAACCGATGCTTTCATCTTATGATTTCCAAGAGGGATTTGGTTGATATTTGCTTTAATGGTTTACATTCTAGGCTTCATGAGAAACTTGAGAATGTTCAGGTTTACTAATTTCAACCACCTTGTTGAAAAGGCCGTTTATTGGGAATCGCGCCTCAAGGATTCTAGGGAGTCATATAAGTCAAGTCGTTCGAACACACATACTTTTGATGTTGTTTCAGATTGTTCGGATGATGAAAGTAAGGAATGCAATGCCGCTGAAATTAGATGGCCAGCGGAGAACAAACAAGTTACATGCCCTTCTCTCAAACCGATTCATAAGAATCGGGTGAAAAGTTAAATTTACTTTTGATGTTTCTAAATGCGACCGAATTTTTGATGAGCTATTAAAAATCGGATGCATTAGAATTAATTATACTTTGCCTTCTGCGGATGAGATTAAGAAGAGAGCTTATTGCAAATATCATAATTCTTATTCTCATGCGACTAATGATTGCATTGTTTTCCGTCGACGACAGTTCAATCGGCCCTTAATGAGGGACGATTGAGTCTTTGCGAATATGGAGATTAACAAGAATCTTTTCCCTGCTCACACGCACACCATTGAAGCGGGAGCCTCCACTCCAACCATATTGATCCAACCCGAGCAAGCCGATAAAGCACAAGGCAAGAAGGTGATCATCGGCGAGCCACGTCCTGCACCGAATGTTCAAAAGAATTCGGGCGCGGCGGGTGGCTCTTGAGAAGGATGAGCAAGGGAAGAACAAGCTTACAATTACCGCTGGATCAACGGAATCATTGCGAAGGCAAACGTGGTTTTGAGTCTCAAGCGGCTCAAAAGCGGCCCGCTAGACCGATTTCTCCAATTGGACTAGATGACCCTCAAGAATCGACTAAACCGGTTGCTACAATCGGTAAAGGCGATTCTCAAGGTTCCAAAAGCTCTAATGTTTCCGGTGTCAATGTCATGCGCACTTTTATTCCACAAAAAGCCGGAAGTAGGAGTTTGGAAGACCAAAGAAGATCAAGTGAAGAAACCTGTGGTGAAGCCACTTTGTACTTTTGATAAGCTTATGGCGTACAAGCAACAAAAGGCGATTCAGAATCGGCCCATAAAAAAAAAGAGAGTCTATGCCTCCTAAGCGAGAAGAAGATGACAAGAGACAAAAGGCTATGACTCCACCACCTGGTCCTTCTTTGCGGGTTGCTCATCCTAGAGTGTCTCGTTGGGGGCCGCCCGGTTTTTCCAGCTCCACTGTCTTACCTTTGCCACAATGGGGTCCCAACGGTGTTTGGATTCCATATCCCAATTCTATACCGGTGCATCAAAGGCTTGGAGGTGTTCTTTGGACATCAAGTTGGTTCTTCCGTCTTTAACCGATTGGGTCATCAATCCGGTTTTTAGTGGAAGGGATCAAAAACAAGTGTTTCAAGCTCAATCTTCAAAGGAGAAGGAGAAGGTGCAAACACGGCAAGTATACATCCCCAAGAAGGTTGAAGTGATGAAGCAAGTTGTGCGAGAAAAGGCTCCGCACCTAAGATCTCTATCGGGTCAATGTCGGCTCCCGTGGTTGACATCAATGAACCGATTATGATTGAGGATCCAGCAGGAAAAGCAAGATAAGATCATGAAAGAAGCTGGCCGGAGAAGAGAAGAAAGAGAAGCCGCAAGGGATCCCAAGTACACTCAACCCAAGTGAATGCCACCGGGGTTGGACAAAACTCAAAGACGGAAGTTGCGGCGTGCACGTGCTAGAAAGCTGAGGAAGCAAACTCTTGGGGGGTATGGAAGATCAAGCTCCATTGCAAGAACCCTAGGGAAGGAGCCCAAGGAGGGGTGAGGTTGTTGCTACGTGTGAGTCATCTAAGCCCGATTGAAGAATCGGCCGAGGTGACTAAGGTTGATAACGTTATCCCGGCAAGTACCGAATCGATTGTGGCCTCTTCCGAGGAGTCCGTACCGATTTCATCCGTTAACAAACAACTTGGAGATAACCCCAAGAAGTTTGCTAGTGTCATTGCTGGTGTTGTAGGGATAGAAGCTTCGAGGAGGAGTTGGAAGAAGAGATGGTTGATTATGAACCTTCACCGGAGCATACCAACACCAACGTGATATATCTATCTTCGGATTATTACGTGGTGCGTCGTGATGAAGAAGAACCACCAGTGGCCGAATTAGTATTTGCTATGGAAGATGCCATGTTCAAGAAGCCAGGGGTGCCTGTGGATCATGTTCGTCCTTTAAACCTAAGGGGGCACATCAACGGAATCTTGGTGCATGCTATGCTAGTGGACAACGGTGCTATTGTTAATGTCATGCCATATACGTTGTTCAAGAAGCTTGGAATCAAGGAAGAGAAACTTGTGAGGACCAACATGACCATCACGGGAGTTGGTGGAGATGCTCCAATTCCGGCCAAGGGAATTGCTAACGTTGAGTTAACCATCGGGAGCAAGACTTTGGCAACTGATTTCTTCATCGCTGACATCAAGGGAAGTTATAATGTGATTCTTGGGCGTGATTGGATACATGCAAATGTTTGTATGCCTTTCAGTCTACACCAATTCCTCATTCAATGGGTCGGCGATGCTATTGAGATTGTTCATGCAGAAACATCGGCTAAAATTGCTACTGCCGATGTTGATGAGCTTGGGGGGCATGGAGCCTTTGCTTGTCTATCAGGTAGAGATCTTTCCAACTATGATTATGTAGACTACACCAAGTATGGCTTTGTTCCCATTTCGCTTAAGCCAGTTGACAATCGGCTTAATACTATTACGTAATTTTTAATGGATAATCATGAATGGTTAAAACGTCGTATTGAACAGTATCGGGCTGAAAAGACCGATGCCTGTGAAGCTATTGATGATTTTGATGAGCTTAATAAATTGGGCCAAGGTTTCACGTTGGCCGACCCTTTGGAACAAGTTGACATTGGGGATGGTACTACACCGCGGCCGACGTTCATTAATCAAAACTTGGAAGCCGATTATAAAGCTGAATTAATCGCGCTTCTCAAGGAATATGTGGACTGTTTTGCATGGAATTACACCGAGATGCCCGGTTTGAGCCGAGAGCTTGTTGAGCATCGGCTCCCCATCAAAAGTGGGTTCAAACCTGTCAAGCAACATCCTAGGATGTAACACCCCGCCTTCCAAAGCCGCACCGCACAACCCTTCCGAGGGGCGCGCACACGTACACATAGCACCCTGCTTACACTTTCGTCCTCGCTTCGTGTAAAAGGATTAACTCGAAGGTGATATGGCTGGAAGGCAAAGGCTTATAAGTTGGCTCCAACCTTGCTTAACCAGCAAGGTGGAACTAAACATGTGCACTCTGCACTCATAGGCCTCTAACTGGGCCACATCCAAATTGGGCCGGGTGTTACATACACCCCCCTCAAAGGACTCGACGTCCTCGTCGAGCCAATCTAACGGGACCTCCCTCTTGGCCATGTTCGTGCATCTAGTGTCGGCACATGTACCCCATGTCCGAACAACTGCGACTACACCAGCCCGTGAAACCGCAAGGGTCGGCTCTGATACCACTTGTGACACCCCGCCTTCCAAAGGTTTATCTAACAATGTTAGCGACCAATGAGCGATACAACCCCAAGTTTCTCCCATTCCCAAAACTACCAACAAAGTTAGATAAGGTCCTCGACCGACTAGAGCCAGTGCCATGTAGTGTGACTCCCCGCCTACCAAAGCCGCACCGCCAGCCCTTCCGAGGGGCGCGCACACGCACACATAGCACCCTGCTTACACTTTCGTCCTCGCTTCGTGTAAAAGGATTAACCCGAAGGTGATATGGCTGGAAGTTAAAGGCTTATAAGTTGGCTCCACCCTTGCTTAACCAGCAAGGTGGTACTAAACATGTGCACTCTGCACTCATAGGCCTCTAACTGGGCCACATCCAAATTGGGCCGGGTGTTACATAGGTGCTTCAATTCGGCCATTCATGATCGAATTAAGGAGGAGATCAATAGGTTGTTGCAAGCTGAATTTATTCGTCCATGCCAATATGCGGAGTGGGTTTCAAATATTGTGCCGGTTGAAAAGAAGGATTCTGGCAAGATTAGAGTGTGCATTGATTTTAGAAATTTGAATAGAGCCACTCCCAAAGCTGAGTATCCTATGCCTATAGCCGATATGCTTATCAATGACGCTTCTGGATGTCAAGTTATTAGTTTCCTCGATGGCAACGCCGGATATAATCAAATATTCATGGCGGAATATGACACATCGAAGACGGCTTTCATATGTCTAGGTTTTGTTGGCTTATTTGAGTGGATTGTCATGACATTTGGGTTGAAGAATGCAGGTGCTACCTATCAAAGGGCTATGAATTTGATTTTCCATGATCTAATTGGGGTGATTATGGAGGTTTATATTGATGATATTGTGATTAAGTCGGCTGCCCATAATTCTCATTTAGCCGATTTGTGTCTTGCCTTTGAAAGAATGCGCCGCTATGGTTTGAAGATGAATCCACTCAAGTGTGCTTTTGGAGTTTCGGCTGAAAAGTTCTTGGGCTTTATTATTCATGATAAAGGCATTGAAGTTGATCCCAAGAGAATTGTAAAGATCAAGAATGTTCAACCCCCTAAGTGCAATAGAGATGTGCAAAAGTTTCTAGGGAAGGTGAACTATCTTAGAAGATTCATTGCTAATTTGTCTGGGAAGATTATTCCTTTTACCCCCATACTCAAGATGAAGGATGAATCTGAATTTACTTGGGGGCAAAGCAACAAGAAGTATTTGATAAGATAAAAGGAGTATCTATCATCACCACCGGTTCTTAATGCACCTAGAAGAGGAGTTCCCTTCAAGTTATATATTGTTTGCCGAAGAAAAAGGTCATTGGAGCAAAGTGATGACTCAAGAAGATGAAGGAAAGGAATATGTTATTACTTATCTTGGTCGTCGTCTTCTTGATCCCGAGACAAGGTATGCCCATATTGAGAAATTATGCTTGTCATTGTACTTTGCATGTCATAAGATGAGACATTATTTGTTGTCAAGTACATGTGTTGTAGCATGCCAGGCCGATGTCATCAAGCATATGCTACATCGGCCAATCCTTAGTGGAAGGTTAGGCAAATGGGCATACTCTTTAATTGAATATGATTTGGTCTTTGAGCCATTGCGAGCAATCAAAGGTCAAGTGCTTGCTGATTTTATTGTTGAGCATAGCATAAATTTAAATGATGAAATCAGTTATCCTACTCATACTCCATGGAAGTTATACTTTGATGGGTCGGTTTGTAAAGGAGGCCAAGGTGTTGGTATTGTTCTTGTTTCTCCCATTGGTCTTGAGAAGGAGATGTCCAAATAGACTTGATTTTCATTGCACTAACAATCAAGCCGAATATCAAGCTTTTGCTATTCGGATTGGTTATATTGACTTCCATGAATGTGCGGCATGTTGAAGCGTATGGTGATTCATTACTAGTGGTGCAACAAATTAATGGTGAATTCCAATGTTTGGATGGATCACTTCACTCTTGTCTTGAATTTATTTCTAAGATTGCTTTGAATTTACAATTCGGCATGTCCCTAGACATGAGAATCAAAAGGCAAACATGTTGGCTCAACAAGCATCTGGATTTGATGTCGGTAGGCGTAATTTTCATATACAAGAAAAGCCGATGCAAGAAGATGTTTATTTCTTATATGCGGGTAATGACAAATCGGTTAAACCAATTGAAGCAATTGGTCAAACCGTTTGTCTTTGAGGCATTGGCCACCGATTGTTCTAATGAAGATTCAAATCGGTCTAGTTCGGTTTTCGGTAATTCTAGTACTGATTTGGAGGATTGGAGGACCCCTTGCTAAACTATTTGCGGGATCCTAGCACTAAAGTTGATAAGAAGCTTTGGCGGATCTGCGTTCAAGTACACTTTGCAGCATGGAGAGCTCTATCGGAGAACGCCTAAAGATTTGTTGCTCAAGTGCTTAGGGCCTGATCAAGCAAGGGTGGCTATGGGAGAAGTCCATGAAGGAGTTTGTGGTACGCATCAATCGGCTCCTAAGATAAAGTGGTTGTTGAGAAGGGCTTTGGTTTTTATTGGCCTACTATGATAGCCGATTGTTTCAAGTTACTACCAAGGATGTGATGAGTGCCAGCGGTTTTGGGAATATTCAAATGGTACCCGAAAAAGGTCCCTTGTGGTTTTTGGTAATTGAGTGTCAACATTAGGTGAACTAATATGTGTGATTGAGATAATACACGGGAGATTAGTTCACTCATGATGGTGCAATGAAGGAGCTTTATTGCATATGAAACATGACATGGAGTCATGTGACCAAGGTGATGAAGATCAAGACAAGACTTGGCTTGATGGACCGGTTGCAAGTGTGAAGGGCAAGTCGAGGCGGTGAAGCGATGGACCGCGAGGCGGTGAAGCTTGGGCAAGACTTGGCGCCGACGGTCCGACGCTAACGGTGAAGAGCAAGTGAGGTCAAGATCGATGGACCAATAGTGTCACGTGATGATATGAAGTGGATCATATCATTTGGTGATCGTGTTGGTGCATGTGTTGCATCGGCACTTGGAGATGGAGCGAAATGGAAATGCGCAAGGCAAAGGTATAACCTATAGGGCATTTCATCTCGCCGGTCATGAGGAGCTTAGAGAAAAGGCTACCGATGCCATGAAATGGGACATCTTGCAAAGGCTTGCACAAATAAAGAAAAGCTCAAGTTGAAGCAACAAAAAGAGCTTCAACCGAAACCCCAAGATCAAGTCAAGATCAATCATGAAGATGAAGTTGATGACTTGAAGATGAAGAAGAGAACAAGAAGGGGTGGAAGTGCTTATGCAAGGCATCCAACTCATATCCGAGATGCCAAGATGATGAGCAAGAATGAAGCAAAGGAAATAAAGTTTGCTCACATCAAGTGCTTTGAATGTGGAGACATGGGACACTTTGCCTCGGAGTGTCCTAGCAAGCTTGAGAAGGAAGATCAAGCAACTCATGAGAGGCAAGGCAAGAAGAAGCATCGAATGAGCAAAGAAGAATGGGCTCAACAAAAGAGAAGATGCTACTCATCTTTGGGAAAGGGGACACATGGCTCATTCATGTCCCCTAGGTGAAAATTCTAAGCCTATTTCAATTGATGATAATATTGTGCTTAGAAAGGATGACAATGGTACCTCCTTGGTTGCTATTGCAAAACATCCCGCTATTCATACTAAGGCTTTGCCAAAGTATGTTGCACCTAACTTGAGAGGACCCAAACAAGTTTGGGTACCATCAACAAGTGGATGATTGTTTGTAGGTACCATGGCATTGGAGACTTGATTCAATTGAATTCATATTGTTCATCATTTCATTGAGTCAAGTAATGAAGCTTGTTGCTATTTTTATCCCAATGCCAAGTCATGATGAGTGAAGTCCAAATGAGCTACAACATACAAGTGCAATGATCCTAGTTGTGGTGATTTATTGGAATATTTGAAGGCTTGCAAAATAATTTGAGTTGAAGCTTGCTATTGGAAGATCATGAGCTACAAAGGTATATTCTAGTTGATCACACATATTTGGGTGCATATGAGTTGATTGAATCGGATATATATGCATATGTTGCTTGCTATGAGATGCTTGAATGGATTTATTGCTTAGTGATCAAATTTGAGTTGGTTTGAATGGATATGATCATGAGATGACCTTTAGTATGTGATGTCAATGAAAATATGTTTTGTGATGGTATTCAAACAAGTTAGCATCAAGTTTGATTCAAATTGATGAAGCATAACTCAATTGCTCAAATCTGTCCTATATTGAAAATCTGAGTGAGCTGTGATCTTAGCCATGTTTGGATGATCAAATTTTTATTGGAATGGCTTGAAATTTGGTATTCATGCTCTATACTTATGTACAAGATGCTGTAAAAATTGCATGATGATTGAACAAGGGATACTTCGGTTTTGGAGTGGAACTTGTGAGCTATGTTGCAGCAGCTTTCAGCATGTAGTAGTGTGGAAAGGTGTGAAAACTGGTAGCAACCTAGAAGGAGTTTGAAGCTCAAATTTTTATGGCTGCTAGATGACTTAGTGTTGCACATCTCCACCAAATTTCGTGGCATTTCAACATGTACATTGAGAGTTATGGGTTATTCTTTGAGATGTACAAAATCTGCGCAGAAAAGTGACAAACATTGGATTGATCAAGAGTCACTTTGATTGAAAGGTCCTCAAGTTGGAATCATGATTATAAGTGTTTGAGTCACCTAAGTTTGGTTTTGAATTGAGTTAGAAGCATGACAAGCAATGAGTACAAAAGCCAATGATTTGGGGAGTGTACTTTGTACACCTTTGGTACTCAAGTTGGAGATCAAGACCAAGCTCAAGATGGAGAGACAAGTTTGAATTCGAATGATTATCATATTTCTTCAAGAAAGAAATAAAAGGACTTAAAGAAGATCTCAAGGTTACTCTCATATCAAGTCCATCACTTGGATCAATCAATCAAATTCAATTCAAGTGAGTGTCAAGGATAGTTTTTGGTGAGATCACTTCTCCCTAGAGAGGGGTGTGCCGCCCATAAGTGGGATTGACAAGTTAGGATGCTTGGAGGGGCCAACATGGAAGTGATGATCTAGGAATGTTCAAGATGCTTAGTTGAAGAAATCCAAAGGATTGATCAAAAAGAAGCAAGCAACACCCAAAAGAGAGACATTCATGCAAATTCAAATAGTATTCTCTCATGCAAGCGAAGATCAAAAGAAAGCAAGCCAACCACAACATGAAGATAGTGCACTTGATCATTAGTGGTTCTCAATTCATATGGGTGAAGCATGGTATTCGTATTGGTATATTTGGTCTTCACCAAGCTATTCAAATGGACTTCACATTGCTATTGCGGAGTGATATTGGAATCATATTGACTATCCTCTACTCCAAGATAGCAAAGGTATCATTGTATTGTGCATGATCATTTCATCCCTTACTAGTATGCGGGTAGTGCATATAGTACATGCTTATTAGGGTCATGCATGACAAATGAAAGTTTTAAATTCATTTGCTACCACTATTGCTTGGATGATTATATGATCTAGTGGTTTGTATATGAATTTGTTCATGAGCTAGTGATCCCAAGTACTTGATCTATTTTGGATTGCTCACAAGTGACAAGTACAACATTGGCAAGATAACCCTTATAATTTATGAGGTGTGAAGAAGCTTGTCATTGGATCAAACCGGACTTGGAAGCTATAGCAAATCATTTTGGTTCAAGTCAACAAGAAAGAAGCTCATGGAAACAATCTAGTTCAAGAATTGGTTTCAAATTGACAAATCCTTTCAAGTGGCTACCATATTGCAAGATATATTATATTCCTACATGTGGTATTCTTGCTCACACTCAAGTGGTACTTAATGTATCAATGGTGGTTCCACAAGTGATCCTCAACTTTAAGTGATCAACTCAAGAGAGCTACCCTCAAGAACTCAAGTGGATTGACATATGCTTTGACATAGGGGAGGTGCCCTACCTCAAGATCAAGGTCAAGGATTCTACGAGTAACTTACATGTGGCATTTCCTTGTGGTTTCATGCTTCCACATGTGGTTGTTACAAGTGGTGTCATTCCAACATATGGTGATGTCCATCAAAAATGAAGATTCAAGACTCAACCATCTATCCCTAGTAGCACCCTTTGTATCAAATGAGGCATACCTTTTATGGAAATTGATGACAAAGGGGAGAGATTGGAACAAAGATATGAATATGGGGAGAGATGAGAACATAGACATGGACCATGGACCATGAGGGAGCAACATTGAAGAATTGAGAAGGATAAAAATTCTTGGACAAAAGAGAAGCACACAAGTTGGGGGAGCAAGCTCATGAACTTGATTAATTGCATTTGATATGTGCATATTCATGTGCTTGCTTGCATTTGCATAAGTTTTTAAATTTTATATGCAATGCTTGTGTGGTGTATGCTAGTCATAGAATTTGAATGATGATATGATAACTAGCATGCATAGGTTGTAGCTAGACATATATATGCTTCATGTGAATCAAGTGCCATTACATATAATGTTGATCTCACATGGTATCTTGAGTTTTGATGTATGTCTAGTTACATGGATGATGCTAAGGATGAACTTCAATTTGCAACTCCGATTGGTATCACACTTCAAAGGTTTATCCTATACACCTTAGCATCACTTTGTAGTGTTAACCCTCCCAAAAAAGCTTCATATCTATGTATGTGTGCAAACCTTGAATTCAAATCAATTGGGCACACATATAGGGGGAGTTACCACTACCAAGTCGGATTTTATGGTGCTTATCCAAACCTTGACTTTGAGCTTAAATGTTGGATAAGTGACATAAAAATCCAAACCAAGATAGCAATTTATACTTGTATGAAGTGCTAGCTTGGAATTTCATCTTCAATTCCATAGCTTTGTAGTGTTGCCATCAATTACCAAAAGGGGGAGATTGAAAGGTCCCTTGTGGTTTTTGGTAATTGAGTGTCAACATTAGGTGAACTAATATGTGTGATTGAGATAATACCAGGAGATTAGTTCACTCGTGATGGTGCAATGAAGGAGCTTTATTGCATATGAAACATGACATGGAGTCATGTGACCAAGGTGGTGAAGATCAAGACAAGACTTGGCTTGATGGATCGGTTGCAAGTGTGAAGGGCAAGTCGAGGCGGTGAAGCGATGGACCGCGGGCGGTGAAGCTTGGGCAAGACTTGGCGCCGACGGACCCCGCATTAGCGGTGAAGAGCAAGTGAGGTCAAGATCGATGGACCAATAGTGTCACGTGATGATATGAAGTGGATCATATCATTTGGTGATCGTGTTGGTGCATGTGTTGCATCGGCACGGAGATGGAGCGAAATGGAAATGCGCAAGGCAAAGGTATAACCTATAGGGCATTTCATCTCGCGGTCATGAGGAGCTTAGAGAAGTTTATGACCGGGGTTTAGGATAGATGGCCGTACTATCAAGAGGGGCAAACTTGTTTGCATATCGGACATCTAGTGCCACTTGAGCGATCTAACTTTGCGATGTGTTAGGATCGAGTGGCGTGACAAGAGCTAACCCGCCCTTTGACTTGTTTGTGAAAATGCTAACACACATGCACATGGTGGTGTACACTTGGTGGTGTTGGCACGTTTGCAAAGGCGGCGGTGATTGCGGGATTCGGCGCTTTTGAGAAAAATGAGATGCATATTTTCTATTGCGCCGGATGCAAGTTGGTGGTGAAAACATGCTATTCCTCGTGCTCAAGTTTGGTATACTTGATGGGTAGCATGTCGGCCGCGGCGTCGGTGATTCGGTGGAGTTTTCGGGCCGGAAAATGGTGACCGGACGCACCGACCCGGAAGCACGGTGCCGGCCGGACGCTCCGGTCGGTCGTCTGGCGAGAGCTCGCGCGGCGGGTTTTAGCGGGCGCGGGCCGGACCTGAGACCGACGCTTCCGTGGTCGGCCGGGAGCCGGTGACGGGCCTTACGGAGGAGCGTGTCGGTAGGGGCGGTTAGCGTCGGTTGTGGCCGGACGCTTTGGCCGGACCAGCGGCCGGACTTCGGTTGGTGAGTCCGGTCGGTGCGTCGTCCGGCGAAGTGTGTGTGCTGTGATTTCGTCCCCAACGGCTAGTTTTTCGGTTTGGGCTATATATACACCACATACCCGACCTTGTTCAGGTGCTGAGCACACTTGGGCCTTGGTGGCTTGTGTTGTGGTGCTTGAGAGCCCTCCCACTCACTTGTGATTGATAGAGTTCATCCAAATCAAAGTGAGGAGTGATTCTAGTGCATTCGCGTTGAGAGATCGCATTCGTGGCACTAGGTGATCGTGTTGCAAGCCGGTGTGCTTGTTGCTCTTGGAGGTTGCCACCTCCTAGACGGCTTGGTGGCAAGAGACTTCGTGAAGCACGCAACGGAGATTGTGCGGTGCTCCGAAGGAGGATTTGTGAGAGGTTCGAGCTCACCTTGCGGGGATCGCGAAGAGCATCACTACTAGAGCGTGTCTTTGAGCTACCTCACTTGTGAGTGTGGTGTCTTGCGGTGCCTTGTGATAGGCTCACTTGAGAGTGGTGTCTTGCGGTGCCTTGCGGGGCGTGCCTTGAGAGGCAAGTGATCGGAGAGTCACACCGAAGAACCATCTAGGTGAAACACCAAAGGAACCACCCAAGGTGTTGGTTGACACAACGAGAAGTAGGGGGAAGTTGGCAAGCTTCCCGATACCTCGGTAAAAAATCACCGGTGTCAACTTGTCTACTCTTCTCGGTGGTTTGCATTCTCCAAATCACAAGCTTTGTATTTACATTCATATATATCTTGTGCTTGTGCTTGTGGAGTAGCTCTTGTAATTACTAGCTTGTGTAGCTTGTTAGTTGCTTTGCTTAGTTTGTGTAGCTAAGTAATTTGAGCCTTTGGGTTAGGCGTGTGTCGCCTTGTCCATTGTGCATCTAGTGAGCTTAGGTTGGCTTTGTGCTTTTGCTCATTAGAATTGTGTAGGAGCTCACCTTTGTTTGAAGTACTAGTGCATAGGTTTGTGTGACCTTGCAATAGAAACGGTTAGGAGCTCAAGCTAGGCTTATCACCTCATTTGCTTTGTGTAGGATCTTTTGTGAGGTGATTTAGAGTCATAGCTAGAGGGGTGAAGTCTTGGCTAAAGCGAATATTTTTAATTCAGCATTATATTCGGTTAGCCATCGCAATTAGTTTTAGAAAGGACTATTCACCCCCCCTCTAGTCCCCATCTCGACCCTACACCCGCCTCAGAGCTCCATTCTATTATGACACCGTGGCCATTCGAGAGGTTGGGGGCTTGACTTCATTGGCCAAATTCATCCCCCCGTCTTCAAAGGGACACAAGTTCATCTTGTAGCTACAGATTATTTTACTAGGTGGTGTGAAGCTGTTCCTTTGAAGAATATGACACATAAAGAAGTAACTGAGTTCATCACAGAACATATAATTCATAGATTCGGCATCCCTCAAGTATTGCACACGGATCAAGGGACATCCTTTATGTCCAAAGAGGTGAAGGCGTTTGCCGAATCATATAGAATAAAGATTGTCAATTCCTCTCCATACTATGCTCAAGCTAATGGTCTAGCTGAAGCTAGTAATAAAACCTTGATCAAGCTCATTAAGAAGAAGATTGAAGAGACCTCAAGGAGGTGGCATGAAGTCTTGTCGGAAGCTTTGTGGGCGTATCGCATATCAAAGCATGGTGCTACAAAAGTTACTCCTTTTGAATTGGTTTATGGTCAAGAAGCTATGTTGCCCGTTGAAGTGAACTTGAGTGCATTCAGATTTGCTAAACAAAATGATTTATCTGCTGTGGTGTACCATGATCTCATGATGAACAACATAGATGAAGTGGTACCGACGAGGAGGTTGAAAGCTCTAAAGGAGATTGAGAGAGACAAGGCACGTGTTGCAAGGGCTTATAATAAGAATGTGAGAAGCAAATCGTTCCAAGTTTGGGATCTAGTGTGGAAAACCATACTACCTATTGGATCAAAAAGCAATGAATTTGGCAAGTGGTCTCCTAATTGGGAGGGTCCTTTAAGAGTGATCAAGGTGGTGCCTGGGAATGCCTATATGCTAGAGACAATGAAAAAGGAACGTCTCCCAAAAGCAGTTAACGGGAAGTATCTTAAAAAATACTTCCCAAGTGTTTGGCAAGAAGCCTAGTGCTCTTCCAAATAATGGCCGATACATGTATCGCCCTTAGTATAAAAAAATAATAATATTAAATACTAGTCAACCGATGTGATGGGTATCGTGTTGGTTAGTTATGTTTTTGACAAGTGTTTTCAAGTTCATGCATCATTCACTTGAAAACGAGGGGGCATGTGTTGACACTCAAAACGTCCCAAGGTAAAATCACGAGATAGAATAATTTTGAAGGCTTTTTAGACATGGCAAAAATCATTATCAACACATGTGTTTTGGTGCGACGGGTGAATTCGGCGCTTGAAGAGGCGCCGGACGCACCATACGGTTGCGCCGGGCCAGCGTCGGACGCCAGACAGAAGCGAGAGAGAGCTCTGCGCTCGGCTCGACCGGGATGCCGGCGTCGGACGCGCGTCCGGCGGGCGCCGGAAAGCAACGAGAGCCCTGCGCAAGACGGCTCGGCCGCCCGGGCGCCAGCGCCGGGCGCGACCGGCGCGCGCCCGGGACTCTATCTGAGAGTTCAGCGGCGTGCGGCGTAACACCCGGCCCAATAAAGATGTGGCCCGATCTTTGCTGCGCGCATGTTTAGTGCCACCTTGCTGGTTAAGCAAGGATGGAGTCAACTTATAAGCCTTTGTCTTCCAGCTATATCACCTTCGGGTTAACCCTTTTACACGAAGCGAGGGCGAAAGTGTAAGCAAGGTGTTATGTGTACGCGCGTCGCCCCTTGGAAGAGCGTGGCGGTGCGGCTTTGGAAGGCGGGGTGTTACACCGCTCTAGTCGGTCGAGAGGACCTTGTCTAACTTTGTTGGTAGTTTGCGGAATGGGAGAAACAGGGTTGTATTGCTCGTTGGTCGCTAACATTGTTAGATAAACCTTTGGAAGGCGGGGTGTTACAGGTGGTATCGAGCCGACCCTTGCGGTTTCACGGGCTGGTGTAGCGATTGTTCGGGCATGGGGTACATGTGCCGATCTTTGGATGCACGGACGTGGCCAAGAGGGGAGGTCCTCGTTGAGATTGGCGCTCGACGAGGACGTCGAGTCCTTTGAGGGGTGGTGTATGTAACACCCGGCCCAATAAGGATGTGGCCCAAGTAGTCTTTGCACGCACATGTTTAGTACCACCTTCTTCGGTTAAGCAATGGTGGAGTCAACTTATAAGCCTTTGTCTTCCAGCCATATCACCTTCGGGTTAACCCTTTTACACGGGCGAGGACGAAAGTGTAAGCAAGGTGTTATGTGTACGTCTTGCGCCCCTCGGAAGGGCTGTGCGGTGCGGCTTTGGAAGGCGGGTGTTACACCGGCTCTAGTCAGTTAGAGGACGTTGTCTAACTTTGTTGGTAGTTTGCCGGAATGGGAGAAACGGGGTTGTATCGCTCGTTGGCTACTAACATTGTTAGATAAACCTTTGGAAGGCAGGGTGTCACGGCAGCCGGTGCGACGGACGCAGCGTCGGACGCGTCCGGCGCTCCCGTGATGCGCGTCCGGCGCTTGTCGTGCACTGTTCCGAAACCGGTTCGAATCTAAATCGGTTTTTGGTAACTTTTTGACATGGGAGACTTGGAGGACGCAAGTCGGAGTTGTTTCCCACCGGGATAAGACCACCCCCCTCTATATATATGAGAGGATCATGGCCGATTGACCCCATCCAACTCAATCGATAAAATACTATGGCAAACGCCAAGTTATCTCTTCTCAAACCCTAATCTTCTTTCTCTCAACCCCTCTAGCTGCTGTTCGGCACTTCTCCCGGTGAGATTGTCGGCGATCCTAGGCGGCCTTGCTGGTCCTAGGAGATCCCCTACGTGTCTCCTCCTGACGGGATCCTCCCGGAGGTGGTTCTAGGGTTTTCTACGGTCGTCAATGAGCTCTACATCGGCTTATCAATCTCTAGATCGGTTTGCCGGTTACGCTACGTTGTTGCCACTGTTGCAGGTGCCTCGAGCAACCTTCTCGGGCGTCTAAAGCCCACGTGTGGTGTGCTAGGCGCCGGATCAATTTTCGGCATCAACAACAACAATTCCTAATAAAATGTACTGTAGAAAGGTAACGTAGAGGCAAATACACCGCACACCCTGTATGGGGGGGTGGCCTTCATTATATAGCCAAGAGGCTTAGAGTTACAAGTTGATTACAACACGTATACTTATCGTATACTAGAAGGAGTCTGCTATACATATCTAATTCTATGTATATCTCTAATACCCACCCTTAGTCGAAGCGGGGGAGTCTCGAACGCAGAGACTACTTCTAAAGTCGATAAACAACAACCGGTATGTAGTCCTTTGGTCATGATGTCCGTGGAACCGGTGTGATGATGGAACATGGAGCACTTGGACGACCAAAGAGCAACTTTGTCTCGGACAAAATGAATGTCAATCTCGATATGCTTCGTGCGGCGATGATGAATAGGATTCCCGGTCATGTATACTGCACTGACATTATCACAGTAAACAATCGTCGCCGAAGGGAGCGGAGTATGAAGCTCCCCCGAAGCCGACGGCCAACATATCTCCGCAAATGGCGTGGTGCAATAGCCCCGTATTCGCCCTCTGAGCAAGAGATGGTGGTCTGCCGTTTGGAAGACCAAGACACCAAGTTATCACCAAGATAGACACAGTAACCAGAAGTCGAGCGGCGAGAGTCTGGACAACCGGCCCAGTCGGCATTCGAGTAGGCGGTGAGACTGTCAACCGGTCCAAAGACCGAGATGAAGACTAGCGGTATCAGGTGCCCTTGACATAGCGAAGAATCCGCTTAAGCAATGTGAGATGAGGTTCCCGCAGGTCATGCATAAACAGACAAACTTGCCGAACGGATAAGCAATGTCGACGAGTCGGTGTCAAATATCGAGAGCACCCGCGGTCGTGATATTGTGTCGGATCAGCAACAGGAGAACCATCGGTGGCAGAGAGCTTCATGCGAGCAACAACCGGAGTGGCCGCAGAGTGACATTCAGACATGCCAAAGACGCTGCAAGAGATCGGCTGCATCTTTTGCCTTTGTGACAGGAATAAACCGCTAGTAGACCGAGTGGCAGAAATCCCAAGAAAATGATGAAGATCCCCGAGATCCGTCATGGCAAATTCAGAATGAAGATGCTCCATGATGCGGTGAAGAAGAGCAGGTGAGGATGTAGTAAGAACAATATCATCAATGTATAGTAACAAGTAAGCAGTGTGGGAACCTTCTTTGTTGACAAAGAGTGACGAATCAGACACCGAGGTAACAAATCCCAAAGTCCGGATGAAGGATGCAAACCGCTGGTGCCGGGCTCGAGGTGCTTGCTTGAGGCCATACAAAAGATTTACGAAGAAGACAAACATGTTCGAGTGCATTGGGATCAACAAATCCAGGAGGTTCTTTGGCAAAGTAGATCGGTCTCATTGAGATGACCATGAAGAAAAGCATTCTTGACATCCGGTTGATGAATAGGCCAAGCACGAGAAGCTGCAATGCTGAGTACAACCCGAATCATGGCAGGTTTAACAACCGGACTGAAAGTTCCATCATTGTCAATGCCATATCTTTGAGAAAAACCACGAACAACCCATCGGGCTTTATGACGAGCAAGAGAACCATCAGAATGATGCTTGTGCTTAAAAATCCATTTGCTAGAAACAACATTGGCACCGGGTGGTCGAGGAACGAGACGCCAAGTGCCATTATCAATCGAGCCTTGTATTCATCTACCATTGCAGCACGCCCGGTTGGGATCGACAAGAAGAGCAGTGGGTAGTTACCAGGAAGTGGCGAGGTCGTCGTAGCGATAAATCCCAAACGCTGAATCAGCGGAGGAAGAGTCCCTGTTTGTTGTCGAAAGTGACCGGTCTAGAGGTAGAATCAGCCGGCTGAGGAGCGGGTGCAACCTGAGCGTTAGATGATTCGATGGTGGAGCTCGAACACTAGACTGCGTCGGTGGCTGTAGTAGAATTTGATCGGCGGGCGTGCCATGCCGGGCACTCCCGGTGGTCGAGGAGAAGGCCAGCGGCACCTCCCGGGGCGTGCCATGCCCGGCGCTCGGCTGGTCGAGGTAGAAGGCCGACGGCAGGCTCCAGGCTGCCCGGAAGAAGGTGCACCCGACCACCGGTTCAGCAGCCGAACTTGGGGTCGAGAGCACTGGACCGAGCCATAGAATGGCCGGGTCCTGCTCCCAGCCGTCGTCGGGCACGGAGAAGACCGACCGATGGTGCCAACGAGACCGGCCAGCAGTGGCAACCGGCTCTGGTGGAGACGCTGGTAGACGATCGTGCAACAGAAAGTCAAGAGACTCCGTAGGCGGTTTGACAGCCGCAAACAGAAAGTAAGATTCATCAAAAACAACATGTTTGGATACGATCACTTTGCGAGTGGTAAGATCGAGACACCGGTAACCCTTCTGGGAGGAAGGATAGCCGATGAAAACACATGTTGATGAATGAGGAGCAAGTTTGTGGGGAGTCGTGGCACCAAGATTGGGGTAGCAAAGACAACCAAAAATTCGAAGTGAGGAAAAATCAGGCATCTTGTGAAAGAGAAGATGATAGGGAATACCATTAAGGATGGAGGAGGAGGGACGTCTGTTTAGAAGATAAACAGCAGTGGCCAGGGCCTCTGCCCAATATTGCGGTGGCATAGCGGCATGAAGCAGAAGAGTGCGAGTAATATTGTTAAGAGTGCGGAGCATCCGTTCGGCTTTGCCGTTCTGGGCTGACGTGTAAGGGCAAGAGGTGCGAAGAAGAATACCGCGACTAGCAAGAAAAGTAGAGGTGGCGATGACGGCGGCGCGTCCAAGAGGGAAGCACGGCCGGTGGTGCGGTGGCGAACAGGTGCGGAGAGCAACCTGGACGGGCGGTGGCGGCGCGTCGGGCTAGATCAGTGGCGCCGAGAGGAAGGAGTTGGAGCAGCGGAAGGCAGAAAAAAACAGAGGAGGGGCAGCGGAAGGCAGGAAACCGAATCGGTCCCGAACACAGATACCATGTAGAATGGTAACGTAGAGGCAAATACACCGCACACCCTGTATGGGGGGTGGCTTTCATTATATAGCCAAGAGGCTTAGAGTTACAAGTTAATTACAACACGTATACTTATCGTATACTAGAAGGAGTCAGCTTACATATTTAATTCTATGTATATCTCTAATATGTACCATCTTCGTTGTAATAGCCATGTTGGCATTCAGTTGCCTTATACACTTATAAATTTAGCTGCAGCGCAAATCACTAGTATGTTTGACTAGCGAATGGGGCGCGTCCACGCGCCGTCTCCCTTTTGGCCCATTTTATTTGCGGCCCTTCTGGCGTTTCTTTTGTTATTTGCCCTGAGGTGGTCGAGGGCATTCCAGTCTTTTCGCCATCGTCAATGTTCGCAGGTTAGAAGGTATGGGACACATTTTATCCCCAGTACCGGTAAGGTGTCGTTTCCCATCGGCGGCGCTCGTTGGGACGCATTTTATCCGATGATGTTGCATCTTCTGTTCTAGACTAAGAAGAATGGGAAGCTAACCCCTGCTACAAAATATAAACAGGCCCCTTAGAGGCCACATGGGTCAAGGCCGGAGACACTGAAACTTTTCGAGACACTTGCGATGCTACATCCTACGCTAGAAAAAACTGATAAACTCAGTGGTCAGAGATCACACAGGCGGCAGCTAAACATGAGATACCCAGCTTACTAGTTCAGATTATGTGCGTAGCTGATGTACTGAAACAAACACAAAACATGAGTCTTGCAAGATCTGCTCTCCCGATCGCCTGTGCACGCAGGTGTTCGGGATGAGTAGATGGCGGCGGCGGCGCAGCAGCGAGAGAGAGGCAAAATCCTAACTCAGATCAGATCTATTTTAGGGATACCCCTTCATGGGGCCTTCCCGTAGATAGTCTGTTGTGCATCTCTTCTATGAGAGGGGTGGTCCATATTTATATGGAGGGAAACCTCCAACACCCTTGTCTATTAGCAATATGGGACTAATAGATGGTGTACCCCCTCATCACGCTAATGGGCCTTTGAGATTTATTCAGGAATTATTGGATTGGCTAATGGGCTAAGCGCAAAATTTCAACAGGAAAATAAGTGGGGTGATTGGTTGGTCACATACGGGCAGAGCCTAGCTCTCCACATGCAAGGTCAGGCTGATTGGTTGCTTGATTGAGCTAGCAAGCCTGCACCGCGAGATGCAAAAAAATCACTCCGACCCAGGCTCTCTAGATATGCCCACAGCCTATGTTTCTACAGAGCCAGGCTCTGGTGGTGCGAACAGCGAGCACGGAGCTGCACCGGATGAGAGAGCAACGATGCAGGATCAGAGAGATAGCAAGGCAACCAATCATCTGCTCCTCTTAGCCATGCTATAAATATGCGTGCAACCAAACAGCAAGCTTATGGATGCCGTTAGCCTGGCCAAGAGGGGTCTGGCTCGTTGATGCAGTGCAGGCCGACGCAGTGCAAGAAACCAATCACGCCCAAGGCCTCTTATCCCATTCCCTTTCCCACTAAATTTTCCTAACCCTTCAACCAAACATGGGAAATGATATCCTTTTCTTCTCATTTCCCTATCCTAGCCTCTATTTTCTACTTGCCAAACGTCACCTTAGGCTGTCTCCAACAGGTACCCTATAAACATACGATGCATAGGACGTTTGGAGCGCGCTACAAGAAAAATATCCGGCATGCATAAGCGAGGCGCCTCCAGCAGCGGCCCGAGCGGGGAGGACGGATATGCCGAACACTTTTGCACAAAGGACCCTGATCTTTTCTAAAATCAACTAAGACCATATTTAGAAATACCTTCTCTCTGGCTCTTTTACATCGGGAACCCCGAGAGAGAAACAAAATTGCGTTGACACCCTTCTTCTTCCTCAATCAACGGACGAGGAGGTCGGGGATATGCCGGGCTCCTAGACGGCGAAGGCGCGGTGTCCCCGCACCACCGGCGGGCGGGAGAAGCAGCGGCGGTCCGGCGCGGAAGGGGCGTCCCACCCCCCGACTGCGGCGAGGCGGCCTGGCGGATGTAGGCCAACACCGGGAGGTCGCCGTGCCAGATCCCGGGCGCCGCCGCCGGTCCGCCTAGCCCAACCGCAAGAGCTGTCGCGGGCCCACCAATGCAGTTTGCCTCGCGAGCAAGAGGCGACGCAAGTTTGCCACCCTCTCTCCTCTAACGCAAAAACGCGTCTTCCCGATGCATCAGCCGTTGGAAGCAGTTTTTGCGACGCAAAGGGCGGTGGGCATGTATATTTGCGTTTTGCGGCATCTGTTGGAGACAGCCTTAATGTTTTGTAATGGAGCGTGGCGTGGGATGGATGGATAATGGGTTACCAGTGCAGTTACTCCCTGAGGTTGGGACCGCTGGGGCTTGGCGCGTCGGGGTCCACGTCCACCAGCACCTGAGATGCAAATCAATCATGCGAGGTTAATTAATAATGGAGTAATAAATACTTGAGATGCCAAGGCCGGTTGCTCATGCGGTGGGTTATGCTGTTCATGGCTTAGGCTTTTATCACATACCCCACCTGCCATTGCCTACAGCAAGGAAAGACACAAAGATGGCGCTGATCAGGGTCACTAGAGGAGAGCTATCCAAGGAGCAAGTTGTGACACAAATGCAGCGCATCTTTTCTGGAAAGTGGAAATGGGAGCTGCAAGACCATGAGAGTAATGCATTCCTTACGAAATTTCCGTCCAAAACTGAATTACATCGCGTAGTGGCTTTTGGTGGAGCGGATGTTAGAGAACCGGGACTCCCTCAAGGTCTCAGACTTCAGTTTGAACCCTGGCATGAGAAAAAAGGAGGGCTTCCTCCTACCAAAAGTTTGGGTCCGAGTGTATGGAACTCGAAAGGAATTAAGGGAATTTCTAGAGCTTTGGGCGGTGGGATCGATGTTGGGTTCCACACAAACTGTAGATATGGAAGAAACAAGAAATAATGATTACGGAAAAATTTTCATAGCAGTTCTAAACCCAAGCTTGATCCCACCGCTGCGAGGACCCTCGCCGGAGCTCAGCGGCGACGTTGGCTTCTTGCGCGGCTCCGTCGGCGGCACCTCATCGGTGCCCTAAGCACGGCGCCGCGACGCCACGACGGGCAGCGTCCTGCTGATGGCGCAGGCGGCGCACTAGCCCTTCCACATGGTGGCGCCCACGGCATCAGCTCCGACGCCGCGAGGGGCCAGCCTTGATGGCAGGCGAACGCAGCGCCGCGAGGAGCGTCGCGTGTGCATGTGCGGCGAACGACGATGACGAGTCAGTAAGTCCACCGCCTTACTTCAATTAGGGTTAGGGTTTGTTTAATTTTGGGGATTTTCTAGAGAAATCAATGACCTAAGGTTCTATTTTGTGGAAAAGATAAAAATTGATTCAATTCCCCACCTTTTTCTGATGCCGTAGCACCACTGAATACCCTAGGTGCCTTAATGTTGCATGAATTTCATGAACTTAAGCATGAACAGAGACATAAATTTGATGAACAGCATGAGCCCTAGCAAATTTCTTCAACATACATGAGCTTGAGCAAGTTCCAGTGCATAAACTTGATGAACATCATATTCTTTAGTTTTAAATAGGGGCATAAATGTGCACTTGAACATGATCAGAGGCATAAATATAGCATCATGTTGCATGAACTTAATTAGCATGACCTCGGGCGTGAACTTTAACAACATTTCAAGAACAAAAATTGCAACCCTAGGTGCAGAGGTTCCTAACTAGAGATAGCACGGCTCTCGTGCCATTGTTAAAATTCTAGGATCACTAACTCCAGCTGACACCATGAATTGATCAAGAACATACAAACACATACCTTCACCTGATGAATTAGCCATTAAGGCTCGCTGAAGTCCACGTGCCTGCTCGATACAGGCTTGATGTAGAGGTTATAGGTGGTGGATAAAGTCCTTCCCAGTGCTGCCATGCCTAGCTGATTGGTAGCTCTTATAGATTGTCATAAGATGGCATGGCACACTAGGGGGACAACCCTTTAGTTGGTTCTAGCGTCCTCCAATCAAGGATGTAAAGTTCAATTTGAATTTGAACATTGACAACTAAGTATTAGTTGTATCATGTCACTAACCATTAGTTCAAATTGAACTTTACTTTGCTAAGCACACATTTGACTAGATGTTTTCACACCTAGCCTATGATCAATCCAACACACTAACACTGCTGTTAGGGAGGTCTCTAGCAGCTGTTGCACCCAGCCACACCGTTGCTCACTCAAACCTCGCGCCTTCATAATCAACAGCAGACCTTCCCAGTTTACGGTGTCGAAAGCTTTGGCAAAGTCGAGCTTCAGCACAAGTGTTGGTACCTTTCTTTTGTAGCAGGCATGTACAAGCTCAGCTGCAAATACAAAGTTCTCGGTGATAGACCTGCCCTTGAGGAATGGGCAATTTTGCCGTAGGACACTATAGAAATGTGGCTTTTGCTGATGGACACTGCTCAAATTGATCTTTGCTGCTGGATACTCTCCATTTGCGCATATTTGCCGGTGGACACCAAGAGAAATAAAATTTTCATTTCTATTTTTCAAGGAGAGAGAAAGCTTGTTAAAAGTCAAATTTGCCCCTGTTAAGGCGGGGTCCATAGGTCAGTTATCTCTTCAACCTTGAGTCTTTCCTCTGCCGCTCTCTACTAGTTCCAGGCTTTCCGGCCACCAGCCTGCACAGGTTGGACAAGCAGTGGGAAAGAATGCAGCATCGAAGAATCTTTGCAATTTCAGAAAAATCAAGCAGGTAGAGGAACAACAACTAATTACGCCTAGCCATGGAGCTTGCTAGTTGCTACCTGCATCTCCTGCTAGCCAGAGCGGCACAAATCGAAGATGGAAATTCACAGGCCAGGATCGCCAATACGCACGAGGAAGCCGGAAAATATTACAAATTTTGTGCGCCATTGCAGCCCGACTATGGAGATGGAGCTCTCTGTCTCCATCTGTCTCTCCTTGCGCTCGGTGTCGCAATCGCAACGTGTATAGGTCGCTCGGTTCGGCAGAAGGTGCATCTTCTGTCCCTACCATGGGCGGAGCCGGGGGGGGCACCGGGGCCTGGCCCCCCTAACAACGGATCTGTCCAAGGATATATGTTAATCGGCAACTAATTGTATCATTAGTTTGTTAACTGCTGGCATCCTCTATTACTCACGATCGTCTCTAATTTTTATACATAGCTATACAAATGAGCTCACGCATTAGCGCAACTTGAATGAGGCTTGAGATTTTAATTGCCAAAGCTTAAGCCTGGCCCATCGAGTAACTCTTTTCTCCTCAATTAGCTGCTGATACGTGCATTGTTTATTCATCTCTAAAATCTGATTACGCAGCCAAGTGCGCAGATATGCTTCGCCGTTTGGTTTCTGCAGTTCTTTATTAATCAAGCCATGAATAATTAGTATTACTTGCTTCAAGTGCATAAAAATTATTCTTTCAGTTCTGCTTAATTTTACTCCCTTTCAATCTTTTTGAGATAGTCGTCACTGTTAGTGTCTTGGGCCATGAAGAGAAACATAGGACCATTTTTCACTTGGCATCTTGGCCCCTATGCTCAGATTCTGGCTACGCCTGGTCCCCGCTCCGCATGCACTGGAGGTTGCCGGCTCTCACCTCTTCGGCGCCTGCGTCAGAGCTTCGAGCCTGCAACGGTGACCCTCGCGGTGTCGCCCTCGCCTTCATCCTTGGTCCATTAGACAACCACATCCTCCCTCTCTGAGAGTAATTAGGGTTTCAATAATACTCGATTACCATCAATAGTGACATACATAAAGGCCATTAGGGGAGCCACTAGGGGCAGGCCCATGGGCCGTGCGCTTACACTCTAACCCCCCACGGTCGAACTCGGGAGCACCGCGAACATTAAGACTGGACCTAAACTCAGAAACACCGATGTCGGGAGCCCTTTGGTGAAGATATCAGCATACTGCAAAAGTAGGAACATGCGCAACACGAACTTCTCAAGGGCAACACGTTCACGAACAAAGTGTAGATCAATCTCCACATGTTTAGTACGCTGGTGCTGAACTGGGTTGGTGGAGAGGTAAAAAAGCACTCATGTTGTCACAATAAACAATGGTGGCTCGGCGGAGAGGGCAGCCGGCTCACCAAGCAACCGACGCAACCAACAAGCCTCTGCAACGCCATTGGCCACGGCGCGATACTCAGCCTCAGACTCGAACGGGACACCGTTGTTGGACGACGCTGGAAGACCATGAAACAAGATTATCACCAAGGAACACAAAGATATCCGAAGTGGAGCGACGAGTGTCCGACATCCCGCCCAATCGGGAGGTCGAGTACACAAAGTGAGGTCAAGTGGGGCACTCCGAGAGAGGTGAAGGCCAAGCTCATGACTGCCCCGCAGTGTACCGGCGATCCGCTTCATAGCAACAAAGTGAGGCTCTCGGGGGTCATGCATGAAGAGGCACACTTGCTGAACCGCAAAGGCAATATCCGGACGAGTGAAAGTGAGATACCGCAAGGCTCCAAAGAATGCTACGATAATGAGTAGGATCTGCCACAGTGTACCATCACCGACAACTTGGAGTGCGTTTCCACGGGGTGCCGCAAGGCTTGCAAATCCACGCATGCCCGCCCCGGCCCGAATGTCCAAGAGGTAATTTGACGCCGAGAGAAAAAGACCATCATCACGACGCTCAACGTAAATACCCAAGAAGTGATGAAGTGGACCCATGTCGATCATAGAAAATTCCCGGCGAAGAGCTGAAATGATCCGTCAAGGAGATTCGACGACGGCGGTGAGCACAATATCATCAACATATATTAGGAGGTAAGCCACTTCCACCGCCACGGTGAAAGGTGAAGAGGAAGCATCCGATCTCGATTCAACAAAGCCAATCGAAATAAGAAAAGATGCAAACCGAAAGTACGCCATGCACGCGGTGCCCGCTTGAGCCCATAGAGACTGTTGAGACGCGCGGACATGATCGGGCTGGATGAATCAACAAAACCAGCGAGCTGAACACGCGATTAATCGCTCTCGTTAGGTGTCCATGGAGGAATGCATTCTTGACATCAAGCCGGTGCATAGGCCATGACCGAGAGAGCGCCAGCCGAGAACCACACGAACGGTAGCCGGCTTCACAACCGGGCCGAAAGTCTCATCATAATCAATGCCAGACGCCGAGTAAAACCACGAGAACCCAACGAGCCTTGTAATGGTCAAGAGTGCCATCTGCATGAAACTTGTGCCGAAAAACCCATTTGCCGGTGACAATGTTGACGCCGGAGGTCGGGGAACCAAAGACCGGTGTCGTTGGCCTTGAGAGCATCGAACCTCGACTGCATGGCAGCTCGCCAAAGAGTGTCAACAAGCGCCAGACCGAACGGACGTCGGCAATGGCGAAAAGGACGTCGGCAATGGCGAAAAAGGACATCGCGATCGAGGTTGAGGCGATCGACCGGGCTGAATGAAGCCGCACTTCCCCCGAGTACGCATGGCGTGATCATTGGCCACCGTGATGGAGAGCGCGGCGGTGGAGACGGTGCGCGCCGGTACCGCCGCGGCGACCTGCCGGGCGCGGGCAGCGGTACTAGGGCGAGCCGGGCGGCGCTTATCGGCAGCGGCCCGGGACGACGAGTCCGCAGGGCAGCAGCGCCCGGCAGCGAGCCGCCCGCAGTGATGAGGGCGGCGGTGGGAGCAAACAAGACCAAGGATGAAGAACCCCGCAGGAGCAAGCAGACTAGGCCCAATGGGCAAAGTGGTGGTGTCATCATCGCTCAAAAAATCAAGAGTGCCGGGATCAACCGGAGATGTGGACATATCGGGCGAAGGGAAAAGATGACTCATCGAACACGACATGTCGAGACACAATGATCCTATTAGAATGAAGATCAAGGCACCTATAGCCCTTATGATCCGCGGAATACCCAAGGAACACGCATAGGGTGGAGCGGGGTGACAACTTGTGAGCAGCGGTGGATGACAAGTTGGGATAACATGCACATCCGAACACGCCGAAGATGGTCATAGGAAGGGGCAAAGTGCCGTAGAGCGCGAGGTATGGAGTGCGACCAGCTAGAATTTTAGTGGGGTGACGATTGAGAAGGTATGTGGCGGTATGTAGCGTGTCAGCCCGAAGAAGCGGGTGGTAGACTAGCCTGAAAAGAAGGGAGCGAACAATATTGTTAATTGTCCGAAGAATGCGCTCGGCACGGCCGTTTTGCTGGGAAGTGTACGGGCACGACATGCGAAGTATGGCGCCGTGAGTGAGGAGGAACGTCGCGGGCCGAGGAGTGGTCAAACTCGCGCCATTGTCGCACCGAACGGCCTTGACAGAGGGCACCAAACAAATGCGTGCATGGGCAAAAAATTTGACAACGCCTCAAACGTCTCCGACTTTAGACGAAGAGGGAATGTCCAGGGTATAGTGAGTGCAATCGCCCAAAATAACAAGATAATATTTATATCCCGATGCACTAATAATTGAGATGTCCAAAGATCACAATGAATAAGATCAAAAGGTTTTGATGCACGACCGGTGGACAAGCCGAAAGGAAGGCGTACATGACGACCTAATTGACAGCATGACATAAAGGTTCAAGAGTGCACTTATTACATGAAATGACTCGAACTAATAAGCCCGGACAAAGCTTCACCCTAGATGACCGAGACGGCGGTGCCATAGGGTAGACGCGTGGCGGCCAGAGAGCTGCGAGAGCGGTGGTGCTGGTGGTAGGTGCAACAAAGAAGGGGGTAGAGATCGTCCCAACTATTGCACCTGGGCGATCACGCTCCCGGTTTGGAGATCCTTCACGTAAAAGACCGAACGGATCAAACTCGATAGAACAATTATTATCAGTGGTAAAGCGGCGAATGGAAATCAAATTCTTAATAATGCCAGGAGCAACAAGAACATTAGAAAGAACAAGTGACCGACGCGGCGTGATAAAAGAGGAGGATCCGACGGATGTAACGGGAAGAGACGCCCCGTTACCGACAATAATGGACGAAGGATAGGAGGGTGGTGAGGAAGAGGAAGTGAGTATACCAGCGGTGTTTGTCATGTGCGAGCCAGCTCCCGAGTCGAGGTACCACTCGCTTGCAGGGGAAGGCATGTTGAGCGACATGGTGCTGAAGTTGTCGATCAACGAGCCTTGATTCCAAGACCCACCGGCCATGGGAGTCCAGGAGGACTGCTGCTGAGCCGCGTACGTCGATGGCGAAGAGGGCACACCCCCATAGCCGAAGCCCGGGGGAGCACCGAGTGCCCCGTGCGGCTGCATGTAGGGCTGCTGCGGCACGTAGAGTGGCTGCTGCTGTGCATGGAACGCCGCGGGAGCCCGCTGGGCTGGAACGCGGCGGCGGAGGGCGGGCATGACACCACCGGGACCATAGGGTGCGGCCCGCGGCAAAAGGCGTGCCAGCCCACGGGTTGGGGATGGGAGCCAGCGGCGGTGGAGGTCCGTGCCGAGGCGCTTTTGTGCAAGACCCCGACCGCCGTTGCCGTTGTTCTTGTTGCGGCTGCGGCGTCGGTTGTTGCGCGCCTACCGCTGCCACCGAGTAGCCGCCCCCTTAGCCACCATTGTGACCGCCATTGCCACCGAAAGCCGCCCGCCGCCCGCCGTTGCAGCCACCCGCCTGTCGCCGTTGTAGCCGCCCCCAGTTGCCCGCCGCGGAGAACGCTGGGTAGCGCCACCGCCGGAGCCACCAGAGGCGAACAGGACTGGCGGTGGATCATCACCGGCGGCGTCCTTGAGATCGATTTCTTCAAGGAGAAGGAGTGTGTGCGCCTCGTCGAACGTGGGGAAGGGACGGTGGAGCTTCAGGTGGGACATCATGTGACGGAATGTCCCGTTGAGGCCGCGGATCAGCGTCAACACGAGTTCGATCGCCAATGTGGTCGCCAACTCGGCAAGGGCGCCGCCATCGCCTCCAAGCGCCCGGCAGTCGGTGATGTTGAGGGCGCCCGCTTGAATTGACGGAACTCGGCGAGAGCAGAGCGGGCGCGCGATTCCGCCCTAGGAACTCGCTGTCGGTGGCGCAGCCAGCGGCGCGGGCGGTGGGGATCGCGGCATGACCCGCTGCCGCAAGTCGGGCTGATGGTGCTCAGAGATCCACGACAACACCGCGCAATCCAAACTGGACCCATGTGGATCGCGTCGGATGCGCATCGTCCCGAAAGTGGACGGATCGGTGAGGGCGTATCGTCCGAGTTGGACGAGGAACATCTTCTTCCATCGATCGTGAGTTGTTGGCAACCCGATCGAGAGATGGGGATGAGGACCTTGACGCTGACAACCGCCGTGGCTTGGGCGTGGACGGCGGCATGCTTGGCTTCCGGGCGTCGAGGGCAGCCTCGCTGACGGGGTGCAGCCTTGGCCGCCGCCTCGCTGGCGCCGTTCTTCCTCGGCAGCGGCGCGCTGGGCCTGGGCATCGGCGTCGGGCGCCATGGGGAGGCGCGGGGGAGGAGGGGAGCCGGCGAGAGACTCTCTGCGACGGTGCTAGAGGCGACCGGGCGAGAGGCACTACGGCGGCGGCTCCGTGATTAGCGGAAGAGGGATCGTGAGGCGTGATACCATGAGAGTAATTAGGGTTTCAATAATACTCGATTACCATCAATAGTGACATACATAAAGGCCATTAGGGGAGCCACTAGGGGCAGGCCCATGGGCCGCACGCTTACACTATAACACTCTCGTCGACCTCATCCTGTATGGAGTGGCGCTTGCCGCCTGGGGATAGGGGCCAGCCGGTGGTGGCGCCTGGGAGCCTGGGGATTGGGTTCTCACGCCGCAGCCACATCTGGTGGGGAACAGCGTCACCACAGAATGGCTGGGGATGCCAGGATGCGGCGTCTCTTGCCGACCATTGCTACGGGCAGGGGTAATTTGATCGTTTTAATTTCTTTCTCTCCTCTGCTGCCGAAAATTGTTATTATAATAGCCACAGTGTCTAACAGCAAATATCAACACTTGTTCAATGTCCACCAGCAAAGAGCAAATTGAGTAGTATCCGTTAGCAAAGACTGCGTTTCTACAATGTCCTACAGTAAAATTACCCTTGAGGAACCCAGTTTCATCTATGTGTATCATAGGCACAATCTCTCTTTGCAGCTTCGAGGTGAGGATTTTTGCTAGGATCTTGATGCAGCAGTTTTGTAAGCAGATGGGCCGGAATGCATCTGCTGTTGCCGCTCCGGGTTTCTTGGGCAAGAGAACCATAAAAGCTCTGTTGATTCTTTCTAGCTCTACTTCACCACGGTGGAAGGCATGGGGAACTGCATAACTCGATCCTTCACAGTCGGCCAAGCTGCCTTGTAGAAGCTGGGGCCAAATCCATCAGGTCCCGGTGCACTGTGTCTGTTCATGGCACAGACAGCTGCAAAGGCTTCTTGTTCAGTGAATGGGGCCGTGAGAGCTTCAGACGCCGCCGTGCTTGCACTGTACAGCTCTGCAACATCAAAATCCCAAGTTGAAGTGCCGGGTGAACCCATGATGTTCTTGTAATAGCTTGTGAGAGTTGCTGTTTTTCCCTGGTGAGACATGACCATCACGCCGCCGACCTCGATGCCACAAATTTGATTCCTGCGCAACCACTGGGTAGAATGCGCAAGGAAAAACCGTGTATTTGCATCACCTTTTCTAACCGTGGATCGAACCTGTATTTCCTCAGGGGACAAGCACCGGTATTCCTCAAGCGTGTCAAAAAGAAGAATGAGAAATTTGCAGTTCTGAATAAGTGCAGAAGGCGCCCTGTTATGCCGTTCCCAAACCTTGACTGCAGCTATTGTCGTCTTGAGGCAGCCGGCAAGACGGCCAGCAGCGTCCGCGCAAGGGGGTGCAGCTGACCATGCCTGCAAGATGGATGGTAGGAAGTTTGTTTTTAGGATCCATGCGTTCTCAAAACGGAAGACAGAGGATTTGGGTATGCTTGTGCAGAACGAGGTGAGTATGGGTGTGTGGTCAGATGTTGGCCGTGCGAGGGATGTGAGTGAGGTATTGGGGAAGATGGTGCACTGGGCTTGGTTGGCGAAGACACGATCCAAGTGTGAGAGAGTTGGATTGTCACGTTGGTTAGACCACGTCTACAATCGATCCAGGAGGGGAACTTCAACAAGGCCTAGGTTGTCAATGGTGGCGTTGAAGGCGGCGCAGAGCCATGCGTCGACACGGCCGTTGTCTTTGTCCTCTGCAGAGCGGCAGAGGTTGAACCCCAGCAAGAAGCAAGGGCCTGTCGATGTGTTGTGGAAGTTCAGTGAGGTTGTTCAGGAAGACGGGTGAGTCACGATGGTCTGATGGAGCGTATATGTTTGTGATGGCTAAGGAATGATCAGAAGTGGTAGAGTCGAGGATTGTGGTGAGGGAGAAGCGTTGGGTGATGGAGGATCGGAGGGAAAACACTGAGTGTTCCAGGCTGTGATGAGGCCACCACGGCCATTTGCAGGAGTAAAATGGAAGGTGTTTAGGTGGGCTGGGAGAAAAGTTTTAGCGGAAAGCAAAGTAATCTCATGGAGCTTGGTTTCTTGAAGGCATGCAACACAGGAGGCCGCAGATACAATCACATCTCTTACTACACAGCATTTATCCGGGTCGCCTAAACCGCGCACATTCCACGACAACACTTTAAAAGTTTTGAAATCGTTACTCATGACGAAAAGTTGAAAACAAGGTAACAGAGAGGCATGGAGGCCAAAAAAATCGAAAGAGCAAACCGAGAAAGCAAATAAAACGAGAGTACACATGAATAATTCGACCACAACAAACTGACTGAGATAATTGAACCTGGGTTAAATAGGCCCCAGACAGACACAATTGATACAAGAGTAGGTACAGGATGTTGGCGAGAAGCGCCTGGCCCTGGTGCTCAGACTAACACAACCTGAGACATTGAAATAAAATAACAACAACTGAAAGCAACAACCAAAGAACACACGACCGAGGAACCCAGAAAGTGGCATATAGCTCTCCTCGCCGCGGCGCAAAGACTGCAAGCTGATTGGTGCGAGAGAGGATGTTGCGCTCTCCTCGTTGTTGGAGATATGCCCAAGAAACAATATGATTGCATCGGAGTCAAAGTAGAATTCAACATGATTGAATCGGAGTCCCAGTAGGATTGGGAGTCCTAATGGAATTGCGAGTTCTAATGGGCCTACGAGTTGTTAAACCCATTAGTACGGCCTATAAATACGTGAGAAGGGGCACGGGCTACGAGCGCTCTCTCTTTTTGGCCACCGTGCTACAGTACTCAGCGGTTACTGTTCACGCGGATTACTGTTCATGCTGCCATCTCCCGCCGCGCGCCTCGGTGCGCACCGACGCTCGACGTTCCAATCTCCGTACGTGTGGATACCTCGGAGGTGCTGCACCTGGAGCACTAGGGCGAACCGCGAGTTGCAGGACCAGACATGCGTTCGCGAACTACACGGCACTGCCACATCGACGCACTCTCCTACATCGACACGTTCCGCTGCATCTGCGCGTCTAGTGGTAACGATCCGTGATCTATAACTGCAATAGATCCTGAGTTGCGGGAATTTTTAATTGTGCTAGTGTAGCCTCCCCGTAACCCAGCAGTGGTACCAGAGCCGTAGCTGCCTCGTTATAGGTTCGGATCCGTGCATATGGTGATATGCGCGGGATGTAGATGAGTCTCAGATCGGTTCGTGATCTTCGCCGTGTTGGTCGTGTAACGAATTGCTTCTACCGGTCGGATTTCCGCCATTGAAGCTAAGTGATACACGTAAATCCAGTTATAGTGAGATGTAGATCAATTGGATTGGTCGAATCGAACTCAGATCAGCGGCCACACGCATGGGATGCGCGGCGGTGTAGATTGGATCTATTACCGGGGCCGGATTTTGTGTCAAAAAACATGGTGTTCGGTAAAACATCCATAACTTTTTGCATACAACCTCCGATTGAGATGATTTTTATATAAAAAATTCATCTACGTAAAATTTTTGCACATGAAATCAAATGGTACCGTTTGGCGGCGTTTTCAGAATTTTTAGAATTGCGAAATTCAGCTTGAAAGGTCGAGTTTTTGGCGTTTTAAGTTTAGATGTCAGAATCGCCTAACTTGTTTTTGCAAATATTCATGTGATCGGTATGGCCCTTGTATGTATGTGATGCATGTGTGTAAAAGAACCATGACCTGCATGTCGTGAGTATGGCAATACGGCTGAAGCCATATGTATTGTCAGTTTGATGTAATGGCCTGCGTACCACCCTGTGATGATCTAAGCACGACTGTAATTATTTTACTTTCATGCATTATATGCTAGTTCTTGGAGGACTCATCACTGAAGGGTGGCTGAACTGGATCATGGAGATGGAGATCATCATGATGGGCAACACAATGGAGATGGAGATCAACTGGTGATTATGGGCCATACCGTGTCATTATTGTGTTAATGTCGTCCTTAATGTTCTCGCTTTTATTCACATGCGACGATATAGCGTTTTGTTACATGCGATGATAGAAGTAGAACGATCCCTGAATATTTAAGCTTGCGTGCCCTCCCAAATCTTGCACCATCATGTCTTGTACAATCAGTGGTGGATCTATGAAATTAGGGTGCCGTTGGTTTTCCTCGACTAGATGGGTTTGTATTGGATACTTACTCGCATTGGGTTTGGTTACCTTGAACAGAGCCATCTTAACAGTTAAGGGCTTTGGGGCACAAGAGTTGGGCGCCGAGACATAGAGATGTCACCCAACAATAGGAGTCATATGAGATATGATTAGCAAAGAGTTGCTTACCGATCTACCCTGTCTTCTAGCGGTGATGCTAAAGCTCACTAGTCGACTTCGTTAGTTGTGGGTCCTAAATCACTAAGTATCAATTGAGGGATATTGATTTTAGTGGGAGTAGATTCTGTTAAAAGTTTAATTTAATTTACCCAATCATGAATACGTTTGTCTTAGTATTTTGCATTATTATTTGTTGTAGATCAATGGCTGCCAACGCACCGCTTTACTTTACGTTCGATCCTTGAGAAGGACAAGTTGAATGGAACAACCTATGCGGATTGGATCCGTAACCCGAGATTTGTTCTCGTGGCGGAGAAAAGGGAACATGTTCTAGATGATGATCTACCAAACGAGCTCGCTGAAAAACACAGCTGCTGCTGTGAGAAATGCTTACCGAGAGAGCTTTGGATGTAGACACTCGGTAAGCTTCCTTATGCTTGCTTGTATGGAACCCGATCTGCAGATGCGGTTTGAGGGGTACACTACACATGATATGAACGTGGCTCTCCAGAAATGTTCCAAACACAAGCTAGGACTGAAAGGTTCAATGTGTCCAAGCTTTTGTGGAGAGTAAGCTTGCAGAAGGTGCAGTGGTTGGACCACACGTGATCAAGATGGTTGGTTACACTCAAAGTTTGGAGAAGCTAGGCTTCCCACTGGGCCAAGAGTTGGCCACTAATTTCATTCTAGCATCTCTGCCGCCAAGCTATGGGAACTTCATCTCAAATTACCATATGCATGGGACAGAGAAGGGCCTAAATGAGTTGTGTGGTATGATTAAGACAAAGCAGAGGCTGACATCAAGAAGAGCAATGGTGGCGGCCATGTGATGGCAATCCGTAATCGAACCCAACTTTAAGAAGAAGGGCAATTGGAAGAAGAAAGGTAAGCTAAAGTTGCGAACTCCAAGCCAAACCCGGATCCCAAACCTAGACCACCGCCTGATCAGTCATGCTTTCATTGTAATGAACTTGGTCACTGGACGAGGAACTACAAGAAGTACTTAGCCTCGAAGGGAAGTAAGGGTACTTCGGATCGGGTGCACTTGCGCTTATGTTACGTATGTTTTCCTCGCGATTCTTATATTAATTCTTGGGTATTTGATACCGGATCGGTTGCTCATATTTGCAATACGATGCAGGAATGATAAGAAGTAGAAGTGTTGGAAGAGGAGAAGTTGATTTTCGTGTGGGCAATAATGCAAGAGTTGCTACACCGACCGTCGGACGATGCAACTTCACCTCCCATCGATTTATTTTGGAATTAGATAATTGTTATTATGTTCCTAGTATGAGTCGAAACATTGTGTCTCCTTCATGTTTGATGAAGGCCGGATATTCATTTGCGAGTGAAAACAATGGTAGTGTGATCTCTAAGAATGAAATGTTTGTGGCTTTTGCATCCATTATGAATGGGTTATTTATTTTAAATCTTGATGATAATTTGCCTATTTATAATGTTGTAACACCCGCCCAATAAGGATGTGGCCCAAGGGGGCCAATGAGTGCTACGCCGCACATGTTTAGTACCACCTTGCCGGTTAAGCAAGGGTGGAGCCAACCTATAAGCCTTTGTCTTCCACCCATATCACCTTCGGGTTAACCCTTTTACACGGGCGAGGGGCGAAAGTGTAAGCAAGGTGGTATGTGTACGCCGTGCACGCCCTCGGAAGGGTTGTGCGGTGTGGCTTTGGAAGGCGGGGTGTTACACCGCTCTAATCGGTCGAGGGACCTTGTCTAACTTTGTTGGTAGTTTGCCGAGAATGGGAGAAACGGGTTGTATCGCCGTTGGTCGCTAACATTGTTAGATAAACCTTTGGAAGGCGGGCGGGTGTCACAAGTGGTATCGAGAGTCGACCTTCGCGCCACTCGGCGCGCGGCGGGCCGAGGCGTGGACATGGAGGTTTATTGTGCGTGTAGGCTCTGCGGAGTGCACGGCATGGCACATGTGTCGCCCCGGGCGCACCTGGGTCGCGTGTGCCAAGAGGGGAGGTCCTGGCTGTTGGCGCCGACGAGGACGCCGAGTCCTTTGAGGGGGTGTATGTAACACCCGGCCCAATAAGGATGTGGCCCAAGAGGGGCCTATGAGTGCTACGCTGATTATGTTTAGTACCACCTTGCCGGTTAAGCAAGGGTGGAGCCAACCTGGTAAGCCTTTGTCTTCCGCCCATATCACCTTCGGGTTAACCCTTTACGCCGGCGAGGACGAAAGTGTAAGCAAAGTGTTATGTGTACGCGTGCACGCCCCGGAAGGGTTGTGCGGTGCGGCTTTGGAAGGCGGGTGTTACACCGCTCTAGCCTGGTCCGAGGACCTTGTTTAACTTTGTTGGTAGTTTGCCGAATGGGAGAAACGGGGTTGTATCGCCGTTGGTCGCTAACATTGTTAGATAAACCTTTGGAAGGCGGGGCGGGGTGTTACAAGTGGTATCAGAGCCGACCTTCGCGGCCACGCGCGGCGCCGCGGGCCGAGGCGTGGACATGGAGGTTCATTGTGCGTGTAGGCTTCTGCGGAGTGCACGGCATGGCACATGTGCGCCCCTTTGGGCGCACGGTCCGCGTGCCAAGAGGGGAGGTCCTCGGCTAAGTTGGCGCCGACGAGGACGCCGAGTCCTTTGAGGGGGGTGTGTATGTAACACCCGCCCAATAAGGATGTGGCCCAAGGGGGCCTATGAGTGCTACGCCGCGCATGTTTTAGTACCACCTTGCCGGTTAAGCAAGGGTGGAGCCAACCTATAAGCATTTGTCTTCCGGCCATATCACCTTCGGGTTAACCCTTTACATGAAGCGAGGACGAAAGTGTAAGCAAGGTGTTATGTGTACGCGTGCACGCCCTCGGAAGGGTTGTGCGGTGCGGCTTTGGAAGGCGTGGTGTTACACCGCTCTAGTCGGTCGAGGGACCTTGTCTAACTTTGTTGGTAGTTTGCCGGAATGGGAGAAACAGGGTTATATCGCTCGTTGGCTCGCTAACATTGTTAGATAAACCTTTGGAAGGCGGGACGGGGTGTCACAAATGTAAGTGCTACAAGGCATCGGCCTAATGATTTGAGTCCTACCTATTTGTGGCATTGTCGTTTGGGTCATCTAAGTGAGAAACGCATGAAAAGGCTCCATAGTGGTGGACCTTTAACTTCGTTTGATTTTGAATCTTACAAGACATGCGAAGGTTGTTTGCTTGGCAAGATGATCAAGACGCCTTTCACAGGTTTTCCGAGAGAGCGCAAGACTTGTTGGAACTCATACATTTTGATGTGTGCGCACCAATGAGCACGGCAAACCCGAGGTGGATATCAGTACTTCATAATGTTTACTAGATGATTTGAGTAGATATGGTTATGTCTATTTAATGAAGCACAAGTCTGAGACCTTTGAAAAGTACAAGCAATTTCAGAATGAAGTAGAAAAATCAGCGTGGCAACAAAATTAAGGCCCCGCAATCCGATCGTGGTGGCGAATATTTGAGCCATGAGTTTAGCAATCATCCGAAGAGTTGCGAATAGTTCCACAACATACGCCGCTTGGAACGCCGCGCAGGGAATGGCGTGTCCGAAAGTGACGTGGTCGAACTTTGTTGGACATGGTTAGATCAATGATGAGCCATCGGACCTACATTTATCGCTTTGGGGATACGCTCTAGAAACAGCAGCTTTCACTCTTAATAGGGTACCATCTAAGTCCGTGGATAAGACACCATATGAGATATGGACTGGCAAGACTCCCAGTTTGTCTTTTCTGAAAATATAGGATTGTGAAGCGTATGTCAAGAAGCTTCAGTCTGACAAGCTTACACCCAAGTCGGACAAGTGCATATTCGTGGGATATCCAAAGGAAACTAATGGATATTATTTCTACAACCGATCGAGGGCAAAGTGTTTGTCGCTCGGAACGGTGTTTTCTTAGAGAAAGAGTTTCTTACAAGTGAGAAAAGTAGACAAAAGGTGTTCCTTGAAGAAGTTCGAGATGAGCCTGTGAGGCAAGACTCTACGAGTGATGCTAATGTAGGCTGAACAAGTGGAGACACCAAGGTGGTGAGATGAACCACCACAACCATGAAGGTCGAAGACCACGTCGCAAAACAGATAGGATGAATCTCCTAATTACGGAGAGCGTGAAGTATTGTTGATGGAAAATGATGAGCCTAGGACCTATGCAGAAGCAATGATGGACCCAGATTCCGAGTCATGGCAAAGTCCCATGAGATCCGAGATAGATTCCATGGGATGTAATCATGTTTGGAACTTGGTTGACCCGCCTCATGGTGTTAGACCCATCGAGTGCAAATGGATCTTTAAATAAAAGAGAGATATGGAATGGGCATTAAGATCTATAGAGATACATCGAGGAGGCTTATAAGATTATGTCAAGATACTTATATTGATAAGGTGCTGAAATGGTTCAGTTTGGAGCAGTCCAAGAAAGGGTTCTTGCCTATGTCACATGGTGTAAAGATTAGCAAGACTTAGCGTCCTCAGACAGCTGATGAGCAAGAACACACGAATAAGATTCCATACGCTTTGGCAATTGGGTCTATCATGTATGCCATGATAGGTACTCGTCCATATGTCTCATTCACTCTAAGTATGACGAGCAAACACGAGTCTAATCCAGGTGAGAGTCACTGGATAGCGGTAGAAAATATTCTTAAGTACTTCAGAAGGACTAAAGATATGTTTCTAGTCTATGGAGGTGAGTAGGAGCTTGTTATAAATGGTTACACTGATGCTAGCTTCCAAACTGATACAGATGATTCACATTCCCAGTCAGGATTCGCATTTATTTTAAATGGTGGTGTTGTGAGCTGGAAGAGTTCCAAGCAGGAAACTGTGGCCGATTCTATGACTGGTATGCTTAAGACAACAGAGGCTGACAACAAGAAGAGCAATAGTGGCGGCCATGTGATGGCAATCCAGAACAAACCCAACTTTAAGAAGAAGGGCAATTGGAAGAGGAAGGGTAAGGCTAAAGTTGCGAACTCCAAGCCAAACCCGGATCCCAAACGTGGACCAGCGCCTGATCAGCCATGCTTTCATTGTAATGAACTTGGTCACTTTGGAAGAGGAACTGCAAGAAGTACTTAGCCTCGAAGGGAAGTAAGGGTATTGTGAGCCGGAAGAGTTCCAAGCGCCAAACTGCGTGGCCAATTCTACCTACGCCAGAAGCCGAGTACATCGCAGCCTTCGAAGCCGCAAAGGAGGGTGTTTGGATGAGGAAATTTCTCATTGAGCTTGGTGTGGTTCCTAATGCGTCTAGCCCATTGAGCCTCTATTGCGACAACAATAGGGCTATTGCGCAGTTAAGGAGGCAAGGAATCATTCAAAGAACAAACATGTATCATCGAAAGTTTCACCTTATTCGTGAATTCATTAGAAGAGGTGAAATCAAGATATGCAAAATACATACGGATCTGAATGTCGATCCTTTTTGACAAAGGCTCTTTTCCACGGCCCTAAGCATGAGTCGCCTATGAGGGGCTATGGGTATTAGATATTTTCTAGATTAGCTCTGCTTTCGAGTGGATGATCATAGAGATGATTATTTTGTATTAATGACATATTGTTTTATTGAATATCCATGAAAGGCAACTTGCATTGATCGATAATTGCGTGAATTATTTGTGAAATTATTTACTTGTATGATTATTCAAAGATATCCCTAATCTAAATTGATGATTAGCACATGTATTAGTTGATGACTATGTTTCACAAGTTATGGATATGGATATATCAAACTAATAATGTGGGCACATGTATGACATGGGGTCGGACTCGACCAACGTGAGATTTTGTTATGTAATTCTCTATTTACACAATGTATACGCTATGTCCTTGGACCTGAGATTGTCGCATGTACTCAAGATGTGAATTGACCTACTTAGAGGCTATCAAACGCTACTCCATAACGGGTAGTTATAAAGGTAGTTTTTAAGATTTGTCAGGAAGCATGTTGTGAGGCATGGTCAATCAAGAAGGGATTTGCCCCTCTCTACTTGAGAGAGATATCTCCGGGCCCCTTGAGTGATCAGATCAAGAAATGCATGGCCGTGCAATTTGAGCTATTTTAAAATCATGCAAAAATTTCGGGTGTTATACGGACGCGTCCGACGCGGCCGTCCGGCGGTCGAGCCGCTGCCAGAGCTCTTTGCTTTCTGTCCGTGTCCGCCGGACGCGTCCGGCGCAAACCGTATGGCGCGGCCCGGCGCCTCTTCAGCGCCGAATTCACCCGTCGCACCAAAACACATGTGTTGATGATGATTTTTGCCATGTCCAAAAGCCTTCAAAATTATTCTATCTCTGCGATTTTACCTTGGGACAGTTTTGAGTGTCAACAGTTGTACAGGTTGATATGCCATAGAAGCTAACGATAGAGGTGGAGCCACGATAGTCTTTGTCATCGTGGACACGCTGAGCCGCCGTCGTGCCCATCAACTTTCATGCTCTGCAGTTTATAGCATACTGAAAGCAAAGAAGATCACAATAATAAGATGTAAGCTCAGGCTCCTTCCATGATTCTTTGAAAAGCCATACAACAATGTAAGACCTAAATTCTAAATCACTACACAATTTTTAAGTGTTTCATCTTTTGGATGATAATAGTGCTGATTACTCATTTGTCAAATGTGTTATAGAATATTGTATATTTAGCGAAAAAAATAGCACATATATTTGGCATTAGAAGCAAAACTATTAAAATTTATACAACCATCCTACAACCTCGATGGAGACCTAGTTATTTAAACAAATGGAGATTTGGACAGTAATAGTTCAATAGCTATGTTTAAGGTTTTTCTCCACCTTCCAAATTGTTCATGATTCTATTAGTTTATGTGTATCTTGGAATAAATCTGAGTGGATCGTATTCACAATATGCAAATATTTTGTGGTATACAATTTCAGTGGCAAATTCTGTCATGTTTCAAATAATTAATTTACGCACTGTCATGTTTCTGCAGTTTCAGATAATATGATGGCAAATTTAAGCTAGCTTTAAATTCCCAAGTTTGTTCTGACATAATATGGAACACATTATAGGAACACGAGGAAGTATAAAGACGAGAAAACAATTTGTTTCTAAGGGTTAACATCTTGATTTCTTTCCTGATTCAGAATGTGCACTTCAGTACATACCATAGCTAATCATGATTAGTTGAGGCATTGGATTCTTGAAATGCCAAATTGAAAACTGAACGCATATGACTTGTAAGGGTCTCACTTGTTCTACACAATGTTGGCTATGCAATATCAAGGTTTGTTCACATGGTGAAAGTATCCCGCACTGAAATACCTGAGGCATCCATGTTAGAGATATACAGATACGTCTATGATTAGATATGTATAGCCGACTCATTGTATACGTATTGTACTTGTACTCCAAGTCATCCAGACTATATATATGAAAGGCCACCCCCCTTTAGGGTGTGCGGTGCATTGCCCCTACTTTATTACTCTACATGGTATATGCGTAGTCCGGGTCCAGTTAGGGTTCGGGTCCCTCCTCTCTTCTCGCTGCAATCCTCCCCAAGATTGCCGTTTTTGCCCGACACGCCGTCCCCTGCCCGTCGGGTTGCCTCCAGGCACCTGAGCGCCACCGCACCTCACTGTCATGTCGACCGAGTCAGGGACTTCATCTACCACCTCCGCCGCCCAAGGTTCTCCATCTCTGCCGGCCATGGGTGATGCTGCTGCTCTAGCCATCTTCTCCTACGCCACGATCAACATGAAGTCCCACGTCCCGATCGTCCTCGACCTCAAGCTGCCGAACTACACTAAGTGGTCGGCTTTCTTCACCGCCATGTGCGGCAATTTGGCCTTCTCGGCCACATTGACGGCTCTGTTGCGCCACGTCCCACCAATCGCACCTGGTCGCAGCCTGACTCCTGCGTCCGGAGTTGGATCTATGGCTGCGTCGACGACAGTGTCCTCGACCTCACCATGGAACCAGATCAGACCGCTCGAGATCTCTACGTCGCCATCTACAACCTCTTTCGTGGCAACCAGGAGACCCGCGCCGTCGTCCTAGGTCAGGAGTTTCACTCCATGACCCAGGGTGATCTCTCCATCGACGCCTACGCCCAGCAGATGAAGAAGACAGCCGATGCGCTTCGCAACGTCGGCCACTCCATCTCTGAGCCCCAGTTCGTGCTCAATCTACTCCGTGGCCTTAACCCTCGGTTTGCCACTACTGCAGACATCATCGCCAACTCGGAGGTCCTCCCTACCTTTGTCTCGGCGCACAACAAGCTGCGCCTCAAGGAGATCAGTCTTGGCAACGACATCAAGGTCTCCACTGACACTGCCCTCACTACCATCGGTTCGTCTACGCCACCCGCTCCAGCTGGCTGCTCCTCCCCATCTTGCAGCTCGTTGTCCTCTGGCTCCAACCCTCCTTGCATTGGGGGCAGTGGTGGGAAGGGCAAGGGCGGTCGAAACGGCGGCGGTGGCCGCAACCAATCGCAGTTTGCGCCCTCTCAGAACTCCTCTGGTGGGCGCTCCGGCTCCGGCGTGCAGCCCACTGGTCCCTGGTTCTGCATGAACCCGTGGACCGGTCCTCCATAGTGGCAGCCACCGCCACAGTGGCGTCCTCCCATGGCGCTGCTCCCGCAAGCCCACACCGTGTTCACTCCCCCGGCTACCACTGGCGGCTGGGATCAAAATGCCTCATCGCCTCCCTCAATCAGATGGCGTTGTAGGGCGGCGGGAGCCCTTGGGTCCTCGACACTGGAGCGACTTCTCACTTGTCCTACAACGACGGTATACTTTCTTCCCGCCTCCCCCACTTGCCTACTTTCATTACTGTCGGCAATGGGGCCTCCCTTCCGGTTTCTGGTCGTGGCACTTCCGTTATTTCTATAGCTGATCATCTTTTTCATCTCAATAATGTTCTTGTTGCCCCTAATCTCGTTCGTAATTTGTTACCTGTAAGACAATTTACTCGCGACAACAAATGCTCTACTGAGTTTGACGCTTTTGGTTTTTCTGTCAAGGATTTCTAGACCAAAGCCGAGATTCTCCAATGTAACAGTGGCGGGGAGCTCTACATCTTGCCTACCTCCGCTGGTGCTACCTGCCATGTTGCTGCCACTTCTTCATCGCCCTTATGGCATTCACGTCTTGGTCATCCTGCGCCTGCAGTTTTAGCCACTTTAAATAAGATTTCAGCTATCTCCTGTAATAATGTCGATCGTACTATTTGTCACGCTTGTCAACTTGGCAAACATACACGACTTCCCTTTACTAGTTCATCTTCTCGCTCTTTAGCACCTTTTAAACTTCTCCACTGTGATGTTTGGACCTCTCCCGTTCTTAGCGTGTCAGGTTTTAAGTATTATCTTGTCATTGTCGATGATCATACTCACTATTGTTGGGTTTTTCCCCTTAGACAGAAATCTGAGGTTCATGCCCATATTGTTCACTTTACCCATTATGCTCACACGCAATTTCAATTGCCTGTCAAGTGTTTTCAGGCCGACAATGGCACTGAGTTCATCAACCATGCTACGTCTACTTTTCTTAGTAGTCTAGGCATTCTTCTTCGAACTTCCTATCCATATACGTCTGCCCAAAATGGAAAAGCTGAGCGTATGCTGCGTACTTTAAATAACATGGTCCGCACCCTCCTTATTCATGCTGCCATGCCTCCCATTTATTGGGCTGAAGCTCTGTCTACCGCTGTTGTTCTTCTCAACTGGCGCCCCTCCTCCTCCATCAATAATGCCATCCCATATCATCTCCTTTATCACAAGTTGCCTGCCTATTCGTCCCTTCGGGTGTTTGGGTGTTTATGCTATCCTAATCTTAGTGCCATGACACCTCATAAACTTTCTCCCCGTTCTTCAGCTTGTGTGTTCCTTGGATATCCTTCTTCCCAAAAGGGGTATCGCTGCCTCGATCTCTCCTCTCGCAAACTGATCATCTCCGACATGTGATTTTTGATGAGTCTCACTTTCCGTTTACGGTTGCAAAACCACCTACACGGAGTCTCTTGATTTTTTGTTACAGGATCGCCTGCCTGCACCCATGCCGGCCACTACGACAGGCTGCCCTGGTCAGCCTTCTCGGCTGGCTCGGCCGGCCCATGATGACGACTCGGATCAAGACCCGGCCATTCTCTGGCATGGTCCGGTCCCTCGACTGGCTGGCAGCAACCCGCTACCCTCGGCTGCTCCCGCGGCTGGTGTACAGCCCAGCAAAGAACCCGCTGCCCTCGGCTGCTCCGCCGGGCCGGTGTACAGCCCAGCCCGCGTCCGGCTGCCACTACGCCACAACACCCCAATTACCGCCAAATGGTCTGACGCCGAAAGCCACATATAGCGTCAGATCATCTGACCCTAAGAACATATACCGTCAGACTTCAGCTGACGCTGTAAGTCCTGGACGCTAAAAAACTTTACCGTCAGACAATCTGTCGCTATGCATATTTTCAGCGTCGACAGTCTGCTGCTACTCTTTAGCGTCAGATAATAAGTTTCTATGCAATTTAGCGTCCAGATCATCCAACACTACACATATTAATACCAAAAAAAAATATTACCACATATATTGTCCACATGTACCATGAAGATACACAAACACATACATATGTACATATGCAGATCAATACATATAACATTCAATTTGTCTTGTAAATCACATCCAACAAAGTCAAGCACACCTTAGGTGGCAATACAATACTAGTACTTTGTGTTTCATCCCAAAAGTTTGTACACAATCATTTCTAGGAACTCGAAAAACAAATAGGAATGACTTGCCAAAGCTAGAGCACATCCATCTGGTTATTATGTGGATAATCTTTTTCCACAAACTCAAGCCAAAGTCAGTACCCAACATTCCTGAAAAATAACCATGTAATCAACAATAGTACAGCAGTATATGAGTTATTATCTAAAGCATTAGACCTCATTTGCACCTAAGTGCAACAAATGCTTCTAACCAATTTAACTTTCAGTGAAGTTTAAATTTCAGCAATAAATTATCCCATCAACTAGGAGAAAAATGCCTCTGGTTTGTGCCTAGCAGTAATTTCAGCTTAGAGAACAAGGAAAGGGCAGCTCTGCTCTTATTTAGACAAACAAAACCCTAGTAAGTATTCAACCTGCTTGGCTGCGTACTTTACTTATCAATGCAGTAACTTCATAATAATATCATGCAGCTGCTTTTTGGATATACACTAATTTGACATATCAAGCTAACAAATAGACAGTTGTAAGTTGTGTGTGCTTTTGGATATACACTTCATAATAATATCATGCAGCTGCTTTCTACTGGAACCCTGCTTTCTACTGGAACCCACTGCAGTAAGCTTCAATTAAACAGAGAACAAGCTCGTGCAGCACTAGCCAAAGTTGGTCACTAGGTTTCAGTAATTATATTGTCATCTAGGCTTCTAAACATGAGAATATTGGATTAGCAATAAACTCAGATTATACACCTCATACCTCTCAAGATGCACACTGGAGTGAACAGACGCCTAGCATAAAAACCTAGTCTGCATCCTGTAGGGTTCTTCATTGGTATTTGCCTGAACCACCAGCACCCTAAGATAACATTAACCAAGTAGTTCAGATAATCGACATTTACAAAATCTAATTTGAAGAAAAAATTTCTGAACTGAACTATTTGAACTGCTTTCACTGATCAAATGCAGTTGATCAAGCATAAAAATTAGAGATATCTAAGAAATCAATTTAGCTTACCTTCACTGTTATCCGATTACCTTTGCCATTCAAGCAGTGTCTTGACTCAAAAAGACAGTGGTTCACTACATGTTTATAAAATTTCAGTGAATTAAATACCCATTTGTGCATACAAACTGCATATGCAAAAGAGCTTACAGCTACCAACAAAGAAGAAACTGATTCAATGCAAAACCGAGACAAGCAACATGAGTTCAAATAAACAGCTAGTATTAATTAAATGATTATGGAATGATGGCTAATATACAAACGTAGGTTCTGCTATAAATATGCAACAGTCTGCGAAGTCTTTTCGATACATTAGCTTGTATTAAACATGTCATCTCTATTCTCTACAATAAAATTGGATGCTGCCGTGCAGGATTGGTTGAGGAAGATGGTAAAAAACGGCAAATTAGTAGTAAGCTAGAAAGGTCTCAGGTAAACTAAAAAAAACTGCCTATGTTATATTGCTGAAAACCATATTGTAACACCCGGCCCAATTTGGATGTGGTCCAGTAGTGGCCCATGAGTGCTGAGTGCACATATTTAGTACCACCTTGCTAGTTTAGCAAGGGTGGAGCCAACTTATAAGCCTTTGCCTTCCAGCCATATCACCTTCGGGTTAACCCTTTTACGAAGCGAGGCGAAAAGTGTAAGCGAGTGCTATGTGGCAGCGTGCACGCCCCTCGGAAGAAACGTGCGGTGCGGCTTTGGAGGCGGGGTGTCACGAGGTGGTATCAAAGCCGACCTTCGCGGCCACGGCGCGTGCGGGCGGATGTGTGCGGACATGGGGTTCATTGCGGCGTGTAGGCTCTGCGGAGTGCGGCATGGCACATGTCGGACGCACCGCCGCGATTTGCGTGTGCCAAGGGGCAGGGTCTGGTTGAAGTTGGCTCGGCGAGGGCGTCGAGTCCTTTGAGGGGTGTATGTAACACCCGGCCCAATTTGGATGTGGCCTAGTAGTGGCCCATGAGTGCTGAGTGCACATGTTTTGGTACCACCTTGCTAGTTTAGCAAGGGGTGGAATAACTTATAAGCCTTTGCCTTCCGGCCATATCACCTTGGGGTTAACCCTTTTTACACGGCGGGGCGAAAGTGTAGCGGGGTGCTATGTGCAGCGTGCACGCCCCTCGGAAGGGCTATGCGGTGCGGCTTTGGAGGCGGGGTGTCACGGGTGGTATCAAAGCCCACCCCACCCGCTAAACCCGCAAAGCCGTACCGCATAGCACTTCCGACTCGTGGGCCACTACACCCTCGCTACACTCCATTGGGCCGTGTTAAATTAACCCGAAGGTGATGCGGCCGGAAGGTAAAGGACTTATAAGACGGCTCCCCCTTGCCGAGCGCCAATGGTACTAAACATGACCACTCCACTCATGGGCCACCAACCGCGGCCCCGTTACATACATGCCATGCCGACACCCTCGCAGCCACACGCCAGACGGACCCTCTGGCCCGCAACCGTGCGCCTCCACACGCGCCATGCCGGCGGCACGGCCGCACGGATACCACCCAGCGACACCCCCGCCTCCAAAGCCGCTTTGATACCACCGCGACAACGCCCCAAAGCCGAGGGTCGCACGCTGCATTCATAGCACCCCTCGCTTACACTTTAGCACCGCTTACACTTTCGCCGACACCCCGCCCCCTCCAAAGCCGCACCGCACAGCCCCTTCCGAGGGGCGTGCACGCACACATAGCACCACCGCTACACTTTCGTCCTCGCCCCGTGTAAAAGGGTTAACCCGGCGGTGATATGGCTGGAAGGCAAAGGCTTAAAGTTGGCTCCACCCTTGCTAAACTAGCAAGGTGGTACTAAATATGTGCACTCAAAGACTCATGGGCCACCACCGGCCACATCCAAATTGGGGCCGGTGTTACACATATTGAGAAGATGTTTAGCAAACTGTTTTTTATGGCAAATAGTAGCACAAACTGTGTTGTATGGAACTGATATTTTAAGTCATCTGCATTCAGTAGGGCCATTATGCACCAAGAGAGTGTAATATTGGCATTGGAGCATCTAAGTATCTAACATATAGACATTAACTGGGAGTTTGATTCATATAACTGTAGATTTTTACTTTTTAGTTGATAAACTTTGACAAGACCAGGACTAGCAACGTTCCAAAGCCTGCAGGTACATCCTGGCATTAACAAACTTTCACACTTTCAATGAATGAATATTTAAAGTGAAGACATTGGAAACATGTTAGTATAATATCCAATTGGTAATCATCTCATGGTTGATACTGAAATGAGTAAGAATCCTACTGCAATGGTTATATTTCAACGATACATTCAAGCAACTGAATTAACTCAGGTCTCAGGATACATCTAAAATTCGAAACAAATACCAAAGCTGCCTAGGATTTATAGCACATCAGGAACTCACGTTGTAGCCTTGTAGGTGATGTCGGGCTTCTCCGACGAGCAGAGCAGGGAAATGCTGGAGTGGCGGCACCACGTCGACGGGGGTGTGGGTCCGAGGGCTTGAGCAGCTTGCGGCGTCGCTCGGCACCGCTTCACCTTGATGTAGTCCTCCTGGATCTCGATGAACGGTGGCCCATGCCGCTACCGGTGCAGGAGGAACGCCACCACGGGGACCGCATCGCCCGAGGCCGCCGGATCCGCGAGGGGATGGCGAGAGCTGAGAGGAGCGCCGCCGGATCCGCGCTCACCGCCGCTGCAGCTGCCTCCTCCAGACTGCTTCATTCCTCATCAGATCGGACATGCCTTCCTCGCTAGATCCACGCTGGAGTACCACCGAGCTGTGGGGAGAGTGCATGGTGCGGGGCTGCGGGATGTGGCAAAAGGCGTGGTGCAGGGCTGGGGAGAGGGCGGCGCAGTTCGGGCTGGGGAGAACGGAGAGGGCGCGTCGCAGGGCTGGGAAGGAGCGGCGCGGTGCAGGGCTGCGGAGGTGGGGGTGTCGAGATGAGGGAGGAGGATCAATTAGGGTTTCAACTTGATTACGTTCCCACCGTCGATGTTTTGATCAAACGGCCAAGATCGAGGGGCCATTCTGTTCGGGCTCAGTGGGCTATGGACTGAATACGTGGAATAGGCTCATTTAAGCTGTTTTGTCCTTTTTATTTTCTTTTTTTTCCTTTTTAGATATAGAAGATAACAACAACTTTAACTACACATCCGATCTAAAAATCTACAAAAATAAAAAAAAAAATATAGGTAACAAGACATGTTCTGTTTGAGCTCGCTTCCTAAAAATCTCTAGAAAATTAAGTGTTTTACCGGCCACTACTTAAAAATACTATTTTTATGACTAGCAAAAAAACAATAATATTATTAAATGGTCCAAAAAATATAAGAATTGGTGCATGGGCATAATTTAAGTATACAAGCTTGCCATAAACGTTTGAAAATATTTTAACAAAGTGGGACTATAAGTTATTCATAAATGCATATATCCCTTGCATAGTTTCATATAACTATGCGAAGGATATGTAAATTTTGTGAATAATGCCATTATCACTTTGTCAAATTAAAATGTGACCAAAATAAAAATATAGATCTTGATCAGTTCTACAACTTTTCTACAACTTTTATGTTGATGACATTTAAGTGGAAATCATTTATTACTTCAAAATGTTGTTTTAGTTTGCCATTTACGTAAAGCAAAATTTTATATTGATAGATAAAGTCACATGAAAAGATAAAAAAATTAATAGCCGTCGAACACAATAAGTTGATAGAGCAAGATTTTAGAAACACTTAGGAAAAAAAGAATCACCACATTTGGAGTTAGCATGTGGGAGAAAAACTAGTAACATGTTTTGACTAGAGATTAAAAAAGAGAAATGTTTTGTTCATATTCTTGAGCTATGTGGGGCTCATTTATTTTCAGCGTCGGACATAGTGACCCTGTACTTATTTTCAGCGTCCGGACAATTGCACGCTAAATCCGCATATCTATAGCGTCGGACAACACATCGGTAAAATGAGGATTTAGCGTCGGTCGTCTCTTAGTAATTTTAGCGTCGGATTGTCCATCCTTAAAAAAATCTTTAGCATCGGATGGTAAGTTGGTGATTTGGTGTTGTGGCATGGTTTGCTCCGACGATCGCCGGGCCGCCCATCATCCACCCGATCTGTGCGCCGTCGACTGTCGTTACTCCCTCACCGGTTGTGGCTCCTCCACTGTTCAGCGCCAACGCCACGAGCCCGTTGTTGCTGCCGTGGGCGTCTGCGACCGACAGCGAGGCCCACTCACTTCCACCACCGATGGATCGTCGACCTACACCGTCACTCATGCCCGCCAATTCCGGCCAACTATCGCGATTAATCTTGCGATCCCAATTGGCGTCTTTGCGATGGTCGATGAATACAAGGCTCTTGTTGACAATGGCATTGGCGGCTTGTTCCTCGCCGCCTCATGCCAATGTTGTCTCGGTAAGTGGATCTTCAAGCACAAATATCATTCGGATGGTTCCTAAACTTCGTCACAAAACTTGCTTCGGGTTGTTCATGGATTTTCTGGAGTGCGGCATTCTCGGTCTTCTTTGCTTCCCATGCGTGGCCAATTCATCAATTGGATGTCAGAATGTGTTTCTTCATGGTCACTGAATGAGGCCAGTTTATTGCCGGCGACCTCCGAGGATTTATTGATCCTCAAGCACGATCATGTTTGTCTACTTGAGAAATCTTTGTATGGTCTCAAGCAAGCACCCCGAGCGGGCACCGGCATTTTGCATCCTTCATCCGGACTTTGGGATTTGTCACTTCCGTGTTATGCGGTTGCGTCTCTGTTTGTTTACAAAGATGGTTCCAACATTGCTTACTTGTTACAATATGTTGATGACATTGTCTGACCGCATCATCGCCCGACTCTTCTTCGCCGCATCATGGGCGGGCTGCGTGCGAGTTTGCCATGATGGATCTTGGGGACCTTCATCATTTTCTTGGGATCTCGGTCACTTTCGATGCGCTAGTGGTCTCTTTACGTCTCAAAGGCGTTATCGCGGTCGACCTCTTGCGGCGTCTTTGGCATGTCGAATGTCACTCCATGGCCACTCTAGTTGATGCTCGTATGAAGCTTTACGCCACCGATGGTTCTCTGTTACTAATCAGGCACTCTACCGCGGCCTGCCCGATGCTCTCCGATTACTTGACAGCGACTTCGTCGGCGGTATGTTGTTCGGCAAGTATGTCTCTTTATGCATGACCGAGAGCGCATCTGCGCCTTGCTCAAGAGGATCCTTCGTTATGTCAAGGGCACCGCGGTCTGCGGGTCTTCATCTCGGTGTGGACGGTTGATAGTCTCACCGCCTACTCGGATGCGACTAAATTGGGCTGTCCCGACTCTCGACGTTCGACTTAGTTTACTGTGTCTATCTCGGCGACAACTTGGTGTCTTGGTCTTCTAAACGACCGACTCAGTTCTCTCGCTCGGCGCCGAGGGCGGAATCTGTGAGGGTTGTGGCACCGCGGTATTCTGCGGAGACTTGTTGGCCGTCGGCTTCTTCAAGAGCTTCATACCCCTCTTCCTTCGGCGGCGATTGTTTCTTGTGATAATATCCGGCGGTCTACATGGCGGGAATCTGTTCATCATCAGCGTCACGAAGCATTTGAAATTGACATACACTTTGTTCACGAGAAAGTTGCTCTAGGACAGGTTGGCGTGCTTCATGTTCCATCCTCGCATTCATGGACATCATGACTAAAAATCTTGCACATTGCGATTATTTACTGATTTCGGGGGCGTCTTTGTGTCCGTTCTACTCCCTTCACTGCTAGGGCGGGTGTTAGAGATATACATAGATACGTCTATAATTAGATATGTATAGCCGACTCATTATATACGTATTGTACTTGTACTCCAAGTCATCCGGACTATATATATGAAAGGCCACCCCCTTCAGGGGTGTGCGGTGCATTGCCCCTACTTTATTACTCTACAATCCATAAGAAACCTTATGAATCTATACTCGTTCAATTGCTAGCGAATGCCAATGTAGTAGCAGGAAAGCAGGGATGTTTCAATGCATGTAGAAGAAATGATTGACAAGGAGGCCATGAATGGTGTCGAATACCTGATGGACTGGAGTTGTAGTTCTCATGCAATTCATTGTAAATGCATAATTTTTCATGTACCCAGCAGGACAGTTGTAGAGATTTAAGGGGCGCATTACCGCATAGCCACGGATTCAACAGATAGAAAACTGCAAGAGAGTTAGTCGACCATTCTGTTGTGTGCTTACACAGGAATTAAGAAGCAGAAAAAAAACATGATGCTAACAAAAATAAATCAGCCATATTATTAGCCAAAACCGAATCCCAAGCTATCACAGATCCATATAGTAAGAACACTTAACATTAAGAATCTGATGTGGACGCGCATAAATGAGTGTATCTATGGTTTTTATCTGCTATTCGTAGATTATGGTTGAAATACTCGTTAAAAAAAAAATATAAGGGTGGAAGTAAGAAAACACATACATGTGACTACCATGCCAATGATAATTTAAGGAAATTAAGTTTTTAGAATTTATCAATTAAAAACCATACATGTGACTTGGGTGTCTAGCTTACATAGGGCACGCATTAGAGTTGGTAAATAATAAGAAACCATTTACAAAATGTCATCCAAGATCCCTTCACAAAAGTAAGATTAAATGTTGCTATCCAAGCGAGAAAGCTAATATGCAGATTTACAACATTAAAAATTTTCTTGATATGAAACTGAATGGTTACCAAGTTTATGTGAAATTTTTAAAGAAAAAGGAAATAGGTAGGCTATAATATCTTCACACGAATAAAATAAATAAATAAACATGTTGGATGAAGAGAGGAGGGACATCACAATATAAGCTTAGAATCTAGAGCAGCATGATCTAAAATTAACAATAAAATTAGAAAGAGTATTTTTTTAATGCAATATTAGACATATAGAGTTGTATTTAGTCTTGTATAGTCCTTGTACCCTAACTTGTACTCCAAGCCTTTACGGCTTATATAATGAAGGTCAACCGCCTGATTTAGGGTGTGCGGTGTTTGCCCCAACTCTCTACATGGTATGAGCCTAAACCCTAGGCACGAAGCACCCGTATCCATCACCCGGGCGCCGCCTTTGAAGCGACATCTGCTGTAACGCCGCTAGAAGACCGGCCGTGTCGGCGGACTGGCTGGCCAGCTTGCCTTTGCCAACCACGGTGTGGGCGTGGTGGTTGGACCCGAGGAGATCCGGGCCGTCGCGCTATTGTCGTCGGCGACATCATCCTCAACTGCCTCGTCACCCGTTCTTCTTCGGCGCATCATCGACCTGCTCCAAAAACGAGTTCGCCATGGCCCGGATCTTGAGGATCTTCATTACTTTCTCAACATCTCCGTCTGGCGCTCGTCCGACGGGTTCTTCCTCTCGGCGCGGTATCTTTGCCGAGTTGCCGAAGGCGGGCATGTCGAGGTGCCATTCTACACCGACTCCTGTGGACACTCGGTCCAAGCTCTCCACCTCGAGGCGGTGCTCTGTTCTTCTGTCGTTCCAAATCTGCGAAGCATTGCATGAGCTCTTCAATATCTCACAACGACTCGCCACGACTGGCGTATGCGGTACAGCAAGTTTGCCTTTTCATATATGACCACGGAGAGCCACATTTGGCATTGCTCAAAGGGTTCTTCGCTATGTGAAAACTTGCGGCTCTCCTCGGTCTTCACACGGGTCTTGGCTCGACTTCGTCTCTCACTTTGCATACTCACGATGTGGACTGGGTTGGTTGCTGGACTCTTGTCGTTTCACATCGCTCTTGCATCTACCTCGGCGACAATCTCGTCTCTTGGGCGTCAAGCAATAGATCCGCGATTTCGCTCGGTCTTTGAGGCGAGTACCGTGCTATGGCTCACATCGTGGCCGGAGTGTTCTTGGCTGCGGCGGCTTCTTCGAGGCTTCATCTTCCTCTCGAGAAGGCTACGTTGTCTTTTGTGACAACGGTAGTCTTGTTTATATGGCTGCTAACCCGGTTCACCATCGGCGCACTAAGCGCCGAGATTGACATTTACTTCGTCCATGAGAAGGTTGTTCTCCATGTTCCTTAAATCTAGCAGTTCTTTGGCATCATGACTAAGGGTCTTCACAATGCATGATCTTTTACTGATTTTAGGTCCAGCCTTGGTGTCCGTGATGCTCCCCCTCTGACTAGGGCGGGTGTTAGACATATAGAGTTGTATTTGGTCTTGTATAGTCCTTGTACCCTAACTTGTACTCCAAGTCTTTACGGCCTATATAATGAAGGTCACCGCGCCCTGATTTAGGGTGTGTGGTGTTTGCCACAACTCTCTACATCCAGGTAACAATGCTTAGTAGATGTTTTAGAAAACAAATGGTATGTCCAACAAACTATAGTTGCATAGCAGGATTGTACTGTGTTTCCTTAATTATGGATTTCATTGGTCGATGGTAATCTGGCTGGGTCAGTTATGTATTATTATAGGTGCCATGATTACAGAGGACTAATTCTACCTCTCATATGCACAATACACAAGCTATTTCTGCAAGATTTGAATGTAGAATTTTGCCGGGCAAGATGAACTGTGCTCCATACTATAATCATCCATCCAGATAAGCAGAAAAATAGGAATATGATATGATTGGCAATGGAGGAAAACAATGTTGTGCGATGCAGATGGTACATCACTGATAGCAGCTTTGATAAGATAATTTTTTCCAATCTCATACCAGCTAAATATTTCGGACTACCAGTTAAGTATTTAAGAGTGCAAAACCGCTATGCAAATCAATATTCATGATTTTTCAAGCATCAAAAGGAACATCTATGGTGGTGGTGGATGGGGAGACGGACACAACACAATCAAAGGAGAAGGTCAGTATCATGAATTCAAACCAAAAAGGGAAGAAGCAGAGTTATAATCCAACTTATAAAGTAACTATTTTTACCCACTACAAGCAGGATACTCTTTCATTGGAACTGTTGCCATTGCCAATTCAATTTCATAGCATTTTGTATAAACCAGTCATATGTATCAACATGTACCTGCATGCACCATTAAAGAAGCAATGCCATTTTCAGTAACTAAATAAATAGCAAAGGATGCATATGGCATCTGACAATATGCTTTTACTGTACAGAGCATACAAATTATTACCAGATCAATGGCTCAATGTTAAAAAATGAGATGGCCTACACTCCGTGTTGTATTTTTTTCTTTCCTTTGCTTTGACAAAGTATTAGTGCCTGTAATTTTAAGTCAATAGATTCAAGTTTCTTTAGTATGCCAAATCATTAATTAAATATTAAACTATATTCTGAAATCATCAAAAGCATACAGCATCAATTAAAAAAGGATTAAGTCAGATTTGGCCCCTCAACTCTTCGCAAAGTCTAATTTTAACCCGAACTGTGAAACAAATGCGAATCATACCCGAACTTTCAAAACCGGCTCAATTCGCACCCCACTGCCCTTTTCACCGGTTCTTGCTAATGTGGGCGGTTTGACCAGCGTTAAGTGAAACGGGGCAGCGGTGGCGGGCTACGGCGTCGCCTGCTTCCTGCGCCCGGACCAAGCTCACCATGGCCATTCCATGGCTGCTTTCGGTGCTCACGGCCCGCTGAGCCGAGCGAGGCGACCGTCGGCGGCTCGCTGCGCCCAGCGACCATGGCTGCCCCGGCAGTGCGTCCTGCCCGCGTCCGACCGCCCCGGCGCCGCCACCGTCCTTGCCGCCCGTCGCGGCTGTGACACCCGCCTTCCAAGGTTTATCTAACAATGTTAGCGACCAGCGGCGATACAACCCCGTTTCTCCCATTCCGGCAAACTACCAACAAAGTTAGACAAGGTCCTCGGCCCGACTAGTAACACCCCCGCCTTCCAAAGCCGCACCGCCTGGCCCTTCGAGGGCGCGCGGCGTACACATAACACCTTGCTTACACTTTTGTCCTCGCCGTGTAAAAGGGTTAACCGAATGTGATATGGCTAGAAGACAAAGGCTTATAAGTTGACTCCACCCTTGCTTAACCAGCAAGGTGGTACTAAACATGTCTTGTGCACACTCTTTGGGCCACATCCTTATTGGGCCGGGTGTTACATACACCCCCCAAAAGGACTCGGCGTCCTCGTCGAAAGTGCCAACTTAACCAGGACCTCCCCTCTTGGCCACGTCGGTGCATCCGGTGTCGGCACATGTACCCCATGCCCGAACAACTTCTACACCGGCCCGTGAAACCGCAAGGGTCGGCTCACGATACCACACAATGACACCCGCCTTCCAAAGGTTTATCTAACAATGTTAGCGACTAGCGAAGCGATACAACCCCGTTTCTCCCATTCGAGGCAAACTACCAACAAAGTTAGACAAGGTCCTCGACCGACTAGAGCGGTGTAACACCACCGCCTTCAAAGCCGCACGCCGCAGCCCTTAGAGGCGCGCGCGGCGTACACATAACACCTTGCTTACACTTTCGTCCTCGCCGTGTAAAAGGTTAACCGAAGGGATATGGCTGGAAGACAAAGGCTTATAAGTTGACTCCCACCCTTGCTTAACCCGGCCAAGGTGGTACTAAACATGTGCGGCGCGGCACCTCTTTGGGCCACATCCTTATTGGGCGGGTGTTACGGGGCGCCCGGCGTCGGCGAGGGTCAAGCTCCACGTCATCGACCTCGCCGCCCTCCGTGACCCTTCCCAGCGGCGCGCCCGTGCTCGCCACCCTTGGCCCCTCTTTGGGAGTGCGGCTTCTTTTCAGTGCGAGGTCGTTGCTGCATGTGTGCACGCGTCCGCGTCGGCTAGATCATTATTGCATCAATTGACCACCACCTACCAGGTGACATGCATCTGCTGGGCGTGCAACCGCAGGTGGTGAACCACGGGTTCGGCAAAATGGCGTGGCGAGATCTTGGGCGGGCGTGGGCGCTTCTTCGAGCTGCCGCTGCGGAGCGGGCGCGGCACATGTTGAGCAAAGTTGAGGGGAGCACACAAGAAACGAGGAGGGGTATTACTTACAGGCATACCCATAATAATTTCTGTCTGCTATATCTCCAAAATAGCTGCCAATGAGAAACCACCCCACTACATTCTGAGCACACTTGCTTTCTGAATCTGAAAGAAAAGTGTTTGCAGAAGCATGCAAAAATACACAATAATTGTACCTATTCCATGTTTACCTAGCATTTGTAATCAACTCAAGATAAATTTCATTTAGCCACAAATAAGTAACCATATCTGACTCTCCCTTCTATTTTTTTTTTTTTTTCTCAAGCTTCTACAGAGCATCACCTACAATGTACAGTTATATGGAAGAATGGATAATAAAATTGTAGGATTCATATGACAAACATACACTGGTAACTAAGCTTAAAAAAATATCAACAAACTATATTCAGATTCGAAAGTGCCATGAAAAGGGTATTATTTTGCTCTACAACGAGAAAGCAGGTCTTTTAGCTAAGTTTTAATATGCGCCATGAGTAATCATGCATGCTTATGTCTGATCTGTCAGCATAAGCATTGACACCTACATTGTCGCAAGAAAAAAATTTATATGAAGCCTAACTATTTGATTCTCGTAATGCTAATGGTGGGCAGATTAATTCGTTTTAATTTTAATGTACCTCTTGGAATGAATCATTACCTTCTTTTCTGAAATAAAGGTATGTGTGTTGTTGTGCCTGTGCGCCGGGATGAAATTATTGTGTCCACCATGGTTGAACAAACCTTGCAAGCAAAAAAAATTCAAAACTGTGCATGAAGAAGCTGGGAAGGCAAGGTAATAAAGAATCATCCACATATGCACGGTCAGTGACGCAATACATCGAACACCTTGCCTGCGTCACGTTTGCCCTCCCAGCGACTAGCCAATTTGTGTAAAAATAGGATGTAATTAGCATAATTTGAGTACAACACTGCCTCTGCCTCGTGACCACTGTGGAATTTGCCATACGCATATTGTCCTCCTCAGGCCAATGGAAGGAGCGGACCACCTCACTGAGGCGAGGAGAGATGACGGCTGGAAATGAGAACATGATTGCAGAGAACTTAATGCCCATGCCGTTGTATAAATTCGTAAATCACTTACCAGAGCTCCGCGATAGGGGAGGGGTAGAGAATGCAAACTCCCGACATGATGATTTTTACCGAGGTATTGGAAAGCTACGTTTTTCACTAGTCTTCGTTGTTGAAGCCCCTCTTAAGGGAATACCCACGCAAGGGCATAAACTCCCGGTCGAGTAACTCCGTGGGATATCCGACAGGCCTTCCCCACGCAAGTGGGTCTTCACCTAGCCTCTCTCGGATGCTCCTCGCCGCCACCACTATTCTAGAGCTTCCGCAAACCGCCTAAGGTCTCTCCTCTCTATCACAATCACCGGCGGCCACTCCACAAAATGCGGTTGGAGGGTCTCGCAAGCCTTACAAGTTTCGGATGATACAACTCTTGGTGCAAAAAGCACCGATACAAAAAAGAGGTGATCAAAGCTCGCCTAACTCTAGACTAACACCTAAAACAATGCGCTATAAGGTCTAAAGTAGCACTAATCAAGCACTAAGCTCCATGCTAATCACCTAGATCTACTATTTAGCATTTTGGTGGAATGAGCACTTGCAAATGAGTAGAGCAACAACCAACACCTTCCAAATGCTCAAGCACACTTTCGAAATCGCCCGCCAAAGGGGGTATGGGCATGTTCGGGTTGGCAAAAACTTTTTGGGGCAAAAATTTTTTGAAAGGAATCTTTATCATTTAGAAGTAGTAAACGTAGACTAATTATGAAACTAATTACGGATCACGTCGACAAATCGCGAGAGACGAATCTAACGATGGTAATTAGAGGGTAATTAATCCATAATTAATGGTGTAACAGTTCTAACACCCCGCCTTCCAAAGCCGCACCGCCGACCCTTCCGGCGCGCGCGCGTACACATAGCACCACTGCTACACTTTCGTCCTTGCTTAGTGTAAAAGGGTTAACCCGAAGGTGCTATGGCTGGAAGACAAAGGCTTATAAGTTGGCTCCACCCTTGCTTAACCAACAAGGTGGTACTAAACATGTGCACTCTGCACTCATAGGCCTCTAACCGGGCCACATCCAAATTGGGCGGGTGTTACAATGGTTACTATAGCATCACTGGTGCAAATCATGGATTAAGTAGGCTCATTAGATTCGTCTAGCGAAATCCACTCCATCCATGTAATGGGTTATTTTTTTGTCTACATTTGATACTTCATGCATATAAGATTATATTTAATGTGATGGGTGAAAAATTTTGGTTTGGGAACCCAACAGGCCCTATATATAGCTCAAGTTCATGAAAGAGCCGTTGCTCCAACGGCCATATTTATAACGTACCACCGACTTATATGGTGGTAGCACCGACCAATTGCCAAACTAATTTGAGCACTAGCCGTTGAACTGACCGTTGCCTTCAAACTTAGAACCGACTCATATCTTTGCTCTTTGCCATGTATCACCGCACCGGTCGGTGGTTTTTGCTTCTTCTAGACGAGCCGATTTTGAGCGATCTTGAGCCAAGCGATACCACCGACTTATCTGCTGGTGCCCCAAATACCACCGGATCGTCCGGTGCTCCAAAATGCTAAGTTTACGTCTTGGATGGGCTTGTGGAGCACCGACCCATCCGCTGGTCGCTAGGTGGTAGCATAGTCGGTGGTCCGTCTTCCACGCGACTTTCTTGGCCCGGCTAGGCTATCACCGACCCATCCGCTGATCAGCGCGAGATGCTCCGGTGCTCACTGCCAATTGCGTCGACTACGGCTTGGCTCCAACTCCCTCTGGTGTGGAGACTTCAGATACAAATGGAAGAGGATCTGGAAGTCATTTTTACAGAAAGACTTCAGCATAGCTGCAACATGCATATTATGGGAACTTCTGCCAAGAGTGCTTTCAAACAAAAACAACAATAACATCAACAACATAGCCTTTTATCCCAAGCAAATTGGGATAAGCTAGAGATTAAACCCAAAAGAGACAAAGTTAAGAAAAGAAGGCACAAGACATAAAGTAGAGTTAGATGAAGATAGAAAAAGGATCACGGTTCAGGCACGCTAATTGCTAGTCTCCACGCGCTCCTATCCATAGCTAAATCCTCGGAGATATTCCACTCCTGAAGATCTCCCTTAACCGGCACGTCCCAAGTCAGTTTAGATCGACCTCTACCTCTCATTATATTATCTACCCGCTTTAGAACCCCACTACGACCGGCGCCTCGGGGGAGACCTGTGTTGGACATGTCCAAACCATCTCAACCGATGTTGAAACAACTTCTCCTCAATTGGTGCCACCCCGACCCTATCCTTAATATCTTCGTTCTAGACTCTATCCCGTCTTGTGTGTCCATAAAACCACCGCAACATACGTATCTCTGCTACACTCATTTGCTGGACATGTCGCCTTTTTGTAGGCCAACATTCAGCACCGTATAACATTGCCGGTCGAATCACCGTCCTATAGAACTTACCCTTAGCTTCTCGAGGCACCTGTTTATCACAAAGGATGCCGAAGCTTGGGGCCATTTCAACCAACCGGCTGAAATTTTAAACCTAACATCTTCATCAATGTCGCCATTCTTTTTGTAGGATCGATCCTAAATATCGAAAAGTATCCTTTTTGCCACCACTTATCCATCGTGGCTAACATTCATCGACAAAAGAGCATACACCAAGGGATATCACCTTGTATGTCCCTTATGACCTCATCCATCACCAAAGCAAATAAATAAGGGCCCAACGTTGAGCCCTAATTTAGTCCTATTTTAATTGGAAAGTCACCGGTGTCGCCATCACATGTTCACACACAAATCATCACATCCTTATACATATCCTTGATGAGAGTAATGTACTTAGTTGCGACTTCGTACTTTTTCAAGGCCCACCACATGATATTTCTTGGTACTTTATCATACGACGTCTCAAGGTAAATAAAGACCATATGCAGGTCCTTCTTCTCCTCCCTATATCTCTCCATCAACTGCCAGTATTAAAAAAATCGCCTCCATGGTCGACCTTCCAGCATGAACCCAAACTAGTTTTGAGTCACCCTTGTCACTCCTCTTAGGCAATGCTCGATAACCCTCTCCCAAAGCTTCAACGTATGGCTCATTAGTTTAATCCCATGGTAGTTAGTACAGCTTTGAACATTCCCTTGTTCTTGAAGATGGTACTAATATACTTCTCCTCCATTCTTCGGGCATCTTGTTTGACCGAAAAATAAGGTTAAAAAGTTCGGTTAACCATACTATCGCTCTAGCACCTAAGCATCTCCACGCCTCAATGGGGATCACATCAGGGCCCGTCGCTTTACCTCCCTTCATCCTCTTCAAAGCCTCCTCAATCTCTGCCTCCTGAATTCTTCTCACAAAGCGCCTACTAGTATCATCAAACGAGTCGTCCAACTCAAGGGTGGAGCCCTGGTCCTCTCCATTAAACAGTTTATCGAAGTACTATCGCTATCTTTCCTTGATCTCCCCATCCATCACCAGAAGTTGATCTGCCCGATCCTTGATACATTTGATTTGGTTGATGTCCCTTGTCTTCCTCTCGTGGATCCTCGTCGTCCTATAGACGTCCTTCTCTCATTCCTTCGTGCCTACCCGCTGATAAAGGTTATCATACGCCTGCCCCTTTGCTATACTCATAGCTCACTTTGCAACCTTATAGCCCTCAATGTTGGCCGCACTCTTATCAAGGTGGAGGCATTTGAAACACTCCTTCTCCTTAATGGCCCTTTGCATCATCATTCCACCACCAGGTGTCTTTCACCTCCTGTTTGCCTCCCATACTTGCGCCAAACACTTCTACAGTCACCTTCCAAACACATGTTGCAAGGATAAAGTCAATCGCTCGAGTGTGGTCCACTATGAAAGGTCACTAGATGTGATTCCCTCTTCTTAAAGAGGGTGTTTGCTAAAATCAAGTCATAATTCAACGCAAAGTTCAAAACATCCTCCCCCTCTGGATTCCTACTGCCATACCCGAACCCCCGTGCACTCACTCAAAACCTACATTAGTCCCACCCACATGGCCGTTGAGGTCTCCTCCTATGAAGAGTTTCTCGATAGGCACGGTACTAACCATGCTATCCAGATCTTTCCAAAACTGCCTTTTGATGCTCTCACTAAGACCTACCTAAGGGGCATAGGCAATGATCACATTCAGAGTCGAATCCCCAACTACTAGCCAGACTAGGATAATCCGGTCTCCTTGCCTCCTAACCTCTACAACTCCATCCTCAAGATGCCTACACCATTAGTATCCAAAGTTGTTCCCATGTACCAAAGCTTGAAGCCAGTACCTTCCACCTCCTTCGCCTTCTAGCCCCTCCATTTAGTCTCTTGCAAGCACAAAATATTTACACGCCTCCTAATAGCTACATCGGCTAGCTCTCGTAACTTGCCCGTTAGGTCCCCACGTTCCAACTACCTAGACGAATCCTAGTCGGCTCGGCTAACTTCCTTAACCTTTGCACCCGTCGAGGGAAGTGCGAAGACCCTTGCTCATTTTTTACTACACTCGGGTGCAAGTGTAGCATGCCACTAAGGTTGCGACAACCCGACCTTGCTCACTTTTCATCGTACCCGGATCACGATACGACGCGCCACCAAGGGGGGTGACGATCCGGTCCTTGCCTATTTAACACCACATCCGGATTCCAATGTAGCGCGTCGCTAAGGGGTTACAGCCCAACGATGTTCTTATGAATTTCATATCCACTAGAGTAGCTATTTTAGGTGCTGGTTTGCCAAACCTAACGTACCCCCTCCTCCTTTATCCGTACTTGGAACCGGCAGTGTTGAGATGACTCAAGAAAGTCTTTCAGTCAACACAAAGCGAATTCCAAGAGTGCTTTCACACTAGCAAAATTTGTCACAATTACTTTGTTCCACAATCCAACAACAAGAACAAAAAATGCAGTACTCATCCCCTTTTTTAGAGCATCATGCACTGATATTAAGAACAGAATGGTGCATGGAAAACAACATGAATGGGGAAAAGCAGAAGAATCAACCAATTGAGTTTCTGCCATTACCATCTTTTACATTTTACATCACTTTCATTGGAAGAGATGATTCTGAATAGTATTTTTATCACCACAAACTTGCTAAAATTCCAATATATTCCCATGTTGATGTTGTGTATGACAGCATAGTGCCTATTCCTTTTATCATAAAGACTGTAATGACCACAGGTCCAAATTTCTAACTTTTGTCCTCACTTCTAAACATGTTAAAATGGACTAATTAGACTCAGCGACCTTGGTTTAAATATGCTTATATAAAAAATTTAAGCTCAACTAAACTGATTACCACAAACACAGGCCACTTAGACCGTAGCACTCATCACAGCATCCAAGACACAGCAAACAGAAACCACCCCTCAGTACAAGTGCAGTAGTGCAAAACGTAAACCATGCAAGCATTCATCAACATAGAAATGTTCGATTATAACAGATTGAAATCTGTCTGTAAGTGTATGGGCCTGTTTGGTAATGCTCCAACTCCAAGATCCAGTGCCATAATTTCGAGTTTGGAGAATAAAATGAATTAGTTTAAAGCACTGATTTTAATCCGAAACAAGAACAAATAACACAACCAAACACCCTCTATTTTCGAAGAATATCTTGAACCGGGGATGAGAAGTTCCAAAAAATGCTTGGAGCAGGAGCTCTGCCAAACATGCCTTATAATATCCAACCTTAAAGAGTTCAGATTAAGAAAAACAACTCATGTTGGCACAATCAATAAAAGGAAGATACATATTACCGCCACTTGCCTGAGTAATGTTTCTATTTCTTTACTTTATGAAAAACTCACTGTTCTCAGAAGCATAAGGATAGTTACCTGCACTTTCAGTATCATTATTTGGTGAACGATGAACATGTTCACTCCATGTAGGATAGAGTAATTGTTGACGAAGTGTGCCCAGAACCATACATGGTTCTTGCGGCACAAAGAATATGCCACTATCTCTTCTTTGCTTGGAACTTTGTAGTACTACTTCGCCCTCAAACTTCATACCGGATGCCCCATCAGAACCTACACTTGAATTTTGAAGCTGCATAGAATCTCTCACATGGTATATGATGTCCCCAGTACCACTAGTCCAGAGGCCAGCCAGAGCACGCAACAGCGAGGTTTTCCCACTTCCACTAGGACCCATCACCTAAAGGTTAAGGTAAGCATATCATCCCTCTAACTTCATACCATTATCTCTTCTTTCCTTGGAGCTTTGTAGTACTTCTTCGCCCTCTAACTTCAAACTGGATGCCCCATCAGAACCTACATTTGAATTTCGAAGCTGCATAGAATCTCTCACATGGTATATGATGTCCCCAGTACCACTAGCCCAGAGGCTAGCCAGAGCACACAATAGTGAGGTTTTCCCACTTCCACTAGGACCCATCACCTAAAGGTTAAGATAAGCATATCATCCCAATCAGGTATCAGCATTAACATTTAGTTTGGTGATTTACAAATAGTTAAAGAAACCAGTACCAGCAGGAGGTCCTTCTCTTTTAGTTCCAAAGTGAGATCAGTAATAAGAACCTTTCCGCTCCTCGGCGTTATCAATGTCAAGTTGAGAATCTCTAGAACCATGCGTGGATCAGATTGTGTTAGTGATCCATTAGAACTAACAGCAGAAGATCTGTTCTTGAAAATAATGTTGATCTCATCAACACTATCATTTTGGGATGATAGAGAAGGCTCATTTCCATCCAATAGATCATCAAATTCACCTGTAAGGAAGAATTTAATGTCATTCAAGTTATCAGAGGGAGAGATGGAGGGAGGGAGATAGAGAGGTCACATAGGCGATCGATAACTGCTAAGAATGCACTAATTGTCTGGAACTGGAAAACAATGAGAGAAAAATCACTAAGAATATGATTGAAAGCAGACACATCATGCTCCTTCTTTGAGAGTATTAAATTGTTTTAGTTCCTTAATTTGTTTCTTAAGGACTCTTTGTTGCTCATGAATCAAATTGCGAAGATCATCATATGCTTTCCATACCTTGGGTTATGAAGCACTTGTGTGATGCTCATGATGAGATGGAGTTCTTGATATGCATGCGGGTGGTGAAGAGCTCACTATAGGCTTCATCATCGGTCACCCACTCCCCAAGAGTGGCAAGAGCTTCCTCCTTCTCCTTCTTCTCCTTCTTCTCATTCTTGAACTTGATCTTCTTAATCTTAATTTGTTAACGATGACATCCATCTCTCACACAAGATTGTACCCCATCAGGTTGATCTTCTTCAAGCTCTTCATCAACTTCTCAACTTGTTTGGTGAGCTCGGGGTCGTCATCTTCTTCATCGCTTCAGGCGTCATCATCACAATCATGCTCATGTTCTTCACTTGAGCTTTCCTTGCTTGCCATCTTCCTCATCTTCTTGACTTGCTTGCTAGCAAGTGCAACACTTGGTGTTGGTGAAGACTTGCTTCCTCATCTCGCCTCTGTTAGTCTAGTCGGATCATCCGTCGCATACATCCTTTTGCATACTAGCCATTGCACCCCTCTGCCCATCTCCATCCGATCAACACATCCTTGCTTCGGTCGGATCATCCGGCCGCCTTGTTTGAACTCCAAACTAGCCGTTGCTCCTTGTCAGCGCTGACGCCATCCTTGATCGTACTTCACGGGTTGCTACATCCGACCACAGTCGGATCATCGACCAACACCTTGTTTCTTCCCCATGGTGCTTGCATCGTCTCTGTATAGATCTTGATATTTAGATCTAACCCTCCGATCGGGGTCTCGGTCGGATCAAACGATCCGTTCAAACCTTGCTGCCCAACACCGGTCGGAGGATAGGTCCTTCATCCGATCCATAAAAGTCGTCTCGGTCGAATGAATAGGTCACCGGTCTTTAGCGCTTCAATCTCCACCGTTCTCGCTTGATCTCAGTCGCCCGCTCTTGATCCAACGGTGGTCCATTCATCCGATCGGTGACCCCCCTTTGGTCGGATGAATGGGCCGCAGTGGCTTGACTGCGATGCACTTCACGCGACCCTAGGGCGGTCCTATTATCCGACCAGTAAAAGAAAGCTTCTGGTCGGATAATCCGATCTCCTAAACTTGGCTGAATTCATCTAATTCAAACACTTGAGTTTTTAGCCAACCAAGAACTTAACTTGGATGCATTCTTGGGACCTATAAAGCTTACAAATTTCATGCTCGACAAACCATTAGTCCCATTGATAATGTTGTCACTCAATCACTAAAATCACAAATACATGGCCAATGGAGCCATGTTCATTACAACAGATTGAGTTTAGGCTAACAAAGATGAAGAGCAATACCTACAAAAGAGCAGCAATATGCTCACCGGAATTCCTCCAACAAAAGAACCCAGGTAGTAGAGCAGTTGCTGGGTAAATTTTTCTTGATCCTTATCTTGCAAAAGAAAATAACAAAAAATGTAATAATAATCTATTGTACAACAACTTTGGGTAGTATGAAATGGCACTTTTAGTTATAACTTATAAGTAGAGTAGCTTATATGGCTGGGAATGTCATTACTTGACTACTATGGGCATGGAGATCACCAAAATGCAAATGAGAATTTTTTGAGAAAATAATTGATAGAACTTTTATTTATGTGTTATAAAAGGAAACTATCTCTGTGCTAGTCCCTTATCAACTGTTCTTGGCTTCTTGCTATTCTGTTTCTGCCTATTTCTTTGTAATTTTAATACTGAAGTTGCAAGATCATAACAATTATGAACAGAACAACAAAACATACCAGCAAGGGCATTGTAGAAGTCGCGACCCAAGAAGTTGAATCAAACGCTAATCCCTGTGGTTCCCAACCTGAGGGCAAACACAGCAGCAAGCCTCAGCCTTGCTTGGGTTTTTATCCTCCGACCACCAGTAGAGGGCAGCAACTTTCCAAAATCTTGTAGCTAGTGTCTTGAGATCCGAACCCCTCTACAAGTACCAGCATGACACCAAAAGGATAAATGCACATTCATCAACGCTCAGGGAAATGGCAGGCCAGCAAAAGAGGCACTAAACGTGCCTTTACATGAATTGAAACTGATGTGACTGATAACATCTATATTTTGACACCCTCTCCACAAAAGGAACCATAACTAGTCGCAGATCACTAAAACATAAGCACAAACTAAAATTGTGCTTATGGTTTGAGATGGTGAAGTTTAACATTAATTCAACCAAGTCGAAGCACGTTAAAAGGCAGCATAACAATGACATTCAATTTTGAATTAGCTTAATTCCACCGAGCACCGAGCTCTTGAACGCCAAATTTATTCGCACCTAGCACACAACTCTATGCACATACCTAGCATCAGAGTCGAACAGTTCACTGCGAAATCAACCAATGCAGTGGAAGTGTGCAACTCTAAAACTGCAAGCCGGTGGCATCAATACTCCAGTACTACGAAATCCAAAATTAAAGTGAGCACCGAGCAGATCACGCGTCAGCAGAGTATCACCTTTACTGGGAATCGGAGGCAGCGGCCTGCCCACCGCCAGCTGCGGCGCCCGGAGGTGGCGTGGCCCTGTGCCTGCGGCGACCGCACCAGCGCATGGCGGAGGCCACAGAGCGTGGGGCGCGGGAGCCCGGGCGCCACACCACCGAGCCAGGGCCGGATGCCGGGGCGAGGCGGGGGAGGGATGGCCGCAGCAGCAGCGGTAGTGCTGACAGCTTAACGGAGGGAAGCATTACTACAGAACTCGCCATCACAAACAGTTTTAAACCCCGTCACAAACGGTTTTCAAAAACCGGTTGTGATGTGAATTTTGAGATTTTAAAAAACTAATTATAGCATTATTTTGGCAGCACAATATCTCAGCGACCACAATACATATCACTAGCACAATGCAAGTATATTACAAGTCCATACATCAAGTTCACAATGCATCAAGTTTCACGTTACATATCACTAGCACAATGCATCAAGGTTAATTCACAATAGATGAACTGTGGCTTTCCTGAGAGCATGAAAATGATGGCACGCAGATAGTAAGACTTGGAATTGTACAGCACATGCTAGTGAGAAGTTGCCCGTTCAATAAGCTAATCAACAGGTCAACATTCAATCGAGCCACAAATTAGACCTCACAGGTGAACTAACCAGGCAGTATGTTTCCACTTCTATCAACAGTACGCTGATCATTGTGGTTATTAGCAAACAACCTAGTGTGATGTCGCTTTTGAACTACCACAAAATAACAGAGAGGCTGATAATTGGGCTCCAAGGATGCACAGGCCTACATCCATGGTTTAGCAAGGACAGTGAGAAAAAGATGAACAACATCAGATGAATGTGATTGAATAATATGTACCTTTCTGATGGCATCAAGTTCATACAGCAATACTTGATAGAACTGACCCTCACTGACACCATCCCTGAAATTAAAATTGTTTAACATACTGAAAATTGTGATCAGAAAAGAGATGCTCATGCAAGGGTAAGAACCTGTAGAATATGATCCTCTGAGGTTTCTGCCCAGTTGCCCTCTTGAAAGAAATGAGTTCCCTGCCATACTTTGTGGATCTTGCCATACTTTGAAAAGATCCTGAATCAGCTCCTGGCGATGGGCTTGAGCACTCACTAGTCCAGCATACTTGGTGACCTCAGGCCAGTCTTGAGAAGCAACAACCTAGGAAGGAAACAATTTAGTAAAAGAAAGGAAATCAGTCTATTCTTATCCATTTCCAGCTGTCCACAAGTGAAATAAGATGTCTGTTCACAAGTAGATTCCTAGAATAAAAATTAGTGTAGCTTAAGAAAACTACTACTCTGTTTCCATAGTGTTTCTAGAGTTAATATTGTTTCATATCCTACATGTTATTCAAGATAAATATAATGTAGAACAACAAAATGAACAAGCAATCCTAGTATTTACTTCATCTCTTATCCATCAACAGTACATTCAGAGAGCAGCAGTGATATGAATTTTGAGATTAAAAAAATTAATTCATCATGTGCACCGGAATTCAGCTGAGCTTCTTTTTCCAGTTTTTGCTTAGATTTGAGCTCAGACTGTTCAGAAATGTAACCAGACAAATCCAGAATTTTTTCCACATTCTGCTCCAAACATCAAGGGAGGAGAGAGATAATTGTACACTAACCAGGAAACACTAACATCATTGAAGTACTCATATCTTTACAAACCTCCAGGACCCTTTCAGTTACAAAACCTACATACAGTATAGAAAGTTTCAGGAGCCTGAGAGGATTGAAGCTCACCGATTTTCATATATTCCTTTCTCATGCTTAAGAGTTAAAGAGTATGCACCATAATTGGGAATTTGATTTTTTTCAAAGAACAATTAATTGTCCAACATGTATGGATGAGAAGGGGAGTAAAAAAAACTATACATATGTGAAAAAAACTACAAAGAGCACAATAAAAAAAATCTCAGAATGGATTCCCATTCAATTTTACAGTACAGGTTTGAAACAAAACACTTACGAAACTTTGTTAGCTTCATGTGGCAAGCCTGTTTCTTACGCTTCATCTTCTACTCTGCACAACAAACACACCGATAGTGTCGCTAGAGCTTTTGTCCGTTAATCCAAGGCCGCGACTTACCGAGTAGACCTGAAGGGAATGTGACGCCCTAACGAGGGGTGAATTAGGGCTGTAAAAAGCTAAGAGCTATTGGAGCACATATAAAAATCTATTCCAATTTCTATCTAAATGTGCATTAGGTTTTTCTATGTGTTGCTATCTCTACCGCCAAAAGTTGTGCACCCTAGGTTCCAATCCTACCAACTACACATGGCAATTCTAGGAAAGGTAAATGCGGAAATGTAGTGCAATAAGTAAATGCAGAATGTAAAGGGGATAGAGAATGCAAACTCCTGACATGGCGATTTTTACCGAGGTATCGGAAAGCGACGCTTTCCACTAGTCCTCGTTGTTGGAGCCCCTCTCAAGGGAATGCCAGCGCAGGGCATAAACTCCCCTGTCGAAAGTAACTCCATAGGATAGCCGACGGGCCTTCCCCACGCGCAAGTGGGTCTCCGCCTAGCCTCTCCCGGATGCTCCTCGCCGCCTCCACTATGGTAGAGTTTCGGCAAACCGCCTTGGGCCTCTCCTCCCTATCACAAGCACCGGCCCACTCCCACAAACTTCGGTTGGAGGATCTCGCAAGACTTACAAGCCCCGAACTTACAACTCTTGGTGCGTGCAAGCACCCGATACAAAGGAGGTATGCAAACCTCGCCTAACTCTAGGCTAACACCTAAAGCAATGCGCTGCAAGGTCTAAACTAGCACTAATCAAGCACTAAGCTCTATGCTAATCACCTAGATCTTCTATTTAGCACTTTGGTGGAATGAGCACTTGCAAATGAATAGAGCAAAAACCAACACCTTCCCAATGCTCAAGCACACTCCAAATGCCCGCCAAGAGGGTATATATAGCCTCAAGTCCAAGAACTAGTCGTTGCTCCAACGGTGTGTTTTACGTACCACCGACCCATATGGTGGTAGCACCAACGTAATGCACCGGACCAATTTGGTTACTAGCCATTACACCGATCTTTGCCTTCAAACTGACCACCCACCCATCCGCTGCTCTGTCCCATATACCACCGGATTAGTCAGTGCTATGTGACAAACATCCAGAGCCGAGCCGTGACCACCGACTTGTCCGGTGCTCTTCTTGAATACCACCGGATTGTCCTGTGCTCCAAAATGCAATGTTTCTGTCTTGACTGGCACGGACACCACCAACCCATACGGTGCTCCTTTGCTTCTATTACCGGACCATACAGTGCTCCTTCAAACTTGCTTCCCTCGCTAAGCACCAACTCATACGCTGCTCTTAGTGAGATGCTCCGGTGCACTCTGGGAGATGCTCCAGTGCTCTTCTGCTCTATTTCTCCTTTGCTTGCTTCGCGTGTCTTGATTCGGCTTCAACATACCATCATTTGGATGTCCTATCAAGTATTGTCCTATCTCTGGTTTTCCGCATGCGATTTGGATGGTATAACTTGCCGCCATTTGGATGGTATAACTTGCCGCCCGTTTGGATGGCGCAACTTGCCTTCATTTGGAACCTAAAAATACCTTCAAATATATATCTTGATAAACAAATGTTAGTCCCAATGACTATATTGGCATTAATCACCTTAGGGGCCATTTTTCTTACAAGACCGGATCAGCACCTGTGTGTTAGCAGAGAAGATCATCAATTCAGACCTTCCAGCCTGGGATACAAAGTAAAAATTGATGGATATGATTCTGCCAGAAGACTATGGTTAAGTTTCTGAAAACAAATAAAAAACTTTCTCAATCAATGCAACATTAAGATTCCTGTATGTAGTCAGTTACCAGAAATTACTGAAGATCTATATGACATCTCCTGTTGTGTCATTATTTTTTACCCAAGGTGCATTTATTTACATCAGATATGTGTAAGGAAAAGGATGTTTAGTAAACTTGTCAACCATGTAGTAAAGTTCAGCAAAAGGATGGTCAGTGTGCATGTCAACCTGGCAGAACAGTAAATACAACAAATTGATCTATCTGGGTGTATGTAGAGTGAAATATAGCATCATGAGTACATCAAGCATTGTTTGGTTTCCGTTTTGAAGCTTGCTCTATATTGCTTAAATCAATATCTGATATATTAAATAATAATGAAAGATGCAGCAGTAAAAATGCAAGAAATCAGAGATGAGAGATTCATGCCCATAACTTACACAGGTTTATCTATATTGAAATATTATATGGTTATTATTTGAATCTGTATTATCATGTGACTGATAAATAGTGTATAAGTTATTGAGCATAAGTCTTGGCAAGCGCAAGTATTTAATTGAACAGAAAATATGCTTCATATGCCATACAAAGTTTTTTCTTTGCTACCTATTTTGATTTTGTTTCCACTGGCTTAAAGTAAACATATTTCAAGGAGAGTGAACCTATTAAGCAAGAAAGGTGAGAGCCATACTAATACTTCTCCTTTCGAGCCTCCCCCTTGGCCATAAGAGGGAACTTGCTAGCAAAGACAACTCACATTTGTTTTGGATGAGCATTCAAGATACATGTCGGGGTTAAAGCTCCCGACTGAATTAGTACCAGATTAGAGGGGGGATTAGAGGGATTAGAGAGGGGCGGCTGCCCTAGGGCTAGCACCGCACCTAGGAGGAGGTGCTGGGCGGCGACATGGGGTGGCGGGTAACTCGCGAGGGGCGGTGGAGGCTGGAGAGCGTTTTGAAAGCTAAAGCAAAAAGGCAGAGAGGTTTTTCTAATTCTAACTCTGCTTAGTTTATTTCAATCCATCTCCCCATATTTATGAGGAGGACATGACTTGACTTACAAGCAAATTCGACTCTTCTAGACTCTTCCTAAAACCTAAACCTAGATGGACTCCCAGCGGCGGTGGCGCTACAATACCCACGGTTATTGTAGTGCACCCTTTTTGGGCCACAACCCACTTGTTGACGAATAAATCCGGTAACACGCCAACTAAAGAGCTAGATCGCTTCTCGTGGGCAAGCCGAAACCAAGGATCGGCGGCGCCTAGGGATATCCACACTGGACCGTGTGCCTCCAACGATGAGCGCGATACGCAAGACACGCGTTGTCGGAGGAGCCTCGTCGGGAGCGCGATACGCAAGACACGCGCCGCGAAGTCTCTTGAAACCCGAAACCCCACACGCCGGGGCGGACCCGTGAGGGCGTGCGGCAGCAATGGGCTGCCCTAGCCGGCCCGACCACTCTAGGGCGTTGTTGTCGTCGAACTTCCGTTCATGGCATCGGCGGCGAAGAAGAAGAAGAGAGGATGACCTACAAGCAAGACGGTAGTAGATGTGTTTGTCGATTGGATGTATAGATGGGATCAAATCGCCATGAACCCCTTCATTATATAGGGGAGGGTGGTCTTATCCTTTTAGGAAAGCGTCCCCAAGACGTTTCCAATCAACAAAAACCGACCTAAACTCGTTTGGACACAAACCGAAGTTAGATCGATTCGACAGCCCGAAACCCGGCTGGCCCAGGTTTGGTCTTGGCTTGACCTTTTGCGCCATATTTGCCTTAGGCCACTTTTGGGTGTCAACACATGCCCCCTGTTTTCGGTGAGAGACGCATACGAACCTGAAAACAAAACAGAAAAAACCAAACAACATGAATGCCCATCGTATCGGTTGTCCGGTGACTAAGGGCGATACTATGTATTGGCCATTTTTGTTCTAAGGGCGATGCATGCATCGCCATTGTTTGGAGAGCACTAGGCCTCTTGCCAAACACTAGGGAAATACCTTTTCAAATACCTCCCGTTGATCACCTTATCTTGGCGTTTTCCGTCACTTGTTGACTCAAGCACATAAGAGATCCCAAATACCACCTTGACCACCTTGAAAGGACCTTTCCAATTGGGTGACCACTTGCCAAATTGATTGCTCTTCGACCCTATCGGTAATAAAGTTTGCCAAACTAAGTCACCGATTTGGAACGATTTGCTCTTGACTTTCTTGTTGTAGGCTCTTGCAACACGGGCTTTGTCCTTTTCAATCTCCTTTAGAGCTTGTATTCGCTTGTCGGTTACCTCATCGATGTTGTCCATCATCAAATCATGATACATAGTAGGAGATAAATCATTTTGTTTAGCAAATCTATATGCATCCAAATTTACCTCAACGGGTAACACCGACTCTTGGCCATACACCAACTCATAAGGAGTAACTTTAGTTTCACCATGCCTCGATATCTGATGAGCCCACAAAGCTTCGACAAGACCTCATGCCACCTTCTTGGATGTTCTATTATTTTCTTCTTAATAAGCTTGATCAAAGTCTTGTTAGTCGATTCCGCTTGACCATTGGCTTGAGCATAATATGGAGATGAATTGAGCATCTTGATCTTATATGATTCGGCAAAATCCTTTACTTCCTTCGCCATAAATGACGTCCCTTGATCCGTAGTTAATGTTTGAGGAATGCCGAATCTATGAATAATGTGCTCAGTAATAAACTCAATTACCTCCTTGTGTGTCATGTTCTTCAATGGAACCGCTTCCGACCATTTAGTGAAGTAGTCGGTAGCAACCAAGATGAACTTATGCCCCTTCGAAGATGGAGGATGAATCACCAATGAAATCCAAGCCCCAACCACGGAAAGGCCACGGTTTGATGATAGGATGAAGCATAGCAGCCGGCACTAGCTGAATATTTCCAAACCAGTGACACTCTTCACAACCTCTATAGTAACGAAAGCAATCGGCCATCATAGTAGGCCAATAGAAACCAGCCCGTCTCAACAACCACTTCATCTTCGAGCCGATTGATGCGTACCACAAATGCCTTCATGAACTTCTCCCATTGCCACTGTGCTTGATCAGCCCCTAGACACTTTAGCAACAAGTCTTCGGCAGTCCTCCTATAAAGCTCATCATTACGCAATGTGTACTTGAAAGCAAACCGCCAGAATATTCTTGTCAACTTTGGTACTAGGATCCTCAAAGCCGGATGCACGTTGAGCAAGCAAGTTTGCTCTTTGCACGCATTTTCACATGCAATTGATCACCTTCCTTGATAAAACCGGAAGCACATTGAGCATAAAAATTGGCCTTATGATTTTCTTCTCTTGAATATGCCGAATCTTAAATTGATAAATTTACCAATTAAATCAAGGCACATATCGAGGCGAAAGCACGTAGTGATCCATCTAGACATTGACATTCACCAAAACTTGTTGCACCACAAGTAATGAATCACCAAATGCTTCAACATGTTCAACCCCCATAGCTTCTAACATAATCAACCCGAATAAGAGAGCTTCATATTCGGTTTTGATTGTTAGTACATGGAAACTCTAATCGGCTTGACATAGGAAATTCGGTACCACAAGAATTAACAAGAACAATTCCAACTCCGCACCGTCCTTGCAAACCCGATCCATCAAAAATATAACCGCCATGGGGTAGAAGTAACATAATTCACCTCATAATCAAGATTAATACAATGCTCAATGATAAAATCAGCAAAAGAACTTGACCCTTTAAAATTCTCAATGGTTCAAAAAGTCAAGTCATATTCAATTAAAGCGTATGCCCATTTGCCTACCCTTTATAATATAAAGACTCATGCCAAGGATCAAAATAAGAATATGAGGGATAACCATGGTATGAATTCCACGTAAGCCTAAAAGTAGAAAAATGGATGATGCCATGACCCAAGATTTTGATGATTTGGTGCAAACCTCCAACTTGGCAATTGTGTCTTGAACCTTTTCCTTTTATTCTTTGTTTGTGATGCACCACTTGCTTGATCATCATCCTTTCGATTTTTAATGCTTCCTTTAGGGACCCATGCTAAGCCCCTTTCTCTTAGCTTCTCTGACTTCGAGCTTCGCAATTCTTTTTCACCCACCTTGGTAAACCGATTGAGCACGCCGGTTTTGTCTTCATTGTGGACAAAGTGACAATTCTTTCTTGTTCTTAGGTACTTTTATCTTCTTTTGTTCAGATTTAGTACCTGCAATATAAATGGCTGAGTTTTCAACTTGTTTACCATCAATAGCTAGATTTTTCAACAATGTAATCGGCTTTTCAATGGTGACATTTAAATCTGAATTTTTTCTTTTTACGTCCATCATACTTCACGCGGTAAACTTGCTTCACCACCTTCCCTTTTGGCACAACTCCGGACCGATTTTGATCAAATCAGTCTTTGTAAGATGATGACTCTTTCAAGCGTTTCAAGCTGCATACTCCACATGTTGTGGCTCGAAATATGACGGAACATAAACCTTCCTTTGCCAATGTTGTTTTTGAGGATTATGCTTTGGAGGCAACTTTGATGCTTGGGTTTTCTTTAATCGATTCGCTTCCCCTATCTTTGTATATTTAGCTAGAAGCTCTTCGAAGCTAAGCTTCGGTCTTCTATTGCCTTTTTCTTTGTCATGCTCCTTGCCTCCACTAGCTTTATGAGCATCCTCCTTTTGATGAACATGCTTTGCAAAAAATGACCTCCAGTAGATTCCCCTTGCTCAACGGAATGAACCGGCTTTTGGTGGAGATGGAGAGATTTTATTTGCCCCCGTGTCTTCTAACATTGGAGCAACTTTGCTATCTTTTGAAATATCTTCAATTTGAACTTTGTGGATAACATTTTTTGCCTTCACTTGAGGGTCTTCCATCTCTCTCTTGAGCGTTAGAGCCTTGAGCTTCAAGTGAATCGGCTAGTAGTGCAAGCCAATTCAAAACCTGTTTGCCATCGGGCCCGATTGAATCTAATCGGTCCACCTGTTGAGCCTCAAAAAACCTCAATCGGTCATTATCAATGTCCGATTGGATCTCGTGATGAAATACATTGCAACTATGAGTATTATGATCAAATGAATTACACAACTTGCAATATATAAGCTCTTCCAAGTTCTGAATTGATGGCAAAGCATTGTGATCAATATGCCTAATAAATTTACTTTTCAAAGAACATGTTAAAGACATGATCACAACAGATAGAACCAAAGGTGAGCATTAAAATTTGTAAGCCGATTTTCTAGAATCGGCTTCAATGCTTGGCAAGCGAAAAGATTAAATTTGACATCAATCCATTCGCCACACCTTTACAATCATCTTTTCATGCCGAATTAAATGTATAACAAACATCGGCATGAGCAATATTCTTCAATCTTAGCCCCAAATCATAGAATCCAAAGTAATTGCAAAACTTATATCTCATTCGGGACCAAGTATGAATTGAATTTAAAGTAAGTAAAGCAATCCACATATATGTATAATTCACATTAAGCATTGGGAAAAGCTTTAACTTTGACAAAACATTATTATCGGCCTTCCAATTGAAGACAACATGAAGGCCGATGCAATTTTGTACCTTAGTGACGAAAGATGTAGCAACCAAGGTTCTGCTCTTGATGATCTCACCGTTAGCAATATCTTTGAAAAAGAGTTTGTGTGCTCTCTCTAGCGCCACTAATTTCCTCCTCGGGCTCTTCTTGCATCTCGACACCCACCATAGTAGTGGCGAAACTTGGCTGAAGCGCGTGGAAAAAATCTACAACAATAGGAATCGACTTAGCCGACTCGAAAGTCGTCAATGCCGATTCATGCTCAATGGCGACAACCTTAGCCAACTCGGTTGCACCGTGGGGTCGGCTTAGCCATCTCAAGTAAGGTAGTTGGCCTAGCCGACTTAGTTGGCTCTTTCTTATCAAAAGCACGATTGGCTATGGCTCAATCGGCTACGAGGCAAGTATTGCTGTCCACTGCGAGTTTCATTAGCACACACCCTCTTTTGGTGAAGATCTTGACACATTAATGGGCGAGGAACCAATACTCCACCTTTATGTGTGTGCTGCACCTTTTTCTTATGAATAGCTTGACCGATTTGAGCAATCGGTCTTGCTGATTTTTTCCGTTCACTAGTTCTAAGAATTGATTCCAGCAATCCCTTTTGGATGATGACACTAGTGGTTGACCTCTTATATGAATGGCACTTTGGGCTTGCCCCCGAGCCTAGAAGACTTGATGGTGATCTTGAGGCTTTTCCGATTGTTACTAGATCTTTCCAAAGACCACCTCACGATCTGAATTTTGCCTTTTCTTCTTAGGCTCTCTAGGCTCGCCGATTATGACATTTTTCCAATAGCGGAATCGGCTTGCCCTGGTCGAATTAAGATGGCGGATTATTTTTCTCTAGAATTTCAGCCATTGAAGGTGTCTTCTTACAAGTTGGTGGATAGGTTTTTGCACCATAGAACCAGCCCTCTCTAGCACTTTCTGATTCTTTTCTCTCATTGCAATCTCAACCGCGCAAAAGTGCTTTCCCGCACATTATATAGAAAAAAATCTATCTTCTAAATTGGCTTTATCGGCTTTGGGTGCCAAAGAGACCAATTTGGTTTGATTATGAGAGGCAATCGGTTTATCCGACCGACAAGTCGGTTTGACCGATTCAACGTGGTGTCGAGGAGTAGTATGCCTCTGATCTTTCTTTCACACTTTTCTCGTAATGAGGTATGCCTTTTGATAATCGATTAGCCATCCTGCCTCAACCATTGTCCTAATTTTGATTGGCCTTTTTTTCGTGTTTCTTCCGAAGAATTCATAGAACAACTTCTCTAGAATGGACCATGACCAAACAGAATTTTGGGTAAAGATGTAAAACCATGCAAAGGCAATACCAGGTGAGAGATAACGGAAAAATTCGTATTTTCATGTAGTCTTCTTTCTTGGCGAACCCAATTGTGAGAGATATACATCAATATGCTCCATGGCAGTCCTACCACTTTCTTCACGTAATATATGAAATTTAGGTACCCGCCAATCATTAGGATACTCAAGTAATCATAATATAGCATATAAGGTCCGGTATATGCGGGCACTCTCCATTTAGAAGATCCGTGGATTTACGCATGACTGACCGTGATTAGCAAAGTTTGCTTTGAGGAAGTCAAATACGGCTGAATGATAATCAACATCTTCCCTCAGTATCTTGTTGGATTTTCATTAATTCGGCTAGAATTAATTGAAGCTGAATTACGAGAATAATCACTATCATAGGGCGTTGAATTTTTATTGATTCGCTATGGTTATTACGCCGTAGCCGAATCATGAGTATCAATACCTGCATGAGATGTTGATTTTGGAGAGCAATTTATTTTGTCATAAATCGGCATGTCACGTTGTGAACTTATAGCCGATGAACGATATGTGACATGTTGCTAGAAGAATTAAAACTCAATAAATTCTCGGCATACATCGGCTCTTTGTTAACAAATCGCCGATGGAACATATCTATCATCATTATAACTAGCAACACTATCATAAGAATTTATATTACTTGCAAAATAATTATTATAATTATCATATGAATTTGCAAGCTTTACCTCACGCGTTGAGTAATAATTCTGAGATATAGTGCCTTGATACGGTTTCATAGCTGCTCACGGGATAGCAAAAATAGGGTAATAGATTTCTTCTTTCTCCCGTAGATGCAATTCTGGTCTTCGGAAAGATTGGTGGTTCGACCGGATTCGGGCTTCACCGCGACGGAGGATGCTATCGTCGGCTCCACCATCGCCGTTTCAACTTTTGGATAGTGATCCCGACGGATGGGCGTTCAACAACTTCTTCGCCTTTGCGAGATCGAAGTGTCTTCTGCAGTCCACCTCAACGCTGGCGGCGTTTCCTCCGGCTTTTGGTGCTTCAGGTTTGGTGGCGGCGGCCGTGGCGGCGGACTTCGACGGAGGCGGTTCAGGCTGGTGTCCGTGCAGTTCGGTCTAAGGATCGCTTTGTAATTTTTCTTATTTGCTGGGGTCCTTATAGATTATAGGTGGGGTAGCTATCATAATGTATCCTTATACGGTGTACTTGTATTTGTTTTCCTTTAATTAATACAGGTGTACTTTATCAAAAAAAAACCAATTGAAATCCTCCACGTAATGGCTTCTAAAAATAGTCTTCCGTGTATGCTTTTGCACTTTGATTCAAACTCTGTACGGAAGGTGAATATGCACCACCGACGCAATCGGCTGTAGGGCCTGATTCGTCGTGTGACACTATAACTCTTGTAGAAAATTGATGCAACAGCCTCGAGGCTGATGCTATGGCGATCACACGAAAGAGTTGGTAGATCAAATATGAATAATGACTAGGGTAGATAGATATGATCGGGCAAAAAAGTAGAGCCGAAGCAATCGCTCCCCAGCCGAGTCGCCAAAAGTGTGTTGACGAATAAATCCGGTAACACACCAACTAAAGAGCTAGATCGCTTCTCTACGTAGGGCAAGCGAAACCAAGGATCGGCGCCTAGGGATATCCACACTGACCGCCGTGTGCCTCCAACGATGAGCGCGATACGCAAGACACGCCGCCGGAGGAGCCTCGCCGGAGGGCGATACGCAAGACACGCCGGGCGGTCTCTTGAAACCCGAAACCCCACACGCCCGGGACGGACCCCGTGGAGGACGTCGCGGCAGCAATGGGCTGCCCTAGCCGGCCTGACCGCTCTAGGGCGTTGTTGTCGTCGAACTTCCGTTCATGGCATCGGCGGCGAAGAAGAAGAAGAGAGGATGACCTACAAGCTAGATGGTAGTAGATGTGTTTGTCGATTGGATGTAGATGGGATCAAATCGCCATGAACCCCTTCATTATATAGGGAGGGTGGTCTTATCCTTTTTAGGAAAGCGCCCCAAGACGCTTTCCAATCAACAAAATCACCTAAACTCGTTTGGAAACAAACCGAAGTTAGATACGATTCGACAGCCCCCGAAACCTGGCTGGCCCAAGTTTGGTCTTGGCTTGACCTTTTGCGCCATATTTGCCTTAGGCCACTTTTGGGTGTCAACACCACTTATGCAGTGACAATACAACACCATGTTAAGATTGATAGGCATAATTTCTCACTGTTTAGCATATCCTTTTTGCCGTTTTTGACATCAAACCTATTAGATCCTCACAAACAATTAGAAAGATGCATTGAGGCCTTTAACTTGCTCTACCACTATACAGCATATAGATAAGCTGGACTTTGACTTTTACTTATAAAAATTCTTGTTGCCCTCCTAAATGATCTCCCTATGAGCGGCTTACTCTTGGACGCGTGAAAAAATAGACAAGCCCAGTCTAGTTTGATAGTGATCATCAATAAGGCACCTGATGCTTTCTAATCCTTAATATGCAATCAAAGATACATCAGCACATTCACTATTAATAATATTGAGCTGCTTCAGAATCTCCGTGTATAGTTATGTGAAGCATAATATAGTCACCTCCAACACAGAGGACAAGCAACTGACATGTTCCCAACATTTTCAGTCAATTTTTTTATAAAATTAAGAAATAGTAAAGAGAATGTGTGGCAGTAATAGGGAAAACCATATTACCTCATCAGGGTGTAAATAGGCTATGGATTGCTATACTTGGAGCCTGGAGGCCTAATCAAGTAAAGGCCAATTATCAAGCATCCTACCTTGCTGCCTTTCGTCAGAGTAGTGAAATTGCTGACCAAATGCAATGATGTCGAGGAAGAAAGGGTAGGAGACTGCTCATGCTCCAAGCCTGTGCTGACTTTTGTTGTGTTCCAGTTGTTGGCCCTACTCCTGCTCCTAAGGACAATGTTAGAAATTCCTTAATTTCAGCAAAGGCAATAATGTTTTTACAGGAAAACCAGCAAAGGATAGGCTTACCTATTGTATCTGCAATTAGTCTATGCCAATGATTTGATTCTCTCATTTCTGTTGTAAAACAACCGGACTCTCCAAGAAAGAAAGGAAGACTAGAAGTCCTACTCCTTGTCCGGTTGCTTGTGGGCTCTTATCAAAACTCTACGCTTAGTTCGGAGTATATATATCGGAGGATCACCCCATTGTAGTAGATGGATTTGAGGAATAAAGAGAAGCTCCACCTATATTGTCTCTTGTCTACTTTCTACTTGTTCTTGTGTGCTTGTCGCGAGAGGCGTGAGAGGGAGAAGATCCGCCCGTTGACGACGTGTTTCATAACACGCTATCAGCACGACATCGCCTACATCGACTCACGCCCGGCGGAGTCGCCATCAAGCTCGATGCGGCGATATAGCCGCCGTTCGCCGACTACTTCGACGACGCCGACTACATCAACGTCGTTAGCGAATGGATCTGCACCGACTCTTCATCAAGCAAGCATGTATACGACTATGCCTAATGCCCTACGCGGCAAGTGGAGTAGATCAATTGGCAGCAAACAATAAAGATATGAATTGTTGGAATTAAGTAGTAGATTAGATTTGTATCCAGCCATCAGAGCTAGGAAATCGTTTTCCCAATCTACTACTTGACTAGCCACGAAGGCAGCGCCTCCTGTACGTGGCCGTGATCTTCTTTGGATCATATTCGCGATGACAAATAATTATCTCTACATAAACCAATGCATATGCAAGCACGAAGCTATGCGTGTGTGGATTCTTGTATGCATGAATGTATACAAAACGTATCATCACAGATTGTTTTGCACACATCATGGTTTCCCAAGATACTAGTGCAACCCTGAAGGACAAGCGCGATTGCGATGCCGACCGGGCAAGTCCTAACCAAGAATATAAGAAATTATATTTCGCCGGCATTGTTGACCGACGGAATCATCGCAGTACAAACTACCAACACGAAGATTGCCAGTCATAACAGTACACGCCAGTGGCGGCAGCGAGCTAACGTGCTATTCCTAGGCACGCAGATCGGCGGAACGTGCTAACACAGATTCATCACGACGTTCTGCTGACGCCGCGCGCCGCCGTTGCAACCTTGCCGCCCTACTTCGCCTTGCCCGCAGCCGTATGCCACTATCCGCATTAGCACCACCGCTTGAAGTAAGCCCGCCACACGCATGAAGCCGCAGCACCGCACGCCCGAAGCTGCGCCGCCGCACATCTGCAACCGAGGTTACCGCCAGGAGCCGATCGAATTGTAACGCCCAGCCCAAAATAGGAAAGAAATAAACTAAATAAGGAAAAGGAAATAAGGAAAAAAAAATAAAAAAATGAAGTACTGTAGCGCGGCTACAGTACCCGACCCTAGACCGAGTCGGACACCTCCTCATCTGCCGTGCGTTCCTTTTTCCTCTCCGCCTCCCCACGACTCGGTTCTACCCAGCAGCCGCCGCCTCTCCTTTGCCACGATCTGAGTTCGAATAGAAGGGAAAGAGGAGGAACAGGGAACTAGGGCCTTGCCGTCCTCGCCGTCGTGCCGTTCTTCTCCAAGATCCCATCGGGAGGGGGGGCTGCCATCCCAGCGACAAGGATAGCCTGGGAATCACCTTCGTACTCATTGTGGTTGACCTAGGTGAGAGCATCTTAAAGGCCTTAATAAATTTTAGGCATGTAGACTTTTTTGTAGAGGACTTCATCATGTTTCTTTTGACACCAATATCACCCCCATAGCCTTTGTAGTTTGGGAGATATGAGGAGTTAAAGTTGACTGATTTGCAGTGATGATAATCTGGACAGTTCTAGATTGAATCAGTTTTAGAATATTTAGATGAATTAATTAGATCTTCTGATCTGAATGAAAGTGGTAGTATTTTTCTTTATCTTTCCAGATTGGTAAATTTTATATTAATTGAATTAGTATATTTTCAGTTATGAATTTTTGATGTCTGACATTCAGTTTTGGATGTCAGAAATATTCAGTTCTGTTCTATGGTTAATTAGACCATCTTGGAGACCTCAAATGCAAAAAGCTTACAATAAGAGAGTTGTAGATAATTGAGTTTTACATAACCTGGTAAAGTTTGGGAATTTTTGGACATATATTCTGAAGTCTATGAAAAGAGTAGAGGCATTGCTGCTGTCTTGATCGTAGCGTAAACGGTAGAGGCTTGAATGTCGGGTTTGGGGCGCTCTAGTGCGTTTTTATTGTTATTCTTGCTTGTATGTTGGTGCATGTACTGAATATTGGTTGTGATCAGGTGGTAGCACTTCGGAACGTCGCTAGTGCATTTGTTCTCCTTCGGTAAAGAGGCAAGTAAATGTAGCGGTGGTTTGCTACCGTTTTGGCGTGTTATTTTTATCACCTACATCATATTATTTATAAGAATGTCATATCATTTTTATACAAAACATGTGACCTTGGTTTATTTGACCTTACTGAATTGTGGTCTTATTTAGTTATTCATGGTGGTGTTACTTTCATATTGTGATTTGTGGCTAGCTCACGATCATGAAGAAGAAGTTGAAGTATTATTGGTGGTTTGTATTTATTTCATTGCAACAGGCCAAGTGCATTGCATCATTCATTGGCATTGGAAGTTATGTCTTGACCTATGGTCATGACTGTACCGCACGCATCATGGGATCCACACCTTGTTGGGTGTGCAGGCAGGGAGACATTTTGCATTGCATTCATATGCACTCATCATGAAGTATATTATTGAAGAGAATGGTCTATGCTATTATGAAGCTTTCTATCATTTGGCTATGTCTCAAATTGAGACTCTGCCTTGCTGTTTATTTTGATATCATATCAATTGGAATACTCCATGTTAAAACTCAACTTGTGGTTTAAATAGCTTGTCAAAACAAATTTGCTTGCTGAGATGTTTTCATCTCACTCTTGCTTTACTCAATCCAGGTACTTGATGATTGCTTGGAAGGGAAGGGGATTAGCTGCACGTCACGCACTTCTTTTAGAGACTTCATGATTTAATATAAATAATTTGGTTGTTTTCATGAGACTTTGAAGTATATGTTTAAAGAGTGGTTAATAAACTTTTTCTTGGAGTATCGTTTATTTGTGTTAGGATGTTCATTTATATTCATAATGCTAGTTTGGTTTTCTTTCTTATATATATATATGTTTTTGCTTCCGCGTTGCTTTATTTTCAAAGGAAATGCCGCCAAATTCTTTATTTGTTAGTTGCGGCTGTTGTTGGTATTGTTTAGTGACATTCCAGGCAGCAACGGAGCCAGCGGGGGGGCTACCCGGGCTCAAGCCCCCTAAAAATCATAAGCAAGGCTAATTACTGTAGCAAAACGAAAAATTACCATTAAATCTCCCTCCAAATCAGCATCTCTATTATATCAGCCCCCTAAAACTTTTTAGGCTTCGTCACTGATTCCGGGTGCCTGTAAAATTCCGGGTGTTACACGAATACTGCTCGAAGCCAATTTGAATCCTCACACGACATGGGCGTCGGGTTGGCCGCGAGTTGGACTGGTCAGGACATGGTGTTGGAAGCAGACTGCTCCTCTGTAATTGACAAGTTGAAGAAGGGAGACATGGACAATTGGACAGGTCCAAGGTGGCGCCTGTTATCATGGACACTCTGCATGAAAGGCAGCAGCTGCGTAGCCTGGCTTTCTTCCCGATAGGGAGAGAGCAGAATAAGGTGGCCCATGAGCTGGCTCATCTGGCCATCAGGTCGAACCAGTGTTGCGTTTCCTTTGATTCGGTTCCTGAGTGTGTTCAGTCACTCATTTGTAACGACTCCCTTGATCAATAAAGCTCTCTCCATTCGCAAAAAAAAAAAAAAAAAAACCTCAAACGACCCGCTGTTATTTTTTGCCCGAACGCAAGCTGGATACGCAACCGTGGCAATACCAAAGCCGGACGAGCCATCCCAGGCTCACCAGCATGAAGGCTCCGCCGATGGCGCCGACATGTTTTGCCCGCTCGACCTCGCTTGCCTGTTCACTTGCAGCACAGGCTCCACCTGTCTTTTCGCTCACAAGTGCGCCAATGACGACATCATCCGCCTGCTCGCCTGCATGAGCATCGGATTCTCTATCCGCCTGCATGCCTGTACGCATGACGATATCGATCGCCAGCTCGCATGCTGAGCGATGCAACGAACTAGGGAGCGGCTGGCCTAGTCGCCAGCACTTGGGCCTTGGCTTTGCTGCCAGAAGCAACGAGAAGCGGAGATATGGTTGGTGGTCGATCTCCCTGTTTAGTTCTAGTAGAATTGGGCCGAAAAGTAAAGGAGGATATTTATGAAGTATGATTTTTTTAATGTTTTTATGGTAGACTTGTTGCATTTGCACATAAAAATCAGTAAAATAGTGCAGAAACATGGTTCTAGGTATATGAGCTCTCTCAAATTTCACTATGTAATAAAAGCTTATTAGAGACGTGTGTTGGCCCTATCATAGACACGCAAAACACACGTCTGTAATAATACGTCTGTAATAAAAGCTTATTAGCGGCGTCACTCCTCGACGCACGTGCGCTACAAACGGAATTGGCGCACGTGCACCAGACAGCTAGCAGCGCGTGCGCCAGTACCAGTAGAGGTGCACGCCGTACAGTGGCCAACTTCTCCAGTCGGGCTTTACTATGAATGGGCCAATATTTCTCTATTTTTCTTTTTTAGCCTATATCCATTTCTGGTTTCTCCTATCAAGCATCATTGGGCCGCTTTTTTCGGATTCTCCTGTCAACCGCCTATTGGGCCACAAAAATTATTTGTCTACAAGCTAAAATTTTCTCTTTAGGGACATCGGATTTGTGGGTAAAATAAAAGGGCGGGGGGATGGTTTCACATCTATATGAAAGTGAAAGTACTAAAACATTTTTTTAAAAACCATAAATCTTATGTCCATAAAAAAACCTTATACTATGTTAAAATTGGAAGAGAGTTAGAATGGAAAAAAAGGAGAAAAACGAAATACAATTTATTTCTGACATCTTTGTATTTCGAAAAAAAGGATAAAACTAAAAAGGTAAAAATGTTGCTTCGTTCTCTTCAAGACTTGAAAATAATGAATATCCCTGAAAAAATCATTATTAAAATATAGACTTATATCAAACTTTTCATTTCTATATTACACACTTTGTATGACTAGGGTTTTTTAAAAAAAGTGTCCTGCTGCATTCAAAAGTTTATACTTAGAATGAATAAATCATTAAATCAGCATAAAAAATATATAGGGGGGCATTTGGAGACTAAACTACCACATTAGAAAAAGATAGAGGTAGAAAAACTTAAATGCAGCGACCAAGGACCAGAGAAATGCAATAAGTTGTGACCAAGCAATGTCTCTGAAATTGCAAAACTATGTGATAATGTTTACATACTTCCTGTGGAGTTGAGTTCTTTATAGCCTCGTTGCAGCATAAGAATTTCATTGAGTTCACATGGTACACAGGGGATCCCTGATTAAAGAGCCAACATCTTTCCGAGAAAATGATAATGAGTACATAGCCTCCTGATGAAAACAAAGATTTGCATAGTTACAAACACATACCATAAAAAATTCAAATTTAAAAATCCATATGACAGATAAATTAGCAGTTCTACAGTAGGGGAAAAACATAATTAAGACACGAGATACAAGTTTAATAATTTCATGGTTCTGAGCAGCTAAGCACGTCAGATTCTATAACGAGTGAGATTATTTTATTACACAAGCCTTTTTATATTATACGCCAAAAAAGAGTACAGTTAATCCATAGAAAATGGTCATGGTTTTTAATTGACAATCCCATTTTAGTTGATCACAGCTTGTTTCAGCTTCTGCTACTATGGCACTCAACTTCACATGCATTATATAACCACATTCAAAATAAAATTACATAATAAACTATAAATGGACACAGCTACGAGAATATGACAAAGGAAAGCACACCAGTTCATACCATTACAAATTTGTAGCATGGAATGTGCTACCATTTTATTGCCAAGAAAAAATAGAATCCTAAGTGCAAAGAGCACTATGACCTTGAATCGCAACTATACCTTACATATCAGCACATCACAACTACTTGTGCTAGCAGAATTAGATTCAGTGTTAACCATTTACACAAGTACTCTCTACATAGTGAGGAATCTTTGTATTGCTAGGTTGGAAAACTTAGAACTCTAACATTAGAAACTTTGGAATGGTAGCTTGATACACTAAAGCAGCATATTATATTAAAAAAAAAAGCACTTTCAGCATGAACAAAAAGCATTGTTCACCTATTTGGACCATAAACTATAGATCTAGAGCACTAACCTGAACAAAAAGCATATATTGTTAAAAATCATGCATCCTTGAGTTGACATGTAGTAGAAAAACATTATATTCTTCTAAATATATCCCTGGTTTTGGCATTTGTACAAGTCATAACAGAAGTAGAACCGAACTAGCATGTACTGCACACCAGTTTTTAAATGTTAGACTTCAATTCATATCTAAACCATTTTTTTAATTTCACTGTTACACATCCTTTCTGGACATTGTCCTCTTTGAAATTAAAGTTTGTCATTATTTCACAAATCCATAGATGTCAGTAAGTGAAAACTTGGAGAGGCTACCAAGTATATGAGTTAGCCATTTTTTCATTAATTCTCATGCGATAACATATGCCAACAATTCTACATTTGCAAACAGTGAAAGTAGCTATCTCCCTATCATACATCTATCGATAGCAGACAAACGATGGTGTTTTGGATCAGGCAATCAGAGTATCAAATGACCTAGAACCTAAATGCTTTGCTGCTTAGAATAGAGGTAGAAGTACCTTCTATAATATCCTATATTATCAGCATTTAATTCTTTCTTCACAACCCACAGAAAGATGAACCTCAGGCTCATGCCTTAAGGCCTTTTAGGTCACGTTGGAGGTTCTACGCTCCATCAAATTCTGCCACACAACAAACACCTATTATGTTAAATTCTGTCACACGAGACATGTTCAATTTTGCCACAAGCACAATTTAACATCAGCCCAATCCATATAGCTAGAGATGAATAGCTTCAATTTGCATTACCTGATCAATTTTCAGTGGATCCCCTTCAATCATACAAGCGTCAGCTAGAATGATATCCCCCTAGCTTCACACCGATGATGTCTCCTGTCACAAAGATCTAGTTTTATAGATCTCGTCATAATAGACGCGATAGTGCAAATGGAATTGAAAACCGATATATATCTCTCTCACACACACAAAGCAACACAGTGCCCCCTGCCTCTATCTCCCTCTCCCTCTCTCTCCCTCTCTCTCTCCCTCCCTCTCCCTCTCCCTCGCTCTCTCTCTCTCTCTCTCTCTCTCGCTCTCCCTCCCTCTCTTTCTCTCTCTCCCTCTCTCTCTCCCCCCTCTCTTCTCTCTCTCTCCCTCTCTCTCTCTCTCTCTCTTCTCTCTCTCTCTCTCTCCCTCTCTAACTCTATCTCTCCCTCTCTCTCACCCTCTCTCTCTCTCTCTCCCACTCTCTCTCCCTCTCCCTCTCTCTCTCCCTCTCTCCTTCAAAAACAAATGAAGACACCACAGGAAGCCATTCGATCTCACAATCGGACGGACGCGGCAAGTGACTGACACACTTACATATCACATTATAAAATTTGTACTGCTAGATACAAAACTTTCAACCATCACGGTATAAACTTTGTATTCCTATGTTCAAAACCTTACACCCAAAAACTATAAACTTTGAACTATAACATTACAAACATTATAATGTTAGGTTCAAAAACTTTGAATTGTACCATTATAAACTTTGCATGCCTAGATTCAAAAATTTACACTAAGAATTTATATACTTTGAACTATGAAATTACAAAAACTTTTTAATGCTAGTTTCAAAATTACACTCAAAATTTATAAACTATAAAATTACAACCATTTCACTTTGCAAGGTTGAAAACTTTCAAGTATCACATTATAAACTTTACTTTATACCGCTAGGTATAAAATTTGAACTATGGCAACACAAACTTTGTGCTACTAGTTTCAAAACTTTGATCTCTCAAAGATTTAATCTTTATACGCTTAGGTTAAAAAACATCACACTTAGAATTTATAAACTTTGAACTATGAAATTGCAAACTTCATACTAGTAGGTTCAAAAACCTTACACCCAAAGATTTATAAACTATGAACTATGACACTATAAACTTTGTATTGCTAGGTTTAGAGCTTTAAACTATGACATTAAAAATCTTGTACCACTACGTTAAAAACTTTATTCTTAGAATATATGAACTTTGAACTATCACATTATAAGCTTTATGCTTTTAGGCACAAAACTTTGAACTTTGACATTATAACTTTTTGCACCTTTGTCGGGTTTAGAACTTTACACTCGTAATTTATAAACTTTCAACTTTGACATTACAAACTTTGTACTTCTAGGTTCAAAACTTTGAACCAACACATTATAAACTTTGTACTTGCTAGGTTGGAAACTTTACACTTAGAATTTGAATAACTTTAAACTACGTTCAAAACTTTGAACTATCATATTATAAAATTTTATACTTTGCTAGGTTCAATACTTTGAACTACCATATTATAAACTTTGTACTTCTAAGTTCAAAAATTGAACTATGACATTACAAACTTTAAACCGCTAGGTTCAATGATATTATAAACTCTATACTACTAGGTTTAAAACTAGCTATGAGGTTTAACAATGATTTTGAGAATATCACAAAAAGGTAGAGTATCATATTTTATATTCACGTAGCAACATATTTGATATGTGCTGTCACACAAATGAGATGTTCTATATACATATTTGATAGCAAGTAACATACAGTGAAAGAGAGATGCTTTGCCAAGGTCTCGTGCGACATGAACTCGTGACGAGGAGAGGCATTCACAGACGGACATCCTCTATTTTACTGCTACAGTAGTTGTGTCATGTTGAAACAACTCATGTCAGGTCATGTTTGTATGCACTTGCTAAATTTTTAGAATAGGAAACAAAGTAACCAGTAGATGAGATCCATAGACATATGCACTTGCTAAATTTACGTAACAGGTAACAAAGTAAACAAAGAGGACTCACTCTGCGCGCGTGCACACTATCGGGTCATGTTCGTATAAATTTATTCATTGAGTTGGTAATTAAGTTTGGATTCTTAAATAATGAATGGCAAAACCCACCTCCTATGAATTATATATAGGTTGTAAAACCAAAAGTTTCTTCGATGAATCTAATTCAAAACCAAATGCATGGGACAATCAAAGGGCCACCATTGAGCGCCTCTTGCGAGGACTAATCCAACCAAGCAGGTACGTGTGTGCCGCGTTGCCCACATTATCCTTACATCCCCGATGAAAAAAGAATATATGTTTCTTCAATAGGAACAATCATTTTTTAGAAATTAGATTATAAAGAGCCAGACAGCAAGCTTTCAAATATATTGGTGACTGACTTGTATGGCTTAACCTGGTGCTATATATGTAAACATGGCGCTATGTGATAACCAATATAAATAATTAGGCTTAACCTGTTTTCATGCTAGTGCTACAACTACCTCTAGTTGATGTAAATCATGTGCTCCACAGTATGAAGTGCTATGACCGTTATGAGCTTCAAATTATTGATGGCTAATTTATCAAGGGTTGTGCTTTCACTCATTGGAACAACAAACCAGAAGCTGAAAACCAAACGGAAGCTCAGAACCCAGCTTTCTTGCTGTCAGTCCGACATAAATGGGGATGGAAGAATCAGCATCGAGGAGCTCACTGCGGTGATGGAGGATCTAGGTGATGGAGGCGGATACGCTACAGAACTCATGCATCTTCTTGACACAAACAGTAAAGGCTCCATGAGCTCTGATGAATTAAATTCATTGCAGAGATAGGTAGTTTTAAGTTACATATGTTCAGTTATCATTTAGGTACATAATTATGAAACTGGCCTTGGTGGCAGAAGTGAGATTTTCATACCCTGTACATGTCTTTGTTCATCAGATTGACATGAGGACAAACTTGGAGGACGATGATGATCACTACAAGAAGAACTTGAAGGAGAAGCTGCACAATGTCGACAGTACAGGTCTCATACATGTAATTTACAGTTATCTTATGGCTAGCCTAATTTATTTAGTGTAATTTATTTTTTAAGTTTCTGACATATGTCTAGGAAGATATACTTTCAAGATTCATAGCTTCAAGCAAACTAGAAGCAAGCACTATAAGTGCATGGAACGGCTTTACAAAAAAGATACAAAAAAATTGCAGTCAATATTGAAAAACAACGGAAAATCAGGCCAAGTAAATAGGCTCTCTTCCTGAACAATAAGCACAACAGTATAGTAACTAATAATAATTCTTAAAAGTTTCAGGCCCAAACTATTTTTTTGACATACATTCCTCTTTTGTTGACTGAAGCAAAAAATTGGAAATATGTCGACTCTGCTTTGAGAAAATGACAAATTATCATGTTCCTGCATGCTTCGTACTTAATTTCACTTTTTTCTTTCCAAATAAGTGATACAATAATGATGGCAACTGTTTAAAAGCTTTTACAAACCAAAAATTAGTTAATCTATTGAAGTTTTCTTTTGGAATTAAGAAGAGCTAGGCATTTCTATTGGTTGTATCAGAGGTAATGACCATCCTCATTAGCTGAAGGCATTCAGAGCAAAACAAGTATTAGTTTCATTCAGTGAAATCCATGGCCATTTAGACAATGCATGGCCGTTTCAGCAAGGCTCAATCAAATAATAAATAAAGTTAAAAAAATGCAGATAATCATTTCACAGATTTATTCACACAATTACATTTGACTGTTTGTCAGGGTGTGCAACTGAAACGCCAACCACAACTCTAGTGTACATCTCGACAGGGGAAGCAGGCAAGCAGAAACGAATAACCTAACTGAAGTCATGAACGAAGGAACAATGACTTGCAAAAGAAAGATATACTATGCTACACTAAGAGAGACAGAGAGTGCAAGAAGCACAGATTGATGATTCAAAGTGGCCTCAACTCCTCAAATATAAAGAGAGATATCACACTACCACCGAGTAGGGAGCATTGATGAAAACTTTGAAGCTGATCGCCACTAAACTAAAACGGAAAAAAGGAGTGTTTCCTAATAAAACGGTTCCAGGGAGAAAAAGAAGGAATGGTGTGTACATGTGCGTGTGTGGTGTGGTGGTTGTTTGATTTGTGCAATCACCTGGAACCACCGCTGCTGATCAGAGAAAGAAGGAGCATGACAGCAGGAAAAAAAAAGAATTCAAAGAATCATTCTTCAAAGGACAAACAGAGACCAACTTAGCATCTGGTTACAGGCCAAGTCAGTGCAAATGCATCGAGTAGTAAGGACTACTGAATTCCATCTATTAAATGTCTATCTTGAAGTTTCAGTCAGTTTAGCATTAGTGTTAATATAAATATCTGTTATCTAATGACCCCTGAGTCTGATCCTGTCAACAAACTGAGATAACTGACCAACCACACAAAACAAATTTGAAGGTGCGGGCATTATATACCCCAGTTGCAGTGGACAAAAATCTATACACAAGAACAGGACCATGGAGGAGCAAGAGCACGATGTCACGTACCTGTATTAGCTGAAGGCGTAGGAGGCCGCCGGTGATTGACGACAGCAGCAGCCGCTGGATCTCGGGAGCTGATTGCTTCTCCCCGACAGCCAATGGATTTGCCCAGATTTGTTGGATTCCACTCCTCCAACTCAAATCGGACTCCACCTCCAACAAATCCACACCCAAATCGAGTTGTACACGGCAACAACTCGACATACAACAAATGCACACAAAATTGAGATTATGATGGAGACGATTCTGCCCAAATCGAAAACACGCCGATCTATGAATCCAAAACACAACAAATCGACAACAACACAGGGGACGAATCCGCAAAAAAATAGTAAGACCTGAGGGGAAACACGGTGAACCCTCACCTCTAAGTCGCCGTCGGCGGAGGGAAGGGGCACGGGCGATGGGCCGGAGCCGAGAACCACGGTGAACCCTCACCTCTAAGTCCACGTCAAGGGAGGGAAGGGGCACGGGCAATGGCCGGAGCTGGAGAAGCGGCGCTAGCGACCGCGACTTCGCGGGCGAGCGAAGCCGGCGTGGGCACCGGATCTGGAGCGGCGACGAGCGACCGCGGCCGGCTTGCGGGGGCTTCACCTTCTCTCGTGTGTGCGCGATTCAGGAAAAAAGCCCATGCCGGCGACACCGAAGAGAATACCCGCCGGGAAGGGTCCGCCGTCGCCAAAATCGCCGCTCCGGCGACGGATTTCCAACGGCGCGTTGAGGGGGAGAAAGGGGAAAGTGAACGGTCCTCCCGATATCGGGCGGTTTATGTTGAATTATTTAAAAGGTATCTCTACTCTTCGGATGAATCCAGACCGAAACGACAAAGAAAAGAGAGAAACGGAAAGGACGCGAGACACCAGCGCTTAGTAGTACATAAGGAGGACGTGTGCGCCAGGAATTGTAGCAGCGCGCGTGCGCCAAATAAGGATTGGGTCTTATTAGAGACGTCTTATTAGAGACGTGTGTCCACGCGTCTGTAATAAGAAAATATACGGCAGACCCGTGCAATAAACGAACGTCTGTGACTACAAAACAAGAAGCGTCTGTACATGCATAACCAGCGTAACAATTTAATTAACATACAAATAGTCAATTATCTCCCCTAATCATTACAGTAACAGGCAATTATCTCTCTTAATCGTCTTCCGTAGCATGCATATACACATATATATATTAAAAGTTAAATTACTCAAAGTGTAGCACCAGAGACGAACATGCAAATAAAATCCACAACACACTGTTTTGTGTTTTGCCAGACACGAAATACAAGAATCCAATACATGCTACACAAATCAAGTTCAATTTTTCAAATTTGTGTAGCCACACACTTAATACAAGAATCCAATACATGCATAGACGGTCTCATGCAGCAGCAGTAGGGCAAATGGCATCAGATCTTATTGATCATCATCTTTGTTTATTGGTGTAGCATCCGGAGGGACATGAAAACTGCCAGTTGGTTCAATGATCTGCTTCACAATGAACCGTGCGATCCCCGCTCTAACCTCCTCCGTGTTGACTTTCTTGGTAGTGAGGTCAAGGTCCTGTATAACAGAGCATTAGCCAAAGATATAAAAGCTTACTAAACTTCATTGCATTTGATGTGGTTCCTGCTAACATATAATAGCTGCTGCGCTCTCCTTAATCCTTTGATGTGCAGTTATGCACACATATATGCGGCTATCAGTACACATATATCGCAGATTGAAGCTGGTCTGCTGCAAAAAGAATATGTGGCCAAGGTTGTTGGGGTTTCTCCTAATGGTGAGATATACCATTTATGTAATGCCCACATTTCTCTGGCTCCAAGGATAAATAGCTATTCTGTTCTGAATATAAATAGTAGAGGAATTCTGTAACATGTCAGATCTTTACTTTAATTTACTTTCTACTTATGCCCTACGTCTTAGATGCCAAGTTGTCTTACGTTGCATATAGCTTTCCTTTTTTTCTGATGAAAAAATTGAGATCCAACTAAGTTTAGGAGCTGTGTATTTTGTATTAAATTACTGTATGATCCAGCCAAAAAAAGTTCAAGGTGACGCCTATGTGCAGGCATGCACATACAACTACCTAGAACTACTGATGGTTCGGACTTGGACACTCTGATTTGAAAGGCGTCCGCTTAGCCTGACTAGGAGTGACCTGCACACCTAATTGGCAATAAGAGGCATGTTCTATACGGTCATTGAATCTTCTTTAGAAACTATGTAAAAAGAATCTACTCTGAGAACCATAATAGATTGCTGGAAAGTTATTGCCAGTTTTCTAAGCATTTCAAATATATTTGTTTCTCATACATAAGTGATAATTTATATCTATCTGAACGGGTGTCTTTCCGCAAACTGTCGATGCTAATGTAAATTTCAATGCACGGGAAGGAAGAAGTACTGTGGAGGTCTGTAAGTAATTAATAATCTTGTTGTGCATGTTTATCCGTCGCAAAATGTTGGAGCAATTGCTCTTAGTGCAATTATAGGCTGGTACAGATTGCTTTGTAGATGTGAACAATGTCTACAAAGATTTGTTTACTTATGCAAATCACATGCAAGATTTGATAGAACTACATGTGCACTTAGCAAAAAAAAATACTGTTCTGACGCACTAATCTGAGTACAGTTTCTGAAATGCAGATTAGTGGTGGTTCTGGTGAAGAACCAAATGGAAAACAAGCACTCACCAGGTTTCAAAGGATTTACACTGATGGGACACACAGTATTGTCTTGTGCAATGACTGGCCGAACTCACCTGGTATTTTTCTCTGAATTGTGTTCATTGCAACGCATTTGAGTATACTAGTGGTCAGATGCATTTTACAGTGTAACAACAAGCAATGATAACTTGCCACTCAATCTAGATTTAAGAAATTAATAGATTTGGTGCATGACTTGCTGTGTCCCCAGTCCCCACATATTAAATTTCATGGTCAAATCGGTAGCAGATATGCACCTTGCCTCTACAGCACGGATGAAATAAATATGCATATATCATGGATTTGTGCCCTTTTGGAGAATTTTGGAACAGCTCATCATAGTTAAGGGATAGGGATGGTCCCATTGTGGCACCAGAGTTGCATTTGGAGAAGGAATTCCCATGTTTGAATTGTTAAAACCATGTGAAGTATTTTTTTATGGGAGAACCTAGCGCTCGGACGTCCTACCAAATTGACATCCGTCGGACGCACCATCCTGGGTGACAGCCCACTAACAACGCACGGCCCAAAGCACAACCCAGTCCGACATCACCTGTCTTTTTTTTTTTTTTGAGGGCCGACATCACCTGTCTTCCCCAATCGCGAGACAACTTTCTTCCGCTTCCCCATCTCGCCGCGGGGCTTCCTGGCCGCCGCCGGTCTCGCCGTGACAAGCAGTTGCGCTAGCACCAGTCTTCTTGGTGCCGAGCCGAGAGCCGAAGGCGTCAGCTGCCCACAGCCGCCCACTGGACGCCTCCTTCGTAGAGTTGTGAGCAGCGCGGTGCGCGTGACGCTGTCGGGGCAGTGGGTCGAGGTGTCGGACGCGCAGGGGAAGGTGCTGGACCGGCTGCAGAACCTGACGGGGCTCATGTCGCTTACGACTACTCGAAGCAGCAGGACTACGCGACGGAGCCCGTGGGGAAGTCCCTGATCCGCGCCGAGGCCAAGGCAGCGCTGCGCGCGTGGGGAGACGTGGCGTGGGAGGAGTGCAGCGACGCGATGGACGTGGTGATGCACGCCGACGTGATGCGCAGCGTGGTGCCACAGGCGGAGTCGCTCCTGCGGCGCACCCATGTGCTGTTGTACGTCTTTGAGGCCGACGCCGCAGCTCTGAGATGTCTTGAGCCGCTTCGCCGGCGGCTTGGGCAGGTCCTCGAGGCCGCCCACTGCCGCCCGTGACGCGAACGACTGTGACTTGCCGTCGAAACTTGGACAGGCCCCTCCTGCACACACAAGCAAAGTAGCGCCCGGCATCCTATGTTCACAGATTCACGGCACCGCGCCTGCCACCGCCGCGTTCTTCCCCGTCGCGCGCCCACCCTGCACCAGCCGTGCTCGACGGCGTTCCCTTCCACCTACCATCCAGCACCGCTCGATCTGGCGTCCGCTCGGCCAGAGATCCGTTCCCCAATGCCTCACCCTCATCTTCGGCATCTCCGAATTTTAGGATGTATTAACTATGTTCGTTTGATCTAGTCCATGGTTATAGTAGTGTTGTCTTCCTGTTTGTAGCAATGAAACATAGGATTATAGCATGTGAAACATCTACTGATGTTGTTTGCAACATTGGTACTGATTATAGCATATGGCAGGATGTTGATAGTGCCAACATGTAATCTCCCAGATGCTCCTAATGCAACGAAGACGACGAATCGTCCAAACATGCAAATAATACAACAAGCTATGGGATACTGAAAAGAGATGAAAGAAACGAAGTTGAAGCTATAGTCTTATTTCTTGCAAGTACCTGAATTGTATGTTGCAATTACTTGAATGAGCTGTTACATCTTAAAATGTGCTTATGAAACATGAAGATTTCCCCACTGTTGCATCTAGAAATGCTCTAATGAAACAATCGAGAGTAACAAGTGTTGCAAGTATATGAACTGTATGTTGCAAGTAGTTGAATGAGTTGTTGCATCTCAAAATGTGGTCATGAAACTGGAAGTGATAAAATGAAACAGCTGAGTGTAACTACTGTTGCAATGGAGACCATCTAAAATGAAACAACATAAATGTGCCACTTTTACATCTAAAAATATACTATTTTTACAACCAGGTTCATGATCTAAAGGAAAAAAAAAACACGATTAGAACGCCAGGCATGATTTCAACCACTTAAAAGAAGAGGTTATGTAGGCCCGCAACCAGATTTATGACCTTGAAGCTGAGAGCTGATGTGCTAACAAGCTAGAGGTAGTCAAAGGTCCTATGAAAGTTGTAAAATATATTACTTGCAACAGGCAACTAAAGACGTTAAACATGTCATCAGAATGGTTGCAACATCCTATGGGAGTAGTTGCAACAATCCAAATAATACAAGTTCAACATGGTCCAAAGACACACTGTCGAAAAGATATGAGTGTTTGCATGAAGCATAGAGTCAAATACGATGGAACCAAACATTTCGAACCAATGAAACAAAAGTGACACAATTAACACAGAAAAGTTGGATTCTCAACACTTTGCAACAGTACGGTTCAGGTAATTGCAACAAACCGCTACTGCCAATGTAACATGACTGATTACAAAAGAAATGACATAACATGACACCCAAAAGTATCCTTTTGTCATACTTGACATCCAAATGTTTAGTACCAAAACCACATGTTACATAGATGAGAAAACCCGATTCTGAGTGTATTCCTCGTTTCACTAGATTAACTACGCAAAGACTAATGCATGTCATTTGGCTAATTCATGCAATGCTTCTTCATGAAGTCCTCAGCGGAGATCTCATTCAAAGCGATAGGAGTAAGCCTGCGACATGCTTCTTGTAGTCGGCCATTTTTGACCTGAAAATAAGTGGCCAAAACTAAAATGACGCCAAATGCGAATGACTGAATTGGAAAAAAAAAAAAAAGCGAAATGGGCAACGGAAAAAAGCGAACCGATTCAAATTCCATGGTCGTCTTCTTGGTAGTAGGAGCATTGGGTATATGGCAGGATGCTTAACAATTGGTCTGAAACTCCTAATTGGTCGAAAACATAATACCAATTGGTCTCGAAACATAATACCAATTTTGATATTAAACGTAATGGCCTCTCCATCTAGCATAAACAAAATGTAATAGAGAACGAAACATATAACATAATATAAAAAGAAACATATTGGTACGGCGCGAGTGCAACATTGTAATAAAAAACGCTTCTTAAGTGCATAAATTGGAGAGAGAGAGAGAGAGAGAGAGAGAGAAAAAGTGCAACAATGAGAAAGAACTAACTGAACAAAATATCAATGGGTCTGAAACATGCAAATTTAATTAAAGAAAATGTTGTATACAAGCATCACTTAGAAATAAGTACTATAGAGTTGATTAAAGTAACACTAACTCAGTATGGCTCATTTGATAGAACAGTTTGCTGACACCCAATGAACAAAATTTGTAAATGTAGAAAAGAAGACTTATGAAACAAGCACATATAGCTTTTTTGCAACATATGGACACAGCCATTGCAACAAGGCTTTTTGAAATACCAGCAGAAAGATTGTTGTCACTCACTACCTTGCTATCCAAATGCTGACACGAAACCGGTTAATTGCAGTAACATACCAGTTGTTCGACCACTGGCGTACAAGAACAGCCTGGATGGTCACATACATTGTTGGGCAGTTGAACGTCTCAAAGACTCAAACATAATCTGGGTTTATTTTCTCCATGTTTCCTTGGGGTTCAGGGGAGCCTCGGTCACCAGTATAAGGTGCTCCTCAGGTGCCACACGAAGCTCATTATAGAAGGTGTGGTGCTAGATCTTCTCCATGTCATCCCAACTGCCAACAATACCATGCTCGATTGGGTACTTCAGTGTCAGAATACCACTTTTGGACTGAGCTTCATCGCCCACATATGCATCCTTTTGGCCCATGCCCACCATCACACCAGTGTGGCGTGGCCTGCCTACAATGCTAGGAAAGACAGCTCTCAGTGCGTCGTCACCAGCGAAACCTGCCTGTTTGGCATCAAGATCCCATCGGTTTATTAAATTATAAATGAATACACAAGAAAAAAAGAAAACTGTAACAAAAGTATGGTAGCTAAAAGGATTGGCAACCTGACAGAAGAACCAACCTTGACCATTTCAGTGCCATTGTCACACACAAAAGGGTTGGACATCCTCCTCAGCCATTCCTCAAAGTGCTCTGCAATAGAATGCTATATTCAGAATGTATTTGAATTTATCTGCAGAAGTGTTGAACATTAAACTATCCATGGAGTCAGGTAAACCCAAGTATCAAACTGCAATATGGCATTCATCAGTCAAAACTAATGTGTAATAAAAAGCTGATACATGACTTATACAAGTATAAGCTTTCAAGTAATTCCCAGAGATGGCCAATTTTGGTGCTAGCTGATTATACAAAATATTCATTATCTTGATACTTAAATGGCCATAAATTTCGCTGCTACCATCATACCATGCATGGTTCATTTTTTTATGGCCAACAAACATACCAAGTATGTACCAGTTGCATGAATCGTCTGAAACCACTCTCCTATTTAGGTAGGAAAATGGTTAACTGAACATTTGGGTCATATTTCATCTGAATCATCGACAGGAACAGTGTGATTTCACTGCTATAGATCATCTCAGGTTCTTCATTGAGTGAGATCTGAAAGCAATTTGCAGGTCTGTTACGGATCAGCATAGCACACATCATTTTTTTTCTTTTTGATAAGGCATAGCACATATCTTAGCACATGCTGAATCATATATACTCCTATGAACTGACTGATAACTGGACATTAAAGTTCCATCACATAAACAGACAATCCAAGCAAACATCACAAAGCTACCGTAGAAAAATCATAGAACATATAGTATAGGATTACACAACTACACATATGCGGTAGTTTTTTGCTGTTTATGTGGATCACTTTAAACCATATACCACAGTAGTACCTACGAGACCGCCCATCCATATTGTAGAATCGAAACAAACATGACAGAAACAACAAAAGTCACATGAAAATAGAAGCCAACACCGACGGAAGCTCGAACGGGGATCTATCGAACCGATCGTCTACAGCCAATCGCTTCCTCGGATCAAATCGGTGGCAGAGCAAGGGGAAACAAGGGTATACCTCGGCGCCCTTGACGAGGCCGCGGAGGGGATCGAATCGCTCGCCCTTGGGTAGTTGGAGCTCGCTTCGAGAGCTCCGTGACGCTGGAGGGAGGAGGCGACGCTCTCGAGGCAGGCGACCGGTCGAGGCGGGCGCTGGCGTCGCGGATAGCGCAGTGGAGGCGCCTGCACGACGCGGCGGCTGATTCGGGCGGCGAGGCGCTCGTGGCTGCGACCGCACTCGCCTGAGCGAGCTGATGGGAACGGCGGGAGTGGGGAAAGGTTTCGTGGGGAAAAGATGCGGAGCGGGAAACAGAGCTGCTGGCGAGACGAACGCGGATTTAGGCCGGTGGCGTGCAAGCCCACGGCACGCGTCCGATAGGGCTAGGGCGTCTCAAGGAGAGCATTACCGTTTTTTTATCCATGCTCCCAGCTCCAACAATCATGCACAAATGGTTATTTTCTCAATCGTAAAGGCTATATCTTGAGAACTTTGTATTGCCTATCACTAGTCATTGTAGACATATTTACACTTCCAGTAAAGCATGAATAATGCTTAGTTTTCACATACTATCTAAAACACAAGCCTTCATCCAGTTTCTACCAATTGTTATAGGCATTAGAACGATGGAACCATGAAATGGCTCCTATCATGTTGACTCAATAGTCCTCATTTAAACTAGCTTCATGCTCAATGTATTGCAGTATTGCTTAATTCACTGACATACACCAGTTTGCAATGGATGATGTCATAATGGTCTTGGTACTAATCTGGCTACTGAATTTTTTTCCTATAAAATTGTGTTTCGTTATGCTTTTGCATGTTATATATGCTGATACATTTGTATCATTTGCATAATGCCCTGATATGTTAAAAATGTAGATAAGGGTGCATCTAAAGCACGCTGGTTATCCAATAGCTAATGATGAGCTGTACCTATTGGGGAACTTTTGTCCACGACCAACAAAAGGAACAAGTAACAATAAAGAAATTTCACCATCAGATCCAGACAACAGTGCTGCTGATCATGGCAGCAAAGATGCAGAAACAGATGAGTTTTATATCGACCCCATGTGCACAAACTGTCCAAATCTTGCTCCAGTAGGGTGAGTGCTTACTGTTGCTTAACATTTTTTTGGGGGGGTTACTCCTTGATGTTCAGAGAACAATTTTTTTGGTTACTGCTTAGATTGTGTGCTCTTTGTTGAAATGCTTTTCTGTTTGGCAGTTATGATGGAGACGAGGAAGGACTATGGTTGCATTGTGGCGGTACACTGGTCCTGATTGGAGCTACGAATGCCCTTATCCTGACTGGGCATTCCTTGTAGTGTGTCAACATAGAAGATGAAGTCATGATATGTAGTTTACGGTGAATTGTAAGCCCATCAAACTGAACAATCAAATAGTATTGTTGTGGCGTGCCCTATGATTGGGGTTCCGAAGTTTTCATCTGTAACACCCGGTTTTTAAGGACAAACCGAATGTATACAATATGTGAGCCCTGGAAGTCAAATCTCACATATAGTTACAAATAAATGGTAGTATCAATTCACAATGCTCGAAATATAAAGAACATAATACAAAAGAATATAACCTCAGCTAGCAGACAGCGGAAAGACACTCCGATCTTCTGGTGTAGACTCCACAGGGATCGACTGACTGGTTGATCACAAGCCTAAACTTCTCCTGAGGTGAGGGGGAATAGCAAGGGTGAGTCCATGTCGAACTCCGCAAGCATAGCCAGGGGTTTATGAGGCTAAGAGGCTGACACTTTGGTTAAACTGCGGTTGCTTTTAGTATAAGTCAAGTTTTAAGCTTAAGCATCAAGGATACCCATTAACCCATATTCACATGATTAAACAAATATAAACAACATGTATATCATGAACATAACAGTAAAGCATGTGATTCTATTCATAGATGTCTCCAAGGCCGTTCATGACCGCGAACACGGCTATTATAACGCTTTTTAACTCTGCTTGAGAGGTGTACACTTTCACTATGGGTCATGATCTCGAATGAATGGGTTTGCAAGGTCCAAACACCGGATACCATGTAAAGCCTTCCAAAGGTTTATCTAACAATGTTAGCAGCCAACGAGCGATACAACCCCGTTTCTCCCATTCCGGCAAACTACCAACAAAGTTAGATAAGGTCCTCTGACCGACTAGAGCCAGTGCCATGTAGCCCCCATAGTTGTACGGTAAATCCCGGATGATCACAAATGAATAAGTCCTTATGGAGAGCTAAGAGCTTCATAAACAAATAAATAAACACAAGCTCTTTCGCCCTTTAGCAACAATATAAACAATTCCATTTATCAAGATTTAATCGATAAAGCAATAATAATAAAGGTGTTGTTGAGCGCTAGCATATTACTACCCAAATGCATAACCCATAGGTGTCAAGGAACAAGTATTCAAGTGACTAGGATAAACCTTAAGGTCAATCAAGAAGGACACATGCATCATGAATTGTTAATTAAGGTGAATAGGACATCAAGGATGATCCCAAGCTATACTTGCCTTGGTTGAAGTCCTGGCGAGGCTGCTGGTCTTCCTCGAAGAAGTACTCCTGATTGTTCCCGACTTGCTCACCGTCTACTCAATACACCACGCAAAGAACACACAAACGTTCATGCAATCAAACACGAAGCAAACATAGGCATTATAAGGTAACAGTACACCAAACAGTAAAATAACAGTTTGAAAAGTATATAAAACTATTCTACACGTCACTATGATCACATCGATATAAAGATCACCGAAAACGGACTTAAGACGGGCAAGTTATGAGCTTTTGAAAATCAGTGGCAAAACTGTAAATAGGCTGAACAGGATTTTCAAATAAATTAAATAAAATCTGATTTTACTCCGAGCCACTCGGTGCAAGTACTGAATAGTGGTATGTCCTTTTTACAAAACTGCCATGCCGAACGGGTATCAGCGGATGTTGGCCGTCGGATCGAAGACTGACGGCCATGATTAGACCCACCGGCGCAGGCGGCGCTGCACGCCGGAGAAGAAGGATGCCGCGGCGGCGCCATGGCCGGAAACGACAGAGCTCGCCGGCGGAATTCGTTTCGGCGCTACGGAGCACCAAAACCCATGGAACTTGATCCAATCGAAAGAGGAGCTCATGGCGATCTTACCTAGCTCGAAATCGAGAGCGAAACAGGCTTCAGGACGGAGCACGGCTTGAACGGGCGGACGAGAACAATCTGCGAACGGCGATGTCGCGCTGTGAGCCAAATTGAACCAAACGAACAGCACCAACGAGTTCGCGAATTCAAGGAGATGATGTTTTTCGATCTTACGGCGTGAAAGACACGACGGCTTCGATGAATCGAGCCCGGCGGCGAAGACCTTCAATGGCGTCTAGGTTTCCACGGCTGGAGCTCGAGCGAGGGCGTTGCGAGGCGATTAGATGGGAAAAGAATCGCGGCGCAGGGCGGCTGCCTCTTTATAGGGCTTGGACACGCACGCATACATGGAAAGAAATCCGCAGCTCACGGGACTCGGATGCGACGCGCGTGCAGTCTTCGTCGGGTGCGAGTCGGAGCAGAGTCCTACTCCAGGACGTCGCAAGGTACGGGGTGACGGTCACCACGTGAGGAAAGGAGGGTGCTCTCGCTGGTGGCTTGCTGGACCCGGAAGCTGCGAAGGGCGACACGGGCGCGAACGCACATCTTATATAGGGTGTGGCTGATTTCGGGAAAGCATCCCTGGTTCGCGGGATTTGGCGGTAACCGCGTCGGCGCACAGAGTCGGGCTCGAGACCGACTCGAGTTCGATGAGGGAGACGGCGCTGTCAAGGCAGCCCCCTGGCGTCAACGACAAGAGAGGCAAGGGAAGGCAGCGACCTGCGGTGCCTGGCCAAGCGCCGAGCTTGGGCTGTGTACAGGCGGTCCAAGTTGAAATCGAGAAGGACCGTGGGCCAAAGGAAAGAAGTGCCACTCGGGCTGAAAGCAAGAGTAAAGGAGAATTTAAAACAAATTTATTTTCTTTTATTTCAAAGCACGTTCAAATCATTTCAAAAACATTTTAAATCATTTTGACTTTGGAACAAAAACCACACAGCACAAGAAATCAAATGCAGCAGCATGTGTGCTCAAACATGTTTCTACTTCCTATGATAAATTTTAATTTAACGAAAAATATTGTTTTAACTATGTTTCATGAGCACAAAAATTCCAAATTAAATCATTTTAGCTATTTTCAAAAATTGCAAATTTTGGGGTGTTACATCATCCAAAATAAAAAACACACTAGGTCCGGTTTTCCTCCCCGGCCCATCATTCAGCCAATTCGCTGTTCAGACCTTAATCCACTCTTTAAAATTTAACATACATTAGTGCATGAAGCCTTTGATTGGTTCCATGTCTACGGCATTCGTTTGTTGTGAGTGAAGTGATACCACATGACAGAAGTTGGACGTTCTGAACTTGCATGTGACCAAAGCTGCAGAAATATGTATTTGCTAGCAGCAGAGGTGACGACAATTGATTGCATGTCTACAGCTATCAGTACACAAACCGCTAGTACATCCATGCATGCAGGCTATCTCCGTGCTGCGCACCTTCATCTATTATTTCATTTTGCCACGTTAGTTTCGCGTCCACTTGCCCCACAACCTATACTGCCCATTCCTTTTGAGGATTCGTGGAGAAAAGTTGATAGTGCTGCTAGTGGAAAATATAAAATTTGGTCTCAATTCTCTAGTCATTTTGGGAGCCTTGTAGCATGTGGCAGCATTGAAATTTGTTTTCAATTGTGTTGTGTGATTTCTAAAGAAGATCGGTTCAACAATGGGATTACGATTTAATTTAATTTGTACATGAATTGAAAGGCGAGGTAAACTCACCAAACCCAAGAAGGGGTTGCACACAAGCAGGCCACACAAAGCCAGACCAAGTTTAGCACATCAAAACACAACACTGCTACCAAGCTATAGGCTTAGTTAAGCCCAGGAACCACACATGAATGGGGTAATAACAGGGGCGGATCCAACATAAACTCCTCGGGGGGCTATTTATTTAATGAAGATTAAGGCTAATTTAAGAAACTAATGATAATTTAAGCTTGAGAACCTTATTGTGGAGAAAAGAAAGTTACAGATGTGAGCATTTTATCTCATGCATGTTCATCAATCACAACCAGCTGTTAGCATTACTATAACTAATGACTTGTGTTGATATTTTTTTTTGTGTTTCTGCAAATGAATGGAAAACTCACTAGGAGCTAAGACATGTGGTGTCAGACACTAAGAGATATACAGGAAAGGTGTGTTTGAGTTTTGCAAATAGGAAATAGTGTTATTATGACTCAACAACTGCCGTTGGGTTTCACTTTCACCACAAAGAGGTGCATGTATTGTTTAATTTACAATAAGATTACAATGGCATGCTTCTCCATAGTTACAAAGGTACCAACAGAAATAGAGTGAAATTGCTACTATTTTCTAATCGTGCTTCTCAGTCATATCCATTTATCAACCACTGAAACTACACTAAACTACACTATAATGCTAAAGACAACACATACAACAAAAAAAGGTTTATGGACATGAACATGTTGTAAAGTTTTTCTGCATTGGAAGTTGAAGAGAAACAAATATTCGATTTGGTTTTTTAGCTAACTAGTATAGTTCATTTGATAGCATCATACCGAAAGCGGAAAACTGCATTTTTATTACTGAAATCGAAATACGCAAACTCGAATCAGACCCCCAATCCAAAATTGACAACCTAGCAATCAAAATCAAAATGCGCAGCTAGAATCTAGGTTCTAGTAAATCCAATCAACACAACGCTCCAAAGCATGAGTTTATGCGTGCCCAAATCGAGTTATCACCATGTTTCTTCGATTAAAACTAACGCTAGCCCCGAGCATGGGTCGCCTAATCCACCCAATCCACCCATCTAAAATCCACCCAAACCGTGATAAGTAATGACAAATGGGTTGGGTGGATATGGGTTATGACCCATTGGACTCATGTACTAGGCAGTCCGTGGCGCATCCCCGGCCGTCGAGGCATTCCTGTCCGTCGACGAGCCGGCAGCGGCGCCGGCCGCCGAGCACCACAACCACGGCAGCCACCACCATCACTTTCGGGGCTGGCGGAGCTCAAGTCCAAGATCACCTTCGTGCGGTCCCGGCTCGGCGAGTCCGCCGCCGCCATCTTCCGCAATCGAGAGCTCGACCGCGCCGACGCCGGGAAGCAGTCCGTGCCTGGCGGCGTCATACGCACTTGAGTACAACAGGACGCCGGAGCAGGTGTTCCGCAAGCACCTAAGGCCATGGCAATGGCGGCGGCGACGGCGGCAAGAACAACAAAGAAGAACCCGTTTCGCGGCGCTGCCGCTACCGCCGATGGAGGTGATGGAGCTGCCGCCGGCAACCTGGAGGCATCGCCCGCAAAGTTGCGGCCGCGTCGTGCTCTCCCAAGCAAAGATGCATGACCATCGGTCCGATCCACGAACCCACCCAAATCCACCGAATCCAAATCCTTAATGGGTGGGTCAAAAATCCACCCAAACCCATCTAAACCCACCCATGCACACGCTTAACTCACGCGGTACCGCCAGGATGCGAGATGCTTTGAGCTTACCGGGAAGACGAGCCGGACCGCTGTCTTGCGCGCCCCCGGGCAATGCTCGAGCAGCGCGGCAATGCCGGATGCAGGCCGAGGCTAGCGCACTTGAAGCGGCGCACCTCCGGATCTTGTTGGCGACGCTGCAGAAGGTGGACTACCACGAGGCGGAGCTGACTAGTTGAACTGAGGTTCTTTTTTTTTTTTAGGGGAGTTGAGCTGAGAGTTTAGGGTTTAGGAGAGCTGTGAAACGGAAATGGACCCGTCTGCCCTCTAAACGTGAACGGACCCGTCTGCCCGCTCACCGTGGTGAAGCCGGCTCCATCCCCACTTGGGATCTTTTCACCGCGCTGATATGTGGGGCCCCCGCGTACTAATGCGCAGCAGCTCCCAGCAACCCAACCGGTCCCTCCATGGCTGCAAACAGTCCCTGCCCCGCTCCATCTTTGCATAATCTGCATGTGGTTGACTTTGATTCTCAATTTGCTTGGCCTGAATTATTGCCATCCTTTTGTTTTTGGGACATTATCAAGGGTTGTCAGGACATGCAATTTGTTGGGCATGCCAAAATAAAGTTTACATTTGATAAAAGCTGCTTGAGCTCTGAATTTTATTTTCAACACTGAAATAGGTTCTAGAAATCGTATGACCTGTCAGTACCATGTTTTTGAAATGTAAAACTATGATGCACCTGCTATGATCACAAATATATGTGCAAAAAAACACACTTTGCATGCACATACTTTGGGCCGTGTATCCTTTAAAACAACTGTGTTTCTCGATGATCCCCTCACACCTTCTATTAGCCATGCTGTTGTCCATCAACTATATTTGGCGCCAACACCCCAGCTATTGGCGCCAACAACACTGGCTTTGGCGCCAAAAAGACACCCAACCCAAGCACTGCTTGGTAGGGCCGCTTGGTGGGGGCGACGCGCAGCAGCCTGGTGGGGCCCACGTGTAGATAGAGTGAGGCTCCTAACAGGCACTACTTCGACGCACGATCCGGATCAGTCCCGCCAGCTCTGTAGCTTCGCGGTAATTGCGCCCTCGCCATGTTGAGACGCAGCGCGGAGCAGAATTCGACGGCTGAACCGCTGTGGCACGAAAATCGAAGAGGACAGTAATATTTAAATTTTCAAATAAATTTGTTAAAAAACTAGATTCAAAGATGTTTCTAATGATACTAATTATATGTATTACAAATATTAGTATTTTTTAAAATATAATCGCCAGCGATTGTTTTACCGGAAAAGCGTAAGCGACAAACATTTTGGAACGGAGGGAGTACGTGGACCGGCCGGGCATTAATCGCAGCTTCAGAGTCCAACACCATGCGTGCCACATGCAAGTAGTATTGGCCAGGACCGTTCACTCGATCTATTATTAGCGCGTCGCACTGCCTTCCTCTCGTCGCCCTTCATCTCCGCTATTCCTCGCCGCGCGCCGCCGTCCCTCGCGCGCTGAGGCCATGGAGTCCGGCACCGTGAAGGTTATATATTCATGCCATGGACGAGGCGCTGGACTCCGCTGCGACTTGCTGGACTCGGAGGCCATGGAGTCTGTTGAGGCGCGACACTCCGTCGATCGACGCGCGACAAAGGAGTCAGCCCAGGCGTGCCAAAAGGTGCCTGCGTGCGCGCCAAACGCCATGCAAGCCAAAGAGCGCACGAGGCACGCCCAGTCGCTCGCATGCCAAAACAAATAAAAAAATGCAAAATGAAGCAACAAGGAACCCAGTCGCTCGCATGCCAAAAATAAATAAATAAAATGCAAAATGAAGCAACTAGGAAAAAGAGTAGCTGCCAGGGATCGAACTTGATTCCCAGCATTCAAGTCTACGCGCAGTAGCCAGCAAGGCTGGTTTAGTTTCTCGTATAGGGAGCAACGGGAATCGTATTTATCAGGGGTAAAGGTGGAAAACTAAACCCTAATTACTCGCTCCTTGGTTACCGCCCCCTAAACGTCAGGTTTTTTGGATACGGTGGGAGTACGCAAATGGCAGAGAAGTAATGAGTAGTTAGGGCGAGTAATGGCTTGAATTGGTGAGCTGATGTTGGATCTGATTAAGGGGAACGTCCTGGATTCTTGTCATCCAATAGACATATCTGTCGAAAAGGGATATTTTTGGAATTTCTTTTGGATCAGAAAGGATGATACTTTGACGGGTGGGACGATGGGTGGTATTATGGAAGAATTTAGCACAGAAAAGTGGTACAGATTTTGCTGGTTTTTCATAGTGAACGAAGAAGGTAAGAGGAGGCTTTGGACCAGCCGATATTTTGATGCGATCGAATGCTTTTTGGGTGATGTCAATTGTGTCTCTGTCAATTGTGTATTTTAGGGTCTCTGAGAAGCTAGGGATGTGGTGCTAATTTGGTCAAGGTCAGATGGTTCGCCAACTTGGTTGAGGACAAATTCTATGAAACATGGTTCTTTGACGATAGGGAGGACACCAAAAACTTAGTCACAAAGAGGTACGTGGAAGGGTGTAGGTGGACACATCACTGGTATGATCATTCTAGCAGGAGTGTGTCACGACTACCTGCATTCCAAGGCTGGCTTTTTCTTTGAATTTCTTTCCATTTGCAATTTAGAGAATTATGTGGTAATTTTTTTTATATTTTATTATTTTTATATATTTATTGACATATTTTATTTACGTGTTAGTTTTGGATCTAACTTCTATATGCATAATGATTTGTTAGGATGCATGTGTCACTCCGGCCGTTTACATTTGTTTCTTTATACTGATTACATTTGTTGTTGGGCATGGTACGTGACAGGGTGACATATGTCTCCCAAACACAAGGTCTCTGTATCCGATTTTTATTTTCACTGAAAATCGGGTGATGAGGTCCTAAATCACTCGAGCGGACGAGGGCCTATTCATCTCTCGGGTGTCATCAGGTGCCCCTAAATCACTCGAGCGGTCCTAGACAGACTTTCCCCAGCTCACTCTCCCTCGTCGACGGCGCCCGTGGAGGCAAGCCGCCGGGACCCCGCTGGCCAGTTCCCTCTCCCTCCCCCATCTGCTTCATTCGTCTCCCACGTGTCCCGATGGATCCAGGGAAGGGAGAGGAAGAGGGAGAAGGTCAACGCGACGAAGAGGAGTAGCGCCGGATCCTGGAGCGTCCAGTTCTGGCGTTCATGAAGTAGCGCGAGCAATGGAGGTGAGTACAGAGCTGTTGGGGCTATGGTTAATTTGAATCGGGGATTGATTTGATTTATTCATGGATTTGGTGCAGCTTGAAACACTGCTGGAACATCATTCAGATGGCATTGTGGTGAGGACAGGGCTAACATGCCGGCATGGATTGGCCCCAATTCTGTGTTGTTGCTGGTCTGGTCCAGATGCAGGAAGAAGGTTCCTGGCGTGCTCCCAAGTAGAGCAGCCCTGTGATTTCAAGTACTGGATAGATGAAGAATCTCAAGGTAGAGCAAAGAAGGTGATTCAGGACCTTGTTTCCATGAGGCACAGCATGTTCGAGCTGTACGAACAGTCAGCCAAACAATGGGATCAAATGTATGCCGATCGACAGAAACTGAAACAAACTATTAGAGAACAAAGAAATTGCATTGTAATTTTAATGTTTTTCAGTGTTGTAATTGCCTGTGGCATATGGCTCATTGTGTAACATGTGGCTTCCGGCAATATGGAATGAATTGCAGAAACAAATTGTTCAAATTTGTGTCATGTCTGATGTCCACAAACAAATGTAACATGTCTCATGGTTTCGACATTATAAATGATACCGGTCCGCCACTTGATGCGTATCTGAGAAGTTGAATGGTGTTCAACAAGCTTTGGAAATTCTCTTGCCAATTAACATGCAGGATGACATTATGAACAAAATCCTTGTTACTATGTGGTTTATTTGGAAAGCTCGTAATGAGCTTAGGTTCAGAAAACACAAATGGTCCGTCTTGCAGGTACATTATGCTACTCGTGCTCACATCAATGCTATGCAAGCTGCACTGCCAAAGGAACTTACTGCAGGTGATGGAAACACTCTTCAGAGAGATGCAGAACCCAATCCACAAATCCCACAGGGAAACAGCAGGGTTTGTGACAACCCACTTCTTGCTAATCGGGGATATGCCCTGTGTTTCACAGATGCATCGATCTCTCCAGACAACAATTTGCAGGTTCAGAGAAAGGCCGGCCTAGGAATTTACTTCCTAGATGCGAGCACACAACTTCGGCTTTACATCAGATTGCAGGTTTCCAACTGCTCCTCAGTGCTAGGCTGAGGCCATGGCGCTCTCTGTCGACTCCTCCATTGGGACACTGTTAGGGCTCAGCAATGTGGCTTTCTTCACGGACAATCAGGTCCTTGCAAACTTCCTTCAAAGTGCTGATCACGAATCACCACCAGACTGGAGAATCAAAGTCTACAAGCAGCTTTTCGACAACAATGTCACACACCTCCAGAGCTGCAAAATCCAGAAATTTCCAAGACACCAAAATACCATTGCTCATAAACTAGCCAATGTAGCCTTCAGACAAAATATTCAGAGTCCAGATAGATGGCTAGTTAGCTGTAACAATAGAATGCATGATCCCTCTTGCTCGATTATAGAGATTGTAGAATCTGTACTATCTAGACTCTGTACTCATTTTGCAGCTGACTGCTGCTAATAATATAATAATGTTTCTCAGTCAAAAAAAAAAAAAGAATACAAAATATTGTTGAGTGTTGCAAATTCAGAGATGCATGTCCGGCGGAAAATGTAACACAAGATAGGAAGAATGTAGCTGCTTAAAATGGACACAGACAATTTCAAATGTGACTAGATATCAACCAAACATGGATCAAATTCAAATCTGTTTGCATATCTGAGAAGTTTGATTCTTCCCCCAAAAAAAGTACCATATCTCAGAAATAAGGTGAACTACCTTTAAAATAGTTCATAGCATTATCTCTACGAGTACTCAGTTACAGAACAAATAACTGCAGTAGTTATGAGCATAGAGTATTTTTATGCCCACTGCAACACCATATATTGCATGTAGTTACTCAGTTCTAGAATTTTACACCAGAAAGCAATCAAATAAATTACTAGAGGTAAACATTTCCACATATGCTAGCTCCATATGCTCGAAGTTCAGCACCAGCAAGTCAAGCAGCTGAGGAGGTCCCATACCTACATAAATAAACAAGTTAAGCAGTATGCTAAATCACCTTGTTCTAAAAATTCACGGCATTGTTCAAAAACTCACATGAGCAATTATTTTCTGTGTACTTGCCGTTTTTCTCCGTCTTTTTTTTCCATGGGGGCATCCTCCTTACAGCCATCTCTTAGGTATGGTGTTTCCTCGCTCTCTGAAATCACAGGGATGATGGAAGTATCGAAAGGAGGGATTTCAGTAGATTGATTGAACTCTTCCTCGTCCACTTGATTTTGAACTCCGACAACCCCCTTTTTCCCAGGGAGAACCACTTGTCGTCTCTTGTTTGCAGTGTCACGCACATAAAAGACTTGGGAAACCTGACTAGCTAGTACAAATGGCTCTTCTTTAAACCCAACTTGTTCAAGATCAACGGTTGTGAAGCCATACGGGTCTTTCTCAACCACACTTCCCTTAACCCATCGACAACGAAAAACAGCCACCTTGAATCCGCCAGGATACTGGAGCTCCCATATCTCTTCAATCTGACCATAGTACGCTGCCTTCTGCATATTGTTGTCAAGTGCATCTATGCGAACAACACTATTCTGGTACATGATTTTCTTGTCTTGATTAATGGTGTAAAAGGTGTAGCCATTTATGTCATAGCCTTGATAAGTTGGGATTGTGAAGAAAGGGCCATGTGCCGGTATCTAAGCCTTTCGTGCAGGCAAGAGGTTGAGCTAGGTAGTCGGTGTTTAAACCAATTGACGAACTCACTCATATGTTTCTTATCAATCCAAGGTTCACGCTTAAGCGGATTTTGTTTCCTCAACATCTCCTTATGCTCTTTAATGTAAGGATCGACTCCTTGGGTGTGTTGTAACACTAGAAAGTGGGCTCGGTCAAAGTCATTTCGATCTGGACTAATATGCTTCTCCCCAAGACACCCTGTCCCCGCTAGCCTTCCCTCATGGCGAGACTTGGGGATGCCGATTGGATTAGTGGGGTCAATGTAATTGAGGCAAAAAGTCGACCACTTCCTCAGTAGCATAGCATTCCGCCATGCTTCCCTCGGGATGAACCCGACCGTTGGCATATCTATTCGAGAATACTCATAAATCTCTCATATGGATACATGTGGTGGAGGAACATCGGTCCAAGATGCTTGATCTCCTTAACTAAATGTGTCATGAGATGCACGGATATGTCAAAGAAAGTTGGCGGGAAGTAAGCCTCAAGGAGACACATCACCTCATACATGTTCTTTTCAAGATTGTCCAGTGACTGTTTATCAAGGACCTTCTGAGAGATTGTGTTGAAGAAGAAGGAGAGGCTCATGATTGCCCTTCGGGTTTTTTTTGGCATTATGTTCCGGATACCTACTGCAAGCATTGTTGTGAGCATGACATCACAATCATGAGCCTTCATGGGAAGCATTCTGTTTTCTCTTGGATGCACAAGCTTTCGGATGTTGGCTGCGTATCCAGAGGGAACTTTGACACTACGAAAGAAGTCACACAATTCCTTCTTCTCTTCTGGAGTTAGGTTTATGGCAGATAAAGGTAGTCGGGCACTGCTATTGATAGGGTAGAGCTCGGGCCTTATGTCCAATTCCTCCAGATCGGCTCTTGCATTTTCATGGTCCTTGGTTTTCGATTTATCATTCATGAGTGTCCCAAGAAAACTCGCACTGAGACATTTTTTTTTCACATGCATGAGGTCGATGCTATGGCGGCCCGCTAAGTGTTTCCGATAAAGGCGGTTCCCATAGGATTGACATTTTCTTCCACATTTTCTTAGTGACACTCTTAGCTTTTGCATTGCGCTTTTTTTTAAACTTTCCAAGGACATGCTTCTTTGGGTCAACTTTAGGTGTGGTATCCTTTACCACCTGGTCATAAACCCGTTGCCCCCTGAAATTCCTTGGTGCAGATCCTGTCTCCTTCATGCCATCAAACTGATGTTTCATATCCCGGTATGCATGAGTCTTAGGAAGGAAACATCAGTGCCTTACATAAACCCTCTTCCTTGATTTATTCAGCCAAAGACTCTCAGTGTCATCTAAGCAATGAAAGCAATCTTTTACTCCTTTGCTTTGCCCAGACACGCTACGATGTCCTGGAATATCAGTGATAGTGGTGAAGAGAATGGCACGTAAGTCGAAATATTCTTTCCTAAACCCATCGTACACCCTGACACCCTCTTCTTTCCAGAGTTTCTTCAAATCATCAATAAGTGGCTTGAGATACATGTCTATATTAATACCTGGTTCAAACGGACCAGAGATCAATACTGACATCATCATGTACCTCCTCTTGTTGCACAACCATGGGGGAAGGTTGTAAATAGTTAAGAGCACGGGCCAGACACTATGTGAACTACTCATGTTACCAAATGGGTTCATGCCATCAGTGCTTAATGCCATCCGAAGATCCCTTGGCTCATTAGAGAAACTTTTGTAAAAAGAATCAATGAACCGCCATTGAGTACCATCTGCTGGGTGTCGCATATAACCATCAACTTTCCGCCTGTCCGAGTGCCCGGTCAACAATTGTGCGTCCTTGGAGGTTGAAAATAGACGTTTGAGGCGAGGAATTATGGGGAAATACCAAACAACCTTCTTAGGAACTCTACGGCGCATCAGCTCGCCGTCATCACCCTCATCAGTTATTTGCTTGTAACGAGAGAGTCCACACTTAGGGCATTTTTTGAGCTCTTTACACTTTTCACCACGGAACAGGAAGCAGTCATTCTTGCATGCATCAATTTTCTCAAACTTCAATCCCATCGGACAAATAATCTTTTTGGCCTCATATGTAGTCTTGGGCATTTGATTCTGCTCTGGATACATCAGGGCCGGTCCTGAGCTTTTAGGGGCCCGGGGCAAAACCTAAATTTAGGGGCCCTTATATACTTATGAACTAACGCTTGTATATAAGGAGTGTTAATGATAAACACTTAACTATATATACAAAGCAATATATATTCATAAGAAACAATTCAAACATATTAAAGTACCTGAAAATTTTCTTTGGCGTTCTTCAATGCGAGTCATAAATGATATTATGTCTTGGTTCCTCGACAACAACTATTTTTTTTCTCGATCACGTAAAAAGTTTTACACACGCCTTGTATCTGGTTACCGGCCTTTCTTTTTCGGCCTTTCTCTTAATGCGATCGGGTGAAATCCCGTTTTTTTGAAAAACAAGTTTTACACGCGCCTTTGTATTTAGATAGGGAAAAAGTTTAATACAACATGTTTTAGCGGCGTATGATAAGATCAAAATAGTTATACATGGGTGTTCGGACCCACGACAACAACTATAACCAACTTGTTGGGATCTCTTGTAGCACTTGAATTATTCCTTAGAAAACTTATGTACGGACCCTATCTGTGATCATATTAATTCTACTTGTGCTTCTTTTTTATTGTCACTGTTTTTTTTTTTAGAAATTTATCTTGTCACTGTTGGAAGCTTATTTTCACGTTGGGATAATTTTGGCTTTTTTGGGACTATGGACATACCTGGTGTCCTGCTTCTCACGGCAAAAGGCCTTCTCAGGCAGGGCTAGTATTAGCAACGACACATACTTTGCTGCTGGCCTTGATTAACCAAGTATTGTGAATATACTAATAGTACCTTGGCTGGGGCCCCATGGGGATTGGGGGCCGGGGCCACCCCCCGTCCGCCCCGCCCTCAGGGCCGGCACTGGATACATATCCCTGAGCAATTCTAGCAAACCTTTGAAGCTCTTGTCAGTCCAGTGATTTTCCGCCTTCAGTTGGAGAAGCTTTAGTGTGCCTGACAACCTCGTATATCTCTTATTGCAATTTGCCTGGAGTGGTGTCTTCATATCTTCCAACAGTATTTTCATCCTCTTGAAGTCCTCATCAGTGTACTCATCAAAGCCGAAGGCATCCGCACCATCTCTTCTAGATTTTCAACCGTAGGGACTGGGCTTGAAAAGAATCTCTGCTACAACATCATCACTTAGTTCCTCATCATCATCATTCACGTGAAGTCCTTCCTCACCATCACGCTGACCAGCAGCCTGTGCCTGATCTCGGACATTGTCACCTTCTTCTCCATGTTTGTTCCAACATATGTAGTTATCCATGAATCCACGACGTATTAGATGGCCGTAGACTGTCAACGGTTTCGTGAATAGCAATTGATTCTTACAGTCAATGCATGGACACCACATAGATGACTTGTTACCATTCAACATATCTGTCTCTGCAGCAGCTAGGAAAGATTCAACCCCAGTTAAATAATCATCAGAAATACGGTCCACAACATACATCCACCGTCTTCGATCCTCCATAATCTACAAAAGAAAATTGAAAATATAAAAAAGAATAAGTCAATCATATCAATAAATCAAAATATAAGAAATTCATCAGCATGTTCCATCACATATAGTTTGACAATAGCTCATCAAAGTTTAGAATGCAAGTTAATTAATTAGTTGCAAAATTTGATGCTGAGCTCACCTCTGGCCACAACACTGCGATGGCGAAGCACTATAGAGAGCGAGAAACTAGATCGATTAAGCACGAGCGCACACCCTGTTGCAAAGACCGAGATAGAATTAAGCACAAAGATTCTATCTGGCAGTTGATGAATTTGATAATGCTCACACAAAAATTAATTACAATGCTATTGTTAGGAAATTTGGTCACTACCTGATGAGCTGAGCTGACCACACGCCAGCAAGGGACCGAGGAGCGAGTATGGTCGTCGTCGGTGGACGGAGTTGAGCAGAAGTGGACTTGGCAAGTCGGTGGCCTTAGCACGCCTTGGCACGTTGCCGGCTGTCCCGTGCCGCCGACGCCGCTTCTGTAGGTGCCGTCCGCGAGATGAGTTCCTCCTGCGCCCCCGGCCTCCTCGGCGCGCCCCCAAGGACCGCCGCGCCGCCGGCCGAGCCGCACGCGGCCGTGAACGCTCCACGCGGCTCCGGCGCGGTGCTTGCTAGGTTGGCCGCGGTGCAGCGGAGATGGCGTCGGCGAGGACGAAGAGGTGGACGGCTCAACGTCGCGGAGTCCGGGCAGAGACAAGGCGATCGTCGTCGCGGCTGGGCGGACGTCGTGGCCGCGGCTGTGGCGCCGAGGTTGCGTCGCGGCGCGTCTGGGGGGCGAGGACGGCGATGCTCAGCGGGCGAAGCGACGCAGACGGGATCACAGCGACGCCGCAAGGCCTCGGCGTGCTCCGGGGCGTGGCGAGCAGGATGGGGAAGCAGAGGCCTCGAGGCCGAGAGAAGGAAGAAGGGCGGTGCTGCCCCGCGCACGCCCGGCCGCCTCACTGAGCAGATAAGGTGAGCTCTCTGCGCCACGAGCGGCCCCACAGCCGCCGCCTGCCTCGCCGCGTGCACCCCAAACACCGCCGCGACGCTGGACGAGCCGCGACCGCCGGAGGCCGCCGCCCGCCACTGGCGCGCAGGATCGAGCGCTGTCCGCGTGCACCACCTATACGGCCGGCCGACGCCCTGCTGATGATCGAGCTGAGCTCTCTGCCTCTCGCCTTAGCCCCCAGTGACCGTCGCGCCACCTCTGAACTGGAGCAGAGCATGCGGCCGTCATTGATGAATTGAATTGAATGCTTCTACACCCCCCAAAAGTAGCAGAGACTAGCAGTTCCTACTATCGCTGCAAAATAAGCAGTGGCTGCACCTGAGCCCTCCATCTGTGGAGGGAGGGTGTGGATGAGAGCTGGTCTTTTCTCTTTTCTTTAATCATTTTCTATTCACCTGTATGCTATCAGTCAGTTCTTCTTGAAGAAAAAAAAAGTCGAGAGTGGAGAAAAGGAAAGGGTAGTATTAGAATAATTCAATTAACACATTATAACCCATTAATGGTAATAAGATATTTACTCTAGCTAATTAATTTATAAAAGAGGCAGCAACGCATATGTTAAATACAAAAGAGCAAATGGTAAACTGAGCAGTATCAAGTTTTTTTTTCCCTACTTTCATACTAGGTAGCTTGTTTGTAAGTTGCTATGGGCCAACTAAATAGCATGAAAATAGAAATAAAGAACGCACATGCACCCTACCTAGTATGAAAATACTTTCTCCGTCCAACAAAACATGCAACTAAGTGTTGCGTACTACAAAAAGTTAGTTTACGTTTAACCAAGTTTTGAATGAATAATATTCATAATTATGGCTCTAAACCAATTTATTATGAAAATACCTTTCATAATTAGTCTTATGATATATATTTGATATCATAAATATTGATATCTTTTTAGAGCTCATCTTTTTATCTATATTTAGTCAAATATGAGATATTAAAAACGTCACACTGTGCTAAAATTGCATGTTTTCTTGATGGAGGGAGTAGGAACAAAAGATCCTTGATACTTCCTCTCTCTAAAATAAGTGCATATCTCATATTTTGAGGAGTCAAACAAGTATCGAGTTTGATTAAATTTGTGGAAAATAATATTAACATCCATGTCTCTAAACAGGTATGTTATAAAAAATATATCGTGTGTCTAGTCTAGTTATGTTTATTTAGTATCATAATTAATATCTTTTTATATATATTTGAGGAGATGTGCGTTTATTTTGGGGTTGTGGGAGTACATACTAGAGATCTCAGTTTACCATTTGCTAGCTCTTTTGTATTCAACATATGTGCCGCTCCTTCTTTTTGTAAATTAATTAGAGGACATTAACCCCTCAGTCTAGAGTAAATATACAATATATGTTATTATTGTTAATGGGCTATAATATGTTAATTAATTGTACTATTATAATATCTATATGCCTTTTCTTTTCTGCTCTCGTTTTTTGACTCAACAAGAAGAACCGGCTGAAAGGCTGATAGCAAGTGAATAGAAAATGGTAAAAAAAGAAAAAAAAAAAAGAGCTTTCATCCAAGCCATTCTTTCGCGGATGGAGGGCTCAACTGGAGCCACTGCTTATCTTGCAGTGGTAATAGGCACTGCAAAGATCTATGTCCATTCCAGGCGCGTCTAATGAAAACGGTATGAAGTTAACACGCATCACTACTTGAAGTTTTGACGCGTTTACCAACACCCGTCTGTACCGTACTGTAAAATAGATTTCCACAATATTAGTTGGTAGAAATAGGAAAACGGCTTAAAAATTACGCTTACGAAATTGACCCTTATTTTTAATATTTAGGAAAACGGCCTCAAAACGAAACTTTGTTAAAAAAATGGTCGTCCGTCAGTTTTGGACCTTAACGGCGTTAACTTAGGAGTAAAATTTTTACCCCTAAGGGAAAAAACTAAAAACAGAGTTTTGTTTATTTATTGTATATATATTCACAAATTTCAAGCACATACATATATATATTTCAAGCACATAACCACACATATAATTACATATTTTTTTGAAGTTACCAAATAAATAATTCCACAAAACCGGGTCAATTTCATATTTTTAATAAAAACTATAGACATCTCAAAGAGCACAACAAAAATTGGTTCGCTAAAACTAGAGTTACAAACTCCAGTGATGAATTTCCAAAGATGCGGGGCAAAGTGGTCTTTTCGCTCGCACCACGGTGTCTTAATAAAATTTTATTTTGAGGCTGTTTTTCTAAGTTCAAAAAAATATGGGCCAATTTTCAAGGGAACTTTTTTAGGCCGTTTTTAAGTTCTCCCACATTAATATGAAAACATATAAATTTCGCTGTGCTTGTTGAATGTATTTTTAAAGGTAGGATAAATTGCAGACCGCCTCTAGAAATTTGACCAACATTTTAGAGGCGCTTGAACGTTCTAAGCACCTCTAGAAAATTAGGGGTATTTGTAGAGGCGGATCAATCAATAACTATTTTTCTACATACATCTCATAATTCTTAGGGAATCATCGAATATTGTTTTTTGCCATAATGAGTATTGCTCTCCAAAACCTTAACAAAAATTTAGGAAGCCTCAACCATGGTGATCTCCGCAATCACAACCACCTCATCCATTAAATCTACAGACAACATACTCTGTATGTAACCTTGTGTATACTCATTAGCTCTAAAAACAAGCCTCCACACCATCTGGTTTTTGTCGGTGCCATTTTGAAAGCAAAATGCATTAATATTTTTTCATTTTGTTTCTGTCCATTACAGATTCAACTCAAAATGCACAAACCATAATGATATCTCCGACAACACTTATGCACATTCCAAGTCAACACAACTCAAGTTCACACAGACAACAGATCAGTTTTCATTTCAGATCCACAGAAATCAACAGTTCTTACATTGCCAGCATGCTGATCCAATTCCTAAACCAGACCACCAAAATAACAGGGACACATGTTCAAACCATGACATCTACTGCACCTAGGGACACCAGCCATACATACAAAAAAGCTCCACCCCAACCTGGACTACCTTGATCCAAACCAGTCATACATACTAAATGCCACCTGAACTAGTCACCTATCCAAACCAGTCATCTACTACACCCTCGTTAGCATGAACAACAAGGCGATCACCGATCAGCATGACGAACCAGAGGACAAGAACACCAGTCATGCAGTGGTCCCTGCTCTTTACCTCGCCTTTCAATGCCTCCACAGCAGCATCCTTGTCCCGCAACTCCCGCGGCTTCTGGTTGAGCGCCATCTGCTTGTGGTAAAAGCTCCCGTTGCATCCCATGCATAAATAAGTTATAGCGCTGAACCTCCCTTCTGGCCCAGCTCCATCTCCTTCTGGCCCAGCTCCATCTGCTTGGTCTGCACCTCTGCTTCTTTCTTCGCTACCTCCTCCTCAAGCAGGCAAACTGTATCTCGGAGCTGGATTTCCTTCTGCTCCAGCTGCATCTCCTTCTGCTCCAGCACCATCTCCTTATGGTCCAGCTCCATCTGCTTGGTCTGCACCTCTGCTTCTTTCCTCGCTACCTCCTCGTCAAGCAGGCAAACTGTATCTGGGAGCTGGCCGAGCAGCAACTCCTGCCCCACGGACCCGGCGCCGCCGCCACCAGGGGCTGCTGGAGCCTGGAACCCGAACCCGACATTCCCCACGCCAGATAGCGCGGAAACCGTCGCCTCACTCCGCCGCCCGCCGCCGCCGAGAATCGCCGGTACCCTACCCGACTTCACTCGCCTGCCGGAGAAAAAGAAAGAACCGCGCGGGGGTGGAGAGGGGGCGGAAGGAGCAGGGGCTGGCGGAGAAAGAGAAAGATCGAGCCGCTCGGTGCTTGGTGGCGGGGAGGGGGCGGAAGGAGCGGGGGCTGACCGAGAAAGAGGAGAATGGCGGAGATGGGGGCGGAAGGTGCCCGGGCTGGCGTATTTCAGGTTTCAGCCCCCAGGTCGCCTGACAGGTGGGCCTGGCCACGCGGGCTGCTGCTGGCTCGTGGTTGCTGGATAGGCGCTGTGCGTAGGCACTGTGCGTGCGTTGCTCGGGCGCGTTTTGAGGTATCTCAATCAGGGTGGGCGTGTTCAACGTTAACACAAATCAATACTCCGCTAAGGCTGTGTTTGATTGCGGGTTCACGTGAGTTGGAATGAGTTCGACCCATCTAAACCTAGGTTTGGTTTGAAGCAGAGAGGGTTGGGTTGGTTCCCGGAAGCAGTGCCGGCCCTAGAATTTTGAGGGCCCTCGGGCAAACTAGTCACGGCGACCTACGCTAATTTCTCATGTTTGAATAAACTGTTCTTCTTGTCTTTTTGTTTTTTCTTTTCGCAATCCCTGACAAATGTTTCTTAGGTAACATTTTAGAATTTTAAGACCTAACCTAAATTAGAAGAAAACGTGACTATATTAGCACAAAGTACAGACAAAAATTGAACAAGGAAAAAAAACCTAGGGTCTAGATAATTTGGACATGAACTGATCAGGAATCAAGATTCGTAAAAGGGGAAAAGGTAATAACAAAGATCAAATGTCGTCGTTCACTTGTTCTGCCTGGTCCTGGTTGCGCCGTCGTCTGGTCTGGAATGCGGTCGTTGGCGTCGGTGCCTGGCCGTTACGACTGCGAACTCGTCTGGCATAGTCGCTGGTGATCGCCTGATGCCGGGGATCGGCGCTGCCTGGTCTGGCCGTCTGGCGAAGTCGTGGGCAATCGGCACGTGCTCCTAGCAAACAAAGTGGACGATCCACGTGCCTATGCTCATTTAGTTGACTCAATTAGCTACGCGTTACATACCGGACTTGGGCCCCCATCCCACCCGGGCCCTCGGTGGCCGCCCCCTCCCGCCTCCCCATAGTCTTGCGACCGCCCGGAAGGGAATATACTTGGTAGATGCGGGTTGGAACCTTCCGTTGAAAACTAGCGAACGCACTCGACCCACATCGACGCCGTTCTTTCTCCGTCTCGCAAAGTCGGTCGTCGTCTCGCCGGCGAGGCTTCTTGGGGCGACGCACCGACGTGGGATCAGGCTGCGAGGCGGCGGCGGCGCAGCGCGGCGACCTACCTTCCACGTGGAGGCGGTGAGCCGCGAAGCGCGCGTCGATGGGAGCGGAAGGTGCAGCTGGGGCGTGTCGAGCTTCGGTGAGACGACGCGTCCGAAAGCAGGCAACGCAGGGGCGAAGCGCGGCGGCGCGCGGTCTGGCGCCGCGACGCGCGAAGGCGAACGGGGGCGAAGCGCGGCGGCCGGGCGATCAGCCGACGGGCGCGCGGCAGAGCGGGTCGCCGGGCCGGGGCGCCGCACGGCGCTGGGAGGCGAAGTTGCCTACGCTGGGTAATACGCACACCATGGTCGTCGGGCCGCCATGGTCGTGGGGTCTCTGTGATGATGGAGGCCAAGCACGGCGGGGAGGTGGCAGAGCTTCGGCTCAACCCAGATTGACGCGAGGACAGGCGCTGTAACACCCCGCCTTCCAAAGCCGCACCGCACAGCCCTTCCGAGGGGCGCGCACGCGTACACATAGCACCTTACTTACACTTTCGTCCTCGCTTCGTGTAAAAGGGTTAACCCGAAGGTGATATGGCTGGAAGGCAAAGGCTTATAAGCTGGCTCCACCCTTACTCAACTAGTAAGGTGGTATTAAACATGTGCGCGCAGCACTCATAGGCCCCTACTGGGCCACATCCTTATTGGGCCGGGTGTTACGGCGCGGGCATGGCTGGAGGAGCGACGGTGGCCGCCATGGTCTCCGGGGCCTACGCGGGGCATGGTTGGAGGGACGACGGTGGCTGCCGAGGTGGTGCCCGGACGCGGGGAGGTGTCGATGTGCGGATGGGAGAGCGGAGGAAGAGGATAAAGGGAACGAAAAGGAGAATGACATGTGGTCCCCAGTAACTATAGTGTTAACGGTGTCAATATGGCAGTTATTTCATCCCTCTTCATCCCTACAACCAAAAAGAAAAATTGGTTCAACCCCACCTCCTAACCAAACACGAAGTAGGTTCATCTCATCCATGAAAACAGGGTTGAACCCAACCCAACCCACTTCGACATCAAACCAAACACAGCCTAAACAACGCAATTGTACGACTAGGCGCATGTACCAATGCATCTGGTGAATTATGAGAATGCCGTAGTGTACACATAGTCAGGTTTGCAGCTGAAGAACTCAGTCATCAAACACCGGAGAAAAAAAATCCTGATGGCCACGTGGCTATACAGGAGCGGAGGAGAGGAGGCCACTTGCATGCGTAGATTCTAGACTATTCTTTTATCTCTTTTTGTTAAGGGAAATTGGTGTTACGTGGTGAAACGACTACTCCGTAGCATTCAGGCCTCCACATAGATTTTGTACGCATGCAGGAGCGTTCTGACATTAGTCAAAGTGTGCATTCATTGTTGGGAAAATTTAAGCCCAACAATGGCATTTTCTTTTGCCGGCCCTCTGTCTCAAATTTTTAAGTCATTCTAAGATTCTTGGAAAGCTAAATCATCTCAAGTTTGACCAAAACTATAGAAAAAATTATAAAAATTTATGCCATCAACTAAGTATACTATGAAAATATAGTTAATAATAAAGAATATAATTATGCTTAGATGGCATTATAAATATTATCGAAGCTTTTGCGCCCGGACGTCCGGACGCAGGCCCCATGTCCGGACACCCGCAACTTCGCCCGGTGCGCCGCCCGCTCCACCTTTACTCCGGCAGCTCGCCCCCGCCTCCGGCCACCGCGCCCGCCAGTAGGGGTCTCGTTAGAGCTTCGGGCGATCCTACCGCCGGGCGGCGGCCGCCACCTCCCTCGACCCTCCAGCGCCTTCGGCGTCCTTTCCGCTAATCACGCCCCGCTGCCGCCCGTACCCATCGGCCATCCAGCCTCGCCCGCTCAAGAAGACCCCCATCGCCGAGGTTGCCGCCGGCCGAACGGCCACCACCGCCGGTCCCAACGGCCACGGCCAGTTGGCCGGGGCGGATTCTATAGTCGGGAAGGAGTCGGAGGAAGAGGGAGAGCTCGCCGAACCCTAACCATAACCGCAGTTGGAGGAGAAGGAGGGGAGAGGGGAGGAGATGAGAGAGTGGAGGAGGGGGCCTACCAGGGCTGGTTTTGGCGGATCCGCGACCGCCGATGCCGGATCTAGCCATGGACGCAAGTGGGAAGAGAAAGGCGAGAGGAGGCGGGAGGTGAGGAGGCGGTGCACGGGGAGGTCATCGGAGAGGGGATCGAGGGAGAGTGACGGGGGAGAGTGACGGGGAGGCCACCGCGGATAACTTGCCGGGTAGTTGGGCGGGGAGCTCAAGATGGGCTGGCCCATTTGGATGGGGTCCAAACGTCCGTCTCGATCGGTTTTCAGTAAATATTATTATTCCCTCTCAAAAAAGTAAATATTATTATTTTATCGTACAAATTTTGGTTAAACTTGAGATTTTTTTTGACTCCCCGATATTTTTAGAGTGACAAGGAAGAGTACCTTGGAACATATTTTATTCATTGTTGATGAGAGAGATTGTTAAAAAGGAAAATGCTAGCGACTCTTCAATCGCTTAGCTCGCACAATCTTCAATACTTCCTGTGTCACTGACATCTTCGCGTTCTTACTATCCTCTCGTGATGCTGCAAATTCCTATCATATTTTAATCCATTTGAGTCGGCCATTTGGAAAGGTCATTGATGAGGACGCCCTGAGAGCTACGTACGACGTATAGTACGGTTCACACAAAATAGTAAAATATAATCAAGTCAGGGGAGTAGTCTGTAGGTCCGTTGGGCAAATCTTTAAATATCATAATCATATCAAAACAGACTAGATTTTTGAAGCATTCAGCTTATAAATTCTAAGAACCATGTAATTCAATAAAGCTTATGTACTATTTACTGTCTTCATTCTAAATATAAGTCAACTAGCTGATGACCCAGCTTCAGCGCGGGTGGAGGATAGATTATATATGCACTCAGTAGTTTTATAGATGGTAAAATAGTTTAGAAATTTTGTGATAATTTTATGATGGTTGGAAAATGGTTTTTTTATCCTTTTGTATGAGTAACTATTGTAAATATATTTGTAGTTTCAAATTTGTTTGCTGTATAAATATGTGGTGCGATGAGTATAACGATGCTTGCACTTTAGAAGTGTACGTAGAATTCTTATTTGTACTCCCTCTTTATATAATTTTGTATTAGAAAGTATTAATTTATATATATATATATATATAATTGATATCATTAGATAATTGTTTCAATTTGTTTTTGTAATTAATTTATTAAGAGATACAAATGTTGTTGCATGTACGAAAGCCAAAAAGATAAATATTTAGTCAAATATTTAGGGACATGAGGCGTATGAAATATCGTTTCCTCTATTTTGTTTTTTAATGAAGATTTTTAGTGGAACAATTATTGGTTTTGGAGTTAGGATAGATGAGATATAAAAATTTGCTAAATTTATCAATAAAACGTGAACGGAAATGAACTTGGAAATTATTAGTAATTTTTAGATGATGGAAAAGGAGTGAAAATGTTTTCGTAGGTTCTATGGTGGGGCTTGGTTTGCCTGCGTGGTGGTTCACGTGGGCTTCCTGCAGCTTGGTCCCACCTGGGTGATGTGTCGCGTGGCCATTGGCTGCTGTGACGTGGATGGTCAAGGGCCTTTGGCCGTCCGTGAGATGCCGTGGCCTGGGACCGCCTCGCTTTGGAGGCCGTCGCTCGTCCTCATCCGTCGGGCTCGGTGTCAGACGGGAGATGGAGTGCAGGACAGCGGCGCGGCGGCGGCGCTTCTGCGCGGCAGCGGGGAAGGAAAGAGAGAGGGGAGAGAGAGAGAGATGGCACACCGGCGCTTGAGGCGGTGCTGCTGCCGACGGGTACAGCAGCGTGGTGGGCGCGTGGAGGAGCTGCTGTACGCGGGGGCGGCTGCGTGGCTACGGCAACGACGCAGGGCAGGTAGCCGCGTCCGGTTTCTACGACGCGCGGAAGCGGCGCGGCCGCAGCCTTGGCTCCGGCTCAGCGTCACGGGCACGGGCGGCCCGGAGCAGCGGCAGCCCCCGTCACGGGCCCGCGCCGTCGCTCAAGGGCAAGAGGAGGCTCAGGCGCTCAGCGCCCTTGTACAGGCTCGACGGCATCCTGGTGGTGCTCGGCCCCGGCGAATCGGGCGGGCGGTGTCCGCGTTGATGGCGGCGGCGGTCAGCCGCAGGCGTGTCGCGGCGGCGCAAGCCTCGGCCTCGGAGCTTCGCTTGTCAGCGGCAGCGATGCACGGCTACGGCGCGTGCGCGCAGCGGCATCCAGTGCTCTGTTTCGAGCGGCGCTCGAAGACGACGGCGCTAGGGCGGAGGGCTGGAGAAGGCTCGAGAAAGCCTCCGTTGGTGGGGGACGGACGGCAGCGATCGTTTCGGGGCACCGATCGGATCGGACGGCCAGCGATAGAGTACTGTAGTTCAACAGTGCTTTTGTGGGAGAAAAGCACTGTTCATCCGGCTCCTCAGGATTAAAGGAGTTATATAGATTTGGCTTCTGTGAGTATATAGCTTTTTGCTATATATCTAAATATAATTTAAAATGAAGATAGTAAAAGATACTTTCTCTGTCTACAAAAGGAAGTAATTCTTATATCCTGAAGAGTCAACTAATTCAAACATTGACTAGAATTATATAAAAAAAAATGTTAACACTCACGAAACATATATTTATAACATATTTATTTAAAAATATAAATACTAATATTTTTTATAGTTATGGTCAAAGTTGACTGATTTTATAGCGGCGCACGCGCATACGATCCTTTGGCGCGCCTCGCCTCGCCACCACCACCGAAGCACTCTCCACCCTCCACTGTCAGTCCAACCCATTCCAAGCACCCGCCCACCACTTTCATCGAGCATCTCCAACGGTTTCCAATATATCCTCCCTAATAACATCCCCTAATGAGAGGTCTTTGCAGCGCTTGCCCAATAATTGACCCCCCATAGAAGTGGGCCCCACCTGTCACCGAATCATTAACTTCTCTCCGTCCTTTTTCCTTTTCCCTCCCCACGACGTCTTCTCTTTCCTCGCGCTTCTTCTCTTGTATACGCCGCCGCTATCTCGCCCCGCCCCTGAGCCTTTACACGCCCTCTTCCCCGCTTCAACCGAAAGCACGCCTTCAAGGCCGACGAGCCGCCGGTCGGGATCGAGCGGTGAGGCCATCTTCACCGCCTCGGAACTCGCCGTCGGGATCGAACACGCCGAGCTCTCCGGCCGTGCATGGTGTGCCGGTCCCGCCCGTCGTCGCAATCCCCGTCCCATGGCCGCAACTCCGTCCACGCACGGCATCCCATCAACGGCCATGACCGCGACACCGCTTCGAGGAGGTCCAACGCCGATCCCGCACGGGCGGTGGTTTTCATTTGAGCCGCTTCTTCCCTTCTCCGGCATATATGGTCGAGGCGAAGGCGGCGGGCACGGCCATAGCCGGTGGCGCCATGGCCGCGGCGTGTCGAGGCGGCGGTTGGTTGCGTGAAATTTCATTGGCGCCCGGGTATGCGGAGAGACTTGCGGGGAGGTGTCTCTTCCTCTTTCTTTGCGGGGTGAAGGGTTCGTTTTTGCGGGGATGAGAAAAAAATTTTCTCATTGGGATGGGATTGAGGGACTGTTGGAGCTCTCAAATCCCTCAAATTCCAGTTTTTTTTGTTGTAAAACACACGGACTCTTTCCTAGAAGGAAAGGAGAAGGAGTAATCCTAATCCTAGTCCGTTTGTATGTGGGCTCTTACCAAAACTCTTAGGCCTTGGCGGGACTATATATACATGGGAGCTCTATGTTGTAATAACCAATAATTCGAGATGAATAAAGATTAGTCTCCCTACATCTTGTGTCTACCGTTTCTACTTTCATCTACTACGTGATCATGAGAGACGGAGAGGGGAAGGTCCTAACTCACGACGACGCCGCGTTTCACAACACGTTATCGGCCACGAAAAGCTCTTCGTCGACATCGCCGTTGAAAGCCGCCGCCGATCTTCGGCACCGACGCCGTCGGCCGACGTCTCGCCACGACTACTTCGACGACGTCGACATCCCCGACGTTGTCGGCCGAACGGATCCGCTACCTGCGCCGCTACCAATCGACCGTGCATCGACTCATCGTCACGCCGGCAGTCCCCGGCCTAGCCGAATGTCTATCGCGACGACCTTCGTTTTTTCCTTGAATTCAAGAACAAAGGTACGAAGTACGGTGTCGCAGATTGCTTAGGCTCGTCATTGAGCCGTTGTATATACTATATGCATGTTGAATCGTACATGAAGTACCTATTATATACTTGAAGTAAAATTCACGAGTTTGCATCTATGGTTATAGAATAATAATAAAAAAAAAAGTTTTTCCTCCGATCATGTCATGCATGCCGGGAGTATGTTTGCCGTTCTCGAGTTTGGATGCACACGGCAATACAGTAAATGAACGCCGCAGGGGCACATGAGGCTTTGTTTTGCCATTGGCATCGATCCGCATCTTGCACACGTGCTTGTGCCTTGCGATCCACCGGGCGTGCGCTTGGACTAGATCTCCCCAGTAACCATCGTGGCCCGTGCGCCACCATACCTCCACCATTATATTTGCAAAATTAGGCATGAAGCCAACATTAGATGCATCTTGAAGTACCATGAAGTGTCCCGTGGTGACCCGTACGATATCCTATGGTGACCCATAGTCAAATCATAGGAAGCCGATCCAAAGTCCGTAATTCGCTCCGGTGAAAGGTTTGCACGAACCATATTATGCGCTTGCATCACGGTTTGCTTTCGCGCAACCGTTTTTCTCACACATACCCATGGCCTCGCATGCCACCTAGTGCGTGCTTGCATTCGCTAGCTAACATTGTGTCGCATGCATTGTATGTTCATAGGATCTCCGCTAACGTGCAGCTTCGCACGCCACCATCATGGCAAAAGGTCCGTGACGCTTAGCCGCTTATGCCCAGCCGAGTTTTTAGGGTATGTATAATGAAAAAGGATGAATTGGGCTATATGTAAAGAAAAGTGTCGAGGAAAATTCAGATACAATCTATAAAAATCCCAGAAAATTAGAAAGGATTTTTAGATTTTTAACCGTAGCCTCTGTTTATGCATATTTATTGTATTATTTACCGCATATATATATAAGATTTTGTATACAACATGAAATCTGCAGATTTAATTGTTGTTCTACACGACTTTATTTTTCCCGTAGTTAATAGCGAGAATGAGCTCTCTAAATCCCGCAAACCTTAGACTTGTCACCTTTGAGAGCCTCATATTTATTTTTGGATGAAAAGTGCTAAGATGCTTCTAAGAATATTTTGAGTAACCATCCACTATCTTTTTGCACCTTGCTACTCGTTTACATGTAGTAAACTTCTATGCACATGATCCAAGTTATGTTAATATGCATGCCTTAAAAGAAGAAGAAGATATCCCGAAATTACTCGAATAGTACAATTATTTGTTATGGTCATTATTAAATCCATGTAGGATATTTTACTACGATTGAAGTGTAGTAAACTCAGTATATATATTTCGAATTACTCTCTAGAATGAGTATATGGCCGATAGAAGTAACAAATGCATTGTGGGACTCATTGCATGAGTAAAATCCCAAATTATGATTATAGAATATCATATTGCATTGAAAGTCGATTTTAAAAGCTTGTATGCTTAACGTGACAAGATGGTAAATAAGATTATATCAATCTACATTCTTGAAGAAGTATCTCTTGTGTATAGAATATCAAAGAGCAATGTAATACTTGAAGTATTTGAATTTACCATCGAATTACTCAAATGAAAATTGGGTTGAATTTTTAGACAGTTTTATGAACCAGGATATTATTAAGTTACAATAATTTTGAATATGTGGCTTGCATATGTTACACCCCTTGAAGGCTTGTGACGGTATATCATAACTCTTGAATATAAAGCATGAAGCTATCGCTTGTCAAGTATAGAAGTTTGACATGCGAAAATGGATATTATTTGGAACACATAAAGTTTCTCTTGAAGAAGAACTTAAATCATGTGCTTATTATCTTTGAAGTTTATACACGTTAGTATTAATAGTATTGATGGTGGTGCATTAAGTTTTAATTCCGTTGAATTATGTGGTTAATGGTTAATTTGTTAGCTTGAAGACTAATATGAAACGTTTAATATTCTTAGTTGCAATTACTTGAAGTAATATGTGTGAACTTCTCATGGAATAAATTAGATTTATATGTTTTCACATATAAACAATTGCCTGTTGCCTATCAAAATAAATTTTGCATTCATTTTATCCACAAAGAAGCCTTAATTAGCCACAAAGGTTATAGTTCTTTGTGCATCACTACCATGCGGTAGATGGGAAACTGAATTTCCTAAAAGCACATGAATAATTGGACTATACTAGCATTTTAATTGATCTTGGAAGGATCGATTTAGCCAAGAAAATGTATATGTCTTAGCAAACATGAGAACTAGAAGTTGTTCTCTACCCCGAGTCCTATGGTGTACAATCGAATGGTACATTGGATATGTGAAGTTCATGTCATAATCAATGAATACTAGAAGTATTATTTGAATTCTATGAAAGCATTAGAATTGATTATTCATAGATAATGCTTGAAGCAAGTTACTACTTAAAGTAATTATGGCATGAAAAAGGGGGAGTAATTTTGGATAAAGGCATAAGAAAATGTGGATAATATATTTTTAATAGGCATAGCCGTCCTAAATCAATATTTAAGTGTATGTATCAGACTTGAAGTTCTCGCGTCCTTTCCGCCGAGTTAACTTCTCTACCGCACTAATCGCAAAGTAAGCTTGTAGCTTTGTAATTTGTTGTTATCTATTATGTTAGACTGAATTTTAACATTCCACATTACACCCGCATGTGTATCTCATTGAGCTACAACTATCTCCGCTCTTGCATGAATATTAGCATAGCTAGCTAGTAGCTATTTTTGCGCTCCCCTCATAATCAAATTAGCTAGCTAGCATGCTATGTCTATATGGTTCCCGTTGAACTAAGGAATGCTTTGCTTTCGATGCATTGTATGCATAAGCAATAGATTGATCTAGGACAAGCGGCCTAAGATCGGGGGAGTGAGTTTATGAAATTTTTTCTCAATGGAGACTAACCCATTTGATGGGATGAATTATTGTGGAACTAAGGTAGTGGATAACACAATTATGATGATTTGGGATTTATGAAGAAAAGGCATTAAGGGATTTTTGCATTAATGGCAATTAGAAAATTCTAGAAGAAATTCCATGTGAACTTGTATGTTACGTATCTATATTTTTGTAGTATATGGTCCATATTTTTAATTGTATGAGTACTTGGATCAATTTATTAGGCTAAATAATAAAGAAGCTAGAGAATGAAATAGTTTTTCTAAACTATGTTTTGTGCATACCAGGGGGAGAACATCCCTGAGTTTATAGGAATGATGAACATTCTTAAGTGCACTTTAAGTATTCTAGCTCACTGCATAATGAATAATAACCTCCATGTTTAAATATGTGCGTGAATATTTCCCATAAAACCTAATCATAGCATACATAAATGGGCCTCACTTGTAGTTGGAGATATATGAATTTGAATTGTTTTAAGCCCATGATAGGGGATATCTATTGAAGTATGCTATTAAAGATCTAATATTGGCAATAGGGGAGAGAAAGCCTATTTTGAATGCCAAATATTATTTCCGAGAGAAGAAAAATGATCTAGAAAAACTATCACGCACTAAGTCAACTAATAGTTTGACTAATGCTCTTGTGAAAGCATGAAGCGGAGCATATGCCGATATTTTTATAAATGAGAGGAGTAACTTGAAGTTATAAACTAGAAGTTGTGTTTACTAGTAGTAAACTATGTATACTATCCAAATAAATCTACGGGGGGCGCTTTGTGGGTTCTAGTTTAGTATATACTTGTTAAATAGAAATAAAATGGAACTCCTCCATTCTCATGAAGAGAACGCCTCATGAAGAAGGTTGAGCACCTCATGAAGAGGATCATCATGAAGATGAAATCCAACATACTAAGCGCATCATCATTAGTGTTGGATATGTAGAACAATATACCATCTCTTATTTGGAAAATGACAGAGATAAAATATTCTCACATTGTGAGAGTATTGGGAGAAGAGAAAATAGTTGTCGACAACACTACCTCTTTAATTGCGAATGTTTCTCTTGTGAGAACCCGGATCCGGAAAATAAAGTCCATGGCAAAATCGCTTGTAGCGATTATATCGGGTCAATGAAGAAAGCAATTGAGGTTGAATCTCCTATTAAGAAGAAATGAATGTTCTCGCTATATCTCCGGCAAATGAAACAAATGAATATCGAATATGCAGTTAATTAGTGGATTATGAAAATCCATATAATTCTCGAAGAATATAAATCACAACTTGTAGAAATCTCATACTAAGTATTAAAGTCTAAGATATATATATTCCTAAATGAATATTCAAGTCTCAAGAAGAGCATATCCTAGAAGGACTGCAATCATTGAATGATTTTACAAAGGAATAACGCTATGTCATTGTGTATATCACTCATCTCGATCCAAGAGAGAATGTATCTCATAGAAGAGAATTGTTAATTCACTAAGAATGAATGTACATCCTTGAAGGAATTAATCCATGAAGGATTTACCGAGTCAATTTTTGAATAAACACCATTCATCCTTGAAGTAAATATAGACCCGAGAAAGAAAATAAGGAATCTTAAATACCGTGAAGGTGTCATCAAAACACTTAGAAAGTGTATGAAAAGCTAGCATGAAGTTAATGATATCCTCTAAGAATACCATAGAAGGTATGAGAATAATGGTGGTTTTGGCAATTGAATTATCCCCCCTAAATGCCAAATGCAAGGTTGGATTTGTACAATCAAAATCTCGAAGATTTATAGAATACAATTTGAAAATCCACTAAGGATTAATTATAAGTATCTAAACTCTAGTATAAGTTTGATACACTATCTAGAAGATATTGAATATTAATTTATTTACCCCCATAATCCTCTGAAAGGATCTATTTCTCTCAAGGATAATATATATTTGTTTTGCACAACTAATTGGTGGCCATTATGCATGAAGCATATTCCTCCTATATAATTCATAGAAGAATTATAAGCTAACTTTTATTTACACACATTTATGAAAAGGTGTGGTTTGAACAATGAAGTTCAAAGATTGGCTTTATGAGGGGAGCATATTTTATTGAATCGCCTTTAAGGTAAACCACTAGAATTACAAAGATCAAGTAGATCATATTTGCTAAAACACGTAAGTTTATGCATAAATTATGAAGATCAATACCTATTCATGAATAATAGTATATCCTCGAAGAATATATGACCAAGAAGGTTAAATGTTGTACTCTTTTTTCCCTATGTGAGTTTTTACTCGAAGGTTTCTCACACAAGGTTTTTAATAAGACAACATGTGCAATGCAATTAACGAATGCGATGTACTCTTTTCTCCAAGAACCGTTTTTTCCCACCGGGTTTTTCGGATGGAGTTTTTGATGAGGCATATGCATATCGTGGTAATCGCCCAAGGGGGAGTGTTGTAAAACACACGCACTCTTTCCTAGAAGGAAAGGAGAAGGAGTAATCCTAATCCTAGTCCGTTTGTATGTGGGCTCTTACCAAAACTCTTAGGCCTTGGCGTGGACTATATATACATGGGAGCTCTATGTTGTAATAACCAATAATTCGGATGAATAAAGATTAGTCTCCCTACATCTTGTGTCTACCTGCTCTACTTTCATCTACTACGTGATCATGAGAGACGAGAGGGAAGGTCCTAACCGCCGACGACGCTTTTCACAACATTTTTCTCATTGGGATGGATATTGGGGGATTTTTGGAGATGCTTACCGTCATCGACAAAGATGACCACTCAGGTCGGCAAGGCAACCGCATCCAGGCCCGGCCCGTTAAATTATAGACCCGAGGGAAGATATAAGCGATGGACCCTTAATATAATTAAAAAAATATGATGACAATTTCAATAATAAGTTTAGAAGTTGCTCAAAAAAATAATAAGTTTAGAAAAGTAAGTATTTAAATAAAATTGTGTCATAGTACTAAACTGCATCCTATGGGGTTCCTGAATTCCAAACTTAAATTAGTTGAGAATAAAGATTGAAGACAAGTGCAATTTTGTATAATTGTATGCGAAGACAATAGATGCAGTGATTGACGTGACAGAACAGATGCAGGCGGGGCTGCCGCTCGCACTCGCGTGCAGAAGCCAGACGGCCAGCTAAATTGACTCTCAGAAGCCAGACGGCCAGCTAAATTGACTCTGACGATCTCGCTCACACGGACAAGTATCACTACCCTAGGCCTTGTTTAGTTCATGGCAAATTTGGCATTCTGCATAGTAGCGTGTCAAATCAGCGCACTGTAGTATTTTGTTTGTATTTGATAAAAGTTATCCAAACTTTGACTAATTGAGGCTTAAAATGTTCGGCCTTTGAAAAGTACAACTATGCAATTAGTTTTGGTTTCATCTATATTTAAGACTTCACGTGACGCTTATTTATTTTGATGTGACGGGGAATAGGAATTCCAGCAGTGAATTTGGTGACAATTTAGGGATCTAAACAAGGGCCCTAGTCGATCTGTAGACTCGTAGTAGTGTATACTCCCTCCATCCGAGTTTAAGTGGACGTTTAGAGTTCAAAAAATTTCTCATATTAATCGGTCACGATAGGCCTGCTGACCGACAGTGTCCAGTCTGGTGAACGATTTCAGTTGTTTTTTATTCCCAAGTGTACAGTTACTACTATATTAAAAAATATCTGATGGGCTAGGATTGCTCTCGTCCACTCGTTTCCCGTTCCCCCACCGAGTCTCGTTCGGTCCGTTCCCTTCCCCTTCGAGCACCTAGCAGCAGGAGCCAAGATCCATCTTTCCCTTCTCTCCCAAATCTTCCCCAGCCAAGATCCATCGTTCCCTTCCCCTTCGCGCACGATGCGCCACCGTGGCCGACGCTTGCTTGAGGGTAAGAAGATTTCTACTGCCGGCGATGTTGACCTTGAAGCCCCGCTGTGGCCTGAAGTTTGGACTGCGGCACCGCCGCCGCCGCCGTGGCCATGGGGATCTACGGCGCTATCAGGAAGCGGCTGCATGGGGCGACGCGGCGTCCGAGAGCCACCGTGCCGCGTAGTGCGACAGCACGGAGGCGAGGCTCCTCCTGGCCCCGGATGTGGCCTCTGCTGCGGGCGGCTTGGACTGCATGGGGGCGATGGTGCATGTACAAGGTTATTTGCTCTCTATTCTCCACCCTCACCCACTCATTTATTTGCTGCTAAGTGTAAATTTAAATCGTCTTCATTTATTTGCTGCTAAGTGTAAATTTAAACCGTCTTCATGCATGTAGATGATGTGCTTTTGCTGCCATTAGAAATTACGAATTGACGTTGTTGTCACTTCCTGTACATGATAAACAGCTTGTAGTCTAATTATGGAGTGTGCTTTGTGAGATCAACTGATAATTAGCATAAACATCCACACATTTCTGTGATAAACATCCACACTTTTCTAATTTACAGCAGTACAACACCTGATTAAAGTCTTCTAATTTACAGCAGTACAACACTTGATTAAGGTTTTCTAATTTACAGCAGTACCACATGGTTACTACACATTTGAGACCACTGCTACCCATACTTAACCTGAGGAAGGACTCCTGCTATATTTACAGCAATAGCACACATGATTAGCACCCTATTAGGCTCCCAAAATTCCCATGGTCACAATGTACATGATATAATTAATTTTGTAGCGATGCCAACACATCCTCGATTAGCCGCACATCACATCCAAGGCTTTTGGGCAGCATGCCTAGTGCCTCTAGCCGATCTTTGTCAATGTGTGGAATCTTGTATCTATTTCCTCCACCGTCTTTCATCACCTCAATCAAACACCCCTGCAGTGTTAGGAACACTCTATTCAAAGTGTGTGGATCATACTTTTCAAACTCATTCTGTACGTTCGCGATCAGGTCATCCAAGTTCCTAGAGATTGTGTCATAGGTTAGGGATTGTAGAGAATTGAAGAATCCTAGGTCCAGCACATTCAAATCCGGGGAATTGGCAGGTTGGTTGATAAGTTGTATGTCAAGCCCTGTCTGTGCCACAGCAGTCTTAAACTCCTCATCATTCACTAGCACATGTGAAGGGGCATTATCTTGCTGAATATAAATGGTTTGTCCTCTAAGTTCATGTGGCCACCGTCGAACAATAGCGTCTAGAACTTTACTGATCAGATATGACCTCATAGTCCTCCGATCTACGTTGATAGGTTTGGTGACTTGGGCCCCCCTTCCTCTATTACGACTTTTTCTTTTTGCTGGTTCCTGTAGTAAATAAAATGAAGTAAGGACCTAAAATTTGTAGCACAAAAACTTGTAGAAACAAGTGAAACAATTGCATGCAAGACGTTGTATGTACCTTTCTAACAAAAGGCCATACTCCTAGTTTCCCATCAAAAATACAGTTACCTGCATCATCAAATATTGGTCTTCCAACTGCTGACAAGAACATAACTTTGCCAATACGATTCTTGTTTTGCACAGTTCTGTGTGGATCATCCTCATTGGGAGCCATATAATACTTTATGTACTTGCATGTTGTGTTGAACCATTTCTCGTCCATGTGGATGATGTTGTACATTTCGATGAACTTTGGGTCATGTGGCAATGTTCGTTGATCTAACATGGAAAGACACCATCGTAGCCTGTCTTTCTTATTTTCTTCCGTCAGCAAAGGCTTTAGCGTGCTAGAGTGACGTCGTAGTAGGCCTTCCTTGAACCATCTATGCGAGGGTGCTCTTCTTTACACCAATAGCTTTGGCTAGAGATTTTATAGTCCTTCTCCTGTGCAAGGGAACTCCAACAACATCTGATAGATTAATTTGTATTCTTTTGCGGCCACAGTTCTTTCTGCGTGATCTGACATCCACCGGTATTCCTTGTGCACGACATTTGCTTCGCTCTCCGCCAAACACGCCGTACTTGATATACGGTAACTTGGAACATTTGCGCAACTATATTTGTTGCATTCCTTTTTAATTTTCCATGATTACTTCTCTCAAGCAATGCTTCATATATTTGTTGTCGTTGCATATCTGTCAAATTTTTAGACTGATGTTTAGTATTTTCATTTCCTTGTTCATGTACTTCAATATCAGAGTCCTCCAACTCCTCTTCATCAAAGGTTATGTCCGCACCATCATTGTACACACCATACTCATGCATATCCTCGAGCATGTCTACAAAAAAATCGTAAGGCAAAAGCGCATGCGAATTTGTCGTTAAGACTGTTGGCAAAACAAAAATCCATGCTTACTTTGGAGACACATATATTAATAGATGCGGTATGTTTAGCGTTGAAAGGTCCCTTGTGGTTTTTGGTAATTGAGTGTCAATATTAGGTGAACTAATAATGTGTGATTGAGATAATACACGGAGATTAGTTCACATGAGTTGATGCAATGAAGGAGCTTATTGCATATGAGACATGACATGGAGTCGTGTGACCAAGGTGGTGAAGATCAAGACAAGGCTTGGCTTGATGGACCGGTTTGCAAGTGTGAAGGGCAAGTCGAGGCAATGAAGCGATGGACCGCGAGGCGGTGAAGCTTGGGCAAGACTTGGCGCCGACGGACCGACGCAACGGTGAAGAGCAAGTGAGGTCAAGATCGATGGACCAATAGTGTCACGTGATGATATGAAGTGGATCATATCATTTGGTGATCGTGTTGGTGCATGTGTTGCATCGGCAAGACTTGGAGATGGAGCGAAATGGAAATGCGCAAGGCAAAGGTATAACCTATAGGGCATTTCATTTCGCCGGTCATGAGGAGCTTAGAGAAGTTTATGACCGGGGTTTAGGATAGATGGCCGTACTATCAAGAGGGGCAAACTTGTTTGCATATCGGTCATCTAGTGCCACTTGAGCGATCTAACTTTTGCGATGTGTTAGGATCGAGTGGCGTGGTAAGAGCTAACCGGGCCTTTGAAATGATTGTGAAAAAGCTAACACACATGCACATGGTGATGTACACTTGGTGGTGTTGGCACATTTGCAAAGGCGGCGGTGATTGCGTGGGTTGAGTTGGGTTTGGGAACCGCTCATCCTCCCGCCGAGCTTGCGAGGCGGGATTCTGGCGCTTTCAAGAAAATGAGTTGCATATTTTCTATTGCGCCGGATGCATCGTGGTGGTGAAAACATGCTAGCCCTCGTGCTCAAGTTGGTATACTTGTTGGGTAGCATGTCGGGCAAAGGCGACGAGAAACGATGAAATTTCGCAGAAACGGCCGGACGGACGCGCCGACCGGACGCCGACGGAAAGCCGATCCTGACCGGACGCGATATCGGGAGCTCCGGCCAAGGCGCTCGCGAGAGCTCGCAGCGCTGCTTTGACCGACGCCGGGATCGGATGCGCGCCCGGCTTGACCGAACCGGACCGGACGCCGGCAGCCGCTGGTCGTGGGCCGTGAACCTTGTCGGTTGTGACCGACGCTTGATCGGACTCACGACCGACTCGGTCGGTGAGTCCGGCCGGTCGGCCCGTCCATGCGACACAGAAATTTGTGTTTTCCTCCCAACGGCTCTATTTGACTTGGGGCTATTTATACACCACATACCCGACCTTGTTCGGGTGTCGAAAGCACACTTGGGCCTTGGTGGCTTGTGTTGTGGTGCTTGAAGCCCTTCCACTCACTCTAACTTGATAGTGTTCATCCGATTGAGTGAGTGAGCGACTCTAGTGCGATTGCTTTGAGAGATTGCATCGTGTGGCACTAGGTGATCGTGTTGCAAGCCGGAGTGCTTGTTTCTGGAGGTTGCCACCTCCTAGACGGCTTGGTGGCAAGAGACTTCGTGAAGCACGCAACGGAGATTGTGCGGTGCTCCGAAGGAGGATTTGTGAGAGGTTCGAGCTCACCTCGCGGGATCGTGAAGAGCATCACTACTAGAGCGTGCCGGTGAGTACCTCCCCTTGCGTGTGTGGTGTCTTGCGGTGCCTTGTGATAGGCTCACTTGAGAGTGGTGTCTTGCGGTTGCCTTGCGGGCGTGCCTTGAGAGGCAAGTGATCGGAGAGTCACAATCGAAGAACCATCTAGGTGAAACACCAAAGGAACCACCCAAGGTGTTGGTCGACACAACGAGGAGTAGGGGGAAGTTGGCAAGCTTCCCGATACCTCGGTAAAAAACCACCGGTGTCAACTTGTCTACTCTTCTCCTTGGTTTGCATTCTCCAAATCACAAGCTTTGCATTTACATTCATATATATCTTGTGCTTGTGCTTGTGGAGTAGCTCTTGCAATTACTAGCTTGTGTAGCTTGTTAGTTGCCTTGCTTAATTTGTGTAGCTAAGTAATTTGAGCCTTTGGGTTAGGCGTGTGTCGCCTTGTCCATTGTGCATCTAGTGAGCTTAGGATTGGCTTAGTGCTTTTGCTCATTAGAATTGTGTAGGAGCTCACCTTTGTTTGAAGTACTAGTGCATAGGTTTGTGTGACCTTGCAATAGAAACGGTTAGGAGCTCAAGCTAGGCTTATCACCTCATCCGCTTTGTGTAGGATCTTTTGTGGTGATTTAGAGTCATAGCTAGAGGGGTGAAGTCTTGGCTAAGCGAATAGTTTTAATTCCGCATTATATTCGATTAGCCATCGCAATTAGTTTTAGTAAGGACTATTCACCCCCTCTAGTCCCCATCTCGACCCTACACGTGGTATCGGAGCTAGGTCTCTTATTTAGAGGTCTTAACCGACCAGAGAGGATGGTGACTAGTGGGCTAGATGATGCTTGTTTGAGTGGCACACATATTTTTTTGATGGCACACACTTTGCACGGTGGAAACACCATATGCTTGATCATTTTTTAGTGCCATGGGACCTAAGGTTTGGTGGGTTGTCACTCGTGGTCTCAATCTTGTCATGGACCATAGAAATCTAACCAAAGCTCAAAAAGTCCTATTTGATGTTGATATTAATGTTTATAGTTATTTACTTGATGCTTTGAGCTTTGAGTTGCATGACAAGGTGAATATCAAGAGTTCCGCACATATGTTGTGGGAATCCATCAAGAACACCTTTGGTGATGCCTCCACATGGGATGATGGCAAGTTTGAGGATGAGGCATCAAAGGTTGATGAGGACGCCACAAGTGATGCAATCGATGATGCTATTCTATGCACACTTGATGGTGAGGATGATGGCTATGAGGGTGATGATTCTACATGTTCATCTACATCACCGGATTGCTCTATGTCACATGGTGACACCAAGGTACCTTGTGGTGACATAGTTGTCGATTGTGATGATCCAAACTTTGAGCTCATATATAGTCTCATCCATGTTTTGAACAAAGAGGTTGCTAAAACAAGAAATTGAAAATGAAAACTCTTTGCTTAAGACAACATGTGAACAACAAGAGCATCTACTTTATGTTACTACTTGTTCACATGAGGTGCTAAAATTGGCTCATGAGGAACTTGGTGTTACTCATGATAACTTGGTACAAGACCATGCTTTACTCACTAAGATAATTTCAAATGAAAAATCTAAAACTAGTGACAGCTCATCACTTGGGTCAAATGATCAATCACATATTTGTGCTAACCCTTGTGATGTAGGCAAGAAGCATGTATCCACCTCTTGTGATAATTTATTGGATATGCCATGTTCTTCATCTTTAAATATTTGTTCTTCTATGTCTTGTGAGACTAACATTTTGAAGGAGAACAATGAGCTCAAAAATGAAGTGAAGAATTTGAGCAATAAGTTAGAGAGGTGCTATAACTCTCAAGTCACCTTTGAGCATATGTTGAAGAACAAAAGAAGCTTCGGTGACAAGAGTGGCATTGGCTTCAACAAGAGCAAGATCAAAGGCAAAAGATGGGGCAAGAGAAGATATGAAAGAGAAATGAAGAAGCAAGAACAAGAGAAGCTATCTCATTTCATGTGCTATCGGTGCCATGAAGCGGGACATCGTGCAAAGACTTGCCCAAATGAAGAAAACCTCAAGTTGAAGAAGAAAGAAGAGAGGCTCAAGCATGTCAAGTGCCGAAAGTGCAATGTTTGGGGTCACCTCACCTCAACATGCCCAACCAAGAAATTGGTAGAGCATCAAGAAGAGCCTCAACCAAAGCCACAAGTTGAGCAAGAAAACAATCCCCAAGATCAAGTCAAGATCAACCATGAAGATAAAGTTGATGACTTGAAGATGAAGAAGAAGACAAGAAGGGGTGGCAAGGCAAGAGAAAGGCATCTAACTCATATCCAAGATGCCAAGATGATGAGCAAGAATGAAGCTAAGAAATTGAAGTTTGTATCTAGTGAGAAAACCTATGCCTTGTCCATTGTGCATCTAGTGAGCTTAGGATTGGCTTAGTGCTTTTGCTCATTAGAATTGTGTAGGAGCTCACCTTTGTTTGAAGTACTAGTGCATAGGTTTGTGTGACCTTGCAATAGAAACGGTTAGGAGCTCAAGCTAGGCTTATCACCTCATTTGCTTTGTGTAGGATCTTTTGTGAGGTGATTTAGAGTCATAGCTAGAGGGGTGAAGTCTTGGCTAAGCGAATAGTTTTAATTCCGCATTATATTCGATTAGCCATCGCAATTAGTTTTAGAAAGGACTATTCACCCCCCTCTAGTCCCCATCTCGACCCTACAAGCGTTCCAACATAATATCAATTCCAAAATGCATTTGCTCAAAAAGTAATTTAGTCAATGTACTGGTAGAATAATTGAAGTAAAAAGGGTTGCTAATTTGAGGCTTACTGATCATTTGCTGCATCTCTTGTTCCCGCCCTGAGGCTTGTAGGTTGAGGTCGAAATCGTTGTCATCATGTGGACCATCAAAATTGATATCTCCATCTTGTAGGTCATCTGAAGCTTGTAAATTGAGGTCAAATACACTGTGTTCGTTTCGACTGTGAAAGTTGATATCTCCATGTTGTTGATGATCGTCCCCAGCAGCAAGGACTACAAAAAGGTGGGGACAAGGGTAGGTAATTGAATGTGCATACATGTGTGTATGAGTTATTTACTTGTTGTACGAATTAAGAGAGGAATTACCAGATCGGATGTTGTTGCTGTCCCTCACAAGCAGCAATGTTGAGATCTATTGCATGATGTTGTTGCTGTCCATCACAAGCAGGATTGTTGAGATCTATGGCATGCATAGCGTTGTGTTCCCCTTCGTAGAGATACTGTGCTTGACCTTGGAGTTGATGGACTTCATTTCCTTGCAGGAGGCAAACTTGATCTTCCTGAAGATGATGGATTTCGTCTCCCGATGTTGTTCATTGAGGTCAGGCAAGAGCTGTGTACTTTCTTCATCTGGTGCTCTATTTAGATCTATGGCCATGTTTGAAGAGGGAGTGGATTGTAGGCTGAAGAAGGTGGAGTGGATGGAGTGCTGAGGAGTTTGGACGAATTGGAGGAACTGGATGCCTCAGGAGCATGTGGAGTCTGTTGTAGGGGGAGTAATGGCGCCTGGAGTCTTTTGTATGGGGAGCACTGGCGCGGAGTTAAAATTTGAATTCCCAGGCGCAATGGGCGCCAAAGCGTTTCTAGAAGACCCTGTACTGGTCTTAGATGACTTTTTTTTTTTTATTTTTTTGTGTTGTTTTTATTCCTAGCCACACATTTCTTATGGACCTTGGTGCCACGTGCTATCGATGGGTGAGGCCGGACTTGGTTTTTTTTTTTTTAATTGCAATGTGCGCCGTCACACAGGTGGGCGAACGTAAGAGATGCCGCACACTTTATAGGGGCATTATGGTAATTTCACGTGCCATGTAAAGTTCCATGGTTCAAACCCATACGTCCACTTAAACTTGGATAAACTTGGATGGAGGGAGTAGGGGCCTACTTGATTGACATCCAATTTTTACCAAACCAAAATCATGGCATGCCAAAATTATGGTCATCATTTGGTTCATTGCCAAAGAATTGGCATCACTAATTTTTATGCCAAAGTTTTGGCAAATGTCTAGAATGTTCTTAAACTAATTATAAAAGAGAAATTTGGCAAGCCTTTATTTTGGCAATCAACCAAATGCACACCTATGTTTTTTGCCATAACTTTGGCAAGTCTTGTTTGGCAAGCCCAAGTTTTGGCTTACCATGATTTTGGTTTGGCAAAAATTGGTTGTCAACCAAGCATGCCCTAGACGTATATGATGGCTTGCTTGTTTCTTGGGCTAAGGTCTTGTTTAGATTGCAAGTTTTTTTCACTCTCTCTCCATCACATCAATCTAGGGATACATGCATGGAGCAAAAATATAGGTAAAAAATAACTAATTACACGCTTTGTTTCAAATCACGAGACGAATCTTTTGAGTCTAATTAGTCCATGATTGGATAATATTTACTAAATACAAACGAAAATGCTATAGGAGTTAGAATTCTAACATTTTGAATTCTCGACCCTAATCCGAACAAGGCTAAATACTATATGTACTATACTTTTTTTTTTTGATTGCACGCATAACGCAGACGCTCAACACACACGCACACTCACCCCTATGAACACACGTGTCGCAAACCCTACCCCTATGAGCACCTTCAAGAACTCGAGCGAGGCAAAAATCTTGAAGTTCGAAGTCACCACCGGCGCCTCGCTATCGACGGACGTCGCCTACCACTTAATGCATAGCGCCGAAAATCCCGAAATAAATCCAGGATAAAGTGTCGCATCCAGATTTAAACCCCGGGTGGGAGCCCCTAACCAATGACCTTTGCCATTGAGCTATGAGCCCCCTTGACACTATATGTACTATACCTACGACTAACGTATCCGGAGATGGGCCCCTTGGCCTCAAGGGTCCCCGGCTCAATTCTCCGTCGCAACCGGGCCCTCGACCGCATCATTCTCTCTCTCTCCACTCCACGCCAGTCCTCCCAGTCCGACGCTAAGGCGCGGAAAGGCTTGCCTCGCGCCGTGAGGCCTCCTCCGGGGACAGTACACCACCGTTCTTTTTTCGACTACATTCACCGACATGCGGGGCGGGTCTTCCCGGCCCCGCGCAGTCACACGGTGCCGGTCGCGGAGCACGACCGCACGACGCGGCGCGGCCACAAGCGCCAAGGCCGCAGCCGTGGCTTTCGCTCGCTCGCCTCCACGCCGCCTCTCATTCGCACCGCTCCCACCCACATCCTCCACCTCTCTTTCAAAAAAAAAAAAACATCCTCCACCTCTCTCTCTCTCCTCCTCGCACGCATCCAATTCTCGACCGTGGCGTGCTGCCGCTCTAGCATTTCTTTGCTAGCTGCTAGTACACGCCAAAGATTAGAGCAAGTATAATAAGCCTACGTGAGCGGGCGACTCGGTGGACACGTTGGAAAAAAGCAACGCTGGCGGAGAGAGAAGCCAAGAGAGAGAAGGAGGCGGGCGATTCATCAATCGCCGACGGAAAGCGGGCGATTTGCTTTTTGTTCTTCGCTGCCGCGCTCTCATTGGCTTGCAAGGCTGCCGCACCATAAATGAAGGTGCGAGTCCGTCGTCACCAGCTTCGGCAACTCGGTGAGCTGGAGGGCAAGACGCCCGCAAGTCGACGGAACCATTATCCTTGCTCTCAAGGACATATCGTGCGATTCGAGGGTGGGCTGGCACGGCCACCGTAACACAGAAGGAAAAAAAAAAGCGCGCATGTGGGTGTTTGGCCACTATTGCCATGGGTGCTTGGCTAGTTACTAGGCGTGCAGGCACGGGCTCGCTCGGTCCCCACCTCGGCAATCGCGCCTTCGTGCTTCCGCGGCCACAACTGTTGCGCGTCCTCCCGTCGTTCCCTACTGGCCCGGCGCGGCGTCGTGCTGTTGAGAGTCTTGTCGTACTGTCGCGCGGGGTGCCGTGGTGGACTGAGACAAGACCTGACACTGGTCATAAATGCAGGGTTGCTTGGTTGCTCCTACCGGTCCTGTAGACCACCCAGCGCAAGTAAAGGATGAGTGTGTGCTGCGTCCGGGTTTAATTTTTTTTTTAACACCTCTCATCTGCAGCTGTAGCATCTGTTCGTACATAAACACACACCTACACCACACACACGCACACCTCACACACACCACCTGTATACAATCAGACCTACAACTATACACAGATACCAAGACGCGTCCATGGAGAGATTACTAGAGTCATCGAGACTCCGACGACGGGTGCGTCACAGTCCCGTTGTGGCTCCACGCGTTGAGAGGCTCCTATAAAAATTATTCTAGAAATAAATCCCGGTGAGACACCCAAGTGCGATCGCTGAGGATCGAACCCAGCCCTTTTGCTATAGATGCATGAAATCTACTGTAGCAATAAAATACTCTAACCATGCTGGCACTGTAAGAGAACTGTGAGCTTCAGGCGTGCGCTCCCAATGTGTGGACCTGCGAAACAGTGAGGCAGTCTGCGTGTGAGTGGGGACCACATGGAGTGGGTGCTGCTGTTCTGGTCTTGCTCTCTTGGTCGCCGCGCCTTCCCACAGTACGCCCGTCGCTCGCCCGCCGATCGCAGACCAGCACGCCGCGTTCACACACACTGGTCGCCCCCCGCACGCTCTGTCACCCTACAGTGATACGACTTGTGGGCCGACACAGTTTAGCCAAACAGTGATCCGACTTGGCGCAGTCACGATTTGCACCAAAGTTTACTGGTGTTTACAGTACTATTTTGGATATTAACATACTCCTGAGTTTTGGGACTCCCGGGTCCTAAATAATAAAATATTTACAGCCCTTTGTAAAACGGAGATGTTTAGTTTTCATTTTGCCAAAAAAACTAACCAAAATCTTAAATCTTTTGAATTTTGGAGGAACTAGTAAACAGATTTTTCATAAGGTGGGGTAAGGGAGGCACGGGCTCCCAAGCACATTTGAGCTGTTTTGGCTTATTCAGGTCAATATTTAGATTGGAGAATTAATAACTTTTTGCCAAAAAAAAATCATGGTGTTTCATTAGTAGGACAAAAAAAATCAAATTTTTTTAGGTTAAATGAGAAACTAAACACCCTCAAAGTTTTTGCATGGTTGGACGAACTAAATAGGCCCACAAACCAAAAACAAAAGGACCTATCTCGCTAAACAGAGATGACAGGTACGTGCTCACTCTGTCCATTTATTTTTTTTCGTATTAGTCTTTGATGCAATAACTAAGGATCAGTAAAACAAAGTAATAATTTGCATTCAAATCATGGTGCAGTTAATGAGTTACAACAATGAGAAGTCAGTGAACAATAAATGGAGACAAAGAGCAACCAATGGGCACCAAATGTGCATCACCTAGGAGGAGCCAAATTTGTGGTCCCAACTAATATTAAAGAGATTTTTAGAAAATATTTTTTTCTTAGATAAAGAAGATAAATGCAAGGATGGAGTATATAACTAGAAGCAGTGGTACTAACCTCTAATATTAATTTCCTTTAATAAAAATATGAGCAACATTTATGTTTGAAAATAAATATATTAAAAATCTAGATTCAAATATCTTTCTAATAACATTAATTATGCATTATAAATATTAATAATTTTTAATATAAAATTCTCAGTAGTTATTTATTGAAAAACGTAAACGACAGATATTTTGGAACGGAGGCTGAGTACCTTCTGGCAGATATGCATGACGTTCCTCACTGTATCCACATGTGAGCAGCTGTTGCATAAAGGATGAGACATGTGAGCCTATTTCTTGCATGGTAAAAGTTAATGCAACGTAGTACTGACGTTTCTCACTGTATCCTGTTACTTTGGGTTACAAATTATAGAAAATAATAAAATTGGGACTGAGGGAGTAGTAAAACGTACCAACATATCAGAATGTTTTTAGAAGTGGTTCACTAAGTATCCATATCCATCGTACGCTATATCCGTATACGTATATCGATATTGTTGTAAAAACACACGGACTCTTTCCTAGAAGAAAAGGAGAAGGATGAATCCTAATCCTAGTCCGTTTGTATGTGGGCTCTTACCAAAACTCTCCGGTCTTGGCTGGACTATATATATGTGGGAGCTCTATGTTGTAAATAACGAAGATTCGGATAAATAAAGAATAGTCTCCCTACATCTTGTGTCTACTTGTTCTACTTTCATCCACTACATTGATTGTGAGAGACGGAGAGGGAAGGTCCTAACCGATGACAAGTTTCACAACACGTTATCAGCACGACAAGCTCTTCGTCGACATCGCCGTTGAAGCCGCCGCCGATCTTCAAGACCGACGCCGTGCCAACGCGCCTCGCCGCGACTACTTCGACGACGCCGACATCCCCGACGTTGTTAGCGGAACGGATCTCGCTACCTCGCCGCTACAAATCTGCACCGCATCGACTCATCGTCACGCCGGCAGGTCCCCCGGCCTAGCCGAACTATCCTATGCGACGACCCTTCGTTTTCCTCGAATTCAAGAACAAAGGTACGAAGAATCGCATGTAGCGATTTGCTTCCATGTGTGTTTTCCGTACATGCAAGACACATAGTTTTGTACATGAAGTACACATAGTAAATACGCACACATATAGGTTTATCTATATATGATAAGGGTTATTAATTAAAAAAAGGGTGGCTTATGGATTTTCCCGGCTTGCATGCCACAAGTTCGAAACAACACGCCGCTGACTAGCGTGCGCCATGGCAAGAAGTCGCCGCGGTTTGCCCGTGCAGACCATGCATACTAATGTTTGACCACCGGTAACATTATCTATTTTCTCTCGACTTGTAACCATGAATCGAAGAGCAAAGGGCATGAACTCAATGCAAACGCTAGAAAGAAAAGTAGTCCGCCCGCATGCCTATGTTCCATGTATGCTCTCTCGCATTGTCGCACATATCGACGACACCGCACGCCAATCGCCTCTGACCGAATTCCATTGGTGAGGACGACATAGCCCGTAAGCTATCCACAACATCATGCATCTACTTGTAAACCAGCCTGCATGACCACAATATCCGTCACGTGGTTAGTATGCCGTGGTGCCGCCTGAGCCCGGATCTCCGTGGATAGACCCGCACGCCTAGGCTCTAATGCGCGCTACCTAGGCTAGCAAGAAGCCAAGAAGGCTACGGGCGGCCGTCAAGACTCGTGACTCTCAAGAGAAAAGCAAGAAAATTTCCTTTTGAGATCCCCGAAGGACTTTAAACCATGTACGAGAATATAGGTCAAATTAAAAGAAATTGAGCCGCGGAAAACCGAAAAAAAATCCAGCAATATTAAAAAAGGAGGAGGGTTCAATAAATCTGAAATTTATGAACAAGACCCCGATTCTTGCGTAATAGACCATAGGTCAAATATTCGAAGAATATATTCGCTATATTGTCCGGTAACCATGAATTGGTGGTGTTTTTGAATATAAACCCCAGGAATTTTCGCTTTTTAGAGCATTTTCTGAATAAATTAACCCTAGACCATATGTTTACACATATTTACTATATTTCTCACCCGTATGTGTGAACGTGTATATACATATTAAACCCGAAGTTTAATGGATGTTTTGCCTAGCTTTATCTTTCTCGATTTAAATAGTAGATTGTTTTTAAAAGTTCGCTACACTTAGAATTTAATTCTGAAATTTTCTAGTGCAAATGTGTTATGAGTTTTATACCATGCAACTATAAGAATAAAAATCTTGAATGATTACACTAGAAACATGGTATAAGGTGTATGAGCTCTCTAAATCCTCTGGACCTTAGACTTCACTTTTGAGAGACTCATATTTATTTTTCCTAGCATATGTTTTTTTTGGGATGAATAAATGCTTGGTATAAATTCTGAAAATTTGCATATACCATAATCCTAAAAATGCTAGGACGCTTCTAAGAATATTTCGAGTAACCATCCACTGCTTTTTTTTTTGCACCTTGCTAGTCGTTTACATGTAGTAAACTTATATGCACATGGTCCAAGTTATGGTATTTTGCATGCCTTAAAAGAAGATGCAATATCCTAAAATTACTCCGAAAGTAAAAATATTTGTTACGGTCATTATTAAATCCATGTAGGATATTTTGCTACCATTGAAGTGTAGTAAACTCAAGATATATATTTCGAATTACTCTCTAGAATGAGTATATGGCCGATAGAAGTAACAAATGCATTGTGGGACTCATTGTATGAGTAAAATCCCAAATTATGATTATAGAATATCATATTGCATTGAAGGTCGAATTTTTGAAGCTTGTATGCTTAACACGCTCTATAAACAATAGCTTGAAGCTTTGTAAATGTCTTGAAGACAAGATGGTAAATAAAATTTTATCAAACTATATTCTAGAAGAAATATCTCTTGAGTATAGAATATCAAAGAGCAATATAATACATGAAGTATTTGAATTTACCATTAGAAATTACTCAAATTGAAAATTGAGTTAGAATTTTTAGACAAATGACTTTATGAACCAGATATTATCGATTGCAATAATTTTGAATATATGGCTTGCATATGTTACACTTCTTGAAGGCGTGTGACTACATATCATAACTATTGAATATAAAAGCATGAAGCTACCCCCTTGTCAATTACGACATGCAAGAATGTATATTATTTGGAACATATAAAGTTTCTCTTGAAGAAGAACTTAAATCATGTGCTTATATATTTGTTATCTTTGAATTCCATATCCTGAAGTATTGATAGTAGTGGTGGTGGTGCATTAAATTTTTAATTCCCGTTGAATTAAGTGGTTTATGGTTAATTTATTAGCTTGAAGACTAATATGAAATGTTTAATATTCTTAGTTGCAATTACTTGAAGTAATATGTGTGAACTTCTCATGGAATAAATTAGATTTATATGTTTTCACATATAAACAAATTGCCTATTGCCTATCAAAATAAATTTTGTATTATTTTTATCTCGCAAAAGAAGCCTTAATTAGCCACGAAGGTTATAGTTCTTCGTGCATCACTACCATGTAGGTAGATGGGAAACTGAATTTCCTAAAAGCACATGAATAGTTGGACTATACTGGCATATTAACCGGTCTTAGAAGGATCGATTTAGCCAAGAAATTGTATAATCCTAAGTATTTAAATTTTAATCTTGAGAGCTAGAAATTATATTCTACCCCGAGTCCTATGGTGTACACCTGAATAGTACATTGGATATGCGAATTTCATGTCATAATCATTGAATACTAGAAGTATGATTTAGATTCTATGGATGCATTAGAATTGATATTCATAGATAATGCTTGAAGCAATTACTACTTGAAGTAGTTATGGCATGAAAAGCGGAAGTAATTTTGGATAAAGGCATAAGAAAGTGTGGATAATATATATTTAATAGGCATAGTGTTGGTATTTGTTATGCTTACAGAGAAATAGATAGATCCGCAAGCGCACGGATGTCCAAAGGAGCATTTCACCCGGGAGGGTTTTAAATATCGAATCCACGAGGAAGACAAGATAAACAATTCATTTGATTAAAGACAGTTGATAGAAGACTAATGAGATTTGGTGGTTTAGCATTTACTTAAACAGGATGAGCCAATAATAGATAATAATGATAAGGCATATGAGACAGTAGAGGTGCACGTGGTGAGCATAGGATAAGATTAATTCCTAGTAAGATTAGGATTGGATTTATGACAAAGGGACAGTTCTTAAGTAGCATACAAAGAATTTACAAAGTGTTTAGACAGGCATAGCATAAGATCATATATATATCAAAACCATAAATAAGAATGTGCACCTCAAGATTACTTAAGAAAATCGAGAACGAAACAAGATAATCCCAAGAACCATTATCGACTAGTCTTATACACGGGGGATGGATTGCAAAGGACTCAATAGTGTTGTCACCACTACGATCTACCACACGACCCTAAGATATAAGGTGAATCCGCAAAATAAATTATATCTAAGCACCATGCTTACATACTCTCTATTACCTAGCATACAAATTGTAATATACTAGAGCTCTACGAATAAGTGCTTTGAATTACTATGAATAATGAACATATCAAATATGCTATGACTAGAATAAAGTGTAAGTAGACTAATTGCATGCATAATAATGAAATAGCACAAAGGTGTATGAGAACAATAATTATATTGATCCATAGTGTAACTTATCGATCCGAACCGGAGCATACACTCTCTTTCTCTAAACTCGACTTTCTATCTAAACTAGGCTCTAGATTAGAGCTATGAATTAGCTATCCTATCTCTTGGTGTCTCCTCTTCTACTCCCGTCTTGGCTTCTTCTTGATCTCCTTCTTGATGATGACTTGAGGCTTCGATCAATTCTTGATGATGACTTGAGGGGGTCTGGGGCTGTTTATATATGGGTCTTCCTCTGTCTCTTCAAATTTCAACAAGCGATGTGGTATTAATCTTCGTACTTCTACCGACACCCTCGGATCAAACCGACCATAAACGACCGGATTAGATTGCGCCTTTAGAGGCGGTTGAGGAAGGTTCCGAGACCGGCAAACTTGGCCGCCACGCAGGGCCGATCGGCCCCATTATTACGATCGGCCCGGGGGTTCCTCTCTGGGTCCCGCGACGTGTCGTGGCTTCTGGAGTCTTCTAGATGATGTTTTCTTCGGTGTTAAGTTTCGTTCACGTCGGGAGTAATCCGGAGCCTTCTAGACTTGTTTCGAGTTGGATTGCGCTATGCTACGCCGGTCGTATGCCACGCCATTTCGGCCGTTTTTCTGTTAAGTCCCTGCAAATCACAACTTTACCAAAACTCATGGAAATCATTAGTAGAAATCCCTAATAAGGTTATCTAATTATATTTTAGTCCTTTTCCATGATTTGTTGATGCATAAAAATATGAGTTAGTGAGCATCAACAAACTCCCCCAGCTTACCTCTTTGCTAGTCCCTAGCAAGACTCGTGGTGTGTTACCAAAACAAATCTCAACCAAGGTAGGATGAAAAATTCGTAATCATAAACTTGCTTGTATCTACTTGAGAGCATGGGGTTTTCATCATACATGAGTCTTGGACTATTGAAAGATAGAACAATTAAGTCAAAACACCATGTCTCAAGTTCGTGGTTTCACTATAACTCGAGTTTTTACAAAGATTATATAAAGTGAAAGCACGTAGTGTTCCCGTATGACAACAAATAAGAGTAAACATTTAATTTCTTAGCCTTTTCTTTGCCTCTTTTGTTTCTAAAAATATATCTCTCTTTTATGGCAATAAATTTAAGAGAACCTTGGGTTACATGACAACTTATTTGGAGAGGTGAGCTCTTCTCGCTCGTATTGACTTTTGTCACTTTCTTCTCTCTCCCTTTTTTCTTTTCTTTTTTCGAGATGTGGGCTCTACTCGCCCCTCGAACACTTGTCCATTTTTCATCTCTTTTATTAGGAGGTAGGCCCTTCTCGCCTAGTAGAACACTTGTTCATTTCTCTCCCTCTTTCTCGTCTCACTTTTTCTCTCATATATATATTTTTTTTTTTTATTTTTTATTTGTCATGCCCAAGTCTCTTGAAAAGCATAGAGAGATATATAATGTAAGCAATTTTAGCATATTTTCAACAAGGCATTTATTTTATTTTATCGCTCATGTCATACAGAGACTCATTAGAATTTTCAAAGATTAATACTCCGTAATTTATGTCACGTTATGAACAAGATAGATAGTAGCTCAACTTTTATCATATCATATCGTCCAATTGCCTAGACTTGAAATTTAAGATCATACTCCCACGTAACTCAAGCTCAAAGCATGTTTTAGAATCTAAACAATTATATCCATGTTCTGGAGAAGTAAAGATGGTAAACTAGGCATTTATTACGTAGGAGCAACATCTATCATATTCTTATAGCATAATTCATCACTCTTTTATTATTGTTCTCATTTTTTTTTTTATGACACACCTAAATATATATATATGTATCAAAACCAAAATTTATTTATACTAGCTAGCTTAAACAAACCTAAATATAAATATATAGCCTAAATAATTAAAAACCATAGTAGTATAAATAGGTAAATAGATACTTACCTCGGGGCACTCCTTCCCCAAGGGTCCGGCGGTTGGTTGGTTGGTTGGTTGGTTGGACAGGGGTTTCCCTCACCAGGTTTTTAATGGGGACCACTCCCCAAGCTGCTTGTTGCACTCACCTATGCCTCATACGGCCGAAGAGCCTTTCCAGCTGTTCGGTATTGGTCTCCACCGAAGTCTTGAATGTCGTCCCAACCGTTTCCCTCTTGGCGAACACCGCCGGGTCGCGGTACTGAATCCCGCAAAAGAACGGCGGGCGGCATAAATGCCGCATGACTACCTTCTCCGCATTTCCCGTGGTGGGCAGCGGTCCTCCCGGTAGGCACGGCGTGGATACGGTGGCACGAAGCCTTCGTGACGCCTGGTATGCCGCGCCCTCCCGGGTTTGGTCACCCTCCTCAGAATGGGACGTTGAAGCTCGTGGATGGTCGACGATGGACCGGTTGTGCCTCGCATATTTATCAAGAAAGTTTGCACAGACATATGCCCAATCCCGGTTAGGTAACGGGATTGCATCATTATTGTGAAGGTAGTAGTACGCTCTTGATCTTTTTTTTTTTTTTCACCCAAATGCCTTGCCTAAGTAGTCGTATCCTATGATCTCCCGTGGGGTGGTTATGTAAGTGATGGTAGTGTCGCCACCCAAAGAAAGCCGAGATCACCGGGCTATTCGTGTGATTAAAGAAGTACAGCTTTATGTCCCCAACCAAGTTGGGAAGCGTCCACCCGTTGTTCCACTAACGACTTAACAGTGAGACGAAGTTCTTTTTAACAAATGCATATAAGAGAGCCGCCTCGACGCCAGACAGTGATGTTGTCCTTTCGTGGGAAGAGGACAAGGGCCATCCATTTGTGCAGAATCTTAAAGTTGGGAGGTGGATATCATTAGTGCGAGGCCGGTGAAACATTCCCTTCCCAAAGATTTCTTGCCGAACACTTCCCCTCGTTAAAGTCACTCAAGGCGGCGGTTACATCTATGGGGCAGCCTGATTCAAATCCTAAAGCAAAGGTTCGCTTGTTTCCATGTCATAGCGTAAGGTTGACGGAATAACCGAAAGTTACCCCGCTCCCATCCTCGGTATACTCTAAAGTGCACGTAAATTCTATGGTGAGAAGTCGGCACCCCCTCGAGGTGTCGTAAAAAAGATGACCATCCCAAAGAATTGAAAAATATATGTAAACTCCGGTAGAATCCCTATACGGTCCATGAATTCATTATCTAGCATAGGAGTTAATACGAAATCTCTATTTTTCGCCTTTGTTATACCGACTTCTTTCTTCCCCCTCCTCGTGTATGGAGATGAACGTCCCAAGGTTAGATTCTACCTTGGCTAGGCGAGGCCATTAGTGATGGAGAAGCGGTCGGTGACGGCGCCGCCGGGTGTCGCTGCTCATTGCTCGCTCGAACCAGCCCGGAGTTAGAGCGTGACCTCGGAACCTTCCAAACATGGCTGATATTTACTTGGGATTGGCTAGAGGGTTTCTGATTGGAAAGGAGGATTATCTCCGAAGATGTTTCCTCTTCCTAGTTTTCTATTCTTTTCTCCTCTATTTCTCTCCTTCTCCTATTCTGCTCGAGGCAGCTCTACTTCTCCTTGGAAGCCAGAAAATTGTGTTGTTTGTGATGAGAAATGGTGAGGGCTGGCTGCCCCTTTTATAGGGCAAGGAGGGGAGACCGATCGGCCTGTTTATTGGGCCGGTCGGCCCCCAAGTGGGGCCTACCTAGGTGCCCTCTCCACCATCCATACTTTGCTGAAATTTCACGCTAGAATAGTATATGTTAGGTCAAGTGGAGTAATGCTGGTGGAAAATGGATGGAGGAGAAAAAAAAGGGAATAAAGAAAGTGGTGATTTGATGTTTTGTCCCTATGACATGTGGGTCCCACTTGTAAGGTTGCATTATTTTTGTATTTTCTGAATAAAAATGAATAAATAAAGCAAAGAAGAAGTAAAATTATTTTTATGCCACCACGTAAAAGTAATTATACGGGTTTCCACTCCGCAAAAATTATTAATCATGGGGCGTAATTTTTCTTTTTACTGTGAATGTAAAAGTGCAGGAATTAAATTGCAGAAAAATAAATGCAAGGAATTAAATTTTTACCGAAGTTACCCGACGGCGAGGGTCCGTAGTTAAGGTCCTCGAACGGGGACCTTCGATCTTCTAGTCCTCCTGCATCCTCCATCGGAGAGGATGTTTCTCGTCCCGCATCGTCTCCTCTTGATCGATCATGTTCGCATTGGTGGCGAAGTTCCAGTCCGGGTTTGAAGGCGAACTTCTCCTCCTTTCCGTTGATCTCAAATGTGATTTCTCCAAATACGACGTTGATGTGAGCGTTGGCGGTGCTTAGGAATGGTCGTCCCGAGAATTAGTGAGACCCCGAGTTCGGGTGCATGTCCGAGACAACGAAGTCAATCGGTACAAAGAACTCCCGGATCCTCACCGGGACATTTCTCGCGATTCCCGACGGTAGCGAACCGATTGATCTCGCTAGTTGTAGACACATCGATGTTGGAACCAAGGTAGGGTGCTTGAGCTTGTCGAAGACAACCTTGGGCATCACACTGACACTTGCTCCAAGATCGCAGAGTGCATTGTTGAAATATTGATCTCCGATTGAGCACTCTATAGTGGGGCATCCCGGATCCTTTTTCTTGATAGGTGATGTGTTTAGGATTGCCGCACTACACTCTTCTCGTTAATTTGATGATCTCTCGTGGTTGGTAGCGGTCTCTTCTTGTTCAGATATCTCCGATGTACTTGGCGTATGTCGGGACCTGCATAGCATCTAGGAGAGGTATGTTAACGTAAAGCTTTTGGATTACCTCTACGAATTTGCCGAATTGATCATCAACTTGAGGTCTTCTCGTTCTTCTTGGATATGGTAGGAAGTTGGTGTCGTGAAAGTCTTGTCCTCGCGGGTTCTTGGCGCACAACTTCTTCTACGCCATCATCCTTGTCTTGGGAATGTTGGCCGGTACTACGGGTGGTGCAACGGTTGCAAAGCCGTAGGTTTCCTAGCCGGGTCTTATCGCGCCGTCGGCACGGTGGATCGGTGGTTTGCTTACCACCTCTCGCTCGATGTTATGTACCGCCATGATTAGTGGCAACAGTGCATAGCAGCGATAAATTTTGATAATTTTGATTCTAGTTTGATATTAAAAGCAACTTGTTCTTTTATCATAGCAGAAAAAGTTATCCATTTTAGCATTTATATCTCCTAGAATTTTATCATTAGCAATTAACTTCTTAGAGAAACCATCATTGATTTTAACTTGCTCTTCAATTAGTTCTCGTAAAAGAAGGTTGCTTGAATTTATTACCCGAATTAAAATTATTACCCGAATACTTACCTACGTAAGTTGGTCGTGGTTGCGGTCTTCTCTTTGGGTTGGTGCCGACTTGTGAACCACCAAGCTTGAACTTTTGAAGCGCTCATGTAGTCTTGTAAAGCTTGTCGATCCTTCTTGTAGTTGGCTCGCTTCCTCTAGCCAATTTAGTAGCACGTCCATCCCAGCTTGATACGCCTTCTTCTTCTTCTTGTTCTTCTTGTACTTCTTCACTTTGATGACAAGATTGGGTGTTCTTCAGTGGTCCAAATTGATTTTCTCGATATTTTGCACATAAGTATGTCGGCTTTCCCCGGTGTGAGTGATAGGAATGATCCTCCAAAGAAGGGCGCCTAGATGCTCTCTTGGTTTTTGATTTAGTCCATGGTAGAATCCTTGTAAGAGCATCCATTCCTCCATTCCATGGTGAGGGCAATCCGATATGTATTCTTGCAAACGTTCCCACGCCTCGAATAGATTCTCCCTTCTCGCCGTTGAAAGTTGGCAATTTTTCCACGTAAGGCATTGGTTTTGCCTATGGGGAAAAAAACTTTGCTAGAAATGTGGTTGAACATTTCTCCCATGTGTCTATCTTCTCGCTCATTGAGTAGAACCATTGCTTTGCTTTTCCCAATAGTGAGAAAGGGAATAAGCGGAGCAGATCGTGTCCTTGGGAATGTCCTTGATGTTGATGGTGGCGCCTATCTCCATGAAGGTCCGAGATGAGTGCTTGCATCTTCATGTGTCTTTCCTTCAAACGGGTTAGCTTGTACCATGTTGATGAGGCTTGCCTTGAGCTTGAACTCATGATTGATTGGAAGTGTCGGTCCAAAGGCGAATGTTCTTGATGTTTGGAGCGAGAACTCTCGCAACGCCTTTTCGTGCATGGCTTCAGAACTTGGTGTTGCTTCTTGGGTTGACTTGATTCGATGGTCTAAGTGTAGTGAATCACAATCAAACCTGTTAATACCCTGCGAATAAGATAGAAAAAGACAATAAACGGGTAAATCTGTTTAAGCAGGGATGCTAAGTAGCAAAATCCACACTTAGTATTCATCTATCGATAATCAAAAGAATAGCAATCAAAATCTTCCCCGGCAACGGCGCCAGAAATGCTTGTTGGTATTTGTTATGCTTACAGAGAAATAGATAGATCCGCAAGCGCACGGATGTCCAGTGAGCATTTCACCCGGGAGGGTTTTAAATATCGAATCCACGAGGAAGACAAGATAAACAATTCATTTGATTAAAGACAGTGATAGAAGACTAATGAGATTTGGTGGTTTAGCATTTACTTAAACAGGATGAGCCAATAATAGATAATAATGATAAGGCATATGAGACAGGTAGAGGTGCACGTGGTGAGCATAGGATAAGATTAATTCCTAGTAAGATTAGGATTGGATTTATGATAAAGGGACAGTTCTTAAGTAGCATACAAAGAATTTACAAAGTGTTTAGACAGGCATAGCATAAGATCATATATATATCAAAACCATAAATAAGAATGTGCACCCCGAAGATTACTTAAGAAAATCGAGAACGAAACAAGATAATCCCAAGAACCATTATCGACTAGTCTTATACACGGGGATGGATTGCAAAGGACTCAATAGTGTTTGTCACCACTACGATCTACCACACGACCCGGCATATAAGGTGAATCCGCAAATAAATTATATCTAAGCACCATGCTTACATACTCTCTATTACCTAGCATACAAATTGTAATATACTAGGAGCTCTACGAATAAGTGCTTTGAATTACTATGAATAATGAACATATCAAATATGCTATGACTAGAATAAAGTGTAAGTAGACTAATTGCATGCATAATAATGAAATAGCACAAAGGTGTATGAGAACAATAATTATATTGATCCATAGTGTAGCTTATCGATCCGAACCGGAGCATACACTCTCTCTTCTCTAAACTCGACTTTCTATCTAAACTAGGCTCTAGATTAGAGCTATGAATTAGCTATCCTATCTCTTGGTGTCTCCTCTTCTACTCCCCGCCTTGGCTTCTTCTTGATCTCCTTCTTGATGATGACTTGAGGCTTCGGATCAATTCTTGATGATGACTTGAGGGGGTCCGGGGCTGTTTATATATGGGTCTTCCTCTGTCTCTTCAGCTTCAACAGGCGATGTGGTATTAATCTTCGTACTTCTACCGACACCCTCGGATCAAACCGACCATAAACGACCGGATTAGATTGCGTCTTAGAGGCGGTTGAGGAAGGTTCCGGAGACCGGGCAAACTTGGCCGCCACGCAGGGCCGATCGGCCCCATTATTGGGCCGATCGGCCCAGAGGGGGTTCCCCTCTGGGTCCCGCGACGTGTCGTGGCTTCGGGAGTCTTCTAGATGATGTTTTCTTCGGTGTTAAGTTTCGCTCACGCCGGAGTAATCCGGAGCCTTCTAGACTTGTTTCGAGTTGGATTGCGTTATGCTTACGTCGGTCGTATGCCACGCCATTTCTCGGGCTTTTTTCATTAAGTCCCCGCAAATCACAACTTTACCAAAACTCATGGAAATCATTAGTAGAAATCCCTAATAAGGTTATATAATTATATTTTAGTCCTTTTCCATGATTTGTTGATGCATAAAAATATGAGTTAGTGACCATCAACACATAGCCATCCTAAATCAATTTTAAAGTGCATGTATCAGGACTTGAAGTTCTCGCCCGTCCCTTCCGGCCGAGTTAATTTTCTCTCGCACTAATTGCAAGTAAGCTTGTAGCTTTGCATTTTGTTGTTATCTATTATGTTAGACGTAATTCTAACGTTTCACATTACAACCGCATATGTATCTCATTAAGCTACAAGTATTTCAACTCTTGCATGAATATTAGCATAGCAAAATTTTATAATTGTGGCTAGTAGCTATCTTTGTGCTTCCCTCATAATCAAATTGGCTAGCTAGCATGCTATGTCTATATGGTTCCCGTTGAACTAAGGAATGCTTTGCTTTCAATGCATTGCATGCATAAGCAATAGATTGATCTAGGGCCAAACAAATTGACTAAGATCGTGGGGAGTGAGTTTATGAAATTTTCTCAATGGAGACTAACCCATTTGATGGGATGAATTATTGTGGAACTAAGATAGTGGATAACACAATTATGATGATTTGAGATTTATGAAGAAAAGGCATTAAGGGATTTTTGCATTAATGGCAATTAGAAAATTCTAGAAGAAATTCCATGTGAACTTGTATGTTATGTATCTATACTTTCGTAGTATATGGTCCATATTTTTAATTGTATGAGTACTTGGATCAATTTATTAGGTAAATAATAAAGAAGCTAGAGAATGAAATAGTTTTTCTAAACTATGTTTTGTGCATACCAGGGGGAGAACATCCCTAAGTTCATAGAAATGATGAACATTCTTAAGTGCACTTTAAGTATTCTAGCTCACTGCATAATGAATAATAACCCCCATGTTTAAATATGTGCGTGAATATTTCCCATAAAACCTAATCATAGCATACATAAATGGGCCTCCACTTGTAGTTGGAGATATATGAATTTGAATTGTTTTAAGCCCATGATAGGGGATATCTATTGAAGTATGCTATTAAAGATCTAATATTGGCATTAATGGGAGAGAAAGCCTATTTTGAATGCCAAATATTATTTCCAGAGAAGAAAAATGATCTAGAAAATTTCCTTGAAGCTTGAAGCAGAATACTATCACGCACTAAGTCAACTAATAGTTTGACTAATGCTCTTGTGAAAGCATGAAGCGGAGCATATGCCGATATTTTTTATAAATGAGAGGAGTAACTTGAAGTTATAACCCGAAGTTTTGTTTACGAATAGTAAACTAAATATTGCATACTATCAAGCTAAAATCTACGGGGACGCCTGTGGGTTCTAGTTTTGTGTATACTTGTTGAATAGAAATAAAATGAAACTCCTCCATTCTCATGAAGAGAACACCTCATGAAGAAGGTTGAGCACCTCATGAAGAGGATCATCATGAAGATGAAATCCAACATACTAAGCGCATCATTAGTATTGGATATGTAGAACAATATACCATCTCTTGTTTGGGAAATGACAGAGATAAAATATTCTCACATTGTGAGAGTATTGGGAGAAGAGAAAATAGTTGTCGACAACACTACCTCTTTAATTACGAATGTTTCTCTTGTGAGAACCCTGATCCGTAAAATAAAGTCCATGGCAAAATCGCTTGTAGCGATTATATCGGGTCAATGAAGAAAGCAATTGAGGTTGAATCTCCTATTAAGAAGAAATGAATGTTCTCGCTATATCTCCGGCAAATGAAACAAATGAATATCGAATTTGCAGTTAATAAGTGGATTATGAAAATCCATATAATTCCCGAAGAATATAAATCGCAACTTGTAGAAATCTCATTCTAAGTATTAAAGTCTAAGGTATATATATATTCATGAATGAATATTGAAGTCTCAAGAAGAGCATGTCCTAGAAGGATTACAATCATTGAATGATTTTATAGTGAATAACTCAACGTTATTGTGTATATCACTCATCCCTTATGCAAGAGTATGTATCTCATAGAAGAGAATTATTAATTCACTAAGAATTAATTAAAGTATATTCCTCAAGAAATTAATCCATGAAGGATTTACCGGTCAATTCTTGAATAAACACCATGCATCCCTGAAGTGAATATAGACCCGAGAAAGAAAATGAGGAATCTTAAACACCATGAAGGTGTCATATAAACACTCGAGAAAGTGTAATGCTAGCAATGAATCTATCATCCTCTAAATGCAATAGAAAGAATAATGGTGACTTTGGTATTTAAATTATCCAAAATGTAAGACTGAATTTATTATTGAGTGATACTATAAAAATCTTGAAGATTTGTAGAATATACCATTTCAAAATCCACTAAGGAAGAACTATAAAGTATTCAAGCTTGTATAAGTTTGATACACTATCTAGAAGATGTTGAATATGAACTTATTTTTTTCCCCGAAAGGATTTATTATCTTGAAGGATAAAATTTATTTGTTTTGCACAACAAGTGGTTCTTTTTGCATGAAGCATATTGCTCTTTGTTATACCCATATAATTCATGGAAGAATTATAAGCCATACTTTTGAGTCAAATTCAAATGATGGCTTTGTGAGGGGGAGCAATTTTACTTTGAATTTACCTTGAAGGTAATTGAAACCATTAGAATTATAAAGATCATATTTGCTAAAACATTAAAGTTTATGCATAGATTATGAAGATCAATTTCTATTCACGAAGAATAGAGTATCCTCAAGAATATATGACCAAGAAGGTTAAATGTTGTACTCTTTTTCCCTATGTGAGTTTTTACTAGAAGGTTTCTCACACAAGGTTTTTAATGAGACAACATGTGCAATGCAATTAACGAATGTGATGTACTCTTTTCTCCAAGAACCGTTTTTCCCCACCGGGTTTTCTGGATGGAGTTTTTGACGAGGCATATGCATATCGTGGTAATCGCCCAAGGGGGAGTGTTGTAAAACACACGGACTCTTTTCTAGAAGGAAAGGAGAAGGATGAATCCTAATCCTAGTCCGTTTGTATGTGGGCTCTTACCAAAACTCTCCGGCCTTGGCTGGACTATATATATGTGGGAGCTCTATGTTGTAAATAACGAAGATTCAGATGAATAAAGAATAGTCTCCCTACATCTTGTGTCTACTTGTTCTACTTTCATCCACTACATTGATTATGAGAGACGGAGAGGGAAGGTCCTAACCGCCGATGACAAGTTTCTACAATGATATAACGTACTACGCCAGATCCGTATATGTAGGTACTGCAGCCGTAAGCATCACCGCTGTTAGTACCGGCTAAGTGGCTTGCTATATTTGCACTAGCAACTTTATTGGTGAGCAAGAATGGATCACACGGATACCCAATAATAGTGAGCAAACGCCCGGACCCCGCGTCGCCCCCACGCGGGGCGGCCCGGGAAACCCTAGCCGCCGCGCCCACCTCCTCGCCTCCCCTCTCGCCGCCGCCGCGGAAAGCAGTCGCCGGCAAGGGCCGCGCCCGCCGGATGGTGGCGGCGGGGCTGTTTCCTCTCGTTTGGCGGTGTGGTGGCGCCGGGCGGCGCGGCGCTCTTCGCGGTGCCGGCGCGTGGGGTGCGGCGAGGCGACGCAGCACGGACGCCGCCGGCGCCGCCGCTGGTCGGGCGGGTACGAGATGGCGGCGGCGGCGGCTCCCCACGGCGTGTTCTTCCTCTCGCTCGGCGGCGCCGCCGCCAGCCTCTCGCTCTTCCGGCTTGGGCGGCCGGATCGTGCCGCACGGCGGTCGGATTCGCCCCCGGCCGGGGTGGCTCGTGCCGCGCCGGCCATGGTGGTGTGGCGTGCGGGCTCGGTGCCTGGATTCCCTAGTCCGATCCGGGCCCCGGGCTTGTCACGGTGCCCACGGTGTTGACGCCACCGCCCATCTTCTTCCTCGGACTTCTTCGTGGCGGCGGTGAAGCCCCGTGGCCGGGACGTCCCTGTTCGGCGCCCGGGTGGTTGGTGGCTAGGCCCGTCTGCGGCGTTGGGGGCCGGTGCTCTTCTCTTCCGTCCCTCCCCGATGGCCTTAGCCGGTGGAAGTCCGCGGAGCTCCTCGGTGAGAGCGACCGCCTTGCCGGTTCGTGCTCCCGAGGTTGAGCCGCCTACGGAGGATGCGCCATAATCAAGACAAAGACGAAGACGGCGCTGATGTGCGGCCGGTGGACACCCGCGGCGGGCGATTGCTGGTTTTTGGCATGTCGCCACGACGGTGGGTGGCCGACGCAGCTCGCGGCCGCGATGTGCAAATGGGCGCGTCCGTTGCCCTTCCGGGCGAGGTTTCGGCAGACGACCGGCAACGACGACGGTGGCGACCGCTGGTTCTCAATTCCGAGTCGATGTCCGCACTAGGGCCTCTTGGGGAAAGCCCGGGCGACGGTGACGCCGCGGCGCCGTCTTCCTCGTTGAGGGCGTCGCATCCCCGTTTTCCACGGGTGAGAACCCGTCCTCTTGACTAGCGACGGCAGCGTTTGAACGTCGTAACCTTGCCGGAGGCGTTGCGGTGGAATTAGACTTCACTAGGATTTGCCGGACTTTTTATCTTCTTTGGGTTGTCGCTTCTCCCCGTTGTTTAGCGTGGGTGTTGTTTACCCCTGTAGCGGTCTGGTAGAGGTGGACGCGCATCTTGCGCGTGTTGTTGCTGTAAACTCTATTCCTCTTATTATAACCAAAGCCGGGAAACCGGATCTTTCAAAAAAAAAAAAAAAAAAAAAGAATGGATCACACGCGAGGAGAGTACCAAGCGTTCCATGGGGAGACCGCGCAATGTCATTTAAGTTGATACTACTACCCGAGGCCGCTCAGATTGGGTCGTTTTAAATGTCCGAGCCATATTCCGCGAGGACAAAGCCGGTCCGGTACTCCATCCGTTTACGTCTTTTTTTTTTTGACAAAACCCATCTGTTTCTGTCACATGTCCCGCAAAGAGAAACCGGTCTTTCGCTAACGGACGCTAGACCGAAAGTGGTCTAGACGCCCCGAGGCACCCCAGGTCCTGGGTTCGATCCCGGCTGGGAGCGAATTTTCTAGGTCCGGGTAAAAAAATCCCCTCGCTGCCCCGTGTGCCAAAGTATTGGTTTAAGAGATCGGCCCTTTCTCACGGGCGACGGCTCCCCAGTATCGTGGTGGGGGGTGGGGTTTGGGGTTTTCTCGCCCGCGTGAGAAGGTCTTCTTCTTAAGTACAATGCCCGGGGGGCGGCTTGCCCCTCGCAGGTCGAGAAACCGGTCTTTCTGGGTCCCCATCTGTTCTCACACCTGCTAGTATATGCAGCGCCTCCCCAGTTTATGGCCACCCGCTCACAACCAAAACCCACCAGCATGCATGCGGGGCTGTTTAGATTGGAGAAAATTTAGAAAATGATTTTTTTAAGGAACTTCATGATTGCGTTTGGAACAAGGGCCTTGTTTAGATGCCAAAGTTGGTGTACCAACTCTTCATAGTAAATGTCCCGTCACACTGTAGCAATTTTGTTTTTATTTGGTAATAATTGTCCAAACATTGATTAATTAGGCTTAAAATGTTCGTCTCGCAAAGTACAACAAAACTGTGCAATTAGTTTTTTATTTTATCTATATTTAGTACTCCATGCATGTGCCGGCATTTTGATGTGACGGGGAATAGGAATTCTACACAGTGGAATTTGGTGGCAAACTTTAGAATCTAAACAAGGCCATGGAAAAGGAAATGAGCTGTGTATACATTCTGGAAAAAAAACATTTCACTTCGAATCAATGGAAAAAAAATCCCGTGGTGTGTGCTCTCTGCCTCTCATCACGAAACTACTCTCTCTTGGTTGTTTTATCTTTCTTTCCATTCGTCATCACACGGTACAACACTATAATTAATAGAGTATAAAAGAGACAGTTGATGTATTAAATAACAAATAATACGCCACTAAATCAATTTAGCAAATAGCAGTGACGGAAGTAATTTGTTGTTGAGACATGTGATGATCTTTCCAAATTCCAGAAATCCAAATAGCTCAAAGCCACAATTTGTTTTGGAATTGGGTAGTATTTCATTTTGTGCTCTATCTTATTACTATGTTTTCTTTTATCCCTTTGTTTTGCATTTATTTATTCCAATAGACCCTGAAGGAAGAATAGGGCCGTTTGCGTGGTCTCGCTACTCAGCTAAAACGTCTCGGATAAGTACTAGCTACATACTGTAGTGGACAAATTAAACTTGGTACCTATCACTTAATAATCAAATTATTGTAAATGACTTCCTTTCATTTTACTAAGGCCAATCTCAACGTTTCACGAAGGGGTTTCATGCACATTAAATACGAGGAAGGAGGGCATGTAAGTTTTTTTTGCATGAAACTGGAGGAGAAAGAAGAGAAAAGTTTTATGACCACCAAACGAATCAGCACTGTTTTCAAAACATCGAAAACATATTGAAACCCGCATTACGTTTCATCCCCATGACTTCCTCAAGTTCGTTGAGGCAATTTGCATGGGGTTTTGGGACGAAGGGGGAGAGAGAAAAAGAGGAAGAGACGAGTTGATAAAAAAAACTCAAAAAAATAACCCATGAAACTGCAACGAAACTATGGATTGAGAGAAGAGACTTTTTCATGTTTTAATTCACGGTCTTGGAAACTACGAGGTGAAACCTAGTATTGAGATTGACCTAAAGCATACTCCCTCCATATTGAAAAAGGACGTCATTTTTAACAACACACGATCTTTAAACTAACCTCTTATTTTTAGAAAATATTTACCAAAAAAGTGATATATGCACTTTTATGAAAGTATTTTTCAATACAAATCTATTTATATAATTTAAATATTTATAAACTCAACATTTTAAAAAATTACTTCTGATTTATATTCACAAAATTTGACTTTCGCACTCGTCCAAAAATGACTTCTTTTTCAATATAGCTAGAGCCATAGAGGGACTACTAGTTTCATCAATAGTGCTCCTCCATGAGTAGAATCTTAAAAACAACTAACTAATAAAAATTACTTACACTAAATATTTTCTCTCTTGCTAAAAATAATTATAAGTACTATATAGTCTATATTCATGTTTTATAATATATTAATTAATTAATTAATTAATTAATTAATTAATTAATTTTGTTTACTTTTGGCCACACCCATCAGTTTTTTATTTTTACAAAGCTCCTCCACTTATCCCTAATATACATTTAGTTGAAACATTTTTTTTAAAATATGATGGCTTTTAGTTGTAGTCTATATTTTTATGACATGAACATAAATTTTAAATCTTTTCCAAAATTTTGAGCTTGTTAGTTTCTCTTATAAAATGGATATTATTTATGATGGTGATTATAGACCAACAACTTGATGGCAAAAATGTTTTAGGTTTTTTATGGTCCATCATATTTATTTTTGAGGTTCGAACATGAGTGCCAACATTATACCAAATTGAGCATTTGATGGCGTGAAGGTGGCCATTGTGGATATATTTCATAGGGGTTTTATTCTCATTTTGCCATTGTTTGCGGGTTTTCCTATTCCTAGAAGTGCAAACATTTGTTGGACAAGAGGATTCGAGGTCTCAAGTCTGCTTAGCAATACCCGATGTGTTGTTGGGGCTGTGGGCACACCATCTCGTATATGCTAGCACATTGCCACCTGGCGCGCCTGTCGCGCCAGCACCCATGGTGGACTGTAGCGGCGGCATGTGGTGGTCCTGCTCTTCTCGCGCATGGAAACTGTGACAGTGGCACAGGTGAAAGGTGGGCCCAAGGAGGATACTATGCGGGCACTTATGCTCACTGGCGGGATGGCCACCGTTGGCCGACGTCATTGCCGTCATCTCACCCAGATCTCAAATTGAAGCCGCGAGTAGGCAACCTTCCGCCAATGGAGACGAGGCAGGGAGGAGATAAGCAATGACAACATAAGCGATCGTGATGCCGTCTGCCACTGCACCACAACCCCACCCAAGGTAGCCGGCGTCCGTGCAGCCGCCCTTACTCCTTCGTGCCACAACCACATCACTCAGGAGTTGGGAGCTATGCTGGTGCCAAGCTCAACACCTAGAGACCTGCTCTGCCATTGTGCTCGTGCCATGCTCAACACCTAGAAACCTGCTCTGCCGTTGTGGGCCAGGGTTATGGCTACAAGCGCCAAGAGGAGGGGGCAGTGCCATAGGGGAAAGGCGGCTGGCAGCATGAGCCAACATTCCGATGAAAGAATTAACTGGCGAGACACTGGCCGAGATGGAGCCGTTAGAGCCCCGACGCTGCCTTGGGTGACGGCGGCAGCGCCGCCCCCTCGTCGATCTCCCTCCCCAATCCACCTCCTTCCAATCCAGCTCCGGATCCGAGCTCCCCAAAATTTCTAACCTTCCTCGCTCCGGGTGTCCTACCGCCCTCGGCCGCCGGAGCCGTCCCGGCCGACCCAGCCACCTCGGCCGGCACCAGCCGATCCGCCCGCCGGGAGTTTCCCCCCGCCCGCCGTCCACCTCCGACCTCGCCGGGGCTCGTGGGTGCGCCGCCACCGCCGCTCGCTGCTTTAGCGAGGGGAGGCCCTTGGCGGACACTCTAAACGCTGGGTATTTCGCCGCGCCCGTTGCCGTCGCCGCTTTCCCACCTCGTCCCCGGTGGGGGCCCCGTCCTGGCCCGTGGAGGGTAACTCGCCTCGGGACGACGTGGGGTTCCGCCTGCGTGGCCGCCGGTGCGAGGCCTACCCTTCGGCGGCGGGCGCGCGAAGGACGGCTTGGCTGGAAGTCGCGGGGTCGTCGCGCTACGCTCGCCGTCATTGGGTGGGCGAAGTCGCAGCTGCCGAGAGGGACCGCCCGCCGAGCCGGATGTCCGCGGCTAGCGTTGGCCGTGCCCACTCCTCCAACCGGACGGCTGGGCGCGCCGACGAAAGCCATGGTCCCCTTCCACGAAGCTTCGTTCCTCGCCATATGGATGTCGAAGAGGGCGAAGCTTTGTTCGAGGGCGACGACGCTACTTCCCGAGGCACGGCCTCCAACGGTGCCTCTCCGCCGAGGCGCGCCCCTTCTTCCCCCTCCTCCGTCGCAGGACCAAGGAGGAGCGCCGATAGATGTGCCCACGTCCGACCGGCTCCGACGACGAGTTCGGAGCCAATCCCCGCCGTGGGGCCTTCGAGCCGCGCTTACCTTCAAAAAGCCGTGCCTTTTGCGCCGCCGCGACTTCCACCGCTATGGCCGTGGCGACGGTGAACCGCCCGCCTGCCGGCTCGGGACTAGGGGGCCTCCGTGACGGCGAGCGCAAGAGGAGGTCGAAGAAGCGCCGTGGCGGCCGCGCAAGGGGCACTCGCGCAGAACGTGTTCCTGCGCATCCGCGTCGGCACCGTCGTGCCGCCGCACGCGGCTGCGAGGAGGAGGACGCCCTCGGCCGCGGGGACGCGCTGCCGCCAGATGCGGATCGGATCCCCCTCCCATCGGCTGGGTTCTCGCCGCTCAAGCATCGCCACCGACGCTTGGCACCGAGGGTGCCGGCACCAAAGACCTTGGAACACAAAGCAGGGATGTCGTGACGTACACACATCTCGGCTGCCCCATCGCCGGCACAACCTCCGGGTCTCCCCAAGCGTGCCACTTCTTCGGCTGGTTGAGCCCCCGCCTTCGAGGCGACGCGTCCCCGCCGTAGGCGGCCGGTCAGCCAGGCGCCGACGTCGCCGAGACGGAAGCCGCGAGAGCCGCTAGTTCCGCGGTGTCGGAACCGGCGCCGAGAGGGTGCCCGCCACTCGCGCCTCTCGGCTCCTATCGGGCGTGCTTTCGCGCCGGATGCCGAGGGCCGGGCAGAAGTCTTGCCACCGCGCGCCCCCCGGATGCCCGCCGTGACGGGCGAGCTCTGCGTGCGTGGTACGCACGGTGGCGTGCCGCTCGTGGCTGTCAACCCGCTGGAAGGCCGAAGGAGGAAGAGGATTGCGCGTCAACCGCCTTGCGGCCGCCACCGAGTCGCTACCGCAACCATCCACCGGCGCCGCTTCAATCGCCGCGGCGAAAACCACTACGCTGACCGCAAGCGGTCCTATGCTCCCTCCGGCCGGGCGTCCGCATCGTCCGCCCATCACCGGCGTGTTGTAGCCCGTGGGACGCCGCCGGGCGCAGATACCGGTAGAGGAGGAACCCGTCACCATCTCCGTTGATTCCGCCGACGACGGCAAAGATTAACATCGAGCTAGGGAGACACAGTCCCCGACCTTGCAACGCACGGTCCGGCGGCGGCCGCTGACGGGCGGGCGTTGGGATCTTGCCCGGGCCTCGGGCGTTGGAGGGTCCTCTCCCATTGCCCGGCTACCGGGGGCACGGACAAGAGGGGCCTTCCACGCCTCCCTGCCGAGGTGACCACCGCCTTGACAAAGAGGCGCTTCCGATGGCGCTCACTCCGCGGCAGATTGGTGGGCTGATCCGGTGGGCGCGGAGTTCGTGACTCCCCACTTTTGTTGCCACGACCGGTGGCGGGCCTCGCACCATGAGTCCTCGGCGGTACGGACGCCGAGGACGGGGCTCGGGTTTGGATGCTCATGACCCGCAGAAGTGGTTGCCGGCTTCCGGGGACCAGTCTCGGATGTTGTTGCGGTGGGGGAGTGCCGCTTTGGGGCCTCGTCACGAGACAGTCGAGGAGGAGATCTGCCTCCCTTTCCAGACCCCGATCTTGCGTAACCGCCCAAAGCCGAGGCGCGCGCTACGCCGGTCTCTATTAGCACCCTCGGGGAGGAGTAGGCGCATTGCGGCCAAGCCAAGCGCCAACGCTATCGGCAGGCCCAGTTCAGGCTGCTAAAGAAGTTGGGCACACAAGTGAACGAGGGCGCCCCGACAAGGACATCGACGCCCGCCTTCATTCAGGCTTTCCGAGGTGACATGTCCTTCAGAAACGTAACGTGCTTCGTGTGTTGCTCAATGGCGAGTTCAACCCGGCGGCCCTGAACCTCAATCTATCGGGCCCGGGAGGCGATGGCATGGAGTGAGGTGCCTAAGTGACTCCACAAGTCCCCACAGCCGGTGGGTCCGCAGATTGAGGTGGAACTCGTTGACTGGTGGGTCGCGGGGTTTCCTTCCCAAAGCCGCGCGGGCCTCTCTCGCTAGTGCTGGATGTTTGTACTCTTCTTCTTGGTTGTTTTTAGTCGGTTTGGGAGGTTCGGTACTCACGCCGAGTTCCGCTCTCCTCTCTCGTAATACCAAAACTCGTTCGCTTTAATGAAAATGCGCCTAGGCGTTATCGCGAAAAAAAATGAGCCAACATTCCAAGATGGATAAGGAGTCGAGTGGGTTCAAGAGCATTCATTTGACAGCCTACATAGCTTCACGGGTACGAGAGCCGCAATGAGACCAATCAAACAAAATTCCAAGATGGAGAAGGAGTCAAGGTAAGTTGTTCGATGGATCAGACGACCATCGAGCTAACAGGTGATGTGGCAATATCCGTTAGCCTAGTTTTGGGGCAGTTTCATATGTAGAGATTTTCACTAGATCTACAACGAATGGTCTTGTGGCAAAACAAGTGCAGAACTTTGTAATCTTTCATTCTGGTGAAGATCATTATGGATGAATTAGAGGAAACAGAGATTTTTATGCGATCAATGACTTTTTTTTAGAAATGTCAAGCTTTGGCTCTTATAGATATGAAAAAGGGCTCTATGTGAAGAGCTCCATTAGAAATTTGATCATAGTCACTTTCTTTTAGAATGATTTTGAAGTTAATAGAAGTTCCTTATTTGAAACTGACACCATGTAGTTGAATATCAAAGTATTGGTAGTTATGCCAATTTATTCTCCACTAACCTTCTCACACATGAGATGTATCAATTTTCTTATCAAGTAATTATGTAACCATGTAATATTCCTTTATTTAAAAATACAAACCTTACTATTATGATTTTAAAATTCAATATAAATATGTTAAGTATCAACATACTAAGAATTTTTTCAAAAAATAAATATAAGTTCTATAAAAGAAATATGATGCTAAAAGGTTCTATTATTAAAAAATATATTTATTACAATATTTTAGGGATATTCTAGAAAAATATTTATTTTAAAAACTGTTATGAAGTATATTTATTTTTTTAGATGAGAAGCTTTTTAGAAAATAGTTATTTTGAACTTTTTTATTTTTTGTGCATCTGCAAAGAATTCGATTATGGAAGTTTAAATATAAATGTCCATTTTTTAATGATAGGCTTCATGAAGAAGGATAATGAACATAGAAAAGTAAAATATTTTTTAAGATAAAACACAAGGACGCACAAGGAAACTAGATTCAAGACACATACGACAACCGTTTCAGCGGCAACGGTGCCAACAAGGCTTGTTGGCACTTCTTAGCGCCGAGGAGAAAACTACGTCCGAACACGTAAGTACTGTTGTTGTAGCATTCGACCCGAAGTATTTAGGGTATCATAATTGCTTGAAGAAACAAATACCGTAAGCAATCTCTTTTTTTGGGGCTTGTAGGCAATCTCTTGGCTAGTTTACCCATAAATTAGATAGAAGAGATAGCTTGGGTAGAGATCGAGGTTCATCTAAGGTAAGAAACCTTAAGTGATGGTAACTTTTCCACTACTTGCTTGCTTCGAGTATGAACGCACCTAGTCTGTCGTCAGCGATGCCGCTATTTATAGCTCTACTGCCAGATCTGGGCGTCGGGGAATGCTAGGGGACGAATAGAGTTGTCACCACCTGCCCGCCTACACCTCTACTCATGGGATACAAACTCTAGTGTTGCTCTAGTGTTATGCAGGGCGATTCATATGTATCAAGAGACTTTCTTAGTGAATCAAAACAAAGTTGAAAAGAAAATTCTTACTTCAAGTAGCAAGACAATCATAGGGGTATAAGTTAGAGCTAGAGTGGACAAGTCTGCCACTTCATCTCCCGGGTGTAAAACTGCTTCGACTCCACTCTTTCTCCAACTTTCACGTACGCTCTCTCACTCCTTATTCTTGTTAAGCTAGAAGCTAATGGAATGTGACACTTCTCCTTCTTGCTCCATTGTGACCTCTCATGTTAATGATGAATGAATGAATGAACGAATAGAGATGGAAGAGCACCTCCTTTTATAGGTGTAGAAGAGGGGGGAGCTCATTGGAAAATCCATCCTCACTTGGAAGGTACCAAACCGACCTCCAAATGGCAGTTTGCACTTCCCATTTACACTGCTAACACATGCAACCGTCCTTGCTGCGTCGGTGGGAAGCGACCCACCAAAGATGGGCCCGAGAGACGCCTAGGTGCTCGCTCACCTACGTGCGGCCACACCAAAAGTGGACCCTCTTGGTCCCATCTCTTGCAACGACGTAGATCTTTTTGTTAGCTCCGCGTGGCTTGGTGGATATCCCAAAATGGAGTCCAGACGAGACTGGAATGACTGTTTTACCCGGGCGTGCTCGTGCAATCTTGAGATGGACTTCCACTTCTTGGGCTCATGTTGGGTTTATTTCTCCACTTGATATGGCCCTAATTCGCCTCATGTGTTGGCTTCTTTTGTTTTGGCATTTTTCGAGCTTGTCTCTGAAAAACATAAATGTGCCAAAACTTGTGGAAATGTTAGTTGTAAGGCACAATATCTTATTTTTTTGGCACTTTTTTATAAAACATTGGCAATTTAGATTTGCAATAAGGACTGCCAACATGGACATCAATTGTGGAAAAGTTAGGGAAAGAGATAATAAAAAGGCATGGGAGAAAGGTTTCTAGGAACTTGTTAATTCTTTTGTGGGACATCAATTGTGGAAAGGTTTCTAATAAAAAGCAAACACAGCGTTTATGTACATAGCAAATCATGGTAGCCCTTACATTGATGTCATATTATTACTTGTGAATTAGGCTCTTTTGTTTATTGAATGAATTTATGGGATTGATTTGGGGTAGGATCTCAACATTACTCTTTTTTTTTTTTTTGAGATGACACAAGATAACGCAGACGCTCACAACACGCACGCACACTCACCCCTATGAACACACGCACGCAAAAACCCTACCCCTATGAGCACCTCCTCCGGGGGCGGGCGGCCGGCAGATCTGGAGATTCTCGAAGTCACCATAGGCGCCTCGTCGCCGACGGGAACGTCGCTTACCACTTAATGCATAACGCCGACAAATCCTGGGAAAATCCTAAGAAAAGGTGCGAGCACCAGGATTTGAACCCTGGTGGGTAGCGTCCCACTGGACCGTCCTACCATTGGACTACAAGCCTATTCGCAATCTCAACATTACTCTAAAACAAGAGTTGTTTATAGATTCCAATTTTTATCTCTTAGCGTGTGCATGTGTGTCCACATGTAGTGTATAGACGGCGACGAAGATGAAGCAATGTAACAAAGACCTTCTAGGGCTTTGTCCTTGATGTGCTCGACTCACTTGGGTCAGCCGACCCGCCTTGAAATTTTGGGGGCCTAGGGAGAGACTACAAACTGAGACCCCATATTGTATCATATATTCATGTGTACATCTTTTATCGCTTATTAGTTTTGGTGCAAGGCTAAGAATAATTATCTAGCATTGTACACTTTCAACCCTTTTTTTTCCTAGCAGCATACACTTTCAAAAAAATATATGTACCTCTAATACGAAAAGCTCAAATTTATAGAAGACATTTGCTGAATTTTTTAAATACACTTATAAATTGAAAACTAGCCCAAAGCAAATAGTCTACGAGGCATAGACAGACAGAATGCAGCCGCATGGCATGAAAAAATATTGGTGCACACGTGCTGGTCGCTCCTTGGCTGTTGGCTCGTGGCTTCTCTCGATCAACAGTTACACTTACACTGTACACAGACTGGCGGGCCCGCTCAGCGCTCGCCCACACTGAGGGCCGGGAGCCATCATGTTTCGCTGCGCGCCGAGTGCGGCATATGCGCGCGGCCGAGGTCCAGGTCGGCGCACCACCACACCACGTCGAACGAACGCCACCAACAGCAGCATACTCCTACAGCTGGTAGCCTGGTACAAATAGTCATTCCCGCTATCGTGTGTCCGCCAAAACAAGCAAGGCCGAGAGGAGGGCGAACCATGGGCGACATGGGGAGAAGCAGGCGACGGACGCGGTGGCGGCCGTGGGCGTGGGCGCGGGGGGACCAATGCCACGACACCGCGACTCCTCCTCTGCCTCCTCCGCCGCCGCCGCCGCCGCCGCCGCCGCAGCAGCAGCAGCAGCAGCTGAACAGCATCCAGTACTGCAGCGAGCACCGACCCGCGAACGCCGCGGCGGCGGTCGCCGGCGGGGGGATATGCGCCTTCTGCCTGCAGGAGAAGCTCGGCCGCCTGGTGTCCTCGTCCAAGTCCAGTCATTTCTTCCCGCTCGGAGGCCACTCACCACTGTTCGGCTCACTGTCTTCGCCGACGTCGTTCCGCCGCGCCACCGAGCCACCGGCGCTGCCGCTGACGATCCACCCGTCTGGCGGCGCCTCGCGCAAGTTCATGTCGTTCCACACTTCCACTGGAAGAAGACGCCCTCGTCGTTGTCCTCCACCGCCCCCTCTGCTGAAGGAGGCGGGCTCAAGCGGAGCAAGTCGGCGGCGCCGAGGCGCGACCTGGAGCAGTTCTCTTACTCGTCGGCGGCCGAGAGCCCGCGCAAGAAGAGCTTCTGGTCCTTCCTCTCCCTCAACTTTTCTTACGGCTACGCGCGCCAGGCCGCCGCCGCCTCCACGCCGTACGCCACCAGCGCGCGTGCCGCCGCCGCAGCGAGGAGGAAGTCGGTGTCCGTGGCGTGGGCGTCAGGGGGCACTGGCGGCGGCGCGCAGGACCAGCAGCCGCGAGGCGGGACGACGTGCACGCTGGGGCGGGGCGGACGCTGGAGGCCATCGGCGTGCCCGAGAGCCCCAGCCTGGTGTCGTCCTCTTCCTCCTTCGGGCGGAAGGTGGCGCGGTCCCTTTCCGTGGGCTGCGGCCGCCGCAGCTTCTCCCGGACTTTCTGGAGCGCCACTCTGACGGCTTCGGCGACTTCTCACCCGGAGCGTCGAGTCCCACCGCGAACCCAAGGCCCACATGCGCGGCGGCTTCCGCCACCTCGGCGGTTCTGGCGCAGACGACGACGACGTGTACGAGCACCACCAGCACCGGATCAAGTGCGCGGGCTTCTTCTGCGGCCTGGTCTCCGCGTCATCATCCTACTGGCTCTCCGCAGCCGAGGGCGCGGGCTTCGGCAACGTCACTAAGAGGTCATCCGGCCGGAGCCACCGGAGCTGGGCGTGGGCGCTGCGGCCGACGACGACCTCCACCTCCACCAAGACATCGCCGTGGTGCCTCCCGTGACCGTCAACGGCAATGACAACTCCTGAGCGTCGGCATTGTCCATACCACCATCCGCGAGTTGAAATTCGGAGCTGGAAGGCCGGTTAATCACCCCCATTTCGTCGTATCGCCTCGTATCGAACGTGCTCTCCCTCCCCCCCACACCCCCTTGCCGTTCCTAGTGTGTGCGTGTGTAATTTCAACAACTAGACTGCTCATGAGGGCACTTTGCTTGCTGCCTACGAGTAAACTTGCGGTGGATTTTGGCTTTGATGGTGCTGATGTCCCTGATGTCTTGTATGTTCATGGGCAGTTTTCGTCTAACTTAAACGTGTACGTGTTCGTCAAATCAAAAATCACCGCCCTTTATTATATCGTTTTCTTCATTTATTTAGCTCATCATGCAGCAGAACTTCGTCCGTCGTCGCCGAAATATTTTTAAATCGTGTTTGTTTAAACTGATCGTTGAGATTCAACGATGTATCATGGCCATCCCATTGTCCTAAATTCCTACGGTATAAATTGGATTAGGGACACAGGCTAGCAACTTAAGTGCAAGAAAATACAAACTCTCCCTCCCCCAGTGGATGTAGGGCCTTAAATTTCCCAAACTAGTATAAATTGCCTGTGTTATCTTTGCATCACTATCTGGATTAGGGACACATACCAAAAATTTATTAGTTGGTCAGGATCCTCGAATCCAAATACTGACAACAGTGATGCTTGCAACTTACCTTCATATAATTGGTGTTGGACGTGCATAAGGACACGTAGTGCACCATTTCTTGAAAAATTCTAGTCCCTCGGTATATTTTAGTACATCTTTTTTGTTGGAGATTAATCGAAGTGTCCATAGTGTATTAGTAGCCAATCATGAAGTCGATGATGGAGTATTAAAACTTACCTTCATAAAATCGGTATCGGACGCGCACAAGGATATACATAGTGCATCATTTGTTGAAAAAAATCTAATACCTCAGTATGTTTTATTACATCTTTTTTTATTGAAAATTAATCTAAGAGCATAGTACTCTATAGTATATTAACTAGTGACAATCCATGAAGTTGGTGCTGGATTATGTAGTAGTATATGCAAAAAAGTTACTAGAACACTCTAATTTTCAAATTTGTCGATCACCTATCAATTCAGCAAATTTTAAACTTTTCAAAATCTCTACTTCAGATCTTATTGTCTTTGGACATGTTCATCCTACCCTGTTTATTTAGAAACCTAGATGCTAAGAGTATCTCTAAGAGTTTGCCAAATTAACCGGCGTCCATAAAATTTTGGCAAAACATGAAAAAACATTTTCTAACAGTTTGGCATCTTAACTTGGCAAAATTAAAAACTTGGCAAATCTTCCCTCTACGCGTGCATATGTGTGCACGCATATACGACTTCGCATCCGTGGGGAGATTGAAGTGGAAGGACAATAACCTAGTAAATAGAAACTCTTTAGTGTGTTCGATCACTTGCAAAAAGTGCCAGAGAGAAGAGTTTACAGATCTGGGATTTTTTTATTTCTAAGAAATTCAGGTTTCTCAAGCAAAACTATTTTTCTTTTATCTTTTCTATTTGTATATTTAAATGGCTAAAATTTTGGAAATTCATAGTAATTTATAGAAAATCTTAAAATAGCAAATAAAGACTTTCTGGAATCCTCATGAGTAGATCTATGCAGTGAAATAATAATATGATAGTTTTTAGTAGGATGGTTTTGTTGTTGTATTTATCTATGATATTTAAGGATAAATTCATATCTAAATCCATAGTTCTCCAATTGTTGTGCAATTTTTATGGTAGCCTACTGATGCTATGTGTGTGCTGTGATAAAAGTTTCATGGTCATCAGATGCATTATGCTTGAGTTGTTTATTTTGCCAAGTCGAAAAGTAGCAAGCTCTTGAAGAGAGCCTCTTTTTTTCGCTTGGCATATTGTTTTAAGAGTTGGCAAATCATGTGATTTGCCTAATAGAATTTGGTAAACTCTTGGAGATGCTCTTAGGAATGTGATTATAAATTTCCATGAACAAAAGACCTTGGTGGATGGTTGCAAATCTTAGATAATAGGGGAGGCACTTTTCTTGGTGCACAGTTGCAAAGCTAGACTTGCTCCTGTTTTAGAAACATTATGGATTGATCCAAACTTGTAATTCCTTGGATTTTTCTTCCTTTTTGTCAGTTCATTAAATTTTTTCGTGGTGTTCCGGGCTGTTGAAGTTTTGTATCCTGTATTTCTCTGTTTATTTTAATGCAAGAGCCCCGCTGATTTAAAAAAAAATGTACCCACTCACTTTAACGAATACTCCCTCCGTCCCTAAAAGATTGTCACCGCGCTTCCCAAGAAACAATTTTGACTAATTATATAATTAAAACTATTAATATTTATGATACATAGTTAGTATCATTAGAAAGATCTTTGAATCTAGTTTTTTAACAAATTTATTTAAAGATTTAAATGTTGCACGTATTTTCTACAAATTGAGTCAAACTTGTAAGCACGCTTCCCACGGCGATGGTCTTTTTTAGGGACAGAGGGAGTAATTGCACATCTAGGATTTGGCAAGACAGACAAGGTGAAGAGGAAATTACCAAAAGAATGGATGATAACGACAACATTTGGAGGGGCAGAGGGAGCCTGCATTGATTTTTTATCTTTTTATTTTAATTTCTATCTGTAATTATTTTATTACACTTTGTAAATTTGTCATTATAAGGTGACATGATTGGCTCGTAAAGATGATGAGCTAGTGTCGGTGCCAATCACGCTATCCCCAACTAACACCAACAATGACAAGCTGTGTATACATACCCTTTTTATCTGAACTCCTATTTATAAGTTTTTTTTTTTTTGTATATAGTAATGCCTTTCAAGAATTTGAAGATATTGCAAGAATACATAAAGAATCTAGAATAAACAACTACAATGGATGTAGCTATTAGTATTGCATTTCAGCACAGAGTAAAGGAGAAACTATAAAACTAGGCAAAAATTACATATCTCTAAATACGAAAGCTGGGACGATTTCTCGAGCAGAGATTGGGCCACGTAGCTAACATTTTCCAGGCCCTACGATCGTGGCTGTTGTAATCTGACGGTGAAAAATGCCACGTACGCTCTTCTATAACCATCTCGAATCCTCCGAAGTATAGGCCAGAAATAAAGCGTGACAAAGCAAGGACACCCACATGGCTGGGGATATGGGCCTGCTGGGCTTTACACAGTAGCCATGAGAATGGACAACGAAGCTTTTACTGCACATTTTATTATTTATATTGTATTTCTATTACTTCAATTTCTGTAGTACTTATTCCAATAAAAAATTCCATGTATTTTCAGGAATCAACAAATCTTGAAAAATTGATCCCAAACAAGTAAAGTGTAAGGAGTGAAAAAAAAATGAAAATACCAACTAACCAATATTCTTACCCATTCATATTTGTACTATGTCGGAATGTCTATTTCTAATGAATTGATAGTATTTGATCTCGAGGATGCTTGTATGAGAAGGCTGCATAGTATATTGTTACTGCACTGTGACACCCCGCCTTCCAAAGGTTTATCTAAGCAATGTTAGCAGCCAACGAGCGATACAACCCCGTTTCTCCCATTCCGCAAACTACCAACAAAGTTAGACAAGGTCCTCTGACCGACTAGAGCCGGTGTAACACCCCGCCTTCCAAAGCCGCACCGCACGCCCTTCCGAGGGCGCCGCACGCTGCGTACACATAGCACCCGCGCACACTTTTCGCCCTCGCCGTGTAAAAGGGTTAACCCGAAGGTGATATGGCTGGAAGGCAAAGGCTTATAAGTTGGCTCCACCCTTGCTCAACTAGCAAGGTGGTACTAAACATGTGCGCGCAGCACTCATAGGCCCCTACTGGGCCACATCCTTATTGGGCCGGGTGTTACATACACCCCCCTCAAAGGACTCGACGTCCTCGTCGAGCGCCAACTTAACCAGGACCTCCCCTCTTGGCACACGCGACCGTGCGCCCGTGGCCGGCACATGTGCCATGCCGCACTCCGAGCCTACACGCCGCAATGAACCTCCATGTCCGCACCTCTCGCCCGCCCGCGACGCCGTGGCTGCGGTCGGCTCGATACCACTTGTAACACCCCGCCCCAAAGCCGCACCGCACGCCCCTTCCGAGGGGGCGGACGCTACACATAGCACCCTCGCTTACACTTTCGTCCTCGCCGCGTAAAAGGGTTAACCCGAAGGTGATATGGTCGGAAGGCAAAGACTTATAAGTTGGCTCCACCCTTGCTCAACTAGCAAGGTGGTACTAAACACGTGCGGCCAAGAAGACTCATAAACCCCCTCTTGGACCACATCTTTATTGGGCGGGTGTTACATGCACAATGCACGCAGACCTCACTTCATTATGCTAACTATACTTGATGTGCGTCCCTCGCTCTATAAGATTTTCCCCGCTCTTCCCACATGAGCAGAGCCCAGCACACATCTAGACAATAAAAAGCCGGAGCTCTTCGGTGAAAGTATATACTAGACAGTAGCACATTTCAGGTGGCCTATGTGTTCCTATCTTTGTGCCAACTTGCCGGATTAAAGATATTCGTATATAGCTGTCCGAGACGACCATTCCCAAAAAGATTAAAGATTCATTGTCATGATACTTATTACTTTTTTTGACGAAACATGCTACAGTACTTATTACTATCGGCTAATACTAACCACGTGCTTAACGAGCAACTTACCGTTGAATGAATCAAACCCTGTACATTTCCCACTGTAGATAACAAAAGTTAAGTAATAACCTTGTATTACTTTTTTAACATGTAGGTCATAATCTTTTTTCCCCTACCAGAAAATACGTATTTTCCTGCTATTTTAACATCAATTGTGAGGGATCAACCAGAAAAGCATGAATTAGACAGGCAAGAATTTAGGAGACAATTATGCACATAGATCTCTTTACAAGCAGAGGTGATCAAGGAATAAACAATTGTTTGTTTTTTAATAAGAACAAATGAAATAACCTTTAAGATGATAATTGACATTCTTGCCATTCTTATATGATCTCCATGCACATCTAATTAATTTTCCTCTCTGCCACAGATATAAAAGAACGAAGGAATGAAGGAACCGAAACCACATTATGTTGTACAGAGAACAAGAGCATCGCCTTGACGTTTTGTTTGCTACTATGGAATCAACTTTTGAGAAATACACTGAACAATGATATTCCTTCTCAATAGACTGATAGTCTTTTGTAACACCGTGCTGTTCCTGCAATATGAAGCAACAATGTTTTCATCGCTAAATGTGAAACACCTATTTTTAGATCACTATGCAAAGTCTACACTCCTATAAGACTATGTACTATGCAACATCGGGACTCCTATATTACTGTAATATCTACAATCCTACATGCTTAATGCAAGAAGATAACAGTAAACTTTACGCCATTTTTTACTATTAGTTATTACTTTACTTATTTTCTTAGTAAATACAAATTGACATATACAACCATGGGTTAATAATGATTTTAAATTAACAGAGATAAAAATACCAACAATGGGCAATGGCAATGCCGCTGTGTTTTTTTCTAGTACAAATGAAACACTGGATATGCCGCGCCATTTTCTAGTGATTTTTTGACTGAATTTTTTTTTGACCGAATTCTAGTGATTATTATTGCTTCATTTCTCCCTACGAGCTCCATCATAATTTGCCATTGCGACACGCTTTCCACACGCGTCTCGTGCGTCCACGTGTGGCATCGTGCTTCGTCTGTGGGTTGCTTCGTGCAGTCGTGCCACTGTGCCGATGGAGAAAAGGCAGCAAAGCATCAAGGCTCCCTCCCTCCAGTCCTGTCCTGCCTTGCGTCTGAGACGGACATCTGGACTCTTGTGTGGATTGACGTCAACCTTGATCGCGGGCAAAATGAGGATGAAATCCAGACTCCTCTCTCCTTGTCAAAATTGCTCCCTCCGTTCCGGTCATACTTCCTCCGTCCCAAAACAGATGTCATTTTCGCTTCTCGAGAAGTCAACATTTTTAAAATGCCGGTAATTATATATTAAAATATATAAATATTTATGTTAAGTAATTAGTATCATCGAAAGATCTTTAAGTCTAGTTTTTAACAAATTTATTTGGAGATAAAAATGTTGCACGTTTTTTTCTACAAATCTAGTCAAAGTTGAGAAAGTTTGACCGGCACGCATCCCATAACGTGATCTATTCCTCGGGATGGAGGGAGTACATGTTCTTCTCCGATCCATTAGAGATGATATGATAAAAAGCTTTGGGCGATAATTACCTATCCATCAATCTTTACTAGTCTAAATCCGCCCCAGCCTCTCCCGCCTACTCTCCCGCCACGTCCTCCCTCCCCGCCCCTCGCCTCCTCATCATCGCGCGGCACCCAGCGCCTTCCCCCTCTCTCACACACCGCATCGCCCTCTCTCTCTCACGCACAGACCAAGACCGGGCGGCCCCGACCATAAGGGCGGCCTCACTCGCCCGCGCACGACGGTCGCCGCCTCCTCTCCTCCACCGCCGCCTCGCTCTTCCAGCCGCCGCACGCCCACCGCTCAGCGCTCGCGCGCCGCCCGGCCCCCAACCTCCGATCCCCATCCAGTCCGGCCCGTCGGGCTTAGCGCTGCCGCGCACCATCGTCCCGCCGACTCGCGACCTTCTCGAAGTCTCGACTCGACAACGCAATCAAATCCTCCCGCAGCAGCCATCGCCGCCTTTCTCGGCCTCCCCCCTCCCGCTCCCAACCGGGCGGCGCGCCAGATTCCGCCTCCGCTGCCGCGGCTATAGTTCTTTCGACGCTGTCACACTCACACGCCCCCGCTCTTCCTCCGATCCTTCTCGCAGCGGGCAGCAGCAGCCATCACCGCCTCCCGGCCCCCTTCCCCCCGGCTTCTCCCTTGCCCGCGGTGCGGTGGTGTCGGGCACATCGATCCCCGAGCCACGGCGATGGGAAGACGACGGCTCTATCCGCCTCATCGACGCCCGCAGCAGCGGCGGCCATGCTGCCGACGCCAGCGCAGGCCACCAGAAACTGTGCCCGCCGCCCCTGCCTTCCTCTGGTCGCGCCTCAGCCGCCTCCGTTCGTGTGTGCGAGGAGCCGCGAAAAGCTTCGCCACCTTCCACTCCCGCAACCTTCTCCACGTGTAGGCAAGGATGGTTGGTTGGGATGAGATGAGATGCGGCTGTCCTCTCTTCGTCAATCAGTTCGTCTCCATCTTTGCCTTCAAGAACTGCTACTTCAGTTACTCTTGCTGCCATCACCAAGTTCGAAGCAGATATTGGAGATGAATTGCCTTCAGGTATATCTCGAGTCTTCGGGATGTTCAGCTGATCTTGATACAAGTGATGGTCTGGTGGAGGCACACGCCTTCCTACCACTTATCTGGGATGATGAAGAGGTAAAATTAGGATTTATCCCTGTTATAATTATTTCCTCGACTGGGTACGACAACTCAATGCTCAAAATCTCTTGATATGCAGATCAGAATGAGCTGTAATAATAATACCGCTCTGTCCTGTGCCTTTATCAGTATCAGCTAGAACTAAAATATTACTGATCAATACACTTATGTTCACAACATCACTCAATATAGAAGTCCATGCACAATATCAGTTAATTGATGAAAATGTACTGCTATCGTAGTATATGCAGTAGTGCATTATGTATGATGAAAATGCAGCACTATTATCGTTGTGTACTACTTGTATTTTCAATTTTTACTTCAAAAAGTCCATGCACAATATCAGTTAATTGATGAAAATGTACAGTAGTGCATTATGTATGATGAAAATGCAGCACTATTATCGTTGTGTACTACTGGTATTTTCAATTTTTACTTCAAATTGTACACTTACCTTCATCACTAAGTGTGACGGTAATTGCCTTATATGCAGAGTCCACATTTATGCCTGTTCAATAGTTTGTCTGTCTATTTGTTTAAAAGGTAACATCTTCCTCTCACCGTGCCATCTAGCGAAAATAAAAGACATTTGAGTCATCATTCGTCCATTCCTCAAAATTCCAAATGCATGTTCCCTATTGTCTTCTTATTAGTTAGCTTCGATTCTTCCTCTGTATTTTTTTAAGTGCTCTACTCTTCTATTGTAGATACCTTTGTTGGCTGTGGCCATGTTAAGAAAAAATAACACCCTTTGTTCCAAGGTAATAAAAAAGATTGGTAATAAATTATATATTCATACCTTATATTTGCAAGGAAGTTTCATATCCAATTAATGTGATGATGATCCATCAAAGTGCAATCGACTACTACATCCTCTGATGTTCTTCTACGACGAACTAGCTACTACTGGTACCACTACCAGTTCATGATATGGTCAGAGCAAATTCATAAAAAGTCAGAACTACCTGAACTGGAAGTTTGATTTGGACTTCGAGATGCCAACTGCATATAGTTACCATATGTGAAGTATCCAACCGCGTACTATTCCCGTAAATTAAACTTTTATATCAAAGTGGAGATAGCTTGATGAACAATTCCCCTATTTATATTTATGTTTAATCCAATTATCTTTTTGAGTAACATGCCTTTTGATATTTGATTGTTTTTGGGATCCCCTATTTATATTTATGTTTAATCCAATTATCTTTTTGAGTAGCATGCCTTTTTGATATTTGATTGATTTTTTGGGTTAATTGAAACCTTGAAACACAGAGTATGTTATTATGGAGTGCATTGCTTGCTTTGAGTCACCTTTTGCTCCAGCTTATTTTGTCTACCGCAAAAAGAAAGGTTACTAAGACAACGAATATGCAATTGCCGTGATGATGCAAAATTTGAACTTCATCTCCTTGCCCATAACATGATTTGTAGCAAGTGGATGAACACCATGGTATAACACCTGGCCCCTTCCATACAATGGCGGAGCCCAAAACGAGCCGGGGGCGATAAATAATAGAGGGAAATTTTTTTCTCTCGCCCAACACAGATCAGATACCGAGAAATGAGAATCGAGATTGGGGAAACCAAATCAGGGGCAAAATAAAGCATGGGAGCTGGGGGGTTCTCACCGAGAATGGAGAGTGGCCGAGCTGCAGCCTGCAGCTGTTGTGCGCCAAGCGCCGGCGGCGCCGTGGGGTCGTAGGTCGCCTGTCGCCGTAGGGCAGGCCGGGCAGGGGCCAGGAGCGTGGCCGCGGGAGGCTTGCCATAAATGTCCGCAGAGAGCGCCGGCGACCAAGGCAAGGCCAGAATTCACTACCAGCCGTGTTTCTATTTAAAGCAGTTCGGCCTTCCCTATCCCCTCTCAAAGCCCCCTCGCCGTGCTCCTCCTACTTGCTCGTTCCCACATCCACAGCCCTCGCCGCCACTAAGCTACCCCGTCCCCTCCGGCCATGGATATGGAGATTGGGCTGGAGCTGGAGGATGAGTTCACTGATGCTTTATCCACCTTGGGGAGCCGAGGGCGGCGTTCTCCGAGGAGAGCTCGGAGGAGAGCTCGAATTCGACGAGGCCTCCGTGGAGAGATCCAATAGCCCCGATGACATAGAGACTCTGCCGCCATCTCCAGAGGTCAGTGGCGGAGCCACCGCCGCCACCCTGGCCGGCCGGTCTCAGAGCTGCATTTCAAAAGGAATTTTTTTTTGCATCGCTTAAGGCAGATTTTCACTTGCATGTAGCTTGCATTAGTTCAATATGATTATTATTTTCCAGCTCATTGTCACCATACTTGTTTATTCTGCTGTTTCTCTCATCACGAATGCGGGTAGTCGACATGGGTTTATGCTTCTTGTTTACTGGAAATGCAGCCTGCACCTCTCATTTGTTAGATCGATTATGGTAGATTTTTGCCGTCTAGCATTCTGTCCTTATTACTAGGAATGTATGGTTATGCCTGTAGCTGGGCCGATTATGCTGAATAATTGTGTTGAACGAATTACACTAAACATTACATGAGCACCAGCTATATGCTTGAACGATCTGCTTGCTATCGAGATTTAGTTAATGTTTCCTACGTGGCTACCTTTCAATAGCATTATTGCATTACTAGCTCAGTCATACGCGGAGACGTAAGTGCATACTGTTTCAGCTTCTCTATCCTGAATATAAATTATAATAGCTGGGAAGGGAGCAGAATGCCAGTGTTGAACGAATTAGGCAGTGTAAAACCCACCAGTAGCTTGAGGTATTGCTACCTATTGTGGGCGATGAGACGGTACCCAGAAGTTCCAAGATCACCAGCCTCCGCATGTGAGCTCATGCATCTGCTTTGACTTCTAGTATCATTATTGATCTGTTGTATTGTAACAGTGTCACCACTATTGAACAGATTCTTATATTAAATGATTACTACGCTTGTGCTTTGAATCCCTTGAGGCACAAGAAGGGAACACTATACATGTTGTATATAGAGGAATGCACATGTTCTATTTTATTCTTCCTATTGTCAATATCTCCATCAGACCAAGAATCATGACGAGAGAACATTGTGATTTTCTAGCTAAATATGTTTGCACATAATAATAATTTGCCCGGGCTCCTAAAGACTTCTGGCTCCGCTAATGCAGGTGGAAGAACCCAGGCTGCGAAGGGAGATGAGGAAGAAAGTGAAGTACTGCCTGGGTACCGGCCTGGCAATGTACCTGGGGCCGAGATGGCGCCCAATATTTCTGAACAAGCTGGCATAGAAGAGGATCCTTAACTATATCATTGTCCCCTGGGTTTCAGAGTTAATGAAGGATTTTTTATGTGCTGTGATGCGGTCTTTTCTAGCGCTGTTGATTGGAGCAGCCTGGGAGACCGTGTGGCTTTGTCTGCTCACAGTTCCTTATGAGGTCCTCTGCAACACCCAGGACTTTTACAAGCAGCAAGAAATTGTGGCAGGAAATAACTGGAAGAAAACAGCTGTTGTGCTCAGCCTCGGCCTTCTGAAAGCATTCATAAGAAATTGGATCACCGGGAGGTGGATAGCTACACTAGCGTTGCTGGGGATGGAGGCGGCGAAATCGCGGAAGAGGGTGGACTGGAAATCAGCTGTTGTGGCGGTGGCAGGAATTTTCGCGCCGTACATCTACAAGAAAGTTCAGAAGCTATGGTCCCAGCCCAACAGGCACCACGATCGCCAGCCTCTGCCTCAACCAACGCCCAGGTAATTTTCATTTCAGAAACCAATACTCTAAAATAGTCATGCTTCTCATTTAATCAATACCATGTATTAGGCTTCTATGTTTTGTTACTAGAGTTCTGCATCAAAATAGCCCGTGTATTAGCCCATTTAACCAACTGAAAAGTAGCAGTCAGCAAAACATGATTTGTTGAGCTGGTCCTCATTCTATTTTGGTTTGGTTACTAGAGTCAAAGTACAATTATTGATTGTTATCATAGTTTTGGTTTAAAATTCCATGGTACAGTTCAGTGAAATCCCATTTTTACTTGTAAAACTGAAAGTTGACTGCTTTGGAATGTTAGTTTTACCTTTTTAAAACGATTTGGACTTTAAGGTTTATAATAGATCATGCCCGTGGCGCTGCAACGGGAACTTGATTTGTATTTCTAGACACTTGCAGCACTTTGCCAGGCACAATAGTCATAAACATGATGAGAAATTTTAAAAAGTACAAGAAAGATCACCATCATTGCCATCAATAAATTATTGCTCCAAAACTTTGCTATGTGAAAGCAAATAGTGGAACAAGACATAGTACATTTCAGTGGATACGATTTCATAGGATGTGAACATCACGTTTTACATTCAGTTTTTTATTTCAAAAACCAAATATTATAGTAGGGTACAATAATGCAATAGATGGAGCAAAATGAACATGTTCAGAACCCCGTCCATGTACTCCCAATAAAAATTGTAACTACATCAATTTTGTAGTGAGAATAACTCTCAAAATAAAATCTGCAGTAACTGTATGATAAGCTCCCTATGCCAAATCCCTGCAGTAAACCAACTGCCACAACTGGTATCCACAATCACGTGTTGTGGGTGGTTTTGGAGTTCAGACTGCTGTTTTGGCGCCATTCTAAGCACAAACTGATCCTCAATCTTTGGCTTTGTTGTTCCAAGGGGTAGTCCCAAGTATGTGAAGGGTAGGGAACCAATCTGACAACCCAATGTGCCAGCCAAAATCTTCATTTTCTCATTAGAAACATTAATAGGGACAAACTGAAGACAGAAACTGATCCTGCAATAACTGCCACATTCTAAGCACAAACTGATCCTGCAATCACTGCCCAATTCATTTTCTTGCTTTGCAGAAACAAACTGATGGCACTACCACACATCACTCAAAGTCCTTGCCTAAACCCATCGGTTCTTGATACATACCATTTTCATGTAGGCATATAATATCCCTTTTCTCCTTTTGTTGCTTCAAAAATCCCCTGTTTCCTTGCAAAGTAACTGAATTTGTTTTTCATGGACGGTAAGATCAAAATTTAGATATTCTTGCATATTGTATATGGCTCCAATACTTTTTACGATCAGGCAAACATTATAGTATTTGAACTACTAGTAGAAACACCCACGCAATTGCGCGGGCTAGAGTATGCTGATTTAGAACAATTGAATAATTATCTATACTAGAATTCTTGAGTATGGGTACCTGGGGATTAAATCAAACTATACAATCTGCCTTCCAACAAAATCAAAATGTACAATCTTTTCATAATAACATACAAAGCAATTGTTCCGAACGGAAAAAATCCTTGAATTGTTGCCTTTGTTTAGGTCTGTAACATATTATAAGTAGAAGATCAGGGAAATTGAAGCCACTTTGAAAAGAAAGCAGGAGATGGTTTTGGTCATATGTACAATAACAGAAAATGTATCAGCTCTATACAGAGAAAATTCGGCTAGAACTTACAGATGTTTTTGCTCCGAATCTATCAGTTCTATAGGTGTAAGCATACTATTTAGGACGCGACAGGATAGAAGCATCTGCAGGCCGTAGATAATGAGAGGCTTCAATCCAAATTTGATTCCTTGCACGTTAGGTATGCTTGTACTCTGTATGGTTGCTGGTTACCTGAACTGACTGGCAAAAAGTGTGGTGATAAAACAGAAGACGTTGGACATGAGAATTTTTTTGGCAATCCTAAAGTAAATACAGGGGAGTTCTTATTTGAATGGACAAATATTTTGGCCTGATTACCTACAGGCCAATTGTAACACCCGGTTTTTAAGAACAAAACCAGATACACACCATATGTGAGCCCCGAAGTCAAATCTCACATATAGCTACAAATGAAGTGTAGTATCATTAAAACAATGCTTTATATAACGTATATAATATAAAAGAATACAACCTCAGCTAGTAGACAACGGAAAGACAACTCCAATCTCCGGTGTAGACTCCACTCCACGTGGACCGACCGACCGGGTTGACCACAAGCCTAAAACTTCTCCCCGAGGTGTGGGAAAATAGCAAGAGTGAGTCCATGTCGAACTCCGCAAATATAGCTAGGCAATATCTACCCAAAAACCCATGATCATTATAACATAATAATGTAGATCATAAACGATAAATTATGAGCTATTAAACAAACATAGGTCATCATCTTTAATGCACAGGTTCCAAGGCCGCTCATGACCGTGAGCACGGCCGATATACCGCTTTTACTCAAGCGCAGAGGTGTACACTTTCACCGTGGAGCCGTGAATTGCCCTTTCGCCCCGAGGCCCGCCGACCCTTTAACCCTCGCCCTAGGGCGGATTAAGGGGGTTCACTATGAAGCCTTTCATAGGTTCTTCTAACAAGTTAGGGCCGCTAGGTATCTTCCGTCGGTCGGTGATCAACCCGCAGAATCCTCTGGTTCAAGGCGCCCCATGTGATACAACCCTACACCGGGGAGCCATAGTCCTGCTTTTTACCCTAACGCCTTTCGGTAACCTCTAACAAGCTAGAAAAGGTCCTGGGTACTGAGCTAAAACCAGAACCATGTAGCCCTCACAGTTGTACGGTTATCCCGGAGGACGCTAATACGCATAAGTCCACATGTTGCTAATAGTCATGTTTAACGCTCATTGCATAAACATGATTCAAGCCATATGATCATGGTTTAAAGATAACATATCCCAAAACTATACTTGCCTTAATATCGATCCTTCTTCAAGTCCAACACTTCAAGATAACTCCTTGGTAGCAAATTTCCTCTTGACCATCAACGTAAAGTTCACCGTCTACTCGTTCCAATTAGCAACACACAACCATATAGGGACAATCATGCATAACAAACAAGACTATAATTAGAACAATACACCAATAGTGGAAAAACAGTTTATAAACCTATTCTATACGTCTCTACGATCACAACGATATATAGATCATCGAAAACGGACTTAAAACGAGCAAGTTATAAGCATTTGAAAATCAGTGGCAAAGCTGTAATTATTCAGAACAGGATTTCGAAATAAAATAAATAAAATTCTGATTTTAATCCGAGCCAAGGACCTCGGTGCAAAAACTGAATAATTGTAATGGCCTTATTGCAAAGTTACCAGGCCGAAAGGGTGTCGGGCCTTCCTGGACGTTGGATCACGGATCGATGGCCGAGATCAGGCCGGCCGAGAACGGGGCGGCGCTCTGGCCGGAGATGGAGCTGCCCACGGCGGCGCCATGGCCGGAACGGCAAGAGCTCGCCGGCGGAATTCGATTCGGCGCTACGGAGCACCAAATACGATGGAACTTGACCCAATCGGGAGAGAAACTCAAGGCGGACTCACCCACGACGAAAAAGAAGGCGATTACGGCTTCTGGACGACGTACGGCTCGGACCAGCGGGCGGCGTCGAACTGCAACCGATGACGAATCAACATGAGCGAAATTGGTCAAAACAAAATACGTCGCTGGGTTCCTGACGTCGAGGAGATGCTGTTCCTCCGACTTGCAGCGAATCGAGCTCGGCGGCAAATCCCTTCAATGGCGGCTAGGTCTTTGCGGTTGCGGCAGGCAAGAGCAGAAACTTGCGAATAGATGGAAAAAGACTAGCGGCGCAGGGCGGCTGACCCCTTATAGGGCGTGGTCGCGCGGAAACAGGCGAGAAGGTCCCGCTTCGTGGGATTTGGTTGCGGTGCGGGCGCGACTTGCGTCGGCCAAGGTCGAGTCGAACTCGACTTCCGTGTCGAGTACGGGGCAGGGAACAGCGTTGTTACAACGCGCTGCTCAGATGGCAAGCTGGGCTGGTTTCCCTTGCAGCCCAAGTCGAAGGACGAGCGGGCCAAGAAACAAATGGCCAGCGGGCAAAGAGAAAAGCAGCAGCGTAGCGCTGCGTTGAGCTCTTGAGCTGAATTGGACGAGAAAACAGGAGGCGAGCAGGCCAAAAGAAAAAGGCACACGGGCCAGCGAAAGAGAAGGGACCAAAACCGAGCAGGCCGAAGAATGCCAGGCCCGAGAGCAAAAGGAGATGGCCAAGGGCCAAAAATACTAGGAAAAGAATGCGTAGAAAGAAAAATACCCGCGACCGGCTTTAGTCCAATCAGGACGGCCCAAATGACGCTACCCACCGGTGGGTTCAAATCCTCGGTGCCGCCCTTTTCCTGGGATTTTCCCAAGGATTTACCGGCGTTATGCATTAAGTGGTAGCGGCGTTCCCCGCCGACGACCGGCCCTATGGTGACTTCGAGAATCTCCAGATCCGCCGGGCCCCTGGCCCGAGATGCTCATAGGGGTAGGGTTTGCGTCGCGTGTGTTCATATAGGGGTGAGTGTGTGCGTGCGTGTTGTGAGCGTCATACGTTGTCTTGTGTAATTCTCAAAAAGAAAAAAGAAAAATACCTTGTTATTTTACTTAAACAACTTTCAAATAGTTTTTTTTTCAAATGATTTTGAATTCCTTTTCAAATCAAACCAAAACCATTCATCACAACAGAAAATGTGCAGCAGCTTGATGCTCAAACATGTTTCTAAACCCTATGATAAATTTTAATTTAATGAAAATATTATTTTTCCTATGTTTTCATGAACACCAAAAACACATAATTAAATCAATTTAACACTATTTTAAAAGAGGCAAAATTTAGGGTGTTACACCAATTAAACCAGAGTCCTTATTTGAATGGATCTCCATTGGACAAAGGCAAGATAAAGCACCTACAGGTAGCTGTCCATAATAGCTGGTGTAAAGACATTGGAACCCACAAAGGCGGTGTAACCAAGCATATAACAACTTCATTTAGAAACCTGCGAATGCATATGGACTGTAGCAAAAATGCAACCATGAGGACTGCATTTCTCATAGAGGATTGCTCTTAAACAGGCATCTTTAGCATATTCTGGCATCCAAGGAGGTACCCAGCCTGCAGCAGTATGCCTTCGTAGTAGGCGGTTGATCCTAGATAGAGGAACAAAAAATGACATCATATAAGGCAACAAAATTTCATAATTTCAGAAATAAAACGAATAATAACATATTGAAGAAACATGTTGTCATTAAAACCTTTTGCAACAGGTTTAGTAGGTCAAGAACATTCATGACATCTTCCACCATGAAGAAACCCATCGGTAAGCTGCAATTAACCCAAAAGATATTTGATTGAGCATTGACACTACATACTCACCATTTTTAGTTATGAAGGCGTCTTCCCTTGTACTAATTGACAGCACAGCAGAAACCTTGCTTATATCTTTCCCAGATGTTCAGATATAACCTTTTCATTTAAGTTAAACCATAAATGTCTGCTAATAGAAATAGATCATTGCTAGGAAATATCAAGACCATATGATTCAGAGGATATGCACTTTGGCATTATATATTAAATGCATATTGAGTGGGTATGTATTATACAAGTGAAATGGTTCAATACACTTAGACTGTTGGGGCTGCCATCTATAGTCTTCAATGACACTTTTCCTTCTTCTATGCTCATTATTTGGTCTCATCTCCTTTTCTGCCTTTTTATACCTGATCTACTTGTAGACCTGTAAAGTGGTGATCATGCTGTTGTTTCCATGTGATCCAGAGCTATTTAGATTTACAACAACAACAACAACAACAACAACAACAACCAAGCTCTGTCGGTCCCAAGCAAGTTGGGGTAGGCTAGAGTTGAAACCCAACAAGAGCCCCTAGTCATGGTTCAGGGCACATCGATAGCCGTTTTCCAAGCACTCCCTGCTCGTACAAAGATCTCTAGGTATATCCCATTCTTTTAAATCTCTTTTTTATTGCCTCCCCCATGTCAATTTCGGTCTTCCTCTCCGCCTCTCCTCACGTTACTATCTTGACTTAGAACCCCACAATGCACCGGTGCCTCTGACGGTCTCCTTTGGACATATGACCAAACCACCTCAATCGATGTTGGATAAGCTTTTCTTCGATTGGTGCTACCCCTAGACGATCACGAATATCATCATTCCACACTCGGTCCATTCTCGTGTGACCACAAATCCAGCGCAACATATGCATTTCTGCAACACTCGGTTGTTGAACATGACGTCTCTTTGTAGGCCAACATTCTGCTCCATACAGCATAGCGGGTCTAATCGCCGTTCTATAAAACTTGCCTTTTAGCTTTTGTGGTACCCTCTTGTCACAGAGAATGCTAGAGGCTTGGCGCCACTTCATCCACCCTGCTTTGATTCTATGGCTAACATCCGCATCAATATCTCCATCCCTCTCAGAGCATCGATCCTAGATATCGAAAGGTATCTTTCCTAGGCACCACTTCACCTTCCAAACTCACATCTCCCTCCTCCCGTAGTAGCATTGCCAAAGTCGCATCTCATGTATTTGGTTTTAGTTCTCGCTTACTCTAAAACCTTTAGACTCAAGGGTCTCGCGCCACAACTCTAGTTTCCTATTTACTCCCGCCCGGCTTTCATCGACTAACACTACATCATCGGCGAATAACATACACCAAGGGATATCCCCTTGTATGTCCCTTTGTAACTTCATCCATTACCAAGGCAAAGAGATACCTGACTCAAGGCTGACCCTTGATGAAGCCCTATCCCGATCGGGAAGTAACTGTGTTACCATCATTTGTTCAAACACTAGTCACGCGATTGTTGTACATGTCCTGATGAGGGTAATGTACTTTGTCGACTTTATGCTTGTCCAAAGCCCACCACATAACGTTGTCGATGTTTTAAGATCGGCAGCTCCGCCACGGATGACCCGAGGCGGAGTTTTGTTCGGAGGAGGGGCCGACGATCGCGGGAACTCAATGGTAAACGTGGGGAGACAACGATTTATACCGGGTTCGCCCGCCAGATGGCGCCCTACGTCCGGTTGTGGTAGAGTATATCGCGCCCGCGCGCTTTGGAGTTCAGGCACCGAGGTCCGAGCCGTTGTGATCAAGCCCGCCGATCTAGGGAGCCCCGCCCTCCATTATATAGTCCTCGGGGCGCAGGAGTCCTAGTCGGTTACAAAGTGAGGGTTCCTAGTAGGATTACATGGGAGTTCTACTAGGATTACAAGTGGGGAAACCTAGTAGGACTAGAGTTTCTCCCTTGTGGGGTTCTTTGGTAGTACAGAGTACTTCGGTGATCCCGTATCCACAAGCCCCCGAGCATCTCAAGGTTGAGTCATGAGAGCTGTCTTGCTCTTCTCGGATGAAGCCTTGATATGGTCTTGAGATCATCATACGGTGTGCACTTTTTGAAAAGTGCACCCGTAGGGTGTAGCCCCCGAGCTTCTTGCTTTTTGGCACAAAGAGCTGGAAGGTCTTTGAGTTCTTCTCCTCCATCTTTGAGTTCTTCTCGTTTCGGAGCTCCGTCTTCGGGTTTTTCTGTTCAGGAGTTCTTTTGAAAAATTCTCCTCCCAGGTATCATGCAGCCCCCGAGCCTGCTGGAAGACGCCGTAGAAGTCTTGTAGCAGGTTCAAGAAATAAGTCCTCATCAAGGCCTCGACGATCGCCTTCCAAAGTCGGCACTCGACCCGAACAATATGGAGCATCTTGATAGCACCCAAACTTGATGTGTGCTGGTAGGGTTCTTTTCCTTCTGATCCCCACTAGTAAGGATCTTTTTTAGGGGTCGAAACTACGGCTTTCTGGTTGAGTTCTTTTTCTCCCGATCTCTTGTCATTTGAGTTCTTTTTCTTCTGATCCCTGCTGGTAGGGTTCTTTTTCTCCTGTAAGATCGAGCCCCCGAGGGTAGTTGGAGTTCTTTTTCTCCCGATCCCTGCTGGTAGGGTTCTTTTTTCTCGATCTCAGTTGGTAGAGTTCTTCTTCTCCCGATCTCTATGGGCTTGAGCTTTTCTTTAGAACCTTGCATAGATACTCTTCCAGTTCGGAGTTCTTTTCCGTGATTTGCCGAGTAGCGGAGGCTTGCTCCTTGTTGTCGCGTCGAGTTCTTTTTCCTCGGCATCCGGCGAGCTCTTCTTGAAAAACCGCCGAGTGCATGTTGAAGAGGCTTGTTCCTTGTAGTCGAGTTCTTTTCGATGTCCTTGGCTTGTTCCTTCCGAACCTAGCCAAAGGTAAGAGTTGGAGTCTCGCTCCTAGTTGTCAGGGTTCTTTTTTCCTGGCCTCCAGCTTACTTTTTGTGAAGACTTGCCGGTGTAGGTGTGGAGTCTTGCTCCTGGTTGTTAGAGTTGTTTTCTTTCTTCGACGCCCCGACCCGCAGCGCTTTTCTTGATGCTTCGAGTCTTTGAAGTGGAGTCTTGCTCTTGGTTGCCGTGGTTGTTTCTTCCGTGACTTGACAAAGATCTTCCCTCTCAATATTGCTGAGTGGAACTGAGTGCTGATATTGTGCCTTTAGAGTTCTTCTTTAGGCACCTGGCTTTGTCTTCTCTCTGTAGACTTCGCTGAGTAGGTTGGAGTCTTGCTCCAGATTGTCACGGTTGTTTTCTCTTGACATGTCAACTAGTTTTCTTGTAGACTTGCCGATGTAGGTTAGAGTCTTGCTCCGCATCATCGGGGTTGTTTTCCTAACGTGTCGCCTAGTCTTCTTGAGGACTTGTCAAGTAGGTTGGAGTCTTGCTCATGAGTCCCGCAGTTGTTTTACTCCCGGGTCTTGTCACTCATCTTCTCTTAGACTTGCCGAAGTAGTTTGGAGGCGTGCTCCCGGGTGCCGCAGTTGTTTTACTCGGTCTTTGTCGCCTTGTCTCTCTTAGACTTGCCGAAGTAGTCCGGAGGCGTGCTCGATTTGTCGTGGTTGTTTTCCTCGACATGCGACTTATGTCTTTTCTCAAGACTTGTCGCGATAGTTGGAGGCTTGCTCCTAGCCGTTAGGTTTCTCCTTTTAGGCCTCTAGCGTTGTCTTTCTTAGACTTGCTAGTATAGATAGATGCCGAGTTATTTCCCTCCGGGTTCCTTTTGTAGATCCAAAGTGTTCTATTACGAAACGTCATCGGTTGCAGGTTTCTTTACGAAAACGCCCGCTTGCGGGTTTCTATTACGAAACGCCCGGCTGTGGGTTTCTATTACGAAACGCCCCACTTTTTTAGATCCAAAGTTCTATTACAAAACGCACCGGTTGCGTGTTTCTATTACGAAACGCCACGCTTTGGCGGGTTTCTATTACGAAACGCCCGCTTGCGGGTTTCTATTACGAAACGCCCACTTTTTAGATCCAGTGTTCTATTACGAAACGCACCGGTTGCAGGTTTCTATTACGAAACGCGCCGCTTTACGGGTTTCTATTACGAAAACGCCCGCTTGCGGGTTTCTATTACAAACGCCCACTTTTTTAGATCTAGTGTTCTATTACTTAAACGCACCGCGGTTCGCGTGGTTTCTATTACGAAACGCCCTGCTTTGCGGGTTTCTATTATGAAACGCCCCGCTTGCGGGTTTCTATTACGAAACGCCCCGCTTGGGTCATGGAGTACACGCGTCCATGTGCTCTATGCCTTGTAGTAAGAGATCGGGTTTTGTTGAACCTAGTATAGCCTCATAGGGCTCTTCGTGCTTGGGGAGTCGGGCTCATTTTCATACCGAAGTCCCCAAGACTTTTATTGGATTCATCTCCTTGCATAAGGTCCCAAGCTGATGCAGTGATGACCTCTTGAATAAGACTTCTTCAATGTCTTGATCATGTTGCCATTATACATGTCTTTTTTGTAGTGTGAAGCATTGTCCTTGGGTATGTTTGCCCTGTGGGTGAAACGGACACATCATGCTTTCTTCTCTTGGCTTGTCTGCTACTGCCATTGTGTTGTCCATGCCTCTCTTTCTTTTCGAGAATTGCTTTTTGATTCTCTCGAGTTGCCTTGACTTCTTTCTTCTGAAACCTTTCTTGGGTTCTTTCTTCCGGTTTGATCATCCTCTCAACAGTCTGCTTGAACTGCTCACTTGTCTTCGGGTTTTCTCTAAGGAAGTCCTGGAACTGCCATTTTGCATAGATTCCGTCTGAGAAAGCTTCGATCACTTCTCGCTCCGTGATATCATGAACTTGAGCTCTCATTTCTCCGAATCTTCGATAGAAATCCCTCGAGAGTCTCTCCGGCTTCGCTTGAGTCCTTTGAGTTCTGCCCGAAAGTGATTGAGCGAAGTTATGATTCCCGCGGTTGTCGTAAAAAGCCTTCGCAAGTCTTCCCAGTATCTTATCGACCCTTCTTTGAGCTTGTCGAACCATTGGAGCGGCATGGCTTCCAACGCCATGGGAATGAAAACAGCTTTAGCGTCATCATCTCCTCCTGCTAGCTCAATGGATTGTGAGTAGACTCGGAGCCATTGTCTGGGCTCTGTTTTTCCATCGTATTTTGAGTGATTTGATGGCTTGAACTTGGCGGGTAGCTTGACCTTCTGTAGCCGTTCCGCAAAGCAGGGGGAACTTGTCATATCCTCCTCTTGGCTTGTTTTCAAATCCTTTAAGAGTTCTTTCATCTCCTCTTCTTTCTGGAGTTCTTTCATTCTCGAATCTCCTGAGTGTACTTTCGGTTCTGAAACTTGATTCAACTGTTTCTTCTCCGAAGCTTGGTGCTGGAGTAATGCTCCTTCTTAGTTGTCGTCGAGCTCTTTCTTGAACCTTGCGACGTTGTCTTGATTGACTGCTCTCTGTGTCGTTGAGCCGTTCGAAAGCCAATTTTCGGTTTCTGTAGACGTTTTGTGTACGAGCCTTCTTCTCTTCTTTTGAGCTGTTTTGGAGCAGGTAGCCGCTCATCTTGGAGTAGTCGTGAGTCTCCGATGTAGTTGGAAGAGTTTGCTTGTCTTGCAGCAGCGTAGCCGTCCGATATGTGCGTTTATGTGCACAAAACGGCTTTGCCTTGATTATCTCTTCGGCTGCAGTGTGCTTTCTGGCACGTAGCCTTGATTACGTCTTCGGCCGGCCTCCGGGGTCTTCTTGTCTTGATTTATATTGTTGCCAAGTTGAGCCCGTATCTGAGTCGGCGTCTCCGTTGTTCTGAACGTGTGAGTGCTGTTGCACACGAAATCTGTTCGGAAGTCGCTGGCGAATCCATCTTGTACACGTATAGGGACGTACAGCCTTGCGTCCTCCTCTTCCTTTTTTTTTTTAGATCATATGTAGCAGAATCCAAGTCGTAGTCCAAGGTGGCTTTTGATCGTTGAATATGGCATGCATCATGCGTTCGTGCATGTATACATGTATATACTGCAGATACGTCTGGTCCTGCTTGCTTGCATCATCGATATGTCATGGTGATGCAGATCTCTTGCTTGCTTGCAGTCTTGTATATATGCCTTCGTGTATGTATATACACGTATATGCCTCGGTCTTTGCTTGCTTCTTCGACTTGGAGTTAGAATCAGAATTGGAATCGAACTCTGTTGGACAGAGAAGGAGCTGTCCTGTCCTAGTCCGACCCGGTCAGGATATTGATTGCTGCTGCAGACGAGAAGGCCCGATCTAGCTGGCAATGGATCCTTGAGCTGTCTCGTGCGTCGTACCCGAGTAGAACCTGAAAGCTTGTTTGTGTGTCCGAGTCCAGCGCAGCTCCTGCGCAGATTTCCTTTTGGAGATTCGGAGGCGGTTGGATCAGATTGTCCACGCTTCAGAGTCGCCGAGTCGGCGTGAATTTGTCTTGCACCGAGCTTGATTGTGTCGTAGTCAGGCTTAGTCCTGGAACGGTGCTGTTGATGATGAAAAAATTCCCGTACGAAATTGGTTCCGTCGAGAACGTCTTGTTTGATCTTGAAGCCCACCGTGAGTTACGGTGAGTTGCCGACCGGGGCCGACGAGAGCCGCAACTCGTCGATGATCTTGAGGTCCACCGAAGTTCTCGAACGCATAGCGTCGAGGGAATTTCCCCCCTACCTGGCTCGCCAGCTGTCGATGTTTTAAGACTGGCAGCTCCGTCACGGGATGACCCGAGGCGGAGTTTTGTTCGGAGGAGGGGTCGACGATCGCGGGAACTCAATGGTAAACGTGGGGAGACAATGATTTATACTGGGTTCGCCCGCCAGGATGGCGCCCTACGTCCAGTTGTGGTAGAGTATATCGCGCCCTGCGCTTTGGAGTTCAGACCCGAAGGTCTGAGCTGTTGTGATCAAGCCTGCCGATCTAGGGAGCCCTGCCCTCCATTATATAGTCCTGGGGGCAGGAGTCCTAGTCGGTTACAAAGTGAGGGTTCCTAGTAGGATTACATGGGAGTTCTACTAGGATTACAAGTGGGGAAACCTAGTAGGACTAGAGTTTCTCCCTTGTGGGGTTCTTTGGTAGTACAGAGTACTTCGGGTGATCCCGTATCCACAAACTTTCCTTGGTATCTTGTCGTAAGCCTTCTCCAAGTTAATGAAAACCATGTGTAGGTCCTTCTTCTGCTCCCTAAACCGCTCCATAACTTGTCTTATTAAGAAAATTGCTTCTATGGTTGACCTTCCGGGCATGAAACCAAATTGGTTCATAGATATCCGTGTTGTTCCTCGCAGGCGATGCTCTATGACTCTCTCCCATAGCTTCATGGTGTGGCTCATCAACTTGATTCCCCGATAAATCCAGAGCTATTTAGATTTATTAATTAAAATTGTTGTTTCTTTTATCCTCTGTGCTTCCTATGCGAGTATATAAATCTGCCCATCTTTACTTCACAAAAGATAATTACTCGTTAGAAGAGATGTTTGCCTGCTGAATCAAAGCGCCTAATTTAGAATAATGTGCATCAGCAAGTGTTCATGTTGATTCTAGGGTTACATAATTCATCTTACTAGTGATGACACTGTTTACCATGCCAAATAAATTTATCTTTTCACTTGCAGGACAAGTTCTGCTAGGCGGCGGACTAGGCGTGAGAGGAGCTAGCCAGTCCACCTCTTTCCCACGGTTTGGAAAAAGTAACCCAACATGATGGCTTCGTGTTTTTAGCTTCTCTTACTTGAGCAGATTTTTTTATGGCAACACAATTGAATCTACTCCCTCCGTTCCAATTTTAAGTCATTTTGGCTTTTCTAGATTCATTCATTTTGCTATGTACTTAGACATAGTGTATGTTTATATGTATAGGAAAATGAATGAATCCAGAAAAATCAGAACGACTTATAAATCAGAACGGATTAGTATTTCATATCGTTGACTGTCGAGAATTCCAAGTTAATTATAAATTTAAGGCTGTATGCATGGACTAGGGTGTGGACTTGTTTGTCTGGGTCTCTTTCTTGGAGTGCCCACTGCCGTGCATCTTTGTTTGCTGTTTAACTCACCATCTACTTTGAATGAGGTGTAGGAGAAAAGTTAAATGGTCATGGACCAGTTACTGATATTCCAAAATATGTGTGCATGCAGAAGCTACGACGAAGAGCAAGCTGGCAACTTCGAACGAGAAGCTTGACATCCTAGAGCGGAAGCTGGAGGTGCTTGAAGTCCAAGTGAGCAGCGCGACGACCAACCCTTCAGTTTGCAACTAGAAAAGTCCAAGGACCCGGCGTGCTAGCTTGCAGCATCGCGGTGTATGTATATGTAGGTATGAATGTTGCGTGAACGTGTGCGGCCGTGTATTCATCATCTTCCGGATGTTGCCGTGGCATGTAAAGCACCACTACCGTTGGTTGTTTGTACAATTGGAATGTTATCAGTAGTGGATGGCAAGTTGCACGTTTGAGTTTCTGTGGAGGTAATTGATAAGAGTGTTTGCTGGATATGTTGTGAATCTTGTGATGTGTTTTGTGTCTGCGCTCTTAGCCTTAGGGCCAACTTTTTGTGGCGCTAGCTTGTTGGCTCCTTGTACCAGGCAGGCAACTGTGCTTTCGTATCGTATGGGATCATCTGATGAAGTTCATTCAGTGGGTTGACTTGTTTTAATTTCTTGTGTATGCTTATGAGGAAGGCTGAGGAATGAGATCAATCTCCTGGATCGCTTAGTAGGTGATTTAGGCTACCCCTTCAACTTGAACCAAACATGTTTTCAGTGGTTAAGTGCACATGTCAATTCGAAATATTATTGTCATAATTATACGTGAGGTGTAAAGCAAACATACTTGTCAAGTAGTGAGTGCAGAATCGAAAAGATAAATAGAGTTCGGTGTGTTGTTGTTGCTGCTGCTCATTGCATTCCTCCTAGTCAATTTGCAGAGCACTCAGGCCCCATTTACTGCACTTGGAGCACTCAGGCCCAGCAATGTACATGGACCTGCTAGGCCCAGCGTGTCCGCTAAAAAAAAAAAAAAAGAAGAATTCACGTAGTACAGACGCGTTCCCAAGGGCGCGTCTGTAGCCCATACGCTGCCTGTGATATGGACACAAAACTAGGCCCAAAGAAGCTTATTTGAACACGCGGCTGTGTTAGTACTATTACAGATGTGCGTTGCTTATTACAGACGTGCCGCACAAACACGCTTCTGTAGTTTAGGGTTTAGGGTGGTGAATTTGATGCTTTTTTTACATAGTGTTTGAAAACCCTTTGAGGCTCGTATTTCAACTTTTTCTAGCTTGTTTAGTGGATATATAATTCTAAAAATTGAACAATTAATCCCTGAAGTGGCTAGAAGTTACCTTTAATCATAGAAAATGGTATTAGGTTTATGACCTCTCTCAATCTTGAAGAACCTTAGACATGTTACCCCTGAGAGTGTCATAAGTAATTTTTTCTATCTAGGAAATTATATAAATTTTCTGCTGAATGGATTAACCAACCTTTAATTTTGCACTTATTTCATGTATTTAAACACATGAAGTGTGCTTGTAGCAATTGCATGAATAATGTAGGATGTGACATGAAGTCCATTATTTCTTGAAGAAATTTAATACTAGTTTAAGCCTAACACCACATGTAATTTCTAGAAGAAATGCTATATAACTCTAAAAAGTTATTTTAGCTCAACGAAATTTACTCCCAATATGACATCATGATTTTACAATAGGCAGTAAATTCATAAGAAGAATGCCTACTATTTGAGTTCATATATATATAACTTGAAGCTATGCGAATTTAAATGTGTTCTCTTGAAGAAACATATATTTTGCCATATGTGCACTTTTGTAATTCAAGAAGAATGTGCAAAAATTCAATATAAAAAATATTTATGCAATCATAAATTGTATAACTATAAAATGGAAGTAAAATAACTTATATTGTAGAAGTAATATTGGGTTCAGGGGGAGATGCATTGAAACAATGAAGTTTCATACTCAACCATAATCTATAAATAGAATTTCCTACATAAGTTGCATTATTTGTTAAATTCATGTAGAATTTAGTTATGCTCATGAAGAGCAAGCAATTAATTTTTGCTTTAAAACTAGAAGTTTAGCATTAGCTTAAAAATATTTCCCAGAATAGAAGGGCAAAATTTTGATGTTTCCCATAATATAAGACCACCTGAAGTGGAAACACGCTTGAAGTGGAACTCCCTGAAGGATTTTATCCTAGTGAGAATGTGCACATAATAAATAATCATAAATGGGAAATCAGAAATTAGGAGAAACAACCCAAAATTATTAACTAGAAGTTAAGTTTACTTGCGGTAAACATAATGCTATGTGTGGTATATCCCGCGTATTTAATAATATACTCACCATGGCATATGGCTTGATCATTAATTTAAATTCCACGGGACACCTGTTGGTTTTGAATTAAATGAACTTGTCAAACAAATTTTAATTAAATTTTTGTAGAACTCAGAAAAGAATACCATTATGGTCAAACACCTCACAAACTAGAAAATATCATCATGAAGATGAATTCCTAACATGATAAAGCGTGCGCAGTATTTTGTGTTGGGACAACAGATTCTAATCGACTATATCATAGTCTTATCCTGAAGATATGGGAGACAAAGAATGAATGTCGACAATATTACCTCTATTATTACAAATATTTCTCAAACGAGAACATGGATCCACAAATAAAGTCCATGGCAGAGTTGCATGAAGTACTCACATCGGGTTAACGAAAAGAATGCAATTGAGGATAAACCATGAAGAAAATATTTGAACATGCAAGTTCAAATTAGATAAGTCGTTATAAAATAATTGTCAATGTTTTACGACCGAGAGCCTGCCACGGGGTGAATCGGGGGCGGTTTGTTCGGGCCTCGACGAACACGGAGCCCGGCGGTTTGTTCTTGCGTGACGTGGAGAGCGGGTTTTTATATCTTTGGTTCGGGCCCTCGATCAAGGATCGAGTAAAGACCTTTACGCCCGGTCGGCGTGAGCCTGTTTTTTTTGATTGATGGGGTCAGCGAGAATCGGCCGCGGAAGCTTACGGCTTGGTCGTAGCCAAGCTTGTGTTCTCGTATGTTCGTCCTCTTCTATGAGGTGTTCCTTGGCCGCCTTTTATAGTCCAAGGGGCCAAGGAACTTCGCTACGATCCTAGTCGGATCTGAGAGGATTGTCCGTAGAGGAACCGAACACCAACTCTAAACAAGGTAATCGACTAGCGTTCTATCCTATTTACAAATGTCACCGTAGCTATGCTTCCATTGCCTTCGAGTTGTTTGTCGCCGCAGCTAGGATAGAACCCCTGCGAACAACTTCGGTAGAGTTCTTTGGTGATCCCGTGTATCCACAAGCCCCGAGCATCTCAAGGTCGAGTCATGAGAGTTATTTGCTCTTATCGAAATGAGGCCTTGATGTGGTCTTCAAGATCATCTTACGGAGTGCAATTTTGAAAAAAGTGCACCCGTAAGGTGTAGCCCCCGAGCTTCTTGCTTTTCGGTACAAAGAGCTGGAAGGTCTTTGAGTTCTTCTCCTCCATCTTCGAGTTCTTCTCGTCGTCAGAGCTCTTCTTTCTTGAAAGGAGAGCCTTGCTCCGCTAGCCTCCGAGCATCTCAGGTTTGAGTCACGAGAGCCGTCTGCACTTCCCGGTGCGGCCTTGATGCGGTCCTTGTTGTCTTTATACGGTGTGCACTTTGCTGAAAAAAGTGCACCCGTAGGGTGTAGCCCCCGAGCTTCTTGCTTTTTGGTACAAAGAGCTGGAAGGTCTTTGAGTTCTTCTCCTCCGAGTTCTTCTCCTCCGTCTTTGAGTTCTTCTCGCCGTCGGAGCTCTTCTCGAAAAATCATGCCCCGGGTACCTTGTAGCCCCGAGCGTCTAAGATTCTTCATTTTTCCGGGATTTTGACCGTTTCTCTTTTTCCGTGCAAATAATGGGAGTCACAAAGGCGCTTTTATCAAGCGCTCCGTTTTTTGGGAAACATCGATTGCATGGCAGTCATTGCCATAAATTCCCTTCTGCGTGATTTGAGGTGACCGCTCTTTTTTTGCTGGTTGCCTCGTCTTCTGTGGACTTGGTCCATAGGCGTGCTGGTATCGCCTATAAATATGGTCCGTTTTGCTTCGGTGAGGATTCAGAGTGTCTTTCTTCTCCTCTGCTTCTTCTTCCTCTGGACTGTCTCTCTTGTTCGTAAGAAAAAAGCTTCCTTCTGATCTTCAGATCTATGGCGGTGCCGTTGAGTGAGGTAGATCAGCCCCCGGGCATCTTCTTTAGCCCTTCTAGGGTTCTTCTGTGATTGAGGGATGTCTTGTGATCGGGAATAGTGGCAGGTTATTCCCACAGCAGTTCCACACCGAGAAACTTTGAGGAGTGAGTGCGGGATGTCTTGTGACTTAAGATGATCTCCTCTCCTCCTTCATTTTTTCTTGGTGTGGGTCAGGTAGGGTTCATTCCGGTTACCCTCCTAGTCCTCTTTGGTCTCCTTCCTCGCCGCTTGGGTAGACATATGCCAGCTTCCCAACTGGTATTGGTCGCCGCTCGTCTTCGGGGAAGGTTGTGCCTTTTGAGGAATTGCTGAAGATGGTGTTCTTTGGAGGCGCTTCCTTCTACTCTTTGTGGAGTTGGGCGCTTCCTTCGGGCTCTTTTTCGTCCCCGGCTGTGACATGGTGAACTCGGAGCCTTCTGCAGAGGGTTCTTTTCTTCGCCCGTGTCGCTTATCTTGATCTTGGGGTCCATTCGCTGCCGTCGGGGGTTCTTCGAGCTCAGTGTGTTTATGGACTTCGGCGTAAGGGTCTTGACTTCGAAGTAGCCCCGAGTTGTTGATATTCGGGCTCTTGGGGTTCGGATCTGTGTCCGAGCGCTCCATCTTCTTCGCCATTGGATGCCTAAGTTTCTCCCGCTGCGGTGTTGTACTTTTTAGGGTTATAGTCCCCTGGTCTTCTTTGTATCTTGTACGCTTGTTGGGTTCCCGTGCATCCCGTCTTCTTTGTATCTTGTAGGGAGTTGTTTCCCATGCAACTTGTAATCTTCAAGATGTTGAATAAAGAGATCCGTCCTTTTATCTATTCTCGTACTTGTATTTTTGTATGACTCGATCCGCCTTCATGCGCACTTGTTGCGCTTTGTCCTCTCGCTTGTTGTTGTCGTGCTCTTCCGAGTTCTTTTTTAGGACGACTTGTTGAGATTGCGCCTTTAGAGTTCTTCCTTAGGCTTTCGGCTCTTATGTCCTTCATGTAGGTTCGTCTGCGAGGTTGTTTGGAGTCACTCATTGTGACACCGTTGTTGTCTCGGTGATGATCCGGCTTGCCTTTCTCGTAGACTTGGTGTATATAGTATTGAAGTCCCGCTTGAGTTGTCGGGGGCTGTTTTCCTCGACTTGTCGGTCTTGTATTTCCGTAGATCTCGCTGAAGGTAGGCGTAGGATCTTGTCTTTGTGCGCTTTTAGGTTGCTTCTTCCTTGACGCGTTGGCTAGCCTTTTCACAATGAGAGCGCAATCTTGCTTCGATTACTTCAAGTTCTTTCTTCTCGAAGGGATCGCCTTGTCTTCCTTGTAGATTAGAAGATGGTTGTAAGGGCTTGCTCGGTTTGTCGGGGGTTGTTTTCTTCCGACAAATGACTTCTGTCTTCTTCTTGAGACTTGTCTTCTTTGAGTGGAGTCTTGCTCTTGAATTCGAGTTCTTCTTTACCGAGTATCGGCTCGTCTTCTCTCGTGGGCTGGCCGATAATAGTTGTGGAGTCTTGCTCACGGTCTTGAGTTATTCTTGAAGATTCAGCTCGTCCCTTTCGTAGACTTGCCGATGGTGGTTGTAGAGTCTTGCTCCTGGTCTTGAGTTATTTTTCGAAGATTCAGCTTGTCTTTTCTAGACTTGCTTTGAAGGTGATAGAGTCTTGCTCTTGGTCTTCAGGGTTATTCTCTTGAAGATTCTGCTTGCCCTCTGTAGACTTGCTGAAGGTGATAGAGTCTTGCTCTTGGTCTTCAGGGTTATTCTTCTGAAGATTTAGCTTGTCCTCTGTAGACTTGCTGATGGTGGTTGAGTCTTGCTCTTGGTCTTCAGGGTTATTCTTCAAGATTCAGCTTGTCCTCTGTAGACTTGCTGAAGGTGATAGAGTCTTGCTCTTGGTCTTGAGGGTTGTTCTTCAAGATTCAGCTTGCCCTTTCTCGTAGACTTGCTGAAGGTGTTAGAGTCTTGCTCTTGGTCTTTAGGGTTATTCTTACGAAGATTCAAACGTCCTCTCGTGTAGACTTGCTGAAGGTGATAGAGTCTTGCTCTTGGTCTTCAGGGTTGTTCTTCTGAAGATTCAGCTTGCCCTCTGTAGACTTGCTGAAGGTGTTAGAGTCTTGCTCTTGGTCTTTAGGGTTATTCTTCTGAAGATTCAGCTTGTCCTCTGTAGACTTGCTGAAGGTGGTTCGGGCGTCCCCTGTTTTGCCAGGGTTGTTTTCCTCTGGCTTGTGACTTGCGTCTTCTTCTGAGACTTGTCACGATTGTTCGGAGGGTTACTCTAGGCCGTTAGGTTTCTCCATTTAGGCCCTCTAGCGTTTGTCCTTTCTTGGACATGCTAGTGTATTTTGGTGGAATCGTGCTCTGAAAGAGTTGTTCTAACTCATGGTTGCCTCTTACGGGCTAGGGCTCTCCCATCTTTGTCCATTGGACTATCGCATGACGTCCCCTTGAAGGGTTCTCGATCCCGGCCCATTTAAGTGCACTGCGATTTGAAGGTCAACATGGTTGGGTTCCTATTTCATAACACTACAATCCACCTTGCCTGGTTTGGGCTGCTCTGCTTTCTGAGAGACTTGTGTGAGACGATGGGTTTCTATTTCACAACACTACACCGTTCACGCCCGATTCGAAAGGCCGTCCGCCGTCATTGGACATAGTGGCGCTTTCTGGACCCTTGATGGCCTCTGCGACCTAGACGGGCCGATCCCAACGTCCTCTTTTTCCAAGAGTCGAAGTTCACGATCTTCCGTTAGGATTTAAGGTGTGGACGCTATTCCAGAGCTAGGACTTCGCGTGGTTCCACCCTTGGAATTTGACCTCCGTTCTGGTGGTCGGGTTTGCCTTTTTTTGGTCGACTTCTTCTTGTGAAGTGCCAAATTTGGGCTGTTTTGTTCTTCTCCCTTAGGAGGCATGCGACTTCACTCACGGGCGACTTGTTTTACGTTGGAGTGCCTGGTGGCTGCGTGTTTGGTGACCTCTTTGGATGGTCCAGAGTTCTTCTCAGGCTTGATCTTCTTCTTCTTGAAGTATCGGAGAGTTATTTTCGCGTTCTGCTTCTGTTTTGCTGCCTTGAGATCCTCTGATTATGGATAGAACCTTCTGAGCTGGTTTATGTGCTAAGAATTTCTGATTTCTTCTCCTTGCATTGTCATCAGCTTGTAGGTTCCTGGTCCTTCCCATGGGCTGAGCAATTTGTGCTTGCCTTACGTCTTTTGATTTCTCTTGAGTACTTGATCTCCTCGGGTTGAGTTTTCTTGGGCGTGTGCTCTTGTCGTAGTGCCTTCTTAATCCTTGCGAGATATCTTGCGTTCGGTGGATGGCGTTTGTTCTAACTTCTTCCACACAATCAATTTCTAATCTTCTTGTCTCATTCTCCTTCTCCTTCTTCAAATTGCTCGATCCTTGGGGATCTCCATATGAGGTCCGCCTGGTAGGATGGCTTCGATCCATAGGTCGGGGAAGAAGCGTGAGTAGCCCGTTGCTCTGGCTGATTTGAGTTCTTAGGCCCCGGACATCTTTTGGGAGTTCTTCAATCCACTTGGCTCCGTAGTCTTTGAGTTCTTCATATAGTCTTGGCTTCAGTCCGGCAAGGATGAGTCCGTTTGCTCTTCGACTTGTCCGTTAGCCTAAGGGTGTGCTACGGAGGCGTAGTCTATCCGTATGCCACAATCTTGTGCCCAGCCTTGGACCGCCGCCGTGAAAGGTGATCCGAGGTCGGTGATGATCCCGTTGGGTATCCCGAATCAGGCATGATCTCTTGGATGAATTCGACCGCCTTGTTGGAGCTGTAGGTGACCAATGGCTTGTACTCTATCCATTTGGTGAATTTGTCGATGGCGACGAAGATATATTCGTATCCTTCCTTGGCTCTTTTAAGTGGTCCGACTTGATCCAGTCCCCAGCACGAAAAAGGCCATGATGGTGGTATCGCGATCGAGGTTGTGTCTTTGGGCACGTGCGCTTGTCTTGCAAACATCCGCATCCTTTGCATGTTTTGACGAGTTCTTCTCGCATCTTTGAGGGCATTGGGCCGCAGTATCCTGCTCGAATGCTTTGCCCATGAGGGTTCTTGACGCTGCGTGGTTTCCACAGCATCCAGAGTGGATTTCTTGGAGGATGTCCTTTCCTTCTTCAGAGCTTATGCATTTGAGTAGTACTCCTGATGATGCTGCTCTCTTGTAAAGCTTGTCTTTGATGAGCACGTAGTTCTTGCTTTTCTCAAGATCCTAGTTGCTTCGGCTTTGTCTTCGGGTAGTGTCTTGTTCTTGATGAAGTTTATGATGTCTTCGACCCAGGGAGTTGTTCTTCGACCTGGAGAGATTATCATTACTCCGTTTAGAGCTGATTGCTCCATGTTGTCTTCTTCTGGGTTCTCCTTGATGGATGGTTTCAAGAGCTCTTCGACGAACACTCCTGGTGGGACTTGGGCTCTGTCAGATCCGAGTTTGGCTAGCACGTCTGCCGCCACGTTCGCATCTCTGAGCACGTGTAGGATCTCTAGGCCTTGGAAGTTCTTTTCTAGTTTGCGTACTTCTGCGCAATAGAGGCCCATGTTGTCCTTTGTGCAGTCCCAGTCTTTGTTGACTTGATTGATAACAACCGCGGAGTCGCCGTATACTTGTAGTCTCTTGATTCCCAGAGTTCTTGCTATCTTGAGGCCATGGATGAGTGCTTCATACTCTATCTCATTGTTTGTAGCTTGCCACATGATTTGCGCGCCAAGACGTACTTGAGTTGTCTTCCTTTTCGAGATATGAATAAAATCCTCGGCTCCTGCTCCCCCATAGCTTCAACGATCCATCGGGTACATGTTCCAATGTTTCTTGATGTCGTCGGATATGGGTTGTTGGAGCTCTGTCCATTCCGCTATGAAATCCGGTGGCGCGGGATTTGATTGCTCTTCTTGGGGTGAACTCTAGATTCAATGCTCCGAGTTCCACCGCCCATTTTGATATGCGGCTGTTGAATCTCTGTTCCTCGGGATGTCGCCTAGTGGTGAGTCGATTACCAAAAAAGTGATCTTGTGACCGCCGGTAGTGTCGTAGCTTCCTTGATGTGATCGGTATGGAGTAGAGTAGTTTTTGTGCGTGAGGGTATCAAGATTTGGACTCGGATAGAACCTCGCTTACGTAGTAAACGGCCTCTGGATCTTGTTGGGCTGATCGGGCTCTTCTCTTTCCACAATGATTCTTTGCGGCCGACCACCGTATTTGTTCGCTTGCTATATAAAGCAGGAGTTCTTCTTGATCTTTTGGAGGTGTTAGGATGAGCTGTTGTAAGGTCTTGCTTGAGTTCTTCAAACGCCTTTGTCCGCTTCATCTGTCCACTTGAAATCTCTTTTGGTCTTGATGAGTTTGAAGAAGGGGTAGCCTTTTCTCTCCAAGCTTGGATATGAATCTGTTGAGTGCCACCATGCACCCCGTGAGCTTTTGGACGTCCTTGATGCATCGGGGTTGTGTCATCTCGGTGATTGCCTTGATTTGCTTGGTGCTGGCTTCGATGCCTATGTTGCTGACCAAGAAACCCAGTAACTGTCCCGAAGGTACTCTAAAGACGTATTTTGTTGGATTGAGCTTCCATTTCCACTTGTTTAGGTTCTTGAAAGTCTCTTCCAAGTCTTGAATCAGGGTTTCTGGCTCTCTAGTCTTCACCACCACGTCGTCTACGTATGCTTTGGCATTTTTGCCAATCTGCTCTCCCCATACAAGTCTGTATCGCTCTTTGATACGTTGCTCCAGCGTTTTTTAATCTGAAGGACATTGTTTTGTAGCAAGAGGGTACCGAAGGGGGTGATAAAAGAGGTCTTGCTCTGATCTTCTTTCTTCAATGCAATCTGGTGATATCCTGAGTAGCAATCCAAGAATGATAGTAGAGCTGATCCTGCTGTAGAGTCCACTATTTGGTCGATCCTTGGTAGCCCGGCGGATCTTTTGGGCAATGCTTATTCAGTGCGTGTAGTCCACACACATTCGCCCGCCCGAGGTGTTCTTCTTTTGAACCAGAATCGGATTGGCTAGCCCGATCGAGGATGTAGGATTTCTCTGATGAATCCTGGCTGCGGTAGTTTTGCAATCTCCTTTTTGATGGCTTCCTTCTTTTCTAGTGAGAACCTCCTTAGTCTTTGCTTGATGGGTTTGGATCCCATATTGATGTCAATTACGTGCTCGGCCAGCCTCCTTGGTACGCCGGGGCATGTCTGCTGATTTCCAGGCAAATATATCTTTGTGTTGCCTTAGGAAGCTGGTGAGCGCGAATTCCTATTTTGGAGATAGGTGGGCGCTGATTATCGCCGTCTTGGATGGATCGCCCGTTTGTAGATCAATATGCTTGACGCCGGCCTCTTCCGGTGGAATCGTAATTGCTTGCTTCTTGGCCTTATCTCGAGTTCTTACGGATTTGTATCCTCTCGCCATCTGGTTGAGTTCTTTTTTTCTCAAGAGCTCTCCTATCTTGTTTGCGATTTCCACGGCTTGTACGTCACACTTTCGAAAAGCTTTCTTGAGATCTCCTTTGATCGAAAGGACCCCAAAAGGTGCCGGCATCTTTAGTAGAAGATACGGGTAGTGTGGAATAGCCATGAATTTTGCAATAGCAGGTCTTCCCATAATGGCGTGGTATGGTGACTCGAGATCTGCCACTTCGAACTTGATGTACTCCGTCCGATAATTTGATGGAGATCCAAATGTGACCGGCAAGGTGACTGTCAAACCGGTATGGCTGCTCGTCCGGTACTATTCCATAGAAAAAGAGTGCTTGAAGGAGCGATTAGTCCTGGAGAGGTCTAGTCCCATCTTGTCCAAAGTTTACGAGAATATGATGTTCATCCCAGCTCCTCCGTCGATCAATACTTTGGTAACGGTTACTCCATTCTCGTGGGTTCCAAAGACGGAGGGTATAATCCGGCGTTGCCCACACTTGTCCATTGATCCTCCCCGGTAAACCGAATCGGGTATTGGGACCAATTGAGGTAGTGTGGAACTACGGTTCTCGCCGCCATGATTGATCACGAGTGCCGGCTTGTCTTGTCTCTTGCTCTTTGAACCGGGTACTCGAGAGAATATGACGTTCAAGGATCTCGTTGCTTTACGGAAATCTCCCGTCTTTGGCTCTTCAATGGCTTCTTCTCTCGTTTTCTTGATTGTTTTCCTTCCGAGCAGAGTTGTTTCCTCCCTTGTATTTTTCCCCGAAAGTGGTACGGTTTCCGAGCAGTGAGCTCGGGGTGGTAGATGCGGGGGTAGGTCTTCTAGCTTGATATTGCTTCTCATTCCGCCGCCATTGTTGTTGTTGTTGTTGAACCTCTGTTTGTAAGGTTTCTTTGATTTTTCCGCCATTGCGGCGGTATTGTGTCGGTCCTCGCTTCTTCTCACACAAGAGTTGTTCGATCTTTCTTCGGGCTTCGAAGTTCTTTCTTTACGAAAGCGGTCTCGGGTTCTTTCTTCGACTCCGATCATCTTCTCAACAATAAGCTTGAACTTTTCGTTTGTCCTTGGGTTGTCCTTGTAGAAATCTGAGAACTGCCATCTTGAGAAAATCCCGTTACCGAAGGCGTCTATGACTTCCCTTTCGGTGATATCATGTACTTGGGATCTCATCTTCCCAAATCTTCGATAGTAATCTCGGGGGGATTCTCCGGCTTCTTCGCTTGAGGCTTTTCATTTCGGCCCGAGTAATAGGATGGGTGATGATTCTGCGAAGTTGCTGCTGCCCCTCTGTAGGTCTTCCCGATGTCGGATTGAGCCCTCTTCAATCTTGTCAAACCATTGGGCGGTAGAGCCTCTAGGGCCATGGGAAAGAAGACGGCTTTTGTCATCATCATCTCCTCCGGCCAGCTCAATGGATTGTGAGTAGACTCTGAGCCATTGTCTAGGCTCTGTTTTCCCATCGTATTTGGAGTGGTTTGAAGGCTTGAACTTTGGGGGTAGCTTGACTTCCTACAATCTTTCAGCGAAGCAAGGAAACCTGTCGTAGCTTTCCGTTGTTCTCTCTTCAAATCCTCCTGAGGTTCTTCCTCCTCTTGGATGAGTTCCAGTAGGTCGATATGTTGATTCCGCGACTTCTTCTCGCCGGCTTGGTCTTGGAGCGGGGCTCTCCCTCGGGGGTCTAAGTGCTTGTCTACCATCCCTCCGGGGTGGCCTGGAGTTGTTGGAACCCTCTGGCCTTCCCAGCCTCTCAAAGACGTTGGATCGACTTCTTGGAGCGTGAGAGCTGTTTGCCTTTGACTGCGATGTTCTGGGATCTCTTTCCCGAATAGCCTTTTGCAACGCCTCCTTGATGAGTTTTTCCTCGTCATTTAGGTCGGCAGCCGTCTTGGGGCGGTCAATCAACCCTTGTAGTCTTTCCTAGGTTGCACGTTGATCGTCTTCGACTTCTCTTTCAGATTTTTAGCCTCTCGTATTCATGCGGATCGGCTTGATATTTGTTCGGGGCTTGCATGTGGAGTTTGCCCCGATTCGGCGTCCTCCCTTCAATTTGGTTCCTTTTAGCCTTTCTTGGCGTTGGTGTTCTCCTTCGTCTTCAAGGGTTCTTTTCGTCCGCGGGATGTTGGGCAGCCTTCGTCGGATGGATCGATGTCCGGGGCTTCCTGGTCGGGTAAGTGGGGTGCGAGCTGTAGCCACCACAAAGACTTCCTTAGCGGCCGAGTAGCTTTGGGCCACCACTCCTTTCGATGCAGGATAGGCCTTATGATGTTGGTCCTCCTGTTTTATCCCGTTGCTTGTTTACGATCGGCTTTCTTTGAGGGTTCTTGGCCGATGGATGATGCATTCCTCTGGGGTTCTTGTCAATATGAGCCCTCTTTGCGCCCCTCCAAAGGAATCTCCGGTCTTCTCTTGAGTTGTCTTGGCGCTCCTTGAATACGCGAACGCCATTTGCGTTCGTCCCGTAGGAAACTGAAAAAGGTAATCTGGACTGGTGTCGGGGGTTATATCGAATTCGCCTTCTTTCTCCGAGGTTGGAGTAGTTTTGGCTGAAAAAAGTTTCCGAGTTGGGTAGCTTCCCTATCAAGCGGAGTTGGAGTTGTACTTCGAGTTTCCGGAGTCCGTACTTGAGCCTTGGTTGTCTACCTTCCCCGAGTTGGTTTCGAAGTTTGGGCCCTTCCGTGCTGGTTCCCGAGCAAGCTTCGACTTTGTCCTCCGTCTTCGAGGTGGCTTCGCACCGCTCGTCGATTCTTTGGAGCTTTTCGACTAGTTCGGTTCTTGGTCTTGTGTTCCTCGGCGGTGCGGCTTCGAGTTTCGCCGTCGTCGTCGATCTCGCAAGCCCATGATCCGAAGATAATCGTCCTCCTCGTCGATGTACTCATGATGTCGTGGTCCGCCGGACTCGTGCTGAAATTCGACGAGCCCCTACCGGGCGCCCGGTTTGTCAATGTTTTATGACCGAGCCTGCCGCGGGGTGAACCGCGGTTTGTTCGGCCTCGACGAACCTGGAGCCCGGCGGTTTGTTGCGCAGGTGACATGGAGAGCGGGGTTTTTATATGGTTCGGGCCCTCGATCAAGGATCGAGTAAAGACCTTTACGCCCGGTCGGCGTGAGCCTGTTTTTAATTGATGGGGTCGGCCGAGAATCGCCGTGAAGCTCTACGCCGCTGGTCGTAGCCAAGCTTGTGTTCTCAGTATGTTCGTCCTCTTCTATGAGGTGTTCCTTGGCCGCCTTTTATAGTCCAAGGGGGGCCAAGGAACTCGCTACGATCCTAGTCGGATACTGAGAGGGGTTGTCCGTAGAGGAACCAACACCGAACTCTAAACAAGGTAATCGACTAGCGTTCTATCCTATTTACAACAGAAGTCACCATAGCTATGCTTCCATTGCCTTAAAAGGAGTTGTTTGTGGCCGCAGGCTAGGATAGAACCCCTGCGAACAACTTCGGTAGAGTTCTTTGGTGATCCTGTATCCACAATAATGATATTATGAAATGCAATGGTTTATAGATCTTTTAAAAGACTAACAAACTCCCACTATGTATGAACGAATATTCTGCTACTCATCCGCAAATGGAAAGAAGAATAAATTATATATTATGCAATTAATCAATGGATTCGAGAAAATCCATAAGTGATCCTTTAAGGACTCATAAAAATTTCATACCAAGTATTAAATGTCTAAGGTAGATAATGTTTCTGAATAAATATTACAATCTCTAGAAGAACTAAATCCTAGAAGGAAATAAAGTCACATAATGACTTCTTGTGAATAGTACTTTTTAAATAAATAGTTCATAGAAGAACTTCAATTAAAAATGTGAATCACTTCTCCTATACATGAGAGAATTTCTCATAGAAGAGAAATATTTTTCTTGAAGAATTATAAATTCCTTGAAGGATATAGTCATTGAATGACTTATCACCAATTCTGAATGAACAACGATAATCTAGAAGATAAGAATGAAACTTCATACAGACCCACATGATTAAATTAGAAATGCAGTGAGAAATTATATGGTTTTGAATATATCATTTAAGCACCTGTAAGTGCATATGTAGCTATCCAGTATTGATGGCAAATTGTTCTCACATACCATAGAAGGTATATTGGTGATTGGAAAATTGAATTATCCCCTTAAATGCCAAATTGAAGACTGATTATCTATAGTGGAATAAGTCAATCTATGAAGATCTACTGAATAGATCATTGGTTATAAACTAGAAGTGACCCGAAGATCGAACGGTTCACATCGTGAGCTAGGCTGATCGAACGGATATCGGGATAACGGGCGATGTGGATCCACCAGTGGATGTGCAGGACGGACATCAGAAACGGTTTTTGCCAAAATCCGTTAGTGATGCCTGTCATCATAAACGGTTGCACTTGCTAGTTGCCTCGTTTGCTTTAAAATCGGTTGTGATGCACTATCATAAACAATTTTTTAAAAACCAGTTGTGATATCTTGTGGTTGTGATGTCCCGTTTGTGATAGTGAGTTGTGAAGTAGTGAAGCAAAAGCATATCGGAGTAGTACGCAGCTGCATCTTTTCCGCCTCCGCTTTTCCACCCCTTTTGCTGTCTGGTTGCTTCGGGATTTCTTCCTCGCGAGGGAAAGCTTGCGTGCTCGTTGCCGTGGGCGAGAGCAATGGCGAAACGCCGCAGCAGAGGCGTGGGGCCCGTGAGAGAGGCTACGGCTACCGCTGGATGGGTCTCTGGCATGTGAGCCCCAGTGGAACGGGGCCTCGGGCCGTCAGGTGATAGTGGCCAGTATGGCGCGGACTCGTGTCGTTGTGCCAGGGATGAAGGTGCCAGCTGCGGCACACGTAACCTATCTCGCTGCCGCCGTGAGTGGCGGAGCGAGTTGGGCTGCAAAGCAAAGTGCCCAGGTTGGGTTGGATCAGAGGGCCGTGGCGGCCCAGCAGTTTAGGCTGATGAATGATGATGGATTTTGAAATCAAATCACAACGAGAAATGCCAAGGTAGAGCAATGAAGTGAATACAAAGCCGAGAGGTGGGAAAAAATAGAGAGAAAAAAGATGCGCTGCTGCTCGATGCTGTGTTTCAAAAACTAGGAACTTCTGGTGTCAAACCAATTTTTCCAGAAACACAAGGTTGATTCTGAATTACATTTTACTATTGTTCTTTCTTTTTTTAGATGATGGAATATCCGGCCTTGACACTCAAGCAAGTGAGCGTCTACAGCCAATGTTACAAACCAACACAGGCTTTTATGCCAACTCTAACGCTACATGGCAAGATCAAAATACACCTAAAAGTTCAGGAACAAAAGATAAACAAGAGCATCAGCTTCATTTCAATCAAACTGAACAAGTCCTAGGCTTCGATTCGATGCCTGGTGCCCCAACCGAACTTGCTGAAAACCTCCATCGCAATGACCTCCAACTGTTGCAACTCACCTTCGAGAATGCACTCTCTTCCTTTTAGACAGCTGCGACCATGTTCTAATCCAATAAGTCGCCCTGAATATTACCTCAAAGAGACATTAGTACCAGCTCTTTTGAAAATTACATCATTCTGGCTTAGCCGTAAAGCCCAACATGAGGCCGAAGCACCAATTATGATTTGATTTCTAAGCTTTCGGTGGTAACTACCTAGCCAGTTATCAAACATATCAGTAACATGCGAACTGAGCGTAGCTCAGCTTATAAGGTTCCTTGTGGTGGAACCTGCCCATAGGGTTCAAGTCCTCGACTTGACGTTGGTGCTTCGCATTTTTTCTGGATTTATTTCAGGATTTAACCGGGCGCTATTTTTTTCAGTGGTAGGCGACGTGCCCGCCAATAGCGAGGCGCCAGAGGTGACTTAGGTCAATCTCGAGGATCAGCCGGCTCGGTCTCTCGGAGGTTCTCATAGGGGAGTAGGTTGCGTGTGTGTGTTCATAGGATTGAGTGTCGTGCATTTGTGGCGTCTCGCGTCTGTACTGTGTTTCGCAAAAAATAAAACATATCAGTAAGATTCGATGGTGGACTAAAACCAAAAACAGTGTAGACGATGTTCCAAAAGAAGTGAGCCAAATGGCAATCAGAAAATAGGTGCTGAATTGTGTCTCCCAAATTACAAAAACAGCAAGTCGTATTTCCTTTCCATCTCCTCTTGGCCAAATTATCTTTTGTAAGAATAACTCTGTGCCAAGATACCACAAAAAGACATTTACCTTGAGCGGTACTTTCAGGTCGTAAAATTTATAGTTAACTTTGTTAAAGTCATTTTCCATTATATCGTTGTACATTGAACTGACTCTGAAGGATCTGTTCTTATTATGTTTCCAAAGAAACTTATCCCGGTAGTCACATATAGAAAACCTGGAGACTTTGTCCACTAATTCGAGCCAAAGCCTTTGTCTTTCCCCAACCATAGCTCGTCTGGAAGACAAGTTCAAAGGACAAGAACCTAATACATCATTACCACCACATGCTTTTTTTCTAGCTATCTGAAATACCGATGGATAGCTAAATTTAGGAGGCTCTCTCCCTATTCAATGGTCTTCCCAAAAACTAAGTTGGTCACCACTATGGACTTCAAAAAAAAACCCCTTGACAGGACCATCTCCTTTACTTCCATCAAACTGGACCAAAAATTGATAATCTCCTGGTTTCTTTACCATTTGAGACAAAGTTTTATTTTTCAGGTATTTTCTTCTTAAAATTTCTTGCAACATTCCTTCTTCATTTAAAAATTTGTATATCCATTTGCTTAACAAGCAAACATCCTACACATTTTGGCTTATTTAGAATGCTCCACCTGCAAGTCTATATTTCTTTTTATGCTCGTCATTTTGCCAAAAGAATCTTTAAAGACCGAAACCTGGCACATACTCTTATGCAAAATATTTAGCCACGGCATCAGCGATTCTCTGCCGTCATTTCGAGAGATAGACGGACCAGATCGGGCGAAGTTCCCGCAATTTTGCAAAAAAGATCCCAGATCATGTAGAAATTACATCCGCCATCCCACCCTCCTCTCAGGCCAGCGACCTCTCCGCTACCTCCACCGCACATCCTCGCCGCCGTTGTCGCCCCCATCCGCTGCTCCGCTGCCCCCGTCGGGCCGCCCGGCCAAGCCCCGGAGCACGGGTGGTGACACCGATGGTAGGTTGCATGGAGTGGCGGCGGAGCGGCCCGCAAGTCGCGACTCTAGCGATCTGGGTGGCGGCCACACGCCCTCGACCTCGGCGCTGTAACACCCTAAAATTTGCTTGAATTTAAAATAGTTTAAATTGATTTATTTATGCAATATAGGGATGCATCGAATGTAGTGAAATAATAAATTTTATGAAACTAAAATTTATCATAAGGCTAGACACATTCCTGTGCATTCATGCAGCTGCATCTTTATTTTTTTGTGATGGTTGATTTTATTTGAATTCTATTTCAATTAAAAATAAAAGTTGTATTTTCTTTTTTCCCCAGCTTGGCGTGCTGGCTTTTCTTCTTTCTTCCTGGCGTTTTGGCCTGAGTAGCTATTCCTTTGGGCCTCCAGGAAGTCCAGCCAGCGTGCTACCTGAGCAACGCAACGCAGCAACGCTGTTTCTCATATCTCTGTCGCTGGGATCCCATTGACCAGCGTCGCCGTTCCCCTGCTAATCGAGATCGACTCGAACCGGACTTGAGTCTGCTGCCGCACGCAAACCTGCGAGCCTGGTGATTCCCTTCCTAATCCGGGCGCGCCAATCCTATAAGAGCCAAGCTGCACGCAGCGCCGCATTTCCTTCCATCTATTCGCGAGTTCCAGCCCAGCTTGGAACAGCAGCGCAGCTGCTCTTCTTTTTCCTTTCTTCAACCTTGCGTCACCTTCCAAAAATGGAAGTCTGATTTCCATCGGTGAACCAAGCTCGAACCTGAGCCTTTCTATCCTTGCTGCCGCCCTTGGGGCTATATAATCAGGGCGTCGCGACTCCCTCCGCCCTCATCTTGCTTCGCAGCTACGCTTTGAGCAACCGCGAAAGCATCCTAATCCTAATTTCGTCGCTACCGAGCTCGGGTCCGCGAATCGCCGCCTCAAGCTCCTTTGTAAGCCTATGCTGAGCTTCGCTATGCCCCAGCGAACTTGCTCGTCTCTCGTTTCGTCTCTTTTGACGATCTATTTTGCTAATATGACCTCGCCGGACTTGCAGCACCGCCGCCGTCCGTCTCGTTCGACCGTGGCGCCGTCCTCGTCGCATTCCGACTCGATTTCGTCCTTGGTGAGTCCGCATCGAGCTCCTCTTTTGATTGGTTCCGGTTTCGTTGAAAACCGTGGCTTCTAGGGCCAGCTACGTGAACTCCGGGCGAGCTCCGTGGCCGTCGGCAATGGAGCACCACCGTGTTGTTGGTACAGCCATATGGTGTCCTCTCTCTTTTATTTTCTCAATGAATATTGGCCGTCCAAATCTAGATCAAGGGCCAATATTAGAAGATACCCTTTTAATGACAATGTTTCTTAAGAGCCCTCGGCTTCTTCATATTTTCTGTCGGCGGTCCTCAGTTAGATTTATAAACGAAATATGGGGGCTACATGGCACTAGCTCTAGTCGGTCGAGGGGACCTTATCTAACTTTGTTGGTAGTTTGCGGAATGGGAGAAACGGGGTTGTATCGCACCGTTGGCTGCTAACATTGTTAGATAAACCTTTGGAAGGCTTTATATGGTATCCGGTGTTTGGACCTTGCAAACCCATTCATTCGGAGATCATGACCCATAGTGAAAGTGTACACCTCTGCACAGAGTTAAAAACTGTTATAACAGCCGTGTTCACAGTCATAAACGGCCTTGGAGACATCTATGAATAGAATCACATGCTTTACTGTTATCTTCATGATATACTTGTTGTTTATATTTGTTTAACCATGAGAATATGGGTTAATGGGTATCCTTGATGCTTAAGCTTAAAATTTGACATAAACTAAAAGCAACCGCTGATCAAACCGATGTCGACTTCTTGAGCCTCATGAACCCCAAGTTATATTTGCGGAGTTCGACATGGACTCACCCTTGCTATTTTCCCCTCACCTCAGGAGAAGTTTAGGCTTGTGATCAACCAGTCAGTCGGTCCCTGTGGAGTCTACACCGGAAAAGATCGGAAAGTGTCTTTCCATTGTGTGCTAGCTGAGGTTATACTCTTTTATATTATGTTCGTTATATTTCAAGCATTGTGAATTGATATTACCATTTATTTGTAACTATATGTGGGATTTGACTTCCAGGGCTCACATATGGTATACATTCGGTTTGTCCTTAAAACCGGGTGTTACACCCAGCGTGGGGCGCGGCATGGAGCGGCGGCGGTGGCGGCGTGCCGCGACTCGGTGGTCCGCGTGTCTCTGCTCCGCTATCCGTCAGCGGCTGCTGTCGCTTCGCCCCACGTGGTGTAACATCCCGCCTCCCGAGGCTGAGCCTAGTTACACCGGCAGCTTTTTAGGACCTCAAAACTATCTTTACTGAGACCAATACATATCTTTTTTCTCGCAAGACTTTGTCCTCACTCATGCGCACCCAGGAGAACTTCCTGGTCGGTTATCCATCCCCAAATTGCTCCAGACCAAGCATATTAAACCCCCAGTTCTTTGGAGATGAGCTTCCGAAAAGAAGTTGCAACTTGTTAGTATGAGTATTCTATCAATCCTATTAAACCCTAGGCCAGGATGTTACCGCGTAGCCCGCCTGCGGCGGCGCCATCGCGCGCGGCGTGAGAATGAGGTTGAGGCACGGGCTGGAGCAGCAGGGACGCGGTAGCTACGCCTGCGTAGCTACGCCTGCTCCGGCGGCTGGTAGTAGCTCGGCGTCCGTGGTGGGTCTCTAGCCGCAGAGCTGGCCGCCACCACCAACTAAGACTCTAATCCACTCCTAGACGAACCTGTCACCGGTTCAATCCTCCTCTCTTTCTCTCCTTGGAAATGTTGTGGAGCAGCCAAACGTCTTCGTTCTCTCTCGACTTTTGGAAGCTCTTGGTTCCCTTTGTATCACTGTGCTACTGTCCAGGGCTGCAGGCTGCGCTGCTAAGCAAATAGCAGAAACCTGTAACTTTGCATACTTGTCATTATAGACCATATGGTTCTGTATGGACATTGTTGCGCAAATTTAAGACTTTTGGGGAAAGAGATCACCGCTGCTGACAGCCACCATTCCAATTCTTCCTTGCTGTACTCCATGTGTTTATAAAAATGTGATATTTTCTGCATTAATTTACCAAGACTCAACTTCACAGGACTTCACTGTCGAACCACGAAATTGCTATACATGAACTAGCCCAATCCATGGAGGCGCGGCAAAGCCGCGCCTGGGTTTCTATTCTAGATCTAAAATAGTTTAGCCTTTTGAGAAAACCTTTACGTATTCTGAAAAAGGACAACATAAACATCGGTAGACTAGAGAGTACGGAGTTTAATAGGACTAGCCTTCCTCCCACAGACAACATTTTACCTTTCTAGCTACTCAATTTTTTTTTTTTAAAACATTCTACTATCAAGTGCCGGCTTTTGTTTGAAATTCTGCTATGACTCATTGGAATACCCAAGTATTTGAATACACCAAACAGTTGCACAAAATCATTTGCATTTTCTCTGGCCTCTCAAAGCAGAACAACTTACTTTTGTGGAAATTTATCCTAAATCCGGAGAGCTTCTCAAAAGCACATAGGAATAGTTTTAGATTCCTTACCTCCTTTAAGTCATTTTCCAAAAAGGATCGCATCATCGGCATATTGCAGCAGGGCCATGCTGGCATAAATTGAGACCCTGTACGAAACTATAAAGTAGACTTGCTAGGCAAGCGATATAGAATAATAAAATAATAAATATAGTATAATATATTAGTGGTTATGCTTTTGTCCATCCACTTCTGTTGAGTGATTACTTTTCGTGATCGTGTTGTATGGCACTCTTCTTCATTGAATAGACATAGCATAGACTCTTTTTCTGCAAAATATATTAGTGGACACATACCCGAGGGAATACATCAAGTTTAAAGTATGGGTTGTTGTCCAAGTTCATATGATCCAATCTATGCTAATGAAAAGGTGGTTCTTTGATTACCTTAGCACAGATTTTATTTATTTATGTCTTATACACATTTTATTTGTGGCTGCACTCTAGCATGGCTCAAGGCAAAGGTAACTTGTAGCAAAAGATAAAGCGAATGAATTTGATACTTACGGATCTTCCATCAATTATTAATGAGCCGTGTCTTTTGTACAAGGTTGGAGTTCATCATTTGCCTTGCTTCATCTCTGATCTAAGTTCATCTCTTGACTTACCGAAATTGGTTTCGAGAGTTTTATGCAGGGGTTAGTCCAACACAATAACCAATGTCTACACAAGAAATTTTTAGTTCAAAAAGCAAACTAGACTCCATGTCTAATTTAATTAAGGAAGGCATTTTAACCTAAGCACCACGCTTAATTTAAAAGCCAATGAAAGTATGTGCAGTACTTCCAAATCAAAGCATACTATAGTAGATAAAGGTAGCATTAAAGCATTATAGAGATTTATCCAATTAGAGATGAAGGAGCATGATCATGGTGAGATTTTTTTTTTTTTTAAGATGCGGACGATATGAATGTATGCAAGGAATTAAACATGCAATGGAATGCAAGAAATTAAATGATAACTACTCAATCAATTTATGGTCCATGAGCAAGACTTTCTCACCTTTTAATCATACTTACCATGATGTGCAGCTTCTATGTATGTCACTTGAGATGTGTGCATTGAATTCTTGTGACGGCGACTTCTTCTCCAATCTATACAAGATTGGAATATTATATATATTTAAATGCATACCTTGAGATAGCAGGGTTCCCATGTTGATGAATCTTGAATGATCGGGCACCCCAGGTTTCTTCCATCTTTCTTCTTTCCTTTTCTTGTGGAATCTTGTCGAAAGGTCGCAACGACATCTTTTGTCCCGTCTATTCCACAACTCAACGAAACAAAGGGTAATCCTACTAAAGCTAGTGATACACTAAATTAGCGTACATCATGATCATTATTAGAATCTTTAGGCCAATTGCTTCCCCGCAACGGTGCCAAAAAAAAATTGTTGGTATTTATTAAGTGCTAAAAGTATATGAAGGTTCCGCAAGTGCACGAATACCATTGTAGCTTTTCCCTAGGAGAGTATTCTAGAGTATCATATCCACAGGGAAGCTTTGGCTAAAGAATTTAATAAGTCACAATCATGCATCTACTAACTTAGCAAACCACTAGACTAGAGTGAGGGGATAACTGATATATGATAAGAGTTATGAATAAAAACACACACAAGAGAATCACATGATGAATGTATAGCTAGCAAGTTGAGAGGGCAGCGGGAGAGATCAAGGTTCCTAGTACTTCTCTATTACTTAGGTTCTACGATAGCAATCATACTAATGCACTTTGGAGCAACGGTACCTTTCCGGTTCTCGAATAGACTGGGAAGAAGTAACCGGGGGAAGGCCGCCAAAAAGCTCTACGAAACACCAACCCGTACGTGGTGGACTACAAAGGCCTGACAGGGCTGTCACCCCTGGGGCTACCACAACTATCCGTAGGTTTGGGCGCAACCTCAGGTAACCTATACCCTAGACACCAAGTCTACACTATCGATTACTACTCTAGCTACCATGAAGAACTAGAGTCCTCAATACGAGCGGAGATCCCATGCAATAGCATAACAACTATACTTAACCATATATGAAAGGCATGGAAGTAAATAGAGAAGATAAATATATGAATCATAAGTCTTACAAAGAAAGGATACAAGACAAACCAAACTCAGTAGACATCTCTAGAACCGGAGTGTAGCTCCACTCCCCCTAACTCTCTAGTTACTAATCTATTACATTAGAGTGTTTAGCCCTAATTCTCTAGTGGAGAGGTTGTCCTCACATTGGGACACCTCCATGACCAACAGGTCAAGAGATAAAGAATAGAATGAATTAGGGTTTCACCCTGGGGTCAGGGGGTCTTCTTATATAGGCCTTGGCGATGAACGATGACCATTGGATCAAACCGACCTTCAATAACGGTGTAGATACAACCTCAATATCGGTTACAAACCGACATAGAAATCTGAGGCTCGCATGTGGACCTGGCCTGGCGGTCGCTAGGGCTTTTTAGGGCGGTCGCCAGGGTCCTGTGGCACAATCGTGTCAGGTTTCTCCTGGTGTCTTCTGGTATCTTCTAGAGTGTTTTAGTCCACATTTTGGGTTGAGTTACTTCACGGTTAAGTCTTGTCATCGTATGGGATGTAAACTCTTACGTTTCTCACTGTTCTTATCTGCTTTTATTATTTAGTCCCTGCAAAGTCATGGAATACCAAAGCTCGCGGAACTATGTTAGTAAAGCCCCTAGTCTATATTGATATTCATTTTATGCCCTTATTTTATGTTTAGTTGACTATTAATATTATGCTATAACAGGTGTCAACAAGTTCCCCCAAGCTTACCCTTTGCTGGTCCCTAGCAAAGCCAAACTTAGCAGTGGATCAGGAGTTGCTACAACGCTTTCATGCCTCAAAAGTACACATGCTTTTAAACAAAATTTCTCCTCCGTATTAGAATAAACCTTTTCAACTTTCAACTTACCCATATTACCTTTAACCATGGAGCTTATAGCCTGTTCTTAGGATCTTGGGTAATTGAAAGATAGAACAATCAAGTCAAGCACCATGTCTCAAACTCTTTGTTCACCTTCATTCTGAGTTTTTTTGCGCGTTTTTCAAAATAAAACTCAAAGTTCCTTTGTATGACCCTCTCAAGTCTCTCATTTGTAGTATTTGTGGATCCTCACTTAGGCAATAATGTTGTGTTGCCTTTCTCTCATAATATGTGGTATTTTTGGAATAAGGCGTGTAGGACACTATGCCTTCTTCTCTCTCACCCTACATCTAAGGCTTATATCCGAACTCTAGGTGGGAGAAAAAAAAACTACATCTACTTACTAAGCATATATTGTAAGTTCAAGCAATGGATCCAAAGTTACGAGTCATACTGATCAAGTGATGCATGTGTATGATGGAATATGATGGTAGGTGAGGTGAATGCAATGAGGGGAAAACCTAATTTTACTTTTTCTCCTTGAGGAATTTATCTCTCTTTGGAATTTAGAATATTTGGGAGAACCTGGGTTGTATGCTCTTTCTTTTTCTTTTTTTTTCATGGAGAGGCGGGCATCTAAGTACCCATTGTTTTCAGCGGACACTTGTCCATTTTTTTAACTCTCCTTTATTCATTTTTTTTTAAGGGAGGAAGGCTCTACTCGCCCGTAGGACACTTGTCCATTTTTCATCTCCCCTTTCTTTTCTCTCTTTTTTTTTTCTATACAACCCAAGCCTCTTTTTATAATAAACTTGTAGAGATATAGAAACAAGGATAAAGTAGCTTTATAGAATATTGGCTAAGTAGATAGGTGTAAGAAATATTTTTGGTTGCTCTATCCTGGGGTAGGAGTAGGACAATTTTGGTGGATATTTGGTGGATGCTTTATGGATGCGTACTTCCGGGATAGAAGTAGCATAAATGCAAGTGGAGTACAGGTGGAGCGAGGTGGAGTGTGCATGATCAAAGATGACAAGTTTCTAAGGGTCGACAAAGATTAAACAAACTCAATGCAAAAGCAAGCGACCTATATATATATCAAAGGATTTTTCTAATCTAGGGAGCATGTATATATGGTCGTGGTAGGAGGTTCAACACTCTTGTCACACGGAACTTATCATGTGCACTTTAATTTTTAAAGATAAATCTTCAGAAATCTAGTATCACTAGGAGTAAGATAAATAGTAGCTCGGACTCTCATATATCATATCCGTCAATCACCTAGACTTGAGCAAGCATTTGCTACCCACGTGTTTTAGGTTCGAGCAAATCTCAAGTCAAAGCAATTTGCATTAAAAGCTCGAGAGAAATTAAGCTTGAAAGGTAGGTACTTGAAAAAGAAATTACAACGAACAACTATTCATCATCTCAAGGCTAGAGATTATCTTCGAGTTTATTTTATTCTCACACTCTAATAAAGACTCTTTAATAAAGACTAGATAGACTCTTTTTTATTTGGTTTCCTTAGTTATTCATCTTTTTTTATTTCTTTCCAATAAAGGAAACAAATCTAGCTAATATTAAATAAGATAAAGGGATACTTATCTGGATACATGGGGTTGCCCTCCCCAAAGCCGGATGTTGACATAGTCTTTGATGACGATGTGGAAGTAGAGGTAGACAACGACAATGGTGTCATCATGTCATGTCTCTCTTCCTTGAATCCTCGCCGAACTCAAATAAACAACAAAGCTAGTGGAACTAGTTAAGCGTTAGTGGTTTTAGCCACTTAGCTTCTTGTTGCCAATGATTATGATTATTCCTTTAAGATAGTCGTTCAGAAATATTATTATTTTTTTGAATTTTCTATGCAAATGATGATGATGATGCATGCATATTTATTTTATTTTTATGCCACCACAATAAATATCTCTGTGGGTTGTTACACACCACAAAATTACTCACATGGGGATTAGAGTTTTTTATGTATACATAACGAACAAATATTTATTTTCTTTTCTAATGCAAGGCTAGTGCTATAATGTAAATATGCTAAAAAAAAATAATTATGCAATGCAAGAAAGTAAATATGCTATGCATATGGATAACTATCGATCTTACCTTTCGGGCGAGGGTTCAGTGTTTTAAGTCCTCTCGAGCGAGACTTCTTACCTTGTCGTTTCCTTGAGCGTATTATCTAATATCGACAGCCGTGCTCCTTGAGATATTGAAGGACGACGTCACCCATGTTCTTTGCTGGTCTTATGAGTCGGAGTGAAGCATTGATGTTGGATGTAGGCGGCGTCTTGTTTAATGTGCATGCTTGTAAGACATTCACTTGTTGAATTTTGGAGAGACCGATAAGCTTCTCCACCTTTTGCTCAAAGTGTGTCCCGCTTGCAAAGTAGAGATCAAGTGCATGGGCTCTGTTGGTGGGAAAACACCAACGAGAACCAAACTTCATTCATTCTTCTCTAACCATAAGCACAACAAACAAGATAGAGTTGATTTCTTATAAGCTTTTCTTAATCCTAACTTGGGTGACAAGATCGAAAGATTGAGCATGATTGTTTGTGGTTAAAACATTGGCAAATTGAAACAAACTCCTTAGACTTTTGGAAGGGTTTTCTTATCTATAAATGATGTATCAAAGACAAGATTATGATTATCTTCTTCCAAAGCAAGGTGTGCAACATTCTAGCTTACATGATTAGGACTATGAGATCAAGAGAGTGGTGATAGGAACAATTAAAGAAACAAAACATGTTGAGCTAATAAAGCTAGATCAAGCAACGTTGTTACTCTAACATATTTGATTCTTTATTTATGAACAAGCCATACTTTAGGAAAAGCATAATTAATGAGAACTTACCTCAAGATGTTACCTTATTATTGGAGTGTGACGGCATCGTAACACCTTGTGGTGGTCCCTTTCTTCCGCTTGAAGCTTTCCTTCTTTGTCCTATTGTGTATCTTGTTCCTTATCTCTTTTATTGTATCGTCCTTTCTTTTTTTTGTTCTTTAAATTATGGTAAGACCTTTTTGCTCCTCTCATAGTTTTGTTCCTACAATATTAGTCGACAAAGACATACCCGAAGGAATATACAAGTAATTTTAAACAAGGGTAGATTTGTCATGGAGCTAAAGGTATCTTCTATTCTACAAAAAGTTTTGGAAATATATTTTAATTAGCATTTGCTCACTATTACTTTTTCTCTAATGGGAAATTTTATAATATCTTAAGTTTGATTTTGATGTATGACATTTATAACCATTCAAACTTAGAGAGACAAAGTAATAGTGAGTAGGAGGATTGGAAACCAGCATGTCAAAGTGACGGGAGCTTGAGAAGAGGAAGAGTAATGTCGGATGATCTTTAGAGGAGTCGACCTTCCTCCCCCATGCTTGAGCCTTCCTGTCACTCGACACTTTAAGTGTGAATGCTGAACCATCCCTAATCGTGTGTTGCAATCACCATATCCTTAGATGTTGTTCATCCTTTGTTCCTGCAAGGTTAGTGACCGAGAATACCCGAAGGGAACTTGTCCTAGGAACATGTTGTTGTTGTTTTTTTTCTTTAGCATGAGCCTTCATGTGCTCATTCATTTTTAATTATTATTTTTAGAACATAAGACAAAAAAGTTGTATACAAATATGAGATTTATATTTACTTACCTCTTTGATGTTCTTGTGGCCCATTGCTTTGTCCATCCACTTCTCGTTGAGTGATTACTTTTCGGATCGTGTTGTATGGCACTCTTCTTCATTGAATAGACATAGCATAGACTCTTTTTCTGCAAAATATTAGTGGACACATACCCGAGGGAATACATCAAGTTTAAAGTATGGGTTGTTGTCCAAGTTCATATGATCCAATCTATGCTAATGAAAAGGTGGTTCTTTGATTACCTTAGCACAGATTTTATTTATTCATGTCTTATACATATTTTATTTGTGGCTGCACTCTAGCATGGCTCAAGGCAAAGGTAACTTGTAGCAAAAAGATAAAGCGAATGATTTTGATACTTACGGATCTTCCATCAATTATTAATGAGCCATGTCTTTTGTACAAGGTTGGAGTTCATCATTTGCCTTGCTTCATCTCGATCTAAGTTCATCTCTTGACTTACCCGAATTGGTTTTGAGAGTTTTTCGCAGGGGTAGTCCAACACAATAACCAATGTCTACACAAGAAATTTTTAGTTCAAAAAACCAAACTAGACTCCATGTCTAATTTAATTAAGGAAGGCATTTTAACCTAAGCACCACGCTTAATTTAAAAGGCAATGAAAGTATGTGCAGTACTTCCAAACCAAAGCATACTATAGTAGATAAAGGTAGCATTAAAGCATTATAGAGACTTATCCAATTAGAGATGAAGGAGCATGATCATGGTGAGATTTTTTTTTTTTAAAGATGCAACGATATGAATGTATGCAAGGAATTAGACATGCAATGGAATGCAAGAAATTAAATGATAACCACTCAATCAATTTATAGTCCATGAGCAAGACTTTCTCACCTTTTAATCATACTTACCATGATGTGCAGCTTCTATGTATGTCACTTGAGATGTGTGCATTGAATTCTTGTGATTTTGGCGACTTCTTCTCCAATCTATACATGATTGGAATATTATATATATTTAAATGCATACCTTGAGATAGAAGGGTTCCCATGTTGATGAATCTTGAATGATCAGGGCACCTCGGGTTCTTCCATCTTTCTTCTTTCCTTTTCTTGTGGAATCTTGTCGGAAGGTCGCGAATCGACATCTTTTGTCCCTGTCTATTCCACAACTCAACGAGAACAAGGGTAATCCTACTAAAGCTAGTGATACACTAAATTAGCGGACATCATGATCATTATTAGAATCTTTAGGCCAATTGCTTCCCCTAGAACGGTGCCAAAAAAGCTTGTTGGTATTTATTAAGTGCTAAAAGTATATGAAGGTTCCACAAAGCGCCTGAGAATACCATTGTAGCTTTTCCCTAGGAGAGTATTCTAGAGTATCGTATCCACGGGGAAGCTTTGGCTAAAGAATTTAATAAGTCACAATCATGCATCTACTAACTTAGCAAACCACTAGACTAGAGTGAGGGGATAACCGATATATGATAAGAGTTATGAATAAAAACACACACAAGAGAATCACATGATGAATGTATAGCTAGCAAGTTGAGAGGGCAGCGGAGAGATCAAGGTTCCTAGTACTTCTCTATTACTTAGGTTCTAACGATAGCAATCATACTAATGCACTTTGGAGCAACGGTACCTTTCCGATTTTCGAATAGGCGGGAAGAAGTAACCTAGGGAAGGCCGCCAAAAGCTCTAACAAACACCAACCCGTGCGTGGTGGACTACAAAGGCCCCACAGGGGCTGTCACCCCCAGGGCTACCACAACTATCCAGTAGGTTTTGGCGCAACCTCGGGTAACCTATAGCCTAGACACCAAGTCTACACTATCGACACTACTCTAGCTACCATGAAGAACTAGAGTCCTCAATACGAAATGGAGATTCCTTGCAATAGCATAACAACTATACTTAACCATATATGAAAGGCATGGAAGTAAATAGAGAAGATAAATATATGAATCATAAGTCTTACAAAGAAAGGATACAAGACATACCAAACTCTGTTGACATCTCTAGAACCGGAGCGTAGCTCCACTCCCCCTAACTCTCTAGTTACTAATCTATTACATTAGAGTGTCTAGCCCTAATTCTCTAGTGGAGAGGTTGTCCTCACATTGGGACACCTCCATGAACAATAGGTCAAGAGATAAAGAATAGAATGAATTAGGGTTTCACCCTGGGGTCAGGGGGTCTTCTTATATAGGCCTTGGCGATGAACGATGACCATTGGATCAAACCGACCTTCAATAACGGTGTAGATACAACCTCAATGTTGGTTACAAACCGACATAGAAATCTGCTCACATGTGGACCTGGCCTGGCGGTCGCCAGGGCTTTTTAGGGCGGTCGCCAGGGTCCTGTGGCACAATCTGTCAGGTTTCTCCTGGTGTCTTCTGGTATCTTCTAGAGTGTTTTAGTCCACATTTTGGGTTGAGTTACTTCACGGTTAAGTCTTGTCATCGTATGGGATGTAAACTCTTACGTTTCTCACCGTTCTTATCTGCTTTTATTATTTAGTCCCTGCAAAGTCATGGAATACCAAAGCTCATGGAACTATGTTAGTAAAGCCCCTAGTCTATATTGATATTTATTTTATGCCCTTATTCTATGTTTAGTTGACTATTAATATTATGCTATAACAGGTGTCAACAAGTTCCCCCAAGCTTACCCTTTGCTGGTCCCTAGCAAAGCCAAACTTAGCAGTGGATCAGGAGTTGCTACAACGCTTTCACGCCTCAAAAGTACACATGCTTTTAAACAAAATTTCTCCTCCGTATTAGAATAAACCTTTTCAACTTTCAACTTACCCATATTACCTTTAACCATGGAGCTTATAGCCTTTTCTTAGGATCTTGGGTAATCGAAAGATAGAACAATCAAGTCAAGCACCATGTCTCAAACTCTTTGTTCACCTTCATTCTGGAGTTTTTTTTTGCACGTTTTCAAAATAAAACTCAAAGTTCCTTTGTATGACCCTCTCAAGTCTCTCATTTGTATTATTTGTGGATCCTCACTTAGGCAATAATGTTGTGTTGCCTTTCTCTCATAATATGTGATATTTTTGGAATAAGGCAGTAGGACACTATGCCTTCTTCTCTCTCACCCTACATCTAAGGCTTATATCTGGAACTCTAGGTGGGAGAAAAAAAAACTACATCTACTTACTAAGCATATATTGTAAGTTCAAGCAATGGATCCAAAGTTACGAGTCATACTGATCAAGTGATGCATGTGTATGATGGAATATGATGGTAGGTGAGGTGAATGCAATGAGGGGAAAACCTAATTTTACTTTTTCTCCTTGAGGAATTTATCTCTCTTTGGAATTTAGAATATTTGGGAGAACCTGGGTTGTATGCTCTTTCTTTTCTTTTTTTTTTTTTTTCATAGAGAGGCGGGCATCTAAGTACCCATTGTTTTCAGCGGACACTTGTCCATTTTTTTAACTCTCCTTTATTCATTTTTTTTTTAAGGGAGGAAGGCTCTACTCGCCCGTAGGACACTTGTCCATTTTTCATCTCCCCTTTCTTTTTTCTCTTTTTTTTTCTATACAACCCAAGCCTCTTTTTTTATAATAAACTTGTAGAGATATAGAAACAAGGATAAAGTAGCTTTATAGAATATTGGCTAAGTAGATAGGTGTAAGAAATATTTTTGGTTGCTCTATCCCAGGGTAGGAGTAGAACAATTTTGGTGGATATTTGGTGGATGCTTTATGGATGCGTACTTCCAGGATAGAAGTAGCATAAATGCAAGTGGAGTAGAGTGGAGCGAGGTGGAGTGTGCATGATCAGCATGACAAGTTTCTAAGGGTCGATAAAGATTGAACAAACTCAATGCAAAGCAAGCAGCCTATATATATATCAAAGGATTTTTCTAATCTAGGGAGCATGTATATATGGCTGTGGTAGGAGGTTCAACACTCTTGTCACACAGGAACTTATCAACACTCTAGTCTATATTGATATTCATTTTATGCCCTTTTTTTATGTTTAGTTGACTATTAATATTATGCTATAACAGGTGTCAACAATCCTTAATATCTAAATCCTGGTATTGTTGGGCTCATTTTTTGGTGTTCTCTAACGCCATTCAAAAATGAAATTGGATTTTTGGGGGAATTTTGGAATAAAAGATAAATAAAGAATTTAATTTGAAAAAAAAAATTCTTTCTATTATAGAATCCGCTCTTTAAGGTCGATAAAGCCTTGTCTGAATGTCATCTACGTCAACAGGTATCAAAAGTCAAAAATAGGCAAGATTCGTATAAATAAACAGGGCTTGTCCCGTAGATTGTACGAACCCCCTTGCCCAACTGGAGCTGGTGCTCGCGCTCGTCACGAGGCACTACATCGGCATTCCACCCTCAAACCTGCACCACCACTTTGAGCACATGTTGAAGGATGGCAAAGGCATGGACGTGGCGTTTGACGTAGGTGGCCGGTTGTTCCATGGCCACATATGTGTGCTCGCTGCACTGGCTCTGGTCTTTTGAGTCAGTTTGTTGCTCTTGTGTTCTCTGGCCTGATATAAATCAAATAAAAAAATTGAGAGGCCCCAAGATGATGGGGGCCCTGTACCTGCACACTGGCCGCACGCCCTCGCGCACGCCCCTGTATTGCAGGATTGATAGTCCCCATCTACCAAATAAGGTACTAGCCCTCTAAACTGTCCATTTTCATTAGCCCTTTCTTGCAGTACAGCAAGCAAATCTGCTATTAGGTTGAAGAGAATTGGAGATAGAGGATCCCATTGTCTTAAACCTTTTTTGTCTGAAAATATTGTGACCCATGTGATTATTTACTTGCACACAGACCAACTAAAAACAAACAGAGGTAGGGAAAATATAGTAATAGGGATGAATTTAATAAACACAGACCCGGCTGGCAATTAGTTGGGAATCATCCCTTCCACGCTTGAATAAGTAAACACATGTGTAGTCATTCTGACCCCTTGCTATAACAGTGTCATATATCTTGATAGGGTAAGGTATATCAGACTCGGCAACCTTAATTGAGATGATATTGATTGAGAAATCCAACCGAAAATATTGAGAGGGATGAACCTCATGAAACAGCGGCCCACGCACAACCTCAGCTATAAAATCATGGCCGAAAACCAAAATCAGAATAAGAATTTTATTCTGTGCACAAGTACATCCATCAACACGTATGATTAACAAATAGCTAAAGAGAACACATGCATAAATTATAGAACTACTGCTTGGATATACGGTTGGCAAAAAAAAAAAAAAAAAAAAAGATCAAGGCTTGTGACTCGTGAGCCAGCCCAGCTCGTTCATAGGTACAGCACTAGGGGTCCCTAATGAGTCACTGCATAACTCAAATCGACTAGTGTTGACTTACTTCCATTATAAAGTTCGTGACCTGTTCGTGTTATTTCTGTAAGGTTAATCATTAATATTCAAATTAAGGGATACTAATCGTAGACCCGTGCATTCGCACAACTAGTTTATAAAATATATACACAAAATATTAAAATTTTCTGTGCATATATCAAAAAATGTCTTATCTCATAGCTTGTACTTAACTATAGAAAAGTAAACATTATGAAATTTTTGCTCAAAAATTGGGGAGCGAAGCCACAAACCTGGTGAGTTCAGATTAGGGTGCAACCAATGCACATGAGACCTTCAACTGAAACAACATTTGTTTAGTGTGTGGGAATTTTTAAAATGTTATATTTATAATTTGTAAAAATAAAATTCTTATCAATATTGCCTGAAGTAGAGAAAACTTAAAGACAATTTATTAGTTAGATGATGATAAATTGTTTGAAAATAAAGTTATTGTAAGAGCGGACTTCCCTTGCACACCAGTCTTGTGATTTACCATATGTATTTTAAGGTGAATTAAATTTATAGAGTAAATCTTAAATCTCAGTATGAAAACTGTTGGTTCCAAAAAATCATTGAACTGATTGTCAGGACCCATTCTTGCCCTCTACTTATTTCAGTCCTTGTGTGAGTTCTATGTGGCCGATGAAGTTGCTTGCTCATGAGAATAAAAGTATATCTTGTGCATAATATTATGCTAAATGTAGCGAAAAACAATTGAGGGCTACCTAAAATTACATCAGGTATGTAAGTGTATAAACTCAATTGAGACTTAGTTTTTAGACTGCATTAACAGCGAAATTAAGTATGATGTATCTCGAGTCCTCCGTTTACGCAAATTATTATAAATGGTTTGATTAATCAATCCATGGTTACCATAGTTGTGGCAGCACTTAACAGGTTTTTGGCACAGCTGCTGGGATGAATACCCTGAAATAACATATGAGGATTACCTGTTAAAGGATAAATCATTGAAAAAAGCACAACATATTAATTGGGCAATATATAGAACAGGCATAAAAAAAATTACCCACATGTACGTTGTGATAAATTGAATGTATGTTGAAGATCGAAAAGTCAAACTAAATCAATGGACAGCCCTAGTCCAATATCCAAACCGATTTCTTAGCGCAAGTTACTGTGATAACAGATTGAATACCCTGAAATAGTATTTTGAGGATTAACAATCTACTAAACTATGAAACATTGGAAAATCACAAAAATATGTATTAGGAAATATACAGTAGGCATAAAAATAATTATCCATGCATACCTCGTGATAATAAATTGAATTTAACTTTCAAAGGATTAGAAAAGTTAAACTAAATTGATGGACAACCCTAGTCCGTTATATTACATGTAAGACCTCGCTATGCACGGTGCTCTCAAGTTAAAATACTGCTAGTCCTCGATCCGGTAACATTCTCATCACTACTAGAATCCACGAGTTTCCCTAGGGCTTTTTCTTTCCCTACGGTTACGTATGCACCCTAGGGAACGATATCTTTCCCTAGGATCAGTTTGAAAACCCTAGGGAAACCTCTTTTTCCCTAGGAATCTCACAATTTCGTCGGGAAGAGTTCAAAGGAGAAGACCCCTGGACACGGGCGTGGCATCTTTCCCTAGGAAAGAATAGAAATCGTAGGGAAATTCCACTCCCACAAATTCCTCCCGGCCACACAATTTCTATATCCTATTCGCGCGCTCTCCCGCATCCTCAACTCGCACGTCGCTCCCAACCCTATCTCTTGCTCTTGCGCCGGGTGCCGCGCCACCTCCAGCCATGTCGCGCCCGCCGCATGTTGCCCCAACCACCGCGTAATGCGCCACCCACCGCCCACCTCTGCGCGCGTCGCCGCCCGGCTGCATGCCGCGCCATCCGCGCGCCCGTGGCGCACGCCCACTCGCGTCGCCGCACGCCGACAAGCGGCCAAAATTGCGTCGACTCCTCCCTCTCCGACGCCGCCTTGAGGTCCACCCCCGCCGCCTCAGTTCTTGATCTCCGTGCTTGATTCCCTCCGCCCGGCGCACATCATCATCAAGGTGATTTGGCTATACTTTCCACCCCTTCTTTGATTTGACATCCATCCAAAAGAAACTCAACAACCTTGGATGCATCTCGGTGCGGGGAGAGTACTAAGCACCGTTGTTCGTCAAAATGCCCATGGACCAAGTGTAATGCGTGTGAATGTCATTTAGTTACATTTATTTATGTGTGAGCTTGGTTCTATTGGGTACTGATATTATAGATCGAGGTCAAATTTGTGGTTACCCAAAATTTGTGACCTATTCATATGGGTCCAATTTATCTTGTGACATCTCTTTAGTTGTTGTTTGTAGTTATAAATTTGCATTATTGATATGCACATTTCAGATTCAAGTGTTGAGAGATCTTGATTTTTGCAAGGAAGGTTGGAGAGGCATAAAGGCTCAGATCTGCATTTGTGCCTTTGTGCAAGCAAAGCTTGAAGGTGAGAAATGATTTTTTTTTCTTGCTTCTTCTCTGCTGTAATATTTAGATCACAAGCTCTTAATATTGATGAGTCACATCCAGGAGATGAACCACTGAGTCAAATACTCTGCTCGAATGGCAAGTAGTAAGCCAATAATAGTGAAGGTAAGCTCTATCTTTAGGAGTCAATACTATGGGTTTACTTTTTAGTATGTAACCTGCAGCATGTGTCAATACCTGAGTTATCTCATATTATCTTTGGTTGCGTTGATAAAAATACTGCAGCATTCCTATATATACTAGCAGGCCCTATATTCGTTGTATCTAGATTATATTCTTTTGTCGTCATGTTCTTATCTCTGAATTTTGCATATATTGTGTCCAAATATAATGGTCCCTTTCTCTCTTAGTCTCTGCAGTCACATACACACACTGATAACTCTTTATGCTTTCACTGAACAATAGTACTTGATGTTGTCCTTGTCAGTTTAAGTGCGACAGCCCACATATTCTATCTTTTGCTTTACTCAGGTGTCATTGTGCATTTTCATTGATATACAACAGAAATCTACATAGTGTCATTTGAACAAGAGAAAAAACTAAGAACATGCTAGCTGCAGAAGGCGGAGTGTCTATCTTAGTTACCTTCTACAGGCTTGGTTGTTACTCTTGTATACTTGTTTGACTTAGGAGTTAGGAAAAACCTGAAATGGATTTACTTGTGCAGTTACTTCAGTCAAAATAATCTTTTGTAACTGAATTTTGTTTTGCCATCAGGCTAGAAGGATGGATGTTGTATGGGGAGAGAGTGCTGGTGTTGAAGGTCAATTGTTGCTGTTGTGCCCTCTTTTTTTTCTCAAGCAGGTATTCTTTTCTTCTGATGGCTGCAATGTTTTGAACATGGCAACGTGCAGTTATCTGCATAACCTCATTTAGGGTTATACATTGCAAACTTTTGTTTTGGTTTTCCTATTTTATCTGAGTGGACCAAGTTGCATTTTATCCTCACGGTGACTATATATAGATCTTAGTATATTTTGACATGGCCCATGCAATTAATTCAACATTTTACTAACTTTAGATTTTCTTAATCTCACAGGCTGGTGCCTCTAGATGAAACACTAGGTGTGCTTGAGGAGTATTTCAGAGCCATCTGTGGAGTGAATGAGACTGCAAGTGGAGTGAAAATATTAGAGTTGTAGTTACTACTTTTTGCATTGTATTTTAAATACTGGTGGGCACCAAATGGATGGATGATATGGTTGTATTATGACAATATTAAAACTCTAAATGTATGGATTTGTGGTTATTGGATGAAATGAGTGCTTAATTATGTGTTTAATGTGTGAATTTGAATTTGAATTCAGATATAAATTTGTATTTGAATTTAAATATAAATATGTGTAAAAGATTTGATTGAAATGCTATTGTCTATATGTATTTTTTCCCTAGAGTTCTAATTCCTAGGGAAAGGTTACTAAGGAAACTCTACTGCTGTACACGCTGGCATCTAAGGAAGTTTCCTTAGTGATTACATCCCCTAGGGAAAGAATTGTTTCCCTAGGGTTTCCACCAAAACCGTAGGGTCTTTCCCGTCGAATTCTTCCCTAGGGGCCTTTCCCTACGAAATACCCTAGGGAAACTATTTCCCTACGGTTTTTCAGCCTTTCCCTAGGATTATTAACCCTAGGGAAACTCGTTGTGCGTGCATGCAAGGTAGGACTGTTTGGTAGAAAGCTTTGAAGCTATGCCTATGTGTCAATACACATCGATCGCAACTGATCCCATGCCGTGACAGTACAGTGCCATGAATGTTGCATGCAGCGCATGACGAATGTCAGCTGTGTGGCATTGCTCATGATGCCGGCCGGCCAGTAATAAGATGAAAGACATGTCGTCAACATCAATGTAAGACAGCAGTAATGAAATATGCATGAAGGTCGTGCTTACCCTGTTGTTCATGAATTCATAGAGAGCTGGAACTATTGTCAAGGCAAAGCACACACGTCATCATCATTAGCTCAGAGGCCATAGGTAGAGGATGATGCTATGTGTTTGCGTGAGAGCGCCCTCCTGTACACGTGAATGCAAGCTCGATGATCTTATTTCTCCTCCTCTTTCAACTCTTTGAGTTTTCGCTTCCAGGTGTGCGTGAAATAGAGCTTTTTTTTTTTTGTTTCAATTTGTTGATTACACTAAAACACATAGAAGTCCCTTTCGATTTGTCATGCATGTACATATAGCAAGAGAGGGATATATCAAATTTGTTACTATACATACATATAGGAGTACGTGAGCTAGGAAACACGTGGTCGGTACTTTTCTCAATGCTCGTGAATTTTAGGGAGAGGTAACAATCTATTCTTAGCCCAAGTGTCCAGATGATGCACGTGTTGCTCATGAAAGGAAGCTGCATGCTGCAGTGAACCCAACAATCACATATACTTCCTTATGTATTTTGACATATATAGCTATATTGATCGCCCTTTAATTAGAACCGTTAAGATTGCACCTTACAGTTCATCAATGGCTAGAGATTTTTCTTTTTCTCTGATTAATGGGAGAAAAGAAAACATCTAGCCTTTGATCCATCGTAGGGCTCCTTTTTAATGGTTTGGATTGAAATAAGTTGAAAACGAAAGATGTGCCGATAAACAGAAAAAAGAAAAAGGAAATATAGTCCACGACTCCCGAAGGCAGCCTCCTCTCACAGTTATTAGAAATTTTTAGAAGAAAGTTGCGTGCGTTGAGATCTCTTTTGTTGGTTAAAAAATCTATACTTATACTAATCACAGACTCTCTAGAAAATCCCACATTAATCGGAGAAAAAGAAAAACATCTAGCTTTCGATCCATCGTAGGGCTCCTTTTAATGGTTCGGATTGAAATAAGTTGAAAAGGAAAGATGTGCCAATAAATAGAAAAAAGAAAAAGGAAACATAGTCCACGATTCCTGAAGGCAGCCTCCTCTCACGGTTATTAGAAATTTTAGAAGAAAGTTGCGTGCGTTGAGATCTCTTTTGTTGGTTAAAAATCCCACATTAATCGGAGAAAAAGAAAAAATCTAGCCATCGATCCATCGTAGGGCTTCTTTTAATGGTTCGGATTGAAATAAGTCGAAAAGAAAAGATGTGCCGATCAATAGAAAAAGAAAAAGGAAACATAGTCCACGACTCCCGACGGCAGCCTCCTCTCATGGTTATTAGTGTTGTAAAACACACGGACTCTGTCCTAGAAGGAAAGGAGAAGGAGGAATCCTAATCCTAGTCCGTTTGTATGTGGGCTCTTATCGAAACTCTTAGGCCTTGGCAGGACTATATATATGTGGGAGCTCTATGTTGTAATCAACAATATTCAGATGAATAAAGAATAGTCTTCCTATCTTGTGTCTACTTGTTCTACTTTTCATCTACTATGTTCATCGTGAGAGACGGAGAGGGGAAGGTCCTAACCGCTGGCAACATGTTTCATAACACGTTATCAGCACGACAAGCTCTTCGTCAATGTCGTCGTTGAAGCCGCCGCCAATCGATCTTCGGCACCGACGCTCGTGCCGACGTCCCACCGTGACTACTTCGACGACGCCGACATCCCGATGTTGTTAGCGAACGGATCTGCTACCTCTACCGCTACTAATCTGCCTTTGCATCGACTCATCGTCACGCCGGTAGGTCCCCACGGCCTAGCCGAACTGTCCTTCGCGACAGCCTTCGCCCGAATTCAAGAATCAAAGGTACGAAAGAATCGCATCTCGCAGATCGTTGGTGCTGGCCATCGAGCTGGTCCGTATATTCTATGCACATAGAGTTGTATATGTAGTGCATATACTCGAAGTACATACATCCAATAATTGAATCTACGTGAGTTATTATTGGCTTGCACGCCATAATCTATGAGAATTTTGTCTGTGAACCGCGATTGCATCTTGGGTTGAATATATAATATTGGGCACGGGAGGATTAAAAAGGAAAGAAAATTGTCGGCTCGGAAGACCGACGGAGCATAGGGTGAATCACCGGCATGAAGTCCGACTAATCCTAGATTGAACGGCATGGAGACCGAACTTATGTGAATCTAGGATTAATCCCAAGATTAATAAAGGGAGCATGGCAACAACGTACGATATTTTTCGTGAACTTCTAGCTAGCAGCTTGGATTATATGTACGCATCTAGTAAAATAATGTTGCACTGCACAAGCACCGTCCGTACATGGAGCTTTTCATTGCACACCAGCGAATCCAGTACCAGCAAGCAGTCGGTAGCTCGCTGCACGAGCGCCGTCGCACATGCACACGCAGTGCACGACGCTGCTGCCATCTCCTCGACCAACACGGCCTGAATGTCGGCAAGTCGCTGAACAACATCTCATCCCCTCCCGAGCATCGCAGCTCAAATGCAGCCTCCAACGTACCCGCAACCAACATGGACGTACACCCCGCGGTACCGCATGACAAAACAAACATGAATGCATACCATGACATAAAGCCGATCACGCATGATCGCCATGTTTATCATCCATGACATAGCCCGAATAAGCGCCGCTTTGTTGTGGCCATGATATATATACAATAGTCATCAATTTGATTGGGCTTGCACGCCCCTTCACAGAGTACCCAAAGTACTCATGTCCCCTTGGATATTCATGTGTATCTAGTACACGATGGTGCACGCGCAGTCGCCACTTTTTCACATCATGAGCCGCAGCACGGATCGGGGCGTTGATGACTACCACCGTTGCGATTACATCGAACCGCATCATGAGTAATCTGTATATATCGATGTAGGCCGCCATTGCCATGCATATTGGCTCGAAGCCGTTGTATTCACGATCCATTATCTATTTGTTTTCGGCTTGGAAGTTCGTAGTAGTCCGCAAGTCGCTAATGCATAATGCCTCACGGATTTTGATTTATTTAGCAAATAAATCGTTGAGAATTTTTGAATTTTACTGCAGAAAAATGTGTGCCACGCGATTTTTTTTTTATGCTTGTTTTGAATGCATTTATTTATCGCACATTATGTCATCCCTGTGAGCCTCATATTTATTTTTTCTAGCATAAGAATTTTTGGGGTGAATGAATGTTTGGTATAAATTTCAAAATTTGCATATACCATAATCCTAAAATTGCTAGGATGCTTCAAGAATATTTTTGAGTAACCATCCACTATCTTTTTGCATCTTGCTACTCGTTTACACGTAGTAAACTTATATGCACATGGTCCAAGTTATGGTATTTTTGCATGCCCCAAAAGAAGTAATATCCTGGAATTATTCTCGAATAGTACATTATTTGTTATGGTCATTATTAAATCCATGTAGGATATTTTGCTACCATTGAAGTGTAGTAAACTCGAGGATACCTATTTCTTAATTACTCTCTCGAAAGGAGTATATGGCCAATAGAAGTAACAAATACATTATGGGACTCACCGCATGAGTAAAATTGTAATATTATGATTACGAATATCATATTGCATTGAAAGTCGAATTTTCAAGCTTGTATGTCTAACGCCGCTCTATAAAATAGCTCGAAGCTTTGTATTAAATGTCTAGAAGACAAGATGGTAAATAGATTTTATCAATCTACATTCTCGAAGAAATGTCTCTTGTATATAGAATATCAAAGAGCAATATAATATATGAAGTATTTGAATTTACCATTAGAAATTACTCATGGAAATTGAGTTGGAATTTTTAGACGCCTTTTATGAACCGTAATATTATCGAAAGTGTAATATTTTTTTGAATATATGGCTTGCATATATGTTACACCCCTTGAAGGATTGTGACGGTATATCATAACTCTTGAATATAAAGCATGAAGCTACCGCTTGTCAAGTATAGAAGTTAAGACATGCGAAAAAGTATATTATTTGGAACATATAAAGTTTCTCTTGAAGAAGAACTTAAATTATGTGCTTATATATTTGTTATCTTTGAAAACCATATCCTGAAGTATTGGTATTAGTGGTGGTGATGCATTAAGTTTTAATTCCCGTTGAATTAAGTGGCTAATGGTTAATTTATTAGCTTGAAGACTAATATGAAAATTTTAATATTCTTAGTTGCATTTCTTACTTGAAGTAATATGTACAATTTCTCATGGAATAAATTAGGTTTATATGTTTTAACATATAAACAATTGCCTATTGCCTATGAAATTAAATTTTATATTAATTTTATCCACAAAGAAGCCTTAGTTAACCATGAAGGTGATAGTTCTTTGTGCATTACTACCACGTAGGTAGAAGAGAAACTGGATTTTCCAAAAGCACATGGACAATTGGAATATACTTGGCACATTAATTGATCTTGGAAGGATTGATTTAACCAAGAAATTGTATAATCCTAAGTATTTATTATTTTAGCCCAAGACTAGAAGTTATATCCTAACCTAAGTCTATTGTTGTACATTGAATAGTATAATGGACATATGAATTTCATGCCATAATCAATGAGTACTAGAAGTATGATTGGATTCCATGAAGCATTAGAAGTGACTATTCATAGATGATGCATGAAGCAAATCACTACTTGAAGTAGTCATGGCATGAAAAGGGCGAGAAATTTTGGGCAAAGGCACAAGAAAATATGGGTAATATTTTAATAGGCATAGCCTTCCTAAATCAATCTTTAAGTGCATGTATCGGGACTTGAAGTTCTGCTCGGGTTTCTTTTGACCGAAGTTGCAAGTAAGCTCGTAGCATTGTATTTTTGTTGTTATCTACTATGTTAGACTGAATACAAATATTTCACATTACACACACATGTGTATCTCATTGAGTTGCAACTATCTCCACTCTTGCATGAATATTAGCATAGCAGCTATAGTTGTAGCTAGTAGCTACTTTTGCGCTTCTCTCATAATTAAATTGGCTAGCTAGCATGTTATGTCAATATGGTTCCCGTTGAACTAAGGAATGATTTGCTTTCAATGCATCAAATGCATAAGTAATAGATTGGTCTAGGGCCGAGCAGCCTAAGATCGGGGGGAGTGAGTTTATGAAATTTTGCTCAATGGAGACTAACCCATTTAATGGGATGAATAGTTGTGGAACTAAGATAGTGGATAACACAATTATGATGATTTGGGATTTATGAAGAAAAGGCATTAAGGGATTTTTGCATTGATGGCAATTAGAAAATTCTAAAAGAAATTCCATGTGAACTTGTATGTTGCGTATCTATATTTTTGTAGTATATGGTCTATATTTTTAATTGTATGAGTACTTGGATTAATTTATTAGGCTAAATAATAAAGAAGCTAAAGAATGAAATAGTTTTTCTAAACTATATTTTGTGCATACCAGGGGGAGAACATCCCCGAGTTCATAGGAATGATGAACATTCTTAAGTGCACTTTAAGTATTCTAGCTCAACGCATAATGAATAATAACCCCCATGTTTAAATATGTGCGTGAATATTTTCCATAAAACCTAATCATAGCATACATAAATGGGCCTCCACTTGTAGTTGGAGATATATGAATTTGAATTGTTTTAAGCCCATGATAGGGGATATCTATTGAAGTATGCTATTAAAGATCTAATATTGACAATAGAGGGAGAGAAAGCCTATTTTGAATGCCAAATATTATTTCCAGAGAAGAAAAATGATCTAGAAAATTTTCTTGAAGCTTGAAGCAGGAATACTATCACGCACTAAGTCAACTAATAGTTTGACTAATGCTCTTGTGAAAGCATGAAGCGGAGCATATGCCAGATATTTTTAGAAATGAGAGGAGTAACTTGAAGTTATAAACTAGAAGTTGTGTTTACTAGTAGTAAACTATGTATACTATCAAGCTAAATCTACGGGGGCCTTTGTGGGTTCTAGTTTAGTATATACTTGTTAAATAGAAATGAAATGGAACTCCTCCATTCTCATGAAGAGAACGCCTCATGAAGAAGGTTGAGCACCTCATGAAGAGGATCATCATGAAGATGAAATCCAACATACTAAGCGCGCATCATTAGTGTTGGATATGTAGAACAATATACCATCTCTTATTTGGGAAATGACAGAGATAAAATATTCTCACATTGTGAGAGTATTGGGAGAAGAGAAAATAGTTGTTTACAACACTACCTTTTAATTGCGAATGTTTCTCTTATGAGAACCCTGATCCGGAAAATAAAGTCCATGGCAAAATCGCTTTTGTAGCGATTATATCGGTCAATGAAGAAAGCAATTGAGGTTGAATCTCCTATTAAGAAGAAATGAATGTTCTCGCTATATCTCCGCAAAATGAAACAAATGAATATTGAATATGCGGTTAATAAGTGGATTATGAAAAATCCATATAGTTCTCGAAAAATATAAATCACAACTTGTAGAAATCTCATACTAAGTATTGAAGTCTAAGGTACATATATTCCTGAATGAATATTCAAGTCTCAAGAAGAGCATGTCCTAGAAGGATTACAATCATTGAATGATTTTATAGTGAATAACTCAATGTTATTGTGTATATCACTCATCTCTCATGCAAGAGAAAAATATATCTCATAGAAGAGAATTAATAATTCACTAAGAATGAAAGTATATTCTTGAAGGAATTAATCCATGAAGGATTTACCAACAATTCTTGAATGAACACCATGCATCCCCTGAAGTGAATATAGACCCGAGAGAGAAAACGAGGAATCTTAAACACCATGAAGGTGTCATACAAACACTCAAAGTGTAATGCTAGCAATGAATCTATCATCCTCTAAATGCAATAAAAAGAATAATGGTGACTTTGGTATTTAAATTATCCCCTAAATGCCAAAATGCAAGACTGGATTTATTATTGAGTGGTACTATAAAAATCTTAAAGATTTGTAGAATATACCATTTCAAAATCCACTAAGGAAGAACCATAAAGTATTCAAGCTTGTATAAGTTTGATACACTATCTAGAAGATGTTGAATATGAACTTATTTTTCCCCCGTAATCCTCCGAAAGGATTTATTATCTTGAAGGATAAAATTTATTTGTTTTGCACAACAAGTGGTTCCTTTTGCATGAAGCATATTGCTCTTTGTTATACCCATATAATTCATGGAAGAATTATAAGCCATACTTTTGAGTCAAATTCAAATGATGGCTTTGTGAGGGGGAGCAATTTTATTGAATTTACCTCGAAGGCAATTGAAACCATTAGAATTATAAAATCATATTTGCTAAAACATTAAAGTTTATGCATAGATTATGAAGATCAATTTTTATTCACGAAGAATTGAGTATCCTCAAGAATATATGACCAAGAAGGTTAAATGTTGTACTCTTTTCCCTATGTGAGTTTTTACTAGAAGGTTTCTCACACAAGGTTTTTAATGAGACAACATGTGCAATGCAATTAACGAATGCGATGTACTCTTTTCTCCAAGAACTGCTTTTTTCCCACCGGGTTTTTCAGATAGAGTTTTTGATGAGGCATATGTATATCGCGGGTAATCGCCCAAGGGGGAGTGTTGTAAAACACACGGACTCTGTCCTAGAAGGAAAGGAGAAGGAGGAATCCTAATCCTAGTCCGTTTGTATGTGGGCTCTTATCGAAACTCTTAGGCCTTGGCAGGACTATATATATGTGGGAGCTCTATGTTGTAATCAACAATATTCAGATGAATAAAGAATAGTCTTCCTATCTTGTGTCTACTTGTTCTACTTTTCATCTACTACGTTCATCGTGAGAGACGGAGAGGGGAAGGTCCTAACCGCTGGCAACATGTTTCATAACAATTAGAAATTTTTAGAAGAAAGTTGCATGCATTGAGATCTCTTTTGTTGGTCCACATCTCTCCAAGTCGTGCAGCTCACGGACAACGAAAGTCCCAATCCTCTCCTGATTCTATCTACATTTAGTTCCCCTGCTTCTTTCCTATAGTTCATTTTCTCAAATCCCCATAAAGAAATCTGCATTATCAGCCACGCACATGCCCCCTTCTGCCCATCGTCTCGACAATTAAGGTTTCCATTTTATTATTCTCCGATATGCTTCTTGCACTGCATCAGAATCGAGCATGGCATTAAGTTTTACTTGGGCAGACCAAACATTCGAGATTGGATTTTTTTTTTTCCCCTCTAGATAGACGTACTTCTTGATTTGGGTCGTCACCAGTATGTTTGACGTATGATTTGCAGTATCGGCTATTACCACGCAGTCATGCGGAGAAATCCACGAACCCAAGATTATTTTTGCCTGCAAGAAGATAGTAATAGTTCACCCGGCGGTCTGGCATATGATTTTTCTCTGCACAAAGGTTACCAAGCTACTGCTAGCAAGTAGCAACTAACCTTGAGTCCCTGATGTCAGGATGCAGCTTCAACAGGCAGGAGCGTGTCAATTTGTGGCGAAGACTGATCCGCCTGCAAGAAGATCTCACAATGTCGTTTTAGCCGGCGACCTTGCTTCCTCATATCAAGAAAGATTGCATCTACTGCAGTATATCATTCCAGCGGGTAGAATTGCACCAATTTATAGGCTACCTGCCATCTAGAGCTCGCAGTTTCTACACTATCATCTTATCTGCAACTCTGCGAGGTTCCTGTTATCCAGTAGTGGTATGGAGCAGTAAATCAGTTCAAGGAACAGTATTATTAGTGGGCAGCAAACATACAGTGAGCCAGCCAATTTGTGCAACAGAAATACTTTTCTGCTTCAATGCATAACCACAGGGGATAATTGATGTATTAGGGGATAGCGTATCAAGAAGCTTTGTCTGAAGACATCGACCAAGGTATACTCCTTCCAAATACACGCATGTGCTTTAGGTTTGTAATAAGGATAACCTGTGCCATTCATAGATAAATATTAAATTTTATAGCAAGGATATAAATAATAGTGGTGAATTTTATTAAACAAATTTGAACTATCATGTTTACATGTGCAAATTTGAACTTGAGCTACTATGTTTTGTTGCAAATATATAGACAGTGTGTCTTTTATATAGGAAGGATGATACCAGTGAGTTTTATTAAAAAGAACATAATAGCTCATGGACCAACGTGCAATACATTTCAGACTTCCTACATGCAAAACTCATCAAACCTGAGTAAATCGCAAAAGAAAAAATCAAACATTGTTGTAGACAATAATGTCATTCATAAGATTCCTTCATAAATTCTTTTGCCTAGCCCGTGCGAATGTATTCAAGACGGGTTGACGGCCAGTGAACTAAGTTCTTGGACATATGCAATGTAATTACTCGTTTGATTTTATTAAGTTTTCCATTGTTCCTTTGAGACTTTTTCTAACTTTGTTTTTTTAAGTTTCACTAGCAAAAGCTCCGTGCGTTGCTACAGGTAAAGTCCATGTAGATGCATCATAAAAATGCAATAGAAATAAAATAAAAAAAATTATTAAAGTCGAGACTCGAGACAATCTCACATCAGCCAAAAAAAAAAAAAATCAAAACTAGTTTACTAATGGGTAAATTCTATAATGAGTTGATTATATAAAATTTGATGGAATGACACATCATTCATGATTATATTAATTATTAACTTGTGACAAATGAGGTGGTGAGGGATCAACAAATTTTATTTTACAAACCAAACAAAAGAGTGAAGAGAATGGTGCATGACTGCATGCTTCAAACCAAACACATCCTAACCCTAGCTCGACCTCAATCATCTAATACAATCAATCAGTAATTGAGATCCATCTCACGCCCATTCCTAAAAACCTTGCCATCTCTCTCAATCGCATCATTTTGGTTGCTTGGGGATCGATCCTGCGCGAGCCTTTGATGGCTACGCCGACGGTCTTCACTCACAATATCCTTCTTCTATAGTGTGATAGCCGTGCTGTTGTCGTCGCTTCTCTTTTGCCATGACTTTGGACTTGTTCTGTTTGATAGGGTTTGAAGGGGATTGGAGTGGATCGGGACATATTAAATTTCCAACACATCAAAATACCGTCAGTACGCTCCAATACCCCTCAATACACTCCAGAAGGGGATGAACCAGGCAAACCCTTACATGGGAGTCTTACAAAAATAATATAGCATGCTAGATTAGTAGCATCTCACAACTAAAAATATCATTATGGATTTATTTTTTTTTTAATAGCTTGGTACCTTATATAGTGTCGAGCCGACATCCACGTGGATGCATTGTATGCCAATATGCTTTAAAAAGAACCATATTTGAAGTACATTTTTTAATCAAAAATAGCCCCATCACATATTAAAATTTCTCATGTGCCCACTGTAGGTAAAGAATTTCGCAAAGAAAAGTACATTAAAATTCAACGTGACAACGGTTAAAGAATGTTATACTTGGTTTAAGTAAGGAACCAACTAATTAAAAGTATGGAAAATTGATCTCATACCACCGAAAGATAACCAAAACTGGAAAATACCATCGAAATATTGGCGTCTCGTAAAATACCATCAAAAGAGTGAACCGTCACCGAAAAAAACAGCATTCTGTCACGCGTTCCTTCCCATGTCCGTCCATCCATCGTCATCTCCACCCCGAGCCTCGAGAAGAAGCACGACGAGGCGTTCGGTCGAGCCCGCTGCGGCGAGAGGCCGGGAGCGCAACCTCCCGCCCGGTCCGACCCACCCCCGCGCATCCGTCTCCTCCCTTCCTTCCCGAGCTTGGCTGGGCGCCGCTCCTCATCGTTGCCGGGCGCCACCGGCCGCCGTCGCCTGCTCCGCCTGTGCCGGTCTTGGCGCTGCTCCGGCGGGGGCAGGCGTGGCCGCCGTGCTCCCAACGGCGATGCTGGGCGCCCGCTGTCCAGCGCCGGCGTCTGGCCGAGAAGCGAGAAGTCGGGGTCACGATCCATACGAGGGCGGTGGCGGTAGCCCCGAGAAAGATATGGTCATCGGAAGATTTGTCTCTAAGCGATAATAAACTAACAAACACCACAATCAAGAAAGTATAAAACTAATCATTAGAAGCAAAGGCGGAGCATTCGAATGGTTTTGAATCATGGGGCAGCGGTTTCTTGCTTCAGGTTCAAGGAGAACCTGCTTCTTTTGATTCCGTCGTAAACATGGCCTGGGGTGCCGCCGCTGTCCACCCGAGGTTGTGCCGCCACCCCCCGTGCCGCCGGCTCGGGGTCGCGCGACCTGGGGCGACGGATTAGCCGAGGTCTTGAACGATGAAAAGAAAGCGAATAGCCGCCATAAGGGCTCAGGTGAGTGGTACGCAAAACCCAAAATCTATTAGGAGCGAGTGCGTTTAATGGAAAAATTAACATGGGCTGCTTGGATTAGGTTGGATTTGCAGCATAGGTGGCGACCAGGAGCTCCTCTTCAATTGCAAAAATGTGAGTTTGTCTCGACTGCCAATTTTTGTTCAATGCAGCTTTCGATTAAGGATTTGTTGTTGTAATTCCCAACCAGATGGCGTTAATCGGTTATTTTATGTTTCTAAAATCAAACCAAAGTATATTGAAATATTCATCGGCTTTTCGGAGAAAATATATGCATTTTATTTAGAATCATCACATATACATGCAAACATGGCTTTCATTTATTTCTTGTCACGAACCCCTGGAACGCCAATGCCTCCATAGGGCGTCGATTTTTTATCAGCCGTAAGTAGGTGATCCGATGCAGGCCAATTTAGATCCATTAATTCCTCTGTTCACGTGCTAATCTCGTTTGTTAATCAATTTGTTCATTAGTCTTCAGTTTTCCAAAATTAACTAATTTGAGTGGGTTTCCTTGAATTACAAAAACAATGACTACCTAGTTCTGTTGTTACCAGCTGTATAGCTTCATCAGAATACCATAATGGATGTTATTACAGCTTTTGTTGTTTTAAATCATGTGTCTGCTTCCTCCTAGTTTTGATATGAATTGTTACTTTCTTTGATAGGATGTGGCAGATATGAGGAGCTGTTATGAACTTATGATAACTCACTTTCTGTTGCGGTGGAGGTCAACTTATTTCCTATGATTTGACCTCCCTCACGACTGATCCGCAAGCTGCGGGGCGTTGCCGCCCGGCTACAACGAAAATTCTCGATCTTTGGCGAAAGTACGAACCGCCCAAACCGGTGATAAGATGCAGCCTGTGAGTTCCGCGGCGGTGAGCTGTTGACCCGTATAGTTCCAACAGAGGTGAGTTTCTTTTCTCCCCTCCGCCCGATCTACATATCCAGCCCCTTCCTCTTCCGATTTCCCATCTTTTTTGTATTTTGTTTTCTGGTTTATCTTGATTTTTCCCCTGCCGTAGCAGATGCAGCCATCAGCATCATCAGCAGTTCTAGTGCTAGTCCTGCCCTTTCTTTATATAATTAATTAATGTTGCCTTTATATAATTAATTAATGTTTCGTCTTGATAATTGATCTAGCGTTCTTTTTCTTTGATTTTTGTCGGGACTGTGTTGTTGGCAGCAACACTTAGGGATGAAGTAGATGAGCATGGAAAAGAACCCGAGTTGGAAACTGCCCTTCCTATACGGTTAGATACCTCCCTTGATTCAAATTGTGCTAGCAAATCAATTTGTGCCACTGATAATTGATCTAGCATTTTTTTTTTCTTATTTGATTTTGTTTGGACTGTGAGTTGTTCGCAGCAACCCTTAGGGATGAAGCATATGAGCATGGAAAAGAACCTCGAGTTGCAAACTGCCTCGGATGTGAGGTAGATAAATCCTTTCTCATCACTCATCAGCTCAGATTCAAAGACAGAGGTTGATTCAGCATATTGGAACTTGGAAGTATTCAAACAAATATGAGATGAAATAGTGCTGCTCTAATAAATTGATTTGCTACACCTACATGCTAGCTGTTTTTTTTTCTCACATAAGGTGCTCCACCAATATGCAGTTGCTTTCGAGTCAAAGCTTATGTGACGATTGGGTTTTGTAGTCAATTTTGAATTTATGATGATTATTGGGGATTAGGAAACAACATGAGAGTAGTTTTTCTGATTAGATCAAAGTCGGATGCTTCCTTCTATAAAAAATAGTTGAATAAATTGATTTGATCAAGTACCGCAATAGCTCATTATGTTTGGCCTGTGCAAAGGCCTACATCTAATTTTCGAGCGACAATCCTGATTTCCTACTAGACTGAATCTCACATAACTTAAAATATATGTTTCCTTCTCTCTTTGCTTATTGCAATGATGATTCATTAAGCATATATGTCCTTACTGATAATCTGTCCAGCATATATCATATGTGTAGCCTGTATGAGACAAATCAGATTTCAGTCTCGAATTATCCAAATCAGATTATATGGTAGTAAATAGCAAGTCTCTTGGTTGCTCTGTGTTTGTGTGAATGTTACTATATTGAGTTCTCTCACGTAGCTGGTTCAAGAATGAGTTTTTTAACAGTACCAAACTGGTTCTAGTATTATAGTGCGGCAGTGCCTGATTAGAAAATAAGTCCACAAGTTATCAGCATATCTGCTTTCAGTACGCCATTCCATCTTGTATGGCCATCTGTTAGTTGGTATCTCTCCCATTATTCTAAATTTTAACATTACATGCCATGGCCTGAAAGTGGGGACAAATACCTTTGTAACAATGTAGCACAATTATCTCTGTTCTGCTAGTTTGTGAAGCTTGAACTGCAATGTTGTGCCATTGGGTTTCTAAGCTGTCATCCTCAGCACAACGTTTAAACTCACATTTTCTTTCAAATGAAATAGTTCCTGAATTGATCATTCATGCATATCGAGCTTTCTCCATTCTTCGTAAATGGAACGTCCTGAATTGATCTTTCAAAATGAAATATTACAACGTTCTGCTAGTTTGTTTTGTCTGAGTCTCATGTATCATGTGTATCCGTAAACTCCGTAAATGGCAACTCTGAGTATGGGATTGTAATATTCATGTGTAATGAAACTCAACTTACGTCAAAATAATACTGAACTTGTTAATTAATAACTAAACAGATGATTATCTCAATGTCTGCCTGTGTGTTTGTTCAGGAGGAAGACCTTAGCAAACTCATCAAGCTCTATATGGACTGACATATTTCATTTTTATCACTTGAACTCACCATCAAAAAGGTATTTCAGGTTTTAAGAGTCTCCGCTTGCTTTCCTTCTTTTAAGAGTCTATATGGCGAGATTACTTTGGTCACTCTTAACTCTTTTTGCTAGGACGGCGCTAGCTTCGGGTGGTCCGTCTCTCGCGGTGTCGCGGCGGCCGGGCGCGGGTTCGATCCCCGATCGGCCGCGTTTACCTCACCCTGGAACAAAGGGTTCCCAAATAAATCTCGATGGCCCTATCCGACCGTGCTGTAGCACATGCGCAGGCAAAAAAAATAGAATACAAAGGTGCAGATCTTAGCTTAGTCGTAGGAGGTGTTGTGTGGTGTGAGTGTGTCTGTGGGGTGTGCGTTTGCGACTGAGTTCGAGATACTACAGCCTTGTATTCTAGACTAGGGCCTCTCAAAAAAAAAAAAAAAAAAAAAAAAAAAACTTTTTGCTTTTGAACTAGAAAGGTAATGCTTTAGTTAAAAGGCTTTGCATGCGTGGATGTTCTAGTTTTGTGCATATATTGATTCTTTTTCTTCTCTTGCTAATTTTGTTCATCTGACCTTTTTTTTTCTTGCTAATATACATTCTAGATCAGTAGGTGTGTTGTGTGTATCGTTTACAAAATTAAAGATATTGATTTACTGTTGTTCAGCTTGTACTGATCGCTCTTTCTTTTTTGTGTATGTATTCACATTTGTAAATTTGTCGGTGATCACCATGTTGTTCGAAAGTCCACTCAATAATAGATTTAAGACCAAAATCACTTTGATAAGGCTGACCTGTGGCATTTGGATAGATGTGGTAAAAACATTCCTATTATACTCGGTTAAGGTCTTCAGACATAGATTATTCACTCCTTGCACATTAAATGTATTCCAGATATGTTAAATGAAATAGGATATGGCAAACAGTTGAGCCCAATTTCATCAAGTTATAGAAGTTGGCAATAAATCCTAAGCGGGGCTTCCCCTGCTGTATTTCCCATTCAATTCTAGTAGTATATTAGACTGGCATCTAGCCTTTATAGTTCTTTAGTTTTGCATTTTTGCTTCATGCATCTGATGTGGAAATGGAATTCTTTCTTTGTCAGGCTTGTAAAAATTGTGAGTAGAATAGGAAATGTTAGAAATTTATGTGAACATACCCTTTGTGATGCAAATTTAATAGTTAGCCTTCAATTATTCAGCACTGCTTTTCCTTTCAGCTCTATCTAATTTCAATTTTATTTTGTTCTTTCTACCTTCAGGGTTCGGACTATAGCCCCCTGTTCTCTCTATGCAATGCTGAATATCAGTAGCCAATGCTTGTGGACTGATGGTTGTTTGCCAGTGCAAGCTTCTGGAGCATTTCTTGGTAATTTATACGTGCCATGTTTTCTTGTTGTATGGAATTTTCCTTTTTTTCTTTATTTGCACAATTTGTCATACCCTAATGCTACACGATGAGCCACTGGTTGAGCTGTTGTTTTGAAAGAGTTTGTGCTCCATCTTGCATGCACCCTATTATCCTCTTACAAGCAGATTGGTTCATCTCTCCTAAATTGATTTGCTCTTATGCTCTGTTTTTTTTGTTTCCATTAGTGTAACACCCCGCCCTCCAAAGCCGCACCGCACAACCCTTCCGAGGGGCGTGCACGCGTACACATAGCACCTTGCTTACACTTTCGTTCTCGCTTCGTGTAAAATGGTTAACCCGAAGGTGATATGGCTAGATGGCAAAGGCATATAAGTTGGCTCCACCCTTGCTCAACTAGCAAGGTGGTACTAAACATGTGCGCGTAGCACTCATAGACCCCTACTGGGCCACATCCTTATTGGGCCAAGTGTTACATACACCCCCCCTCAAAGGACTCGACGTCCTCGTCGAGCGCCAACTTAACCAGGACCTCCCCTCTTGGCACACGCGACCGTGCGCCCAGGGCCGGCACATGTGCCATGCCGTGCACTCCGCAGAGCCTACGCGCACAATGAACCTCCATGTCCGAGCCTCTGGCCCGCACGCGCCGCCCGTGGCGCGAAGGTCGGCTCGATACCACTTGTAACACCCGCCCTCCAAAGCCGCACCGCACAACCCTTCCGAGGGGCCACACGCGGCGTACACATAGCACCTTGCTTACACTTTCGCCCTCGCTTCGTGTAAAAGGGTTAACCCGAAGGTGATATGGCTAGATGGCAAAGCCATATAAGTTAGCTCCACCCTTGCTTAAGCAGCAAGGTGGTACTAAACATGTGCGCGTAGCACTCATAGACCCCTCTTGGGCCATATCCTTATTGGGCCAAGTGTTACAATTAGGTTTGTTTTTGATACACCACCACCCTATATTTTTGTGGATAGTTTTTTATGGTTGCATTTGGATAGATTTTTTAAAGTAGTATGCGGGTCAACAAATGGATGCAAATATTTGTTGCTTTGTGCACTTACAGATGCAAGCTCATTTTGTTATATATATGATATGTCTATTTGAATTAAACAGTTTTATCATAGAAATTTATTTGAGTGGCAGCAAACCAAAAGGATTACTACCGAATGATTGGTGTCCATACATAACTCTATTATGAAAAATGGCAACTAGATTAAAAAAAGGTTATGCTTTCGGCCATAAAATCTTTTGCCCTACTGATTTCTCTGCTTGTGTTTACATGTGCTATTTGTGATCTGGCTAACCATTGTAACTCATGAAACTATTTTTCCTCTTGAAATCTGAGTCTTTATGATCTTGAATAAATAATGTGCTGAAAAAACCTGTGGTTCGGGAGCAGTCTGTTACTCTCTCATGCTATGTTGGAGCCACTAAATACATTATTTAGGCCCTACTGATTTCTCTGCTCTGTTTTTCCTTCTCACCTATGCATTCTAGGGACATAAGGAGCTAATGGGACTGTCATGAGGCCCATGACACAGACCAGTGCTGTAATCATGGTTTTGACGGTCGATTTTCATTAGCTAGGCTCAGGGGAGTTTGTTGTGTGCATCTTCCGGTGTGCCCCTTCTATAGGTTGCCATGCATGGCCTTCTAAGACGAGCTCCATGTTAAAATTCAGAGGTGAGCTTATGTCTTTTTGTCGAGAAAGTTGTGATTAGCAAGGCCAGTTTTTCATTTCTGTTTGGAGTTTAACTCACCTGTAGGTTTTTATGACTCTTTACGCTAAGTACTTTCTAAACAACAATAGCCTGCTGTTCTCAGGTGGGAGCAAGGGATCTGATGCAGGCCACTTTAGATCCAGTAATTTCTCTGTTCACGCACTAATCTCGTTTGGCTTTAGTGCTTGACATTTCTGTGCTACTACTCCACATGCAAACATGATGAATTTGGCGGCGCCGAATACGTCATCGAACTCATCGTCGTCGCCTTCACCAGATTTGTCATGGGAGAACACAAGTCCACCCGACATCCAGATAGATATCGTTGGAAAACTAAATCTCCCAAACCCACCGCCATGGCTGCATAGAACCACACCGAGACAAAGGAAGGGCTGGAGTACCTTATTCTCCATCAATGGTGATGTCTTCGTCTTGCCATCACCATTGAGGAACGACATGCTCCATTGCTCCATCGGTGATCTTGACGACGCCTTTACGCCGTGGCCAATTTCTTCGATTGGATCTCGGAGAAACCTAAACCTTGAAGACTTCGATCTACTAGGGAAAACTTATTAAAAACGATGGATCCCCACTCCCTTCAACCCCGGCGTGATGCCGGAGGGAGAAGGGAAGGGGACCAGCGGTGGAGGGAAAAAGCGCGCCAGCGGCGCACCCTTGGGTTTGGCGGCGGCGGCCTAGGAGTCCGCTTCGTAGCAGCGGCCGAAGTTTAACGTGCTTTGGGGGAGCCAGCTGTTGTTGTCGATCCAAACACAGCGCAATTCTCTCTTTTTTTCAGTAAGAGGCTCATGCAAAGTAAATTTGGTGATGCTAATCACCGAGGTGTCTGGTTTCTTATTATTTGCTCCGATAAATAATAATTACATACATGCTCGTCTGCAGTAATTTTTTGGCGAGATACTATTTACCTTGGTGTCTAGTCTTGGAATGATTACTTTTATTACTACTTTTATCAATCCGTAAATTTACATGAAGAAGATATTTATTACTTATAGTATTGTTCTGGTAAAGAAATAATTCCCTCATGACATATGATCAGTAAATTTTCATTTGCTAATCACCAACATGTCCTTCAGGCAGTGAGAGTAATTTTTATTTACTTATAGTATTATTATAGTAAGAAATTAATTACTTCATAAATTTTTCCTTTGCTAATCACCAACCTGTCCGTAGGAGGTGAGACTATTACTTATAGTATTATTCTAGTAAGAAAATTATTCACTTTTTGAAAATATTTTTTATTACTAGTAGTATCATTTTGTTAATTAAATAATTCCTTTCTGGTGTGTGAGCAGTAAAAAAATCCTTCATAGGTTGAGAGCGGTCAAAATTAACAATAGCATCTGAAAATTTTACTTTTGAACATCTTTAATTAGTCAGATTCATATGGGCGATGAACAAATATCTATGACTGCAATGCAAGTAGATTTGATTCATCAAAGTTTTGTTCACAAACAATCCATCGGCATTGACCCAATCTAATGCTAGTTTTTCTGTTGCCGAGGGTGCTTCCCCAGGTACAATCTACCATCTTCTCGAGTACTCCATCTGAACAGCCATGCATGTTCTTCTGAAAAAAAATTGATTTGCCACGCCCGCAGCATAAGTCAGAATCATTCGTCTCTCAGCCATGACTAGAAAGTGAAAAACAAATAGGCGATTACCAAGAACGATTAATCTTGGTGCCAAGCATATATACGACCAAAACGAAACACATGCTAGATTAAATTTACAAACGCCAGCATGTGTTTTGTCCATTTATTCAAATCGATTTTGCATTGCAAAAGCATAAGCGCGCGCACACACCTTGCCAGAAGTCAACTGCAACAAACATAGGTGCTGGTGGATGATATTCTACGAGATGAAGCACCGACCGGTAGAGCTGGATCCACCGCGCCCGCACACGCAGGAGGCAGGAGCCATGACACTGTGTCGGACAGGCCCACGGTGAAGATGACCGTCAGAACTGCCCCATCTATGCATGCCGGTTGGAGCCGTGACAGCGCCAAGACCTGCCGCCGATGAGGACCCGCCGCCCCCGCTAGGCCGTATAGCGCGCATCGGTTGCTTCTGGATATGCAGGTGCCTTCCCGAGGTCGCCTGGCTCACGGAATCGCACAGTCGCCTCCGTGCCGCCGTCGTTGTTGAGGAAGGGCCGAAGGGGTTGCTGTCGGCCAGCGCGAGACGGAGAGTACGTGAGCCGCACGCACGCCAGGTCGGGCTGCGCGCGCCACCGCCGCAGGGCCATCCATGCACGACTGGACGCGTCGCCGCCGAGGGCCACCGTGCCCGGCATCGCGCCGCCAGGGCCGTCACGCAACAACGGTGATGGGTGAGCTTGCCGGATGGTGTCGCGACGGCGGTGAGAGGTGCTGGCGAGATTTCTGTGACCCGCAACCACGGAGACGGACGTGTCGTATATATATAAGTTGCCGGGCCCGGTCAATGCGGTCATCACGGTGGAATATTAATTGCTCCCGTGTGCTAATGGTGGCAATAATGGTGGGGTCATATTAACTAATAATAGAAGCAAGGGAGGAGGGGACACATTAAGTACAGCAGTTTCTGTTTCTAGGCCGATCGCCGGAGCAGGCAGCGCTCCACCGGCGCGTTGATTTTTATTCATAACGCAGGTAGTAGAATAGTAGGTATATATATATATACATATATATATATACATATATACATACTAGATGGGAACCCCGTGCTTCGCACGGGGCAGGATCATCACACTCAGAAAATAAAACAGTATAATTAGTTGAAGATGTGCTGTTATTGAGCATTTTGCAGGTTAATATTAATTTATAGGCACTAAATAATAGAACAATGTATGAAAATGTTAAATATGATTTTAGAAGATTTTTTTTGGAAGTGGAGTTTGGGTGGAGGAGATATGTATTTTCAAAGTTTAAAGCGGTAATATGAAATAAACTTTGGAGTTTTTTTTTTTTTTTTGGAACAACAGTAACAGGGCAGAAAAAAATAGGTTTTGCGGATGAGCTCTGAGGTGCTCGTGGACGGTGGCTGTTTTTTTATTTATTTATTTATTTATTTTATTTTATTTTATTGTGGAACAGTAGCAGGGCGCACATGCAGGGGAAAAAACAGTTTCGTTTTTTTAAAAAAAAACAGTAACGGGCGGCCATTTACGGCCTTGTACTGTTCATTAAGTTTTTACTGTTCAAAACGGGTCTACCCTATTTCGTAACGGGGTATACTGTTCAGATCCGATACTGTTCACAGCGGTTTTGCACTGTTCATGGAATCCGATTCGTTACTGTTTATTAAAGTCCGTTACTGTAGATTATCGGGTCGTACTGTAGACTGAGCAGTGATCTGAGTCTAGGTTTCAAACGGGTTTACTGTTCATACCTTCACCAAGTTTAAAGGTAGTAGTAGGATACATATATATACATATACATATATACATATACATATATATATATACATATACATACATATATATATACATATACAACATATATATATATGACATTTAGGACAAGTTAATTAGACTGTCACAAGAAGAGAGTACCATTTCTGGCTCTAGCTGAATGGTAGAATTTTCAACTTTTTGATGCAGGAGGTGATGGAAAATCCTTATGTTGCTTTTTATTTTTTGCGAACGTGCCTTAGCATGTATTTCATTAAGAGAAAATCAGCTTACAAACATAATACTTGATGTGGCTAAACAGAGCTTGACCAACACAAGTGCACAAAGGACTAAAAACAAAGAAACACTGAAAAATCTCACAAACACAAACACACAAACTATCAAGCTTACAACCGGCACAACAGCTAATTCTACAAACAACCGTAGCAATGACCAGAACACTCTACAAGCGACCGAAGCCACGACCACGGCACTCCAAAATGTCCTCATAGCTCCACAGACCAATGATGAACTGAACCTGTGAAAAAAAGAGAGGCATCCTCGCCAAGCTTGCCAAGTCAGCACCAACACCATAGCGGTGGCAAAGCATCCACCTAGCACAGCGGTAAAGCATCCGCTAGAGAAGCGACACATCTGCGACGGCAAAGCATCCGCCTAACACAGCGGCAAAGCATCCGGCGGAGAAGGGACACATTTGCCACAGCAAAGCATCCGCCCAAAGAGACAGACAATCATTGAGGCAGCAGCGGCAAAGCATCCAATCGGAGACGTAATCCACGAATAACGATGGCAAAGCATCCGTCGGTTAGGAAGTAACGGCGGCGAAGCGTTCGCCCGAGAATCAGCGGCAAAGTATCCGCTAGACACCATGTAACCCACGACAAGGCAAACCATGACAAGACGAGAACACACAGGCACAGAGCAACCTTCCCTCGGCCAGGCTGAAGGGTAGAACCACGAATAGAGGCAGTGACCAAAGAAGCTGGCGGCCGCCGCTAGATGTGGAAGCAGAGGTGGTGCACCTGGCACCCCAACAGCCAGGTGGTGAGTGGGGAGTGAACCTTGCCGAAGTCGCTGCTGATGGCCATACCTACGAGCACAAGACCATTAAAGTTTGGCTCAAAAAACACGAGGTATCCCCAGTAACCAATCAGAGGCTTCCACATCGATCCATTATTCCCAGCCATTCATTGCATGCTGCTATACAGCAATGGAAGTTGCATACATCATTTTGAAATCATGAGAGGATTAATGTTTTTGTGTTTGCATATAATTTAATTCATCATTTTACCTTATGTGTTAAATGTAAAAAAATAGCAGATAGATGTAGAATGTAGTAGCATTAAAAGTTAGTGTTGTAGGAATTTTTTGCTGGTTTATGATTGGTGACTGTGTATGGCCTAACTGGCTTCTTGTTATCGAAAGATTTAAAACTATTACTGAAATTCAATCTTGGCTAAATGCTATATGGTCTAGTGGGTATGTTCTGCATGGATATTTCTTATCAGATGACCATTTGTTACTTCTCGAAAGGGCTATTTACCATGTTCAGTGTGGTTTCTCTCAGATTACTTTTTTTTTTTCTGAGAAAATTCTCTCAGATTACTGAAATGTCAGTACTGCAAGAGGCGTAGCTACAGGGTATGCCGGGTGGGCCGCGGCTTACCCTGTATTTTGGCCCAGTAGAGCAATACGTATCGGTAGAGACGGTCAGCCCATGAGGAAAAAAAAAAAACAGAAGCCCTGCCGTCGCCAACGCGGCTCATGACGTTTCAGTGCTGCGCCCGCCCGTAGCCGTCGTCTCCAGTCTTTCCGCAATCGCGCCTCTAAGCCTCCGGCCATCGGCCTCCACCCGTCCAGCCATCCGCCGTCCGCCCGGCCATCAGCCGCGGAGCCGCCGCCATCTGCGGTCCTTTTTTTATTCTTCTATCATTTACAGGTATATAGTATTTGTTTGCATAATTGATTCGATGATCCGGCGTCGAATTGCATCGTATCATATCAGCAGGCACTCGAGCTTGCATGCATACAATCGCTGCAGGCCTATAAATGCGTAACCCGGCCTTATCGGCATTAGCTTTACACATGCCATCACTGTGATAACTATCCTAGCTTTTATGTAGATTGCATCTGCTATTTGCCGTGTACAACACCATATATGCCGATCCGGCCATCACTGAAGAAGATTATTACGTGTTTATTCCAACTAATCATACTATTGTAATTAAAAGAAATATTGATGCATGCATTTTTTTTTTTGTTTGTAAAATTGTTGAATTATCAAGAGGAATGGATACATTGCATCTCTCTTTTTGAAAAACACGCTTATTTTGGAGATAATATATTCGAACTATTTGTATTATTATATGTATGGAACTTTAATTTTCCACTCAAATGTCGAATTTAAGACTTAGTATGCTATTTTCAACAATATTTGAAATTGTTTGTCCGATTATATATGGATTAGACCGTGTATATAACTATATAATGTTTCCATAAGCATTGTACGGTAGAGCCAAATGAATGAAAAAAAACACCAGCCGTCAAATTAAGAAGGTCCACTCCTGGTGATTTCGACGACATTATTGTAAATATGAAAAAGTGCATTGTTGTGTGTCTCAATGATAACCGTCCATGCGAACTGAGTAGCTCAGCTGGTAAGGTTCCTTGTGGTGGAACCTGTCCACCGAGATTTAAATCCTCGATTTGGCACCGGTGCTCGTATTTTCCTGGATTTATTCCAGGATTTAACCGGCGCTATTCTTTCAGTGGTAGGCGACGTATCCGTCGACAGTAAGGCGCCGGCTCAGTCTCTCGGAGGTGCTCATAGGGTAGGGTTGCGTCGCGTGTATTCATAGGGTTGAGTGTGCATGCATTTGTGAGCGTCTAGCGTCTGTACTGTATTTCGCAAAAAAAAAATGATAACTGTCCATCAATAACATGTACAAAAGCTATATGACATACAAGAACTACCAACTTTGCAAATCATTTAAATATAGAAAAGTCTATCTATTTTGGAATCCTTCTCGGACTACTATCATTCAAAAACAAATCCCCTTCCATAAATAAAAAAAGGATATTCATATGCAGCCTTGTATAGACTCAATTATTCAAACTCATTTCAATAATGCATAATAATAAATCACCGCCACAAAAGCTCGAGCATACACTACTACACAAAGCATTTTTAAGAGCAGGCTAAATGCTATTAGCATACACTACTACGCAAAGCAAGCATTTTTAGGAGCAGGCTAAATGATATTTGCAGGGGCGGCTTCAGCGCCTGCCCTTCTTCTCGCTGCTAAAAATAGCAATTTGGCATGGCGGGTTAGCAGCGAGAAGCGGATCATCCCATCGTCCGCCTGTGAAGATGGCATTTCCAGAGGCAGGTTAAAGTATGACACCCCCTCCCCATGCATTTTCAAGGGCAGTTTATGCCATCATCCACCCCTAGAAATCTTTTTTTTTTCAAATATTTAGGTTTTTAATATTGTTAAATTGGTTCATGCCCACCCTTAGAAAGCCTGATGGCCGATGGAAGAGGGCTGAAAGTGAAGGGCAGTGAAACCTTTTTTTAGGTAAAAGGGTAGTGAAATTTCACCGGCTATTCCCACAACAAGCTTAGTTTAAAATAAGAAAATTAGCATATGATTTCTATACAAACTAACAGCTAAACTAGCTGAATAAATTAAAAGACACACTTTTTAATGCACATAAGAAAAAAATTGGATGAGTTGGCTTTTTTCAGAAATCCCCTCTGCCTAACAAAAATAGAAATTCCATATAGCCTCAACCTCTATAAGGACAAATAAACATAGAGAAATTCGTTGAATCAAAGGGACGATCACGTTTCTGGCATTGGAGGAGCAACACAAAATATTATCAGGTGCATGACATTCATGCACAACATATTAGGATGATTATATGCAATTTGCTTGAGTAGCTTGCATTTATAAATTAACATTAGGGTCTTTTTATTAAAAAATGTAAACAAATATTTTTTTTTTTATGTCATCCTAATTATTGTTTTCTCACTATCTATAACTTTTTTCATCATCATGTTCTGCAACACATTCATTATAAAACGTGGGCCATCTACATGCTTGTTTGAGAGTTTTTATTGTGATCATAATTTATCCTTAAACTAAATTTGATATTTTAGTTTTGTCAAGCTGCTACTCAGCGTTCATCACTGTATGAATTTTTAGTTCCAGAGCTTGTGTCATCGAAGCAAGGTGTGTTCTAGAATTTGTGTTCTTGGAGGCATAGGAAACAGCCAATCACGCTCTAGACATGTGCTGATCACACAAACGTGCACAAAAGCGTCGATGCATGGTTACCAGATCGGCAAGCTATACGAGGCGATGTAATATTGAGAGGTGCAACGTGTCGGCAGGGCAAAGGCAAGGGGGCTGGCAGGGGCCACGTTCCCCCCTAATCATCAAGATAATCAATTTAATTTATTTAATCAATAATTGTTTAAGATAACCATTAATCATTTACACCTTATTTTTCTAGTACTTAGATCTTAAATTGAGTTTAAATAATTCAAATGTCATGTTCCATTATACTTTTTACTAATAGTGAATTGGATCCATTATCTATATATTTATTTTGTCTTGGTCTCACCCCACCCCACCCCACCCCCCCCCCACCACCACCACCACCAAGCCTAATTTCTGGTTCCGCCCCTGGGTGTCGGTCTGCTGGAGGTGTGCCACCTATTACATAACAGAGATGTATATATACGGTTATATTTCTGAATTGAATTATTATAATTGTATTTGATCTATGGTCTATTTGTTACAGCCATTAGATTATCATTTAAATAGCTAATGTGAAGAACTAAAAGTCCAAATTTATATATTTATTAGTTGTATTAGACCCTCAAAAATAGTGTGTAGCTAGTTTTTAGCGCTAATCTCTAAAGAACAAAACCTGGGCCGAAATCTGCTCCGCCCGTTAATCCGCGTCGCCCGCTAGCCCGATAACGTGGGGATCCGCCCAACTTCGCAATGTGGACCGTTCGATAGCGGATCCTACTCGGGTTTGCCCTCAAGATCTCCTGCTGCGTATGTGTGTGCCGGCTCCGCCCGTTGGCCCCTCCATTCTTCTCCCCCTCCTCTCACCCTCGTGCGTTGCAGCTGCCCTCCCGCCGACGGCTCTAAAACCTCGCCCCCCGCCGCCCACCCACTCTTCCGTCGCTTCCTACCTCCTCCACGGCTCCACCTTCATGTCCGCGCACTCCTCTTCCATGGAGGCGAGATGCACAACTCCGGCACAAAGTCGATCTGCGTGGTCGCACATCCAGCATGCAACACCTGCCTCTGCACTGCGTGCTCGTTGCGGCCGTCACCGTCTTCAGCGCCCGGCACTGGCATCCCAACTGCTCAAGCTCCATCCCGACACATCTTTCTCCCCAACGGTGCTCTCTGGCACCGATGCTCCATGGAGCCTGTGTTCTCCCATTTTAACGGAGACAACAGTGATGCTTGGAGGAGTTCGTTTAAGAGCATGCAAACAAGGTGCTCGGACGAAAATGCCACTTTTGATTGCAACAACAGCGAGCTAAGGGCATCTAAGGCTAAAAGTTGCTTCCAGGGGAAAAAGATTTTGCAACAAAACTCTATAGTTTTCAGCATTGATTTATTGGTCCGCTCGTCCAATTCCATTCTACAGTTAGCACCAAAGGTTTGCATCCTTGTATAGCTTCAAAAAAATTGCCCAATCAAATTAATAGCTTAATATATTTACAGGTCATCGAAATCCTATCAATCAGCATGTTTGTTGTCCTGCTTGCTTGGTTGCTATCAAACAGATTTGCATTGGTTAAGGCCATTTTAAAGTTACAAACATTTTTACAATGGAAGATTCGTGGCATGCTTAGCTTATACTTTGATATGATTAAATTGTCTCTTTTAAAAGGCCAGATTCCATTGCAATTAAATGATTGCTAAATGAAGGCTTAGATGGTATGTTCATACAGGTTGTACCTTTATTTGTATTAGCAAATGAAGGAGAGAAACAAACATAATGGTGTATGTGAAATATGTTTGAGAAATGCCAACCTGTAAACTATCATACTTACAGAATTTCTCAGAGGCATATCATAAAGCATACAGTTTCAGAAATTTAGACCTGCAAACTTTCATGCAGTTTAACTTGGATGCCACAGTTGTGATACTATTACTGTAGGTGTAGCTACTAACATACCTTACAGTTATGTCTAATTGTACTTTATCAAAATGAATACTCCATTATCTAAATTTTATAATCTTTTATCATACTTAAGACATGGGATTGCTTCAAGTTTAAATCTTCAGATCTAAGGACACACCTGTATCCAGTGTTCATTCCAGTGTGTATGTTGCTTCTTAGAATTTTCAATACATACAGTTCAATTCTTAGATTTTCCATTCTTTTGCCATAGTACAATGCTACTCTGTATTAACTCACAGCTGTTCCAAATTTCAACTAAACTCAACTCCATTTCAAATGCAGCCCTAGATAGTCTTCATTCACCCAGATAACACAATTTAGTTTTATTTTCAGTTGATATCAGCCTGAAAATAATTGCTACGATTATGCTTCTACAACTCTCAACTCAGGTTCCTTGCACATGGATGAAGTGAAAATTTGTTCATTTTGTGTGATACACCTGCAGCTTGCAAACCTACTTCACACCTCCACCAGGGAGTCTGATCAACTTTTCTTTAATCTGAAAACTAATAGTTACAGCACATTTTTTTTGTATGTTCAGTTCTCATGATTCCAGTTAATTCCACTCTGAATTTACTGTCAGCTATGATCCAGGATTGAGTTCTTTACAATCTGAAAACTCATAAGAGTCCAATTAATCTGAAAACTCATACAGTCCTAGCTAAAAAGAATATTAGCTGTAGTCGAGGTTAACATCAAATCTGGAAATTAATTAAACATAAAACTTTTTCTTTGCACTTATTTATCTTATGGTTGATTTAGCATAATAGGATGCTTAAAATAAATATGAAATGGGTTCCAATTTAGTTGCATTTTAGCGGGTCTTGATAAACCTCTTTTTGCTTATTTACAAATTCACAAAACCTTGTGTTACTTTTGTTGTGTATATAACAAAAATCTTCAATCAACTCTACATCTTTAGATGCGCCTGTTTTCAACAGATCAAACCATCTTATTATGTAGAGCAACCTGGACTTCTGAATCGATTATTGCTTTTAGTTATGCCCTAAAACTGCTATACCCAACGTCATGTTTGGGTTGTTCTGTTAATGATATTGTAACTTTTATTACAATCCTTGTTGTCTATCTATGACAAACTTAGAAATTTGGCAGTTCAGGATGAAGCAATTGTTCATGCATTTTTGCGTATTTGTCTACATATGAACTCTACACCACAGCAGTTGCTGAGACCCTGAAGTTGCATGTTATATACTGTAACACCCCAAATTTTTGCATCTTTCGAAAATAGAATAAAATGATTTATTTATGTATTTTTGTGCTCATGAAATATAGGTAAAATAATATTTTCATTAAAGTAAAATTTATCATAGGAAGTAGAAACATGTTTGAGCATTCATGCTGGTGCATATTTATATTTGTGATGTCTGTTTTGACTGAAACTGAAAAGAATTTTCAAAATCCATTTGCAAAAAGAATTTTGAAATGTGTTCAAACAAAAGAAAAAGGCTTTTCTCTTTATCTCTCCCTCGTTCCTCTCTTTTTAGCCTAGCTGGTCGTCGGCCTGTTTGCCCTCTTGCCTGCTCGGTGGCAGTGGCTCAGCAAATCCCTTGGCCGAGGGGCCCGTTTTCTTAGTTCCCTGCGTGGCCCTTTCCCATCTTTAGCCGGCTCACCTCCTTATCCCTCTTGGTCCCTTCTTCCAGCCTAGCAAGCCCAAAGGAATCAACAGCGTCGCCCTCCTCTGCTCGTAGTCCAGACAGACTCGACTTGACCGCAAGCCGCCGTGCTCCACATCCAATCCCGCAAAACCTGTGAATTGGCTTGTAGTCTAATGGTAGGGACGGTCCAGGTGGGGCGCTACCCACCGGGGTTCAAATCCTGGTGCTCGCACCTTTTTCTTGGGATTTTTTTCAGGATTTACCGGCGTTATGCATTAAGTGGTAGCGGCGTTCCGTCAACGACGAAGGCGTCTATGGTGACTTCGAGAATCTCCAGATGTGCCGGCTGCCCAGTCCTTTGGGTGCCTCATAGGGGTAGGGTTTGCGTGCGTGTGTTCATAGGGGTGGGTGTGCGTGCATATTGTGAGCGTCTGCGTTGTACCGTGTCATTCTCAAAAAAAAAAAAAAAAAAAAAAAAAAAATCTGCAAAACCTGGCCGCCTTCCTGAAATCTGCGCGCGCTGAAGTCTATAAAGCTCGGAGGTCCCAAACCGTGACTCTCTTATCTACACGTGCCGCTGTTTTTGCCCTAGCCTCTAACGCTGCCACCACATCGCGATCTCGCCGAGAACGCAAGACCACCCGCTGCCTTTGACGTCGACTGCTGCCTTGCCGGAGTCGCAACCTGATACCGGAGTTCTGCGTCAAGGTGTCGCCGATGCCTTCATGTTTTTTTCTCTTGTGCTCTCCATTGTCACCATACCAACTGTTGCCGAACGTTGCAGGTCGTCGTCGTGCGCCGTCAAACCCTAGCTAGTTTTCTACGTTCCACTTTGGATCTTGCTGAAGCTTGGAGCACAGCAGTCACCGCAGTCGTGCTCTCCATCTACCGTTTCTCCCTCCTCTGCAATAAGCTTTACGTGAAGCACTTCTTGTCCAAGTCGAGCACGTCAGGCTGTTCTCTTTGCTATGCATTGCTAGCGGATGCATTGATGGTGAGCACATATATCTATGCAACCCGATTTTGCAGTTTCATATACGTAGACGCCATCTTTGACAGGAAACATGAACTGCACATCGGCTATGGCCTCCTTGTTAGCTAGCTTGCATGGCGTGACATCATTTGATGACATCACATGATTTTCTTGCCGGTTTCCTTGAGAAAAATAAATCTAGGAATACAGTCTAAATACACATACACATCCATCACCCTAAGCCGTCCAATTCTAGATCAAGGGTCAAGATTAGAAGGTGCCCTTTCATTGGCAGTTTTTCTAAAGAGACCTTGAGATCTTCCTATATCCAGCACATAGTCCGTTCAGCACTAAAAAACCAGATATTATTTATTTTATCTCGAAAATCAAATTCCTGTTATTTACAGAACTGCCATCCAATTTCAAATACTCACAACTTCTCCGTTTTAGATCGGTTTTCGATGATCTTTACGTCTGTGTGATCGTAGGGACGCGTAGATAAGTTTTATGAGCTTTTCAACTTATTTTCCCACTGTTGGTGTACTGTTCTAATTGTAGCTTTGTTTGATATGCATGATTGGCACCATATGGTTGTATGCTGTGATTGGATTCAAGTAGACGGTGAGCTTGACGTGGTGTTTTGGAACACGTTGACGATCAAGAAGGAATTCTCTTGAAGCTCTGGACTTGAAGAAGGATCGATATTAAGGCAAGTATAGTTTGAGATATGCTAGCTTTAAACCATGATCTTATGACATGATTAATGTTTATGCACTGAATGTTAAATATGAATTGTTGATAACATGGTTCATAGGGCGAAGGAGCTTATGTTTTGTTTTTGATGCTCGTAGCTCTCCATAAGGACTTATCCTTTGGCAAAATCCGGGATTTACCGTACAACTATGGGGGTCACATGGCTCTGGCTCTAGGCGGTCAAAGGACCTTGTCTATCTTTGTTGGTAGTTTGCCGGAATGGGAGAAACGGGGTTGTATCGCTCGTTGGCTGTTAACAATTTTAGATAAACCTTTGAAAGGCTTTATATGATTTTTGGTGTATGGGAAGTCATGAACCCATGCATTTGGAAATCATAACCCGTAGTGAAAGTGTACACCTCTGCGCAAAGTTATTAAGCTGATATATCAGCCGTGTTCGCGGTTATGAACGGCCCTGAAAAACCGAGGGAAGGATTTACTTTCTATTGATGATGTTGTTTATGATATACCTGTTTGCTATACATGCTTATTATATTGTCCATGATTTATCGTTTCCTGCTATTCATTATTATGTTATAATGATCATGGGTTTTTGGGTAGATATTGCCTAGCTATATTTGCGGAGTTCGACATGGACTCACTCTTGCTATTTCCCACACACCTCAGGAAGTAGTTAGGCTTGTGATCAACCAGTCAGTCGGTCCCTGTGGAGTCTACACGGAAGAATTGGAGTGTCTTTCCGCTGTCTACTAGCTGAGGTTATATTATTTTATATTATCTTCATTATATTTCAAGCATTGTGATTTGATACTACCATTTATTTGTAACTATATGTGAGATTTGACTTCCAAGGCTTACATATGGGTTCATCTAGTTTTGTCCTTAAAACTGGATGTTACATATACTCTGCATATTGTCCGTTTTCCAATGACCAAATTTCTGCTTTGCTTCAAAACAGTGACTCGGTTGTATGTTGGTTCATTCATCGTTTGTACACTCATGCCGTCCAAAATCATTTGTTGCACACGAGTCTGATTATTAGCAGCCTACCTTGCGCAAGGATCGGTACAGAGGTATTTTTCATATGCTACATAATCAAATAGCATGCTTGCCTGTATTGATCCTTGGGTCTCCATATTTGCCATCTTTTTTTTTTTTTTTTTTTTTGAATCACATAGTACAGACGCAGACGCTCACGAGTGAAGACATTTCTATTTTTAGCCAAATAGATCCGCGCACTTACAGATCTCACGAGTCACGATCTTGTCAGCCAACCGTTAGTTTGTACCCTTTCATTAACAATCCGACCTGCTATTATCTATAACACAAGCAACACAAGTTGTATTATTGTTGTATTGCCATTTTTTTCATCAGTAAATTCCTAAACCTTTTGGATGATCCCCAAACAATATCACCACTGGATAGCTAAACATGGCGCGGCAACGCCGCGCACCTAGATTTTCTAGTATTTGAATATCTTAGCGATGTGTATCTTTCTAGTCGTCAAACACTACATTCACCTTGATATGACCTATGTGCCAAACATCAATTTTCGAGTTGGTTTATTCGGTCACATACCACTCTCTCATGATTATACTGACGTTCTTCTCTTTTAAATCTTTAGCTCTCGGCCATTCAATAAACACAATACTACTACAGTAAGACATCTCTCTCTTACTGTTTTTCATTATAATTGGCGGTGATCACCATGTCTCGATGGCCAAGGCATTGTAGGCTACGTGGGGTGATATGTGATCTGGTGATTGGTCTAGGATCATCTCAGAGCTATGACATGGTTGTGCTGCTAAGATGCCGTTATTCCCCCCTAATCATCATACATAGTTGTTATTTTTCTTTATAAATGGAGCGACTTTCATCATCTACTTTGTAGGTGCTTGTTAGGCCTCTATTTTAGAAACACCTTTCAAGAGTTACTGAAGTTAGTTTTTAGATCCACCACCTTCTTATTCATTTTAGAAATGGCTCCCGAGAGTTGTTTCACTGCAGTACACGAAGAAGTTAGAGCTAAAGCCGGGAAAAACCATCCCAATACTTCCATAACCTGATCTCTCTTCTATTGCATGTTTTCTTATGCCCCCTTTTTTTTTTTTTTGCGAAACACAGTACAGACGTAAACACTCACAAACGCCGCACACTCAACATTATGAATACACGCACGCAACCCTACCCCTATGAGCATCTTCAAGAGACTGAGCGGCAGATCTTCGAGATTGACGAAGTCACCACGGCACCTCACTTGTCAACGGGCACGCGTCGCCTACCACTGGAAGAATAGAGCCAGTTACATCCTGGAATAAATCCAGGAAAATACGAGCACCAGTGCCAAATCGAGGGTTTGAATCCTGATGGGCAGGTTCCACCACAAGGAACCTTACCAGCTAAGCTACACTCGGTTCGCTTATGCACCCTTTATTCGTGTGCTCCTACACGACTATGCTAAGTTTTCATGGACAACTCACTATTTTTCTATGTTTTTCTCGCCCACTTGTTCTCTGTATGTTGCTATTCGGCGCTAGCTTCTTCATGGTCGTCATCATCACCGTCTCGAACCTAACCATGCTGAACTTTTCTTCTCTTTTCTTTTGATTGTAGTTGTTATTGTACATGTTAAGCTATGTTCCTATTTTCTGGCAAATGAACCTGTAACTTCCCGTGCACAAAGAAAACAGAGGCAATTTTTTCTCCCCTGAAATCCGCTTGTTTGGTAACGGGGACAAAGCTGCAGTGCAAACTAAATTGGGAAGTATCAAAATTCAGACAAGGACATCAGATTGGGCCTCCGCATTGGTGAAATATGTAATTAAACATCAGTAGTCCTAACACAGATGGGTAATCTTGACATACTAGGTAGGTAAGACACCAGGGACTCAGGGAGCATGCAGTTGCAACACGTAGGTGATCCTCATCTCACACTCACACAGATAGTTATTACCAACAATGCTATACGATTGATAATCTTGACTTTTTTGACCGAAGAGTCGCTCCGCCTCGCATCGCTCCGCTCTCGGGGCGACTTCGGGCGGAACCCTAGCCCCGCCGCCGCCCGCCGCCACGCCCTCCATCCTCGCCGCTCCTCCTTGCCACCACCTGGAGCGCGTCGCCCGTAGCCGCGCGGCCGCAAGGAAGGTGGTGGCGGGCGCTGCCCAGCTCAGCTCGCTCCGAATCGAAGAACCGACGCCGCATCACTCGTCCCCTAGGCGACTCGGGCGGATCCGCCGCCCCCTCACCGCGGGCCGCCCCCCCGAGGGCCCTCGCCGCGCCGATGGAGCACGCCGCCGAGTCCGGTGGCCGTGAGGAGGGCGGGCGGCGGCGTTCGTCCTGCCGGCGTGTGTGCAGCGGCTGCCGTTGATGGTGCCCCGCCGCCCTGACGCCGTGTTGGTGGTCCGCGGCCTGATCTGCCGTCCCTGGGCGCGGATCCACCATCCCGCGGCATGGATCCGTCCCCTCGCAGGCAGCCGGCGCCACTCCCGTGGGGAGCCTGCCGCCGGCGCATCCGGCGCCAAAAACGGTCGCTGCCGAACCCGGACTCCAAAGATCTGGACCTGGCAGCTACCCCTCTCATCCTTCGTCCAGCGTCGCGACCACCGACTCGTCGCGCGCCGCGAAGCTCCGTCATCCACTCCCGGTATGGCGCCGCGTGGACTCGCCACGGTCGCGTCACGCGAGCCCCTGTTGTCCCGTGAGGCAGCGGCGCAACTCCATCTGAGTACGGCGCTCCACGTGCCGATGCAACAACGTCCCCGAGCTGCCCCTCGCCCCCGTCGCAGTGCTTCCGTGCGGTGAAGCATCGGCGGTGCCGTGGTCGTGCGCGAAGGTGGTGGTGCGGCTTCGCCGACGACGCCATGGTGGTGTGGTCGGCCGTGGTTTTTGCTTGGTTCGCTCCAGCGGCGCCGTGGTGGCGTTGCCTGGTGGTGGCCGGGTGTTGGCACGCCCGTGGTGCCATGGTGGTGCTGCTGATGATGCCAGGCCGCGGAGAAGACGCAGATCTGCCACCTTCGTTGTTGGTTTGGCTGAGATGTTTGAGGATAGGGCGAAAGCCCGGACGACGACGTCTGCGGACACCGTTTCCTCCTTGGAGGCGTCCCTCGTTTTTCCTCTTCTCCCGACCTTGCCGACGGGTGCCCCTCCCCCCTCCGTTCAGGTGACCAATGCGTGCCTCCCACTAGTGCGGGCGAGTCGGAATCGGCTCCGCGTGGTGTGGCGGCGGCTGGCACCTCATCTCTACATCCAAGGGTGGGCGCTTGCGGTCGCGCGCCTCCTACCTACGCGGCGAGTCCGATTATGGCTCAGCGTGGTGTGGCGGCGGCGGCACCATCCTCCGTCGGCGTGGACTCTGGCGGTGCACGCGCCTCCCACCGATGGACGCGAGTCCGTTTACGGCTCCGCATGGTGTGGCGGCGGCGGTACCCTCCTCCCATCCGTCCAGTGGGGCGTTGGCGTCTGCGCGCCTCCCACTAACGCGTCGTCGAGTCCGTTTACGGCTCCGCATGGTGTGGCGGCGACCGGCAATCTCCTCTCTTCATCCGGCGTCGATGCTTGTCGGTGCGCGCCTCCCACCATTGCGGCGAGTCTGTTTTACGGCTCTGCACGGTGTGGCGGCAACCGGTGGTGTTGGTGTTTTATTTCTCTCTTCATACCTTTTGTAAATCAGCCGTTTTGGGCCTTTTTGAATATATTCAGGTGGGGAATCCCCCCTCCCCCGCCCGTTGAAAATTCAAAAAAAAAAAAAAATAATCTTGACACGGACAGGTATGACACCACGATCATTACCCTTAGCATTACATTGGAAAAATTCCAAGGGCTATACTACTGTCAGAGAGAGAGAGACAGCAGAAGGAAAAACAGGGGAGAAGATGGTGAAGCATGCGTTCGGAAGCTTCGGTGACTCCTTCAGCGCCGCCTCCCTCAAGGCCTATGTCGCCGAGTTCATTGCCACGCTCCTCTTCGTGTTCGCTGGCGTCGGCTCTGCCATTGCCTACTGTGAGCTTCTGCTACCTCAAGCACCTCCTCTCAAATCTCATTTCCACGACCATCATGCCTTTCCTCATCGTTAACTGAAAATTCGTCATGTGCAGCGCAACTGACAAAGGGCGGCGCGCTGGACCCAGCCGGGCTGGTGGCCATCGCCATAGCCCACGCGTTCGCGCTGTTTGTGGGCGTCTCCATGGCCGCCAACATCTCCGGAGGGCACCTGAATCCCGCGGTGACCTTCGGCCTCACCGCCGGCGGCCACATTACAATCCTCACCGGCCTCTTCTACTGGGTCGCCCAGCTTCTGGGCGCCTCCGTGGCGTGCCTCCTCCTGCAGTTCGTCACCCACGGGCAGGCCGTCCCGGCGCCTGGCGTCTCGGCGGCATCAGCGAGGTGGATGGCCGCATGGTCATGGAGACCGTGACCACCTTCGCGCTGGTGTACACCGTGTGCGCCACCGCCGCCCGACAAGAAGGGGTCCCTCGGCACCATCGCCCCCATGGCCATCCGCCATCGGCTTCATCGTCGGTGCCAACATCCTCGCCCAGCGGGACCCTTCAGCGGCGGATCCATGAACCCGGCCAGCTTCTTGGCCCCGCCCGTGGCGGCAGGGAACTTCGCCCGCTACTGGGTATCTGGGGTCGGCCCGCTCATCGGCGGCCTCGCCCGGGCTCGTCTACGGCGACGTGTTCATCGCTTCCTACCAGCCGGTCGGCAGCCAGGAGTACCCATGATTGAACAGCATGATCTTGATACGATGGATCGTGGGCCCTGAGCCGGACTTCATGCTGTTCAATCATGGGTACTCCTGGCTGCCGACCGGCTGGTAGGAAGCGATGAACACGTCGCCGTAGACGAGCCCGGCGAGGCCGCCGCCGATGAGCGGGCCGACCCAGTATACCCAGTAGCCGGCGAAGTTCCCTGCCGCCACGGCGGGGCCGAAGAAGCTGGCCGGGTTCATGGATCCGCCGCTGAAGGGTCCCGCGGCGAGGATGTTGGCACCGACGATGAAGCCGTTGTCACGCCTCGCCTCGTCTTGTGATTATGTTCGGTCCTCTTTGCGTTTCGCTTTTGGATTTCGCCAATGAGTAATGACGATGTCAGGAATTTGTAAGCGAACCGATCGATGTATATATATTATATACTAATATACATGCACGGTTCAGCGTTCCCAAGTAGACGAGCCCGGCGACTGACTGGCCTGTGTGGCAGGGATGGCGACGCCCGACGGCTCCGCCAACTCGGACGTGGCGTCGCTGGTGGCCACCGCCATGGCGCAGGCGTTCGGGCTGTTCTCCGCGGTGCTGATCGCCGCTGACGTCTCCGGCGGGCACGCCAACCCCGCCGTCACGTTCGCCTTTGCCATCGGCGGGCACATCGGCGTCCCCAGCGCCGTCTTCTACTGGGCGTCGCAGATGCTCGGCTCCGTCTTCGCCTGCCTCGTCCTCCACTACATCTCCGCCGGCCAGGCATGTGATTGTGACTAACCGTCCTTTACTACTTCATTCATTCCTTCCTGCAACTCCTCCGATACACATTTGAGTATTTGATAGCTATAGGTACTTAAATTCCATCGATCAGAATAATGTTGTTGCTGTGCGCCGCTTGCGGGCCGTGCCGACGACGAGGATCAATGTGCATATGACCGGGTTCGGCGCGGCGATCATCGAGGCCGTGCTCACGTTCATGCTGGTGTACACGGTGCACGTCGCCGGGCGACCTCCGTGGAGCCGCCCGGCGCCGGGCGTCAAGCGGGCCAGGTTCGCGGCGCGGCGGCTGGGCGCTGTCGGCGGGCCCGATGACGGGCGCTTCGTGCTGTCGGCGGGCCCGATGGCGGGCGCGTCCATGAACCCGCACGCTCATTCGGGCCGGCCGTCGTGGCGGGGACTACAAAAACCAGGCCGTGTACTGGGCGGGCCCATGATCGGGCGCTGCCGTCACGGGCGCTGGCGCACCAGATCCTTGCGGGCCACCCGGCCGCCGCCGGCAGCGGGTCGTCGTCGCGCCACGGTAACGTGGAGACGATGGTGGTGTAACTTCTCGGACGTGGGAGCAGGGAGCGGGCTGCAGTTCTTTCAGCAAAAGGCCTGGAATAGTCGCGTACTGTGGCCCCAAACCATTTTGCTCTCCATTCCTCTTCTCTCTCTGCTCTTTGGGCCCCTGCCGGCACGAGCGTAACGCATCCCAACAGATTGTCCGTTCCTGCAACTAATGGAATGTGATGCGGTTTTGAATTATTATAGGTGTTTAAATAGCTCATTGTGGACGGTTTTGCCCCCAGACGTTAAGTTTCTTGTGCAGCAATAAATTTTCTCGGTAACAAGCTTCATTCATAGCGCCGTAGGACCGCTCGCCTCCCCTCCCCCTGCTCATCTTCTCTACGCTAGCTGCTCATCTTATACACGGTCGCTGCTCATCTTCTACACACGCGCTCGCTGCATCAACACGCCAACCTCGCTGCTCATCTTCTACGCGCTCGTTGGTGCCGGAGGAGGTAGCGCCAGAGGAGATCGCACCGGAGTTCTTGGCGCCTCAGGAGCCGAGGAGGTCACGCCTGACTTCATGCCGGATTTCGTGGCTAGCTCCATGCAAAGAAAACGTGCCATGCAAACTAACTGCCCCAACGTGAGTGCGCATGCAAGCTCAGGAAAAAAAAGAAACAATTGCAATGTAGCCATAGGAACAGTACCACGCAAAAAAGACAAGCCTTGAAGAATCGAACCGATGACCTCTTACCTCGGGACTCAGCGGGCTAACCAACCGATCTGCGTTCATTTGTGCGACCCTATTTAATAAGGGTAGACAGGAAAAAATCACCCCTAACATCCACTCCTTGGTATGTGTAATCTTGTTCTAAACGACATGTAAAATGTATACAGAGGGAGTATACGGGTGTAGTACTGTATAAACCTTTGGATATGACTTGGACTGCTGCAACGAGTATTGTAAACAGGATGTTTGGTTGATTCTAGATGCGATCTATCTGGCCATTGACGAAGGTAGTCACAGGCTTTCGATTTTACAGGAGCTGCCCTCCACGTACGGCAGGAGGTGGTTATATATGCACGACCCACCACTTCGCGTCCACGTGGCACCCGTCTCTCTCAAGCCATGGGCCATCACCTATCTCTCTCCTGCTGTGTGCATGGTTTGCATCGGCCGGTCTCAGGTCACTAGGTCGGTCCAGTGGTGGTGGTCAGTAACGTCGATTGTGTAATCCTGGGGATTAGTGCGAGGGGGAGGATTAAACGCGTAACTAATCCAGCGGTTATTCCTAGTTGAATGGGCCTGCCTGTACTGTTAACATGGCGGGAGCCCGAGGCGGATCTTGCAGGCGAATCAGTTGGTCCACAACCCCTACGGTGCGGCAAACGGCAGCTGGGAGCGAACCGGGTATGATACGTGGGCCCGCCCTTGCCCCCGCCGCCCGCCGGGCTCGTTCTAGTGTGCACTCTCGCGTGCCGGTAGCATGTTGGAACGGAAAAGGCTCCTGGGGTATGGGGACGGGGCGCGGCGGGCGGTATGGTGAAGTGGAATGCCTCATGTGGCGGCGGCCCACGAGATCACGGATGGACGGCCAAGATTGATGCCTGAACTTTTTCGATCGCTCGATCTCCTATATTCTCCTGTTTGTTCCCCTGCATACTTTTTCCGTGAATCGTATCATGGCGAAAGTAGTAGCGTCCTACGAGAACAATTTCCGTGAGGTTACTACTAGAGAGGGACGACGCAAAAAAGAAGCCACCTGCAGCGAGGCGCAGCATCATCGACCCGGCCGGCGGCTTTAGCTTTTGCCCCGGTGTCGTGGTCACTGCACGCGAGACTTTCGTGAGTCGCAGAGACTCTTCCGGCCAGCCGGAGGTCTCCGGCAACGGCAAGAGCTTGAAGCCAACCGAGCCAAGCCCCTTGGATAATTAGACATTCGCATGATTAAATTCGGAACTAGACTAAATATGACAAGAAACAAACCTAGCATGTATATCTCTAACATACTAGTAAACATCAAGCATAACATCATGATCTCAGAACATACTAGTAAATATCAAGCATAACACCATGATCCCAGAAAATATGATGAAAGAACAGATCGGTTCACGGTATACGTACTTAGCTGGAGCAGGCGTAACCATGGTGATGGGAACGACGACGACATTGTTGACGGTGCAAAGCAACCCGCGTCGCAGGAGACGAGCTCGCCAGAACCAGACTTGGACGGAAGACGAGCCATGGCAAAAACCTTGAGCAGTCACGCGAAGCGCTCAAAAACTTTATTCGCCCTCTCCCGGTGCAGGATCACAAAGACGAGCAGTTCCGGGCACCTGCTCTCTCTTTCGCCGGCGCTCGGGATGGAGTAGGCTTCGAAGGTAGCGCAACAGCGAGAAGAGGCTAAAACCCTTGATCAAATAGATGAATTAGATGTTCTCTGTTGTTCTACTTCTGGTGGAGGCCGATAAGTTGCATATATAGGAGAGCCTACGGTCTCACGTTGTGATCGTGATCTAAACCGATTAGAACTCAAACTATCTTGCAGACTTGAAGGCCAAGTAACAACATATGAAAGCAAAAGGAAACCCGAAACCTCACAAGGTAAGGAGTCGGATCATAGTGGATACAACTACTCGACCATATATGAAAACCACTCAGTTAGGTACACCACTTCCTTATGCATATATGGACCTTTGAGATTTATTTAAAATTTCTGAAATCTATAGCGAAGCCTATTATTTCATCAAAGCCAGCCCCACGCCGCAGCCCTCCGTCCCATCCTGGCAGGAAATTCCTGGTCACTCGCTCGATAGCTTTGCTTTCGACCGGTCTTCTACTCACAGCTACGGGCGAAAATTACTGATACCCGTGCGTTCGCCGCTTTTGTCCTGTGCGGCGACGACCCTTTCTTTTTTGCGACAAGCTTTCTTCATTCATTCAAAGAACGGGACCAGGGTTACAATCACACGCTAGGAGCGAGGTAACACATGCGGTGCTATTTGCCACCATCCGACCTGTGACTCGTCCGAGACCTGCTTAGCCAAAGTATGAGCTATCAAATTACACTTTCTACTTATAAAAGAAAATCTGAAATCTAGGAATTCTAGACTCAAGGCACGAATATCCTCCAAGACATGCAGCACACTTTCGACCGCCGGCGGTCTCGTGCTTCCCGAGCTTCAACAGCTCCCGACAATCGATCTCCAACCGCACCCCCTCGGGCGCCCAATCTTCTCGCCCGCCTCCGTGCCATCACGACAAGCCTGGGCTTCCATGTGAAGGGCGTCAAGGCGTTGAAAATACCGCCGGGCACCACCCCTAATGAAGGCACCATTCTCATCCCGTAGGACAACACCAAAGGGCTCCCTTCCCGTTCTGTTCGTAGTAGGCTCCATCCACATTGCATTTGAACCACCCACCCGGCGGTCGTTCCCAGCCAGGGGGCTGGTTGTACACGGGCAGCCGGTACTATCAGCTCATCGTTATTCCAAAGCTCAAAAGCCGGGTCCATTGCCCATCGGACCGCTTCTTTAACCGGCAACGGGTGCTCCCCATGCCGGCGACGGTTGCGCTGCGTCCACAACGAATACATGCCGATCGGGATCATGGCCTCGACAGCCATCCACAGCCGCTCTCGCCACATACCAGGTCATGTGCCCAAGACTCGGATTCAGCATTGGCGGCTTTACTCCGACAAGTGCCTTCGAATGATCCCCGAACTCCCGAGCAATTGTGCAATCGCATAAGACATGCTTTATAGTCTCTTCCGCAGCCCCACGGACCTCCACAGTTTGACAATCGGTTCAATGTGTCGCATAGCAAGTATCTTTCAGGCGGTAGAAATTCATGGAGTACCCTCCACCGTAAAAACATGAACTTTCTGAGGTATCTTTAGTTTCAAACTGCTCTCCAGCTATCATTACTTGATGAACTTGGATCGCTGAACCACGCCCATTAGTCTACTATTGTCCAATAACTTGTACGCCCGACTTCACGCGAGTATAGGCCATGTTTCTCTAATTCCCAAGACCAACAATCGGACATCGAGACCTGCATGGGGTTCGTAGGATTGCTTCGTGTCGAATAGGGATGAAGATCTGTCGAATCGGGTTCTCATTCCAATTACCATCGATGAGCAAGTCTCAAAATGTCGACACCTGTTGACCATCACGAGTCGATTGAAGCGACCATTGAAGTGGTTTGGAAGCCACCGATCCCTCCGGATATCCGTCGTAGCACCATCCCCGATACGCTTCAACGGTCCCCGATTTAGGACCTCCGCGACCGCAGGATTGCTCGCCAAGTATGGTCGACGTTCCTTTTTCTTGTGCTTGTCGGGGAACTCACCATCGTGATAATACCTTCCTTTAAGCACCCTTGTACACAATCCGTAGTTCCGGTCATGAATCGCCACCCTTGTTTGCCGAAAGCATAGCTATGTTAAAATTCCATCCCCTCGAATCCCATCCCGCCTTTGTCTCTTCGGGAGGGTAAGCCGCTCCCAAATACGCCAATGAATGTTATTACTCGTAGCTGAACCGCCCCACCCGCAATTTGCGATGGGGGTCTTCATCTTGTTACAGTGGTCTTGGAGAGCGGAAACAACTCATCGAGTACGTTGGTATAGCCTCGAGCAATTGATTTGAGCAGAATTTCCCGACCGGCTTGGCTAGAATGCCTCCCACTCCACGTACCTATCACATTCTTGATTCTTGTTGGCATGAACTTCGAAAGCCTCCGTAGTAGAGCTCCCTAAAGGCTGTAGGAAGGCCTAGATATTTTTCTGCCAACGCTTCTTGATCAATATTCAGCACCGACCCGACTTCGCTTTCATATCATCGGTACAATTCTTGCTAAAAAGATAGCTGATTTGTCACAGTTCACCACCGCCCGACCCTTCATCAGTATGTCTCGGGGATACCCTGCAGTCTCAAGCCCCTCTATGCGATGCTTCAAAATATTATGCAATCATCCGCAAAAGAGCAAGTGTGAAATCCGGGGGCATGGACACCCACGCCAAGACTCCTCGGAGAGATACACCGGACCTCTTGACTTCGGCGGGCTAGACAAACCCCTCCGCCTGAGAAGAAATAGATAGGAGGAGATGGGATCGCCTTTGACGAATCCCCTACTTGGTTTGAAGGAATGCGTGAGGGTACCATTGACCTTAACACTTAAAGAAACCGAACAAATGCACCTCATAATCAAGGAGACAAAGGTGCTATTAAAACCAAGCTTCAACATGATTTGTTCCAAATATTCCCACTCTACCCGATCATATGCTTTTGCCATATTCAACGATTGCACACGCACGGTTTACCCTTTTTCCTTTTCAAATAATGAGTGCATTCGTAAGCCACTAGCACATTATCCGTGATCGCCTCCCGGGGACGAAAGCGCTTTGCTCCTCGAAATGATTTCATCCAAGAAAACCCTCGAGGCGGTTAGCCAAGACCTTTGAGCATAGCTTGTACAAGACATTGCATAAAGATATCGGTCTATAATTCTTCATCTCACGGGGGTTCTTTATCTTCGGGATGAGCACAATTGTAGTATCGTTCACCTCATTAGGCATATGACCACCATTGAGAAAATCCAACACGGCCCTTGTCACACCGGGTCGAAGCAAAGTCCGATGGTGCCGATAGAACCCCCGCCAGTAAAGCCATCGGGACCGGGAGCCTTGTTCGCCCCATCATGAACGAGCTCTCTCAACCTCCATCGCCGTAAAAGGTTTTGTGAGCTCTGTATTCATATGGGTCGTCACTTTCTCTGGAACACGGTCAGGATTGGGCCGCGATCCGGCCCGTCTTGTCGACTAAAGAGATCCGAGTAGAAACCCCGAGCTATCGGCTCGATCTCATCTTGCTCTGTGACCACCGACCCATCTTTGTTCTTAGTGCATTAATACGATTAATCTTGGCTCGTTCTTTGGATTTGGCCTGGAAGAAAGAAGTGTTGTGATCTCCGCCCGCGGCCACTCTAATCTCGACCGTTGTTTCTCCATAATCTCCTCCTGTTGAGCAACTTCGGCTATATCTTTCATAATTCGTTTTTCTTTCTGGATGGTCGAGAATCGATGGACTGCCCGGAACCATTCCAATTCCTTTCCGAGCTGCGCCAATTTCTTCCGGGCTGAGCCAAATGTAGACCGATCCCGGGGCGAGAGGGAGGTGCTCATGGCCGACGCATCCCGCCGCATTTGGTCTAGTGAAACTGCTTCTCCTTGGCGCAACCACTCTTCCCGGGAACATGACCGGTATGTGGCGTAGCGGCCGTGGATGGTCGTCGCCATGATCCCGATCGGCATGTATTCGTTGTGGACGCAGGCGAACTGGCGTCGCCGGCATGGGGAGCACCTGTTGCCGTTAAAGAAGCGGTCCGATGGGCAATGGACCTGGCTTTTGAGCTTTGGAATGACGATGAGCCGATAGTACCACCTGCCTGCCGTGTACAACCAGCCCTCTGGCTGGAACGACCGCCGGGTGGGTGGTTCAAAATGCAATGTGGATGGAGCCTACTACGAACGTAACGGGAAGGGAGCCACTTGGTGTTGTCCTACGGGATGAGAATGGTGCCTTCATTAGGGGTGGTGCCCGGCGGTATTTTCATTTGCCTTGACGCCCTTCACATGGAAGCCTGGGCTTGTCGTGATGGCCTGGAACTGGCGAAAGATTGGGCGTCCCGTAGGGTCCGGTTGGAGACCGATTGTCGAGCCGCTGAAGCTCGGGAAGCACGAGACCGCCGGCGGTCGAAAGTGTGTGCATGTCTTGGAGGATATTCGTGCCTTGAGTCTAGAATTCCTAGATTTCATTTTCTTTTATAAGTAGAAAGTGTAATTTGATAGCTCATACTTTGGCTAAGCAGGTCTCGGGACGAGTCACGGTCGGATGGTGGCAAATAGCACCTAAGCATGTGTTACCTCGCTCCTAGCCGGCAACAGTGCTCCCCCGGCCAGGGTTTGGTTGTACACGCGGCAGCCGGTACTATCGCCTCATCGTTATTCCAAAGCTCAAAAAGCCGGGTCCATTGCCCATCGGACCGCTTCTTTAATCGGCAACAGGTGCTCCCCATGCCGGCGGCGGTTAGCGGCCAAGGCCCAGCGAATACATGCCGATCGGGATCATGGCCCCGACAGCCATCCACGCCCGCTGCACGCCACATACCAGGTCATGTGCCCAAGACTCGGATTCAGCATTGGCAGCTTTACTCGACAAGTGCCTTCGAATGATCCCGAACTCCCGAGCAATTGTGCAATCGCATAAGACATGCTTTATAGTCTCTTCCGCGGCCCCACGGACCTCACGGTTTGACACCGGTTCAATGTGTCGCATAGCAAAGTATCTTTCGGGCCGGTAGAAATTCATGGAGTACCCTCCACCAAAAACATGAACTTTCGGAGGTATCTTTAGTTTCCAAACTGCTCTCCGGCTATCATTACTTGATGAACTTGGATCGCTGAACCACTTGCCCATTAGTCTACTATTGTCCAATAACTTGTACGCCGACTTCACAGAGTATAGGCCATGTTTCTCTAATTCCCAAGACCAACAATCGACATCGAGACCCTGCATGGGGTTCGTAGGGATTATACTTCGTGTCGACCGGGATGAAGATCCGTCGAATCGGGTTCTCATTCCAATTACCATCGATGAGCAAGTCCGAAAATGTCGACACTGTTGACCATCACGAGGAGTCGGTGGAGGCGACCATTGAAGTGGTTTGGAAGCCACCGATCCCTCCGGATATCCGTCGTAGCACCATCCCCGATACGCTTCAACGGTCCCTCGATTTAGGACCTCACGACCACGCAAGGATTGCTCGCCAAGTATGGCTGACGTTCCTTTTTCTTGTGCTTGTCGGGGAACTCACCATCGTGATAATACCTTCCTTTAAGCACCCTTGTACACAAAGCGTCGTGTCGGTCATGAATCGCCACCCTTGTTTGCCGAGCATAGCTATGTTAAAATTCGCAGATCCCTGAATCCCATCCCGCCTTGTCTCTTCGGGAGGGTAAGCCGCTCCTAGCTCTGCCAATGAATGTTATTACTCGTAGCTGAACCGCCCCACCGGTAATTTGCGATGGGGGTCTTCATCTTGTTACAGTGGTCTTGGAGAGCAGGAAACAACTCATCGAGTACGGGTATAGCTTTGAGCAATTGATTTGAGCAGAATTTCCCGACCGGCTTGGCTAGAATGCCTCCCACTCCACGTACCTATCACATTCTTGATTCTTGTTGGCATGAACTCGAAAGCCTCCGTAGTAGAGCTCCCTAAAGCTGTAGGAAGGCCTAGATATTTTTCTGCCAACGCTTCTTGATCAATATTCAGCACCTGCCTGACTTCTGCTTTCATATCATCAGTACAATTCTTGCTAAAAAAGATAGCTGATTTGTCACAGTTCACCAGCTGCCCCGACCCCTTATCAGATGTCTCCGGGATACCCCTGCGGTCTCGAAGCCCCTCTATGCGATGCTTACAAAAATATTATGCAATCATCCGCAAAGAGCAAGTGTGAAATCCAGGGGGCATGGACACCCACGCGCACTCCTCTGGAGAGATACACCGGACCTCTTGACTTCAGCAGGCTAGACAAACCCTCCGCACAGAGAAGAAACAGATAGGAGGAGATGGGATCGCCTTGACGAATCCCCCTACTTGGTTTGAAGGAATCTGTGAGGGTACCATTGACCTTAACACTTAAAGAAACTGAACAAATGCACCTCATAATCAAGGAGACAAAGGTGCTATTAAAACCAAGCTTCAACATGATTTGTTCCAAATATTCCCACTCTACCCGATCATATGCTTTTTGCCATATTCAAATTGATTGCACACGCACCAGATTTACCCTTTTTTCCTTTTCAAATAATGAGTGCATTCGTAAGCCACTAGCACATTATCCGTGATCAGTCTCCCAGGGACGAAAGCGCTTTGCTCCTCAGAAATGATTTCATCCAAGAAAACCCTGAGGCGGTTAGCCAAGACCTTTGAGCATAGCTTGTACAAGACATTGCATAAAGATATCGGTCTATAATTCTTCATCTCCTGGGGGTTCTTTATCTTCGGGATGAGCACAATTGTAGTATCGTTCACCTCATTAGGCATATGACCACCATTGAGAAAATCCAACACGGCCCTTGTCACACTGGGTCGAAGCAAAGTCCAGTGGTGCTGATAGAACCCCGCTGTAAAGCCATCAGGACCAGGAGCCTTGTTCGGCCCCATCATGAACAGAGCTCTCTCAACCTCCATCGCTGTAAAAGGTTTTGTGAGCTCTGTATTCATATGGGTCGTCACTTTCTCTGGAACACGGTCAAGGATTGGGCCACAGTCCAGCCCGTCTTGTCGACTAAAGAGATCCGAGTAGAAACCCTGAGCTATCAGCTCGATCTCATGCTGTTCTGTGACCACCGACCCATCTGGTGTTCTTAGTGCATTAATACGATTAATCTTGGCTCGTTCTTTGGATTTGGCCTGGAAGAAAGAAGTGTTGTGATCTCCTGCCCGCAGCCACTCTAATCTCGACCGTTGTTTCTCCATAATCTCCTCCCTGTTGAGCAACTCAGCTATATCTTTCATAATTCGTTTTTCTTTCCTGGATGGTCCAGAATCGATGGACTGCCCCCGGAACCATTCCAATTCCTTTCTGAGCTGCGCCAATTTCTTCCGGGCTGAGCCAAATGTAGACTGATCCCAGGACGAGAGGGAGGTGCTCATGGCTGACAGACCCCGCCGCATTTGGTCTAGTGAAACTGCTTCTCCTTGGCGCAACCACTCTTCCTCAACCGCCTTAGAGTACGACGGGTCACGGCGCCACATATTCCCATAACGGAAACGGCGCCGCGCTCTCTTGCTTCTTCTAGTCCCTTGTTTACACTCGATAATCAAGCCACAATGATCTGATTCAGTAGTTTGCATGTGCCACACTTTAACATCTCCAAAGAGGCTGAGAAAAGAAGAATTCACTAGCCCTCTATCCAGCCGAACTTTTACATTGTCACCATCCTGCTGCCTGTTATCCCAAGTATAGGGAAGGCCTATATAGCCAAGATTGGTAAAATCACAAAAGTTAACAGCAGCTCTGAAGCCATTCATTTGATGTTCTGGCCTCGTCTGCCCACCGAACTGTTCATGAGCTTCTAGCACCTCATTAAAATCGCCTGCGCAGAGCCTCGGTAACGTGCTTTGAGAGCTAAGGAATCTCATGCACTCCCAACTTCTATACCTCCATTCACGTCTAGCATCTCCATAGAACCCAGTGAAACGCCACTTTGCTTCCACTGGACTTTGCTTTGGACCGGTCTTCTACTCACAGCTACGGCGGAAAATTACTGATACCCGTGCCGTTCGCGCGTTTGTCCTGTGCGACGGCGACCCTGAGCAGATAGTCTGGTGAGACCAGAGCAGCGTACGCATACCGCGTGGCAGGTTCCACGGTCTAGTATAATCTCATTTTCACCTGCTAGTTAGTTACGACGTCTGCTACTGCTAAGCTTTGTAGTCGTCGCCGTATGGAATGGAACTGCTCGCCGTGTGCGTGTGCGTCCATGCCGTGAGATGAGAGGTGACACGCAAGCACGGGCAGGTGTTTTTTTTTTTGACGATCAACAGGGGCGAGCATCCCCACCTGATTCGTTAATAGGGTCTTAAGGCCGGCCAAAAGCCTTTTACAGCATGAGGTTCAGCATTTGGGGGGAAAAACAATTTCAGGGGTACAGAAAAAGAAAGAGGCGTAGAGGACTAAACACCAATACAACCATGGAGAAGAAACTACTACTTAGTCCAACAGGTTAGTCCCCACAGCAGTGGTACGTCATGGTTCACCAAGCGGTGCCAGCATCAGGTGACGATACATTTTAATTCTAAAATATAGTAGGTAAATCATGAAGTTGATTAATGATCTTATCATAACAACATAAGTGCACGTGTTCATGATTAAAATACTATTTAACATGAACTGAAGATAGAAAAGGCTTAGGATGTACCCAGAGGCGGGGCCAGTGCCGGAGGCACCGAATGTGCCATTCTCAGCTGGATTAGACATGCTAATCGGTTGAGCTTGTTTGATGTAGTCGATCTAGTTCGATGCAGTGGCGAGTCGGTGCAGTGCAGTCCCTCGAACGATCTTCTAGATGCAGTGGTTCACGGTGAGCAGTCGCGCTATGCACTCCCCAAAAACCTGATCGCCCGCCTATCCCGAGCAGGATCTTAGAGGGGCGTGGTTTCAGAGGCCTGCTCTCGCAAGTTCTGTGCGTGCAGAGACTCACGATGGTAATGCGTGAAAACGCAGCAGCAGCAAGAGGAATGTGAGATTTTGAGAGGAATGTAATGGCACACACAAAAAGGAAGTGTTTTTCCCTATTCTCTTCAAGTAGCAAGGGGGTCATCTATTTATAGATGAAGATAACCCTTGTAAAAGTTAATTTTACTTAATGGTCATGTTCAATTTGAACTTCTCTATCAAGTTCATTGAACTTGCTATACAAGTTCAATTTGAATTTCTCAATCAAGTTCATTGAATTTGCCATACAAGTTCGATTCGAACTTCTCAATCAAGTTCAATATGAATTCCTCCTTTATGCCATAGAAGTTCAATTTGAACTTCTTGATCAAGTTCATTGAACTCCTCTCCATTCCCTAGCATTTAAAATGTTCCTTGAAATAGTATTTGATTTAATTGTATTATCATGAGCCTATCTCAATTAAATCCAACACCATTAACAACTAATCTATAATTTCGCTTCCGAAATATCTTAAGCCTCTGCGAAGCAACAAACCCGGCGTCCGTGATTGATCTCCGGTTCTCTGTACTGTGGCTGTGTTGTGCTGCCAGTGTCGCATGAGTGAGTTAGTGACGGTATGGGCAATCATGGACCTGTCTTCTGAAAAGCCGAGGTGTGTGTTGAATGGCGGTAGCTTAGGCCAAGGCGTATGCGGGGCACGCACAGTTTGCGCACACATGTACGCGGGGTGAGTAAATTGATGGGGTTTCTCCGCGGAGCACAGCGCGCACAGATCGAGCAGCTGCCAGCTGCCGTCGCGCGCCCCGCTCGATCACATGGTAGGTGGCCTGGCCACCCCTCGGCGCGTTGCAAACGGGCGAGCAGTGAAGGAGCGCATGGACCCTGTAGTGACAACTGCCAAGAAAACGGCCGCAGTTTTCATAACACACCCCCGGCAAGTAAAACGGCTGCCTGATTGTAAGTTCCGGCCAGGGACGCTGCCGTGGATTTGTCAAGACTCGAAGCATTTGCAATCTTGCAGTTGTCATATAAAAATGTCACTGAATACCTTTTTCTTGTTCAGATGAACTATATTTTTTTTTGTTGTGTACTTTTTCGCAAAATATAAGTGCAGTTCTACTCTACAAACTTCAAGAATGTAGTTATGTGATACAAAATTGACAAGGAAACCATAGTTTTGTAGTTCTGCTATCACTCCATTAGAATTTCTTGGAGCCGCGACTCCGCAAAAATTCTAGCCAAAAAGCAGCAAATTGTTTCTTCACGAACACTTCATTTTGCTTAGAATGGCGTTCTCACCTTTAGTAGCACAGAAACAAATTGCATGAAAAATATTTTTAGGTTTTTTTTTAGCTTCGCCCCAGGATTTTTTTTCTTGCACCACCATCATACCTAAAATTTTAGTCGATGATGACATGTCGCCATAGTTCGTCCTTCAATCCCTACGCTGCAATTAACTTAAGCTGTCAATTAAATTTGCTCAGTGGGATTCCAAAGTGGACTTCAGAGGATCAGATTCGCGTCAGGATTCCAATGGGGCATTAATAATAGGAACATTAAAAGCAGTGAGCTCTCTTGTCCAAGAGCTCTAGATCGATGCTGCGATTGTTTATTTGGAACGATTGTACGGACGCAAGATTCAATAATGGAAAATTTAGATCAGTACCATTAAAAGATACACACTTTAGAAAATACCATTGAAAGATTCAGATGTTGAAAAATAGCGTCGACATTGTTCTCCGTTGCAGCTTTCTACCATTCCCGTGAACTCAACGTTAACTGCCCGATGTCGAGACCGAGATCGGCATCAACGCCGGGCGAGGTCTTGCAGGAGTCTTGCGGCGTCGCGGTGGTGGTGAGCCCGCCCACGAGTGACGGGAGACAAAGCATGGGGCTGCGGCAGGCCGGCAGCGGAGCACTGAGAGCAGTGGCGCGGCTCGTCTTGGGCTTCATCGAGGCTCACGGATGACAGGAGAGCCCACCTCGACAGCGGCGCGGACACGAAGCCCACCACCACAAGGCGGCCATTGATGTGCTGTCTCCTCCGTTGGCTCAACAGCATCCTCAGCCTGGACCTCGATAACGAGGGCGCATCGCGGCGGCGACCACAGTCGCGGGGCGGGACCGGATATAGAGGCTGCTAGCACACGCAGGGGAGGAAGGTGTGGTGGGTGGCGCCGGAACTCGGGAGCCTCCTCCCACCGGCGACCGCTGTTCCTGCTTCTCCTGCTCAACTTGCCTCCTCGCCGCCTCGATCTCGGCCTCCAACCTCCAGCAGCACGCGCTAGGCGTCGCGCACCTCCTTGACGTCGCCGCCCCGCCGCCACCGCGGGACGCGGCCTTCCTCACCTCGTCGCCCTCTACCTCCGTGTTGAGGGTATGGCGGCGTCCGGCTCGCACTCCATCGCCCAGCGGTGCTCGCTGCTTGCGGGCGCTGGGCGGCGAAGAGCTCGTCGGAGACTCAGTTAACGTGAAGTTAACAGCGATGGTAAATTTCTACTGTAACGGAGCCATATTTCGATGCTAGATTTCTAAAGCTCAATCTTTTGATGCTATTTTTCTAAAAGTGAGATCTTTTAATTGTACTGATCTAATTTCCCCTTCAATAATTCATCACGAGTTCAAGTCTTCAAGACAGTCCTCCTGCCTTCCATACATATCTGGGACCAGTTGTATCTGCATCACAGCATCAGAATGTATAAGAAGTTTGGGACTCCTGATTCAATTCTTCTTTTTTATTTGAACATTATAGTTTCTTTTACAAACAAATTAGCGTAGTCGCTCTATTTTAAATAGTTATCAATCTACTTCTATTTAAAATTAGTTGTCATTCTAGTTTTTTTTTTTCACAAGTCAAATATTTCATCATTGAACATCAATTCCTAAAACTCACATAGAAAAATTGAGCAATATGCAAACTGTTAGAATTTATATATGAATAAGTTCCCCTAAAATTCATATGAAGAAATTACGATAAATCTCAAAGGCCCAATATTTGTGTTCCCTAATGGGCTTTATTGTTTTAGCCATGAGCAAAGGTGGGAGGTGCAATATCAATTAATACCATATTACTAGTTGATATGGAGGTAGGGAGTTTTTCTCCCTATATATTTGTACCAAGCCTCACTGGGAATAGACACAATATAACAACTACAATTGGGAGTTTCAATTAGAAAATCCTAAAGTAGTAAAATAGTATTTTCCTATTCTCCTTTGCTTCGCCGCCCGTTGCCAAGTCTCCAGCCCGATCATTCGCGTGCACCAGCGACGGGCGAGCAGGTCTCGGAATCCGTCGTCTTTGCGATCTTGCACGGGAGAAGGCGAATAAGGTTTTTTGGGAAGCGCTCTTGGCGACTGCTCCCAAATCTCAACCGCGTCGTCTCGTCGTCGTAAGGCTCGCGCGCGGGAACATCTACAAGGACATGCGATCATCGTTCGCATCTTCATCACCATGTACTTCTACATCGGCGGGTATTACATCACGTAATCTAATCTTATTGTTCAACATGTTCAATCTATTTAATCTATCCGGTGTATGTGTTGTGCTAGTTGTGTCTACACTAGTTGCCATGATCATGCCATGTTTTATGTTGTTCTACCATGCTATGATCCATTTATATGATTTTGAATCATGCTTGTTTGCTTCACATGCTTATTCTAGTAGATCGAGTTCATCATGATTTATATTATAGAATTAATCTGAAATTACCTTATATTTCAACAATCCAAAAACCTTATTATAGGCTTTTTCTTGATTTAACTATGGCTGTTTTTCACTGACGTCTTTGAGACTAGAAAAGTTTTCTAGTGCACATTTTAAGAGATGGTGAGTTAAGGCCATGCTCGGCTAGAGGCTAAAATGTTACGGATTCTTGTTGGATCACCTCAAGGAAATATCTCTAGAGATAAGAGAAGATTCAGGGGAGACAACACTATCTTTAGAACAATCCTAAATAGTCTTGCTAGTCATCTAGAAGATGCAAACTTGCACTTCCAAGATGAGAAGGCATTGTGGGATCAACGAGAATGCAACCATTGGTACATCCGAGTTGTATATTATGGAGAGCTTTTATGACTACAAGATGGTTGCTAACCAGGTCTATAGTCAAGCAAGCGCGAGGAGGTTCAACACGTGGCAAGAGAACTTGAACTCCTTAAGTATGTCATACCCATGAGTTTGTAGCCGGATGCAATATTGCTAAGTTGCCTTCTTCATGGAAGAGCTTCGGCACAATTCTTAAACACAAGAGACAGAAAATATTAGTTGTAAACCTGATATCATCTCTTGACGTTGAGAAAAATATTCGAGTGAAGAATACTATTGATAAGGGAACAAGAGCCATTCTAGCACTAATTTTGTCTTTGAAAAACCCACATGGCAAGAACAAAGGGAATAAATCTTCCAATGCTAAATTAACAACTAACTTTGAGAAGAAGAAAAATAATGATGAGGTGCTTTGCTTCACTTGTGGACAGCTTAGTCACTTTTCCAATGGGAATAATAAGAATGTCCACCTCGTGACTATTAGCAATGTTGATGAGGAGTCTGATAATGTTCCTCTTGTACTATCGGTATTTCAATCACCAAGTTGGTGGGTTGATGCAGGTGCTAATATTCATATGTGTGCTGACATCTCTTTATTTTCTTCTTATAAAGAGCTACAAGGTTCTTCTGTCCTAATGGTGAATGGGTCACATGCTTACGTTCGTAGCGTTGGCACGGTAGATCTGAAGTTTACTTGAGGGAAAATTGTGCGGTGAAGAACGTGCAAAAGATGTCCCTACTATTCGCAAGAACCTTGTTAGTGTTTCCTTTTTTTTAAGAGATGGGTTTAAGGTAGTGATAGAGTCTAATAAATTAGTTATGTCTAAGCATGGACAGGTTTATTGGTAAAGGTTATGACTGTGGTGGCTTGTTCCGCCTAAGTTTGGCAGATTTTTATAACAAGTCGATGAATCATATTTGTGGCACAATTGATGATAATTCAAGTGTTTGGCATTCTCGTTTATGTCATGTGAATTTTGATTTGATGTCACATTTATCTAGCTTGCGGTTAATTCCAGATTTCACCATTGCCAAAGGTTCTAAATGCCATAGTTGTGTGCAATCTAAGCAACCTCGAAAGCCTCACAAGGCAGCGGAGGAGAGACACTTGGCACCTCTAGAGCTCATACATTCTGATCTATGCGAGATGAATGGTGTGTTGACTAAAGGTGGAAAGAGATATTTCATGACGTTAATTGATGATGCTTCTAGATATTGCTATATTTACTTGCTTGAAAACTAAAGATGAGGCATTAGACTACTTTAAAATCTTTAAGGCTGAAGTTAAAAATCAACTAGAAAGAAAGATTAAACGCCTAAGGTTAGATCGTGGTGGTGAATATTTTCCTATAACATTTGATGAGTTTTGTGCGAACATGGTATTATTCATGAGAGGACACCTCCCTATTCGTCCGAATCCAATGGGGTTCTTTGAGAGGAAAAAATCGCACGCCGACCGACTTGGTTAATGCCATGTTAGACACCTTTGGTTTATCTAAGGCATGGTGGGGGAAGCTATATTGATCGTGAGTCATGTCCCGAATAGAATTCGAACAAAATAAAGAGACAACACCATATGAGATATGGGTTGGAAGGAAACCATCACTTTCATACTTGCGCACGTGGGGATGTTTGGCAAAAGTCAATGTTCCAATTAATAAGAAGCGTAAGCTTGGACCAAAAGACGGTAGATTGTATCTTTCTTGGATATGCTCACAACAAAGATTGCCTATCGATTTTTAGTAGTAAGATCTGAAGTTTTACGATATGCTTGTTGATACTATCTTTGAATCTCGTGATGCTACATTTTTTGAGAATATATTTCCTTTAAAAGATATGCGTAGCAATGTTAGATTTTCTCTTTGAATTAGCTCCCGATGATACTATACCTATCGAATATCCTGTTGAGTCATTTTAGCAACCACTTGAGAAGGATGACAATGAAGTTCTGTGAGGAACAAGAGACAAAAGGATTGCAAAATCTTTTGGTGATGATTTCATTGTGTACCTTGTGGATGATACTCCCACCTCTATCTCGCAGGCATATGCATCTCTAGATGTAGATGATTGAAAAGAAGCTGTTCGTAGTGAGATGGACTCGATTTTTTCTAATGGAACTTGGGAGCTATCTGATCTACCATTCGGTTGTAAACCAATTGGATGTAAGTTGGTGTTCAAGAAGAAGCTTAGACCTGATGATACTATTGACAAGTACAAGGCTCGGCTTGTGGCTAAAGGCTACACTCAAAAAGAAGGAGAAGATTTCTTTGATACTTACTCACCCTTGCTAGAATGACCACTATTCGAACACTACTATCTTTGGTCACCTCTCATATGGTCTGATCATTCATCAAATGGATGTAAAGACAGCTTTTCTTAATGGAGAGTTAGATGAGAAGATTTACATGGATCAGCCCGATGGATTTGTAGTAAAAGATGAAGAGCAAAAGGTGTGTAAGTTATTAAAATCTTTATATGGCTTGAAACAAGCACCTAAACAATGGCATGAGAAGTTTGACACTACGTTAACTAGTGCCGGTTATGTTGTCAATAAAGCCGATAGGTGTGTGTATTATCGACATGGTGGGGGCGAATCTGTTATATTATGCTTATATGTTGATGATATTCTAATCTTTGGAACAAACATGAATGTCATAAATGAGGTCAAGTCTTTCTTGTCAAAGAATTTTGATATGAAAGATCTAGGAGAGGCTGATGTAATTCTAAACATTAAGCTTATTAAGGAAGAGAGTGGGATTACTTTATCGCAATCTCACTATGTTGAGAAGGTCCTGAGCGTTTTGGCTTTATGGATAGAAAGCCTTCTCCAACACCTTATGATCCTAGTGTGACATTGCGAAAGAATAAGAAGCGTACTAGAGATCAACTCAAGTACTCTCAGTTGTTGGTTCACTCATGTATCCGGCGAATGCAACCAGGACCGGATATCTCTTTTCTTTGTGAGCAAGTTGAGTAGGTATATGTCCAACCCGATGATGATCATTGGCATGTATTAGAAAGGGTCTTGTGCTATCTTAAAGGTACAATGAGCTATGGAATTCACTATTCTGGGCACCCAACCGTGCTAGAGGGATATAGTGATGCTTAACCGGATTTACGATATTGCTCAAATCTACGCCACAAGTGGGTATGTATTTACTCTTGGAGGTGGCGCGTGTGTCATGGAGGTCTTGTAAACGGACTATTTTGACTAAGTCAACCATGGAAGCGAGAACTTCTTCGCTTTAGAAACGAAGATCTGCAGAGGCGAGTGGCTGCGTGAGCTCTTGTCGACTTGCCGATGGTTGAAAAACCGATGCCGGCTATCCTTATAAACTGTGATAATCAAGCGGTGATCACTAAAATGAATAGTGCAAAGGATAATTCAAAGTCAACAAGACACGTTAAAATACGTTTGAAGACTGTCGAAAAATTGAGAAACTCCGAGTAATAATCGTATCCTATATACGTATTTATATAAAAACCCTTTGCGCATCCCTTTACTAAAGGGCTATTACGTAATGTGATAGAAATTGCATCTAAGGAGATGGGTATGAGACCCATATGAGTTTTCAGTAGTAGTAACCCAACCTTTTTGATCGAAGATCCCGTGACTAAAGACCTGGGAAGAACAAGCTATTGGTAAACTGAGGAGAGTAAACTAATAAACCCTCTATATGTGAAGATGCAATACTCTCAAGAGCGAAGAGGCTCTGTATGGTAGGTTGGCGAGAATGCCTTAATATGTCCTATTGACTTTATAAGTAAAGATGCTGTCCTACAGAGCATTCTTGAAAGGGCATACCTATATGAGTTCGACTGTTAAACGTCGCAGTCTATGAGATTTGGGTGATCTCTAGTAAGCTCATGAAGAGACTAAGGAGTATGACGTATATGCTCCACCCACGGAGAAAGGCTACTGGCAGCCAAGTACTAGTTTAACTTTGAGTAAAACTTATTCACACAAAACTTGCAATTCAAGGCGTAGTCCATTGTTCAAGTTGTGGATGAGTGTAACTTGAAGCTCTAGGCGGATGTTCAACTTAACAGTCTCTGCTGAAACACTAGTATATAAAACAGTAGTGAGATAAGAAAAATATCTATACTGGGCAGTTGAGATCTGGTGGGGGATTGTTAGAATTTATATATGAATAAGTTCCCCTAAAATCTATACTGGGCATCTCTCCATCACACTGCCATGTGGGCCATTCTGTGTCATCCTCAACCTCCAGCTTGGAACCATAGAGCCAATTGCGCCGCTGCCATACGCGTAGTCAGCCAGGGGACCACTAGCGGCCTGCCAAGGCGCGGCCCTTCGCCAGCGGCGGCCTTATCGGGCCGGAGAGGTGTGTGTCGGCGTTTCATTAGAATTCTGTATCAATGAATTTTTTCAATAAGTAAGCTTTATTAAATTTTAAAAGCATTACATCACGATATAATGTGCCGAATACCGACGGCCGCCGCCAGCATGCACGGTGCTTCTTGGCGCCGCCGTATCCCAGCTCTTCTTGGCGCTGAGGCCAGCCACGATGTTTCGTGGGAAAGGCGGGGGTTTTGGGTAGTCTTGCGCGAGGAGCAATGCTCTGTAAATAGTTAAATATATACTTGCAGGGCGTGGACGTCGGGTGGGATAGCTTCCGCGAATTGGTATTTCTTCTGACAAAATGTACTAGTTTTAGAGGACAGAACGAGCAGTAGCTTCCATTATTGGGACCACTTTAAGGTTTTCCAACAAGGCCGAGGGTCAGCGCAGGGAACCAACCAAAGATGGAATGGAACTGTGGTTGGTTACATCATCTGGATTGTGAGGGATTAACGTCTCGTGGCTAATTGCGCCGTAGCAGCACATACCAACCAATGGCACGTGATTTATTAGTTATCTGTTAGATGTGATGACGGCAAAACAAGAAGTAAACCAAAATCAAATTGCAAAAGAGACACGAGATTTAACGTGGAAAACCCTCCCAACACGAGAGGGAAAAACCACGGGCGCCAGCCAGCAACAATATTCACTATATCTGGGTGAGGTTACAAACGCCGGGATGTACAACTGAATTCACTAATCCCGTGCGGCGACTTACGGAAGTACTTATAATGTGGAAAACCTAAACCGGCCCAAGCCTCTGGCGACGGGCCTCCCTCCGCTAATACGACCAGAAGTTGGCCTTTGTTTTGTAGAGGGAATTTGGAACATAAATAACATACTCCACCTTGAGACAAATTCCTTCTGCAACATAAAACAATCCTCCATCTGAACAAAGGAAAAAAATACCACTGGCGCCACAGCCTCTTGGGCTAAGCTGAAATACCAACTAAGCTTGAGCATAGCTCAAACTTAGCAACAGGAACTGTCTTTGTCATCATATCAGCTGGATTATCATGAGTACTTATCTTGCACACCTTCATCTTGCCTTGCGCAACAACATCACGCACATAGTGGTACTTGATATCAATGTGCTTTGTCCTCTCATGGAACATTTGATCTTTAGTGAGATAAATAACACTTTGACTATCACAAAACAGGCTAATGCAAGAATCAACTCCACATAATTCATAATATAAACCTTTCAGCCATACCAATTCTTTTGTAGCTTCTACAATTGCCATGTATTCTCCTTCAGCGGTAGATAGAGCAACAATGTTGCCCTCCGACTCACAACACAAATGCCAACTGTAAAACACATACCTGTGGCGACCTTCGCCTATCAAATTAGCGGCATAATAACGAGTCCGGATATCCAATGACTCCACCGTCGGTCCCCGCCAAATTTCAAGCGGGCATCTGCTGTCCCACGTAGGTACCTGAAAATCCACTGAACTGCTCTCTAATGCTCTTTACCAGGATTAGACATATATCGACTGACCAGACTCATAGCATGTGATAAATCAGGACGAGAGCAAACCATGGCATACATCAATGAACCAACAGCACTAGAATATGGCATCTTTGACATGTACTCAATATCATCATCAGTACTAGGACATTGCTTTGCGCACAATTTAAAGTGAGGTGCAATAGGGTGCTAACAAAGCTTCTCATCTTGCATATTAAAGCGTTCAAGAACCTTCTTAATATAATTGTCTTTGACCAAGAAATAATAAACCAGATTTTACGTCCCCTAGTAATTTCCATACCTAGGATCTTCTTAGCAGCACCAAGGTCCTTCATATCAAACTCGCTACTCAATAGCTTCTTCAGAGTAGCAATCTGTTCCTTGCTCTTGGCAGCAATCAACATGTCATCAACATATAACAAAGCAAATATACAGGTGATCCATTCACAAATTTGATGTACACAAATTTATCATATTTTGATCTTTTAAAACCATGTGCCAACATAAATGAATCAAACCTTTTATACCACCGGCGAGGGGACTGCTTCAAACTATACAAGGACCTCTTCAACTTGCAAACATGATTTTCTTTTCCAGGGACTTTGAACCCCTCTGGCTGGTCCATGTATATCTCCTCATCCAACTCTCCATGCAAAAACGCTATCTTGACATCTAGCTGCTCAAGCTCAAGATCATGCATAGCAACAATACTGAAGAAAGTACGAATAGAACTATTCTTAACCACAGGAGAGAACACATCATTATAGTGAACACATGGAATCTGACTAAAACTTTTAGCCACTAACCTTGCCTTGTACCTTGGAGGCTCGCTAGGAGATAAACCCTCCTTTCTCTTGAAGATCCACTTACAACGAACGGTCTTCTTCTTCTTCTTAGGCAATGGTACAACGTTCCAAGTGCAGTTCTTCTCTAGTGACTGCATTTCTTCTTGCATTGCTGAAATCCACTTTGCACGATCACCAGATGCAATAGCCTCAGAGTATGTATTTGGTTCATAATTATTGTCCACTTGTTCAGCACAACTCAAAGCATAATAAATCATATTACATTCTTCAATGAAATGCTTAGGAGCTCCACAGACTTCTCTTCTCTCTCTGCGGAGTGCAATAGGCTGATCATCTTGTTGCAAAACAGGGTGAGTGCTGAACATTATCAACATTATCATCATAATTTTCATCAATAATTTCTTCTTCAGGGAGCATCCATGTGCTCCACCTAAAAACCAACCCTCTACTGATCATTATCGGAACTGCTCGGCACAATATCAATAGGAGCACTATTATTGAACATAACGATTAATTAAAGACAACATTCACGCTCATGAAGGTCTTTCGATTCCATAATTTATAGCCTTTGACACCCAAACCATAACCAAGAAACGGACATTTAATAGCTCTAGGCTCTAATTTTCCATTATCAACATGAGCACGGGCGAAGCAACCAAAAAAAACTTTCGGATGTGAGTAATCAGCAGGTTTGCCAGACCATACCTCAATAGGAGTTTGCTTATCAAGTGGAATAGAAGGCGATCTGTTTATCAAATAACATGCGGTATTAGCGGCTTCTTCCCAAAAATGCTTAGTCATCTTTGCGTTGGACAGACATGCAATGGGCCCCGGAGATGATGGTCCCGTTCATGCGCTCACCACACCATTCTCTTGCGGAGTGTGCGGAATGGTATGGTGTCTCACAATGTCTTCTCTCTGCGAAAAGCATTGAATTCATGGGAGCAAAATTCACCACCATTGTCGAGATAAAGCAGCTTTACTTTCTTATCAATTTTCCACTCTTTAAATGCATCAAAGGTATCATCCTTACTTTTCGTAAAAATATGGCCACACTTTACGAGAATAATCATCAATGATAGTAAGCATATAATTAGCACCACCATATGAGGTCTTACGAGAAGGCCCCCATAAATCAGCATGTATGTATTCAAGGATACCTTTGGTGCGATGAACCGAGGTACTGAACTTCACCCTCTTATGCTTACCAAAGATGCAGTGTTCACAAAACTTCATCTTGCTCTGCGTCTGCAGCCATCCGGCGGTATCTCTTTATCAACTCTGCCATACCAAGTTCGGCTCATATGTCCAAGGCGATTATGCCACGCAGTCGGTCTTATTATTATCGAAACACTTGCATGCACAAAGGAATTATGCAACGTAGAACCTCTAAGGACATATAATTTAATAGGATTTAAATCACCAATCACGTAAGCGGGCGAACCTCTTGAAACCTTAAGAACTCCACCTCCAAATAAGATCAAGTGTGCTGATCGAAATAAGGTTTCTTGCCATCTTCGGGATATGTCGACGTTCTCCAAATAAGTGCACACCATGCCATCATGCATCTTCAACTGAATGGATCCAATACCAACTATTTCACACGGGTTATCATCCCCATGCGCCGCGACATCTCCATTATGCACAAACTTATATGAACTGAACAAATCTTTGTTAATGCGATATGAAAAGAAGTTGCCGAGTCAAGTATCCATTCATCATGACTTGCAACACAACCCGCAAATACAAACGAGACAATCACACGATTCATTAGAGTCAGCACCGGAGACAACAGAGGCATTGCCTTTAGTAGATTTATTTTTCTATTGGTGCGCATTCATCCTCTTCTCGTTTGCTTTTAACTTTAGGCAATCTTCGATGAAGTGATTCGTTTTCTTCTGATGAGTTGCGAGAACTTCTTGTCTCTAGACTTGCTACGTCCATGGCTCTTGTTGCGATTGTTGTTCTCGTGATTTCTACTCGAGATCTGCCCTCGACTTGCGGCGCCTCGCCCTTGGAGGGCGACGAGAGTCACCCTACACCATGTCCTTCATTTTTTTCCTTACTGCGAGTGCCTCATAAACTTCCGCTAGGTTTAGTTCATCGCGGCTAATCAATATGGTGTCACGGAAATTGAAATAAGAACTGGGCAAAGAACATAATAACAGAAGTCCCAAATCCTCATCATCAAATTCTACATCCATGGATTTCAGATCGGCCACAATCTCCTTGAAAAACAGATATGTGAGTAATTACCGATCCTCCCTCCCGGAGCTTGTGCGAGAAAAGCTTCATCTTCAAATGCATCTTCTTGGTTAGATCCTTTGACATGCGGTCGGTTCAGTTTCAACCGAGTTCTACAAATGGTTTTCTCCTACAACACTTCTTGCAAAATATCATTAGAAAGATGAAGCTGAATAAGCGGCAGAGCCTTACGATCCTTGCGATTCTCCTCAGGAGTCCAATCTTTCTTGCTCTTCATTCGAAGCCTTCCAATTGCCTCATCCGGATCCTATGTTTGGGCGAGTATCGCCCTCATCTTCACTTGCCACAGTGAAAACCTCATCTTGTAGTCGAGTAGCGGTAGATCAAACTTCATTGACGACATCACGATACCCTGATCTGAAGAACTCAGCCCTGATACCACTTGTTAGATGTGATGACGGCAAAACAAGAAGTAAACCAAAATCAAACCGCAAAAAGGAGACACGAGATTTAACATGGAAAATCCTCCCAACACGAGAGGGAAAAACCACGGGCGCTAGCCAAACAACAATCTTTACTATATCCGGGTGAGGTTACAAACGCCTGGGATGTACAACTGAATTCACTATTCCCGCTTCGCTCCGGCCCAAGCCTCCGGCGACGGGCCTCCGCTCCGCTACAGCCAGAAGTTGGCCTTTGTTTGTAGACAGGAATTTGAAACATAAATAACATTATCTTCTATAACTGTGTCCATCAGTTACTCCGGTGCTAATATCCATCTCTTGTTTGTTCTTTCTGTAAGTACTGTGCTATGTTTATTTATTTATTTATTTATTTTCTTTTTGATGCAGCTCTTCAAGAGATGCCCATTGCGATTGAAACAGACAAAGCTAAAGCCCAACATTATGAGTTGCCAACCACATTTTCCAAGTTAGTGCTCGGAACGAATCTCAAATACATGTTCGTATGCTAGTACGATGGTCTTTGAATATCCGATTGTGCCATGTGTAGACTCAATAGTCAGTCCTTAGCAATAATGATATAATCTCTTTTGGTGGATTCACATAAATCTTGTAATTTGTATTATATATTTCCAGTTCCTGCTACTTCCCTACCGATTCAAGCACCCTAGAAGATGCTGAAGTTGCAATGTTGGAACTGTATTGTGAGAGGGCAAAATATAGGATGGACAAAGCATCCTTGATGTCGGATGTGGATGGGGATCCCTTTCACTCTACATTGCAAAGAAATATAGGAACTGCGGGTAACAGGGATATGCAACTCTACCACACAAAAAGGTTTTTATAAACGAGCGATGTAGGTAAGTGTTAACGGTTTCAGTGCTAAGGTGGATTGCTGAGTCTGTTGGTTTTACATGTACTGCCAACTTAATCATGTTCCACTAACCCCGTAAATGGCCATTACAACCTATTAGTGACACTGCAAGTTATTCCATCTTCAACACGTTGTTAAATTACTTGTTTAGTTTGTAGTTAAGCAAGTGAAGTTCCACTACCATGAACTGTTTAATGATGTGCTGTTTCACCATATTTCCTATGAATAGTTTTAACAGAATTTAGGGAAAAGTTCATTTTTCAACCTCCAACTATGGCAAAAGTCTGATTTTCAACCTACAAATATAAAACCGGATAAGAATGACCATTCAACTATCAAAACCCGGACAAATTTGGTCCCTTAGCGGTTCTCATGAGCGGTTTTGTATTTTCTATAAATTTAAAAAAAAAATTGATTTAACAAAAAAGTTGATGAGGACATCCTAGGGCATGATTTGGCCAGGCGCACAACGGTGGCGGCAGTCATGGCCCAAAGATGGGAGCATGGTTTGGCCAGGGCACACGGCGGTGTAGGTGGCGGCCGTGAGCACGGTTTGGCGAGCGCACGACGGTGTAGGCGGCAGCCGTGCACGTCAAATTATCCCACCTTGCTTAGCTTGGGAGGAGGAAGCCACCTTAAAAAGGGAGAGCCACCCTTCCCCTATCGGACTAGTCTGTTAGGGAGATTGGGCCTTTCCCTGAATAGGTGTGCGCTAAGAACTGTTAGGGTCCCAACCTTAAATTATCGGGCCCACGGCCAACCCCATACCTGGGCGGATGTATCAAAAGTTATAACTAATTCATATAAATTAGAAAATATCAAATTGGTACTAAAAAATTCCTAAAAATATAACGTATTTGTTGAAACTCTATTTGACATTATTTGAATTATTTGGTCATATTCCTTGTATTTTGTTACAAATAATAAAATCTAATAACAATAAAAACTAATATTTACATGACTCAAAATAGAGTACCAACAAATAACCTACATTATTAGAAATTTTTTCGTACCCATTTCATATTTTTATGATTTGAAATGAATTAATTATGAATTTTTTGATTAAATTAATTTTTTAAATTTCTACGAAATACAAAACCACCCTTAAAAACCACTCAAAGGGCCAAATTTGCACGGTTTTGATAGTTGGATGGCCATTCCTATCCGGTTTTGTAACTGTGGGTTGAAAATCAGACTTTTGCTATAGTTCAAGGTTGAAAATAGGACTTTACCCCCAGAATTTATGTTTGCCATGCATCTTGTTTTCCTTGATATGCAGATATAGAGATCTAACACCGCCATTTGTTCAAATATTTTATATTTCCCTGCCTCTAATAATACTACAATTATCTTTAGGGAAAATGAGCTATCATATGTTGAGATAATTGTGGCAGATATCAGCAAGTTTGAGATGGGGCGTTCTTGTGACAGGATCGTATCCATAGAGATGTTTGAGGTATTATTTAATTGGTGTTCTCATGTTGTGGTTTTGTTGTTCTTCAAGGCAAATAAATGTTTCTCATGGCCTTTTTTTTTTTTTTTTTTTTTTTTTGAGGGCAATCATGGCCAGTTATGCAGCAGATGAAAAACTACAAGTCACTTCTTCAGAAGATATCCAAGTGGATGAACGAGGACAGCTTATTATTTGTTCACTACTTCTGCCACAAGACATTTGCATATCATTTTGAGGTACATTTATTGATTATGCTCCTGCATTTTCGCTGATCACTTGTTACCGGCTTCACCAGACACATTCTATAAGGATTGTTCTGCCACCAGTAGGTCAAGGTGCATTTGTATTTGTCTGATGCACGTAGCTGTGATTTGTGTCAGCTGATGCGCGTCATACAACGAATCTCAATAGCAAATACATTCTAAGTAAACTTAAGTTCTCAACATCTGATTTTGATCCTTACTTAAAAGTAATATAGGAGTCCGTCGGTACTCGGCACATTACAACAAGTAATAGTGGAGTCCGTCGGTACTCGGCACATTATATCACGATGTAATGCTCTTAAAATTTAATAAAGCTTACTTATCGAAAAATTCATTGATACAAAATTCTAATGAAAGGCCAACACACACCACTCCGCCCGATAAGGCCGTCGCCCGCCGCTGGCGAAGGGCAGCGCCTAGGTAGGCACCGGGCGGCTTTCGCAACAGTCTCATGCTGCGGCCAGAGGCGAGGAACATGACGGTGCTCACGAACGAGACCGTCATCTGGGAGGAGCCGCGAAGCCGCGACGGGACTTCGCCGCGTGCGTAACCGGGTCGGTGAGGTCGATGTGTGGCGGCGCGGGCACGCGCCGCCGCGGCGCGTGGCTCTTCACGTTCGCCCGGTCAAGTCTTTAGCATCGATTTGATTTTGGCCATTGAACTTCAAAACCAGGAATATTTGGTCATCCAACTATCACTCCCGTTCACATTTGGCCATTGGCGGTTTGGGCAGGCGGTTTTGGTGACATGGCATCCACGTGGAGGTGGGGCCCATGTGTCGGCAACCCCTCCATCTCTCTCCATCTCTCTCTCCTCTCTTCCCGTTTCCTCTCTCTTTCCACTCTCTTTCCCTCCACGGGCACCGCCGCCCCTTTCAGCGCTCCTCTCCCTCCCCTCCACCGGCGCCGTCCCGCTGGCAACCCGCTCCGCCGCTGCTCGTGCCACCGCCGCACCGTCTACCGCCGCATTACACGCGCTTCGCTGCTCGTGCGGTCGGGCCGCCGCTGTGCCCGGCACCCGGCGCCGCTGCTGCGCACTGCCGCCCGTCCGCTGGGCTCCGCGCGCACGTAGTGGCTCAGCGGTCCGACGAGACTAGCGCCTTGGGTCCGCCGACCGGAGTTGGCTCAATGTAGCGGCCCCATCCCTCCCGTAGGAGCATCATCGCCCCCTCCCTCCGGTGGAAGCCGGCCACCGCACCCGCCCTCCCGCCGCCCCGCCGCATGCGCCTGTGGCGGCCCTATTCACCGACACGCATGCCTCTAGCGCCCACGAAGCCGACCGTGGGCGGACGCGACGCGAGAGCTGCGGCCAAGGACGGACGCGCATGTACGTGCGGATGGCGGCGCGTGGGGGCATGAACAGAGGCGGGAGGGGCACCAGGGCTGCGCGGGATGGTGCCTGTGGGAGGGGAGAGAGAGGAGCGCGAGCAGGGACGGCTCAAGACGGAGGGGAGAGAGAGTAAAGAGAGAGGTGATGGGAAAGAGAGGGGAAAGAGAGGAGAGAGATGGAGGGGTTGCTTTGTCACATGGGCCCCATCTCCACGTGGGACGCTATGTCACCAAAACTGCACTGCCCAAACCGCCAATGGCCAAATGTGAATGGGATTGATAGTTAGATGGCCAAAGATTTCCAGTTTTGAAGTTCAATGGCCAAACCAAACTGAGGCTAAAGTTCAATGGTCAAAAATGGACTTCTTCCTTTCGGAGATTACAAATAAATCTCAAAGGCCCATGTGTGCATAAGGAAGTAGTGTACCTAATCAAGTGGTTTCCATATATGGTTGAGTAGTTGTATCAACTATGATCCGACTTCTTGCCTTGTGAGGTTTCAGTTTCCTTTTGCTGTCCTTTGATATTACTTGGCCTTCAACTCTGCAAGATAATTTGAGTCCTAAACGGTTTAGAGCACGATCGCGACGTGAGACCATGGGCTCTCCTATATATGCAACCTATCGGCCTCCACCAGAAATAGAACAATGAGAACATCCGATTCATCTATTTGATCAAGGGTTTTTGCCTCTTCTCGCTACTGTGCCGCCTTCGTAGCCTACTCCATCCCGAGCGCCGGCGTGCACCGGCGAATGGGAGAGCAGGTCTCCGGAACTGTTCGCCTTTGTGATCCTGCACCGGGAGAGGGCGAATAAGGTTTTTGGGAAGTGCTTCGCGCGGCGCTCAAGATCTTCGCCACGGCTCATCTTCCGTCCAAGTCCGGTGCTGCGAGAGCTCATCTCCTACGATGCGGTTCTTGCGCATCATCAAAGATCGCGTCGTCGTTCCCATCACCATGGTTACTCCTACTCCTACTAAGTAGTATACCATGAACCGATCTGTTCTTTCATCATATTTTTCGAGATCATGATGTGATACTTGATGTTTACCAAGTATGTTAGAGATATGCATGGTAGGTTTGTTTCTTATCATGTTTAATCTAGTTTGGAATCTAATCATGCGATTGCCTGATTTTCCAACACCTGCCATGAGAGAGGAGGTGATCAAGATGATCTCGAGGTTCATGTGCAAGGACCCCTTTGGTGAGGTTCGTAGGGGACAAGATAGACGCATTCGACATCATCATTGATGTGGTGATTGCAAGGATTAGGAGGATCAAGGAAGGGGAGAATTTGCGAACTGAGCGTAGCTTAGTTGGTAAGGGTCCTTGTGATGGAACCTGCCCACGAGGGTTCAAGTCCTCGACTTGGCACTGGTGCTCGCATTTTCCTAGATTTATTCTAGGATTTAAACCGGCGCTAATCTTTCAGTGGTAGGCGATGTGCTGCGTCGACGGGGAGGCGCCGATGGGTGACTTCGTCAATCTCGAGGATTTGCCGGCTCGGTCATTCGTGATGCTCATAGAGGTAGGGTTGTGTGCGTATGTTTGTAGGGGTGAGTGTCCGTGCGTGTTGTGAGCGTCTGCATCTGTACTATATGATTCTCAAAAGAAAAAAAGGAAGGGGAAGATTTGGGAAGGAAAAAGGACAGAGATGATGGCGCTGTGTTTGCTGATGGCTCATGACATTGAGTGAAATACTACTAGGTTATGTTAGTGTTGATGTGCTCTGTATGTTATTTAATAATTAGTCACACACGCATCAACCTCATAATTGTGTTGTTCACTTCCTGATGGATCGCGTCGCCTGTGGGCGATGCCGCGAGCCCTATCATGGTCGTTCACCGCGGCAATTACAGCATCTTGCAAACCTCGAGATTAGTGCCACTAAATTATAATACCGCTAAAGCAAGTAGTTAAAAAATGGCAAGACTACCGCACCTACTCCCTCCGTCCCAAAATAAGAGGTGTTTTCTCAAACACCTCTCTTTCCCGGACGGAGGGAGTACACACTTAGTTATAATCTAGAGACATGTTAGACCACTCTGGGTAAAATATCAAGCCTGACAAAAATATCAAAGTGCATGCAAGACACATAAAACAGCAATAAAATAATTGGATGGGCATGGATCACCCCTTCGTTGCCTTCCTCCGCCGATGAGCTGCGATAGGGAATGGGCATGGATCGATCTTGGATGAATCCGACGCTGCAAAGCTCTGGCGGACAACGGTGAAAGGTCGGAGGAGGATGGGGAGGCGGCAAGGAGAGGCTCCGGGGAAGGGAGCTCGAGCATGGCGTCGGTAGAGAGGACCATCCATGGTTGGCACCCCTTCTACGGCGATCGCTTGTCAACTCCCTCACAGCCGACATCCCATCTCTTGTTTCAATTCCATGACTGTATGCGTCCAAACAGGAAATAGAATTGGATGCTTCATTGGATTCTAAATGTCAATGCAATAAGCCATCGAAACAATGGAACTGAATTGCAGCCCACATATCTATATCCAAACAGAGTCTAAGTATTTTTTTTATTTTTCACTGCGGGGGCAATAAGGTCATCAATAGCAAGGTGCATGTGGTAGGCATTATCCAATGGCCTTCATGGGTTCATTTGGGGTACGATATGCGCGCATGTTTATAGTTAGGGTCTCTCTCTCCTCGCCAGGTGACCGACCGGATTGCATATCCGTGAGTCACCATCAACCTCCCGCCGCCGCCACACCCATCCTCCCCACCCACGTGTCCCCGCTAGCCGCCAACGTCCCCAACCCCAAATGACCTCCTCCTTCCTCTGCCCGATTGCGCCGCCATCGGCCTCCTCTTCCCCGCCCTCCTCCAATAACCCGCGTGGCATCCTCCTCCCCCGCCCACCCCTGCCGCCCCTAACTACTCCACCTCCTCATCCCCGCCTCCCACCATTGGCCCCGACTCTGGCGGCCTCGTAAACCACCATGCCATGCTAACACGTCCCGCTCTCCTCCCCGCCACTCCCTCCGCCCACCACCGCCCGCCCGCCACGGATGCTAACCCATCCTGTCGTCCTCGCTAAGCCGTCCTCCTTCCCCCCGCCGTTGGCTGCCGCCCACCGGTTATCCACCCCTGCACCACCGGCGGCAACCTGCCACCACTTGTCGGACCCGCCTCCCCAAAATCTCCCTTCTATCTCCAAAGTGACATAGGAAAACCAGCAACCTCGAAACCCTAACCCGGCGACGGCGGTGCGGAGAGCGGCGGCGGGCGTATCCCCCTCACTCAAGTGGCGCATCTCCACCACGGCTGATGCATCCTCTCCCTTCGGCGGCGCATCTGCTCCCTTTATCCGCCCGATCGAACGGCGCGCGTGCCATTGATTGACGCATGCGGGCAAGGCGTCCGGTCGGCCGATGCGGATGAAATCTGATATAGTTATAAATGGGCATGGCGTTTGTATTGGAAAATGAATGCACTTGTATGTTTTCAGAATGTGCCGTTATATCACCTCCAGCCCGTACAATTTGCACCTTTCACCTAGTTCTATCAACATTAGAAATGTCAATGCATAGCATGGATTGGAGACGGCATCTATTGCATGTACACGTAGATTGTGTTAAACGTCTGTTCTTATCCGTTTAATTTGATTCGCACTACAGATAACCAGTTGATTCGATGTCCACATTTGAAAACCATACACAGGGTTTGATGTCCTTGCACTACTTAAAACAAAATTGAAGAAGGTCCAAACAAATGGCCATGCATCAACCGAGTCAAAATGCCGCTCGCCGGCTTATGGCCGCACCGGTCGCAGCCAACGTCGCCCCGCAAAGAGAACATCAGTGCCCAACCATGAACACATGACAAAATACGTGAGCGCACAACTTCACAGCTATGCGCTCGCCGCCCTCTAGGAACGCGTGAACTCCGCCCTGGCCCTCGCCCGGTAGCGGGCGTGATGCACGGCGACGTCGGGCATGACGCCAAAGCGTCGCCGCCGCCCGCCGCCGCCGGGAACCTCATGTGCCGCTGCGGCGGCGTCGACGTCCGGCCGCGGCGACGCTGAGTTCTTCAAGATCCCCGCCGCCGTGGGCAGCTCCTGCCGAACACGAACGCCATCTTGACCGGCGCATCGGCGTCGTCCCGCGGTGCGGATCCGGTCTCGGGCGGCGGCGGCGGGCGGCGGCGGGCTCCACGACCCGCACTCGAACCGCTCCAGCCCGGATGAACATGCCTGGCGCACGCGCGTGAAGCCGTCGGCGACGGCGAAGCTTGGGATCTCCGTCCCGCTCCTCATCGCCGTGTGGGGCCATGGTCCTGCCCCCGGCGGCGACGCCCCCGCCACGAGCCGGTGGCGGCGGCGAGGAGCCCGGCGTATCGCGGCGAAAGCCGGCGGCGAGAGCGCAGCGCGGAGGTGTCGCCGGGCGCGGCGCGGCCCGCGGGTGCTTATGGTCCTCCTCCCACTTGATGGCGGCGCGGTGGGCGGTGGCGTGCACGGGGAGGAGGCGGCGGAGCGAAGCTAGCGGGCGCCGACAAACGTGGGGCGGCGGAGCGGCGGCAAACCGGGGACGACCGTGCCACCACCTCCGTTAGCACGCACGGGCGTGGACAGCGAGTCCTCGCCGCCACCATGCCGAGCGACGCCAGCGACGCTGGGTCCATCGGGATCTACCGCTCGTTCACCGTCGACGGCGGCCGGGCGCCGCGGGCTCGGGCTCTTGCCGCCGCCCTCCACCACCGCCGAGGAAGCCTCTTCTTCCCCGAACCCGTGGCGCCTCCGCTGCGGCGCTTAAACTCACGGCAATAGCGGCAAGCTCGGCTCTGCCACTACAACACATATGACCTTCTATGACGAATATCTCGCTACTACAGATCAATATGTCATAACATTGTTCCCTTTTATGACGTTTTGCTAGAACGAGTATAATTTAGTGATAGAAACGAAATGTTCGTCAGTAAGACAGATTCCAGATCGTCATAAACTATTCCAATGATAAATTGTGACGAGTACCCTTCTGTTTTCATGACAACTAGTAAGTGTCACAGATTTATAACATATAGATCAGATTTTCCTATAAGTTTTTTAAGAAAAAAGGATGCATCCCTCTGCGGGTTGGTTAAACAGGTCCTAAATGTATTTTGGCATAAATTTTTATAGTGAACTATGCCTCATATAATATCAAGGATCGGCTTAGCAAAACAAGTAATCTATTACTATAAAAGAGTGAAGAAATTGGAAAATACACGTTACCTGAGAATTCATACTCACCCTATGTTTTAGCTGTTAGATTTAACTTAAGATCTCGATCCAAAGGATATTAGGCCTCATTGGTTTCTAACAAGTGGGCCACAGTGTAAGATGTAAGATTTTCTTATGTTCCTTGTGTTGAATCCCTTACCCGCTATGTTATTTTTATCACCGACGCCGCACCTTACCCGCCCGCCGTACCCACGCACCACCTCGGCTGTTAGTAATTGGCTAATTGCCTTGCTTGGCCTTTGGATGACACACCGGCCCCACAGCACAACACATATCACGGAATCGTTGCGAGTGATCGGCGACATCACACGGCAGAACCACCTCGCGTCCACCGCGGACTCCACCTCCGTCTCCGGGAGCCGCGTATAAATCAGAGCCGTGGCCCTCCGTCCCCATCCGTCGTCGTCCTCCACGACGCAGGAGGCCGATAATGTCGTGACCCCGAGCAAGGCGATCGTGCGGCGGCTCACCAACCACGCCATCGGATCGCACGGCGACGTGGACACCCGTCCCCAACTTGGGTTGTGTCGTGGAGGCTTCGGTTCGTCGATTCCGTGTGCTATGAATTGTTCGACCGCTGGTGTGGCTGACCGCAATTTGTTGCTGCTGATCCCCACCAACTCCCCTGTGGTGTAGGATAGATGAGGCCCCGTGCCTCACATCATTTGTGTTCAAATGTTTTCTAGATCTATGAAGAGCCCATATACCATTTGTTGCATCTTTCTATTTTTCTGGAACTCGATGGCGGTGTCGTGGCGACGATCATCTGGATTGGCACGGCAACTCGGACGAAACATGGATGTCGGTGTCCACTCAGATAGGTAAGAACAGCTCGATCCATCATTTGCAAGCCACATGTTTAATCTGCACTTGCTTGACTGTCGATAGGACCCAAAAGAACGATAAAGCAATATAAAATCGGAGATATTAAAAGTCCCCCGAACTTGCTGCTCTCTCAGGAAACGGAGCCTTGGTGGCCTCTTCATAGCGCGACATCTGTCCATGTCTTCTTTTTTTTTTACATTTGCCATCCACCAGCGGAAGCCCAGCCCACAGCCCACAGCCCACAGCCCGGTCCCCTCGCACGCCCCTCACGCCGTCACGCCGCAAACTTCGGCGCAGCGCGTACTGTTCTTCTCCGTCGCCTCGCACCTCCTCACGCCGCCGCCCCCTTCAGCGCGCTCCCTGCCCCCCTCGGCGTCCATGACTGATGGCCCCCTTCAGCGCGCTCCCTGCCTGAGTTGCGATGCCGGAGAGCTCCAGCGTGGTGGCAGCCCATGGCGAACCGACTTCTGAAGGAGATACATGGCGTGGAGGTGCCAAATCCAAGATGTGAGTTGGCCAAATCCATGGAGCGCCAGGCTGGATCCATGGTCGACGGTAGAGACCGGTGCGTGGCGACGGGCAAGCCATCTTACTGCTCTACAACGAAGTCTGCCTACATGGGTGCGTGCTCCCCTCTCCTCTCATCATGGTGCGGTCTGGCTATGCTCCATGGATTATCGTGTTCATTACTTTGTTCTTCTTGGACCATCTATGTCGTTTGGGTGCTTGGGTCTTTAGGATAATGTGCATAAAGGCATGTCAAACTAGCGCTAATTGGGAACTAGGAAGATATGGCTGTGAGGTGGTTAGTGTGACTGACATAGGAGCGTGAATCGGCCTAGGATAGTTCTTTCTGCATTAGGTTGGTGATGATTGTTATCGAATTACTAATTTGAGGATGAGGATTCAAGCATAAAGTTGCTTCAATGATTATTGATATCCTTGCAGATAACAATGCTTGCATATATAAGACATGGGGAGAATGGAAACTGAAGAAGAGTGTGCTTTCTGTTTTGCATTGTATAGGGCTAATGGATGGGTATGGCGACTAGGAGCATGCCATGGTGTACAAGGACAACAATGGCAACTAGATGCTCATCGGTGAATGTTGTGCAAGTAACTTTCAAAATTCTTGGTGTAAAAGATTTAACCAAAATTCATGTAGCTATTAGCCTTTTGGATAATATTAATTGTTTAGCTACAATCACGAGGTGATATTGACTAGCTTTCTTAGTCTGATGCTTATAGTTTCCACAGGAAAACACCTTGACATGATATCAAGGAGCACCATGTCTGATGTCCGTGTGCTCTACTTCTCTTTAAAATTCTTATAAGTAAATATCTTGTCTATTGCAGGATTCCGTCAATGACATTAATGTTCTATCGGATGTTAACCTTGAATATTCTGACAGAGCATACAGATAAGTAGGTTCTTATACTTTGGGTGTTCTTAGATGTTCTGATTTAAAAGTTTCTATATATATCTAAATTTTCTTCTCCAATTGCTTCTGGATCTCACTCATATGAGATGTATTGGTTTATCTCTAGCTCCAGTTTGGGTCATTTGATCGGCATGGTCGCTTTTTGTTGGTAGAAGCAGTACAACTTGAATTTTTGCTTGCAGTGAGTAAGCAGGTTGCTCTGGATCACCACACTATAAACCCTCCTTTAGCAACACAGCTGGAGCAGAGATAAAGATGCATTTTTGTAGCCACCATTCTCTTTGGCTCAGTGGTCCACCATAAAAAAAATTATAGGCAAACAATTTAGCACAATGAATTTTTCAGGTCAGTTCTATACTTACTTCACATTTGAGTAACCTATTTGTTCATTAGCATATGCTCTGCTTGATATGTGTTAGACTTTGAGTAATCCATTTGAAAAGTACTAAAGGTTCTCACTCACATATGTTAAATTTGTGTGCTACTAGAACTAAGATTCTTGCTTAGTATTTATTATTTTAGTGTTGTTAGCAGCGCATTGAACGATCTCTAGATTGCAATTTCTTATTTGCAGAAGATTTTTTCATACTGTGCAAGGAAGTGTTTGAGGTTCAAATTAAGTGTGTATATGCATGAATGCATCCGATTTCTTACCGTTTTAGTGACTTGTTTTTATTACCATTTTATAATTAAAGCATATATACTAAATTTTTAGGTTGTGGAAATGATGAGTTCTTGTGTGGCTGAAAGGACAGAGATGAAAAGTGGAGGTAACAAGATTCTGCTGAAGGATGCTGAATTAGACTTGAGAGAGAAGATTGTAAAACCACATACATTTATTTGACAATCCTTATGTATTGTAGTATTGTACACTATATTTACGTGGTTCTAACTTAATTGATTGTAGTTGCAAAGTATGTATGGATATAGTACAATTATCGGTTCCTATTCATATTATCATTAGTTATTATATTACTCATACATGACAATTAAAAGTAATTTTGTTTACAAATCATGGCAGGGCGCCCAAAGGGCGCCAAATGTTCTAGTGCTACTGCAATATTTGTGCAACTTCAACGTTGCCTTCATATGTATGTATGCCTGGTATCACAAAAATTAAGCAATATCCGTGTTCAGTTGCATATAAATGCATGAATAAGTATTCTTTTAACTATATATATATATATATTTATATATATGAAAAATATTCTTTTATATTAATTTGATGGACCGTATGAATTTTTTAACCCGTATTGTCAGGCTTGCCAGTTGCATGGTAATTCAGCACGCGTTGGTGTCACTTCGTGATCATAGATGAATTTAGGTACAACAGAATCGTTACTTGCTAGGCACCAGCACGCTTGACAAGAGACATGAGATGTCTAAACTGTTAGTTAGGTCCACTCTTGAAGAACATGAATTGATGTATTTTGCATTGTTACTATAAATAATATTAATTAAGTTTTTAGCATCGCGAATTTCCACCCGCATTCTCCACATGGATGCCAAGCTTGTTCAATAGCACCATTTGTGCATGTCGGGTCGCGTTAGCAGCGTGGGGCCTAGCCGCAATACGTCCACTTCTTCAAAGGACAGCGGTAGTGAACAACGCCCTCGATCGGGCGAAGGCGTGGTCCCCATCGAGAAGAACTGGTGTGCTGATCGGGAGGTAAATCTCCGCCTCAAGCTCTTCCTGCACCGAACGCACCCCACCATCACCGGAAGACTTAGGGATATCTTCGTCCTCCACGCCCTCCTCATTGGGCTCTCGGCGTGCTCCAAGAGTGCCACTCTAATGGATCGGGCAAGGTCACCCAGAAGGGCAGCCCTCGTCAACAAGGAGGCCACCGGGGAGGTCGTCCTAGACCATGAGTGGCTCGAGGGGCCCTGGTGAGGGCTGCTTTACCTAATAAGCCGCCCTCGTCAGGGCCAGAGAGACATAGGTCCTATGTCACGACCATGCTTGCAAGACCCACCTTGATGTTGAACCTCTGAGCAGGTGACCACCGTAGACCCAGGCTCCCAGAGCCTCGCTTGTGCAATTAACACCAACCATCATATTGAAGTGAAAGAGAACAGACTTGTTCTTTTGGAAATTTCTTTCCATTGATGTACAAATAGACTTGTTCCTGCATCACCTTCCTGTTGTGGAGTTTTAGCGGCTACTTCAAGCAGCTTCTCATTGGAATCTGCCTACGAAACCGGAGCAAGGAGCGGTTGTGCCATTAACACCAACCATCGTTGCTCCATAGGTAAGAGCGACCTCATTCACCACAACTGAATTGCTATGTTGTTATAAAGTGAGCCAAAAACAAGAATGTTTAGAGGACATGGGAAACATAATTCAAAACAGTGATAAAAATCAAAGGAGTTCCACGAGGAAAAGAATCAGAAAGTATGAATTATAAAAATCAGCTTTTATGGTTGAGGTCTATGTATTCAGAAAAATAATTTGATGTACATGGCTATGATTTTATAGTTATAATAATAATAATTGGATTCAATTTTTTTGTTCTTTAATTATAGAATAATATTTTTGCACGCACGTGCGTGTCGCACGTGCATCTGGACTAGTATATAAGAAAAGTGAAAACATAAAAATTTTAATACACGCCTGTGGTGCCAAAATGATCAAATAGATATGTCAGCTTTTAATTTGGAGAAATAAATTACAAAACCATGTCAAGGTCACATAGGCTGCTGTATTATCCCACCATAGCCCAGCACCACCGAACAAGGCCTGCTGCCAGCCCAGCTGGATTGGTGCAGGTTCGGAGCGATGGAAAAACGTGAAAAAAGGAAAGAGGTGGTGCGCTGAAAGGAATCGAACACGCGAGCTTACCCTTCAAAGGGTAGCGCAAGACCAACCACTGCGCTACCGCCAGCTAACCACCACGTTCGCAAATTATTTGAATTAAATACTGCTAAAATGAGGAATCGGGAGCCCTCCCGCGCCTCACGGCTGACGTGGCAATCAGCGCTCGCTCCCGCGTCTCCCGCTGACCATTTTGCGAAAACCCCTTCGATTCTCTGTGAATTGCAAAAGGTCCTGCTGGTCCAGTCCTTTCCGCAACCCCTAACCCTAACTCCCTCGGTCGCCCCACCTCCTCTCTCTCCCCCCGCTGGGCGCCCTCCCATTCTCACTCTTTTTTCTACACTCAGCGCCGCCACGACGTGCCCCCCACCAATACCCCCTACCCCTTAGCGACCCGCCGCCGGGGACCGGACACACTGCCGCATTGGGCTCGAATCGTGCGGGGTTGGGCTACCGTGCTGCATGCAGGCGGTGTCACGGAGGGGGGTTGGGCCGCGGGATATGGCTCGCAGCAGCTGAGCGGCATCTCGCTGCCCCTCCCTGCTCTCCGCCTTGTCGGGCGCCGTGCCGCCCGCCCAGCTCCCGCAAGATCCAGATCCGGCGCGAGGCACGGCCGGAGTGGGAGCGATGGCACCGCCACCCATGCTCAGCGGTGCACATAGGGAGAGGTCGGCGCCAGCAAGTGCGGCTGCGCGAGCGGTGAGCAGGCGGGCTCCCGAGTGACGGAGCGTGGCGGGCCTGTGTCCATCTCACTGCTCCTAAACCGCAACTTCATCCTCAAGCTCAGGCATTGGTAAGCCGCTGCCTCTACACGCCCTTCCCGTCCGATTGAGCGCTTTTCCTCCGTGTGCTCATGTGTGCTTGTGTTGGGTGGCCTCCTCCGATGCAGCTGCTGCAGATGAGCTCTGCTATTGGATTCGAGAAAATGGGAAGAAACAAGTGAGCCAGAGTGGATTGGATAGAGCTGAGCTCGGCCACGCGTCTAGGAGTTGCATAGCTGGGTCGGGACATCTTGAGTGCCGAGCTCCCAGGATGTGTTGTGCCGCTGGCCTTGCTTGCTCCTGGCTGAATCCATCGTCTCTGGTGAACTGAATTCGCTTTCTCCTTTTGTGTCTGGCTCCCATTACTCGTTGTGCATCATTCTGAATTCTTCCCGCATATTTAATCCATTACAGATAATGATGGTTTTGAAGTTGCCACTGCTGCCATCCACCATTGTTACTACTAAGCTTCCAAATCACCCGCTATCACCAGCTACTGCAGCGCCCTCCACGCCGAAGAGCTATTCCAGCGGGTGGGCAATTGGGCATAAGCTTTCTCCGACCTTCCTCAGTACCAACCAAGTGGTCATTCTCAAAAAAAAAAAAAAAAAAAAAAAAAAAACCAACCAAGTGGTGTTGCCGTTTGCTGCTAGCATCCCAGGTCCTCTTTGTGCTACATGCCTTCTAGATAGGATATATACATGCTTATGCAATATGCATATACATCTATCTATTTTATACTATAAAAGAGCGAAGAAATTGAAAAATACACGTTACCTGAGAATTAATACCCACCCTGTGTTTTAACCGTTAGATCTAACTTAAGATCTTAATCTAAGGGTTATTAGGCCTCCTTACTTTGTAACAAGTGGGCCACCCGTAAGATGTAAGATTTGTTTGGGATTTTGCTATTGAATTTCCTGTCCGCTCCCGCATATTTGTTCACCAAAAGTTGTACCCGCTTGTACACCCAATGTTTCCTTCAGCCGCACACCAATACAACTTGTTAAAAAGTCACGGACGCCCGCGACTTGAGTCCAAGTCGGAGAAGGGGCGCCGCCGCCGGCTCCCGTCGTCCACCACCGCTGGTCCCCCTCCCTTCTCCTCTGGCATAACGCCGGGGGTTGAAGGGAGTGGGGATCCATCATTTTCAATAAGGTTTTCCTAGTAGATTGAGTCTTCAAGTTTAGGGTTTCTCTTCGAGATCCAATCGAAGAGGTTGGCCCGCGGCGTAAGGCGTTGTCAAGATCATCGATGGAGCAATGGAGCATGTCGTTCCTCAACAGTGATGGCAAGACGAAGACATCACCATTGATGGAGAATAAGGTACTCTAGCCCTTTCTTTGTCTCGCTTTGGTTCTATACAGCCATGGCGGTGAGCTAGGGAGATTTAGTTTTCCAACGATATCTATCTGGGATGTCGGGTGGATTTGTGTTCTCCCATGACAAATCTGGTGAAGGTGACGACGATGAGTTCGATGACGTAATCGGGCGGCGCTAAATTCATCATGTTTGCATGGGGAGTTTTTATTTTTCAACGGCGACGGCGTCGACTCCGGGAGGTCGCGACCACCGGATCGGTTCTTCTTCCTCCTCCCACGTTTGCTCCTCCGCGATTCATCGGTATGGCGTGGATGGTGGTCCAGGTCATGTAGAAAACTCAACCTTGAGGATCCATGCCGGCATGAAGACGAACCTTGCCTCCGGTGGAAGTAGCCGACGGTGGAGGCGGCGACACCGCTCCGAAGAAGGATCGAAAACAGATAGAATTGCCTAGGGTCTTCGTTGGGACTTCTAGTTTGTTTAGGGAGCATTCTGTAAAATTCCAGATGTACTGTGTACTCTTTTAATATAATGTTCCCACGTCGCAAAAAAAAAAAAAAAAAATAAAAAAAAAAAAACCAATAAACTTGTTCCTCCGCTCCCCGTTTCCTTTTTCTTTCTCAACGAAGAATTACCCTAATCCATGTTCCTCTGCGTGCCTGCGACGGCGTCGGCGAGGCCCTGCGTGGCCGCCAGCTGCGGCTCCTCCGCAAGGCCTCCTTCAAGGCTGCAACTGTATACCACGATGCCTGAAACGCCTTCACGCGAACGATGCCTGAAACGCCTTCTCGCGCTTGTGGCCCAGGGAGGTTCGTCCAGGACACGACAAAGTACGTCGTCACGAACGACCTCACCATCATCACGCCCATGCACATCCAAGTCTCAAGCGTCGCGTCTGCAAAATCAATATGGAGACAGGCCATATACTAATTAAGATCCGGCCGTTGCATGGTCGCCTGTGATGCTTCTCACATCTGCTCCGCCAGGCAAGCAGTGCTGAAGCAGCCATCCAAGCCTCCCGTGCCTCAAGAGGTGAATATAGTGCAAGCTAGATAGTTCAGTGTTTATGTACTTGTTCATATGAGAAATTGTAAAATCCATAGATAAAATAATATTGTATCCCTAAATTATAAAACCAATCGTGCAGATTTCAAATCAATCCATCAATTCTGAAAATTTTTAGGTTAAAATACACACCTTTGACAACTATTTTGAGTCTTATTCGATATTTAAAGTTCCATTAGAATCGAGAAAGCAAGGGAAAAATTATGTGGGTTCTAACTAAATAAATGTTTATGTATACTTTTTATGTAAGTTTCAGTCGAACCATATTTTCTTTTTAATTAATGTAGTCAAAGAAGAGAGAGAAAAATAAGAGGTAGCCTTGGGAATATTCCAAAATTACTACGGGTACATAATCTTGACTTTTCTAAAATGTATACTCATATTAAGAGTGTTATTCAGTAGTATTTCAATGTTTAGCATCAAATAGCTAATGGAGTCATAACAATCTAAATACCAGTTGTCCTAAGCATTTTTTGTTGGAGATTTTCAATAATAGATAGATTATTAAGCAAGTTGTTAAGTTTGTCTCATCATGCTGATACATATACCATATGCCTTTTGTCATGTTCGGTCATTTTTGCTAAAATACCATCAGATCACTTGGTGTTGCTCAAAAGGATCATGTAATAGCGATATTAACATGAACATGCTGGTATGCCTTTGCCGTCTCTTTTTTCTTCTTATCTAACATTAACCAATGGATATGAGGATTGTAGATTTGGACATTTTAAGAATCCTTAATTTCTTTGGTTTATTTCATTGAGTTTTCTATGCTATGTGTGGGTTCACTAATTTGGGAACATCAATAACACACAGTCTACTTTGTTTAAAAAACACACACTATACTACCCTCACTCAGATTTAATAGTAGATCAACTCATCTATGACAGATGATAAAATTCAATAATATAATTGATGTAGGATTGGAAGTAATTCATTAATTACTAAAATTTTTTAATTCTATCATATCAATATGACAATTTCCTTCTATAAAATCATGGTATTTTTTAAATCCTTCATGTAGGATGCTATCCAATATCAAAGGGAGATTCTTGTGGCTGGTTATGAATTTCTTAGCATTTATGGGTATTCATCGATTTGGTTTTAGTATTCTATACTCTATATCATTTGAATTAATTTCTAATTCTTCATTGATTTGGCCTAGCAAATTATTGACAATTACTTTGTTGTCTTATAACTGAAGAATCGTGCGAATCGGTCATCTATATGATATATAGGAACTATCTTCTGAATAATTTTAAAAATGTTCAACTCTATAAAAAGTATGTTTATCAAACACGTGTGTCGCACGTAGATGCCGGCGGCTGTGCTATTCAAAATTCACTTTTAAAGAAATTATTTTTTATTTTAATTTAAAATACTGTTTTTAAAAGGCACGTGTGTGTCGCACTATACTATAAAAGAGCGAAGAAATTAGAAATAGCTCGTCACCTAAAATATTATACCCACCATATGTCTTGACCCTTGGATGTAACTTAAGATCTCGATCTAAGGGATATTATGCCTCCTTATTTTCTAACAAGTGGGCCATCCTGTAAGATGTAAGATTTGTTTGCGTTTTGCTATACAATTCGGTCCCCGGCGCTTTATTTTTTTCACCTAGACAATTCATACCCACCTGTGCCCCACATAATGAAACACGTTCAACATCAATAGATGAGACATGTTTTTTCTCATAAACCAACATACCTACGGCATACGGAAAGAGGAAGAGTCCGGATGCATTACGCATGGACAAAAGGATCATACCGCAAACATCAAGTACATCATGCGTAAACCATTGAAGAAACCCCGTGTACACCCCAACCGAGTGCATCACTTCTTGCCCGGCTGGTATCTAGAGTTAGTTTATAGGAAATTCAAATATATATATATATGCAAGCACATGTTCGGTTAGGTACTTAGGTGTCCTGTTTCGTATACATTCCCGACAAGGTAGCAGCATCGTATTTAGGGAAGTCAATTAGAATGAAAACAAAAATAATATTGCAACGTTAATCGGGTAGATAAGAATTAGATCATGCCTCAAAAAATTCAAGCACAATATTTCCCCCTTCACTTAAATATCCTGCTTTCATAAGCCCATTATTGAAATGGCTCCTCTCTAGCTCCGGTTCTGGCTCTTTTGGAGGAGCCTATGAAACATTTTCTGAGAGGAGCGTTTTTTCAATTAGATTAAGAGGAGCCGAAGCCAGTTCCAGGAGCCATGCTATCAACACGAGCCATATAAAAAGTTGGATAAGATAGCGACAATAAAATCCATTTAAAAAGGTGTCAAGTGAAAGTGCAACTATATATGCAGGTGAGGCTTCCTAATGAACAAACGACTTGACCTTCTTCCTACATGACTCGATCAAATCAAGATCAATTAAATATTTTCAACACGTGCGTGTCGCACGTGCATAATAGGCTTTAATATAAAATTGGAAAGGATTTATAGCATGAAAGTTCTAGAAGACCAATTTGTCATCTGTTTGATGGTACTGCAGTTCTTTTCTAGAGAGAGGTCCCCATTTGATATGTCGTCAGTTGGTTGCATTTTATTGTAAAACAACCGGACTATCCAAGAAGGAAAGGAAGACTCTAAGAAAAGGAAGACTAGAAGTTCTACTCCTTGTCCGGTTGCTTGTGGGCTCTTACCAAAACTCTAGGCTTAGTTTGGAGTATATATATCGAAGGAACACCCCATTGTAATACATCGATTTGAGGAATAAAGAGAAACTCCACCTATATTGTCTCTTGTCTACTTTCTTCTTGTTCTTGTGTGCTTGTCGTGAGAGATGTGAGAGGGAGAAGATCCGATCGGTGACGACGTGTTTCGCAACACGCTATCAGCACGACTGCTCTTCGTCGACTACGCCGGAGGAGTCCCCATCAAGTTCGACGCTGGTGATCTCGCCGTCCTCGCCACGGATCTGCACCGACTCGTCATCAAGCAGGCATGTCTACGACCATGCCTAATGCCCTACGCGGTATGTATCTACTGGTAATTGCCCTACGCGGCAAGTGGAGTAGATCAATTGGCATCATACAAACACAAGGTATAAATTGTTGGATTGTAGATTGGATTTGTGCTACGGTCGTCGAGCCGAATTTTTTTAAATCTACTATTTGATTGGCCACGAAGGCCTATAACTGTCTTCGGCACCCCACCCGAACGTGACCTCGAGGCAATGTATTCCCGTTGATTGAAAAAAAAGGGGCAATAATATTGATTAGAATCTAATCTGTAAGTAAACATGCATATGAACAGAAGCATGTATCTATGCACGAATTACATGGATCGACATACTACAGGTTAAGATCAAATTCTGCATGTGAAAACCAAGTCACTCCAATGTCCACGCGGCTGTATCGCGCTAAGGCAAATTAGGGTCCTGCAGTAACAACCACTAGCTCGCGTAACCCTGAATGGTTAACGCATAATTTGAGCACCGATCAGGGAGGATTTTTTTTTTAAAAAAACGCCAAGCCTGTCTGTTTCACAGCAGAACAACCGCCGGCATGCAGCCTCGGCATATCCCGTTGGCCATCGTTATGATCAACCTGCACTCCATTGCCCCCTTGCATTGCGACTTGCAGTCGAATTGCAAAGGCCCGCATGCCTTTACCCCTTCCAATCTCCATGATGGCCTGGAGCCGAGTTTCCCATTGAAGTCTCGAATTCTGCCCGTAGACGAAATCCTGCTGCCAGAAGCCGCATCCACATCTGCATCTAAATTACCGAGTTCGAATCTGTGTCCAGCTCACAGCAAAAAAATCAAGTCCCATCTGCATCTCACGGCCTGTAGTCGTGCGCAGCCTGAAGACAAATCCGTTCCTGCCTGTAGCCAGATCGACGTTGGATCCACTTGAAACCGATCCACTCTGGCACCCATTGGCGCCACGCCGAACTCGCCTGCAGCGTCCAGCCCGCCGCAGCCTGCAGCGCCGAGCCCCACCCGCCACCCATAGCCGTGTTGCCGCGAGCAAATAAAACTTGCAGTTTAAACCTTAGACTTTTGAAGAAATTAGGTTATCATATTTTCTTGCAGAAAATACCTCGGATTAATTGGTTTTTGTTGCGGATGAAGTTTTTAATGCATGCCACGTGTGTGTCCTTTATGAAGAAGCCCGCTATCAAAGTGATAGACGAACTGAATTCCACACGTGGAGAAGTTCGACCAGACGTCATTCTTCACCTGATTTAGTCGTCTCTGCCCGTATGCAGTCGAAAATCACCTTATCTGGGTATTTTGAATATTTTCTAGCAGAAAACATCTCGGGGAGTTGGTTGTTTGCGGAGGATTAAGAAATTTTGTATTATTTACCTGTCTGTACCTTCTGTAAATATATATTTATATTATTTGTTTACTTTTTTTATGACATAATATATTTGTTATATTTGTGCATAAATTCAGTAAAATAAAGCCTTTAATCATAGAAACATGGTTTTTAGGTGTATGAGCTCTCTAAATTTTGAAACCCCTTTGAGACTCATATTTTTTTCTATAATGTTTAGTGGATATAATTCTGAAAATTTTGAACCATTAATTATCGAAGTGGCTAGAAATTTACCTTTAATCATAGAAAATGATTTTAGGTTTATGACCTCTCTCAATCCTGAAGAACCTTAGACATGTTACCCCTGAGAGTGTCATATTTATTTTTTTCTATCTAGGAAATTATAAAAATTATCTATTGAATAGATTAACCAACCTTAACTAATTTTGCAGTTATTTTCATGCATTTAAACACATGAAGTGTGTTTGTAACTATTGCATGAATAATGTAGGATGCGACATGAAGTCCATTATTTCTGGTTTAAGCCTAACACCGCATGTAATTTCTAGAAGAAATGCTATATAAATCTGAATGTTATTTTAGCTCATCAAAATTTACCTCCCAATATGACATCATGATTTTACAATAGCAGTAAATTCATAAGAAGTATGTCTACTATTTGAGTTCATATATATAACTTGAAGTTATGCAAATGTAATGTGTTTTCTTGAAGAAACATATATTTTGCCATATGTGCATTTTTGTAATTCAAGAAGAATGGGCACAAAGTCAATATAGAAAATATTTATGCAATTAGAAATTGTATAACTATAAAGTGGAAGAAAATAAAATATATTCCAGAAGTAATGTTGGTCTCAGGGGGAGATGAATTGAAACAATGAAGTTTTTATACTCATACATAACCTATAAATTAAAATTCCTACATAAGTTGCATTATTGTGAAATTCTTGTAGAATTAGGTTATGCTCATGAAGAGCAAGCACTTACATTTTGCTTTAAAAAGCTGGTAGCTTAGCATTTGTCTAAGAATCTTTTCTAGAATAGAAGGGCAAACCGAACATATTGGTGTTTCTTACCTCTATATAGGTTTTTCTCACCTTATCTTATTCTCATTTGCTTGTAATAATTTTTATCTGTAGTAATAACTTTAATCCCATGAAATAAATAAAGCATTACATGCTGAATATTGTAAATAATTGCTTCGAATTGTCTATTTGATAATCATCTGAAATGATTTATCCACCCAGTCTCAAGTAACCATGTAGATTGCATTTATTGTGCATTGTTACCATGCAGGTAGATGGAAAATGAATTTCCATAAAGCACATAAGCGGTAATATTCATGCTTTTAATTGAACCTAGAAGATTCAATTGAGCATGAAATTGTTTATTACTCAATTACGTACTGAATACATAAGCCCTCTAACTTGAAGTTTATTCTACCCAAGTCACATTATTGTACACTGAATGGTACAACTATATGGATCTTATACCATATTTTGTATACTAGCAGTATAATTTAATTCTATGGAATATTGAAATAGTTCATAGATCATGCTTGAAGCATAACATCACCTGAAGTGCAATTACAATATGAAAAGGGGAGAAATTGGAGGCATAGAGACATATGAAGAATATGGATAAAATTGAAAAATCTAATAGGCATATCCCTAATCTTGTAGCATTGTTGGTTTTAGAGCTGCATCCTGTTAGATTGATGGACAAACCAACGCGCAAGTCAGCCCGTAGCTCTGCGCATAGCCTCTATAATCCATATATACCACTATGTCACTAAGAATGACTAGTTAATAGTATTTTTCACACTAATACGAGAACCTGCATGTTACTCCATTAATCAGTAGCTTTTGCACGGGTATTATATTAAAATTCCGCATCACGTTGGCTAGAAGCCACAATACTATTGTTTTTAATGTATTCGCCCGCATGCTGTACATACTCAAGCTTCTCCTGTTGAGTAGTAGCCCTTGATGTAGAGATGGTAAGCAACCCATCACAACACTATCAATCAGCTTGCATGCTGACCCAATTTGTGCATACATGAAGATGCATAATATGACTAGAAGTCATCAATTTATCTCTTATCAAGCAGGTTGAGATTAGAGGGAGCAAACCGATTTGAAATCGCTCAATAGTGATTATATCAAATCAATTAGAAATTGATTGACCCAATTAGAATGGGTTTGCAAACAAATAGAATATGGACCAGTTAGTCCATTATGTGGAAAACTATTTCGTATTTATGGGTTCAAAAATTTTAAGGCATATGGGAAATCTTGTATTAATAAGCAATTAAAAAAAAATTTCATGTAGATTTATGTTGCAAAACTATAAACTTGAAGTTTATTTATCTAAATTATTTTACGTATATGGTATGAGTTGAGATCAAATTATTTAGGCTTAATAAATAAGAAGCTAGACATTAAAAATAGTCTGGTAGACTTTTAGAATTGCAAATTTGTTGGTATGCAGAATATACCAAATTACATAATATATAAATAAAGTCTAGCTCATTGTATAACAAATAACCCTTAAATTTTAAATTTAAGTGCGTGAAAATATTTAATTTCATCATTTTAGCATATATAAATGAGCAGCAACTTGAAGTTGGAGAAATATGGATCTGATTTTCCACTATGGAAAGCTCAAGGGGATATAATTGAAACTATGCTATTTTTTTATGAAGATGTAATACTGGCATTAGGAGCCTATAAGAATGCCTTGTATTCAACGGAAAAATTGTCTTCATAAAATATTCTTGGAAGCTTGAAGTGGGAATATAAACACGCACTAAATCATACTGCATGAAGCGGAGAATAATGCCAGAAATTTTAAATGTGAGGAAGTCAATGAAGGGCACTACCTGATGTGGAAATACACTTGAAGTGAAACTTCTTGAAGGATTTAATCCTAGTGAGAATGTGCACATAATGTATACTCACAAATGGGAAGTCAAAAATTAGGAGAAATAACCTGAAGTTACTAACCAGAAGTTAAGTTTACTTGTAGTAAACATAATGCTATGTGTGGTATATCCTGGGTATTTAATAGTATACACACCATGGCAAATGACTTGATCATTAATTCAAAAATCTATGGGGACCTTTGTTGGCTTTGGATCAAATGAACTCGTCATACAAAATTTAATGAAATCCTCATAGAACTCCTGAAAGAAGACCGTCAAGGTCACATACCTCACAAATTAAGAAATGTTCATCATGAGGATGAATGCCTAACACTACAAAGTCTGGCGCACTATTTTATATTGGGATGGCAGATACTATTTGACTATATTATAGTCTTATCCTGAAGATATGGGAGAAAAAGAATGAATGTCGGTAACATTACCTCTAATATTCTGAACAAATCTCTAATGAGAATATGGATCCATTATCAAAGTCCATGGCAGGTTGCATGAAACACTCATATTGGGTCAATGAATGAATGAAATTGAGGTTAAACCATGAAGAAAAATTTGAACCCGCATGTTCAATTAGATTAATCATTATGAAATAATGATATGGTGAAATGCAATGGTTTATAGGTCTTTTAAATAAATAACAAACTCCCATTATATATGAATGAATATTCTGTTACTTATCTAGCAAATGCAAAAGAAAGCAAAAATGAATATGCAGTTAATTAGTGGATTTTGAAAATCTATTAGAAGTGATCCTTGAAGGACTTATTATTCCTCGAAGGAATTAAAATATTAGTAAATAGAAATTGAATCTCATACCAAGTATTAAATGTCTAAGGTAGATAATATTTTTGAATGAATATTAAAATCTCTAGAAGAGCTAAATCCTAGAAGGAAATAAAATCATAGAATGATTTATTATGAATAACACTTTTCAAATAAATAGTTCATAGAAGAACTTAAATTAAAAAGGATCGTGTGAATCACTTCTCCAATACATGAGAAAATTGAATATAGTGAGAAATCATATGGTTCAGAATGTACCATTTACGCAGATGCAAGTGCATATGTAGCTATATTGTATTGATAGCATGTATTCTCACATACCACAGAAGGTATATTGGTGATTGGCAAATTGAATTATCCCCTCAATTGCCAAACTGTAGACTGATTATCTATAGTGGATTAAGTCAATCTATGAAGATCTACCGAATAGATCATTGGTTATAAACTAGAATCCACATAGATAGAGTTGCTGTTATTTCAAACTGAAATATTGAAGTTTGAAATCAAATATCTAGAAGATATGCAAATTGAAATTTATTAGCCCCATATTCCTCCTCGATAGGATAAAATTTTTATTTTGTATTACACAATTAATAAGTGGTTAATAATGCTTGAAGCATTGCTCCTTATCATATTTAAGTCTTTGAAGGACTAATATTGTACTCATACACATCCATGTAGAATGTAACTAAGATATTTTTTTGAACATTGAAGTTCAAAAGATGTCATCATGAGGGGGAGCACATTTTTCATCATGTTATTACCTAGAAGGATCAACTTGATATATTTTTTAAATTTACCATGAAGGTGTACCACTTGATTATTTAAGATCATGAAGATCATTAGTGCACAAAAATCGAAGTTCATGCATAAATCTTGAAGATTCATCACTATTAAAGAAGAATAGAATATAGAATTGTGTATAAATCTCATATGAGGTTTTTGATGAGGAAACATGTGCAATACAAATTGCGGTTGATATGTACTCTTTTCTCCGAGAACCGTTTTTCTCATTGGGTTTTAGGATGGAGTTTTTGATGAGGCATATACATTCGCTGTAACGCCCAAGATGGAAAGGAAGACTAGAAGTCCTACTCCTTGTCCGATTGCTTGTGGGCTCTTACCAAAACTCTAGGCTTAGTTAGGAGTATATATATCGGAGGAACACCCCATTGTAATACATCGATTTGAGGAATAAAGAGAAGCTCCACCTATATTGTCTCTTGTCTACTTTCTACTTGTTCTTGTGTGCTTGTCGTGAGAGGCGTGAGAGGGAGAAGATCCGACCGTTGACGATGTGTTTCACAACACATTTTTCTAAAATGGTGAACCGTAAGCCACTTGGTGATTCGGGGTTTGTTGAGCTGTAAGATTTTCATGTCTCTTTTTAAAAGTGTTAAGTTCCTTTAATTCACTTTGTAGCAAAGGAATAGGGTTTGAGGTTGCCGGTGGGGATGGAATAGATAAGTTTGGGTTCTTCTTTTTTGTTTGTCTATGTAGATAATTCAGCATTACTATGGTTGGCAACATTACTATGACTTTAGATCTAGCTTCAATATTCGCGTTGAATTCAAACATTCTTTTGCCATGGGATTAGAAAAGGAAAGGCAAATCTACATTGTTTATCATAAAAAATGTATATAATCTGAATTGGTATTAATTGTGTACCTTGGCCAATGGCCATAGTGTAGTTTGTATTTCAAACAGGCCATTTATCGCTCAACGAGGAATTTGTACATCTTTTAGCTTTACTTAAATAAAGAGTGTAATTTTCATCATCCGATAGACAAAGTAGATTGTTGCATAGCTGCACCGAAAATAAGGGGTGGTATTTGTATAGATGTTCTCCACTTTGCTTATTTCAACAAATTGCTATTGATTTGTAATGTTGGAGCTTCCATCCTTTTTCTTCGCATTATATACATGTGCTATGCTAGTCAATAGTGGATTATCTTTGCACATCAGGAAACATCTCAAATTTACAGTGTTGTGTCTTGAGCCCACGTTTTCCTAAATGGTAAACACTAGGCGGTGACCCCCTTCGCTTAGCGTTTAGCCTTGTTTAGACGCCCGTGTAGACGCGGCGTCTAAACGGATTAAACGGTTTTTGTAATCGTAGCAAGATTTCAGTAGTTTTATGCATTTATAAATGTCAATTTTACATGTAACAAAGAATATTTTACACATACCTTGCACAATTTGAGTTTCTCAATTTGCATTACTCCATGTCCACTCCCTTGACTCCATAGAAACTATGTACATGTAGGAGAAAATAAATATTGTTAGACAAAGGAGTCACAGGTATAAGTATTTAGCTATTTGCAAACTAAAGTAACATGCAGCCAATAGGCAAATAGTTCACACAAATAGACAAATAGTTCACAAATGGTTCACAAACAGCTCAATAAATGGTTCACAAACAGCCAACACACAACATAGTTCTCACAACTCACAAGGCACAAATAGGATAGCATTACACAAATAGTTCACACATAATTGAAAAATAAAACAAGGCCATTGTCTCATCATATCAAATGACTTGGAGCAGCTCAATCGTCACTAGTATCAGCCCCCTCCTCTGCCTCATAGCCTTCTTTGTGACCACATCTTCTTGGTCGGATTCAAACTCAATTTCTTCCTCGGCCCATAGGATCATCCTCCTCAGTTCAGATTGTATGTCATCTTCAATCTCTCTTGGCTGATTTAGTCTTGCACTTCTACAAGTAGAGTGACCTCCTCGACACCACAAGTTTACGCAATTAGTCAGCCATGTCACCATAATAAGATCAACATCGCTGATTTCCTCCTCTTCTCCACCTTCCACAGTCCATCCTTGTGCACATGTTGCATCAGTAGCTAGTAGGGGATCCACCATTTTGTTCTTCTTAGCCTTATCTTTCTTACGTGCATGGAGAGCATTGAATCGAACAAAGACAAGTTGCTCAAGCCTCTCACTAGTGAGCTTGTTCCTTCTTTTAGTATGAATCTACGAAATAAAAAAAAAATCAGATTGTGAAAGGAGTGTTTACAAACATAGAATTTGAGAATTTAAAGCTCTTCTTTAGGATGCTTACCCCCTCATGGCAGCTCAATTTCTCTCACAATCTGATGCACTAGAAGTCAAGGATAGAATTCTGATTGCCATCTTTTGTAGTGCTGGTACTTGTGTTCCATAGTTTCCCCACCATTTGGCTGCAAAAAAATGTTAGAAAGAAACAAAAAAATTATTGCAACTTACAGCCAGCCTAGAAACTTGCATAACCGATATAAATTGTAGATAGCATACCAGGAACCATGTCAAAGTTCTTACGACCAGCAGCCATGGTTTTCCAAAATGACCAACTCGGTCTTTGAACTTGTGCACCTCATCATTCAAGACATGTTCTTGTTTTTCGTAGTCACCATGGTAGAATGTTTCAACAAATGACATAAACCCATCCATGACCTCCTCAGATTCAAAGATGGAGTCATCATTGTAGCTGTAATAGGGGTTCAAGAAGTAAGCAGCCTTTTGTGAAGAGGACAGTCCAGCCTATTTTTCATCTTCACATCCATGATTTCCATGATTGAATTATACAAAGTTGCTGCCCCAGGAATGTTTCCAATAGCCACCTTGATGGCTGTCCCGACTTTAAGGAGTTCTCCATAAAGAAATGCCATTGATGGCTTCAAGGCCCCCCCATCAACCATCCGAAGTACTTTCACCAACGTTCAAATACCCCTCAAGCAAAGTGCAAATGTAATTCCAAAAAACTTGGCTTCACCAATGTGGCTGTGGCTTTGCACTCCTTTTGTAGTCTTGACATGGCTTATCATCTCCCACTCGTCACTTTGAGACATCTTCCTTAGCTCCTCCTTCTTTTTCATACAAAACTCTGCAAGGTGAGAAAGTTGGATGCAAATCTATTCACTCCGGCCTAATAATCTCTCTTTTCTTTGTAAACTTTCTCATCAATGCCAACGTCCCTATGGTGTGCATAAATGAAGATTGTCAATGCCTTTGCTTGTTCAATTGTGGTCTTAAACTTCTTCATCTTTCCCATTCCTTCAAGCATCAAATTGATTGTGTGAGTTGCACATGAAGTCCAAAATATGTTAGGTGTAACACCCGGTTTTATGAACAAAACCAGATGAAGCCATATGTGAGCCCCGAGTCAAATCTCACATATAGTTTACAAATGAATGGTAATCAATTCACAATGCTTAAAAATATAACGAATATAATATAAAACAAATAACCTCAGCTAGCGCACAAATCGGAAAGACTCTTCAATCTTCGGTGTAGGCTCCACAGGACCGACCGACCGGTTGATCACAAGCCTAACTTCCTCCCGAGGTGGGGTGAAATAGCAAGGGGTGAGTCCATGTCGAACTCCGCAAGTATAACCAGGGGGTTATGAAGGCTCGTAAGTTTCCATTAATTTTAATCTGGGTTGCTTTTTAGAGTGGGTCAAGTTTTAAGCTTAAGCAAGAAAGGAATCCCAAACCCATTATTCACTCTTGTGGACAGATATCATCATCAATTTAATATCATCAATCAAGAAAAACACACAATTCTAATCCATTGGTGTTCCAAGGCCGCTTCATGACCTGAACACGGCCGACATGTCAGTTTAATTAACTCTCAAGCAGAGGTGTACACTTCCACTACGGGTCATGGTTTCCATCGAGTAGGTTTGCAACCCCCAACCAAATGAAGACCATATAAAGTCGCTCAAAAACCCTCCTAACAATATTGAATGGCCAACAGAGCTACAACCCCGTTTCTCCCAATTACGCAAACCACCAACAAAGCTAGGTAAAACCCTTGAGCAACTAAAGTCAGAGCCATGTGACCCCATAGTCTGATCTGATATCCCTGGATATCCACGAATGGATTAAGTCCTTATGGAGAGCTAAGAGCTTCATAAATAACAACACAAGCTCTTTTCGCCCTATGTACCATGGCATCATCAACTATTTATCACAATTTAATCCATAAAGCAATAAGTAAATGTTTGTTGGTTGAGCGCTAGCAATTACTACCCAATGCATAACCCATAGGAGTCAAGGACCAAGTAATCAAGTCTAGGTAAATCCTTAGTGGCAAACAAGGAGGACACATGCATCATGAATTGTTAATTAAGGTGAATAGGACATCAAGGATGATCCCAAGCTATACTTGCCTCAAATACAATTCTTCATCAAGTCCAAAGCTCCAAGAGAAATCCTTCTTGATCATCAACCTCTTCTAGATCAAACAACGCAAAAGCTTACCGTCTACTCGATTCCAATCAAAGAACACACAAAACATATAGGGCCAATCATGCATAACAAACAAGGCTATAATTAGAACAATACACCAACAGTGGAAAATCAGTTTGAAAAGCTTATAAAACTATTCTACAGGTCACTACGATCACATCAGACGTAAAGATCACCGAAATCGAGCTAAAACGGCGTAGTTATGAATTTTACAAGTTTACTAGTAATAAAATAATAAACTAAATAATAATTCGAAATTTAAAAGTTCAAAAACCTAACTAGCAGTGATACTAACATATAGATTACGAAATTACGAATCTAACGAAAGTTGAACGGTTCAAATCGGATTCAAAACGAGAAAGATATGAAGATTTGAATTAGAGTGGTAGTTCTGTAATTAGACTGATTTCGAAATAAAAAGATAAATCCAATCTGATTTTGATTGCTGCATAGTCTTCGTGCTAGATACTGGAGGAGCTAGCAAAATTCTGATGAAGGGAAACAATATATGGCTTTTGATGATTGGATGGATATGAGTATTTTCCTTGTATTTCTAGATTTATTCTTGTAAAGGAAAACGGCAAGAAAACGTACTTTATGTCATCATGATGTCACGGAGTTAGCAAAGGTGACATCATCAAGCTAAGCAAGCTAAGAAGGAGGCCATGCAGGCTGACGTGCAGTTCATCTACCAGTGAAAGATGGCGACGACGTACGGAACTACGAAAGGCATGGAACCATATGAATTAATAAGACACAACGAGATTGGGTTTCAAAGATGTGCTCACCATCATCGGCACAGGAGCGACGGCAACTATTACTATTAGTTGCTCGGATGCAACAGCTAGGGCACAACGACGGCTGCTGCTTGGCTTGGCGGACAGCGGCAAAAGTCGGCGAGATGACGGCTGCGAGGGCGAGTACCAGGCCACGAACTCGGCGAATTGCTCCAGCGCGAGTTTAGGGTTGCTGGGGCTGCTGTTCGTGTGTAGATGGGAACAGGGAAGCAGCACGCGAGGTCAACTTATATAGGGCTGGGCACGTACGCATACAAGGAAAGGATACCGGAATGTGCAGAGTCTGCTGCCGCGATGGAGTCCAATTCGAACGAATAGAGGAAAAGGAAATAAAGGAAGCGTGGCTCCAGTTCGAGTACGAGTCGAACTCAAATGAAGAACGCGACGCTGACTTGGGCTGGGATAACTGCGAGATCATCAGGGCTGACTTGGGCTGAATTGGAAAAAAGAAATAGAGAGGAAAAGAAAAACACCTTTTCTTTTATTTGAGCTCTTTTCAAATAGATTTTCACAAAGGATTTGAAATCGTTTTTTAATTTCAGCCAAAACCAATCATCACAAAATAAATCCAAATGCACCAGCATGAATGCACAACCATGTTTCTAAACCCTATATTAAATTTTAATTTAATGAAAAATATATTATTTACCTATATTTAATGAGCACAAAAATACATAAATAAATCATTTTATTCTATTTTTTCAAAAGAGGCAAAATTTGGGGTGTTACAAATCTACCCCCCTTAAGATGAATCTCGTCCCGAGATTCGAAGATAAAGATCGAAGAAATTGAGATATTCCGCCTACGAATCTTTGTCACTCACTCGAATATTTCCATTTTCTTGGTAAGGGTTCCTCTTATTTTGTGTGCCTTTTAATCTTTGTCCGAATAACATGCTTGCTTATTCCAAGACTTTGGCAGGCACTCAACATAACTCTCGGCTAACTCCATACCAACTCTCTATTAACTTTCAACTATTAGGCCACTTCACTAGAACTAACTTACTCTTCACACCCACTCTGTTCATACTTCAAAGTGAACTTACTAATTACCAACTTTATAGAACTAATGACATTACTTGGGTTCCACTCATAGCCTGATCTTAGTGTCATTCAAATCCTCTAGGCGTAACTATCTTTTACTAGCTAAGATATTGAAAACAATATTTTCCTCACCTTGTTAACATACTTCCACGTCATGTGTCTGTGTTCACTTCAATCCAATGCTAATGTCACATGCTTAAAACTAACTTAGTGAAGAAGTACTTTGTGTATCTTTTATCCCTAAGTAGACTATTCATCCAACTTTAAACATTAGTGACCTTTTTGCTCAAGTTAAGTCGCTCAAACTTTGGATCCAAATTTTTAGCTTGTGGTGTCATCCAAATCTTCTTAGCACAACTCTTCTTTGCTAAGGGCATCAGTAATGACTTTACAACTCTAGGTAGTAGAACCTTTTTCAAGATATCGCTCTTGATTAGCCCAATCCACCTAGAACATGCATCTCAAATCCAACTTAGTAATCCTATGAATGCTTACAATCCACGTAGACATCACTGTTAAAACCATGTAACTGTTGCACTAAGGACCAATAGGATAGTACCTCCGGATCCAATGCTTCACTAGTCGACTTGACATCCAAACACACTTAATATCTTCTCTTGTAGTACCATCTGGAGAGACTTAGCCAAACCTTCCTTCAACCTCCACTAGAACCACATCATTCCAAGGAAACACTCTTGCATTCTTAAACTACTTCAACTCAACACCTCTCTCTAGAGTTCTCCATGCAATTCATCATAGAAACTGTAGAGAAGTCCAACATGCAACACATTCCTATGTCATTATTACTAACTTATCTTGAATTATAAGTTGAACTCTAAAGTGTTGTGATAGCTTGAGACATAATCCAATCATGTCAAGCACACAAGCTCCTTGTAGACGATCCATCCGTCATCAACCTTGAGTGAAAGATGCATGTGCTCAATGTTGACATCTCAACCATAAGATAGCTAATCCTCTCGGGTGAAGATCTAGAATGTATAAAACCTTCATGCTCGTAAATTCTTCAAGTGGCTACCCCTTAAGAAAAGATTACTAGGGGACCAGCAAAGGTAGCTTAAACATTCTCCTCAGTGAGTCATCCATCTTAATGGTCTGCTGACCTCCAAGAGAAATTTAGATGCATAAGCAAGAACAAGAAATCTGAAATTTCTCGCGAGCAGAAAACAGCAGCTCAGTAAAACACCTCTAACTTCTCTTCTGTAAATCCGATGAAGTTGTACTTTATACCGTTGGAAAGCTGATGAAATCCTCTACAACTTCCTTATAGAAGATTTTTCCAAATTAAGCACTTATATTGGTCGAAAATAGCACGCAACCGAATCTGTTCCAGATTTCTAACAGCGCAGTTGCATCATCTTGTGATTTTCATAACTCTCAAACCAGACAGGATATGAAGGTTATTCTTGCGCTCCGATAGAGATATGGAAGTCTACTTTTGTCCAGAATTATTCCATAAAATTTTTTTTGTGGTCCAAGGGCAGAGGTATAAGCCAAGGAAGACAGGATGCTCCAAAAAAGACAGGACATGGCAGGAACAAGAAAACCAACCCGGTTATTTATTACACTAAACCTTATACCTTAGGCCTATGAACTAAATGAACTTGTGGACAAACCAACAAGATCATTGCACTCAATACAAAGATCCAAAACAAACATATGCATAATAACAACTCAACAAAGCAATATAGTTGCACAAACCAAACAATGACTCAACTTTTCTCTACTAACGTTTTGTTGCATAGGGGGCATAAACTCCTACTTAAACACGGTGTGATTGCAGCGACATCCAGGATAACAACTTTTACGTGTGGATGTGCAAAACACGTTCTCCACTTCATTGATCCATGGTAGTCTAGCATGACTTCTCCACTCATCAATCTCATCAAGAGCTTCGTCATGATGTTCCTTACTTCGCCAACTCTAGTTAACTATCTTCCAAATTCCGATGGAGGACTTGGATTGTTAAGGTCATCTCCTTTATTTGCTAATCTTGCTCTATATACGATCATCCATAATTACTTGGTAGACGTCTAGGGAAATACTCTTACTTGTCATCCTTCATCCCTTCCTAGTGTTTCCCAAGATATTCCCAAAAGAGCTTGATGAACAACCTCAGATATCACGACATTCTTGTCGAGACGATCAGCGACAACCGAGTGAATGGATTCCACCAGTTGTGAACTGATAAACATATCCCTCCTTCTGATGTGTGCTTCTTTTGATCCAGTGACTCTTATACTTAGGATGTCCACTTAGTTCATCTATACCCCACTTGAGCATGTTGATCCGGGTACGGGTCTTGCAATATATGCTCCAACCGAGGATGAAAGAAAGAAAAAAGACGTCCAATTCTAACTAGGCTTATGTCCCTACAACAAGACGGAGCTGATACCAACTTGTAACACCCGGTTTTATGAACAAAACCAGATGAAGCCATATGTGAGCCCTGGAGTCAAATCTCACATATAGTTTACAAATGAATGGTAATCAATTCACAATGCTTAAAATATAACGAATATAATATAAAAACAAATAACCTCAGCTAGCGTACAACGGAAAGACTCTTCAATCTTCTGGTGTAGGCTCCACGAGGGACCGACCGACCGGTTGATCACAAGCCTAACTTCCTCCTGAGGTGGGGTGAAATAGCAAGGGTGAGTCCATGTCGAACTCCGCAAGTATAACCAGGGGTTATGAAGGCTCAGAAGCTGACACTGTTTTAACTGCGGTTGCTTTTAGAGTGGGTCAAGTTTTAAGCTTAAGCAAGAAAGGAATCCCAAACCCATTATTCACTCTTGTGGACAGATATCATCATCAATTTAATATCATCGATGACAAGAAACACACAATTCTAATCCATTGGTGTTCCAAGGCCGTTCATGACCGCGAACACGGCTGACATGTCAGTTTAATTAACTCTACGCAGAGGTGTACACTTTCACTACGGGTCATGGTTTCCATCAGAGTAGGTTTGCAACCCCCTAACCAAATGAAGACCATATAAAGTCGCTCAAAAACCCTCCTAACAATATTGAATGGCCAACGAGCTACAACCCGTTTCTCCCAATTACGGCAAAACCACCAACAAAGCTAGGTAAAACCCTTGAGCAACTAAAGTCGAGCCATGTGACCCCCATAGCTGATCTTTGTATATCCCGGATATCCACGAATGGATTAAGTCCTTATGGAGAGCTAAGAGCTTCATAAATAACAACACAAGCTCTTTCGCCCTATGTACCATGGCATCATCAACTATTTATCACAATTTAATCCATAAAGCAATAAGTAAATGTTTGTTGGTTGAGCGCTAGCAATTACTACCCAATGCATAACCCATAGGAGTCAAGGACCAAGTAATCAAGTCTAGGTAAATCCTTAGTGGCAAACAAGGAGGACACATGCATCATGAATTGTTAATTAAGGTGAATAGGACATCAAGGATGATCCCAAGCTATACTTGCCTCAAATACAATTCTTCATCAAGTCCAAAGCTCCAAGAGAAATCCTTCTTGATCATCAACCTCTTCTAGATCAGCAACGCAAAAGCTTACCGCCTACTCGATTCCAATCAAAGAACACACAAACATATAGGGCCAATCATGCATAACAAACAAGGCTATAATTAGAACAATACACCAACAGTGGAAAATCAGTTTGAAAAGCTTATAAAACTATTCTACAGGTCACTACGATCACACAGACGTAAAGATCACCGAAATCGGAGCTAAAACGGCGTAGTTATGAATTTTACAAGTTTACTAGTAATAAAATAATAAACTAAATAATAATTCGAAATTTAAAAGTTCAAAAACCTAACTAGCAGTGATACTAACATATAGATTACGAAATTACGAATCTAACGAAAAAGTTGAACGGTTCAAATCGGATTCAAAACGAGAAAGATATGAAGATTTGAATTAGAGTGGTAGTTCTGTAATTAGACTGATTTCGAAATAAAAGATAAATCCAATCTGATTTTGATTGCTGCATAGTCTTCGTGCTAGATACTGGAGGAGCTAGCAAAATTCTGATGAAGGGAAACAATATATGGCTTTTGATGATTGGATGGATATGAGTATTTTCCTTGTATTTCTAGATTTATTCTTGTAAAGGAAAACGGCAAGAAAACGTACTTTTATGTCATCATGATGTCACGGAGTTAGCAAAGGTGACATCATCAAGCTAAGCAAGCTAAGAAGGAGGCCATGCAGGCTGACGTGCAGTTCATCTACCAGTGAAAGATGGCGACGACGTACGGAACTACGAAAGGCATGGAACCATATGAATTAATAAGACACAACGAGATTGGGTTTCAAAGATGTGCTCACCATCATCGGCACAGGAGCGACGGCAACTATTACTATTAGTTGCTCGGATGCAACAGCTAGGGCACAACGACGGCTGCTGCTTGGCTTGGCGGACAGCGGCAAAAGTCGGCGAGATGACGGCTGCGAGGGCGAGTACCAGGCCACGAACTCGGCGAATTGCTCCAGCGCGAGTTTAGGGTTGCTGGGGCTGCTGTTCGTGTGTAGATGGGAACAGGGAAGCAGCACGCGAGGTCAACTTATATAGGGCTGGGCACGTACGCATACAAGGAAAGGATACCGGAATGTGCAGAGTCTGCTGCCGCGATGGAGTCCAATTCGAACGAATAGAGGAAAAGGAAATAAAGGAAGCGTGGCTCCAGTTCGAGTACGAGTCGAACTCAAATGAAGAACGCGACGCTGACTTGGGCTGGGATAACTGCGAGATCATCAGGGCTGACTTGGGCTGAATTGGAAAAAGAAATAGAGAGGAAAAAGAAAAACACCTTTTCTTTTATTTGAGCTCTTTTCAAATAGATTTTCACAAAGGATTTGAAATCGTTTTTTAATTTCAGCCAAAACCAATCATCACAAAATAAATCCAAATGCACCAGCATGAATGCACAACCATGTTTCTAAACCCTATATTAAATTTTAATTTAATGAAAAATATTATTTACCTATATTTAATGAGCACAAAAATACATAAATAAATCATTTTATTCTATTTTCAAAAGAGGCAAAATTTGGGGTGTTACATTAGGCCTCTCTACAAACAACAAATCCTTTGCTGCCATATTGTTTGAGGCATTGTCTGTGACCACTTGAACTACATTGTCAGCCCCAACTTTCTCAATGCATGACTTCACAAACTCAAAAATAAGTTCTCCAGTGTGGGACTCGGCTGAAACTTCTTTTGACTCAAGAAAGGTAGTACCAATGCTGCAATTGACACACATATTCATAACGCTTCTTCGTTTACGATCAGTCCAGGCATCTGTCATAATGGAGCAGCCATTCTTGTACCATTCTTTCTCTTGTACCTTCAACATTTCCTTTGTCTCTTGAACTTCCTCTTGGAGCAGCTTCCCTCTCAACTCATGCTGGTAAGGCTTTTTTTACACCCGCCCAAAGCGACCAGCAGCTTCAATCATTTGATCAAACTCTACATTATTGATTTGATTGAAAGATCCTCCTGAAAACTCATGCAATTCATGATTATAATCTTGGAAGTTAGGCAAAAATAAAATAAAATACTTGCTGCAATATCCTAAAACAAACTTACCACGAATGTACAGCCATTTTCCCACATATCTCTTGAACCTATGATGTCTTTTCTTTCATGATATGCAAACTGATTTGTTGCTGCTGCAGCTTCTTCCCACTAGCCATGGAATTAGAGTCCATAGGCTTCGTGGAACTTGTCAATAGGACCAACCACACATGGGCTTGAGCTTCCAATGTCATCAAGCCCAGTATTTGCATCTTCTTTTTCTTCTTCTTCCCCATCTGAAGGAACATCAATCGTAACAAAGATCTCTAACATCTTGAGCCTTCTCTGTTCTAGCCTTTTTCACTCTCGCAGACTCTTCAATAGCTTTCAAACACTTTGCTTTGTCCTCTGCGGTGGAATGGGGGCATGGTTTAACTTGACCTTTCTTGCCGGAATATGTAATTTGAGCCTATAGATGCCTGCCCTCACAATCATTGGACACAATTTGCACTTGGATTACATTCAGATCATTTGGATCAACCAAAACTCCATACACCCACCCAACATCACCGAATTTCTCTTAAGGGCAGGGGCAGTATTAGGTCCAAGTAGATGACATCCTACGAGCATTACAGAGCTAATTCAATCATGACATCCTACGAGCAATACAGATGACATCCTACGAGCATAACCGAGAGCAAACGCGGCGGGCGTACAACACAACAAAGCTAATCAATCCAAATCCGGAGGGAAAAGTGAGGGAACAGAGCAGTACCTGGGAGGCCGGGCCGGTCGTCTGCTGCTGCTCGGAGTTGGGGACGTCTGGAGCAGGGGACCAGGAGCTTCACGCGGAGGCAGCAGCTGCTCGGGGCGGGGACGGCCGGAGCAGGGACCCGGGAGCTTCACGCTGAGGCGGAGGGAGGGGTGGCCGCAGCTGAGCCGAGCCGCGCTGGCTGGCGGGCGGCACTCCTTCCGCGAGAGAGACCGAGCGGCGGCGGACTCAGCCGCGACGAGCGAAGCGTCTTGCTACAGACCGGCGGCCTGCGCCGTAATTTTTTTCCCCAACTGCTAAACCCTAGCCCGCTACTTCTATTGCCCGCAAAAATCGCCCGCGAAATCGCTTCCCTTCCGCCCGCTTTCCCGCGCGGCGAGAGCCATCAGCGTAAACGCGGCCTAAAACGCCCGCTTCAGGCCGCGAAGTTCCGCTTCCCACCATCCCGTGTCGACCGTTTTCAACGTTTAACGCCGTTTTGACCGTCTAAACGGGGAGCCCGTTTAACTGCCCGATCAGGGCCTAAACTACACGGTAGGGTCTCGTCTACCGTTTAGACGCGTTTAGACGGCCGTTTAAAACCGTTTAGGAAAACGCTGCTTCAGAGGCAGCATGTTACCACACGCTGGAGCTGGCCTAACATCCAACAAATTAGAGAATTGATTCCTAAATTTTCACATATAACTGAGGGAAACATTTGACTACTTGGAGGGTTTTCTTAAAGATAATCTTGACAAGTTTTTTCATACATTGTTCATTTTCTTTATCCTAATTTGAATCACCACAACCAATCTGGTGGCGGTATCACTGAGGAACTTCTTTTCCTTTAACTTCCCTTCTCGCTTTTATTCTACAACCAGTATCCAGTAATTCTTAAACTGCAAAAGTCAATCATACCCATGCCTCTTTTATTATTTTCAGTGATACAGAATCAGGTGTGCATGTATGTATTCCTTTTTGTATAGTGAAATTCTGGAATAATTTGATAATTCAAAGTTAAGCATATATATTAGATTGTGTATTGTTTCCTGTTTTTTTCGTTTCTGGCTAAAACAAATGTAAGTTGAGTCCCTAGGCTTTTTGTCTTCTCTTGAAGTAGATTTTGCCTCTGGTTTTGTCCAAAGCCTCATGTTCCAATGTTTAGGTTTTCTTAAGTAGTGTCTAGACCACGAGTGTTTAGTTTAAAACACTGCAAGTTGCATATATATCCATCTACTTTGTCCTTTACCTGTATTTTTAATTTGACAAGTTCAGTGATAAAAAAATGTCACTACTTTGAGATGTTTCATGTTTGGTTTGGGCCAAGACTGTCGCTAACAACCTCTACAACTAAAACTAACCGTTGTTCACCAATCATTACATTTGCAGTTCAACCACCCTCCGCCCATGATCAGGAGGAAGAAGGGGATGAGCTCGCTTTGAGTTGCATCCATACGTCAACCACATCTAATCACTCGCTTCTCAATGTGTCATGTTAAGCCGTTGTAAAATCTGATAACCTCATCATCAGTTAACTCTCTTTCGGATACCTCATGGCTGCAAACTGTGTCATCTTCTAGACTCCTACCTCCTACTTTAATACCTATCAAATTGCTCCACTCTTATTTGGATCAGTATTTTTGAGCTACTCCATTTTTGAGCTAGCAACACAACCGGATCAACAAATGTAATCCATTTTTGAGTATGTGGGCTTTGACTTAACCTACAGTCTACAGGTGCCATTCACTCAGAAGGATAAATGTTTTTAAGATATTTGTGTTAGATATTATCATGGATTTGTGGTCATTAACGTATTTTACTTCTTTCTACGATGGGCAAAGGGTGTTACTGCAGCAGAAAAAATGGTCACGTGATCATGTGCACTTGTCAAGCAGTTGTGGTTCGAGCAAAATGGTGGTGTGTCTTATGATGATTATTGGAGCAGTTGGCTTCTTGCAAGATATCTGAACTTTGACAGGGCGGTTGGAGACACCCCAAGCTGGAGTGCGTTAGTTTTGGAAGGTTAAAAATGTGTCATTTATTTACTGAATTCAATCTTTTATGACTTAAATCATCCTGCACTGTGCTCAGGTCTGCCTCTCCGTGTTGTGACTTCATTTAACTCTATGTTGGAATAGGCACTGAGATCCATGATAGGGCGCGCGAATGCGCGCGTTATGTTCTAGTAAGAGTAAAAGCGCAGAAGCGTGGATCTCACCCGCGACTAGCGCTCACCCGCCAGCCACTGCGAAGACCATTGAAGTAGAACAATGTTTGTGTAAGCGACATCAAAGAAATTTATATAAACATTGACGTATTCATGAAGAACACATGAATAGTTTACGTTTCTCCTTTTAATTTGAACTGGTATTTCTCCCTCGTAAGAACTCCAAATTGGATGATTCTTTTTTTCTAAATTTTTATAAAATCACGCTCCTTCAATTAATTACATTTATTTGTATGTGAATTACTATTTATTGAACCAATTCTATATGACTTGTTTCCTTCGGTCAAATAGAAAGTAGAAAAATATTTTTGCACATAACAATTTCGAGTGTAGCTATATTTTTCCTAATATTAAGCAAAATATCAGGTTTTGTCCAAAATTGAGGTGCATATGAGTTCAAAAATGTCATGTGGTATACAAACTTCAATGTTTGAGTTGAGTTATATGCAGCTATATGAGATATGTATCCATTTGTGAACGATGTATGGTCTCATTCTAGTAAGATCACTTATATCTTTTATTGCAAAGTTTATTGCGGCGGCTTCTGCGGGGCTCCGTGCGATGGGGAATGGTAGGCTGGGGTTACCGCCTAGCGGTGGGCTGCGTGCAGGCCACAACCGAAAGGCCTTGGACGGGCGGCAACATCGCTGGGCGCCAGGCAGGCGGCCCACCAGAGTAGAACGGAGAGTGGCGGCGGACGGCGAAGCTCAAGGGCACGCTGGGCAGCGGGCCGCCTTCCAGGCGGTGGGGTTCGCGAACGCTGTGGGGGAAAAACTCCCCTCGCCCCCAATGCAGGATTGGCAGTTTTTGCCTTCTTGGTGCACACGTGAACGTCGTTTCCCATCTAAGAAATGGTTTCTACAGTTTTTCTCTCTTTCCTCGTTAACTTTCTTGCCATCTCAGCATTTTTTCCTATGTGGCACTATATTTAATGCTATATAAACTATCCTAGTTAGAGGGTTGGGACTACCCTAAGCTTTTCGAAAGGTCCATCGATTTGTGTTGATAATCATTGATAAATAAAATTATAAAAGAAAGGAAAAGTCATGTTTTCAACCTCGAACTATAGCAAAAGTCTGCTTTTCAACCCACAGGTACAAAACCGGATAAGAATGACCATCCAACTGCCAAAACCGTGCAAATTTGGCCCTTTGGTTGGTTTGAAGGGTGGTTTTGTATTTTGTAGAAATTTAAAAAGTTTTGATTTAATCAAAAAATTCATAATTAATTCATTTCAAATCATAAAAATATGAAATGGGTACCAAAAATTTTCTAATAATGTAGGTTATTTGTTGGTACTCTATTTGGAGTCATGTAAATATTAATTTTTTTTAAATCAAACTTCTTTAAGTTTATGGAAAATGTAAAACCGCTCATGAAAACCGCCGAGGGGCTAAATTTGCCCGGTTTTGACAGTTGGATGGTCATTCTTATCCATTTTGTAATTATAGATTGAAAATCAGACTTTTGTCATAGTTGGAGGTTGAAAAATGAACTTTTCCCTAAAAAAAAAGAAAGCATTAAACTTTGCCATTGAGAATTCTAGATATTTTGGATTCACCTTTTCGAGCCCGATGGGCTGCCACGCACGCTCGCACACTCGCCCCTACGAACACACGTACATAACCCTACCCCTACGAGCACCTCCGAAAGACTGAGCTGACAAATCCTCGATATTGACGAAGTCATCACTGGCGCCTCACTGTCGACAGGCACGTCGCCTACCACTGAAAGAATAGCGCCGGTTAAATCCTGAAATAAATCCAGAAAAATGCGAGCACCAGTGCCAAATTGAGGACTTAAACTCTGGTGGGCAGGTTCCACCATAAGGACCCTTACCAGTTGAGCTATGATCAGTTCGCGATTTGCAACTACTAGTTCACAAGGTCGATGGGAAGATTTTGCAAGGAGAAGTTCATGCGAGGTTGAAACTTGAACTAGGCGCACTCGAGAAGTTTGCAAGGAGAGAAATGTGAGAATTTTGACCAAGCACGAACCTTGGCGATTGCAGGCACAAAGCATTTAGCATAAAATAAATGCTTTATCTTTTTTTGGAACCAAAGCATGTATAATGGTGTAGATGTTCCAAAAAGTTTTTTCTATAAACTTGATTAAAGTTGGACAGGCTTAACTTAAAATAAAACTAAAATAACCAACTATTTGAAACAAAAGGGAGTATATATATGAAATGCACCTGCTTGTCAGTAGTTCTGCTACTTACCAAGATTCTAGGGAAAAAAAGACACGGGACACAACAAATGCTTGTGGAGGAGAATTCTGATTCTTATTTTACACACGGTTCTGAGGATGAGGGTGGGTTTTGGTTACATGATTACGAAACTGAGGATGAGAGCATTGAAATGATGGAAAAAAATGGCTGTTAAACAGCTTTGTGGGGAAGTTGGCCGATGAAGTTATTGATGATGACAGCTATCGCCTAAGTCGTGAACGGAAGGCTGTTAGAAGAAGAAACAAGTCCAGCGCTAAGTAGCAGTCGAAAAAAGACTTGTAGAGTGGTTCTATCAAATAAACTATAAAAGTTTGCCTCATGAGAGGAATATTTTTGGAATAGCAGTGGTCTAGGTGACTTGGCTAAAACAAAGTTCCTATCTGACAGTGTTAAGGAGCATAACTTAGATTTTATTGCTCTTTTAGAAACAGGGAAAAAAGATTTCTCACAAACAACGCTTGATAATTTTTGTAATGGAAGAAATTTTATTTGGCATTGGATACAACCACATGGGAGATCTGGAGGCATTTTACCAGGAGTTAATCTTGATGCCATTGATATTGGGAGTATTGACGAAGGGGACTTTTATGTGAAATTTTGATTGCGAAATAGAAAAGATGACTTCCAATGGGTCTTGGTGGCTGTTTATGGAGCAGCCCAACCCGAGTTTAAGGAAGTTTTTCTTAGAGAACTAGTTCAGGCCTGTAATAAGGAAAGGCTACCTATTTTACTTGGGGAGATTTTAACATAATTAGGAACCCAAGTGAAAAAAATAATGACAAATATGAGGAAAAATGGCCTTTCCTTTTAATGCCATTATAGATGGTCTAGACTTAAGGGAGATTGAGATGTCCGAAGAAAAAATTTACTTGGGCCAATTCTTTACAAGTTCCCGCATATGAAAAGCTTGATCGAGTTCTAGTAAGCACGGAATGGGAAGAAAAATTTCCTCTTGCCATGGTTGTTGCATTGCCAAGGGAAATTTCAGACCATACACCGTTGCTTCTAGACACAGGGGCAGATAAGCTACCCAAGAAGCAAGCCTTATTTAAGTTTGAATTTGGGTGGTTCCAAAGAGAGGGTTTTTTTGAGATGGTGTCAGAAATCTGGATTAGAGAAAAGAAAGGGTCCACAGCCATGCAAAAATGGCAAAACAAAATTAGGAAACTGAGACAGTTCCTTAGAGGTTGGGCTAAAAATATGAACGGAGCATACAAGAAGGAAAAACAAGAGCTGCTTAGAAAGGCGAATGAACTAGATAAAAATGCTGAATCTCAGCTTTTAACATAGCAGGAAATTGATTTAAAACAATGTATAAGCGATAGGCTGACACAACTCCTTAGAGACGAAGAGATAAAGTGGTTCCAAAGACCCAAAACTACAGAGCTTGAGCTTTTACAAGAAAAACTAGGATTTTTAGGCTTGAGCAAGAGGATGGAGTCATAGAAGGGGAAGACAACCTTAAAAAATATATCACCAGATACTATAAAGGATTGTTTGGTCCGGGCGAGAAAAATAATTTCTCCTTGGAAGAGGGCTGCACTCAGGATATTCCTCAGGTGACAAACCTCGAAAATGAAATCCTAACAGAATGCTTCACTGAAAAGGAAGTGAGAGATGCAATTTTCCAAATGAAACATAATAAATCCCCAGGCACTGATGGCTTTCCGGCTGAGTTTTATTAAGTTTTTTGGAGTCTTATAACAGATGACCTAATGGCCATGTTTAAAGAATTCCATGAGGGTAACCTCCCGCTATTTAGTCTAAATTTTGGAATTGTAACTCTAATTCCAAAATTCAAGGAGGTCAAGATGATTCAACAATTTAGACCAATCTGTATGCTGAATGTTAGTTTCAAGATTTTCACAAAAGTTGTGGCTAATAGACTTAGCATAGTGGCGGATAAGGTCATCAGGCCTACACAAACAGCATTCCCCGCCAGACGGTACATTGTGGAGGGGGTAATCATTCTACACGAAACGATTCATGAGCTTCATAAGTAGAAGCAAGATGGGATCATTCTCAAACTAGATTTTGACAAAGGCTATGACAAAGTGAATTGGAATTTCTTACAGCAAGCACTAAGAATGAAAGGATTTGCTCCTCAATGGTGCAAGTGGATTGAAAAAATAGTGAGTGGGGGTAGTGTGGGAATAAAAGTAAATGATGATGTAGGACAATTTTTTCACACTAAAAAGATTGAGGCAAGGTGATCCTTTATCACCGATCCTTTTCAATATTGTAGCTGACATGCTAGCAATCCTCATTGCGAGGGCAAGAGATAATGACAAGTTCAAGGGCCTAGTACCTCATTTAGTCAGGGGGGGGTCTATCAATTCTACAATATGCCGATGATACAATTCTTTTTGTGGAAAATGATTTAGGGCAGGCAAGAAACTTAAAATTAGTACTAAGTACTTTTGAGAAATTATCAGGCCTCAAAATCAATTTTCACAAGAGTGAACTTTTTTGTTTTGGGAATGCTAAGAACCTGGCTAGGAATATGTACAGCTTTTTGGCTGTAAGGAAGGTTCTTTCCCTTTCAGATATCTAGGTATACCCATGAATTGTAGAAAATTATCAAATAAAGATTGGAGTATGATTGAAGAAAGATTTCAGAAAAAATTGAGTAGTTGGAAAGGAAAATTGCTTTCAGTCGGGGGAAGGCTTGTGCTAATAAATTCAATACTCTCGAGCTTGTCTATGTTTATGATGTCTTTTTTGAAGTTTCTAAAGGTGTCTTAAAAAAAATTGGATTATTATAGATCTCATTTTTTCTGGCAGTGTGATGAACATAAGAAAAAATATAGATTGGACAAGTGGAGTATGCTCTGCAAGCAAAAAAGCATGGGAGTCGCGCACAAATGAGGCCGGGCCGTACGTACCCTGGGACGTGTATGCGGATCTTGCCAACAGAAAGACCGGGTTGCTTTTGTTAGACCAGTACATTGCTAATCTTACAAAGACACACCTAAAGCAAAACAAAATTACATCCAAGTCCTTGTAAGAATCTCCCGATGTTTCGTCGCCGGCAATCGGAGCGTCCACCTGACGGAGCACCGCCTCGGGCAAGTGAGCATGCCGAGCTTTTGGCTGGGAGCCGGTACCCTTTGTCGACGAAGAAGCTTTCAACACTTCATTGATTTTTGAGTAAATTTCCTACCATTGTAAAATATAACTCATTCTTTATGTGCCATTCAAAATTGGAAAAAGTCTGTTTTTGGCCATCCAACTCTTGGCCAAGTCCAAGAATGGCCATTCAACTATGAAACCATCTATCTTTGGCCATCCAATTCCTAAAACCGTGCATAAAAAGGCCATCCAAGTGATTTTGTCTTGACACGGTGGTGGTTTTGACCGCCATGGCGTCGGGCGACAGGCGGAGCTCCGCCTACCGCCGCCGTGGCGTCCGGCGGCCTTGTCTTCTTTGCTGGAGCGGGGGCGGGCTCCCGGCCCATGGAGGCGGGCAGAGCTCCCCCACACCTGCGCCCGCTACTCGGCCACCAGCGCCCGAGCAGCCCCAGCGGGCGGTGGCGGTCGGCGGGGCGGTGGCCACCGCCGGCCCGCGGCGGGGGCAGTGGGCGCTCGAGCAAGTTGCGGCAGCGCCCGAGCAGCCTGGCGGCACTGGGCTGGAGTCCGCCGCCGCGCGCTCCCTCGCCGTGGGCGCGAGGTCCCGCCGCCATCGCGTCGCGGGCTCCACGGCCGCTGGCACGGTCGGGCGCCACGCTGCCGGATGCGGGCGGCGGGCCGACAGGGCGAGCCGAGCACCACGCGGCGAGCCCATGCGCCACAGTAGCGGCGGGCGGGGCTTCCCCAGGCGGAGGAACGTGGCGTAAACCCAGGCGGGGCGGGCGAGAGCACAGAGCACCACCGGGAGGACACGCACGCCGAGCTCCGCCCGCCCTGCTCGTTTGCGTGGTGCCACACCTCCCGCTCTTCCTTTCCCCGTGACCGACGACGCGGAGGATGCCACGGCCGCGCCACAACGGCGGCTCGCGGACCGCGCTTGCCGGAAGCCACGACGACGGCTTCGGGCTCTCCGACCGCGTAGTACAATCCAGGGAGGCGAGGTTGCGGCCCCGCCGTGGGCACCTCCCACCGCCCCCGCCCCGTTGCGGCGCGAGGGGCCCGGTGGGCGGCGCTGGTGGAGGCGACACGGCTGGCGGACGGCGGTGGGCTACGGCATCGGGCTCCGCGGGCGCGGGTCGAAGCGCCCCCAGCCGTGGTTGGGCTGCCGTGTCGTCGGCACCCTCGGCCGACTCACGGCCGGCGCGCGGTGGCGCAAGAGAGCCGCTGCTTCATTGTTTCCACGCTCGCGTTCGCCGCCGTGAGGCGGACTAAACCCACCGTCGTCTTGTGACGCCGCCGCAAGGCCGACCAGGCCGTCGCCGCGCGCCACAAGCTCGCATGCATGGCCGTGGCCCCAACTATCCAATTCATGAGAATAGAGGCTGACAGAGTGGCCCAGGCTGGTCAAAACCACTCGGATGGCCTTTTATGCACGGTTTTAGGAATTGGATGGCCAAAGATAGATGGTTTCATAGTTGAATGGCCATTCTTGGACTTGGCCGTGTTGGATGGCCAAAAACAGACTTTTTCCTTCAAAATTAACTCATCCCTTCGATACCGTCCGTTATAATTTTACATCCCCTACATGCCACTAGCGTCATCTGTTAGCTACTGACGGCGTTAACATGTCGCCGTTTTGACGTTTTCTCCATCTGTTATCCGAAACTGAGTTGAACTTGTGCTCCTCCCCAAAATCACAATGAGCTACCCGACGCGCGCCGCCCCTGATCCTTGTGCGAGGGAGGCAACCGCGACGGACAAGCGAGGCGGCGCCCCTTGCGCGGATGCGGAAAGCAACGTCCGTGGTGCAGCCCAGCGCTGGCGGCCCCGCGCTCGATTTTGGCGGTGGCTGCGGCGTCGAGAGGCGACGCCGGACGGGAGCAGGCAGCGAGGCCCCGTCAGGGGGCGTTGGGCATCGGCGGCAAAGCCTCCTGCGCCCCTCGCGCCAAGTGCTGCAACGGGCAGGCCACCTGCTCACCTGACGGTCGGCCGCTCGCCGGTGGTGTGGAGCGAGCTGCGTCCAGGCTGTCGTAGTCCTACAAGACTCTTGCTCGTTGTTGTTGGAATGGATTCAGACGGGGCGCGTCCATATGGACGATGTGGAGGCCAGCTTAGCGGCCGCAGACTTATTGCGAATGAATCTTGATTATATCTGAGTACATGTACATCCGTTTAGGACTAGGTGATCAGAAATCTGCAAGTTCATCAACCCAATTTTATGTCTCCGGCATCAATTTTTCATGGAGTAACCAGCAGGTCCACACATCGTAGCATTGCATGACCTCGCCTGTGGCTTGCTCTTTGCATTGCATCGCACAACTGCATGTTTGTTAGTTGTGGGGCAGCGGCCGGAGCCGAGTAAGGGGCTGCCAGATCTGGACCTCACCACGGGGCCGCGCCGGAGCTCGCGTCGCCTGCCGGGGAAGAAGCGCCGCCTGCGACAATGGCATGCGCATGAATGGTCTGCTGAAATCTGACCCCTCGCCTTGTGGGGCGCAGCTTCTTTTTGCTATTTTATTTTTTGATTATTTGGCCTTTAAGTCTGCGAGATATTTTGGAGTCCTAATAAATGGTTTAAATCACGATCGCGACGTGAGAACGTGGGTTTCCCTATATATGCGACCTATCGGCCTCTACTAGAGATACATCTATTCGAGTTAGGGTTTTGCCTCTTCTCGTTGCTGTGCCGCCTCCGTAGTCTACTCAATCCCGAGCGTCGGCATGCACCGACGAACGGGAGAACAGGTCTCCGGAACCGCTAGCCGTTGTGATCGTGCATCAAGAGAGAAGGAATAAGGTTTTTGAAAAACATTTCATTTGTTACTGCTGAAGATCTTCATCACAAAATTTTCCACTGTGAATCGTAGAGCTTTAGCCCCTAGAGAGGTAAATCCCTTCCAAAAAAATGGCTGCTGCCCGTGGGCGCCAGAGGGTCTTGGAAATAGTTTTCAACCGGCAATCAACGCGCCTCGGTAACACCTACTGGCGCCTGCTAAAATAAGAGCAGGTATAATAATACACCTCAGCTTGCTTATAGCCAAGACACATCAAAGAATGCCTAGGTGGAGGAGAGAGAAACAAAGGAGAGAGAATGTACTTGGCGACTAACCCGGCGCCGAAGCGCTTGCGCAGGTTCCCATGCTGCTGGCCCGCCACAACCTGTGGTCCTGCGCTTTTGGTGGTGCATGCGCATGCAAGCAGCCATCCATCGTGTGCCAGTGAAGCAAATAGGGAGGCTAGGGTCCCTCAAGTAATAAAAAAATAATTTTAATAATAGAGGTAGAGATTAGATTGTTGTATGGGCTTGGCTATTGTGTTAGTCTCTTGCTGATTTGGCTTGGCTTATAGCCAAGCTTATTGAACCTATCTAAGGGGAGTAAATGATGGAAACTAAAAAAACGATTTAAGGTGGCACTAACTGCGTCATTGCCCCAAGCGCACGGGGAGTTCCAACGTCACCCGCACCCTTGTTTTTTATACTCGGCTTCGGGACGCGCAGCTGCTTGTCCCCGCGGTGTGGTACCAAAAAAAGAGTAAAAATTAACCGACCTACTTTTTTTTTTCCTGAGAAACCGAGAGATATTCATTCATAAAAGTGATGGTAACAGTACATTTTACAAAAGGTCGCTGAGCGGAACGCGTTTTTTTCTCCCGAGCGTGGAGCTCCGTCTCGCGCGCCCGGCGACTCGAGCCAGGTCCGGCGGTCGTCGTCCCCAGCCTCCCGCGCGTGCATCCGCCCCAATCAATTGCGTCAAATCGTGCACTGACACCAAGCAGGAGCTTGCCGTGTGCCCGGCGGCGAAACCCTAACCCTAGGGCCGTCGCCATCGCCGGTGAGGAGCAAGCCTCGCGCCCTTCCTCCCTCCACCTGCCGGAGGACGACGAGGAGGGGCAGCTGCGGCCACTAGCGCCGCCCGACGTCGCCGTCTCCGCCCCCTCCCTCTGCGGTCTCGGACAGGCCATCCCGCCTCGGCGCCCGGCGATCGAGGGATTTGTGCGGCGGCCGCCGAGCACCGACAAGCTTCGTCCCTCGTTCCGTCCCGCCCGACCTCGTCCACGTCCGTGGCAAAGCTCGCCTTCATCTCGGCAATCTCGGCCCCGCCCCTGCGTCCACCGCCCCGACGCCGAGGCGACGGGACGCTCACGCAGTGCCGACTACTCTTCCGGAAGGATCTTGCGGGGGCGAGGTGGTCGCTTTGTGGGTGGACGTGATGGATTCTGGAGGGAGAAGAAGAAGGATGAGCGAATGCGACGACGGAGGATAGCACAGTTCAAGGAAGAGAGGGTCCATGGAGGCCGGTTTGAGTGGTGATGATGTCGAGGACTCGCTCACGAGCCCTCCGGCAGCCACAACAAAGCATGTTCAGCAAGAAACCGGCTAAGAAGAAACTTTTGCTGAAACTAAGGAGGGGGGCGATGGGTACTCCACCTCCCCCACCCGATGCAGCAGCGGCTTCCGGTGTGGAGGGCCGCCAGGAGAAATGAGTTGCCTCACCTGAACTGCCGGGGCACAGGTAATGCCGCAAATAAATAAGGAGCTTCGCGATTTGGCGAAGAAATTTGCCCCCGCCGTGCTATGTGTTCTTGAAACTCAGGTTCATCGTGCACGCAGTAGAAGGTCTTAAAAACACTCTAGGATTTGATAATGCTTTTCTTTGTAAGTAGTTCAGACGCCAGTGGTGGTCTTGGCATCTTTGGAACAATAAAACTAGAGTGGAAATTTTACCGTACTCTCGTTATCACATTGACACTATTATAACTGAGGGTGGGGGTGATCCCCGGCGACTCACATGTGTCTATGGTGAGGCCCAAAGTTCCGAGAGCCACAAGACTTGGGATATGTTGAAGTTTATCCGGTCTTCGTCGGCACTACCTTGGGTATGCATTGGAGATTTCAACGAAGTCCTCCTACGCTCGAGAAAGCATGAAGGGACGCAGAGAGGAGTTGGAGCCGTTGCGGCTTTAGAAGTCGTGATGTGTGTGGCCCGGCCGATCTAGGGCTACGAAGGGCGCCCATGGACGTCGGAGAAGCGGGTCACGGGAGGATCCTACTTGCGGTGCGGCTCGACCGTCGGCGCATGTACGGACCCGGTGTTCACGCTTATCCGCTAGCGTCGGTGCACCACCTCAACTCGGCGGCATCGCACCACAGCCCGATCGAGCTCAGGTGGGCAGCAAGGACGGGACCTGGGACAAGGCAATCGAGGAAGCGCCTCGGTATGAGCTAATGTGGGAATCGCATGCCGGATTCCGTGACACTCTTTCTCGGTTTGGAAGGACCAACCGCCAAAGACTTAATCTAGAGGGACTGCTCAAAAAGGTCTCTTATATATCTAAGTATTTGGGTGGCTGGGAGAGAACTACCTTCGGTAATGTCAAGAGAGAGCTGAAGGTGTTGAATCAAGACTTGGGGCGTCTCCGATCGGAGCCCCACAGGATGGAACCATCTTATGAAGAAATCAAGATAGTGGGCCGTGATAGTGGAGCTCAATCATCGTGAGGAGGTAATGTGGAAGCAATGGTCACGTATCACTTGGCTTTCTGAGGGCGACCAGAATACCCTTTTTTCCACCTACGTGCATCTCAACGTAGAAAAAGAAATAAGATTCAAAAGTTGAAGATGGCGGATGGTAGCTTCACAGAGGATGAATCGGTCATGGCTTCCATGACGTCCGATTTTTACAAGACCCTCTACTCATCGGAGGGGACGACAGACACTGAGCCTTTGCTTAATTCGGTGCCGGTGAAGGTAAATCGAGGTGATGAATGAGATGCTGCTCAAAACCGCTTTGGGTCGGATGAAGTAAAGAAGGCTCGTTGAAATGTTCCCAACTAAAGCCCCGGGCCCTGACGGATACCCAAAGACATTTTTCCAAATCATTGGGACCTTTGTGGAGAGGAGGTTACCGCGGTGGTGCTGCGTGTTCTTCTCGTGGAGAGGATGACCCAAATAAGATAAATGACACCAACATTGTGCTCATTCCGAAAGTTGACAACCCCGAAGAGTCAGGCAGTTCCGTCCCTATCGCCTATGTAATGTGCTTTACAAGATCGCATCGAAGACGGTTGCAAATAGACTTCGGTCCATCTTGCCAGAAGTTATATCTGAGGAACAGTCGGCCTTCGTGCTAGGAAGGCTAATAACTGACAATATAATTACAGCCTACGAATGCTTGCATTATATGAAGAAGAAGCGAGCCACAGGAAATCGGTTCTATGCGTTGAAGCTGGACATGAGGAAAGCTTATGATAGGTTGGAGTGGGAGTACCTACAAAAGATTATGATCAAGTTAGGTTTTCATCGCTTGTGGGTTAATATGATTATGAGACTAGTCAAATCGGTCTCGTTTTCAGTTATTTTGAATGGGAATAAACTGGAAGGGTTTAAACCATCTAGAGGTATTCGTCAAGGGGATCCAATCTCTCCGTACTTGTTCTTATTGGCAGCAGAGGGCCTTTCGTGCCTCCTAAAATCTAATTCTCGGTCATCAGGACTCATGGGTATTAAAGTGGCCCCGTCAGCCCGACGGTAAGTCACTTCTTGTTGGTATTTGTTATGCTTACAGAGAAATAATTATAGATCCGCAAGCGCCGCGGATGTCCAAAGGAGCATTTCACCCGGGAGGGTTTTAAATATCGAATCCACGAGGAAGACATGACAAACAATTCATTTGATTAAAGGTAGTGATAGAAGACTAATGAGATTTGGTGGTTTAGCATTTACTTAAACAGGATGAGCCAATAATAATAATAATAATGATAAGGTATATGAGATGTAGAGGTGCACGTGGTGAGCATAGGATAAGATTAATTCCTAGTAAGATTAGGATTGGATTTATGACAAAGGGATAGTTCTTAAGTAGCATACAAAGAATCTACAAAATGTTTAGACAGGCATAGCATAAGATCATATATATATCAAAACCATAAATAAGAATGTGCACCTCAAGATTACTTAAGAAAATCGGGAACGAAACAAGATAATCCCAAGAACCATTATCGACTAGTCTTATACACGGGGATGGATTGCAAAAGGACTCAATAGTCTTTGTCACCACTACGATCTACCACACGACCCGGCATATAAGGTGAATCCGCAAGTAAATTATATCTAAGCACCATGCTTACATACTTTCTACTACCTAGCACACACCTGTAATATACTAGGAGCTCTACGAATAAGTGCGTTGAATTATCATGAATGATGATCATATCAAATATGCTATGACTAGAATAAAGTATAAGTAGACTAATTGCATATATAGTAATGAAATAGCACAAAGGTGTATGAGAACAATAATAATATTGATCCATAGTGTAACTTACGAGATCCGAACCTGAGCGAGGCGCTCTCTCTTCTCTAAACTTCGACTTTCTATCTAAACTAGGCTCTAGATTAGAGCTATGAATTAGCTATCCTATCTCTTGGTGTCTCCTCTTCTACTCCCTGTCTTGGCTTCTTCTTGATCTCCTTCTTGATGATGACTTGAGGCTTCGGATCATATTGGATTGTTTGATTCAGGGGAGGCCTAAGGGTCTTTATATATGGGTCTTCTTATGTCTCTCCAAATCATCAAGCAATGTGGTACTAATCTTCATGAGCCTTGACAATAAACGATGACCATCGGATCAAACCGACATTACACGACCGGATTAGATTGCGTCTTAGAGGCGGTGGAGGAAGGTTCCGAAACGAGGGCTTGCTTGGCGGCCAGGGGGCCGATCGGCCCCATTATTGGGCGATCGGCCCAGAGGGAGTCCCCCTCTGGGTCCCGTCGTGCGTCGTGGCTTCTGGAGTCTTCTAGATGATGTTTTCTTCGGTGGCAAGTTTCGTTCACGTCGGGAGTAATCCGGAGCCTTCTAGACTTGTTTCGAATTGGATTGCGTTATGTTACGTCTCCTCGTCGTGTGACACGTTATTTCTGGCTTTTTTACATTAAGTCCCCGCAAATCACAACTTTACCAAAACTCATGGAAATCATTAGTAGAAACCCCTAATAAGGTTATCTAATTATATTTTAATCCTTTTCCATGAATTGTTGATGCATAAAAATATGAGTTAGTGAGCATCAACAAACTCCCCCAAGCTTACCTCTTGCTAGTCCCTAGCAAGACTACGTAATGTGTTACCAAATCAAATCTCAACCAAGGTAGGATGAAAAATTCAGAATCATAAACTTGCTTATATCTACTTGAGAGCATGGGGTTTTCATCATACATGGGTCTTAGACTATTGAAAGATAGAACAATTAAGTCAAACACCATGTCTCAAGTTCGTGGTTTCACTATAACTCGGAGTTTTTACAAAAGATATTTTTTTCAAGGTGAAAGCACGAGTGTTCCCAGTATGACAACAAATAAGAGTAAACATTTAATTTCTTAGCCTTTTTCTTTTGCCTCTTTTGTTTCTGAAAATATATCTCTCTTTATGGCAATAATTTTAAGAGAACCTTGGGTTACAAGACAACTTGTTTGGAGAGGTGAGCTCTTCTCGCTCGTATTGACTTTTGTCACATTCTTCTCTCTCCTTTTTTCTTTTTCTTTTCTGAGATGTGGGCTCTACTCGCCCTGAACACTTGTCCATTTTTCATCTCTTTTATTAGGGAGGTAGGCCCTTCTCGCCTAGTAGAACACTTGTTCATTTCTCTCCCTCTTTCTCATCTCACTTTTCTCTCATATTTTTCTTTTTATATATATATATTTTTTTACTTGTCATGCCCAAGTCTCTTGAAAGCATAGAGAGATATATAATAGAAGCAATTTTAGCATATTTTCAACAAGGCATTTATTTTATTTTATCAGGCTTATGTCATACGGGAGACTTTAGAATTTTCAAAGATTAATGCTCCAGAATTTAAGTGTTACGTATGAACAAGATAGATAGTAGCTCAACTTTTATCATATCATATCAGTCAATTGCCTAGACTTGAAATCTAAGATCATACTCCCACAGAACTCAAGCTCAAAGCATGTTTTAGAATCTAAACAATTATATCCATGTTAGGAGAAGTAAAGATGGTAAACTAGGCATTTATCACGGAGGAGCAACATCTATCATGTTCTTATAGCATAATTCATCACTCTTTTTATTATTGTTCTCATTTTTTTTTTTTATTCGCACACCTATATATATATATCAAAAACTAAACTTTATTTATACTAGCTAGCTAAACAAACCTAAATATATATATAGCCTAAATAATTAAAAACCATAATAATATAAATAGATAGATAGATACTTACCTCAGGGGCACTCCTTCCCCAAGGGTCTGATGGTAATTACCTCGGGGGCACTCCTTCCCCGAGGGTCTGACGGTTGGTTGGTTGGTTGGTGTTGAACAGGGGTTTCCTCTCACCGTGGTTTTTAACGGGGACCACTCCCCAAGCTTGCTTGTTGCACTTACCCATGCCTCAAATGGCCGAAGAGCCTTTCCAGCTTGCTCAAGATAGTAGTCTCCACCGTGTCTTGGATGTCGTCCAGCTGTGTTCCCCTTTGTTGCATCCACTCTTGTTGATTGTAAAGGAGGTCGGAGTGGGCGTTCTGAGTGTCGATCACGGTGCGCATGTTGTTATGCATACCTTGGCGGAATCTTCTTTGGGTCGCGATACTCGAATCCCGCAAAAGAACGGCGGGCGGCATAAATGCTTGCATTACTACCTTCGGGCGTTTAGTGTGGGTAGCGGTCCTCCCGGTAGGCGCGGCGTGGATACCGTGGGCACGAAGCCCTCGTGACGCTGGTATCTTTGCACCCTCCCGGGTTTGGTCAGCTCCTACGTAATGGGATGTTGAAGCTCGGTTGACGCCGACGGCCGACGATGGACCGGCCGTACTGCGTATTTATCAAGAAAGAGTGCACAAAGATATATGCCCAATCCCGGGTTAGGAAGCGGGATTAAGTCATTATTATGAAGGTAGTAGTATTGCTCTTGATCCTTTCTTACCCAAATGCCTTGCCGAAAATAATCGTACCCTATAATCTCCCGTGGAGTGGTTATGTAAATGATAGTGGTGTCGTCACCAAGCGGGCCGAGATCACCGGCTATTCGTGTGATTAAAGAAGTGCGGCTTATGTCCCCAACTAGTTTGGGAAGCGGCGGCCGCTGTTCCACTAATGACTTAACGGGTGAGACGGATGTTCTTTTAACAAAAGGCATATAAGAATGCCGCTCGATGCTCGTATGGTGATGTTATCCTTTCGTGGGGAAGAGGACAAGGGCCATCCATTTGTGCGTAAATCTTAAAGTTGGGAGATGGATATCATTAGTGCGTGGCGGGTGAAACATGCCCTTCCCGGTAATTTCTTGCCGAGAAAATCTCCCCTCGTTAAAGTCACTCAAGATAGAGGTCACCTCTATGGGGCAGCTTGATGCGGCCCTAATGCAAAGGCTTCGCTTGTTTCCGTGTCATGGTGTAAGGTTGACGGAATAACCGGGAAAGTTACCCCGCTCCCATCCTCGTAATTTAAAGTGCACGAAACTCTAAGGTAAGAAGTCGGCACCCCCCTTTCGAGGTGTCGTAAAAGATGACCATCCTAATAACTGAAAAATAAATGTAAACTCGGTAAAATCCCTATATGGTCCATGAATTCGTTATCTAGCATAGGAGTTAATACAAAATCTCTATTTTTCAATTTGTTATACCGACTTCTCTCTTCCCCTCCTCCTCGTATGGAGGTGAACGTCCAAGGTTAGAGTTTTACCTTGGCTAGGCGAGGCCATTGGTGATGGAGAAGGGTCGGCGACGGTGTCGCTCGGGTGTCCACGCTCATGTCTTGCCCTAACTAGCCCGGAGCCGGGAGCGTGTCTTGAGAAGTCTTCCAAACATGGTCGGTATTTAAGGGAAGAAGATTGGCTAGAGGTTTTTTTTTTTTTTTTTTTTTTGGCTGGAAGGGAGGATTATCTCCGAAGATTTTTTTCTCTTCCTAGTTTTCTATTCTTTTCTCCTCTTTTTCTCTCCTTCTCCTATCTCTGCCGAGCTCTACTTCTCCTTGAAAACCGAGAAATATGTGTTGCTTGTGATGAGAATGGCAAGGGCCGGCTGCCCCTTTTATAGGGCAAGGAGGGGAGGCCGATCGGCCTGATAATAGGGCCGATCGGCCCCCAAGTGGGTCCCACTCGGGTGCCCTCTCCACCATCTAAAGTTTGCTGAAATTCCACGCTAGAATAGTATTTGTTTGGTCAAGTGGAGTGCTGCTGGTGGAAAATGGATGGAGGGGAAGAAAAGGGAATAAAGAAAGTGGTGATTTGATGTTTTGTCCCTATGACATGTGGGTCCCACTTGTAAGGTTGCATTATTTTTGTATTTTCTGAATAAAAATGAATAAATAAAGCAGCAAGAAGTAAAAATTATTTTTATGCCACCACAGAAAAGTAATTATACGGGTTTTCACTCCGCAAAAATTATTAATCATGGGGCGTAAACTTTCTTTTTACGGTGAATGTAAAAGTGCAGGAATTTAAATTGCAGAAAATAAATGCAAGGAATAAAATATTTTTTTTTGAAGTTTTACCGAATTACCTGACGGCGAGGGTCCGTAGTTAAGGTCCTCGAACGGGGACCTTCAAATCTTTTAGTCCTCTTGTGCATCCTCCATCGGAGAGGATGGTTCGTCTGGCATCGTCTTCTCTTGATCGATCATGTTCGCATTGGTGGCGAGTTCTGGTCTGGGTTTGAAGGCGAACTTCTCCTCCTTTCCGTTGATCTCAAATGTGATTTCTCCAGCGCTGACGTTGATGTGAGCGTTGGCGGTGCTTAGGAATGGTCATCCGAGAATTAGTGAGACCCCCTCGAGTGCGGTGCATGTCCAGCACAACGAAGTCAACTGGCACAAAGAACTCCCCGGATCCTCACCGAACATTCTCGGCGATTCTCGACGGGTAACGAACCGATTGATCCGCTAGTTGTAGACACATTGATGTTGGAACCAAGGTAGGGTGCTTGAGCTTGTCGAAGACAACCTTGGGCATCACGCTGACACTTGCTCCAAGATCACAGAGTGCATTGTTGAAATATTGATCTCCGATTGAGCACTCTATAGTGGGGCATCCTGGATCCTTTTTCTTGATAGGTGATATGTTTAGGATTGCCGCACTACACTCTTCTCGTTAACTTGATGATCTCTCGTAGTTGGCGGCGGTCTCTTCTTGTTCGGGGATATCTCTCGATGTACTTGGCGTATGTCGGGACCTCGCATGGCATCTAGTAGAGGTATGTTAACGTAAAGCTTTTGGATTACCTCTATGAATTTGCCGAATTGATCATCAAGTTGAGGTCTTCTAATTCTTCTTGGATATGGTAGGAAGTTGGTGTCGTGAAAGTCTTGTATTTGGGGTTCTTGGCGCACAACTTCTTCTACGCCGTCGCCCTTATCTTCGAATGTTGGTCGGTACTACGGGTGGTGCAGGGAGCTGCAGTGCCGTGAGGTTTCCTAGCCGAAGGTCTTACTCAGGTGCTGTTGGGTATGGTGGATCGGTGGTTTGCTTACCACCTCTCGTTCGAATATTATGTACCTGCTCATGATTAGTGGCAAATGTGCATAGCGGCAGAACAATTTTGATAATTTTGATTCTAGTTTGATATTAAAAGCAACTTGTTCTTTTATCATAGCGAGAAAAAGTTATCCATTTTAGTATTTATATCTTCTAGAATTTTATCATTAGCAACTAACTTCTTAGAAAAACTATCATTAATTTTAACTTGCTCTTCAATTAGTTCTCGTAAAGAAGGTTGCTTGAATTTATTACCCGAGTTAAAGTTATTACCTGAATACTTACTCGCGTAAGTTGGTCGTGGTTCTTGGTCTTCTCTTTGGGTCGGTCTTGACTTGTGAACCACCAAGCTTGAACTTTTGAAGCGTCCATGTAGTCTTGTAAAGCTTGTCGATCCTTCTTATAGTTGGCTCGCTCCTCTAGCCAATTTAGTAGCACGTCCATCCCATTGATACTGCCTTCGGTTCTTCTTGTTCTTCTTGTACTTCTTCACTTTGATGACGGTATTGGGTGTTCTTCGAGGTCCAGCCTTGATTTTCTGATATCTTGCACATAAGTATGTCGGCTTTCCCGGTGTGAGTGATAAGAATGATCCTCCAAAGTGGCGTCTAGATGCTCTCTTGGTTTTTGATTTAGTCCATGGTAGAATCCTTGTAAGAGCATCCATTCCTCCATTCCATGGTGAGGGCAATCTGATATGTATTCTTGAAAACATTCCCACGCCTCGAATAGATTCTCCCTTCTCTGTTGTTGAAAGTTGGCAATTTTTTCCACGTAAAGGCATTGGTTTTGCCTCCGGGAAAACTTAAGCTAGGAATGCGGTAGAACATTTCTCCCATGTGTTTATCTTTTGTTCATTGGAGTAGAACCATTGCCTCGCTCTTCCCAATAGTGAGAAAGGGAATAAACGGAGCAGGATCGTGTCCTTGGGAATGTCCTTGATGTTGATGGTGGCGCCTATCTCCATGAAAGTCTGGAGATGAGTGCTTGCATCTTCATGTGTCTTTCCTTCAAACGGGTTAGCTTGCACCATGTTGATGAGGCTTGCCTTGAGCTCGAACTCATGATTGATTGGAAGTGTAGGTCCAAAGTCTTGAATGTTCTTGATGTTTGGAGCGGAGAACTCTCGCAACGTCTTTTCAGGCATGGCTTCAGGACTTGGTGTAGCTTTTTGGGTTGACTTGATTCAGATGATCTAAGTGTAGTGAATCACAATCAAACCTGTTAATACCCTGCGAATAAGATAGAAAAAGACAATAAACGGGTAAATCTGTTTAAGCAGAGATGCTAAGTAGCAAAATCCACACTTAGTATTCATCTATCGATAATCAAAAGAATAGCTATCAAAATCTTCCCGAACGGCGGCGCCAAATGCTTGTTGGTATTTGTTATGCTTACGAGAGAAATAATTATAGATCCGCAAGCGCACGGATGTCCAAAGGAGCATTTCACCCGGGAGGGTTTTAAATATCGAATCCACGAGGAAGACATGACAAACAATTCATTTGATTAAAGGTAGTGATAGAAGACTAATGAGATTTGGTGGTTTAGCATTTACTTAAACAGGATGAGCCAATAATAATAATAATAATGATAAGGTATATGAGACAGGTAGAGGTGCACGTGGTGAGCATAGGATAAGATTAATTCCTAGTAAGATTAGGATTGGATTTATGACAAAGGGACAGTTCTTAAGTAGCATACAAAGAATCTACAAAATGTTTAGACAGGCATAGCATAAGATCATATATATATCAAAACCATAAATAAGAATGTGCACCCAAGATTACTTAAGAAAATCGGGAACGAAACAAGATAATCCCAAGAACCATTATCGACTAGTCTTATACACGGGGATGGATTGCAAAGGACTCAATAGTGCCGTCACCACTACGATCTACCACACGACCCGGCATATAAGGTGAATCCACAAGTAAATTATATCTAAGCACCATGCTTACATACTTTCTACTACCTAGCACACAAATTTGTAATATACTAGGAGCTCTACGAATAAGTGCGTTGAATTATCATGAATGATGATCATATCAAATATGCTATGACTAGAATAAAGTATAAGTAGACTAATTGCATACATAGTAATGAAATAGCACAAAGGTGTATGAGAACAATAATAATATTGATCCATAGTGTAACTTACGGATCCGGCCCGGGAGCACGCTCTCTCTTCTCTAAACTCGACTTTCTATCTAAACTAGGCTCTAGATTAGAGCTATGAATTAGCTATCCTATCTCTTGGTGTCTCCTCTTCTACTCCCTGTCTTGGCTTCTTCTTGATCTCCTTCTTGATGATGACTTGAGGCTTCGGATCATATTGGATTGTTTGATTCAGGGAGGCCTAAGGGTCTTTATATATGGGTCTTCTCATGTCTCTCCAGGCGTCATCAAGCAATGTGGTACTAATCTTCATGAGCCTTGACAATAAACGATGACCATCGGATCAAACCGACATTACACGACCGGATTAGATTGCGTCTTAGAGGCGGTGGAGGAAGGTTCCGAAACAGGCTTGCTTGGCGGCCAAGGGGCGATCGGCCCCATTATTGGGCGATCGCCCGAGGGAGTCCCCTCTCGGGTCCCGTCGTGCGTCGTGGCTTCGGAGTCTTCTAGATGATGTTTTCTTCGGTGGCAAGTTTCGTTCACGTCGAGTAATCCGGAGCCTTCTAGACTTGTTTCGGAGTTGGATTGCGTTATGTTACGCTCCCGTCGTGTGACACGTTATTTCTCGCTGTTTTTCTCGTTAAGTCCCCGCAAATCACAACTTTACCAAAACTCATGGAAATCATTAGTAGAAACCCCTAATAAGGTTATCTAATTATATTTTAATCCTTTTCCATTAATTGTTGATGCATAAAAATATGAGTTAGTGAGCATCAACACTTACTCTTTGCGCATGACACCGACTGCTTTGCTTTCGGGGCAAACAAGGAGAATCGGAAACCGTGGAAGAATGTTACGGATCTTTATTGTCGTGCATCCGGGCAGCGAGATAAATTTGGATAAATCATCTATACATTTTGCAAAGGGATGCGGTCTTGGTGTCGAACTGAATTAAAGGAGATTTTACAAGTATCAATGAGGCTTTAAGCGAAAGATATTTGGGAATGCCGACCGATGTCGGCGATCAACCATTGGAGCTTTCGTATCTCAAGGACGGGGTATGGCAAAGGGTGCGGGGGGGTGGATGGAGGAGTGTCTCTCACCGGGCGGCAAGGAGGTGCTTGATCAAATCGTGGCCCAAGCAATACCTACGTACTCGATGGCATGCTTTCGGTTGCCACGAGGTCTATGCAAACATATTGATGGTTTACTACGTGACTTTTGGTGGGGTAGTAAAGAAGGCAAACGCAAACCCTCTTTTGGTCGCGTGGGACGATATGGTGATGTCGAAAAGTGCCGCGGATTGGCTTCGAGAGACACCGAGATGTTCAACCTCGCTCTGCTAGCTCGGCAAGCTTGGAGACTTCTAAAGGATCCAGAGTCGCCGAGTGCAAGAGTGCTCAAGTCGATTTATTATCCTCGCAACCGACATCTTTGGAGGCGCCGCGTGGGCTCTTCGCCCTCGCGTATTTGGAGAGCCATCATGGATGGAGTTGGAGTGCTTAAGCCTAGGACTCATACGACGTATTGGATCGAGCACGACAACAAAGATATGGGAGTCGCCATGGCTACCCGAGAGACGGCCTACTCTACCCGGCGCAACCGGTGAAGCCAAATCCGCGGTGTGGGTTTTGAATATCATTGATCAAACATCGAGGAGCCGGGACGAACGATTCTACGTGAGTTCTTTTCACCCCTTGATTGGGAGATCATTGAGAATATTCCGTTATGCACAATGCCGATGGAAGATTTCTCATGTGGCATTATGAGAAGACTGGGAGTTTCTCGACGATCGGCATATCACATGCTCGTTCGGCTACGACGGAAACAACTTCGCCCGGCAAGGAAACAAGCCCGGCGTGTCGGACACGAAGGCCAAGGAGAAGGAGTGGACTGATTTGTGGAAGATCAAGGTACCTTCGAAGATCCGGGATCTTTCTATGGTGACCGGTAAGGCATTCTATGCCGACCGGGGCGTTCGACTTCACGTAAATATGGCACCTAATGCGGGATGCTCGTTATGTGGTGCTATGGATTCATGGAGGCACTCCTCGCTGAGTGCAACTTAGCAAAGTGCGTGTGGGCGCTGGAACGAGAAGAGATAGTAGAATTCATTTGCCAAATAGAAACCCCAGACGCCAAAGCTTGGCTATCTGAAGTGATCAAGGGCCTAAAACAAGAGGAGCTCACGCGGGTGGTGGTCCGCCTTTGGGCCATCTGGTATGCGCTGCCGCTTGGGCGGCACCGGGATCAATTTCGTGAGTCCGTTCTCGACACCTTTGCTTTGTCGAGCGCTTTATCACCGAACTCGAGCTGAGCTCGGCGGTGGTGCGAAGGGCGCCGCGAATCCGGTGGGTCGCGCGAACCTTCTCGGTTGCACCACGGCCGGTGATAGATGGATCGCTCCTCCTAGGGGCGTTGACAAGATCAATGTTGATGATGCAATTTCAAAGAACGTAAGAAGAGCCTCTGTTGTTGCCGTGGGCTCGAGATGATTCGTGCAAATTCTTGGGGGCGCCGGCATTGGTGCCGGATGGATACTCGGATGCGAGATACCGAGGTGCTAGCATGCCGGGAAGGATTGGCACTCGCCAGGTGATTTGAATGTCCGTACATTGCGGGTAGCAAGTGACCGCATCAATGCGGTTAAGTATCCAAGGACAAGGCTTCGGAGTACATGGCCCCTCGTCGTTCAGAGATCAAACACATCATGGGTAATTTCACTAGAGTAGAGTTCATCCACGAAGGGAGGAATGCAAATCATGATGCTCATTGTTTAGCTAGAAGTTGTGTCAATTTCTTAGTCGGTCGTTATGTTTGGTTTGGTGAGCCTCCTGAGGGAGTTTGTAATTCCTATGACATAATATAATAAAGGGTGGATCGTTTTTGCTCAAAAAAAAAAGTACATTTTACAAGGATACCCTTGAACAAACAGAAAAAAACAACCCGATCCTTGTAATTCCTCCTGGTCTGCCTCGCCGCCGCCGGCCGAAGCGCATCGCTTGAAGCCGACTTCCTTCCTGCCAAAGACATACTGTTTTTTGATTTCCGTCTTGAGCGCACATCGGTCGATATGCACTTTGAGTGTTGAACGATCCGGTAGAAAAAGATGGCCATAGACCATCTCATCGCTGTTTAATTTGAGGAGTTTGACGCCTCAAAGATTGACAAACACCCAAAATCGCTGAATAAAAAGCCACCCGAAAAGGGAACCGAACCACCATAAATGATGGTAACTAAAGACCAACCTGATTTCTCTTCGTGTTGGTAGATAAAACTCCACAAGTCAACGGCAGCAAGAACAGCAACGAAGACAAGAGAGTAGCAAAAGATCTTCGTCCCCGCCTCCCGCAACCTTGTCGATGGATGCAAGACCTACCAAGTACCCCCGTTTGAGAGTTTCGCCATTGGTCTTTGCTCTCTAAAAACCTGACCTTGATGATGATGGGCCCGAAAGTACGGCCCAAGTAGTAATGGACTTTAACTACTTCAGGTTGATCTTTTTGTTTGAGAGCTAGATAAGCCCATCCCGGTCCGCTAACTTGCGGGCCCCAAGATCACGCATAGATCCTCTAAAAAAAGGATAACGCATAGGTTGCCGCCGCCGCCAGTACTGCGTGGACGCCCGACGCCGTAGGTGGCGCCGCTCGGCCTCCGGCCGGCCACCGCCCTTCCTTGTTTGCGGCGGGCGTGTTGCGATTGCTTTCGCATCCGCAGCGACGCTACCGGAAGATCTCCGATCCACAACCGCGTAAGGGTGACCGGACGAGAAGACGCGCCAAAACATGACGCACGCACTAGGCGGACACACTGCGGGCATCCGGCAACTTGGATTGAGGGTGTTGACACCCAAAAGTGGCCTAAAACAAAATATGGCGCAAAAGGTCAAGCCAAGACCAAACTGGGCAAGCCGGGTTTCGGGGTGTCCGAATCGTATCTAACTCGGTTGGTTTCCAAACTTGGTTAGGTCGGTTTGATGTTTGGAAACGTCCCAAGGGCGATTTCCTAAAAGGATAAGACCACCCTCCTCTATATAATAAAGAGGTTATGACCGATTGATCCCATCTACACCCAATCGACAAACACATCTACTAGTCAAGGGGCTCATGGCTCAATGGTAAAGGCCATTGGTTAGGGGCTCCCACCCGAGGTTCAAATCTCGGTGCGACACTTTATCCCGCATTTATTTCAGGATTTTCCGACGCTATGCTTTAAGTGGTAGGCGACGTCCCGTCGATAGCGAGGCCCGATGGTGACTTCGAACTTCAAGATTTGCGGTTTCGGTCCTTGAAGGTGCTCATAGGGGTAGGGTTTGCGTACGTGTGTTCATAGGGGTGAGTGTGCGTGCGTGTTGAGCATCTGCGTTGTCTTTGTGTAATCTAAAAAAAAAAAAAGACAAACACATCTACTACCGTCTTGCTTGTAGGTCATCTCCCTCTCCTTCTTCTTCGCCGCCGATGCCATGAACGGAATATCGACGACAACAACGCCCTAGAGTGGCCAGGTCGGCTAGGGCAGCCCATTGCCGCCGCGCCGCCCGACGGGGTCCCTCCCGGGCGTGCGGGGGTTTCGGGTTTCAAGACTTCGCCGGCGTGTCTTGCATATCGCGCTCCCGACGAGGCTCCTCCGACGACGCGTGTCTTGCGTGTCGCGCTCATCGTTGGTGGCACAAGGTCTAGGTGTGGACATCCCTAGGCGCCTGCCGACCACCGATTTCGGCTTGCCCTACGTAGAGCGATCTAGCTCTTTGTTTGGTATGTTGGCGCGAACTCTAATTTGTGTCAACATACTTTTTGACGACTCCGCTGAGGAAGAACGATTGCTTCGGCTCTACTTTGCAGCCGAATCTATCTGCCCTAGCCATATTCACAATTCATCTATTATTATTTTTGTTGTGATCGCCGTTCTATCTGGCTTCAAGGCCGGTTGCTATTTTATTTCTTGAATTCGACAAGGATCGGCCCCTAAGATCGATTGTGTTGCAAGTACGCTTGTACTTGTCACGTTTTCTTGGTGCCGAATCAGTTGGGGGCTTATCCGAGTGCTGATCAAGTTGGATTATATTATTATTTCTACTATAAAAAGCTCTTGAAGTCATCACGTGAAGGGCACTTGAAGGTTCTATTGTGTTCTCTCGTGTACGAGAGAAATTTTGTGCCGTTTTGCTGCTTGGCTCCGATCGAGATCCTGGGAGGCACGCTCAGTACAGTTCGGCTATTCAGACAGTCGACGGAATTGCTCAGGCCACCTGGAAATTTCTGTTGAACATATATGGGGCGCATCAGATTGTTGATTCGTAATATTATTACACCGCTCCTAAGCCGAATCAATAAAATTTCAGCGCCTTGTGATAGTGATGATTTTTATAATTCAGTTTTATTTAATTCAAGCCGAATTAATAAAAATCCAACAAGATACAGTGAAGATGTTGATTATGATTCGGCCTTATCCGACTTTCTCCAAGCAAACTATACCAATCAACAATCAGGTCATGCCAGAAATCCACCTAGATCTTCTAATTGGAGGGTGCCTGCATATCACAGACCTTATGAACTATGTTATGATTACGTGAGATCCCCTAGTGGTTGGCAGGTACCTAATTTTCATTTATTTTGTGGAGAAAGTGGTACGACCGCCGTGGAGCATGTTAATATATATCTCTCACAATTGGGTTCTGCTGGCAAGGAAGACTATATGAGAGTGCGGAATTTTCCGTTATCACTTAATGGTATTGGCTTTGCATGGTTCACATCTTTACCCAGATATACTACCTGGTCATGGTCTAGATTAGAAGAATTATTCTATGAATTCTTTGGGAGAGACACCAAGAAAAGGCCAATCACAATTAGGACAATGGTTGAGGCAGGATGGTTAATTGATTATCAAAAGGCAAGTCTCGCTACGTAAAAAGTGTGAGAAAAATCAGAAACATGCCACTCGACACTCACATTGAATCGGTCAAACGGACTTGTCGGTCGGATAAACCGATTGTTTCCCTTAGTCAAACCAAATTGGTTTCTTCGGCGCCCCGAAGCCGATAAAACCAGTTTAGGAAATACACATTCTTTACCTTGCCGGAAGATACATCCGATGGCTGAAATCTTGGAGAAAAATAATCCAGCCATCTTAATTCGACCGGGGCAAGCCGATTCCGCTATTGGAAAAAATGTCATAATCGGCGAGCCTAGAGAGCCTAAGAAGAGAAGACAAAGTTCAGATCGTGAGGTGGTCCTAGGAAAATCTAATGACAATCGGGAAAGCCTTAAGATCACCATCAAGTCTTCTAGGCTCGGGGGCAAGCTCATGTTCCCATTCATAAACGAGAGGTCAACCACTAGTGTCATCGTCCAAAAAGGATTACTGGAATCAATTCTTAGAACTAGTGGACACAAAAATCAGCAAGACCGATTGCTCAAATCGGTCAAGATATTTATAAGCAAAAGGTGCAGCACACACATAAAGGTGGAGTATTGGTTCCTCGATCATTAATGTGTCAAGATCTTCACAAAGGAGAGCGTGTGCTAGCAAAATTCGCAATGGGCAGCAGTACTTACCTCGTAGCCGATTGAGCCAAAGCCAATCGTGCTTCGACTAGAAAGAGCCAACTAAATCGGTTAGGCCAACTACCTTACTTGAGATGGCTAAACCGACCTCGAGGCATCCGAGCTAGCCAAGGTTATTGCCATTGAGCATGAATCGGCATTGATGACTTCCGAGTCGGCTAAGTCGATTCCTCGTTGTTGTAGATTTGTCCACGAGCGCTTTAGAAATTTTCGCGACTACTATGGTGGGCGTCAAGATGCAAGAAGAGCCCGAGGAAGAGGTTAGTGGCGTTAGAGAGAGCACACAAATTGTTTCCAAAGGTATTGCTAACGATGAGACCATCGAACCTTGGTTGCTACATCTTTCGTCACTAAGGTACAAGATTGCATTGGCCTACATGCCTTCAATTACAAGGCCGATGACAATGTTTTGTCGAAGTTAAAGCTTTTCCCAATGCTTAATGTGAATTATACATATATGTGGATTGCTTTACTTCAAATTCAATTCATACTTGGTCCCGAATGAGATATAAGTTTTGCAATTACTTTGGATTTTATGATTCGGGGCTAAGATTGAAGAATGTTGCTCATGCCGATGTTTGTTATACATTTAATTCGCATGAAAGATGATTTTAAAGGTGTGGCCGAATGGATTAATGTCAAATTTAGTCTCTTCGCTTGCCAAGCATTGAAGCCGATTCTACAAGAAAATCGGCTTACAAATTTAATGCTCACCTTTGGTGCTATCCATTATGATCATGTCCTTGACACGTTCTTGAAAAAATAAATTTATTAGGATTATTGATCACAATGCTTTGTCATCAACTCAAAACTTGGAAGAGCTTATATATTGTAAGTTGTGTAACTCATTTGATCATAATACTCATAGCTACAATATGTTTCATCATAAGATCCAATCGGACATTCATAATCACCGATTAAGATTTTTGAGGCTCAACAAGTGGACCGATTAGATTCAATCGGGCCTGATGGCAAACAAGTTTTGAATCGGCTTGCACTACTAGTCGATTCAATTGAAGCTCAAGGCTCCAACATTCAAGAGAGAGATGGAGAAATCTCAAGCAAAGACAGATTGTTATCCATGAAATTAAAATTGAAGATGTTTTAAAGGATAACAATATTGCTCCAATGTTAGAGAACACTTGGGGGCAAATACAATCTCTCCATCTCCACCAAAAGCCGGTTGATTCTATTGAGCAAGGGAATCGGCCGGAGATCATTCTTCTGAGCATGTCCATCAAGATAAAGAAAAAAAGAGGATGCTCATAAAGCTAATGGAGGCAAGGAACAAGACAGGGGAGAAAGACAATAGAAGGCTGAAGCTTAGCTTCGAGGAGCTCTTGGCTAAATATACAAAGATAGGAGAAGCAAATCGATTAAAGAAAATTCAAGCATCAAAGTTGCCTCCAAAGCATAAACCTCGAAACAACATTGGCAAGGGAAGGTGAATGTTCCATCATATGTCAAGCCACAATATGTGGAGAATGCAGTTCCAAAATGCTTGAAAGAGTTATCATCTTACAAAGACCGATTTGATCAAAATCGGCCCGGAGCTGTGCCAAAAGGGAAGGTGGTAAAGCAAGTTTACCGCATGAAGTATGATGGACGGAAAAAGGAAATTTCGGATCTGAATGTCGCCATTAAAGAGCCAATTACATTGCTAAAAAATCGGCTATTAATGGTAAACGAGTTAGAAATTCATCCATTCATATTGTGGGTACTAAATCTGAGCAAGAAAAGGTAAAAGTACCAAAGACCAAGGAAAAATCATCGCTGTCCACGACGAAGATAAAACCGACATGCTCAATCGGTTTACCAAGGTGGCAAGAAAAAGAATTGCGTAAGCTCGGCGAGAAGCTAAGAGGAAGGAGCTTAGCATGGGTCCCTAAAGGAAGCATTGAAGTTCAAAGGGATGATGATCGGGCAAATGGTGCATCACAAAGAAAGAACAAAAGGAAAAGGTTCAAGACACATTTGCCAAGTTGGAGGTTTGCACCAAATCATCAAAATCATTGGTCATGGCATCATCCATTTTCTCTCGCTGTGCACATGTGGAATTCATCTCACGGTATGCATGGTTATCCCTCATATTCTTATGTTGATCCTTGGTATGGGTCTTTATATCATGGAGGGTTATCGAATTATTACGCTTTATCGATGATCAAGTGCCAAAATATTTTATTTTGGACATGCATACTGCGTGTGTGTGAATTGTATGGTCGATACTTTGTTATCGCCCTAAGCATGCAATATAGCCGATGAATGGTTACAACCATCGTGCTATTTGAAGAAGCCCCTACAAATTTTACTTCGATAAATTTAAGGCCCGGGAGGCATGAAGGAGGTATGTATATGATTGACAAACTTAGCCGATTATGTGTGTATATTTAATCATGGTTTTATTTGTGTATCAAGTTAAACTGATTGAATTTATGCATGTCTAAATCGTAGCTAAATGTTTAATCATATTTAAGCCAATTATAGATATGTGCACTTTCAATCATGCCTTACTTTGTTAATCAAGTTTGGCCGATCAATTGTGTTAATCGTGCTTTTAGATATCTCGCATGTAAAGTATGTGCAAGGAGCAAACTTGCTTGCTCAACATGCATCCGGCTTTGAGGTAAAAGATAAGTATTTTCATTTACAACATTTGCCGATGCATGAAGGTTTGCTTGTTTCGGATACTAGTGAAAATTCGGTTCAACCAAAATTAATTGGACAAACCGATGTCACTTATAATTTGGGACAGCAAAGTAGAAATCTTTTAAATCGGTCTATTTCTGTTTTTTGGACAATGGTAGTACCGATTTAGAAGATTGGAGAACTCCTCTCATAACATTCTTGCGGGATCCTAGCGCTAAAGTTGACAAGAGTGTTCGGTGGCTTGCTTTCAAGTATACATTGCATAATAGAGAACTTTATAGGAGGACCGCCGAAGATTTGTTGTTAAAGTGTCCGATCAAGCAAGAGTTGAAATGGTAGAAGTACATGAAGGTATTTGTGGTGCGCATCAATCAGCCCCAAAGATGAAGTGGTTACTAAGGAGGGCTGGTTTCTATTGGCCTACTATGATGGCTGATTGCTTTCACTACTACAAAGGTTGTGAAGAGTGTGAGTGGTTTGGAAATAATCAGCTAGTACCGATTTGCTATGCTTCATCCTATTATCAAACCGTGGCCTTTCCGTGGTTGGGGACTTGGATTTCATTGGACGATTCATCCACCATCTTCGAAGGGGCATAAGTTCGTCTTGGTTGCTACCGACTACTTCACTAAATGGTCGGAAGCAGTTCCGTTGAAGAACATGACACACAAGGAGGTAATTGAGTTCATCACCGAGCACATCATACATAGATTCGGCATCCCACAAACATTAACTACAGATCAAGGAACGTCATTTATGGCGAAAAGAGGTGAAAGCATTTGCCGAATCATATAAGATCAAGATGCTCAAATCATCTCCATATTATGCTCAAGCCAATGGACAAGCTGAATCCACTAACAAGACTTTGATCAAGCTCATCCAAAAGAAGATAGAAGATCATCCAAGGAAGTGGCATGAGTTTTTATCGGAACCTCTGTGGGCTCATCGCATTTCAAGGCATGGTGCTACAAAGGTTACTCCTTATGAGCCGAGGCTACAAGCTTTGAAGGAGATTGAGAGAGATAAAGCCCGAGTTGCGAGAGCCTACAACAAGAAGGTCAAAAGCAAATCGTTCCAAATCGGTGATTTAGTATGGCAAACTATATTACCGATAGGTTCGAAGAGCAATGAGTTTGGCAAGTGGTCACCTAACTGGAAAGGTCCTTTCAAGGTGGTCAAAGTGACATCTGGGAATTCCTATGAGCTTGAGTCTATCAATGATGGAAAATGCCAAGGCAATGCGGTGCATGGGAGATATTTGAAAAAAATACTTCCCTAGTGTTTGGCAAGAGGCCTAAGTGCTTTCCAAGCAACGGCCGATGCATGCATCACCCTTAGAACAAAAATGGCCGATATCCAATATCGCCCTTAGTCACCAGACAACCGATACGATGGGCGTTCGTGTTGTTTGAAGTTACAAATGTTTTCAGGATCGTGCATCTCTCACCTGAAAACACGGGGGCATATGTTGACACCCAAAAGTGGCCTAAGACAAAATATGGCGCAAAGGTCAAGCCAAGACCAAACCTGGGCTAGCCAGGTTTCGGGGCTGTCAAAATCGTATCTAACTCAGTTTGTTTCCAAACTTGGTTAGGTCGGTTTTGATGTTTGGAAACGTCCAAGGACGGTTTCCTAAAAAGATAAGACCACCCTCCTCTATATAATAAAGAGGTTCATGGCCGATTGATCCCATCTACACCCAATCGACAAACACATCTACTACCGTCTTGCTTGTAGGTCATCTCCCTCTCCTTCTTCTTCGCCGCCGATGCCATGAACGGAATATCGACGACAACAACGCCCTAGAGCGGCCAGGCTAGGGCAGCCCATTGCCGCCGCACGCCCGACGGGTCCCTCCCCGGCGTGCGGGGTTTCGGTTTCAAGAGACTTCGCCGGCGTGTCTTGTGTATCGCGCTCCCGACGAGGCTCCTCCGACGACGTGTCTTGCGTATCGCGCTCATTGTTGGAGGCACAAGGTCCAGGTGTGGACATCCCTAGGCGCTTGCCGACCACCGATTTCGGCTTGCCCTACGTAGAGCGATCTAGCTCTTTGTTTGGTATGTTGGCGCAAACTCTAATTTGTGTCAACAGAGGGCAAAGCGTGCGACTTGAGGCTGATACGACACGGCCAGTCTGCCACATTGATCTACTACTACCATGCACGCACCGTGACTTCACCAAACCTTCATGTTTCAGTTCCACCCGAGCATGCACAAATCATATATGCATATAACCATCTGCTTGCTGAGCATCAAGATTCAAAGAGGAACCGGCGACATTGATGGATGAAAAAATAATATTGATGCTTTTGACTGTTCGTAGTATGAGCATCGTTCATTCCTTTTGTTTAGGAGGAGCCTTGCATATCTATTCCTATCATACTGAAACTATAAGTAACACTTCAGATTTTTACCACTGTCATGGAAGTCCTTTTCGGGTGGGGCCATTTGCTCTCACGAGAACTTCCGCCAAAAAAGATCAAGATGACTGGTTGGGGGGGGGGGGGGGGGATGGCTTCTATAAATTTTTCTTGCAAAAATTAAAACCTATGATCAAGGCTAATCACTCCATTTGCCTAAACCTAAGTGTGGCTATTCTAGTTGTTCAAATTTTAGCAACCTAGGTCCAACCCTATACTAGCATGTCAATTCTAGAAAATGAAATTGCCAAAAGTAAAGAGAGAGTTAGAACATCGATTTTTTCCTCGAGGTACGGAAGAGTCGGCACTCTTCCATAGTCCTCGTTGGAGCACCAAACAAGAAACGGTCTAGCTCCCCCTTGATCTCGCGCAAGGATTAAGTACTCTCTAGTGGTTAATCCTTCTCCAACTCCGGATCGGTGGATTCCAAACCGAGCACAACACTTTTTGGGGCCTCTCACAATCACCTCCTTGAGAGCTCACCAGGAACCAAGCACACCAAGCCATCTAGGTGATGCCGATCACCAAATGTAACAAGCAAAGAACCTCATTTGACCTACACGAACCAAAGAGATGGGTGGATGCACATTTGCTACTCTCCAAGCACTACCGATGTCCTTAATCTTCAATTAAGAACTTTGCAAATCACTTCTAGTGCTTCTCTTGCCCTTGAACTTCAATGAACTCTATGAACAACCCTGAGTGGTAAGAGAGCTCAAACGAAGCAGCCCATGCGGTATATATAGGCCAAGGCCAAGAAATTATTTGTTGCCCCTCGAGTTGCAGAAAACATGAGTATCGACTTATACGGTGCTCCATTGACCTTAGCACCGACCCGGTCGGTCCGCGGCTCAATTCAAACTTCAACGGTCATCGGCGAGCACCAACTCATCCGGTGCTTTTACCTTGGACCACCGAACAAGTCGGCGGTAGCATTTCGGTTGAAACAGAACTTTGTCAAAACCAAGCACAGGATGATACGGTGCTCCGTTCTTGACCACCGGACCAGTCGGTGGTTGACCTTCCACTTCAAACAGAAATTCTGCAAACCAGAGCAGAGGACAATTCGGTGCTCATCCCTTGATCACCGGACCAGTTAGTGGTAGGTTTTTCCCTCGAGATAGAACTTCGGCAAATCCGAAAGCACAGATGATCACACCGAAGAAGCTCCGTGCAACTTGTCCGGTGCTCTCTCTGTCTCTTCGAAACTCAACCAATTCAATTTCTTTGAGTTTTGGGTCTTCTCCATCATACTTCTAGACTTCATCCGAGCTACCTAGTGCCAATTTCACAAGTGTGCACCACACCTAATATCCATGGCTCATCTAGATCAAGCTACTACTCTTTACCCCTTAATAGTACGGCCAAAGGAAAATAAAGACCTAAACTAATTCAAGTGTCTCTCAACTCCAATCGACACTTGAAACAAGCTTGTCCTTAGTCTTCGCGCATATCCTTTGCACTCATACAATGAAAATCATTCGATGGGGGCCAAGAGTACCATAAAAGCCCATCATTACACTAGCATTTTAATTGCCACTGCAAAGCACAAGTTAGTCGCAATGATCATGTTGTCATTAATTGCCAAAATCAAATTAGGCACTACAACACATATAACCTTCTATGACAAATATCTCGTGACAATAGATCATAATGTCATAAGAACACTTTCGCTTATGACGTTTTATAAAGGGAGGTAAGCTTTAGTGACGAAGATTAGATATACGTCATTAAGAGCAATCAAAAAAAGCATCATAAACTATTGCAATGCCATATTGTGACATATGCTCTTACATTTTCATGACAAACATCAAATGTCACAAATTTATAATAATGTTAGATCGTCATAAGTGTTTTGTGAGTCTTTTCATTTGAAAGAAAAAAAAAAAAGAGCAGGTTCCACTACCAACTAATTAAGTGGGTCCTAGATTTATATAAACATAATTTTTTAACTAATTAAGTGGTTATGGCATTTAATACAAATAAATTTTGGAGCTCAAAAAAATTATGAATATGGCGGCAACATTCTGATATAGCCACCAAAATTCCCATGGGCGTAGTACCTCACTCACGCGGGCTTTGTTACATTGCCGCCGGCTTTGACCTGGGCATGCGCGCTTTCAGCGGCAGTGCTGACCGCTATTTTGGGCCTCGTATGACAAAGCGGTAGGTGGGTTAAAACGGGCCGTACGCTGATGTTGCGAGGCCGGCAACGCACGCACAGCACAGCAGCTGTGTGTGTGCTGCTTTTTTTATGCCTCATCCCTTCGAGTACAAGTTGTAGTATCCGACTCACGCACTAACTCACACCACACACCCACGCGACACCACACACACGCATCCTAGTGCACAAGCAAGATCTACACCTACACGTAGGACCGCACGTGGCTGAGAGTTATCCAAGTCTTCGGCTTTGCACGTGACGGGCATGTCACCCCGACCATTGTGGCGCATCCACGCAGGAGGCTACAGATCAACAGGACCTGCAAATTTTATTATGGGGAAAAACCCCATGAGGCGCGCAAAGTTCGGTTCGAGAATCGAACCCCACGTCCGCTGCTCGCGCGCCCTGGGCGAGCTAGCCAACCGAGTTACGCTTCGGTCCTCGTGTGTGTGCTGCTTGCTGGCACTGCTTGGGGCATTGGGCTGACATGCACGGAACACTCGGTGTTGGGACATGGCGTTAAAAAGGATTAAGTCCCATTGACCCCTTCATGTATTACCCAAGTTCGGTTTTCCTCCTTCCTATCTAAAACCGGGCGTTTGAGGCCCCTATCTCTCGAATCCGTTCGTTTTTCCTCCCTAGGTGGTTTTGCAGCTACAAACTATGGGTCCCACATGTCGCTGGCACGGCACAGTAATAGTGGACCCCACATGTCTCCTCTCTCTCCTCCCCCTCCTCCCCTCCCCGCCCCGCCCGCCGCCGCATGCGCCGAGCTGCCCCGTCGCTGCGCCGCCGAGCCGCCCGCTGCCGCCCTCCCCGAGCCGCCGCCGCCCGGATCCGCCCGTCTCGCGCCGCCGGGCGGCGCGGGCGTGTGGAGGAGGGCACGGTGGGAGGCGCTTGTTGTCTCCCCTCAGCGCCCCCACCGCACCCTCCACCGCTGCCGCGCGCCCCGGCTTGCGCAGCGGGCAGGCAGCTCCGACGGATGCTGCAGCGGGCCGCCGGGTCCGAAGGAGGAAGGGGGAGAGAGGAGACGGTGGGGTCCACTGTTACCTGCCATGCCACTGACACTTGGGCTATACATGAGGGGGTCAAAGGGACTTAATCCTTTAAAAAAGCTGCAAAACTGTAGTATTGGCGGTAGGGAAAAAGTGGCGGCAAAATAAAAATGGTGTACAGGGGACTGGGGGTGTGGAAGTTCATCAATAGTCCATCTTTCACTTTTAATCTAGACGTAAATCTTGTAATTGGTATTTCTTCAACATATGAACTCCAAATTTAATGATTCTTGTTCCTGAATTTTTATAAAATCACGCTTTTTCATCTAATACAATTTATTTGTATTTTAATTGCTATTTTTTTATCTTTATCCTAAGGCTTGTTTTCTCCCCACAAAAGTAGAAAATAGAAAACATTTTTTTGCATAACAATGGCAAGTGAAACTTTATATTCTCTATTATTAAGGTAAATGCAAGGTTGTGTTCAATTTTGAGATGCGTCTGAATTCAAAAATGTTTTGGGCTATGTAAACTTCAATGTTTGACCTGAATTGTATGTAACTTTGCAAGTGATTTGTCAATTTGTAAACAACATATGGTCCCACTTTATTAAAATTGTTTGAATTTTTATGCCAAATTTATGGACCCAAAATACAATGTCATGTCAATTTATTAACCAAATTTAAATATTATTATAATTATTGTGCAATAATTTTGAGATAAAAAGTTGAATTATCACTAGTAAACAATTGAATTCTTTGTGCATCTCTAGATTAGAGCCATAATGTAAAATATTATGTACATGATTTTTATGTAATTTTTAGATTTTCATTTCAGCTACACATAGTTCAATTTGGAATTATTTTTTTATAAAATTGCAGAAATTCATTTCTATAGAAAATAGTAAATCTTCTAGAATTTTTTGATACTCCTACACAACAACATATACGCATTCTATTACATGTAAAAAAAGTATTTGGGTATATAACAGAATATTTTTTGCGCGTTACTTCTCAAGGGACGTTAATTAGTTTTTTTTTTTGAGAATTACACAGTACAACGTAGACACTCACAACACGCACGCACACTCACCCCTATGAACACACGTGACGCAAACCCTACCCATATGAGCACCTCCGAAGGACCGGGCAGCTGAAAATAAAAAATATCATAGCTTAAACTCAGCCCAAACCAAGAAATCGGCAGGCCCAACTTGGCACTCGCCGTTCTCGCCGCCGGATCAACAGATCGACGCCGATATCTAGGCGCACTCATCCTATATCCCTGAGCCCCCGCCCTCCGTCTTCATTCTCCCCGCCTCTTCCCACCCAACGCCAACCCTAGCGCTACTACCTAGGCGGCGGTGCTCCTCGAAGCAGCGCGAAGCCGGCGGCGATAATCAAACCCTCCCGGCCTCCCCTACTTCGTCATCTCTCTCTCCCCCCAAGTCTCCCAACCATAGGCCGAAGCTGCCCTCCGGTCTGCTTCCAACCGCATCCCACCCTGCTGATCCGCCCCACCGACCGGCGTGTGCCCCTCCACGCCCTTTCCCCTTCTGTGCGGGTCGCCCTGGCTGGCATCGGGCGGGCGAGATCGAAAATTGAGGTCTTGTCTTCGCCGGCTGCAGATCTGCCATGTCCCCCCTCCTGCCCTTGCTCGCGGGTTGGAAGTGAGATCCCGTGCCCTCGGTGGGATCCCTGTTTTTAAATAGCGGGCTAAGCCATTTAGCGGCAGTCTCCCTAAAAGGCTATTTAGCGCTATAGCGAGCTATGATAGCGGGCTAAACCATTTAGTGGCTAAGCAAAAATATGCCAAACATTATATAATTTTATACATTACATCAAAGTAGCTTGTAGTTCATACATGATACATCAAACATTATCACATCACATAGAGAAATACATGAGTTCTAATACCTTGAGATGAGATTTGGGCACGCCAATCAATTTGGACCAACGGAAATCAGCCCAATATCTTATAGCGCACTAAATGAGCTGCCATTTAGCGTTTTTAGCGCTATTAGCAGCTAATAGCGGCAAATAGCGTTTAGCGCTAAAATGGCAATAGCTTAGCGTTACCCTGCCCAAAACGCTATTTAGCGCTATAGCGTCCGCTGTAGCGCTATTTAAAACAGGGGTGGGATCCAATGCCCTCAGGTATTTAATTCATCCCCTGCCTGAAGTGTGCTACCTTTGACCATAGGCGCAACACAGGAGATGCGCCGGCCGTCGAGTCTGGTGCGAGTCGACTGCAGCGTTACCCGCGGTTGCAGTGAGGTGCTGAGTGGGCTGGAGCAGCTCGCAGCTGTGCGGTGCTCCTTCCAGAGTGAGAAGATGGGGCACGACGGTACTAGGGGCCCGTGCAGCATCAGGGGGGGTGTCGACCACCAGCTAGCATTTCCATCTCCATCGCTCCCTCTCAGCGCACCAGGTCAAGCTCAAGCCTCCAGCAAGCTGCATGTGGCAACGCCACCCAGGTAATATTCCCTCTCCCTTCTCTGTTCATGCTTCTCTGAAGTCTGATATGCTCTGGCAGTCTTCTTCTATAGAGAACTACATTACTAAATATCTAGATTAGAGAACTAAAGATGATGGGATAATGCTAACATTTTTTACTGGTTTATTCTTGTTGAGACATGATTTAGCATAGATGCAATTAGAATTAGTACACTGGATGCAATCATACATTGCTGAATGCTCTGTAGTTCACGGGTATCATTGTTTTCTGGAACTGCTAGTGGAGTTGTAGCAGGGCTTCTCGTATTTTAATCCTTGAACTGTGTAGTTGGATTCTTCTAGTGGCATAGCATTTGAGTGCTTGAATCCTTTTTCTTCTAGTGAGGTACTTGCTTTCCGAATCTTATATTTGTATATGTCAACTATACAGATGTGTCCATCTTTTCTTTGTCAGGGACTTGACTTGCTTGATTGTTTCAATGGTGGCCACTAGCTCTTCAGATTGCTTGGTAGGGGTTTACAATTAGTAGTTAATTTGTACTTGTTGTATTAAGTAGCGAGTGTGAAGTTATGCTATTTGCAATGCCTACTCTACTCTTTTCAAAGTTATGCTGCCTATTCTTACATTTATTGGAGAAGTTATTTGGCAATTGTCGGTTTGCTATGGCAGTGACATTTTCTATGCACCAGTAAACACCTGAGTGATTATTGGTTCATAGGATATTATTTGACATTATTATTTGAGTCTGTTACAATGCTGCAGAATGAGCAACCAGATGGGGCTACGGACACTGCGGTTGATGTAAGCATGGTGATGGATGAGGTGAAGCTGATGCTTGTTGATGGCTCAAAGCTAGGTGTACCAAAAAAGCAAGAAGATCGATCCAGAACTCTTCTGGTTACTAAAATGGATATAGTCTATTTACTGCTGATATTTGGATATGTAATGTTGATATTGTATGTCCATTATGTAATTTTCTACCCGTGCTTTGCTAGGGAATTTGAACATTTTGATTTTGATACCTTGCATTTGTTGAGTATATTTTATTATCTTCTGTGTTACATGAGCTGTCAAATTGGCTAAATTTTTGAGCTATACGGGACCATTAAATCAGCTCACTTAATGGGCTACATTGGCTGTTAGGTTGGCTAAATGGGCTATCATAATGGGTTTAGCTCATTCATAAATTGCGAAACATGACAAAAAACCCTATATTTGTGACATATGTGAAATGTCATCTATCACCACTTTTCTTGTAGTGAGGGGGTTAGATGCTCTTTCAATCTTCTCCTTTTTGATGATTGATAACAACACAACCTCAAATATAATTTGTAAGAGAAAATGTGAGGCATAACATACTTGAAGTGCATGAACTTGATTTCAATAAAAGCAAGGGGTTAGGCAAGTTCATGCAAATCAAGTCCAAAAAATGTGTATAATAAAGGATATAAGCGATCAACACATACGCGAACAACGATTGACATGGCATGAGATATGAAATAACGCAAGCATATGTCAACCACGGTAGCAAGGCATTATACAACGAGTGCACAAAAGTAAATATGATGCATGAAAAAAAAGTAGCACACCATAAGAACCAAAAGCAAGCCTATGCTACCAAAAGCTCCCCCTATCTCACATCTCTCACTCTCTCTCCCCCCTTTGGCGTCAATCGCCAAAAAAGAACTAAACAGAAGAGTCTGGAGGAGGTGCAGAGGTGTTCTCGAAAGCATATGAAGATCTAGCAACCTCGGTAGTAAGAACTGTCAACTCTGAAGCAACTGAAGGTGTCGAAGTAGCGGCAGAAATCGAAGCTGCTGCTATGTCTGAGGTCTGAACCTGCGAGGTCTGCTGAGCTGAAATAGTGGCTGTCTCTGAAGCTGGAGCTATAGCGTGTGAAGCCGACTGTGTGAATTGCTCAAGTAGCGCTAAGGAGGGTGTAGCGAACATCGTTATAATATCAAGCAACAGTGAAGTTGCAGCAGGCAAGCTCGGCACACCTATCATACCAATTGGCGGAGAACTCCCTATAAGTGAGAACAGCCTAAGCGATGAGAACAGAGGGATCCCTGTAGGCATTGCTGAGGGTGAAACCTGTGGTAGTGTTGTGCTTGGAGCAGCCTGAGCAAGTGGGGCTCCGAGTGGTGTGTAAGCTGGAGGTGGAGCTATCCCCATATGCCGAAAGATATACTCGAAGCGGTGATTGGACTGCTACTGCTGGTGCTGGAGCATCTCAAGGGTACGCTGCTGCTCTAGGTGTATAGATCTCACAGAGCAGAAAATCCACAATATCAAAGTCCCTCTGCAGAAGAATATATGCAAGCGTCCACTGCTACAGTGCGGTGATGGCCTCTCTGTACCCTGTGTCCCTGTCCATGGTAGAATGGTGCGTCTGAGCACCTCAAGTATAACATGTGCCAGGGATGTCAGTTCTGGCGGGTCATGTGGTGAGGCAGGACCAAACGGCTCTCTGAAGCAGATCCTGACAAGCTCAAAGCTAGGGTAGACTATACCCTAGGCCCCATGACGCTGCCATGGAGGACTGATCTCAGGATGGCACAACTCATGAAGACGGTCTCCTCAAAGCTCAATTCTCAGTGCAGCTGCGATCTCCTCTCTAGTCAAATGACATTGGTCACCTCGAAACATGTAAGCAATGCGTCATCGCTGAGGCTCAATCCAAACAGTGGCATAGAAGATATGCATCCACTCAGCTACAAAACGCGCTGTCCAGGTGATCAAGTTGCGGAGCCCAGGCAGGTAAGAGAAAAACTGTGAAAACTCTGCACTTGGCATCCCAACAACACTGGCAAGCTGCTCAAGTGAGATCTGACAATGATCGATTGGGAGTGCTCGGATGTGATGGTAAACCATGAGGAAAGCACGCTAAAGCTTTGTCCAAACGGGTCCTAGAATGGGTCTGTCAAGTGGAAACCACTCCAAAACATCCTCAGTGAATCTGTAACTCTGAATCACATGACCCTTAGCCCAAACTGTTGGAATTTAGATGGGCTTGGCCCAATAACAAATTCGGAAATTCCTAGAGAAATCTCAAAGGCCCATTCTATTTTTGGTAATCTTGGCCTTCAAGTTGCGGAGTCCTGAACTGACTCTGAGTAGAGAGTCCTAAACTGATCGTGATCGCGACACGATGTTCGGGATATATAAGCAGCCTACCGAGCACGCCAAAATCAGATCGATATCTCATCTTGGTTTAGAGAGGAGTCCCTTGAATAGACAATCTCTCAAATCCAGAATTGAGATAAAGTTTTCGCCTCTTCTTGTTGTTCCCCGTCGTAGCTACTCCAGCCGATTGCTTCCGTGCACCAGCGGCCGGGCGGCGGGTCTCGAAAACCCTCATCTTTGCGATCCTGCACGGGGAGAAGGTGAATAAGGTTTTGAGAAGCGCTCTTGTAGCGCTCTCCCCGATCTTCGTCATGGCTCGTCTTCCCGGAAGGACAAGCGGAGGACCGTCCCAGCGCCCGTCTTCATCGGCAAACTTCTTCGATTTCTTCAGCGGCGGCCCGATCGACGACAGCGGCAAATGACACGAGGACCTCGGTGTCGCTTTGGGAACCTCTTCATTACGTTGTCCTCAACGTCGGCCCGGTATAAAACATATCTAGTGTACAAGTTGGGTTTTACACTAGTTATTATGTTCATGCTACGTGATATCATGATCCGTCCCGCTAGTATATGCGATATACCGATCTGTCATGCTAGTAATTTAAACATGTTTAATCTAGTTCATCTATTTGTCATGATTTATATTTTGGAATTAATCACGAAAATTGCCTAATTATTTCAACAATCCAAAAACCTTATTATAGGCTTTTTCTTGATTTAACTATGGCTGGTTTCAAATCGACGTCTTTGAGACTAGAAAATTTTTAATTGCACATTTTAAGAGATGGTGAGTTAAGGCCATGCTCGGCTAGAGGCTAAGATGTTACGGTTTCTTGTTGGATCGCCTCGGGGAAATATCTCTAGAGATAAGAGAAGATTCCGGGGAGACAACACTATCTTTAGAAGAACAATCCTAAAATGTCTTGCTAGTCGTCTAGAAGATGCAAACTTACACTTCCAAGATGAGAGAGCATTGTGGGATCAACTGAATGCAACCATTGGTACATCTGAGTTGTACATTATGGAGAGCTTTCATGACTACAAGATGGTTGCTAACCGATCTATAGTCAAGCAAGCGCATGAGGTTCAACACATGGCAAGAGAACTTGAACTCCTTAAGTATGTCATACCCGATGAATTTGTAGCCGGATGCATTATTGCTAGGTTGCCTTCTTCATAGAAGAGCTTCGGCACAATTCTAAAACACAAGAGATAGAAAATATCAGTTGTAAACCTGATAGCATCTCTTGATGTTGAGGAAAAAGATTCGGTGAAGAATACTATTGAGAAGGGGAACAAGAGCCATTCTAGCACTAATATTGTGCTAGAAAACCCACATGGCAAGAACAAAGGGAATAAATCTTCCAATGCCAAGTTAGCAACTACCTTCGAGAAGAAGAAAAATAATGATGAGGTGCCTTGCTTCACTTATGGACAGCTTGGTCACTTTTTCAGTGAGAATAATAAGAATGTCAACCTCGTGACTATTAGCAATGCTGATGAAGAGTGCGATAATGTTCCTCTTTGTACTATCGGTATTTCAATCACCAAGTTGGTGGGTTGATACAGTGCTAATATTCATGTGTGTGCTTTGACATCTCTTTGTTTTCTTCTTATAAAGAGCTACAAGGTTCTTACGTCCTAATGGAGAATGGGTCACATGCTTCTCGTTCGTGGTGTTGGCACGGTAGATCCGAAGTTTACTTCGGGTAAAATCGCATAACCGAAGAACGTGCAACATGTCCCTACTATTCGCAAGAACCTTGTTAGTGTTTCCCTTCTTTTAAGAGATGGGTTTAAGGTAATGATGGAGTCCAATAAAGTAGTTATGTCTAAGCATGGACAATTTATTGGTAAGGGTTATGATTTGTGGCGGCTTGTTCCGCCCTAAGTTTGGCGATTTATGTAATAAGTCGCTGAATCATATTTGTGGCACAATAAATGATAGTTCAAGTGTTTGGCATTCTCGTTTATGTCATGTGAACTTTGGTTTGATGTCACATTTATCTAGCTTGAAGTTAATTCCAGTTTTTTACTATTGCCAAAGGTTCTAAGTGCCATAGTTGTGTGCAATCTAAGCAACCTCGAAAAGCCTCACAAGGCGTGGGAGGAGAGACACTTAGCACCTCTAGAGCTCATACATTCCGATCTATGCGAGATGAATGGTGTGTTGACTAAAGGTGGAAAGAGATATTTCATGACATTGATTGATGATGCTTCTAGATATTGCTATATTTACTTGCTGAAAACTAAAGATGAGGCATTAGACTACTTTAAAATCTTTAAGGCTGAAGTTGAAAATCAACTAGAGAGAAAGATTAAACGTCTAAGGTCGGATCGTGGTGGTGAATATTTTCCTATAATATTTGATGAGTTTTGTGCGAACATGGTATTATTCACGAGAGGGACGCCTCCCTATTCGCCTAATCCAACGGAATTGCCGAGAAGAAGAAAAACCGCCGACGCCGACCCGACTTGGTTAACGCCATGTTAGACACCGCCGGTTTATCTAAGGCATGGTGGGGGAAGCTATATTGACTACGAGTCATGTCCTGAATAGAGTTCCAAACGTAAATAAAGAGACAACGCCATATGAGATGTGGGTTGGTAGGAAACCATCACTTTCATACTTGCACGCGTGGGGATGCTTGACGAAAAGTCAATATTCCAATTAATAAGAAGCGTAAGCTTGGACCAAAGACGCATTAGATTGTATCTTTCTTGGATATGCTCACAACAAAGATTGCCTATCGATTTTTAGTAGTAAGATCTGAAGTTTTTGATATGCTTGTAGATACTATCTTTGAATCTCGTGATGCTACATTTTTTGAGAATATATTTCCTTTGAAAGATACGTGTAGCAATGTTAGATTTTCTCTGAGAATTAGCTCCCGATGATACTATGCCTATCGAATACCCTCGTTGAGTCATTTGAACAACACTTGAGAAGGATGACAATAAAGTTCTTTGTGAGGAACAAGAGACAAAGGATTGCAAAATCTTTTGATGATGATTTCATTGTGTACCTTGTGGATGATACTCCCACCTCTATCTCGGAGGCATATGCATCTCCGGATGTAGATGATTGGAAAGAAGTCATTCGTAGTGAGATGGACTTGATTCTTTCTAATGGAACTTGGGAGCTATCGATCTACCATTCGGTTATAAACCAATTGGATGTAAGTGGGTGTTCAAGAAGAAGCATAGACCGATGGTACTATTGACAAGTACAAGGCTCGGCTTGTGGCAAAGGGTTATACTCAAAAGGAGGGCGAGGATTTCTTTGATACTTACTCACTGTTGCTAGAATGACCACTATTCGAACACTACTATCCTTGGCTGCCTCATATGGTCCGATCATTCATCAAATGGATGTAAAGACAGCTTTTCTGTATGGAGAGTTGGATGAGGAGATTTACATGGATCGGCTGATGGATTTGTAGTAAAAGGTGAAGAGCAAAAAAGGTGTGCAAGCTATTGAAATCTTTGTATGGCTTGAAACAAGCACCTAAACAATGGCATGAGAAGTTTGACACTACGTTAACTAGTGTTGGTTATGTTGTTAATGAAGGCATAGGTGTGTGTATTATCGACATGGTGGGGGGCGAAATCATTTATATTATGCTTATATGTTGATGATATTCTAATCTTTGGAACAAACATGAATGTTATAAATGAGGTCAAGTCTTTCTTGTCTAAGAGTTTTGACATGAAAGATCTAGGAGAGGCTGATGTAATTCTAAACATCAAGCTAATTAAGAAAGAGAGTGGGATTACATTGTTGCAATCTCACTATGTTGAGAAAGCTTTTGAGCCGTTTTGGCTTTATGGACTATAAGCCTTCTCCAACACCTTATGATCCTAGCGTGACATTGAGCAAAAATAAGAGAGAATTGCTAGAGATCAATTGAGATACTCTCGGATAATTGGTTCACTCATGTATTTAGCTAAGCGCAACTAGACCCGGATATCTCTTTTTCTTTGTGAGCAAGTTGAGTAGGTATATGTCCAACCCGGGTGATGATCATTGGCATGTACTAGAGAGGGTCTTGTGCTATCTTAAAGGTATAATGAGTTATGGCATACACTATAACGGGCACCTAGCTGTGCTAGAGGGATATAGTGATGCGAACTGGATATCTGATATTGCTCAAATCTACGCCACAACTGGGTATGTCATTACTCTTGGAGGTGGCGCGAGTGTCATGGAGGTCTTGTAAACGGACTATTTTGACTAAGTCAACCATGGAAGCGAACTTATCGCTTTAGAAACAAAGATCTGCGAGAGGCGAGTAGCTGCGTGAGCTCTTGTCGACTTCTTGCCGGTGGTTGAAAAACCGTGCCGGCTATCCTTATGAACTGTGATAATCAAGCAAAGATCACTAAAGTGAATAGTGCTAAGGATAATTCAAAGTCAACAAGACACGTTAAAAGATGCTTGAAGACTGTCAAGAAGTTGAGAAACTCGGAGTAATAACCGTATCTTATATACGCATGACAAAAAACCGGCGAGATCCCTTTACAAAAAAGGGCTATCACGAAATGTGATAGAAATTGCATCGAGGGAGATGGGTATGAGACCCATATGAGTTCTGATGTAGTAGTAACCCAACCTTTTTGATCGGAGATCCCGTGACTAAGGATCTGGGAAGAACAAGCTATTGGTAAAGCGAGGAGAGTATATTTATAACCCTCTCTAAGTGAAGATGCAATAACTCTCAAATGCATTGAGGCACTTTGTATGGCAGGGTTGGCTAATGCCTTAATATGTTCTATTGGCTTTAACAAGCGAAGATGCGATCCTACATAGCATTCTTGAAAGAACATACCTATATGAGTTTGACAGTTAAACGTCGCTCTCTATATGAGACTTGGGTGGTCTCTAGTAAGCTCATGAAGAGACTAGGGAGTATGACGTATATATGCTCCACCCACGGGGGTAAGGCTACTTGGCGGCCGGTACTAGTGTGGCTTTAAGTAAAGCTTGTTCGCACAAAACTTATAATTCAAGGCGTAGTCCATTGTTCAAGTTGTGAATAAGTGTAGCTTAAGGACCTAGGCGTATTCAACTTCACGATCTCACCGAAATCTTGGTATATTAAACAGCGGCGAAATTGGCAAAACTCTAAACGGGCATTTGAGATCCGGTGGGGATTGTTGGAATTTAGATGGGCTTGGCCCAATAACAAATTCGGAAATTCCTAGAGAAATCTCAAAGGCCCATTCTATTTTTGGTAATCTTGGTCTTCAAGTTGCAGAGTCCTGAACCGACTCACGGTAGAGAGTCCTAAACTGATCGTGATCGCGACACGATGTTCGGATATATAAAGCCCTACCGGCCATGCCAAAATCAGATCGATATCTCATCTTGGTTTAAAGAGGAGTCCCTTGAATGGACAATCTCTCAACTCCAGAGAATTGAGATAGAGTTTTTCGCCTCTTCTTGTTGTTGCGCCGTATGCTACTCCAGCCCGATTGCTTGCGTGCACCGGCGGCCAGGGCGAGCAGGTCTCGAAACCCCTCGTCTTTGCGATTCTGCAGCGGGAGAAGGCGAATAAGGTTTTTGGGAAGCGCTCTTCGCGCGACTGCTCCCGATCTTCGTCACGGCTCGTCTTCCGGGAAGGACAAGCGGAGGACCGTCCCAGCGCCGTCTTCATCGACAGCTTCTTCGATTTCTTCAGCAGCAGCCGCCGATCGACGACAGCGACAGCGACCTGGAGGACCTCGGCGTCGCTTTCGGGAACCTCTTCATTACGTTGTCCTCAACGTCAGCCAGGTATAAACATATCTAGTGTACAAGTTGGGTTTACACTAGTTATTATGTTCATGCTACGTGATATCATGATCTGTCCTGCTAGTATATGCGATATACTGATCTGTCATGCTAGTAATTTAAACATATTTAATCTAGTTCATCTATTTGTCATGATTTATATTTTGGAATTAATCTGAAAATTGCCTAATTATTTCAACACAAACAAGCTAGCCTATAGTGGGAAGTGGCTCGGCATCTGGCTGCTGCTCCTGCTGAGTCTCATCGTCCACGGACTCTGAAGTCTCCCCCTCCGCCAACTTTCGCTGTTGCTGCCTGAGCTGCTCCTACAAGAGGTGTCTCCTGGACTATAGCAGAGCTCTGTCGTGCACGCTTCCTACCACTGGGAGCTATAGAAGTGGTGGCCGCTGGTGTGGCTGTAGCTGGAGGGGCCTGAGTACATGTGCGCGTAGAACGACGTGGCTATGGTGTCATGGTGACTAACTCTGTAGCTGAAGCAGCGCGAGCTTCTAGAGCTGCTGCTGAACCTGTTCAATCAACAATCTGAAAGCTAGCTCCACGACCACCTCTCTTGGCATGCTCTGCAGCGTGTGCCATTGCAAGTGCCCGATCCTAGTCTGGTGTAAGGCCACTAGCTGCTTTCCTCTTCTTCGACATGACCTTCTTGCCCTTCCCTTAGCTGACGGCGGAATGGGAGGAGGGCGTCTCTGCCGATCATCACCATCACCTGCACCACTGCTGCTGGTACCGTGAACATCTGTCATAGCTGGTCAAACAATAGAAAATCACTGAGAGCAACATATCTTCAAGAAAACCACTGACAGAAAACCACTGCAAGAACTCCCCTAAAACTGTGCCAACTGCCACACACAAGCTGAACCTCATGGAGGCTTGGCCTCGATGTCCGTGCTATGCACCCGAGGCTTGGCCTCAAGCAACTGCCACTAAAAACCTCTACTGACCATAGCTGACACTGTCACTCCCAAAGAACACACCTGCACGCACATAGGAATAGAGAGAATAATAATTTTTAATAAGCAATATTCTAGAGGGAGAAAAACCTACGAGTAGAATGAAATAGAAGAGAGCTCGGACAGTGACTAGCCTATGCTAGATTTAACATGTAAGAGATATGAATATGAATTTCTGAGAATGACAAGCTCATTTGGAAATAACATGATCTAGGACAAAAGTAATTCGACGAAGAATATGGCAATTTGATGAGTCAAATATTAATGAGACAAGTATATCTAGATCATGAACCAAAAAGGATGGAGCTTTATGTCTAGGACAGGTGGCATCTAAGGTTTTATGTCTAGCTGATAAGATTAACAAGACTAACATGTCTAGATTTGCATTGGCATTACCTAAGAGAAACGATTGAAGATTCACAGATGGAGCATGTAATCCACGGCCACTGCAAAACAAACTCCCCCTCGCTGGATGAACAGAGAGCACAGAGGGGGTGAATCCCTAGCAAAGAATGGTGAAAGAGATTGGAGCTCAGAATTCAGAAATGTGCACCACTTGGGCTTAAAGGAGGTAGACAATGATAGAATGGTCCGATCGCGATGAAGATGCCTCGGCGGCAACGTCCGTACAATGGGAGGTGACCCCGAGGAGAAACGGCGGTGGCGCGACATGGGAAGCCCGGAGGAGGCATGGGGGGAGCATGGAGATGTCGCGGAGATGCTTGAAGATGCGGCGGGGCAACACGGGCCGGTGGCGAGGGCGGAGGTGGGGTGCCCTAACCCTTGATGGGTGTCTTGCGCGATTGAGGGTAGCACGGCTGCGGGGAGGCAGTAGCTCTACACGATGAGGAGAGGGCGGCGCTAAAAGCGGGCAGCGGCGATCGGAGTTGTGGTGCATGCATGTAGGGCCGGCAAATCACCGGTGAGAGGAGCGGCGACACACGACTGAGAGGGAAGGAGAGGTCAATGGGAGAGCCCGTGCGATTGAGGAAGACGAAAACGAATGAACGGCCGAGATTGAAAGATTTGAATTGACGGTCGAGATTTGTGCTTGACCCTAACCATCGACTAAAACGTTGCTATGACAAATTTAGCATCGGACAAATCTGTGGTCACAGAGGATATGCCTGAGATGCGGAGCACCAACTGGTTCGCTGCTTGCTCGAGTCGATCGCCATATGAGTTAGTGCTGTCTATTCCTGAGTTCCATTAGATGACCACCGACTGAAATGCTGCCTGCCAGAGATGCTCTGGTGGTAATGCGTCAGTGCTATCTTTAATGCTCTAGTTCTCCATTTAAACAGGTTTAGATTGGATTTTTCGCGGAATTTTCTTGATTCATGTCCAAGGATCAAAATAAGAGGCAAATAAATACATCTTGGACGGAAACAAGTGAGCCCTCTCAAACCCTCATTTTTTTTTAAAATATTTTTCCTATGAAGCCAAAGGCTAGCTAGTTATTTTGCAATAGAAAACCAAATGCAAAGACATAGGAGGGTAGCACACACCTAGGGGTCTCAAGAATTGTCAAAGACAAGTAAAGCTCCCCCTAAATGCCTACCCCAACCAAATTTCAAACAAAACCACTAAAACAACAACTATGCATATGCATGCAAATGAAAGATAAGAAATTTAATACGGAATTTAAATCTATCTTATCAAGTTTGAGCTCCTTGCAAGCTTATTCATAATGAGCCTCTCCTGTGTCTAGAGCAACCCAAAACCAATGGTTCTAACCATTCTTATCTCACCACTATCTTACAAGATTTAGAGAAGCACCTAATGCATATGACATATAATACAAATACAATGCAATCACAACAACACTAGATTACAAGTTAGTTGAAGTTAGTAAAGTCAAGCACATTAAGCTCATTCCTCAACAAACAAAACCTCGTTCATCTAGTGGCTTTGTGAAAATGTCCGCCAATTGATATTCTGTCCTTACGCCATCTAACAAGATATCCCCCTTAGCAACATGATCTCTAATGAAGTAATGGCAAACATGAATGTGCTTGGTGTGTGAGTGTTGGACCGGGTTGTTGGCAAGCTTAACCGCGCTCTCATAAGGTACCCTTTTTAGAACCACATTGTAGTCTAGAAGGGTTTGCATCATATAAAGGATTTGAGCTCAACAAGAACCGGCGGCTATATACCCGGCTTCGGTGGTTGAAAGAGCAACACTATTTTGCTTTTTGGATGACCAAGAGACTAGTGATCTACCAAGCAATTGACACCCTCCGGATGTGCTTTTCCTATCAACCTTGCAACCCGCATAATCCGAATCGGAATAGCCAACGAGTTGAAAACTAGCTCCTTTAGGATACCAAAAGTAATGCTTGGTGTGAACTTGAAATGCCTAAGGATTCTTTTCATGGCAACTAGGTGAGCTTCCTTAGGTTTGGCTTGGAATCTAGCGCACATACAAAAACTAAACATGATGTCGGGCCTACATGCGGTAAGATATAACAAGCTACCAATCATAGAACGGTAGAGAGTTTGGTCAACCGGGTTACCTCTCTCATCCATGTCAAGATGTCCATTTGTTGCCATTAGGGTCTTGATAGGCTTACAATCATCCATCTTGAAGCACTTGAGAAGGTCTTTGGTATACTTTTCTTGACATATGAAAGTCCCTTCTTTAAGTTGCTTGATTTGAAAACCGAGAAAGAATGTAAGCTTTCCAATCATGGCTAACTTGATTTCCTTTTACATCATATCACCAAACCTTAGCAAAAGTCTTCATTTGTTGAGCCAAATATAATATCATCAACACATACTTGACAAATGAAGAGATTATCATAGACTTTCTTGGTGAATAGTTTGGTGTCCACTTTCCCAATTTTGGAATCCTTTGTAATGAGAAAGTCCCTAAGGCGCTCATACCATGCTCTAGGTGATTGTTTAAGACCATAGAGAGCCTTGGACAACCTAAATACATGATTGGGGTTGAATGGATTTTCAAAGCCCAGTGGTTGCTCAACATAGACTAGCTCATTGATATATCCATTTAGAAAAGCACACTTCACATCCATTTGATATAACTTTATGTTGTGTGTTGATGCATAAGCAAGAAGGATCTTGAATAGCCTCTACTCTTGCCACCAATGCAAAAGTATCTCCAACATCTAGTCCTTCAACTTGAGAGAACCCCTTTGCCACTAGTCTTGCCTTGTTTCTCACTATATTGCCTTGGTCATCTTGCTTTGTTGCGGAATACCCATTTTGTTCCAATCACTCTCGCATCCTTTGGTCTTTCTTCCAATGTCCACACCTTATTGCGGGTGAAATTGTTGAGTTCTTCATGCATTGCATTCACCCAATCCGGATCATTGAGAGCTTCTTCAATCTTGGTTGACTCTAAGTGTAACACCCTAAAATTTGCATCTTTTTGAAATAGAGCGAAAATGATTTATTTATGTATTTTTGTGCTCATAAGAATATAAGAAATAATATTTTTTGTCAGATTAAAATTTTACTATAAGGCCTAGAAACATGGTTGTGCATACATGCTGGTGCATATTCATTTTTGTGATGACTGGATTTTCTTGAAAACAGAAAAGAATTTCAAATTTGTTTGAAAAGCTATTTGAAATTTTCTTTAGTTAAGAAGGAAAAGGGTTTCTTTTATCTCCCTCTCCTCTCTTTATTTCTAGCGCAAGTGGCCTGTTAGCGTCAGCATGGCCTGCGTGGCTATTTCTTTTTCTCTGGCCCGATCATTTTTTTTTTTCTTGGGCCGCAGGTTATTGGCCAAATTGTGCATCACCGTTGCCTCCTTTCTTTCCTCTCTGGTTCACTCACGTCTTGGACCCTCTGGTCAGCGTCGTTTTCCATCTTCATGTTCGTCATCGAACCGGACTCGAGCTAGACTCTGAACGCCGGCCTGCATCCTTGTTTTTCCAGCCGAGAGGCATCCTTGGGCCGTAGTGCCTCGACCCAGCCTGGTGATGTTCACGCGAGTGCAGCACCACGCCGCTTGCCTCCTTGGCTTGTTGACGTTCGTCGCTCCTGCGAGTTCGAGTCGTAGTCGAACCCGACATCTGAGCGTGGCACCAAATTCCACGACCTGATCCAACTTGAGGCAGCATAGTGCAGCAACGCTGCTTTTCCTTGTCCCCTGCTCCAAGCTGTCAGCATCCTTCTTCGCGAGTCGTAACCGAGCCGAACTGTATCAACAAAACCGGCCACGTTTCCCTCGCGTGCCGACGCTATCCGCGTGCACAGCGCAGCGCCGTCATCCCTTCCTCGAGTCATGCTCGGATTGGACTCGTCAACTCCGTGCGACGCCGCAGCACGCACGCGCTAGTGCAGCTCGCTGCCTCCCCTCTCAGTTTCGCTGGCAGGAGGAGGACCCCGCCTCTTCTATGGCTGATGCCGTGTCCCCATGAGTCAGCGCCGCCCTCACCTCGATCGTGTTCGACACGGACACTGCTGAAGTCGTCTGGCCGCTCGTCTTGGGCTGCTAGCCCTGGCCCAGTAACCAGCTTGGGAGCTGCAACGCTGCCTTCTCCTCTTTCTCCTTTGGCTCGCTGACGCTGAGACCCCATCTTGTCAGCACGTCTTCTACGTACCTCCGATTCGTAGCCGAGCCGGACTCAAGCCTGATGAAATCTGGCTGTATCCTCGTGACCCAAACTTTAACCCAGCAGTGCAGCGCCGCTTCTCATCTCCCTGCACTCGCTGTCTACCGGACCCATTGGACAGGGCGATCTCCTTCCCCTGCTCGTAGTCGAGACGTACTCGACTAAGCCGCGCACGCAACGTCCTATATAAACTGCGCGTCCGTCCGCGGCACCTTTCCTTTCCCATATACTTGCAGCACTCGAGCCAACCACAACCGGAGCCCTAGCCGCCATTGAAGGTTACGCCGTCGAAGCTCTGTTCGTCGAATTTGCTGCCTCGTCACCACTTTCGCGCGCCTTCCTTGAGCTCGTGTTCGTGTTTCTGCCAACCTCAATCGATTGTTCCGTCGCCTTCATCAGCTCGGTAAGCTTGATTCCGAGCCACATAAGGTCTTGCGAAGTCGTCGTGTTGATTCTACCTTCAAATTTGCTTTGTTGTGCTCATCTTGGAGACCGGTACATGCAGCGTCGCCGTTGCACGGTGTCCTCAAGCCATATCCGTCTTCCCTGACGAACTGCACGTCCTCGCCGTGCCTTCATCGCCATCATTGAGAAATCACGAGGTGAGCTGTCCTCATCCACGTATATCTTCTTGTGTTCCTTCTCCGATCAAACAGGACACTACTGCATCGTGCATGATCTGTGTGCTCTAGCTCATCCGATTAGCTTGCTGACATCATTATTAGCTTGATGACGTCACATGATCGTTTTCTTGCCATTGCCCTTCGTAAAACATATCTAGAAATCCCATGCTAATACACATATACTTACGTATCTTCTGCTCCATTGATAAATCAATTCCACTATATCCTTCATGTTTATCTCGGCAATGATCTCTGACTGAAGTTGCCATGTTTCTTTTTCCTGTCCATCAAAAATCAGTTTACATTTAATTTATTATTTTATTCATGTGAAACTTGTAAAATTCGTATCATCGCCGTTCTAGCTCAGTTTTCAGTGATCTTTACGTTCATGTGATCGTAGACGCGTGTAGAATAGGTTTACAAGCTTTTTAAACTTGTTTTCCACTGTTGGTGTACTTGTTCTAATTGTAGCTTTGTTTGTTATGCAAGATTAGCCCCATATGGTTGTGTGTTGATGATTGGAATCAAGTAGACGGTGAGCTTGACGTGGAGATCCGGAACACGTTGATGATCTAGAAGGATTTCTCTTGGAGCTTTGGACTTGAAGAAGGATCGATATTAAGGCAAGTATAGTTTTGGGATATGTTAGCTTTAAACCATGATCATATGACTTGAATGATGTTTATGCAATGAACGTTAAACATGACTATTAGCAACATGTGGACTTGTCTGCGTATTAGAGTCTCCGGAAAAACCGTATAACCGTGAGGGGCTACATGGCTCTGGTTTTAGCTCAGTTACCCAGGACCTTTTCTAGCTTGTTAGCGGTTACCGAAAGGCGTTAGGGTAAAAAGCGGACTACGGATCCCGGTGTAGGGTTGTATCACATGGGACCGGCGCAGGCCGAGGATCCACAGGGACTTGGTTGAATCACTTTCGGTTGGCGGAAGATACCTAGCAGCCCTAACTTGTTAGGCGAACCTGTGAAAGGCTTCATAGTGAACCCCGCCGACCGTCCTAGGAAGAGGGTTAAGGGGCCGATCACCCCGCGAAAGGGCAATTCACGGCTCCGCGGTGAAAGTGTACACCTCTGCCTTGAGTAAAATCGGTATATCGGCCGTGCTCACGGTCATGGCGGCCTTGGAACCTTTGCATTAAAGATGATGACCTATGTTTGTTTAATAGTTCATAATTTATCGTTTATGCTCTACATTATATGTTATATTGATCATGGGTTTTTTTGGGTAGATATTGCCTAGCTATATTTGCGGAGTTCGACATGAACTCACTCTTGCTATTTCCCCACACCTTAGGAGAAGTTTAGGCTTGTGGTCAACCAGTCAGTCGGTCCCTGTGAAGTGGAGTCTACACTGAGACCGGAGTCGTCTTTTCTGTTGTCCGCTAGCTGAGGTTGTATTCTTTTTATACTATGTACGTTATATAAAAGCATTGTTTTAATGATACTACACTTCATTTGTAGCTATATGTGAGATTTGACTTCCGGGGCTCACATATGGTGTTCATTCGGTTTTCTCCTTAAAACCGGGTGTTACACTAAGCTTGAGACAAATGAACAATGCTCACAATAATTTCATTGTTGCTTGGCTCTAGTCATGATTCTTGGAGAGAGACTCCCTATAATGAGATCTTTAGGATGGGCTTGAATTCTTGGATTGTGTCTTTTAGGTTCATAACTTTAAGGAGCTTGTGGAGAATCAACATCTTGTGCTTGGGCCTCAACTTGAGATTGTGGTACATGAGTATCTTCATTGGGAAGAGGTGAATCCTCCACTTGATCTTGACTAGCTTGCTCACTACCACGAATTTGAGGCACATTGGATGAAGAAGATGGTGGATCAATAATTTCTACTTCATCATCATCATCTTGTTCCTTTGGCTTGATGTCTCCAATAGGCATGTTCTTCATGGCGGCCTTCATTGGTTCATTACCTACATCATCACAATTTTCAAGCGCTCCTTGGGAGCCATTAGATTCATCAAAATCCACATCATATGGTTTTTCAACCATGCCGGTGGCAATGTTGAATACTCTATATGCTTTGGACTTCAATGAGTAACCAAGTAGAAAACCAATATCATAATGTTTTTGGAACTTCCCTAGGTGTTGTCATTTCTTGTAGATGTAGCACATGCAACAAAACACTCGAAAATAAGAAATATTTGGCTTTCTCCCAACAATCAACTCATAGGGGTCTTCTTCAATAACCGATGAGGAAAGAGACGGTTGGATGCATAACAAGTGGTGTTGATAGTTTCGGCCCAAAATTTCTCATGAATGCCATATTCATCCAACATGGTTCTTGCTAGAGTGATCAATGTGTGGTTCTTTTCTCTCTACTACACCATTTTGTTGAGGAATTTAAGTTGAGGACAACTCATGCTTGATCCCAACTTCATCACAATACTCTTGAATGGTAGTGTTGTCAAACTCTCTTCCGCTGTCGCTTCTTCTCTTTATGAAGGTTACTTCATATTTGTTTTGAGCTCTCTTGGCATACTTCTTGAATGTGTTGGCCACTCCGATCTTGTCTTCAAGAAAGAAAACCCACCACTAGACAATAGAAATTTCCACCAAGGCTAACATATATTGTTGGCCCAAATAAATCCATGTGATACAACTCTAGTGGTTTCTTATTGACACATAGGCTTTGGTTGGATGAGTGTTTGCAACTTGTTTGCCGGCTTGACAAGCACTACAAAGTTTGTCCTGCTCAAACACTATATCTTTCAACCCAAGTACCAAATCTTTCTTCACAAGTTTCTTCAGTGTACTCATGCCAATATCTGCAAGTCTTCTATGCCAAAGCCAACCATTTGATGTCTTGGTGAATAAATAGTGCTCAAACTAGCTTCTTTTGTAGAGAAGTTCACAAGGTAGAGATTGTTGTATCTCAAGCCCTTGAATATGAGATCATCATTTGACTTCCTTGTGACTTCCGTACCCTCATCGGTGAATATAGCCTTGAACCCATGATCACATAGTTAAGCAATTGACAACAAGTTGAAGTTCAAAGAATCAACCAAAAGAACATTTGAGAGTGTATGATCATTGGAGATTTCAATCTTTCCTAAACCTTCAACCTTGCCCTTTGAATTGTCACCAAATGTAATCTTTTCATATCCATTCACATCCTCTTCTAATGTGGTGAACATCCAGGGATCACCGGTCATATATTGAGTGTAACCACTATTAAGTACCCAATGGTGTCCTCTGATCTTGTAGTTTACCTACATCCACAACACAATCAAGCTTGGGGTTTAGCCACCCAAATTTTGTTGGAAGCTTGAGTGGTAGAGGTAGAAACTTTAATAGAAATATGAGGATCATATGAGCTAGCAATGAGAGACGGCATTCAAATTTGCTTAGGTCTAGCTTTTATCCTTAGGACCAAAGAATCTTGCAACAACTTTTTCATTAGCGGTTCTTGACAAGTCATAATAAGCATTGAAAGCTTTTGGCCTAAGATGATCTTTCAACTTCGGGAGGAGGTGGTGTCTTGCAATCAATAGCAAAGTGACCGTCTTGGTTACACTCGGTGCGATATCTTCTCTTTGGGCCTTGGGAACTCATCTTGGGAGCTTGCTTGAGCTTAGGTGAAGTAAAACCAAGACCACTCTTGTTATAGTTGACGACACTTTTTGTTATCATCTCATCATATGAACCTTGACCATTTGTAAGAGTCTTGTAACTGGTCTTGAGATCAATAACTTGTTGCTTGAGTGTTTGCATTTCTTTCATGGCAAGCTCATTCTCTTTTCTAAGCTTAACACTCTCACTAGATGTTTCAACTTTGGAGGAAGCAACATCAACATTTTTGCCTCTGCAATTTTCACAACTTGATGGTTTCATTGGGGATCAACCAAATCATCACAAGATGTAGATCAATCAACTTTCTCAACTATTGGTGCATCAAGTTTCTCATTGGACATAGCATCAAAAGTAAGCTCAAGATTCTTGCAGCTAATTGAGCTTTCTTCAACTTATCATATCTTGTATCAAGATCACTATAAGTGCCCTTCATCTCATCATGCTTTTCACTAAGCTCAAGATAACTAGATTCATGCTCACTACACTTAACAAGTAGAACTTTCTTTTTCTTTCTTCATGATGATCTTAGTATATTTCTTTTATCAAGTTAGCTAGTTCATCATAGGATGAAAGTTCAAACTCACTATCACTAGCATCATCATCATCATCATCATCACTAGAGTCATGGTCATCGTTTCTTACCTTGTGACCTCCTTTGGCCGTGAGGCATATGTGCCCATTTGGTGTAGAAGCATTGATGGCTAGACCGGAAACACCTTCATCTTCACTTTCACTTGAGGAGGGACGAATCTTTGGATGTCTCTTCATCGGTAACCCATTCCCCAAGATAAGTCCTTCCTTCCTTTTTCTTTTCTTTCTTGGATGACCACTTCTTTTCTTATTTCTTGCTCTTGTGTGAATGCTTCTTCTTATGACTTTTCTCATTCTCATCATCACTAGAATCATCCTTGTTCTTGTTCTTCTTTTTTCTTGTCGGTACATTGGTGAGCCAAGTGCCCAAGTTTACCACAATTATAGCAATCCATGTCCTTGATAGATTTACGGGTCTTGTAGAACTTTTTTGTTGTTGTCAAAGTTCACATCTTTTTATCAAGTTTCTTGAGCATCTTGCTAGTCTTCCTCACAAGAAGAGCAATGGCATCCTCATCATCACTATCTTCATCATCACTTGATTCTTTTTTGATGGGAGTCTTCTTTTTTCTTTTGTTGCCTTGAGAGCAGTATCATTCTTCTTGGAGGAAGTGACACCTTCTTCCTTTGCAATGCCCATGTACATTTCATGACCGTGTATCTTGCCCAATATTTTAGCAATTGTGTACTTGTTTAGATCTTTTTTGATGGAGGCAACTGATAATGTTTGCATATTTCTCCTTGGGAAGAATACCAAGAATTCTTCTAATAATATCAAGGGTACTCATCTTGGAGATATTGAGACCATGAAGCTCCTCTACAAGAACATTAAAGTGTGAGAACATTTGATTAGTATTTTCATGAGGAAGCATCTTAAAGGCATTTATTTTATCCATAACAACTTTATAGCATTCCTCTCTTTTCGTCTTTTTGATCCCTCTTGCATTTCAACCAACTTTTCCCAAAGTTCATGAGCATTCTCGGGGCTCTGAATGGTATTGAAAACTTTCTTACTAATGTCACACATAAGAAAGTTATGAGCCTTGGCACTCCATTTGTCATAGTTGGCCTCATCGGGTGTGGGCTTGCCAGCATCCGCAATGTGGGAAATCCCGTGAGTGCAGCTCTAAGACATCCCACATCGGCGACATCTAGATAAGCCTGCATACGAATTTTTCAATAGAAAAATCATTGCCATCGAACATGGGAGGGGGTCCATCCCCACTAGACATCTTTCTATAGGTGGTGAAGCCTATCCAAATGAGCACTCGGTTCTGATACCAATTAAAAGGATCAAGATGCCTAAGAGTGGGGGGTGAATTAGGCTTCTACAAATTTTGCTTATGGAAATTAAAATCTATGATCAAGCCTAATCACCCCGTGTGCCTAAACCTTAGAAAGTGTGGCTATCCTAGTCATTCAAAAGTCTAGCAACCTAGTTCCAACCCTATACTAGCATGGTAATTCTAGAAAATGAAATTACGGAAAGTAAATTGGCAAAAGTAAATAGAGAGTTAGAACGTCGATTTTTTCCTGATATATCGAAGAGTCGGCATTCTCCCCTAATCCTCGTTGGAGCACACACGCAAGGGGTCTAGCTGCTCATCGGTGGATTCCAAACCGAGCATAACACTTCTTGGGGCCTCTCACAATTACCTCCTTGAGAGCTCACCAAGAACCAACCACATCAAACCATATAGGTGATGCCGATCACCAAGTGTAACAAGCAAAGAACCTCACTTGACCTACACAAGCCAAAGAGATGGGTGGATGCATACTTGCTACTCTCCAAGCACTAATGATGTCTTTAATCTTCACTTAAGAACTTTGCAAATCACTTCTAGTGCTTCTCTTGCCCTTGAACTTCAATGAACTCAATGAACAACCCTGAGTGGTAAGAGAGCTCAAATGAAGCAGCCCATGGGGTATATATTGGCCAAGGCCGAGAAACTTGCTATTGCCCCTCGGGCTGTAGAAAACGTGAGCACCGACTTATACGGTGTTTCATTGACCTTAGCACCAGACTAGTTGGTGCTCTGCTCAATTCAAACTTCAACGATCGGGAGCACCGACTCATCCGATTACTTTGACCTTGGACCACCGGACAAGTTGGTGGTAGCATTTCTGCTTGAATAGAACTTTGTCAATACCGAGCACAGGATGATACGGTTCTTCCTTCTTGACCATAGGACTAGTCAGTGGTTGACCTTCCACTTCAAACAGAACTTCTGCAAATCAGAGCACAGGACAATCCGGTGCTCATTCCTTGACCACCGGACCAGTCGGTGGTAGGTTTTTCCCTTGAGATAGAACTTCAGCAAATCCGAGCACGGGGCGATCCGGTGCTCACACCGAGATGCTCGATTGCAACTTGTCTGGTGCTATCTGTCTCTCCAAAACTCAACCAGTTCAATTTCTTTGAGTTTTGGATCTTCTCCATCATACTTCTAGACTTCATCTGAACTACCTAGTGCCAATTTTACAAATGTGCACCACACCTAATATATATGACTCATCTAGATCAAGCTACTACTCTTTACCGCCTTAATAGTACGGCCAAAGGAAAATAAAGACCTAAACTAATCCAAGTGTCTCTCAATTCCAATCGACACTTGAAACTAGATTACCCGTAGTCTTTACGCATATTCTTTGCACTCATAAAATGAAAACCATTCAATGGGGGCCAAGAGTACCATAAAAGCCCATCGTTGCACTAAAATTTTAATTGCCGCTCCAAAATACACGTTAGTCGTAATGATCATGTTATCATTAATCGCCAAAATCGAATGAGGGGCCAAAATTGAATTAGGGGCCTAGATATGCTCTTTTCACGTTTCACCAAATTGTAGAGAAAGTTTGCTTTTCTCAAAGCAGGCAGAACGAAGGCAAACCTTAGGGCTGAGGCCAGGTCTTCCAGATTGCCTTTCATGTTGATTAGTGAATCAGGAAACAACTGCCAATGATACAAACAATGGGACAATGATACAAACAATACAATGGATAAGTGATCAGGAAAATCCAATTTTGACATGCAGAGAACGAGTTCACCGTTCAAAAGAATTCGCAAACAGGATCCAGCAAATCTCTGAGAGAATCTAGGCTTGCCTTGACAAATGAAATGCAATGAATGGTTTCATTCAATCGAACTATTTTGTGGTTGACCCTAACCCATAGGTCTGCATGCACTGAACAACAAACTCAAGCTAACTGCCATGACTAGTCTGACCTGAAAGAGATCTCAAAGTTGAGATTTTACTCCTCCCAGCATTTGCGATCTTACCACAATTCAGGGCGGTGAACTGATCCAGAGAGAGTGAATCTTGCAGAGAAGTAGCTATACCAATGAGATGACTTACATTGCCATTCATTATTATATGGAAGTAAAACAGAATAAACAAATAGCAATCATGCCTTGCTCATAAGTCAACCATGTTGATGGGTGTCGAAGGATGCCACATAAGCTATCTTAGCTAAATTGCATGGGAACAGTAGCATGTATTTGGACATGATTCTACATTAACCTCATGAGAAAGCAAGGTTTCCTTCATTCTCAAACAACATCACGTTAGCAATCTCGAGAAGGATATTCCCAACATTCCTATCTACACCCTCCGTCCCTTAAAGAACGTCGTTTTGGGTGTTAGTGGCACAAGTTTTACTTCGATTTGTAGAAAGCACGTACAACATTTTGTATTTTTCTAACTAAATTTGTTAAAAACTAGATTAAAAGATCTTTCCAATGATACTAATTATGTACTAGAAATATTAATCATTTTTAATATAAAATTAATCAAAGATATTTTTTGGGAAGTGAGAAAGACACTCTTTTAGGGACGGAGGGAGTAGTCCACTATAAATACCTGGCCCGCTGTAGATGTATCGTACCAATTTGAGAAGAGCAAACATCACATCTGGTTAGACTACTACACCACCAATTTCTTGGGAAATGGAGATTCCAGTGATAAAGATGGATCAGTTGTACGGCGACAAGAGGTCAGAGACACTTTCACTCCTCCACAATTCCTGTGCGAAATGGGTTTTCTTTTGGATAAGTAACAAAATATGCATCATTCTCTTAATGAGGATAATTCCATTATATTTTCTAACATCTTGCATACTAAACTGTATGGCAGCTCGAGAATCATGGGGTCAATGAGGACCTTATGAATAAACTGAAGGACTGGTGAATAAACACTATGAACAAGACATGGAGAAGAACTTCTACAGTTCAGAGATGGCAAAAATCCTTGGTTATGAGAAAGTTTCATCAAATGTTGACTGGGAGTGCAGTTTCATGTATCGCATCAGCCAAAGTCAAACAGCCATGATATTCCTGAGCTAACCTATGGGAACTGCTACGTGGTATTACACTAAACGACACAGTGCAGGATAAATTCATATGGAAATGGACTCCAGATGGTCGCTTCACAACGGAGTCAGCTTACCGAGCTTATTTCATCGGTAAGCATGAGGTACCGGGAGCAAAAATCTTGTGGAAAACACGAGCACCGGGCAAATGTAAATTCTTTGTTTGGTTAGCACTACATCAGAGATGCTGGACGGCGGCTAGACGAAAGCACCACAACTTACAAGACAATGACACATGTGCTCTGTGCGGCCAAGCATCAGAAACGACTACACACATGCTACTGAGCTGCCCATTCAGTAGAGAGGTCTGGGGCCGTATTCTTCAACGAGTTCATGGAACAAGCTTAACAGCAACAGCGACAGAAACTTGCTTGGCAAGTTGGTGGGAGAGATATCGCAAGAGAGTATCAAAGGAAAACAGGAGAATTTTTGACTCTGCCGTCGTCCTGATCACCTGGTTTCTCTGGTTCGAAAGGAATGCACGCACATTTAACAGACAGCAGAGAACGACGATGCAACTGGCTGAACAAATAGTGGAGGAAGCAAAGACCTGGGGAATGGCTCGGTACAGGAGTTTAGCGCACTTAGCTATGCTTGCACAGCAAGAAGGAAGTAGTGTTGAGTTGTATATGGGCTGTATCTATTAGTCTAGGCCCAAGAGGCCCATATCGATGTATATGTATATCTCTGTACACAGAAACGAGAGAGAGAGAATTCTAGATATTTCCAAAAGTCAACATGGTGTCGGAGCTGCCCTGGGGGATGGCGGCGGCGGCCACCTGCGCCACCTCGTCGGCGTGACTGTGGCAAGCAGAGAGGCGTGAAAGAGGCAGAGAAGCAAGCTGCTCACCTGGAGGAGGAGGTCCCCGTGCGGGCTCATGCCAGGAAGGAGGCGTAGGGGGCTGTTGTGCAAGAGGAGGCCTGTGCGGCTGCGGCGGCGCGTGGGAGGAAGTGCTGGAGGAAGCTGCTGCGTGAGCTCAAGTCAGAGAAGAGGCACAGGCGGCTGTTGTCTGAGAGGAGGTGTACCCTCAGGCGGCGGCGCAGGAGAGCCACTGTGAGCGGCGGCGCGCCGGCAGAAGCTGCGCGGCCAGGCGGAGTGGAGGCGCGTCGAGGTGGCGCGGGCGGCGTGCGACTGGAGGCTACGAGCCGTACGACTGGTGTGGTGTCTCAGGCGGCTGGATTCGTGCCTGAGAGCCGGAAGAGGCACTTGCTGAGGTGCGTGAGGTGGTGTGTGTGTGTGCTGCTGTACGGAGGGAGAAGGGGAAGAAGAAGGTGCTGCTCGTGGAGAAGGAGGCTGCTCTGCTCGTGAAGGTGGTGTGTGTGTGCTGTACGGAGGGAGAAGGGAAGAAGAAGGTGCTGCTCGTGGAGAAGGAGGCTGCTTTGCTCGTGAAGAGAAGAGAAGGAAGGAGGCTGCTGGTGTAGTGAAAAAAAAAGAGGTTGCTGCTGTTGAGGAAGGACTGCTTGTGAGTGAGATTTGGTTCTGTTGCTACGTGCTGCTGCTGTTGAGGGGGAACCTAAGAAGAAAGCAGAAGAGGAAGCAGGGAACAAATTGATATTGTGGCTGAGTGATTAAGCAATGGCAGAGAGTGAAAGGATTGAACAGATGTTTGAGAAGATGGCTGAAATCCTCACCATGAAGGAACTTGTGAAGTTGGCTCAATTACTTTTAGCAAGGGCTTCTGAGCTAATGTCATCTACAGAAGAGTCGAATGGGAAGGGGAAGATGGAAAAATTACAAGGAATCGCAAAGGGAGAGTAATTTTCCGAAGGAAAATAATAAGGTAACTATGCTCGGCAATCTCATCAATCTCGCTTTCGTCCGGACAAAGGTACATCTTTTGCAAACTGGATACTTGATTCAGGTGCATCTAGACATGTCACAGGTGCATCTAGTGAGTTTGCATCATATAGTGCATATCCATCCACACATAGTGAAACTATTCAAACAGCTGATGGAACATGCCAACCTATTAGAGGTGTTGGTACAGTAAAATGCTCTCCATCAATTACATTGTCATCGGTTTTGCATGTCCCTCTTTTCCAATTAACCTATTATCATTAAGTGCTTTAGTTGATCAAATGGATTGTCGGGTTTCATTTGATCGAAAAAATTGCATCATTAAGACAAGAAGACTGGAAAAGAACTTGGAATTGGCATTAGGTATGGTGGGTTATGGTTCCTAGACCGCAAGAAAGATGACAGGTTCTTGGGTGCTGCATTGATAGCAAGTATGAATGAAGATGAAGCTAAAGCGATGCTCCAACATTGTCGATTAGGCCATTTATCATTTGATGCTATGGCAAAAGTGTTCCCAGAGATGATGAGGAAGGTGGATAGAAGATGAAGCTTGTGTGTGATGCATGTGAATATGGAAAGCATACGAGATCGACATATGTAAGCAGGGGTCTAAGGAGCTTATCCCCATTTATGCTTATTCACTCTTATGTGTGGACATGCCCTATTACCTCTATTAGTGGAATGAAGTACTTTGTGACCTTTATTGATTGCTATTCACGTATGACTTGGATATATCTCATGAAACACAAGAGTGAAGTACTTAATTGCTTTCAGAATTTTTGCTCACTTGTTGGGAATCAATATGATGCTAAAGTTAAGGTGTTGAGAACAGACAATGGAACAGAGTATGTGAACAATGAGTTTGGCAATTTTCTATCAGCTCATGGAATATTGCACCAGACAACATGTCCTAATACGCCTCCACAAAATGGAGTAGCTGAAAGAAATAATCGTCATATCTTGGAGATTGCACGTTCACTTATGTACACTATGAATGTGCCTAAGTTTCTATGGAGTGAGGCCGTGATGACAGCCGTATATTTGATTAATCGTACACCTTCTAGATTGCTTGGTTGGAAAATGTGACACCCCGCCTTCCAAAGGTTTATCTAAACAATGTTAGTAGCCAACGAGCGATACAACCCCGTTTCTCCCATTCCGGCAAACTACCAACAAAGTTAGACAAGGTCCTCTGACCGACTAGAGCCGTGCCACTTGTAACACCCCGCCTCCAAAGCCGCACCGCACCGCACAGCCCATTCGAGGGGCGCCAAGACGCCGTACACATAACACCCTCGCTTACTTTCGCCCCGCCGTAAAAAAGGGTTAACCCGAAGGTGATATGGCCGGAAGGCAAAGGCTTATAAGTTGGCTCCACCCTTGCTTAACCAAAGAAGATGGTACTAAATATGTGCGCGCAGCACTCATAGGCCTCTAACTGGGCCACATCCAAATTGGGTCGGGTGTTACAGAAAACTCCTTATGAGATGCTACAAGGAGTGAATGTGTTTATTGTTCCACCGAAGGTATTTGGGTGCACTTGCTTTGTCAAGGATCATAGGCCGTCTGTGGGAAAGTTGGATCCTCGAGCAATTAAGTGTATATTTGTGGGTTATTCATCAAGTCAAAAGGGGTATACTTGTTGGTGTCCTACCGAACGAAGGCTCTTTGTTAGTATGGATGTGACATTTCGGGAGTCCGAACCTTATTACGGGGAGAAGACTGATCTCGAACTCCTTGATTAATCGTACACCTTCTAGATTGCTTGGTTGGAAAACTCCTTATGAGATGCTACAAGGAGTGAATGTGTTTATTGTTCCACCAAAGGTATTTGGGTGCACTTTCTTTGTTAGGGATCATAGGCTGTTTGTAGGAAAGTTGGATCCTTGAGCAATTAAGTGTATATTTGTGGGTTATTCATCAAGTCAAAAGGGGTATACTTGTTGGTGTCCTACTGAACGAACGCTCTTGTTAGTATGGATGTGACATTTCGGGAGTCTGAACCTTATTATGGGGAGAAGACTGATCTGAACTCCTTGTTTGAGCTTGGTGATCCAAGCATGATTGGGGATGATCAAGAAGGAGTGGACGATATAGACATGGTACAAGAAAAGGAAGACAATCAATCAGGGGCAAGAAAAGCTATTAGTGGATTAATTCCAATGCGAATGAAAGCCAAGGAAAGAGAAATATTGATAACATGGATGCAAGGCAAAAACCAGACATTGTGCATGTTTATACTAGAAGAAAGAGAACTGGCCGATGTGCAGTGCGGGAGCAAAGAAGTTGACCAACCACAATTAGTGGAGCGAAGAATAGCCTTCACCGGTGATGCTGAAATTGGTGATGATGGGGTTGAGCGGTCTATTGAAACAGGGGGAGAAAGGGTTGACCTTTCCATTAGCTTGCCTATTGCTTTAAGGAAGGAAGCAAGGAGTACAACTAGAAAACCTCCAACAAGATATGGATTTGAGCATGATATAAGTAATTATGTCTCAATATGAATCATTGTCTCCCACATATAAAGCATTTATTGCATCATTACAATCCAAAAAAATCCCTAAGGACTGGAAAGAAGCAAAATTAGATCCTAAGTGGCGCAATGCCATGCTCGAAGAGTTAGCAGCACTTGAGAAGAACAAGACATGGGAACTTGTACCCTCTGTAATCTCATGTTTGGTTTTGACAATTGATGACACCATATGTTGCTAATCATCTACTCTAAGTGTGCTTAAGAGGTAGTGATGGCATTGGTGATGTGGAGCCTCATGATCATGGACATGGACGATGGATGGACATGGTGGCTCATTGAGCTCGTGGTATGGAGAAGGAAAGGAACCCAAAGGGTCAAGGCAAAGGTTTGCTTAATAGGGTTTTCTTTTCGTGGTCAAGACACTTAGCGAGTGTGACCACACTTAGGATAGATAGCCGACTATCAAGAGGGAAATCATCGGCTAATTCGAATTGGAAGTGCCTCTAGGTTCAACTATCTTGCATCGTGCATTTAGAATCGAGAGCACTAACTTCGCACTTGTCAAACCCGCTTTTGTGAAAATGCTAACATTGGTGTCCAAGCTGATCTTCGACATATTGGCAATCTTCGACAAGTGACGGAAGATGGAACGGAGAAGAAACGGCGACGGAACGACTACCGCAAAGATCTCGCTTTCGATCGACGCTGGACGGCCGTCGGCCGGGTGCCGGCGCTGTCCGTCGAACCGGCCATTTCCAGAGAGGTCCGAAATGGCCGGGTGGCTGACCGGGCGCTGCCCGGCCAGGTCGGTTTTCGAACCGAGAGAGCCGCTGGGCTCTTTGTCTGCTAGACCGTCGACTGGACCGGCGCGACCGTGCACCCCACCGGCGCGTCCGGCGCTCGCCCGACAGAGCTGTTTTTGCCCTCAACGGCTATGGCCATGGTGGGGGGCTATAAAAGAAGGGTGGCCGGCCAATTTGGAGCTCTCTTGCCCATTTGAAGCACTCCTACTCATTTGCAAGTGTTGAGACTCCCCTCCACTCATCTCCTCTCCCACTAACTTCGATTATTGGTGAGATTGAGTGAGATTCAAGTGCATTGGTCTTGGTGGTTGCATCTAGAGGCACTTGTTCTTCGGAGGAGCCGTAGGTTTCTTGTTACTCTTGGGAATTTGCCCGGTTCCCTAGCGGCTTGGAGTTCGGTTGGGTGTTGAGCTCGATCGGTGATTGTTCGAGGCCACACCGATGGTTCTTGTGAGGGGTCGTTCCTTACCCCGTGGGAGATTCGCGAAAGGAGCACTAGTTGAGCGTGGCTTGTGTACCCCATCTTGTGATTGGTTTGCTTGAGCGCCCACCGTGGGATTGGCACCGGCCATTTAGCTTAGCAACCATCAAGTTGGTGTGTCGCCGCAATGGGGAGTAGCGTGCCGGCAAGCACGTGAACCTCGGTGAAAAATCTCTTGTCAAGTGTGCTTGTTCGTTGGAGATTTCTCATTGACTTGGTGATTGGCTTCAACCACGACACTACACCGGTGGTATTGTATTCTATCACTCCTTCGCTTTACATTCTTAGTTTTGCCTTGTGTAGTCTTGTGTAGTCTTGTGTAGCTTGTTTAGCTTGTTAGCTTAGATTAGCTCCTAGTGGTAGAATTAGTTAGCTTATCTTGCTCACCTAGGAGTAAAAGTAGCAACCTAGCCTTGCGTGATACTAGAGACATTAGTCTTTCTAGAATTGCTAGGTGGCTTGCATAAATAGACTTGTAGCACCGCATTAATTTGCTTCGCCATCTTATTTGCTAACAAAGTGGTTTAGTGTTGTTGAAGGAAATTTTAATAGGCTATTCACCCCCCTCTAGCCATTAGGACCTTTCAAGTGGTATCGGAGCCGAGGCACCGTATTTGAAGGGTTTAATAACCTACGGTGACAAAATGGCGTTGAGTTTTCATGTTAACAACACCAAGAAGGCGCCACCTTTCGATGGCACAAATTTTGCATATTGGAAGGTGAAGATGACCGCACACCTCAAGTCAATCAATAGAGAAGTGTGGGTTGTGACCGAGAACAAGTTGGAGGTAGCCAAACCGGAGGCCCCAACACCTTTGGAAGAAAAGAAGCTATATGCCAATGATATAGCCGTGAGTGCCTTCCATGAGGCATTCAATGATCGGGTGTTTGAGCAAGTCAAGACACTCACCATTGCACATGATATATGGAAGAAACTAGAAGAGTGCTATGAGGGCACCGAAGGCGTGAAGCAAGCAAAGGCATATATCAAGCTTCAACAATTCAACACCTTTGCAATGGAAGATGATGAGAGTGTGCCGGAAATGTTTCACCGCATGCAAGTGTTGGTGAATGATCTCAATGCACTTGGTGAAGAGATCAAGGACAAGACCTTCAACATGAAGTTCTTGAGGTGCTTACCGAAGAGGTTTGGGATGTTCATCACCGTGCTTGTGAGGACAAACTTGAAGGATTTGACTCCCAACCAATTGCTTGATGAGGTGATGACCGATGATTCATATAGAGATGACAAGGTCAAGCAAGAGCTCATTAACAAGGCCAACAAGAAGAAGGACAAGGATGATGACAGGAAAGATGAGAAGAAGAAGAGTGTTGCATTCAAGGCAAGCTCATCATCCAAGGGCAAGTCCAAGAAAGAAGAGTCTAGTGATGATAAAGAAGATGGCACTTCTACTAGTGGAAGTGAACTTGATGAACACATGGCTCTCTTTGTGAAGAAGTTGGGCAAATATGTGAAGAAGAGCTACATCTCCAAGAAGAAGAAGAAGCACTCATCCAAGAAGAAGGATGGCAAGAATGAAGGCAACATGAAGTGCTTTAGATGCCATGATGATTGTCATCTCATTGCTGATTGTCCCTATGATAGTGAAGATGAGAAGGGCATCAAGAAGGCAAGGAAGAAGAATGACAAGAAGAATGGGAAGAATGACACTTCCCAAAAGCTGAAGAAGAAGAATGAGTCTCATGTGGCTACATGGGATAGTGATGCTTCATCTTCCTCAAGTGATGAAGAGGAGGACAAGAAGAGCAAGAAGAAGAAGAACCAAGCTCACGTGGCCATGCATGACAAGATCTCATTGTTTGACACACCTTCTTCATGCTTCATGGCTAAGGCCACTAAGGTAAAATCTTCCACTAAGAATGAAGATAGTGGTAGTGATAGTGATAGTGATGATGAGGAACCTAACCACACTAAGGAACAACTACAAGTCATGCTTGATGATTGTATTGCAATGTACAAGGAAAGTAGGGTGGAATGCAAGGGCTTGATTAAGAAAAAGAAAAGCCTTAAGCAAGAACTTGATGAGCTTCGGGTATCTTATGAGAGTCTAAAGGTAGACCATAAGAAGCTTGAGAAGTCTCACTCCAAGCTTGAAAAAGCTCATTCCACACTACTCAAAGAGCATGAGTTGTCCTTGATTGAGGATAAGGTTGAAACATGCAATGCTAGCATTTCTTGTGACATCCTTGTTGACCCTCAACCAAGTCCTAAGTGTGTTGCCTCCACTAGCACAATCACTAGCACATCTATTCCTAGTGAAGATTCCTCCGATTCATGCAACCCTATGCTTATTCATGAAAATACTTGTTTGAAGAGGGAAGTGGAAGAGCTCAATCACACCTTGGCTAAGGCTTATGGTGGTGAGGACCGCTTGCTTATGTGCTTGGGTAGCCAAAGAGCATCTCTCTACAAAGAGGGATTGGGCTATATCTCCAAGAAAGGCAAGGTCGCCTATGTGACTCACAAGACTCGTTTTGTGAAGAACAATGGTAGCTATTGCAAAGCTTGCAAGCAAGTTGGTCATGTAGAGCAAAAGTGCATGAACAAGAAGGCCAATGTTTCTTCCATCAAGCTTGATAATGCATATATGCTTGTGAAGGGAAACAATGGTGTTCGTGCTAGGTTCATTGGTACACCATGGATGGGCTCAAAGAAGAAAGTCATTTGGGTGTCAAAGACCTTGGTGACTAACCTTGAAGGACCCAAGCAAAGTTGGGTGCCTAAGAAGAATTGATTTCTTTTTGTAGGTCAATTATCATGCCGGAGGAGAGTATTGATTCTTGATAGTGGGTGCACTCAACACATGACCGATTCTCACATGTTCAAATCTATTAGCATCAAGGGCATTGATGAATATGAGTCTATTACTTTCGCAATGACAAGAAGGGTAGTGTATTGGGACTTGGAAAAATTGCAATCACACAAGAAAAGAGCATATCAAAAGTATTGCTAGTTGATAATCTTGATTACAACCTCTTGTCGGTGTCACAACTTTGTGATCTTGGCTACAAATGCATTTTCACTAGTCAAGAAGTTGAAGTGGTAAGCTTGGATGGAATTAATTTGATATTCAAGGGCTTTAGATATGGTGATCTTTATTTGGTTGATTTCCACTCAAGTGAGGCCAAATTGACAACTTGCTTACTCTCCAAGGCTAGTAAAGGTTGGTTGTGGCATAGGAGGCTTGGTCATGTTGGGATGAAGCAATTGAACAAGTTAGTGAAGCATGACTTGGTTAGAGGCTTGAATGATGTCACTTTTGAGAAGGATAGGCCTTGTAGTGCATGTCAAGCCGGGAAACAACATGGCAAACCTCATCCATCCAAGAGTGAAATGAGTACAAGCAAAGCATTTGAGTTATTGCACATGGACTTGTTTGGGCCAACAACATACACTAGCATTGGTGGCAACAAGTATGGTTTTGTCATTGTGGATGACTACACTAGATACACTTGGGTGTTCTTTCTCCATGACAAGAGTGAAGTGCTAGAACTATTCAAGACCTTTGTCAAGAGATGCCAAAATGAGTTTGAAACATCCATCAAGAAGATTAGAAGTGACAATGGTAGTGAGTTCAAGAACACAAGAATTGAAGAATTTTGTGATGAGCTTGAATTGACATCAATTCTCACCTACCTACACTCCTCAATCCAATGGTGTAGTTGAGAGGAAGAATAGAACCTTGATTGAAATGGCAAGATCAATGCTTAGTGAGTACAATGTTAGCCATTCCTTTTGGGCCAAGCAATCAACATGGCGTATTGTATTGTAGCAACCGCCTCTATTGCCATGGGAAGCTTGGGAAGACACCATATGAGTTGTTGAATGGAAGGAAGCCCAACATTAGCTATTTTCGGGTTTTTGGTTGCAAATGCTATATTCTCAAGAAAGGCACTAGATTGGGCAAGTTTGACAAGAAATATGATGAGGGATTCCTAGTTGGATATTCAACCACAAGCAAGGTCTATAGAGTTTGGAACTTGGGTAGTGGTCAACTTGAAGAAGTTCATGATGTTGAATTTGATGAAACTCAAGGCTCACAATGTGAAGTTGAAAATCATGATGATGTGAGTGGATCCAACCTAGAAAATGCTATGAGAAACATGGACATTGGTGATCTTAAGCCAAGGCAAGTTGATGATGATGATGATGTTGCTCCATTGCCTACAACAACAACAGCTGATATTGATACAAATGAAGCAAGCACTAGTGGGACACATGATGAAGATCAATAAGCTAGTATACCATCTCATCCTAGTCATCATGTGCAAGTGATGCAACCGTCCACCGTAGCAAGAGATCATCCACTAGATCAAATTGTTGGTGAAATCAATAGTGGAGTGATAACAAGAGGGAGATTGGCATCCTTTTGTGCACACCATGCCTTAGTTGCTCAAGAAGAACCCAAGAATATTGAGAAGGCATTGGAAAAGGAAGATTGATAAATGCAATGCATGAAGAGTTGAACAACTTCAAGAGAAATGATGTTTGGGAATTGGTGGAAAGACCAAAGGACTATAATATGATTGGAACCAAATGGGTGTTCGAGAACAAGCTAGATCAAGATGGAATTGTTGTTAGAAACAAAGCAAGACTAGTGGCTCAAGGATATACTCAAGTTGAGGGTCTTGACTTTGGAGAAACATTTGCTCCAGTTGCTAGATTTGAAGCAATTAGGATCTTGCTAGCTTATGCATGTGCTCATGATATCAAGCTATATCAAATGGATGTGAAGAGTGCATTCTTGAATGGGTTCATCAATGAGTTGGTCTATGTAGAGCAACCTCCCGGTTTTGAAGATGAAAAGAAGCCAAACCATGTGTACAAGTTGAAGAAAGCATTGTATGGTTTGAAACAAGCCCCTAGAGCATGGTATGAAAGATTGAGAGATTTTCTCAAATCTAAAGGGTTCAAGATGGGAAAGGTTGACAACACTCTATTCACCAAGAAGATTGGAGATGACTTGTTTGTGTTGCAAATCTATGTTGATGATATCATTTTTGGTTCAACCAATCAAGACTTTTTGTGATGAGTTTGCAAAGATGATGGCCAATGAGTTTGAAATGTCTATGCTTGGTGAACTTACATTCTTCCTTGACTACAAGTCAAGCAAACAAAGAATGGTACATTTGTGAGTCAAACCAAATACATCAAGGAGATGATAAAGAAGTTTGATCTTGAAGATGCAAAGACAATGTCTACCCCAATGGCAACCAATGGAAGCTTAGATCCCGATCCAAGTGGCAACATGGTTGATCAAAAGAAGTATCGGTCTATGATTGAAGTTTACTCTATGCAACCGCATCAAGACCGGATATTGCTTTTAGTGTGGGGATGTGTGCAAGATATCAATCCGATCCAAGAGAAAGTCACCTCAAGGCATGCAAGAGAATATTGAGATACTTGAAGGGGACACAAAATGTTGGACTTTGGTATCCAAAGGGATCCAAATTTGAGCTTATTGGATATTCGGATTCTGACTATGGTGGATGCAAAATCAATAGAATGAGCACAAGTGACACATGTCAATTCCTTGAAGATCACTTGTTTCATGGTCTTCGAAGAAACAAAATAGTGTTGCTCTTTCTTCCGCCGGCCGAATATATTAGTGCGAGAAGTTGTTGCACTCAATTGCTTTGGATGAGGTCAACTTTGAAGGATTTTGGATTCAAGTTCAACAAGGTTCCATTGTTTTGTGACAATGAAAGTGCAATCAAGATGACACAAAATCCGGTTCAACATCCAAGAACAAAGCACATTGACATAAGACATCACTTCATAAGAGATCATCAACAAAAGGGTGATATTTGTATCAAGGAATTGGCAATCAATATCAATTAGCCGACATATTCACCAAGCCACTTGATGAGAAGAGGTTTTGCATGCTAAAGGGAGAATTGAACATTATGGATATCTCCAACTTGAGTTGATGCACTCCACTTATATATATATATGACATGCCTCCCTTCGACAAAGCAAGGTAAAAGTTGACCGGCATGACATTCATGATATCTAAGGACTTGTTAGTGCATCTAAACATAATGCATTCTATAAGATCATTCATGGAAAATAAAATGTTTTCAATGTATGTATGACACCACTATTGCTTTCTATGCTTTTATGATCTAGTGGTGGCATATGACATGTTTGTGGGCCTAAGACTCCTAGTGTTGATTCTAGAAAATGAGCTCATAATGTGTATTTTAACATGGTGCAAGATAACCCTTATTCATATGAGGTGTGAAGAAGCTTGTCCTTGGTTCAAACCTAAATACATATTTATGGCAAGTGATCTAGATAAGGCTGCTTGTGTGGTTCCTTGATTGACTTGATTTCTCTCATTTACACCTTTTGGTGATTGTTGACAAAGGGGGAGAAATAAGTCTCAAAGCTATTGAAAAAGGGAGCACACAAATAGGGGAGCAAGCTCATGGACTATTTGTGCATTTGTTTGTGCATGATCATGATGTATGTTGCATGGCAATCTAAATTCAATATGCATGATTGCTTGGTGTATGCTAGTTTTTGAAACTTGTTTGGTGAAATGAAATACTAGCATGCATAGGTTGTTTCTAGATATTGCTCACATTTATGCCTATAATGTTGATCTCATGGGGTATGTTGAGTTTTGATGAATGTCTAGATACAAAGATGCTAAGGATGGTATTTTATCGCACTCCGATTGATATCACCCTTCAAAGGTCCGCATTCTTATACCTTAGCATCCTTTTTGGTAATAGTATCTCTTCCAAGATTTCTATCATGCATATGTGCCAATTTGATCCAAACACAAGGAAGCACATATGTAGGGGAGCTACTACTACCAACACCGAACCTTGAAATATTTGTCCAACCTTTGCTTCTTGAACAAAATGGATTGGGCAAATCTTTCAAGTTCAATTGAATTTGATTTCCTTATCTTTGTGAATGGTTGTCATCAATTACCAAAAAGGGGAGATTGTAATCTCATGTTTGGTTTTGACAACCGATGACACCATATGTTGCTAATCATCTACTCTAAGTGTGCTTAAGAGGTAGTGATGGCATTGGTGATGTGGAGCCTCATGATCATGGACATGGACGATGGATGGACATGGTGGATCATTGAGCTCGTGGTGTGGAGAAGGAAAGGAACCCGGTGGTCAAGGCAAAGGTTTGCTTAATAGGGTTTTCTTTTCGGTGGTCAAGACACTTAGCGAGTGTGACCACACTTAGGATAGATAGCCGACTATCAAGAGGGGAAATCATCGGCTAATTCGAATTGGAAGTGCCTCTAGGTTCAACTATCTTGCATCGTGCATTTAGAATCGAGAGCACTAACTTCACACTTGTCAAACCCCTTTGTGAAAAATGCTAACATTGGTGTCCAAGCTGATCTTCGACATGTTGGCAATCTTCGACAAGTGACGGAAGACGGAACGGAGAAGAAACGGTGACGGAACGACGACCGCAGGCCCTCTGCGACCGGATCGATGGACCGACCGCCGCTGGTCGGTATCCGGCGCGTCCGGTCGGTCGACCGCCATTTCCGTGGAGGTCCGGAAATGGCGGGTGGGCCGACCGGCCGTTCTGTCAGTCGTGGACCGGTCGCTGGTCGCAGCGTCGATCGCCAGTCGGTTTTTCGAACCGAGAGAGCCGCGGGCTCTTTTTGTTCCATTGACCGTCACTGGACCGGCGCGACCGGTGCACCCCACCGGCGCGGCCCGTGCCCGCGCCCGACAGTAGAGTTTTGTTCCCCCAACGGCTATGGCCGTGGGTGGGGGGCTATAAAAGAAGGGTGGCCGGCCACTTTGGAGCTCTCTTGCCCATTTGAAGCACTCCTACTCATTTGCAAGTGTTGAGACTCCCTCCACTCATCTCCTCTCCCACTAACTTCGATTCTTGGTGAGATTGAGTGAGATTCAAGTGCATTGGTCTTGGTGGTTGCATCTAGAGGCACTTGTTCTTCTGAGGAGCCGCGGGTTTCTTGTTACTCTTGGGAATTTGCCCGGTTCCCTAGCAGCTTTGGAGTTCGGTTGGGTGTTGAGCCTCGATCGGTGATTGTTCGAGGCCACACCGATGGTTCTTGTGAGGGGTCGCTCCTTACCCCGTGGGAGATTCGCGAAAAGGAGCACTAGTTGAGCGTGGCTTGTGTACCCCATCTTGTGATTGGTTTGCTTGAGCGCCCACCGTGGGATTGGCACCGCCATTTAGCTTAGCAACCATCAAGTTGGTGTGTCGCCGCAACGGGAGTAGCGTCTTGCGCAAAGCACGTGAACCTCGGTGAAAAATCTCTTGTCAAGTGTGCTTGTTCGTTGGAGATTTCTCATTGACTTGGTGATTGGCTTCAACCACGACACTACACCGGTGGTATTGTATTCTATCACTCCTTCGCTTTACATTCTTAGTTTTGCCTTGTGTAGTCTTGTGTAGCTTGTTTAGCTTGTTAGCTTAGATTAGCTCCTAGTGGTAGAATTAGTTAGCTTATCTTGCTCACCTAGGAGTAAAAGTAGCAACCTAGCCTTTGCGTGATACTAGAGACATTAGTCTTTCTAGAATTGCTAGGTGGCTTGCATAAATAGACTTGTAGCAATCAAGCATTAATTTGCTTCGCCATCTTATTTGCTAACAAAGTGGTTTAGTGTTGTTGAAGGAAATTTTAATAGGCTATTCACCCCCTCCCCGCCATTAGGACCTTTCACCCTCTCCAATGGGAAAGAAGATAGTCACCGTAAATGGGTTTACACAAAGAAGCAAAATCCTCGATGGCAAGATAGAGAGGTATAAGGCAAGACCGGTGGCAAAAGGATATAGCCAAACTTATGGAATTGAGTATAACGAGACATTTGCGCCGGTTGCAAAGATGAGCACAGTGAGGACACTAATCTCTTGTGCAGCTAATTTCGATTGGCCATTGTACCAATTGATGTCAAGAATGCATTTTTGCATGGAGATCTTCATGAAGAAGTTTATATGGAAATTCCACCTGGGTTTGCTACTGCACAGACCAAAGGAAAAGTACTGAGACTAAAGAAATCTTTGTATGGTTTAAAACAGTCACCGAGGGCATGGTTTGATCGATTCAAGCGTGCAATGTGTGGTATGGGCTACAAGCAGTGTAATGGCGATCACACCTTGTTTTACCGTCACTCTGGAAATCTTATTACTATTCTTGCAGTATATGTTGATGATATTGTTATTACCGGTAATGACACTTTAGAAATAGCTCGACTTAAGAAAAACCTAAGCAAAGAGTTTGAGGTTAAAGATTTGGGTCAACTTCGATACTTTTTGGGCATTGAGATAGCAAGATCCCCTAGAGGAATTGTCCTTTCACAAAGAAAGTATGTTCTTGATTTGCTAAATGATACAGTATGCTTGATGTTGCCCTCGTTTCTACACCAATTGAGCAAAATCACAAGTTGTGTGCTCAATCTGGAGAGCCAATAGATAAAGAGAAATATCAAAGACTTGTGGGACGCTTGATTTATTTATGCCATACAAGGCCTGATATAACATATGCAAAGTAAGTGTGGTAAGCAGGTATATGCATGATCCTAGGAGTGGACATATGGATGCAGTCTATAGAATCTTGAGGTATTTGAAGAATAGTCCTGGAAAAGGACTATGGTTCAAGAAAAATAATCACCTAAATGTGGAATGCTATTGTGATGTAGATTGGGCAAGCTGTCTAGATGACAGGAGGTCGACGTCCGGCTATTGCATTTTGTTGGAGGAAATCTAGTATCATGGAGGAGCAAAAACAGCCAAAGGTGTCTCGGTCAACGGCAGAGGCAGTAATATAGAGCCATGTCTGTGTATGTCTCGTGTGAGATGTTATGGGTGACGAACTTGTTGTCCGAGTTAAAGCTAGGGAAAGGTCCTCTGAAGCTTTGGTGTGATAATCGATCAGCAATTAATATTGCGAATAATCCAGTTCAGCATGACAGAACCAAGCATGTGGAGATTGATCGCTTTTTTCATCAAGGAGAAACTCGACAATGGAACACTCAAATTGAGTCATATAAGTTCAAGTGAGCAAGTAGCAGATTGTTTTACAAAAGGGTTAGGAGTTAAAGAATGTATATTAGCTTGTAACAAGATGGGCATGATTGATATTTATCGCCCATCTTGAGGGGGAGTGTTGAGTTGTATATGGGCTGTATCTATTAGTCTAGGCCCAAGAGGCCCATATTGATGTATATGTATATCTCTGTACACAGAAACGAGAGAGAGAGAAATTCTAGATATTTCCAAAAGTCAACAAGTAGTAATGGAAATGCCGCAGCTTTAGGTCGCAAGAATGGTTAATGTGTAATAGCCAATTATAGAACCTTGTGATACCGGGCAAGCCACCAGCTTGTGACTTTGCCCGAACTCTGTGTTTCTATTTGCTTGCTCCTCTTAATGAAATGCGTGCTAAAGCGCGTTCGCAAAAAAAAAAAGAGTTTGAAATTTAAATAGAAGTGAAAAATTTTACCAAGTCCAGCACTCATTTGCTGTAAACTATAAATCAATAATTTGTAAAGCAAACTAACATGATGCAATGAACCACGCAGAACAACAGTATTTGAATATGCTGAAGCAGTAATCAAACTGGCTGAACAGCTCTCTGCAGCTATGAGTGAAAATCTTGGGCTGGACAAGGATTACATCGAGAAGGCATTTTCAAAACCTTCTGTGGGCATCAAGGTAGCAAAGTGTCCCCGGTGCAATCATCCAGAGCTTGTGATGGGCTTCAGGGAACACACTGACGCTGGGGGCATCATACTTCTATTTCTGTATTTCAAGATGAGCTAGTCCCTGGTTTGGAGTTTCTGAAAGATGGTAAGTGGATCCCAGTACCTCCAACAGAAGGCAATAGAATTTTTGTAAACCTTGGAGATCAGATTGAAGTGATGACCAATGAAATCTACAAGAGCATTTGCCATCGGGTTGTTCCCAATAAGAATGGGAGCCGCCTATCTATTGCAACATTCTATAACCCTGGTGCTGATGCCATAATCTGCCCAGCTCCAAAACTTAAGTATCCTTGCCAATATCGTTTCCAAGACTATCTTAATTTTTATTCTGCTACCAAGTTCACTGATAAGGGATCAAGGTTCCAGACTACAAAGGCAATATTGAAGTGAGTCATGTCAGAAGCCTGAGGCAAAGAAGCATCTTGTTGTTCAGCAATTACCGTATCAGTGTGTAGATGTGTTTGTATGTAGTGCTCCTGAGGAACCGTGAAGTGTTGAAATGTATTTTTCTTTCAGTGTTTATCTGTTTGAGGAATAAATGGTTTGCACTACCTGTACTTAATGTAATGTACTATTACATGTGGATATAGGCCCATTTGCTTGCTTAATGTAAGCTTCAAAATCTTCACCAATGTAGCTACAAATAGACTCATGGGTGTGGCGAGTAAGGCGGTTCTCCCTTCCCAATCTGCTTTTATGCTGGGACGAAATATAATGGAAGGAGTTGTTATATTACATGAAACCATACATGAACTATACTTTAGAATGCTTAATGGAATGATCCTTAAGGTCGATTTTTGAAAAGGCCTACGATAAGGTTAATTAGTCTTTCTTCCAACAAACCCTCCCGAATGAAGGGGTTTTGCCGATAATGGTGTTCGTGGGTTGAAAAGTTTGTCTCTGGAGGGAGTGTGGGCATCAAAATTATTGATAACACTAGCACTACTTCCAAATAAAGAAAGGCCTTTGGCAGGGGGATCTCATGTCACTGATTCTTTTTAATATTGCGGCAGACATGCTCTCTGTATTAATTAATAGGCAAAGGTTGATGGTCAAATTAGAGGGGTTATCCCTCACATTGTGGAAGATGGATTGTATATCTTGGAGAATTGTCCATATATCTATTGCGCTCACCCCACCTAGATCTATGGCTCATATGTTTGGGAGTTGGATAAGAGGATGGGAAAACAACTTACAAAGATTGATCTTTGTAGGGGTGACAGCTCTTATGTGGGCAATTTGGTGCACATGTAATGAGCTAGTGTTCAAGATACAAAATGCTTCACTTCTTTTATGCAGGCCATATTCAGGGGAACATATTGGCTATTTTTTTTTGCATTGTTGCAGCATGAGGACACAAGAGAGACTGCTCGCTTGGCAAGCAGAGCATTGGAGATTGTGGCTTTAGATATTTTTTGCCCAGATATTTTTGCTTAGAATGGTTGAAGAAGTAATAATAGGCTTTGCTCTTGAGTTTATCATTTTAGAGTGTGCTCTTTTTTCTTTCTATTTTGTGATCAGCCCTCTGAGATGATAATTACATAAAAATTGGCTGTGTGTGATTGTAGAGGCCGGAACTATTTCAATTTTCTAAACAAAAATACCTGAATCCCTTATTTCCTTTTCAGGATACAAGATCTAGAAAGAACTAGTAGAGATTAGTAGGGATTCAACATGCCTATGACAATAAAGCACCCTAGGCTCTCATCCAAAACTCAAACTAGAGCAAGTCTAATAATTTGGTCGGTGTTGGCTATATAGTTGTGACATGTCATCTTAAACCAACTGCCAACCTAGTAGCTCATGATATACTAGTTGGCTGTATACATAGGTTGTATCATTAATACCCGAACCATCTCCCATCTCTCGTCTTGTCACAAGATTTATTGGAATCTGTGTTGTAGCCGGCTGAGAGCATGCTATAAGCTTGCAGCCATTTTTTTCTCTCACCTTTTCTCTTTTCTTCAACTCATCATAAATTTGAAGTGGCACTTCATTTAGCCCATATTACCTTATTATACCTACTCTAAGAGACACCAGCTCTATTCATCTACAATTAGAGTAGTGTCTGTCAGATATCAGCATGTGTGTTCTTTTTTTTTATTTCAACTTGTTTCTGTCAAGAAGTTTGCTTTCTGAAGCACTGCAATCAAAACTCTGCAGTAGGCACATACCAGAATACATGGCCATCTTTATAGATTTATGTACGAGAATCCTGGCACCACTGCTTTTTGTTTAAAGATGAAATGTATATGTTCCAGAATACAGTAATAGGGAAGACAAATTCAGAAAAACTGCTTTACGATCTTCATACAGAAAACAATAGGCCTAACATACCTCTGGCCCAAGAACAGGCGATGCATTATGCAGAAATGCCTTGATTCACGAGTATGGTCCTCTGGGGGCTCTGGCTTGACCTCAAGTATATATGACATAAATGAAGCAAATGCTGAAAATCTTTTGGTCTATTGCATTGTGGGATTGCATTCAGATAGAAATGCAACATGACCTCCACATAGCCAGTTATTCTTTCAGAAAGTGATGGGTTTGCATTAGTACCTGCTAATAATTCGAATATTCTTTTCAGAATGGAGTAGAGCTCTTAATAGCATCTTAAGCATCAAGCTAATAGTTCATGAAAATGTAAACGGTAACAATATCCTTTAACCAAGGTAAAATCTTGTTAAACTAGTAATGCCACGCAGAAAATAACACAGTTTTCATTAATGAGCTGAGATATTCAGCCATTCAGGTCATCAATATTTGACTGAACAGAGTTGCTTAAACTGCACATTGGAATTAGAAGTTAATTTTGATGCTAGTGTGGATAAAACAAGGTTGATTGACCTCAACTCTGAACCTCAAATAATTTGTTAAAACTACCAAATTTCGGAATTTACAGCAACGGTCCCGTAGCCCAACAGTGTGATAAATGGTTAACCTTTTTAAACACCCAAGTGATGAAAATTATTACCTGAATGAGAATCAGAGACTTCATTCATAGTCTTGTACAAAAGAAAAGCTTTGAGGTCTCGCTCACCTAATTGATGAGAAGAGGTCGAAGGGTTTCCCCGGTCAACAAGAGATGAGATCGTCCTCACGCAACGAAGATGAATTCAGGCTGAATTTTTTAACCACTCGTCGGGCAAACTCTAGGACAGCAAAGGGAGCCAAGGAGTTTGATAGCATTGAGGCGGCGTAGGGCAAAACGTGAGTGGCAGGTGCGATAGGCAATGTGCAGTCCAGGTGTAACCATGGATTTACCGTGGATCTGCGCTGGTCCACTCGCCGAGCGAATTTTTAGTATGGGATATTCTTTTTTATTTTTTGACCTGGCTAACTTACTGGCCGGCCATAATTTAGTTCCTTTTCGTTTTTAGAAAGTAGATGAACCTCTGTTTTTATCTTTTATAGCAAAAAGTTTCGCACTGTGCACATGCATGTGGGAGAACCTAGATCTGCATGTAATTTTCATAGAGAGAAAATCTATAGTTTCAAAACCGAGTATCCAAATCAAGATCTGATTGCAACATTGCATTCAGTTTAATAAGAGCTTCAAAACTAGATCCCACATCAGCCAAAAGGCCTCTAGTCCAGTTGGCTAGAGGAACCTGGCGGCACTCCTCGGGTCCCGAGTTCGACGCCCGTGGAAGCGAATTTCAGGCTGAGGTTAAAAAAAAATCCCATCGCCTGTTGCCATAACCAAAGCACTGGTCAAGGCCCAGCCTAGGTCGTATCTGTGGCTGGCTTGGGCTCTCCTACCTGGGGTAGTTGCAGAAGCCATCAGCCCAGTGGTTGTCTCACAAGGGTTACGGGCCCCCGTGTAAGGGTGGGGTAGAGGTTATAGGGTTTTTCTCGACCGCTGTGAGAAGGTCTTCTCTTAGCAAAAGCCCGGGGCTATCTTAACCCCGTAGGTCGAGTTTTTTAGATCCCACATCATTATATTTTATTGATGTTTTTCTTGTCTGAGAAAATGCTTTTTTAGTGTATTCTAGCTTGCTTATGAGTTCTTACAACATTCAAAAAAAATTGCTCCACTAAATTAAGTGAATACTGATGTTGATATTGCGAAGATAGATGGTGTGATTAAGAAAGAGGGCAAGCAACTTTATTATGGTAGGTGGATATATCATGCATGCTTAACGATGGGTCACTTTGTCAAAGCAATTGAGCATTTTAACTAGTTTGGTTTCGCATTTAACATTAAAAGGAACACAACTATGACATTAGAATTTGAGTTTGGTACTCAGTTCAAAATTTACCAACCTTTTAAAGATTTTTAAAAAATAGTTGCATGCACTCGCATGGGGGATAAAAAGTCCAAGGACCTGCCAGTTGCATGGATAGGAGAAGCCGTAACAATTGCTTAACGAAAGGCTGGTTGGACAAAAGTCATTGCTTCTTTTTTCATAAGGCAAATTTTGTTTTTTATTTAGTCAGTATAAATGAATACTGGTATAATCTATCTATTGTCCTATTAGTTATTCATAAAGGATATTCACATTAACTACAAAATGATGGAAGTTAAGAAAAAGGACAAAAATGATGGAAGTGGCATTCTTACCCCTGTTTTGAGTGCCAATGGTGATTTTGCCACTTCTTTCTTGTCTTTCAGTGACTTTGCCCTCACTTTTTGAAAACGAAACTCCAGTTTGCCTCTGTTTCATTAAAAGGAGTTGATGGTGTCAAATATGTAGTTAAAAGACGGATAAGCGCACCCCCCCCCCGCCGCAAGAGATCGTGTATAGTCCCTCCGTCCCCTAAATAAGCGCCACCGTTGGTAATGCGTGCCACAAGTTTGACTCGATTTGTAGGAAATACATACAATATTTGTATCTCCAAATAAATTTGTTAAAAAACTAGATTCAAATATCTTTCCAATGATACTAATCATGTACTATAAATATTAATCATTTTTAATATATAATTAATCAAAGTTATTTTTGGGAAGCGAGAAAGACAATTATTTAGGCACGGAGGGAGTACTCATGTTTTGGTTAAATGTGAGAGAAAAAATGCAACTTACTAAGAATCTGCCTCCTGACATCTTTTATTGCTTCCACGGTGGGACATGGTTTGCAAGGAAGACCTCCATTGTTTTAGGGGAACAGAGGCTTTCATTAATTAGCGTTAGAGTTACAGTCTTTGTCCGCCATTAGCCTCATCCAAGCTGGGAAAGGATCAGACCATGAGTACAAAGGATTTACATCAGACGCTAAACCTGCAAGGCAGTGAGCAAAGGAATTTGCTTCCCTTCTAACATGATTACATTAAAACGAAGCAAAGCTACTGCCTATGTCCCTGATATCTTGCCATAAACCTGTTATTGGGCACCTCCTTCCTTCATCAGTATTCAGGAGCTTGATCAGGGATAGGCTGTCAGATTCGAGAGTAACCCTTTCACACTCTCAAGAGACTGCAAGCGACACGCCATCTCTTGCCGCTAGAGCTTCCGCCGTTAGAGTTTAGCCGCCTTGATTCCACCGCGATGATGTTTCTTTGGTGATCTCTGATGACTACCCTACACCCACCTGTAGCTTTCTCCGCTTATAACGAAGCATCAGTATTGATTTGGCCCGAGCTAGTATAACCCTTTATGTCTTTCCTGTAAACCATCTCAGCCAGATGCGCAATCCATGAAATTTACGAGCAGGTGATCCAAAACATCATCATTTGGCACGTCAGGTAGGGGACTTTGGGCGTCTCTTCATTTTTCTAGCAGGTTTCGGATGGCCAACCACGTCTTGAGCTGGGTTCCGAGCACGCTCGTGCGCTTCGAGACCCGGACTTCACTGTCACCGTGGAAGGCGGGCTGGAGTGGGTTAGCAACCCTGTACAGTCCCTTCACTCCATTGACCTCGACGCCACCATGAAGGCCCTCGAGGATCTGCGGCTGCATGCCCCCGAACCCCACGCACCTGGGGGCAGCCGACCCCTTGACCTCGACAAGAAAGGGAAAAAAATTGGGTACGGATGGTCCGTACCCAGTGCTGTGCGGAGTGGACGTCCAACTAGGGGATGACACGTGTGGATGAGTTCTAACCGCTCGCTCCATCTCCCAGTGTCCTCGGCTCGTCGCGATTGAGCATGTGCGCCTCGGCTCCAAGGGCTCACGCAAGCCGGGCCTCATCTGCCGCCGCCGTCACCGCAGCTCCGAGTCCCGAGTCATCCGCCAACACCGCACAGACACCACCGTCCGTCACCGCCGGTGGCCTACGCTTCTGATGGCTTTGCTGACACCATTGTCCTTGTCCAGCTCCTTCCTCTGTCAGATACGCAGATGAATGACTTCAGATTCAGAACTCTGAATGCAACTGCGAATCTAAACCTGAACCTGAATACGTGAGTTCAGCATAAGCCAAATTCAGCTTCACTACTTGCCTCATGTGATGCTCAAAAGTATTCCAAGCTCAAGCTGGAGTAGTAGCAGAGAAAAAATCAAGCAGCTGAGCTCGTTCACATCTGAACCTAATGAAGAAAAATCAAGCAGCTGAGCTCGTTCACATCTGAACCTAATGAAGAAAAAATCAAGCAGTTGAGCTCGTTCACATCTGAACCTAATGAATTTATTACAGCAAGATACTTTGGTACCGCCCTCTTCTAGCTAAACCTGGATTGAGATGAGCATGGACCAAGGGGATCGCCGCCGATGGGGCTGCAGCCTGCTTGCGGCTGTGGCGGTGACAGGTATCTTCGCGTCGGTGGCGGCCATAGCGACGGCAGTGGCAGTGAATTGAACTACAGGTATCCTGTGGTGAGCGCTTGGAGCAGCGGCCATGAATGGTGGATGAATCGCAGATAGTCAGGACTCAGGGTAGCGGCGCCGGCGCCGGCGGCGCAAGATGAGGGCGGGCTCGCGTGTTGGAGCTAAGAGGAGCCGAGCCAATTACTCGGGTGGATGCGAGCCACCGCTGGTAGGCAAAGTCAGCCGGTCAATTAACATCCACGTGTCGCAATTTGAATGGACGTCCGCAGAGCGCTGGGTACGGACCATCCGTACCCAATTTTTTTCCCAAGAGAGCATGTGATGCTCAGCGTCTTCTTGGGGCCCCGACCGTCCTGAGAAGACATGCAGAGCGTCCTTGTTTCGTTCACCAATCTCTGGGCGCAGCTCTACAGGGAGACAACTTTCTCTTCAGAGGACTTCACTGCGAGCGTCCCGTCAACTCTACATGGGCTGCCTTGTGGCAGAACGCATGCATTTGTCCTTCGCTAATAGTGGGGATGGCAGATTACATGTCAGAATTTTTTCACAACCTCCCCGTGGAGGAATCATTGGAAACTTCCAGTACTGATTCCTGTGGGGGGAGCCATCACCCCTCTCGCAAGTGCTTCATGGCTGACACTTTCGACAACCACGTTTGCAGTGTCAGTGAGTCATAGGATGCTCCTCCAGGAGTGTGAACCACACGCCGCGTCCATGCCTACAGCAGCTACAGGAGCGGCAGAACGAGCTCGAGGAGGCACGGCTCCAGCTTGTTGCCAGCACAAACGCACGCTAAGATCCACCGCAAGTGCACGGATCGTGTGTAGCTCTTTCCCTTAAGAGAGTATTCCCCAAGGTTTATCAATCTGTAGAACTAAAGATGCAAGATCCTGCCAAAGGATGTTGGGTTCGGTTGGTTACCCCAGCCAGCCCGGACACTCTAGAGGCACCCCCTCAGGTCCCGAGTTCGAATCCCAGTGGGAGCGAATTTAAGGCTGGGGCATTATTAAAAACCAAAAATATTAGGGTAGGGTTTCCCTTCCTGACTTCGGTCAAAAAAAAAAAAAAAAAAAAAAAAAGATGCAAGATCCAAGGCCTCCGGTCAAACTCCCAAGATCGCCACCTTACACGGGGCACGCCCTGTCATGGCGCTCCCTATCAGCGTGGGTAGATACAATGGCACGTTCGAAGAACGTGTTGAACTCTTTGGTAGATCCGGTATGAGCCCCTAGCCACCACAGTTAAGAGAGCACCCCGCGTGATCTATCTCAATAATAGATCGATTGGATAGGCAAACACAAAGGAGAGCAAAATCATAAAGAGAGGCACTTGATCGCTAAGAACAATTGGAAACACATTGATACTTCACCATTAATGATTGTACATCACAAGATGTCCAACGGGATCCTACCTTTATCTTGATGATCCTAGCAACACAACTTCGACGTGGTCTTCCGCGCAGGATTTCCTTGTCAGCTAGGGCAAACTCTAGACAAATAGCACGACCCTCGGCTCTCCGAGAGGTGTCCCTCTAGGTCTTCTCCTCCTCGGCGTCAAATGGCGAATTGACTCCTGCGTGCCGAATGGAATGGGAGCTATTTATAGCCCTAGGGAACCGTCGGTAATAGGGGAAGGCGAGGGGCCACAGGAATGGCCCCTGCCGCGTGGTCGCCCATGCCATGCGGCATGGTGCCTTCCCCTGCACTGCCTCATGCTTATCTTTTTTTCCCCAAGTCTTCTTGGTTCTTCTGGAGTCTTCCATCCACTGCATGTGAGCCTGGACGATGGTTGTTTTGAGATAAGAATGGCTCTTGATAACTTTCCAAATCTCCGTTTGATCCTGCTTGATCCTGAAGTCATTTGATCTTATCCTCAGTTACTTAGCCCTTAAGCATTCCTGGAGGTCGGTGGTTTGAATCTGGATGCTAATGGGCTTCAAAACACTTCAAAGCCGCGGCCCGGGCTCCTCCATGACGCGCGCGCATGGGCCTCTTCCAGGGCCACTGGCCTTCATCTTTTTGCGGTATCTCATTGATCTCGGGCTTTAGTCCATATTTGCTCCAAATTAGCCTTTTTTTTTCGGCATAAACCAAAATCCTTCAAAAATACATGCATATGTGGAAACGTCTTGGTTATGATATGAGATCGATAGTTTAGATATTAAGTTCATGCACATATCAAAGTTAAGCGGGGGTAAAAGTAAGTAAGTTTAGAGCGCCAACAATTCCCCATGCTTAAACCTTGCTCGTCCTCGAGTAAGTCTTCGATAGACATCAGCGTTGCCCTCCAATGTCCAATCCCTGTGCTTAATCATACATGAGAAAACACAATGCTCTCGAAAAGATTTTCAATTAAAGTTCAAGTTGTAGCCAGCTCTTTCTAGTATGGAGGGTAGATATGAATGCAATGCAACCCACAGAGAAATTAATCCATATGCTCTCAAATTTAAACGAATCTCAGATGTAGCAAATTTAAGTTCAAAAGAAAACTGAACCAAGACCAATAAGTTGAACCTTGCAAGCTGCTCATGGAAACTCTCAGCTCGTCTTGTCTCTCGAACTTGCTAATACTCATCCTTTTTGCACACGTAAATATGTGTCCTGGCAAAGAAATTATAATCAAGATATTATCAACATAAGAGAAGTATCTTACGGGTTAACCGAGACTTGTCAAAATGACTATGGAAAAAAATAATATCTTTATGGAGAGGGAGAGACAGACACATTTTTAGATGGTGGACATGTGCAAATGGTAAAGGATGATCCCAAGGCACAAACGAAGTCCTCGTTATCGGATTGCACATGGTTGGAAGATTGAGCATGGAACATGTCTTATAGGCACAAGGAATTTAATGAAACAATAGGAACTAAGGAGCACTTATTTATTTATTTCATTTTCTTTTTCTTTTTCTTTCTGCTCCTTAGGACCTTTGTAATGTAATACTCCTACTTGCTCTGCAGTAATCCTCCTCCCATGCTTAAACGATTGCTCGTCCTCGAGCATAGAAGTGAGGGAATAATTTACTGCTGAGTGAAGTATAAAATCATTCTTTGTCTGCAGAGAATCAAATTGGTCTTCAAGGGGCTTTCCACAAGAAATTTCAGAATTTTCAGAGGTCGGGGCAGGCTTGGCCGCGCGGCACAAAAAAACCTCAAGCCGCGGCATCCCTCTTTTTCGCTTCTGTTTTCCCTAATTTTTTCTTCTGTGAACTTGTGGTTGCCTTCCAAAAAATATTTTCAATGTAATGTACCTCTGTCCTTTCTGAATCTCTATCGAAAAATAATCTTCCATACTCAATAAATAGGTTGTGATCAAGGAGATAATAAAAGAAAGATATTTTTGGGTTCAGGGTGGATATCCAGCGAGGTTTGCCAAATCCTAGGTGTGGAAAGTAGCAATGCATGTATAGAAAAGGCTAGCAAAAAGAAGTTACGCAAAACGGAATAGCCAGCTTCTTAGTCTCATACTGAAGAAACAAATCTTGCATCAATTCACCTGAAAATAATTCTTATATAACTATGGTTCATCATCATATTTCATTTAGGCTTTGGATAGGTAGAGCATTTGCAAAGGTATTATTGTCAAAAGTCAGCATAATTTTAAACAACCTTTGATTTATTTAAATGAGAGAGCAAACAAAACAAACATGGGTCTTTAAATTATCATAACCTCCACAAAAAAGAATGAGCTAGCATTTATATCAATTTTTCAGGTCATGTTAATAGAGAGCATCAGTTTAATCGTGCATAAACCAATCGCGAAAGAAAGAAACAAAGCGGCAACTGTCATCATTTTTCAACATTGCATGAATTTAGATATCATCACAATTAATCTTAGCATTAGCCAAAGGTGATGCATTTATTTAATCATGGTGAGCAAACAAAAATCTAGACTCACACACAACTTGCACACATGCTGAAAAATAAATAAAATAGAAAATGCTATGCACACACAAACTTGCACATAAGTTGAAAATAAAATAGGAAAAGTTGGGAAATTCGAACCAAACGGGCAAGCATTTTTATTCCTGGTCCTTGGTCGCTTATTCTTCTGCTCCCTGCTGATGCTCATAACATCCCTGATTAAAGTATGGCTGTACAGCACCTCCATGAAATTCTTCTGGATATACCATACCTAGGGGTTCAAACTGATAAGTCATATTGACAATTACCTCCTCAAGCTGGCTTGTCTGCTGCTGAATCACGTCCACGTTTTCTAGGTTCCTGTTGCGTATGCACCCATTATTGTGGCACTCCTCTGCTGCTACGAAAGTTGCGCATATTGGGCTCCAAAAGACATATTTGGAGCCCTCCCATGGTAAGGTTGAGGCAGCTTGTGTAGATGATTCTCCCGCATATTTTCTCACTGTTTGTTTGGATCATGATAGTCACATCTTTCCAATCTTTCTTGTGTCTAGCAAACAACCTCAATCTTGCGTCGGGCTATGAGATAACTGTGCCGAAATCTTGTATCCTTTGTCATCATCTCCACTAATGTAATGCCCTTGGACTAGTGACTTGCCATCCATCACAACTCCCTTCACAAAATATCTTCGGTTCTACTGAATTTCTGGGTCTAAGGCTTCAGCAATCACTGTCAAGTACCACGCCATTCCAATTTTTCCGATCCAAGATGTAGAATCATTAATCCATCTGTTTATCATGATATATGTGGGATCAATTTTCTGCTTCTTCACAAGCGAAGCATACATCCAATTCACATCTTGTTCGGTAACTTTTTCTTCCTTCATTCTTCCGAAATCCTCTTGCTCATCCATCCATGCGAAATATCTGGAGCTGAATATTGCATATGCTCCTTCTTGTACATGTGTCATCAATGGTAATCTTTCTCCAATTTTTTTCTAATTCTTGCTCCTTCACTGTTACTGCTTCCGGTGCATCTTTGTCAAACCCGAACAGTAATACTATGTCTTCATAGGCTTACGCTCTTTCTGTCATCCTTCAACCTAAACGAGAGGTATGGTGCCTCTTCTCCCAGGTCATTAATCACTTTCATGTCTTGCTTCATTGTCGTTAGCATCTCCAATGCCACATCTATTGGTGATTCACTGAAATTGCAAGAGAAAATTGCTTCCATCCCAAATGCTCAAGCAACTTATGTATATCGTACTCAAAAACCCAACTTAATTAGTGTATCTTCATGAAAGGTTGAATTCTCCATAATTCTTTTCTTGAGGTTGATTATCTTGTCTTCCTCTTCCTGAGATAGGATGATGAACCCATACTCGAACTCTTCGGCTCGTCACGCGGTGGTGGTGCGGTTGATCGTGTTGTTCGTCGAGATGGAACGGGCGGCACACAGGCACGTCTACATATCTCCGTGAAGCGCATAGACGAGCTTCGAGGGTCACGCATGCCACCCGAGCAGCAGCATGTCCCCCCTTTGCTCAGTTGTGTCCTCCTCCATGAAGCGAGATGCCTCGGACACCAATTGTCTTCTTGACGAGCTCTCCGACGGGCGTGTCGGAAGTTGATGATCTTGTCCTCCTTCCTCTAAGGAGGTTGACAAAACTCTTCCTCATGTTGTTCCTGCACAAAAATAATACCAAAACACCGGAGGTTTTCAGGCGGTGGAAGAACACTATATCGAAGAGTGGAGAAAAACTGAGAATTGTGATGAATTTTTGGTGATTTTAGGGACAAGCTTCAGTGGACGAATTTTTTGTGGAAGATTTATGGTGAAGAACAGAGAAGAAATCATGAACACAAGATGAAAATTTAATGAACTACTCACCAAGAAAAAATGAAGCAGAGGGGGTGCTTTTAGAGCCTCGGCCGCGCGGCATATGGCCCCCAGGCCCCGCGGCACGGCGTGCTGCTGCCTTCTCTCCTTTCCAAATTTTTCCCACATGCTCTTGTCTTGATCATAAACCTTTGTCCTTGTCCCCACTAGGTTGCACCATCCATTCATTGTGAACCACACCTTTTGATTGCAATGGTTGTCAACCTTCACATGATTCCAACATTTGAGTTATTTCCATGTCCTTGCTTCAATTATTCCCCATGCGTGGCTGCTCCACTTTGTTTTCTTTTGTTGGTGTGGTAGGTAGAGATGAAAGAAAAACACTTTCCGTGCACTCAAATCAACCATTAGATGTTAATTAAGCTCATAAACCCTTCTAATGATGTTTGAGATGCTCATCATTCCTCTAATTCAAATTTTTTTAAAACCCAACTCAAAGCTAGTAATGAGTCCATATAAATAATTAGAGGAATTTTTGAGGCAGCAAACAAAAAAAACATTTGTAAGTCAAAAATTTCTTACGACTATGTTTATTTTGGTTGTAACGGTATCGCTCTTTCTCATAAATTGAAAGAGAGCAATTTTGAAATCAACCATGTGGTCATGGGTTTAGGTTCTAGTTTTGGTCAAAAATGAGATAGGAATTTTGAATAAAATAAATAAATGTGGCTTAGAAATATTTTAATTCTAGAGAAACCGGTGATAAGCAAGTTAAAACCAACCAAAATAAATTTTTTCTAGGTTCATGCGAGGTCTAGAAAGCGCCAAGAAATCTGAAATAAATAATGTAACGCTGAGCTCTACTCATGTGGTTTTAAATAAATCAACTTGGCCCGACCACCATGGAAGAGACAGTCAACCCAAAATAGGTTCTGGAATTTCTGGTTGTAGTTTCTCGAGCAAAAGCAAATAAGTCATAGGATGGCTCATGTCATAGGTTTATGAGAAATCGAAACGCGATGACAGAGCAAATAAACTCTCCAAATGTTCGACTAAAAAGACCGTCAAATGTTCACCGAGTCTTGCGTAGCAAAATCTGCGACTAGTTTACTTTATTCAGGGTTATCCTCTCAATAGCTTATTCTTCAGGGCTGTCCTCCCAGTAGCTTATTTCTGACTCGACTTGATGAACGGGTTGCCTTCTGCACAGTGTTTTGTTTATAGTCTATAGCTAGACTCTTCTTTCTCTTCACTTCGGGCCAGCACTTAGAGATGGTGCTGCAGCCTTGGGTACTCACTTGTGCATGAGCTCTGGCTTCGCTGCAGGCTTATTCTTTTTGGTCTTTATAGGCAGGCATTCTCCATTGATCTTGACGGATGCAACGACTTCCTTTACTTCCTTCGCTTCCATCTTCGGTTCTTCTTCAGTGACACGGCGATGAGCGGGATGTACTTGAGGTTAACCATGTTGCATACCTCGAGCCACGGATGAAACTTGTATGCACTAGTGGTGCCATTGATGTCAAACTTAATTTCTCCCTTGCCGATGTCAATGTTTGCCCTTGTGGTCTTTAGGAATGGCCTCCCAAGGATGAGGGGTGCCTTAACTCCATCTCCTATGTCAAGTATCAACGAAATCAATGGAGACCAAGTGATCTCAATCATTATGGGCACATCTTCAGCGATGCCTTCGGGGTAGCGAACGGAGTTGTCTACCAGCTCAAGGCACATAACAGTGGCTTCCGGCTCCGCAGGCATAGCTTTTCGAACGCGGCTTTCGGCATGACGCTCATACTTGCACCAAGGCACATAGCAGTGGATGCGAATGGGCCTCAAAACCATTTAAGCCGCGCGGCTTGGGCTCCTCCATGCCACGCGGCATGGGCCTCTTTCAGGGCCACTGGCCTTCATCTTTTGCGGTGTTGTCATTGATCTCGGGCTTTAGTCCATATTTGCTTCAAATTAGCCTTTTTTCCTGCGTAAACCAAAATCCTCCAAAAATACATGCATATGCAGAAATGTCCCGATTATGATATGAGATTAATAGTTTAGATATTAAGTTCACGCAAATATCAAAGTTCAGGGGGTAAAAGTATGTAAGTTTAGAGCGTCAACACAGCTGGAGTAGGAGCACGCCACGCTTGAGCGTGAGATCAAGCATCAAGCAGGCGGCGCCGCCAACGCCCGCGGCGCATACACAGGAGGATTCTCAAGGACGATGAGGACCCCCACCTATTTGCTTGGGCAAGCCAGAACATCGCCCGGCGCTTTGCTCTGAGGGCTCGGGGCCGGCAACGCCCGAGGCCCGCCCGAACGCTTTTAGGATCACTTTAGCTTTTTGATTTGGAAATTAACTACACTATAGTTTTTAATGCTCATTTTGAGTAAGAAAGATCCATTTAAATTCAATTTGGATGTATTTTTTGTGAAGCACGTTTGAAGTTTGGATGTTAATACATTCTTTTGATTTAAAGAATAGTTTGTCACTTAGCTGAAAATATCTAAAGCTCATTTAGAAGATTCTAGAAATCTCAAGTAAATGGCGGTTGAAAGTATTAGAACCAACTTTTTGAATATGTTTTTGTGGTTATTCTGCGCGATGTTGGGAGAGAAAGCTCCAGTTTGTCGGTAAAACTAAAAAGAACATGAATATGGCTAGAAGAATCAATTTAATCTATTTTGATTGAATTACTAAAAGCAGCCTCCTTATTATCAGCGCGGCAGTAACCTATTTAATCCTTCTGACCTAGCGAGCCCCACGAGCTCCTTCACGGTCATCCAGGCCCACAAGCCAGCGAGGTCCCGCTCTCCACCTCTTCTTCCTCGCCGTGCACCCTCCCCTTTTCCCTCTCCACCACTCTTCTGTGATTCACCAATCCCTATTTCAATGCGTGGTCATGGCCTCCACCTCCACCGCTGCCGCCGCCGCTTTTTGCCCGTGGGACTCCCCCGCCTTCGCACCTCCGGGAGAGCATCCTCTCCCTCATCCCAGTTACCGAGCTTCCCCCGTCACCGCCACCTCCCCACGCGCTCCGCCGCCTCCTCCGCTCCCCCCACCTTCCACGCCCTCCTCTTCCCGCCTTTGCCTCGATGCATTCTTCCTCCTCACACCATGTCTCGCCGTCCACCGACTCTCCCGCCGCATCCTCCGCATGCCCTTTGCTCGCTGCTTTCTACCCGCTTCCTATCCGGTCGTCTCCTCCGCATCCCCCCCTCCCCTCATCACCTACGCCCACGCTCCACTTCCTCTCGCCCCGATCCCCGACGGCTCCTACCTCCTCTCCGTCGTCGTCCAGCCGCCCCCCTCCTCCTCCTGCATCTTCATCACCGTCACCACCGGTGCGGCCGTGTCTCATACACCATGGACCACGGCTGATCCATCCCGTATTGGGCATCAAAGGCAATCTCCCATTATGCGTCTCGCTCTTAGGGAAGCGCTAGTCGTGGCGACCCGGATGCAGCTCTTCATCCTCGGCCTTGGCCCCGATGGTCTCTTGGTGTTCCGTCTCGCGTGGCGGCGTGTGGTCGATGTGGGCGGTAGGGTGGGTGTGATGCCGGTGGAGGTGTTTGACGAGTTGGTGGTCGGGCGGAATGGCGATTCGGCATTTTCGGGCCGCGGACAGATTGGGGATTGCTTGCTTGTACAATTCTGTGGACGGAAGACTGGTCATATTTGATGTGGCAGATAGTTTGTGGACAGTGCTTCCACGGGTGTCCGGGTTGGATGCAGAGGAGAGTTGATAGAGCTGAAGTGCCCGATCTTTCGGTGAGTGGAGATAATTTCGACTAGGCGAAAAATTGACCCTCACGATCCGACTACGACGAGCAAGCCCGGCGCCAATTCAATCGATGAACCAACTCCCTGTGGTTTACTAACCTTGTGGTGCAAGATCGGCCTCGATCACGAAGATCAACACCGCGCAAGAATCGAAACGAACGAGCAAGGAAGAGACGCGAGCAATCTATTGTATTACTCGAAGGTGGAGTTCTGAATATGAAACAACTCTGAATTGAAATTGTTCAAAGTAGCTAAAGCTAAACAAAATCAAAACCCCAGTAAAAGAGGGGGTGCAGCCCCTGAATATATAGATGGGACAGCGGCCGGGGGTTGGCGATCAACCCTAGGCGCCACGCTGGAATCACGCATGCGGTTGGGACTCATCACGCATGCGCTGGGGACCGCCATGCATCTTGGACTCTGTTGGGCTGGGCGCCTATGCTTCCGGGCCTTCATTAGTCAGCATCAAGATGAAGTTAAGCTCTCGCGCCGGGCCCGAAAGTGATCGGCCTAGCGGGCAGCGCTGAGGTGGAGGTGCTCTTTGGTGTCGTCGTACTCGTGTTGTCATTGATCTCCTCATCATCCAACCCGTCTTGAATTGAAATCATCCTTGACGGCAACTCCTCATCCTCACCCTCATACGGTTTTAAATCTGCAACATTAAAACTAGTGGAAACACCAAACTCCGCAGGCAGGTCAAGGATATAAGCATTATCATTAATCTTGGTTAGCACCTTAAAAGGACCAGCAGCACGTGGCACTAATTTAGAATGACACAAAGTAGGAAACCGATCATTTCTCAAATGCAGCCAAACCATATCACCTATGCAAAATAACATGCTTTTTTCCTTTACTACCAACAATCTTATTTTTTGCATTAGTAGCAGCAATGTTTTGTTGTGTTTGTATATTAAGTGTTTCATTTGTTCAACATGAGCAACAACATCTACATGTGGGGCGTCCCGAGCATCAAGCGCAAGAAAAAATCTATGGGCGCCCTCGGAATATAACCATAAACAATCTCAAAAGGGCACATCTTTGTAGAAGAATGCGTAGCATCATTATATGCAAATTCAACATGAGGCAAGCAATCTTCCCAATGTCTTAAATTCGTGTCTAAAACATACCTAAGTATGGTAGATAAAGTTCTATTTACTACATCCGCTTGTCCATCGGTTTGGGGATGACAGGTTGTGCTAAACAACAATTTAGTACCCAATTTATTCCACAAAGATCTCCAAAAATGACTTAGAAACTTAGCATCACGGTCTCGGACTATTGTTTTAGTAACACCATGTAAACGAATATGCTCTCTTAAGAACAATTCAGCAACAATGCTAGCATCATCGGTTTTATGACATGGTATAAAGTGAGCCATTTTAGAGAATCCATCAACAACTACAAAAATGCTATCCCTCCCCTTCTTAGTTCTAGGCAATCCCAAAACAAAGTCCATAGAAATATCAACCCAAGGAGAAGAAGGGACAGCAAAGGCATATATAAACCATGGTTGTTCAAACGTGACTTAGCTTTTCGGCATGTCGGACAATGTGCAACAAGGCGTTCCACATCATGTCGCATCCGCGTGCCAAAAGAAGTGAGCGGCCAGCACCTCATGTGTCTTGTAAATGCCAAAGTGTCCCATGAGGCCGCCACCATGTGCTTCCTGCAACAGCAAAAGACGAACCGAGCTTGCTAGAACACACAGCTTGTTAGCACAAAACAAGAACCCATCGTCGATGTGATATATTCCCCAAGGTTTGCCATCCGAACAATGTGGTATAATATCTCTAAAATCAGTATCGTTGACATATTGATCTTTCATAGTTTGCAAGCCAAAAAATTTAAAATCTAGCTATGAGAGCATGGTATATCGACGAGACAAAGCATCAAAGAATGACATTTTCTTTCCCGTTCTTGTGTTTAATGATATAAGGGAAAGACTCTATGAATTCTACCCAATTAGCATGATGACGGTTCAGATTTGTTTGGGTAAGAATATGTTTCAAAAGCCTCATGATCGAAATGAATAATAAACTCGCGAGGCCAAAGATAGTGCTGCCATGTTTGCAAAGTGTGAACTAGAGCATAAAGTTCCTTATCATAAGTAGAATATCTCAAGCTAGCACCACTTAATTTCTCACTAAAATATGCAAATGGTTTACCTTCTTGCAACAAAACAGCACCTAACCCAATACCACTAGCATCACATTCAAGTTCAAACACCTTATTAAAAATCGGTAATTGCAATAGTGGAGCATGAGTTAACTTATCTTTGAAAGTGGCGAAGGCATCCTCCCGTTGGCGCCCCAATCAAAGGGCACTCCTTTCTTTGTGAGCGTGCAAAGGAGCAAAGAATGGAGCTAAAATCACACACGAACCGGGCGGTAGAAACCGCAAGTCCAAGAAAACTCGAATCCAAGGTGGACCGCCGTGCCCTGTGTAGGACAAGTGGCCTCAATCTTGCTGCTATCCACCTCAATGCCCCCTGCGGCAAGAACAACATAGCCAAGAAACGAGACACGTTGCGTGCAAAAGGTGCATTTTTCAAGGTTACCAAATAAACGAAAGCACGCGCAAAGCATAAAAAATAACACGTAAGTGTTCTAAATGCTCTTCCATGGACTTGCCATAAATAAAAATATCATCAAAATAAACAACAACAAAAGGATCCAATGAAAGACCTTAGAACTTCATTCATTAAAAGCGCATAAATGTGCTAGGAGCGTTAGTCAATCCAAACGGCATAACCAACTATTCATACAAGAAAATTTTTCGTTTTTAAATGCCGTTTTCCATTGGTCATGAAGTTTCATTCTAATCTGATGGTAACCACTACGTAAATCAATCTTAGAGAATATAATGGCACCATGAAGGTCATCAAGCATATCATCAAGGCGTGGTATAGGATAGTGGTAATGAATAGTGATATTATTAATACCACGACAATCTACACACATTCGCCATGTACCATCTTTCTTTGGAACAAGTAGAACAGGAACAGAGCAAGGGCTAAGTGACTCATGAATGTAGCCCTTATCAAGCAACACTTGCACCTGGCGCTGAATCTCCTTCGTCTCATCTGGATTTGTTCGGTATGGGGCACAGTTCGGAAGTTGGGTACCGGGGACGAGATCAACCTCGGTGTTCAATGCCACGTAGAGGAGGTAGACCCGGTGGCAAATCCTTTGGAAACACATCAGCATACTCCTACAAAAGGTTAGCAACAACAGGGGGTATATCCAAAGATGGAGCATCATCAAGTGAAACAAGCATACGACAACATACAAGGGCATAGCAAGGTTTAGTAGCATCAAGATCATCAAAATCAGCACATGTAGCAAGCAAAAACAGGAGCATGTAACTTGATTTCAGATTTAACAGGAGCGGCTGGTGGTGTAGATTTGAGTTGTTTTGCAGTCTTAGCAGCCCTAGTAAGATCATCTTTCACAATTTGTTCGGGGTCATGGGATGTATAATTAGCTTCGTCCTTTAAACATGATAGAATAGTGATTGGAACGACCATGATGTAAGCTATCGAGATCATATCGCCAAGGTCTACCAAGTAACAATGAACATGCTTCCATAGGTATGACATCATAATCAGCATAATCCAAATAAGCTCCTAGAGAGAAAGGAACATGTACCGAGCGTGTTACCTTAGTTTTACCTCCATCATTAAGCCATTGAATGTGATAGGGATGTGGGTGAGCACGCGTGGGCAAGGACAAAGCTTCGACCAAAGCTGTACTCACCAAGTTGTTGCAACCGCCACTCGCCGATGATGATACTAATGGACCGGGTCTTTCACAATGCCTTTGGTGTGGAATAGGGTGTGTCAACGATTTTTCTCGAGATGGGCAACCCGAGTGCTAAGAACACGTTGTGCAACAAGACTCTCCTACCGGTCGGCGTGGTTGTGATCCACATGTACTTCTTCATTACTTGCACGGTCGCTGGGCAAGAGCAAAGATGTATAGGTTCATCGAATCACTTTACGAAGAGTACTCACCATTGTCGCGTATAAGCAATGCACGCTTGTTTGGGCAGTCCCGCATCATGTGCCCAAATCCTTTGCAACGGTGGCGGAATATCCCGCTGTGCGGCTGTGGAAGGAGCAAATACCTTGGGCGGAGGCGCACCTTTGTAGGCTTGTTCGTCCTCTCACGCCGATGTGGTGCTAGGCATGGGTGGCGCGGGGAGAGCAAAATGCGAGGCCGGAAGTCAAACTCCGGCCCCTGCGAAAGAGTTAGTAGATGTCTTCTCTCATCGCCCCTCGCACTTCACGCTCAGCTTTGCAAGCAAATTCGAAAAAGAGTGGTGATATCATAATACTCCTTATAATCAAGAATATCTTAAATGTCACGGTTCAACCCACCACGAAAACGAGCCATAGCAGCGTCATCACTCTCAACTTGACCACAACGAAGCATGCCCTTTTGTAACTCCTGATAATACTCCTCTACTGACTTTGACCCTTGTTGGAAACACTGCTTCTTATTAAGCAAATCATGTGCATAGTATGACAGAACAAATCTATGGCGCATAGCAGTTTTCAGTTGATCTCAAGTGGTAGGACGGTTATGTTTATTTTTATACTCACGCCACCAAATCAAAGCAAAATCAGTAGATTCACTAATTGCAGCCCTAACTTGAGGCGTAGCAGGAATATCATGGCAGGCAAATTTTTGGTCTACCTCTAATTCCCAGTCAAGATATGCAGCAGGATCATACTTGCCATTAAAAGATGGAATCTTAAATTTAATCTTAGCAAAATAATCCGTGGGAGGTCGATGATGTACCACACGGCGAGCACGAAAAGGGTGATCACCTTCTTCCCTCTCAGTGTCACCTCCATAGGCCCTCACCTACTGTACCGCCGTGAGCTTCATTGCCAATGCGTCAAGCCATGCCACAATGGTGTCGAGTGTGGTTCGAAAGTGGCTATTTGAGCGAGGTCAATCTGGTCGAAAACGCCGGTCGTTGTGTGGACCGTAGTATCGAGCCGCTTCATGCAATGTCTTTGTATCCATGGCAAGTCCATCAACTTTGCGTCCCCAGTACATCCCGGATCTTGTCATCCATCGCCTCGTTTTACGCCATCGTTAGTGCAAACCACGAAAACAAAAGGCCTACAACTACAGGGATGTGGTGACAAGTCGCTCAACTAATGCTGTAATCAGATCCTTACTCATTTTTACCACGCACACAGAGTGAACCGCAGCCAACAAGTAGAACCTGCGAAAGAATGGAGGAGCGATTACCTAGAGAAACAAAGCCCGCAAGTCATAAGAGTATGTGGAGTTTTGGGTACGCTGCACTCTCAAATCAAGGATTAGCGCAATCAAACAATAATGCAAAGTTGAATTATAGTGCTAGACACATAACTTAGCTGCTGGAAACAAGTGCAAACTCGAAACAAGGCGGGAGGTGGAAAGACAGAAAAATCAGCCGAGATGCCGAAAACGTGCTGAAATTCGAGTGCCGGAACTCGGTCTTAGAAAATTTTTGGCCTGAAAGTTTACGCCACCCGGCGCAAGCTCGGGGTGCCCCCGTATAGGAAATCAAATGAGCTTTCCAGAAAAAAAAAACCCCGCGATCCGAGATCCGAGCGAAAAGTTATGGCAGTTTTTCTCATAGGTCGTCCAAACGCATCGGAAAAAGAACTCTACAAATGAGTCCGAATTGGACTTCTCGGCGTGGTAATGGCAAGGATACCAAGAGAAGAAAACAAACAAAACAAGGAAGGCGTGTATGACAAGGATACAAAGAGCGAAAAACGAGCAAAACAAGGAAGGAGAAACAAATGAGATAGAAACCGAATTCAACACAAGTGACCAGCAATAATTGAACACGTAAGCACACAAATTCAACAACACAAATTATTGAAAGAAAGAAAGTGTGGCTCAAAAGGTTGCCGGGAGATAGATCTAACCTGAATTTGGTTTCGTGGACTGTAGGAAGGGAAAAACACTCGATAAACTCACCGATCAACCCGGAAATCGATACCACTTGATAGAGCTAAAGTGCCCGATCTTTTCGGTGAGTGGAGATAATTTCGACTAGGCGGAAATTAACCCTCACGATCCGACCATGACGAGCAAGCCCGGCGGGCCAATGCAATCGCTGAACCAACTCCCTATAGTTAATGACCTTGTGGTGCAAGATCAGCCTGACCCACGAAGATCAACCCCCGCGTGAAATCGAAGAACGAGCAAGGAAGAGACGCGAGCAATCTATTGTATTACTTGAAGGTGGAGTTATGAATATGAAACAATGCTGAATTACAATTGTTCATAGTAGCTAAAGCTAAATAAAATCAAAACCCCAGTAAAAGAGGGGCACAGCCCCGAATATATAGCTTGGGCGGCGCCGGGGTTGGCGATCAACCCTAGGCGCCATGCTCGAAACCCGCATGCGGTTGGGACTCGCCACGCATGTGCCCGGGGCCGCCATGCATCTTGGACTCTGTTGGGCTGGATGCCTATGCTTCGGGCCTTCATTAGTCGAAGATCAAGACGAAGTTAAGCTTTCTCGCATGGGCCCGAAAGTGATCGCCCAACAGCGGCCGAGGTGGAGGTGCTTCTTTGGTGTCGTTGTACTCGTGTTGTCATTGATGTCCTCATCGGTGAGACAAAACAATGGCTTATCATCAAGAGTGGCCGCTGGTTTGAACATGTCCTAGAGCCGAGTTGAGCTCTTGCCGCACAATGTCACTGGCGATCATAAGGTTGGTCTCTTGACTTGTCTGCTTCTGTCAAATGATGATAGAATTTCAATTATGGTTTTCTTCTTGATGCAAATGTTGTTGTGTAAACATGGATAACTAGGTTAGCTCACAGTTGGTTTTGACAACTATTAGTACACCATATGCGAGAGGCGTAAGTCGAGAGGGCCAGGATGTGCCATGACCGCCCCTCACTATTGCTAATTTAAAGAGAAAGTATTAGGCCTCAAGGCTAAATCGAGCTTAAGTATGGAATTGGCTCCATCTTTCTCATTTAATCTAAACTATATTAAGTGTTGGTCCCTCTAAATTTCCAATCAATTATTTCCACTTTGTCTATATGATTTTCGTATTTGTTGTTTATAATCACTCCAAAACAGTCTCTCTTGTTGCTAATCTTGCACTTTGTTATCGTGTACAAAGCTCTTTGATTATGTTTTGTCTCTAGATGTTCTTCAATGGTATGCATAGGCAACTTTATTATCTGTTCATGAAGTGAAGTGGAATTTCATTCACCTTCCGTAGACTTGGAAACTTGGTTTTCCCCATGACCTTATAGCTTGTTTGCAAAGTGGCGGACCCATAATTCTTTCCTTGGGTAGGCACATTGTGTAGAAATGAAGAAAAAAAAAGGGTCAACAGTAGTAGCTTGTTCATAAAAAAAAAACGGGGTAGTCCCAGCCCTACCCGAAACCCGCCGGTCCGCCACCGGTTGTTTGCCGGTAATTGATAGCCGCTTCGTCATGTTCTTTGTCCATTACAGCTCATAGTTCACTAATTTGCTGGCCCAAGATGTCGGGGCACCTGCCACTTGTGGTCCCATTGTAAATTACTTTCCGGTTCATCTCGATATTATTATCCGCGAGAAGGGCATTTGTCTCAGAAATCCCGAGCCCCCACAATGCTTAGCGTTCTTGTAGTTGAGCTTCGAAATTTCTGGCGATTTCTTAGTAAGGTGAAGGTGTCCATGTAAGTGGTTGGTGTTTGTGTTTCACTCGGGGCAGTAGTGTGCGTTTGCGGTGTGATGTGTTGTGTGTGGCGTGTGTTGATGTTCTAATTCAATTGGCCAAGTTGTTAACTTCAAATCTCATAGCATCGTTACATCCTTTTGTTGTTGTCGTTAGTAAGTTCTTGTTGTGTGTAATGCCCCAGGTTTCTTCTTACTTTTAATATATTAGTATAAGGCCCGTGCTAACGCTACAGACTCCACAATGCAAATCAAACAAGCAAAACACAATACATGTTTTGATTATTTAAGATTCATGAAAAAAGAAACTCTAGAGAGTTTACAACGGTTTCAAAATACTTGTTAGAGACATGTAATTTACTTCAACAAAAATTGTAGTCGAGAACAAAGAGATCACTTATAGTCGAAAAATAAAATGGTGAGTACAAAACATCAACAGTTTCGAGTGTAGTGCGATGCACCGGTCTATGTCCGTGGAGTCGATGGTCGCCAATGAGGACACCGCTCACATCCGGTCGATGATGGTCACCGCATCAAAAAATCGCATGGAATGCATGTAATGTAATGCATGAACCTACAAACAGAAGGTAAATTGTCATTGCTCAAGATTTCAAAAAACACGCTAATGATATGTCACTGGTCAGATGGTCAGTTGCATCAAAGTACTGCATGGAGTTTGTGGACGGTGCTTCCACAGTGTGTCCGGGTTGGATGCCGAGGAGAGTTGATAGAGCTGAAGTGCCCGATCTTTCGGTGAGTGGAGATAATTTCGACTAGGTGGAAATTGACCCTCACGATCCGACTACGATGAGCAAGCCCGAAGCGCCAATGCAATCGCTGAACCAACTCCCCGTGGTGACTGACCTTGTGGTGCAAGATCAGCCTGATCATGAAGATCAATCCCTACGCGCAATTGAAGAACGAGCAAGGAAGAGATGCGAGCAATCTATTGCATTACTCGAAGCTGGAGTTCTGAATATGAAACAACGCTGAATTGCAATTGTTCAAAGTAGCTAAAGCTAACACAAATCAAAACCCGAAAACAATAGGGGGCGCAGCCCCTGCTTAAGTAGATGGTAAAGAGGGCAGCGCCAAGGGTGGCGGCCGACCCCAAGTCGTACAGAACTCGTCCACATCCGGGCCTCAGTTGGGTCGGTCGTCTATTGTTCCGGGCCTTCATTGGATAGCAGCATAATGAAGTTTAGATCTCTTGTACGGGCCCGAGTAATTGGTCCAGCTGGTGGCGCCTGAGGTGGAGGTCCATCTGGTGTAGTCGTACTCATGTTGGTGTCGATGTCCGCATCACTCAAAGTGCATAGCCACCTTGGCCAGCGTTTGGCTCCCGCGCTACCTCTGCCTCCACTCTTTGGGGCTGCACGACCTGCCGCCGTATGTAACACCCGGCCCAATAAGGATGTGGCCCAGTAGTGCTGCGCGTACATGTTTAGTACCACCTTGCTGGTTAAGCAAGGGTGGAGTCAACTTATAAGCCTTTGTCTTCTAGCCATATCACCTTCGGGTTAACCCTTTTACACAAAGCGAGGACGAAAGTGTAAGCAAGGTGCTATGTGTACGCGTGCGCGCCCCTCGGAAGGGCTGTGCGGTGCGGCTTTGGAAGGTGGGGCGTTACACCGGCTCTAGTCGGTCAGAGGACTTGTCTAACTTTGTTGGTAGTTTGCCGGAATTGGAGAAACGGGGTTGTATCGCTAATTGGCTGCTAATATTGTTAGATAAACCTTTGGAAGGCGGGTGTTACGGTGGTATCGAGCCGACCCCCTTGCGGTTTCACGCGGGCCGGTGTAGCAGTTGTTCGGGCATGGGTTACATGTGCCGACAATCGGATGCAATGAACATGGCCAAGAGGGGAGGTCCTGGTTAAGTTGGTGCTCGACGAGGGACGTCGAGTCCTTTGAGGGGGGTGTATGTAACACCCGCCCAATAAGGATGTGGTCCGGTAGTCTTTGCTGGCGCACATGTTTAGTACCACCTTGCTGGTTAAGCAAGGGTGGAGTCAACTTATAAGCCTTTGTCTTCCGACCATATCACCTTCGGGTTAACCCTTTTACACGAAGCGAGGGCGAAAAGTGTAAGCAACGTGCTATGTGTACGCGTCGCGCGCCCTCGGAAGGGGGCTGTGCGGTGCGGCTTTGGAAGGTGGGGCGTTACAATCGGCTCTAGTCGGTCGAGGACTTGTCTAACTTTGTTGGTAGTTTGCCGGAATGGGAGGAACGGGGTTGTATCGCTCGTTGGCTGCTAACATTGTTAGATAAACCTTTGGAAGGCGGGGTGTTACGCCGTATCTGCCTCTGCCTCCACTCCTTGGGGCTGCACGCCAACCCTCCGCCGCTCCGTTGGTCGGCGAGCCCCTACTCACCCACGTGCGCAGCCGCCTTCACTGGCGTCGGTGCCTCCGGATCCACTCCTCGAGCAGCACGGCCCGCTGCCCCGATCCAATTTAGGGAAGATTTAGGGAGGAAGGTACAGAAGAGATAGATGAGTCCGGCAAATTGCAATGGATAAAAAGTTCGGGTCCGCAGGTGGAGATGATGATGGGTGGAGAGATGATCCGGACATTCCTGGCCGTTAGATATGAGCGAGTGAGAGAAAGGAGATGCTAGGAAGTGATACGTGCCATTCGTTGCTTGAAATGGAAAAGTTCGGTGTGTATAGATGGGGTGTACAAAGAAAAATTCGTGTCAGTGGAAGTACTGGGCGGTGTGGACGTTGCAAAGAAAGCAACTGGTGCTTTTTAAAGGGGTATAGAAGAGTAAAATATATGGAAGATTATTTTACTTATCTTCGTGTTTTAGTTTAGTCATCATACTTTCAAGTGTGTAAATTTTGGTGACTACAGAGCTGTTCTCTTGACTTGTATGCTTCAGTGTAATGATTGCAGAGCAGAAATTATGTTGTTTTCCTTGTATAGACATGAATAATAGGTTACCTCAGTTGGTTTTGACAACTATTAGTACTCCGTAATGCAGAGGCAGAACTTAGTGAGGGCCAGGATGGGCCATGGCTGTCCTCAGACAAAGTATTAGGCCTCAATGCTAAATTGGCACTTAATCATGCAATTTGCTCCCCCTTTCTCATGGAATCTGAACTAGTGTAGACACCCCCTCCCCACCTCCTCCTCCTTCTCTCTCTAAATTTCCAATCAATCTTCGCTACTGTCTACATGATTCTCATATTTTGTTCTTTGGAATCTCTCTAAAGTAGTTTTTCTCGTTGCTAGTCTTGCACTTTGTTATTCGGCACCAAGCTTTGTGATTAGGCTATTGTCTCTAGATTTTCTTCAATTGTTTGCATAGGCAACTCTTATCTGTTCATGAAGTGAGGTGAAATTTCATTCACCTTCTATAGACTCACAAACTATGTTTTCCCCATGACCAAATAGGTTGTCTGCAGGTAATTGAGCTGCTTCTGTCATGTTCCATTTCCATGGCTGCTCATAGTTTGCCACTTTGCCTCCCGGTAGCTGTTAATACTACATTTACATGAATGTAAACACTAGTATTTCCTCGCCAAGAACACTAGTAGAGAATCGACTTTTACTCTCGCACCATTTTTCAAATTACTCTCGACACTTTATTACACCTGGGAGTAAAGAGATCTTTACTCTGGGTTGGTGTCTCCAACCGGGAGTAAAGTCCCACATGCAACTGAAGCCGTGGATCCGAGGACCTTTACTCCGGTTGGTGTCTCCAACCGGGAGTAAATACTTTACTCGGTTGGAGACACCAACCGGGAGTAAAGGTGCATGAACCTTTACTCCCGGTTTGTGTCTCCAACTGGGAGTAAAATGTACCTTTAGTCTGGGCATAAGACCTAGTCAGTGCCTCTCTGTTCCTTCGTTATTATTTTTTACTATCGTTTGTGCTATCCGGCCTTTGGTCCTTTGTTACTGTGCTTCCACGACTCTATGCATAGAAAACAGACCAATTTTAGTTTGAATGACCTAATAAATATTGGAGACACTAAGGCTTTTATTGTTCTCTAGTAACTGGTGTTCACTTCCAATCCCAGACCAGCAAAACCATCCTAAACTGCATGTAGCAGCATCAGTTGTGCCTAAAGTTTATGCATGTAGCTAATTTTTTAGTAGGGGCATACAGATTTCTAATACATAGAAAAGATTAATTTGGAAACTAATTGAATATGAGCCATTAGAGGGATGTATTAGCTTTGTTTTTTTGTCTTGATAAAAAAATGTAATATAATTTGTCGTGAGTTGTTGGAACACAAATGTTTATGGTCCCAATGAAGGTTATTTAAGCTTGCATAAATTATACTGTGATTTTGTGGAATAACCCAGAGCTGCAAAACTGTCTATTCAAAGTGCAAAATATATTGCAATCTTTTGGGATTCATTTTCTTGTAAAAAATATGTTTCTGGTGATAAAAATGGATTCTCGTTTGAGTCCTCGGAACCTAAAAGTTTCCTGGACATTCACCCATCCTAAAAACTAGCACGGTGAAAGAGAAGAAAAGAACTGGCCGCAGGAGTCGATTCTTGGACGTTCAACCATCAGGAAAAGCCACAGACCAAAAAGAAAACGGAAAAGCCACAGAACAAAAAAAAGAAAACGAACCATGACTCCACATGATAGAAAAAATATAAAAAATCGGCAGCAAGAAAAAAAAAAAAATCAGTCCCAGGATACTAAAAATCATTTTCTTGGAGAAAATTTAGATATTATATCTTTTTCTCAGGCTTTCAAATTCCTATGTGAAGCAATCATCAAGTTTGAGATTTTTCCGTATTGGTTTGATACTTTTTCGGTTTAATTGAATTTCCGCGCAACTTCACCAAGTAATTCTACGTTGAACTGTGTCCACCCTAGAAAAGCCGGAGTGGTGCCAAACTTTTTGATATGGTCTCTTATGCCCTAGCTAGAGACAAGTATTTGTGGAGGTTGCTACAGAAATTCCAGTGTTTTCAATCTATAATACATCATAGTTTGTTTCCCGCCACACAAAGAAAAATATAATAATAAAAATAATAATTAGAAAAACTAAGATCTTGTGTGGGGTTATATTTTGGGTGTAAATGAGTGCCAAAAAATCTCAAGCCATTTCGACAAAGGCGAGTCTATGTGCTTCACAAAAGTATATGAAACCTTCCATCGAACCTTGTCTATACACCTAGGATCTTAGGGATTATGAGGTCGAAGTGTCATATTGGTCTCAAACTTTTTCACGGATTGCAAATGCCCTATATGAAGCAACCGCCAAATTTGAGATTTTTCTGAATTGATTTGGTACTTTTCTCGGTTTAATTGAATTTCCACGCCACTTGACCAAGTAATTCTACATTGATCTGTGTGCACCCCATAAAAAAGCCGAAATGGTGCCAAACTTTGCCACATGGTCTCTTATGCCCCGTGAGACAAGTATTTGTGGAGCTTCATTTGTAGAATTCTAGTGTTTTCAATTTGTAATCCACCATAGTTTGTTTCCCGCCGCACCAAGAAAAATATAGTAATAAAAATAATGATCGAAAAGACCAGAACACCCGGGTCCAATAAGGATGTGGCCCCAAAGTCTTGCTGCGCGCACATGTTTAGTACCACCTTGCCGGTTAAGCAAGGGTGGAGTCAACTTATAAGCCTTTGTCTTCCAGCCATATCACCTTGGGTTAACCCTTTTACACGGCGAGGACGAAAGTGTAAGCAAGGTGCTATGTGTACGCGTCGCGCCCCTCGGAAGGGTTGTGCGGTGCGGCTTTGGAAGGCGAGGGTGTTACACCGGCTCTAGTCGGTCGAGGACCTTGTCTAACTTTGTTGGTAGTTTGCCGGAATGGAAGAAACGGGGTTGTATCGCTCGTTGGTCGCTAACATTGTTAAATAAACCTTTGGAAGGCGGGAGCGGGGTGTCATAGGTGGTATCGAGCCAGGTTCCACGGTCAACGATGATGAAGGTGGTCACGGCTCATACCACCCGTGACACCCATAAGCGTTCGTGTCGTAACATCCACTCATGTGTCGACGCGTGGACTTCCCCCTACTGCTTGCCCGCCTTGCAATTGTTCCGTATATAAGCGCGGCTAATTAGCTAAGCCGGCTAATGGCTAATTAGCTACGCCGAGGCAGAGTTGAGGAGGCCGAAGGCCCGTGAATGGCCCACGTTGGCTTCCTTCCTAGACGGAAAAACCGCCCAAGAGCCGGTTTCCTTGTGGCCGGAGATAGCGGATGCAATCTTAACCGCTAAGCACGCGAACCACGCGAGCCATCGTCTTCACAAGCAAAAGCGCCATGGAGGTTAACCCTGCTGGCGCCGTGGACGAAGTGACGCCGATACGCCAAAGCGAATTCTTCGACAAAGCTTACGACGCAGCCCGTGCGTATGCATAGATAAATTGTTGTAGGCGTTCGTGCTATTTTTTTCTAAATGTATATATTTATTACAACGTCCAGAACATGTGGTTTATGTAGGGGAACATGAAACCAATTCCCATGCCCATGTTGCAATCTGTTGTACTTGAATCGCCATCCACACCCACGATCAAGCGTTTGTTTCGAGTTACGAGAACCCGAGGGAGAACAAGAAATTGAGGTATGCCATGTCGTTAGTTTGTCTCATAGATAAGAAAAAAAATTATATCATCAATTTATTATTACATAACTCTAATTGTCATCTCAATTTACAATAGATGGTCGACAAAGTTAGTCAAACTTTTATCACTCCCGAAGTTGGTATGACTTTCGATTCGAGGACAAAGCTTACGAGATGTACAATGCCTATGCTTGTAAAATTGGGTTTAGTATTAGAAAGAGTCATTCAAAGCTCCGACCGTAAGATAGAACTGTATCTCGAAATATATAGTTTGCGATAACGAAGGACATCGAAGAAACACGTCTTCTCGAGAAAGATACTACAAGGACAAAGGTTGTGATGCTCGTGTTCGATTCGGTGTAAGCAAAGAGGGAATTTGGACTTGTGCGAGAAAGTTGTACATCATCACAATCATTATCTTGCTAGTCCAAATAAGTCGCACAAGCCGAGGTCCCAATGACGTGTTACAGAAGCAGATAGGGTGCTAATTGGTCAGATTAGGGAAGCCGGGATGAAGCCAGCCCAGGCATATGAGTTCATGAAAGAGTTTTATGGAGGAGTTGACAAAGTGCCATTATCAAGGATGGACTGTAATAATGCTATTGGACGCGAGCGCAAGAAGTACTTAGAGTCAAATGATGCGCAAACATTGCCGGAATACTTGAAGAATAAGCAAGTAGAGGACCCTACATTTTTTATGCGATTGAAGTAGATGAGGAAGATGGTCGGATAGCTAATTTCTTTTGGGTAGATGGTCAATCTATCATGGATTATGCATGCTTTGGAGACGCCGTGTCATTTGACACCACATTTCAGACTAATAAGTTTGAAATGCCTTTTGCTCCAATCCTTGGAACCAACCATTACAAACTATAATTTTGGGGCTGCACCGATATTTAATGAGACTATTGAAACATTCGTATGGCTTTTTGAAACTTTCCTACAAGCCATGTCGGGCAAGCATCCAAGCACCATTTTCATCGATCAAGATGCAGCCATGGCAGAGCAATTGCTTATGTATTTCCAAATACTAGCCATCGCCTTTGTTTGTTTCACATATATGTAAATGCTACTAAACATTTGGGGCATGTGATTCATAAGCATCCCGATAAGTTTCTACCAGCTTTTAAGAGATGTGTCTATGAAGACAGATCTGAAACTATTTTCATCCGTATGGAATGAGTTATTGTCTGAGTATAAGCTTGAGGATAACGAATGGATGAAAAATCTATATGATTTGAGGAGAAAGTGGGCTGCCGTCTCACCGCGGATCGTTTTTACGGTGACATGAACTCAACTCAAAGGAGCGAAGGTATGAATAATGTATTCAAGAAAAGATTTCGTAGAAGACTTGGACTTTCGTGAACTCCTTGCGGAATGTGATAAGGTTGCCGCTAGTCTCCGTGAAAATGAGTTAGATGCAGATTTTAATTCACGCCGAAAAGAACCCGGTTCCTTGCATGCCAAATTTACCCATACTTGAAGGCTGCAGCTTTGAATCATATACAAGAAGGATGTATTTGGAGTTTGAGGATGAGTTCAAAGAACAATTGTCATTCTCTTTGAAATTGTTACAAACCGACGGGTCAATCTTGATATATGAGGTTACTCATATGTACGCTAATTATGGAGCAACAGTTCAGTTCAACAATGCAGATATGGTCACTTCTTGTTCTTGCGTAAAAGTTTGAATGTATAGGTATGAACTCATTTTTTCAATTACCATAAGTCTTTAATATAGTATGAACAACTCCAAATTGACTATTTTCAGGTATATTGTGCAAGCACGCCATGAAAGTCTTAAATGCAAACAATGTTTTTATTTTGCCGCCACAATACATAAAGGAAAGATGGACAAAATATGCAAAAAGAGGGTTCTATGTTAACAAACAAGAAAGTGGGTGCAAAAGTAACAAAACATGGGCTGCACGACTATCACGAATGGCTACATCTATAGCATTGAAGTGTTCACCGTCAAAAAGAACTTCTTCACGATTTGGAGGAAGCCATGAAAAAATTAGATTTGGAAGCGGATGTTTCTCCGAGCAAGATGAAAGAGAAATCTGATGAGGTTCCCCCGCTTCGATTGACTGTGCAACAGACCCATTGAAAGGCAACATATCGCTTAAAATTCCTCATGTCGTAAAAGGACCAAAGAAAAAAGGTACCACAAACGTATTTGAAAAAATACCGGAAAAAAGAAGAAAAGTGCTAAGAAGAAAGGTACTGCTTCTAACTATTTTTTCTAGGTGATTTTGTCTCCAGCGTTACTACTTCTATACAATTTTTTCTCTTAATTTGATCCCTTTTATAGGAGATGCAAATAATGTTACAGAAAATAGAGATGAAAGTGCTAATCCAAACCAAACAATCGTAAGTCATCAATTTTGCTCATTATTCCTTTTCCTATTTTTATTTACTTACACAAAATAGTTATGGACAATTTCATGTCTATGTCATAGGACCTTGATGCCGCTGACAGTGGTGGTACTAGTGCTGATGGATATGCTTCTGCCACAATGCAAGACATTGCAAATTCTATGATTGAGCAACCTTCTGCCATATCTGCACATTACAAGCAAGGAGGCTTTACAGGTCTTTTACTTGAGTTCAGCAAGATGCCGCAATGTCCTCATCAGCTAGAATGTTATATTTCGATGAAAACATGTAATTCTGGTGTACTGATTAAGATGCTACTTTTTAGTAGCCTTTTATTATGTGCACTGCTACTTCAAGACTCCTTTTGTGAGTACAGTTAACAGTGTGAAGTTTAATTAGAATTAAGGTCCTAAATTTACCTACTATTCCTCTCCTGTAACTGTGATGCCTGTGCTGATAGAACTTTGATAAATGGGATATCTGAACTTCTGAAGGGACATGTTGAGGTGGATTTTCCTGACATTTGAAATCAGAGACCGTGTCATAACGAGCATGCATCGTCGTCGTCGTTCTATCTTGACAGACAGACAGATGGTTGAAATGCTGAATCAAAATCAACACGTTCTTAACATGGTGACAGCTCTCTGTTTGAGAACCGAGACAGGCACGAGCTTTTGTTGAGGCGTGGATCAGGCCAGGTGGTGCTCACGTACGCCATCGCCTCCGTTGGCACTGGCAGCGACGACGACAGTCTCCGCAGCGCGTGACCTGCGCTCGGGAGGAGGTGCGGCGGCTCTACGAGGCGTCGAAGTCGGAGCACGGCCGTCCCCGCGGCATCTCCGTTGCCGACGGGCTGCGTCTGGAGGTGTTCCGCGACTGCCCTTGAGGAGTTCCGAGCCCGAGCCTTCGGCTTCCTCAACTCTGTCTCGCGTAGTTAATTAGCCATTAGCCGGCTTAGCTAATTAGCCGCGCTTATACGGGAACAATTGCAAGCCAGGCAAGCAGCCGAGGGAAGTCCACGCGTCAACACATGAGTGGATGTCCGCACCGAACGTATACGGACGGTCCCTACCCAATTTTTTTCCATATAAGGGCGTACAGGCGTGCGCTCTACGCAGGAACACCCAGAAACGCGGAATCGGGCGGCGGTGCTTCCATCGGACGGGAGTCCGGTTTCCTCACGTCGTGACTCGTGAGGTAGGATCGAGATGGGACTGACGGCTGAAACATGTTTGTGCGTACATGTCGGAGCATTTGATTTATTGTACTGATTGGTTTTAACCAAAAGTTCAAAGGTTTCAAAATCATTTGAAAAGCATTTGCAAATGTGTTCAAAATAAAAAGAAAAGGTATTTTTATTTTAACTTATTCATTTTTTGTCCTATCATCATTTCGGCCTGGCATTATTATTCAGCCGGCCTGTTACTTGGTCTAACCCGAGTGGCACTCCTTTCCATTGGCGCGAATGGCCTTTTCTTTCTTTTGGCTGTTCGTCGATCTTGGACATCAGGCCCACGGTCAGCGTCGCCCTCTCCTTCCTTCATTGCATCATCCTGGAGACGGACTCTGCTCCGACTCGAACTTGACATCCGATGCATGCCGTGCGTTGCAAAATCCCGTGAAACCGGAACTCTTTCCCTGTTTCCACGTATGCCTCACACACTACAAAGAGATAGCCGGACCTTGCAGCCGACGTCATTCGATCCCGTATCGAATTGGGCGTGCTCTCCAATTCGTGGCAGCCCATAAATAGAAGCCACGACCTCGCGTCGTTTTCTTTTCCAACTCTCGTGCCAACACCTGCGCCGCCCTAAGCCCTAGCGTGCCTTTTTTTTTTTTTGCGACGTGGGAACATCTATACCTACCCCTAATTCTATTATATCTATATAATATTAATAAGAGAAAATTTCTGCCAATCTGCCATGTAATTTCTGTCCGCTCCCTAGCCTCTCACATACGTAGCTTGGCTTCTCACGCAGCTTGACCCAAACGAGGCCGGTTGCATGTCTACATGCAAAACTCTGGTGGAAAACTGAGTCGGATTGGACTCTGTCGTCACGAGGCTGGTCGTCGAGCTCTAATCTTTTTGGGCTTGGGCGCGGACGATACGAACTGCAGAGTCTGCGCTCCCACGATTTCCATCCTCCGGCGCCAAGTTTTGGCGCTGCAACTTCCTTTCCCGTGCGGTCGCCCTTGCCTCGCGCTAGAACAGAACGTCGACATCCTTCGTGGCGTCGCTGGATAGAAGAGAAGTCCGTCCTCTGCCACGCGACAGAAGAGACGGACGCCGCCCGATCCAACAGTCCCGGCGCCCAGCATCGACAATCAGATCGAGTCGCCGCGATACGCAAGGTACGTACGTACAGCGCGCGACGTTGCGCGATGAAGTTTGTTGTGCCGCAGGCGCCGCCGGTACTTTTATTTGGAAACAATTTGTATCGGTAATGTGAAAGATAAGATTATTTTGGATAGTTTATCTGCTGGAGTGTCACTGTCATGCTACAGAATCCCTGCAAGTGATTGATTTTGAGGTAGGAGTAAACCTAATGCCTGTGTGCATGCTAATGTCTTCATGCAAGCTCTCTGTCACATCAATCAGAGAACCTGATGCCTACTGTACTACATCTAAATTGTGATAATGTTCCATCTCGCTTCCGATCCTATTAACTTGGATCAGTTGAAGCCATGAGCCGTGCTCACTGCTCATTACGTCTGAATCAGTGTGATAAACAAATTAAACAATAGCATTGAGTGAACAATTTTCGGGACTCGTCAAAAATAGCGCCGCCTAGGGGCTTCGCCCTCGCGAAAAAAGAGAGCGAGCGGACCACCGCCGCCGCCGCCGTGGCGGCCCCCGCTCCCTCACCTCCGGCCTCGCTGCCGGCGGTGACGCAGGAGCGGGGGTCCGTCTCTTCAACAGCCTGTCTTCATAGGGTCTTGGTCGTGTCTTAGGTCTAGGGTTTGCTCGCCGCCCATGTTAGCTATATATAGAGATTACACATCTTGGATTACAAGGAACTTAGTTCCCAAGGCACCGGTAGGATATCCTCTATCTAGATGCTAACTAACTAAAATTTCTTGACTTTTTTTTCCGTCTGCCATCGCCCGCCTGTCCCCGTACGTACCGCCTCCGTATTCCTTTTTTCCGTCTGCCATCGCCCGCCTGTCCCCGTATGTATGTACGCCTTCGTATTCCTGTCCGACTATGTTTCATCTGTATTTAGTTGTACTACCTTTCATTCCAAATAATCGGATCGCTGCCTGATTCCAGAAAGAAAAATAAGATGAGATCGCTGTGTGTTGCTCCGCCTCTCAGCCCGTCCAACCTGCTTTGCCGCTGCGGCCATGCCTGACGCTCGCTGAAGGGAAGGCCGCCGTGCTGCAGACATCGATACCACGCCCACGGGCAGAAGTCTCGGCGCGCTTGAGGTCGCAGCCCTCACTGCCGGCGACGGTGGCAGACGGAGTACGTATGTAGGTGCAGTCTTCTCTGGTTCGATCATGGATGCTTTGCTTTGTGTTGTGGTGTGATCCGGGGATGTTCTTGATGTTCAGAACTGCTTTGGTTTGGCAAGTCAGTTTGTGTTCCCGGGTAAAAACGCCTGTGATGCTTCATCCTTGGGATTGTGCTGTGGATGCGTGTTGGCTATCTTGATTCGCTGCATACTTAAACTTCTACTAGACAAAGGATTAGATACTACAACAGAGGAGATTTGTTACGAGAGTAAAAATTAAACATTTCGTTTCTAATTTCCTTCTGTGGAGATTGAGGTTGATCTGCATCTAGCGTTTGTAGAATCACGTGGTCGTGGGCTGTTGCAACGGTCGCGGAGCAGCGGAGGACGTCCTGCGTCCGTAAGTGGCAGGTTGGGGCCTGGAGTGCTGGGCTGCCGGCGGCGCAGAAGACGGCCACTATTGTGTGCGGTGGTTAATGGGGAGTGGCGGCAGGAAATTTGCCCCTCAATTATCCTCTATCTGAGCGGCACCAAGATTTCGTTGATGAAATTGGAAGACGGAACGGATCGGCTTCACCTCCGGTATTTCTCCGAGTGACACTACGACTCCCGTTGTTTTGTGTTTGTGAGCAAATTTGTCTACTAAGGTATAAAAGGCAGATGTCTCAAGAGATGGTACGATGCTTATTAGGCAGTGGCACAAGCCTTGAAAGAGAAGCGAGAGCCGAGAGGTTCAAAATCAATGGGTTAGCGTGCAGACATGGGTTCTTAGATCAGTATATATAGTTGGATAATATGTCCAAAGGGCCCTACATGACAATCTACGATGTCCGGTTTTATTGATGTTAGGGCGTTACGTCACATTAGTAAAACCAATTTTAAAACCACCTTAAGGGGTTAATTAGATGGTTTTAGTAGTTTATTGGGGTAAAATATATAGTTGTATAATAAGTGATGAGAGTAGGTTAAGGGCTTAAGTAAACTTTTTTGTTGGATAAATCTCAAAGCGTCATATATGACTATATAACCTCGATTAGAGTGTGTCTAGACATGTTATAGAGTTTGGTTTAACGAATGATCAGATTGGTGAATAAATGTCCAAACCGCATGTTATTCGTATAATTTGAATATAAATTGTATACCCGTGGCAACGCACGGGCATTTTTCCTAGTAATAATAAAACAAAGAAATTTCGTCAATCTGCCGATCCGCTATCCGCCCGCACGCCGCCAGAAAAACCCGGACGCCCGACAAAAATCATCCGGTCAAAAATCAGGAACGCCCGATACAACTGAGCCGACCTCATCTCGCTTCTACTTCCACGAAAAAAACGACCGCACAAAAACCGGATCTGAGTCAATCATTATCAATCCATCATCAATCACCGAGACATGCGGACGTTCGACCTGCTGTGTTCCGCCTCCGCCGCTGCTCGGTAGCCTCTCGCCTTCGCCCGTCCAGCGTCGCGCCTCCAACGCCCAGCGACGCGCCGCCTTTGATCGTCGATCAAGCGATCTCGCCGTCCTCGCCGCACCTCCTACCGCGGCTCGTGGGATCTCGGAGCAGCACTCAATGACGGCCGCGCCTGTCCCACGATGCCGCCGCCGCGGATCTGAGGTCCAGTCATCTCACCGTCCGCGTCGCGCGCTTCCGTGCGGCGTCGTGGTGATCGGAGGTCCAGTGATCTCGCCGTCCGCTCGTCGCGCCTCCGTGCGCACGCAGCGCCGCCACCTGCGACAACGTGTGCTCCTCCCGACAAGGTGTTGTGTCTCGACTCTGTATGGTTTGAAGTGATGCAGGTGGAGTGGGAGGCGGCGTCGCGCGGCGGTGCGGTGGCGCCGCCGCCCTCGCTGGAGGGCGGTCTCGCGGCGAAGCTCTACCCGGCCAACCATGTCCAGCGGGTCCTTAGCCTCTTCCGGAACGTCCGCCCGGGCTCGGACCTCTCCCACTTCCAGGTAGGCAGGTACATGTATGTATGTGTGCATGCGATTGCCATCATTTCGTTGCTCATCATACCAACAAATACTTAACATTAGCTACCGCCGACAAGTCTCCAAGGAGCACTAAACAATCTGCAATTCTGCATAGTTTTAAGTGTGCTAACCGTGACATGTCCACGGCATAATTTAAGTCCTGGTCAGCGAGGCAGAGCATAACCAACAACAAGCACACCTGCACAAGTTATAAGTTTGCGCGTCTCTGACATTGAATTCATTCGGTCGTTAATTTGGACGTCAAGTGATCATTGTGATGGTGGCGTGCGTTGCTCAAGGTGAAGGAGTACAATAGCTACAGGGTATGTGCCAAACTGTACTTCTACTATTCATCATGGTATTCAAGGTGTCAAGTTGTGTTTTCCAAATGAGGACTTTGGGTGAATCATATAATCTCCGCGGACATGTGACGCATTGCAAAGTCTGCTGACACAAGAACGAAGTTTTGATCTAGAACCGGATTTGTTCTATTTTAGTATATATATATTTCCTACATCTGCCGTCAAGAACCACAACCTCATATCATCACTATTTCCTATGTGCTAGATCTTTCCAATAATAATTTAGTAATTGTTTTCGCAGGTACTTGACGATGTTCAAGCGCCGTGCAAAATGCAAATAGCAATGCAATACTCTTGTCTTATCTCTCATTAATGGTTGATAACTGTTTTCTACCGTTAGAACGCATGGCTACACTTGTTAAAGAGTTTGGTTTTAAGATGAAGAAAAATTATTGATTGAATAAATCTGCAAGTTGCATGGCGTAATGATGGGACTTTATATCCCGTGGCAACGCACGGACATATTTCCTAGTTATATTAAAAGAGTACACAGTACATCTGGAATTTTACAGAATGCTCCCTAAACAAACTAGAATTCCCAACGAAGACCCTAGGCAATTCTATCTGTTTCTCGATCCTTCTTCGGTGCCGGTGTCGCGCCTCCACCGTCGTCGGCTACTTCCACCGGAGGCAAGGTTCGTCTTCATGCCGGCATGGATCCTCAAGGTTGAGTTTTCTACATGACCGACCACCATCCACGCCATACCTGATGAATCGCGGAGGAGCAAACGTGGAGGAGGAAGAAGAACCGATCCCGTGAGTCGCGACCTCCGCCCGGAGTCGGCGTCGTCGTCGTTGAAAAATAAAACTCCCCATGCAAACATGATGAATTTAGCGCCGCCCGATTACGCCATCGAACTCATCGTCGTCACCTTCACCAGATTTATCATGGGAGAACACAAATCCACCCGACATCCGGATAGATATCGTTGGAAAACTAAATCTCCCTAGCCCACCCATGGCTGTATAGAACCAAAGCGAGACAAAGAAAGGGCTAGAGTACCTTATTCTCCATCAATGGTGATGTCTTCGTCTTGCCATCACCGTTGAGGAACGACATGCTCCATTGCTCCATCGATGATCTTGACAACGCCTTACGCCGTGGCCAAACCTCTTCGATTGGATCTCGGAGAAACCCTAAACTTGAAGACTCAATCTACTAGGAAAAACTTATTGAAAAATCGATGGATCCCCCCACTCCCTTCAACCCCGGCGTGATGCCGGAGGAGAAGGGAGGGGGACCAGCGGTGGTGGATGAGCCCCTAGCGTGCCTTGCCGCCTGATTTCGATCTCGCCGAAGTTTCGTGAAGCACACCCGCCGTCTACTGTCCCACCGCTTTCTGCAAATCATTGACGGGCTTCACGTCAAGGAAAGCTTGCTGCCGCCCGTCGAGCTGTACGTCGTCAATCTTCTACAATAATCGCTGGAGCTCCTTTGTCCATGAAGACACGCTACCGCATTGATCTTTGGTTTGCATGATGATCTATCGACGAGAAGACAATGCAGCCTGTCAACGTCATCTACAGCTGACGACCTCTGTCTGTTGCTGTTCATGTACATGGCGTCGCTTGCCCTGCCTTGGCCCTTCCTGGTCGCCGTTGCCAAGCCAGCTACATGGTACGATACCCCTCTAAACCCTTTTGTCCACACATCTGTGCATGTCAATCTAATCATCATCAGTGTTCATCTGTCATGCCCTCGTCAAGTTGCCAGCCGAGTTAGCCATATAACAATCTATCTGTTTCCAGACTTGAACTTCAACAAGCAAAGCTCGTGATTCATCTGCAACTCTGAAGGCAATTGGCCAGTGAGAGAATATCTGTCCACACTTGATTTTCCTGTAAGCTCTTTATCTATCCTCTTTTAATCCTTCTTTGCTTTCACGTCTAGATTCGGTTCCATCCCAATTAGCTTGATGACATCATTCCTAGCTTGCTGACCTCATCCATATGTTTTCTGGCCGGTTTCTTTTATTAGAAAAATAAATATAGAAATACCATGCATATACACATGTACCTACAATCACCATGAAAGCCACCACGTAGCTAGCCGCCTCCTCTTGGTTCCTGTTTTGGCTTCTGAAGGCGCGCGCATGTTACTCACTTCATGCACATGCAAAGTTTCTCTCCAGCAATCTATGAAAGTTCCTAGCTCCGATCCACATTTGACGAGTTCCAAAATCTTTGAATGTCCATATATATCTTTCAGCTATATCTTTGTTTAATCAACCTTATGCTCACGTTTGTAGCTAGGCTGACATGATATTAGTGTAGCGATGCGTAGACTGGCTTTATAATTGTTTTAACCTGTTTTTCTCTATTGGTGTACTGTTTTAATTTAGTTCTATTGTTTGCTTCGTGTATGATTGTCGGATGCTTGTGTGGTGCTTTGTGACGATGTCCAGTCGGTGAGTTTTACGTTCGTGATCTGGAAGAAGTCGGCGAATCACAGAGTTCTTTGAAGCTTTGGACTTGAAGAAGGATCGATTTTAAGGCAAGTATAGTAATGGGATTTGCTTACTTTATTGCAAACATGATCATATGACATTAATGAATGTTTATGCCATAAACATAAAAATGATAATTAGTAACATGGGGATTTGTCTGCGCTTTAGCGAATCCGGGTATTACAAATACAACTATGAGGGTTATATGGCTCGACATTAGTTCCCTTAAGATCATTTTTCTAGCAACTTGGAGGATGTGCGAATTGGATATAGTATGCCCCCTATCCCGTAATATATGAGTATAGGCTGCGAGTTATGTGCCATATAGGAAGGGTGGGTTCTATGTCGATGACTTAGCTGCCCCAACATGTTAGACGAACCTTTTGGGGGCTTCTTAGTGGTTCTTGGCGTTTGGGCCTCATGAACCCATTCATTCAGGAACCACGACTCGTAGTGAAAGTGTACACCTCTGTCAGCGAGTTTGATAAACTGGTATACTAGCCTTGCCCAAGGTCACGGGCGGCCCCGGAACCTTTACATTAAGGATAATGACTTTTGTTGGTTAAATTGTTCATCGTTTATCGTTTATGCTATTCATTATTTATGTTATAATGATCATGGGTTTTATGTAAGATATTGCCTAGCTATACTTGTGGAGTTCGACATGGACTCACTCTTGCTATTTCCCCATACCTCAGGAGAAGTTTAGGCTTGTGGTCAACCAGTCAGTCGGTCCCTGTGAAGTGGAGTCTACACCTGGAGATTGGAGTCGTCTTTCCGTTGTCTGCTAGCTGAGGTTGTATTCTTTTATACTATGTACGTTATATCAAAGCATTGTTTTAATGATACTACACTTCATTTGTAGCTATATGTGAGATTTGACTTCCAGGGGCTCACATATGGTGTTCATTCGGTTTTCTAATTAAAACCGGGTGTTACAAGTGGTATCAGTTCAGCGCTGACTGTAGGACGCAAGCCTAGTTAGAATGGTCGCTTCCTGAAGCTTATTTCGTTCTAAAACTATATTTTTATATAACCTTGATCTTTGAATTGAATATTTCTCAATCCTCGTCGATTTGTCTCCTCCTTGAATAGTTTCCTTTGAGCTATTAAATTTCTTATCTCCTTGAACTTGATTTGATTTTATTGTTTTACTAAAAGAAAAGATTTCTAATCTCACCTTATTCAAAGTTCGGAGACCTTCATCAACTTCAACCTGCCCTTTAGGATCTTTGTCCTTGATATGAAGATAACGTTAGCATCGCTAGCTCAAGTCAATGATTGAAGTGTGAGCATGTTTTGTTAAGTTGAATTGTTATGATGCATATTGTTTGTTTTGGATCTTTGTATTGAGTGCAATGATATTGTTGGTTTTGTCCACAATTTCATTTAGTTCATTGGCTTAAGGTATAAGGAATAATGAAATAGATAGACAGGTTGGTTTTCTTGTTTCTGCCCTATCCTGCCTTTTCAGAGCAATCTGTTTTCTTTGGTTTATACCTCTACCTTTAGACCATCAAAAATCTTGGATAAATTCTGGGCGCAAGTAACTTTCCTTATCTTCAAGTGAGAACAAGAATCACTGTGATAGATGTTAAGGTTTGAGAGTTACGAAAATAAGAAGAAGATGCATCTGCGCTGTCTGAAATCTGGAACAGGTTCTGTTGTGTGATGTTTTCGACCAACTTAAGTGCTGAATCTGGAGAAGTGGCATATAAGGACATTTAGAGAATTCCATCATGTTTCCAACGGTGTAAAGTATGACCTTATAGGATTAACAGAATTGGAGTTATAGTTATTCTACTGTACTGCTGTTTTTCTGCTCGCGAGGAATTTCAGAATACTTGTCCTTGCCTAAGCACGTGAGTTTCCTTGGATATCCGAATATCATTAAGATGGATTAACTCACATAAGAGAATATTTGAGCTACCCCTTGCTGATCCCCTAGTTAATCTTTTCTTAAGGGGGGTAGTCACATCGAAGAAGTTGCATGTTCTAGTTGGATTGGTCTAATCAAGAGTGACAACATGGAATAAGTGCTACCATCTAGAATGCAGAAGTTGTTGCCGGTACCCATAGATTAGGCGTTATGCTAATAAAGGTCGGGTGACATCAAAGTCTACAGAGTTATATGCAGAATACGAGGAGAGGAAAGCAACTCCACCGTAGTAAAAATATTGATAGTTGGTACTTGGTGAAGAAACCTACTATGGATCAAGAGAGTAATGACAATCAACTGGAAGGCTACTTAAGACTTGGTTTGGAGTATCCGTTTGGAATTAGTTCAGCAAGTCACTTGGAGTAACGTATGAGGATAAGCAAAGCAAGGTGAACGCACTACTCGAGGAGTGACGAAGAGTCGAAGACGAAGTATCTCTATCTCTCTGATCATCATCAGCTATCGAATCTCGGGACGAGATTCCTCTTAAGGGGTAGAATTGTAACACCCCAAATTTTGCATGTTTTGGAAATAGAGCTAAAATGATTTATTTTGTTTTTTTGGTGCTCATGAAATATAGGAAACTAAATATTCTTGTCAAATTAAAATCTATCATAGGGTTTAGCAACCTTGATTGTGCATTCATGCTGCTTCACATTATTTATTGTACCGTGTGGTTTCGGTTTATATTAAACTGATTTGAAAATGTTTTTGAAAATAGATTTGGAAATCGGTTTAAATAAAAGAAAAGGGTGTTTTTCTTTCTACTCGTTTTCTTCCTGGCATTTTGACCGTAGGCCTGTTGCTGTTGCACCTGGCCGAGTGGCTACTTTCGTTGGCCTGCCTGCATCGTTCCCTTGGCCGCAGCTCAACTCCCTCTCTCTCTCTCTGTGTGTTCGTTTGACACCCGGGGCTGCCCTCTGAATCACTAACACCTTGGACCCAGCCGTCAGTCCCATCTCCGATCCTACCTCACGAGTCACGACGTGAGGAAACCGGACTCCCGTCCGATGGAAGCACCGCCGCCCGATTCCGCGTTTCTGGGTGTTCCTGCGTAGAGCGCACGCCTGTACGCCCATATATAGGTCGAGCCCTTGTTCGGCATCCCGGTTTCCATCCACGCGCAGCCAGCACAGCCAGCAAAGCCCAAGCCGCGCCTCTGCCCTCGTTTTGGATCTCGCCGATTGCAAAACCCCATCTGCCGAAGCTGCCGTGGCCCGGGGCTGCCCTCTGAATCACTAACACCTTGGACCCAGCCGTCAGTCCCATCTCCGATCCTACCTCACGAGTCACGACGTGAGGAAACCGGACTCCCGTCCGATGGAAGCACCGCCGCCCGATTCCGCGTTTCTGGGTGTTCCTGCGTAGAGCGCACGCCTGTACGCCCTTATATAGGTCGAGCCCTTGTTCGGCATCCCGGTTTCCATCCACGCGCAGCCAGCACAGCCAGCAAAGCCCAAAGCCGCGCCTCTGCCCTCGTTTTGGATCTCGCCGATTGCAAAACCCCATCTGCCGAAGCTGCCGTGGCCACCTTCATCATCGTTGACCGTGGAACCTGCTGTTTTCGTCTGTTCCATCGAGCCGCCTCTCCGCTCCATCGTCTTCGTTGCCGACGTCCGCTGTTCCGGGCTGCACGTCGTTGCCCTTGTTCGATCGTCTTCCCATCGTCAAGATCGACCACCCGTGGTGAGCTTTTCGCTTGAATATTATCTCTCACGTCTATGTACTCAACGTCCTTGCATGGCTGTTCATTACATCTAGCCCGTAACCTTTGTTTCAACTCAATTTCTTTGGCATTAGATCATCAATCCTCGCCGACGTGTTGCAGAACGTCGCCGTCCATCCCAACGAGCAACGCATCCTCGCGGTGCCTTTACCGCCGTCAACGAGCCCAGGGGTAAGTCACCATGGGCTGATCGTCTGCTCCATCTCCTTGCCATTGAAGCTAATCATCTTCTCCTTTGTTGCCCTATGCTAGCTTGTGTTGGCCGCCGGCCCTTGTTGACGTTGCCATCCTCCGCTTGGTCGACTACGTCGCGTTGTCGCTTGGCAAGTAGGCATCACAAATCCCGTGCATGCAAACAAAAGCCACGTGAACACATGCCATCCAAGAGTGGTACGTAGATCTAGTACACATCATCAAGCAAGCTAGTTAGCTAATCCTTTGATTATTCTTTTATTCATCTTGTCACATTATTCTATTGATGAAACTCTGATGATGTCATGTGTATGTCATCCATGCATCATATATGAGCTGTCATTGAGTCTATGTAGATATGCTAATATTGCCATTATCTTATCATATCTTAACCGATTCAGCATCGATACTTGCTATCCATTCAACCGATCGTAATTGATCCTTGCAACTACTTATTCTTCTTCCTTGTATCAATGTCATCATCATTTTTATGGAACCAACCAGATTTCAAAACTCCATAAGTTTTGCATTTTAAATCCGAATAGCTCCGTTCAAGTTGTGTTGGGTTCATAAGTTTTTAATCTAGATGTTTATCTTACTGTTAACAATATTTTCAACTTTTGAAAATTCAATTTATATTTAATTTATTATTTTATTTATGCAAAACTTGTAAAATGCGTATCTTCTCCGTTCTAGCTCCGATTTCGGTGATCTTAGCGTCTGTGTGATCGTAGCGACATGTAGATTAGTTTTATAACCTTTTAAACTTATTTTTCCACCATTGGTGTACTGTTCTAATCATAGCTTTGTTTGCTTGCTATGCATGATCGGATCTCTATGTCTGTTTGTTGATGCTTGGAAAAGTAGTCGCTGAGCTATACGTTGTTGGTGGTTCAGAAGAAGTTGACAATCAAGGAGTTTATTGAAGCTTTGCAAGTGAAGAAGGGTCATTATTAAGGCAAGTATATGTAACACCCGGCCCAATAAGGATGTGGCCCGGTAGTCTTTGCGCGCACATGTTTAGTACCACCTTGCCGGGTTAAGTAAGGGTGGAGTCAACTTATAAGCCTTTGTCTTCCAGCCATATCACCTTTCGGGTTAACCCTTTTACACGAAGCGAGGGACGAAAAGTGTAAGCAGGGTGTTATGTGTACGCGTGCGCGCCTCTCGGAAGGGCTTGTGCGGAGCGGCTTTGGAAGGCGAGGGTGTTACACCGGCTCTAGTCGGTCGGAGGACCTTGTCTAACTTTGTTGGTAGTTTTTGCCGGAATGGGAGAAACGGGGTTGTATCGCTCGTTGGCTGCTAACATTGTTTAGATAAACCTTTGGAAGGCGGGAGCGGGGTGTCACGGTGGTATCGTCGAGCCGTGGCCACCTTCATCATCGTTGACCGGTGGAACCTGGCCGGAAGACAAAGGCTTATAAGTTGGCTGCTAACACTTTCGTCCTCGTTTCGTGTAAAAGGGTTAACCCGAAGGTGATATGGCTGGAAGACAAAGGCTTATAAGTTGGCTCCACCCTTGCTTAACCAGCAAGGTGGTACTAAACATGTCTTGTAAAGGCACTCATAGGCCTCTAACTGGGCCACATCCAAATTGGGCCGGGTGTTACAAGACCTAAGATCTTGTCTGGGGTTATATTTTGGGTGTAAATAAGTTCTAAAGAAATATCAAGCCATTTCGACAAAGACGGAGTCCACGTGCTTCACAAAGGTATATGTAACCTTTCATCGATTCATGTCTATACACCTGGGTTCTTAGGCATTATGAGGTCCATGTGTCGTATTGGTCTCAACTTTATCTCGGGCTTACAAATGCCCAATGTGAAGCGACCGCCAAGTTTGAGATTTTTCCCAAATTCGTTTGGTACTTTTTCTGGTTTAATTGAATTTTCGCACGACTTCACCATGTAATTCTACGTTGAACTGTGTCCACCACAGAAAAAGAGCCGAGAATAGTGCCAAACTTTGCCACATGATCTCTTATGCCCTAGGAGACAAGTATTTATGGAGGTCATTTGCCGCAAATTCCAAAGTGTTTTTAATCTATAATCCACCATAGTTTGTTTTCTCGTCACATGAAGAAAAATATAATAATAAAATATTGATCAGAAAAATCTATGATCTTGTGTGGGTTCATAATTTGGTTGTAAATGAGTGCCAAAAATTCTCAAGTCATTTCGATAAAGGCGGAGTCCATGTGCTTCACAAAGGCATATGGAACCTTTCATCATACCATGTCTATACACCTAGGTTCTTAGAGATTATGAGGTCCAAGTGTCATATTGGTCTCAAACTTTTTCTCAGGCTTGCAAATGCCCTATGTTAAGCAATAGCCAAGTTTGAGATTTTTCCCGAATTGGTTTGGTACTTTTTTCAGTTTAATTAAATTTCCGTGCGACTTTATTAGGTAATTATACTTTCAACTAAGTCCACCAACAAAAAGATTGATGTAAAAATGATGTGAAAACAAATTTCCTTTTGAGTAACAATAGATTTAATGATATTACTTAAAATTATATTTTAGCATTAATAAAATAATGATTATTATTTATATCATTTTTAATATTTAAAAGAGGAAATAAAATATTTTAAGTTACATATTTTTCATATGTGCAGTATAGCAAACAACTCTAATTTCTTTTTACAAAAAAATTGTAACCAATATGTTATTTTATTCACAATAAATAGTACTTTAGCCATTATAAATAAAAAAAGAAACATAAAACCAAAATCATGCATTGAAAACGGCGGGAAGCCAAAATCACCCTGAATTTCGATGCCGCCAATAATACCTTTTGTTCTCGGGTGGTTACACCACCTGAGAGTAAAGACATTTTAGTCCTGGGCTGTGGGTGGAACCGGGAGTAAAACTCCCTCCCCTAAATACACGGCGCTACAAACTTCTCTCATCTCCGTGACTCTCTTCTGCCCCGTCTCGATCTGCATCTGCGCTACCGCCGCCGCCGCCCGTCTTCCCCGTCGCCGGCCCGCCCCGCTCCCTTTAGCACGCCACGCCCGCTGCCCTCCCCGGCCCGCCGCGTGCCGTGCTCGCTCATCGCGCTGCTCCCACGGCCGCTGTTCCCCCGCCACCGCCCCTCGTCTTCGCCCGTCGCCACCACGCCGTGAAGCACCGCCCGGTCTCCACTGCGCGAGAGCCGCCACGCCGCACTACCCCCTTGGCCCGCGCGCCCGGCCGCTGGGCTCCACCGGAATCCTCCGGCGTGCGCGTGCCTGGCGCGACTCTTCCCCGAACTCCACCGCTGCCGGGCTCCAACCCCGACGCGTGCCCGGCTGCGAGGACCCGCCGCACGTGCGCCGCCGGCGGCTGGACTCCTCCACGCCGCAGGCCGCTTCCAGATCCCTTCAGCGGCGCCGCTGCTCCCCTCGGCCCCCACCACGCCGGACTCCGTGCCGCCGCCGGGCTCAACCTGTTCGCTTTTGTGAAATGAAGAGTCCAATGGCCATTCCAACAGCCATATCATTGGAGCTACCGGTGAGTTGGCACGAAATAGAGTTTTCTAAGTGCTATTTGCTCCTTATTGTAGTGACTTTCATACTTGGGTATGGACATAGCATAGCTTCTGCACAAAGGTGATGAAATGCTTGCAGATTCTACAAAAGTAACTTTGAAGATCTTCAAAACGTCATTGCGAATATATTTCTGAACAGTCTGTTTGCTAGATACGAAACGGAGAAAAAGGCTGTTTACTGCTTATCATGTTTAATTTTTTTCTTATCGAGCATTCACACTACCTTCAGTTCCGTAAATTTGTTTTGCTAACTTTCACTGATTGGTTTCCATGATAGGAGTAAGCCAATGCTTCATCTTTTTTTTTCTGGTGGTGGTCGTATTGACCTCCGACTAATGTCATTACACCTACGTGAAATAGTTATGGTTGTAGCTATGATTCATTTTTATGTTCTGCGAAGGTTAATTTTCTTTTCCCATGAAGGCATTTGTGATGTGTGATTTTTAATTTTGAGGTCGTGTATAGGTCTACTTTCCTAGCTACATGCAAAAGAACTTGTTATTTGGTGAAAATAAATTGAACCATGACTACTGTACATTAGTTGTGTTTAACGTTTTTAGGGGACTACTAATGGGAAAAGACTGCTTATAGAAATGTAGTATTTGATTCAAGGCTATTGATGATCTTTTATTTAAGAATAACCTCTTTTTTTTACCTTAGGAGTCTTAACTTAGCCTACTAATTATGTGCACTATGATGCTTATTTCAGTAAAGTGTTCCTATTGAAGCAACTGTTGTCGTGGCAGAGTAGAAAAAAAAATACAAATGTCCATCACTTATTTGCCTATTCAGGGTCTGAATTATAGTGGTAACTAATCTTGTCTACATATTTACACAGAGGCTGCTGCGGATCCTTTGTAGATCATCTCAAATGTTATAGTTGATATAAGGCAAGTGAATATGCCTATCAGACAACTATAGTCTTTATTTACTGTATCTATGATATCTTACAAAACTTCTGGCTCAGATTCCTCACTGTTGCCTTTTTACCTTTTTATGCAGATATGGCTTTCCAAAGATCTTGGCTGATGTTATAAGAAGGATTCAAATATAACTATAACTGTCTTTTCTTGTAATGTATGGTTGAACACGTATGATATATGACTCATAATTTTTCCTATGTATTTATTGATGTGATATATCATCTATGCTAATGGTGATAATGTTAATGCCTACTCATAGTATCTTAGCCATGTTTATCAAACAGAATACTATTTACCCTCAAATCATTGCAGGGCGCCTGATGTTCTAGTATGTATCAATTTACCTATATCGGATTGGATGTTGAATCTGTTTGCATACATTGCTCGAAACCAAACTTTACTATACGCACGTGTATGCAAATATTATTTGTAGGGCAAAAATCATATACGAAAAGCTATTTTAAAACCAAAATAAATTATGAATTGAAATGAAAAAGAAAAGAAAAAGAAATAAAGGAGGACCTTTACTCCCGGTTGGTAATACTAAACCGGAGTAAAGGTGTATGCCGGCCCGCGGCCCCAGCTGCATCTTTACTCCCTGTTGGTATTACCAACCGGGAGTAAAAATCCCCCTTTACTCCCGGTTCTGAACCCTTTACTCCCGAAAACGTACTCCCGGTTGGGCAACCGGGAGTAAAGGGGGTCGCCAACCGGGAGTATATGTCATTCCTGTACTAGTGGAACTCCAGAAGTGCTTCTATGCTCTGAAAACCATCCACAAGTTTATGCGTGCATATGAGAGGCCAAGGTTAATGTTGCTGAGGTTGGTTGCTCATTTTACCGAAGCATTTCTGTGTTTCCTTTTTATTGATTTAGTGTTTTACATGACATCCAACTGCAGTCACAACCCTATTAACTCAAAATGTTCTGTATCCCGTCCATGTTCTATTGCTACTTAGCATTGTTTAAAATCTTGAAGCATTATGTGAGGATGATCTTTACCAAAATCCAAGAAACTACTTGGATAGGTTATGTAGGGGTTGAGGTTGATTTACATGAACCTAAACACTATTAAAGACCCAAGAAACTACATGGATGGGTTATGTAATCACACACAATCAACCTCAACCCCTGCTATTTTTTTTAATATGTTTCCAGTTCTTTAACTTGATGTTTCTTGTTTGTGTCTTTAGACTCTAGATTGATCTTCAGTCATGTCTCACGCCCACTTCATTGAAAGTTATTGCTGCATTTCTCAATACAAACAGTTGCATGAACTAAAGGAAGATGAAACTGGAACCAATACATATTCCTATTAAATGGCATACTATAACCAGTCAACTCTGTAGCCTTCAGTAAGCAGTGGCAAGCTGAATTCTTGTGATAATTGCATTGTTTATTTATTCAATGAACTTCACGTGTAGGTCATGTTCTAAGAAACAAGTCTATTGCTGAACAGATGGGTCCTCCAGCAAAAGCTCTACCCAATTGTAAAAATAAACAACATTTGAATTCCATTTAAGGTTGCCAATTTTTTTTACGGTACAGCCCAGTGCTCTATGTGATTTTGGTGCTAATTGGTCACAGGAGAGTGGTACCATGTCATTTCATGAGCCAATTACAGAGCTTGCACTTCAAATTGAAATGCAATTATTGTTCTGAACAGGGTTGCTGGTGGTTGATATAGTTTGTATCACCAGCTCTCCTGTTAAATTGGTACGTAGATCTCTGTTTTACTGCTTACTGCTGCCCTTTTGATATGGTACCCATCGTGCAGAAATGGAAATATATGTGCTACCGATTGCTGGAGACATCCGCACTTGTGTGCTTTCAGAGGTTGTCCTATAGTTGACATGATTTTTCGCTGGGCCTTTATGTTGTGGCACCTGCCGCATGTGGTTCCATTGTAATGTACTTTGCAGTTCACCTCCGATGTGATCCGCTGAAGGCAATATGTCTGTAAATCCTTATCCCCCAATGCTTGGTGTTCTCGGGTGGTTCTGAAACTAAGCTTCTGAAACTTATGCTAATTTAGGAGAAAGCTGACCATGCAAGTGGTTGGTATTTTTGCTTCATATCGGGTAGTGGTATGGAATGGCACTATGGCAGTGTGGTGTTGTCGGGCGGCATGTTTTGATATTCTGATCCAATCGGTTGGTCTCGTTGGGCACCGCGTTTTGATTTTCGGATCCAATCGGTCTCGTTGATTGCTTCAAATCTTCAACTCGCTTTCGGTGTTTAGCTTTGTTTTTTGTTCTCGCTCTCCTATATGTTGAATATACATTGAAGGGACGTCTGCCGCGGATGAGAGAAAAGGAGAGAGTGCGCAGCAGGCGGATGGCGAGGCGCGCCGCTTCGGCGGGCGTATGCCTGCGCGCAGCGCTCCTATTTGCTGCTGTGCTGCTGCGCTTGGCTCAGATTGGCTGCCAGTACTGCTGCTTTGACTGCCGGTACCGCCGAGGCATTTATTGCTTTCCAACGTGGCTTGCAAAACGCCCGGTGCGGGCTAAATCATAAGCCATGCCCTAAGCGCAGTTCCAATCATATAAAAGATTTATTTTAATTTCTATTTAAATGTGTATTAAGTTTTTCTATGTGTTTCAGTTTTATTAAGTACACATGAAAATTTTAGAGAAAAGTAAACATGAAAAAAAGTAAACATAAAACATAAAGTGTAATAAGTAATTTGGAAGGTAAATAAGGTAGAAATGCAAATTATGGACACGACAACTTCAAGGTATTGAAAAATAACATTTTTACTTGTCCTCGTTGTTGGAGTTGCTCACACAAGGGCATAATATCCAAGTCTAAGTCACTTTGTGAATAGTCGGCCAGTCTTTTCTATGTGCAAGTGGATTTCTGTCTTACCTCTCCTTTGATGCTTCTTGCTATCTTCATTTGTTGAGTTTTGACAAAAATGCCTAGTGCCCCTCCTCCCTATCACAAGCACCGGTCACTCTACAGATGCAGTTGGAGGGTCTCCTAAGATTTACACGTCTCGAATTTACAAGATGTGATGCCTATAAGTACCGATCACAAAGTGGTGTGCAAACCTTGTCTAATTCTATGCTAAATCCTAAAGCAATGCACTAGTAGGTATAAACTAGCACTAATCAAACTTATGTCTTACATTAATTGCCTTAATCTTATTCGGAGCATTTTGGTGGATAAAGCATTTTTTCTGTATGTGGGAACCAAGCATATAGTTTCTTCAAAATAAACAACAACAAAGGATCCAATGAAGGGCCTTAGAACTTCATTCATTAAGCGCATAAATGTGCTAGGAGCATTAGACAAACAAAACGACATAACCAACCATTCATACAAGCCAAATTTTGTTTCAAATGCCGTTTTCCATTCATCACCAAGTTTCATTCTAATCTGATGGTAACCACTACGCAAATCAATCTTAGAGAATATAATGGCACCATGAAGGTCATCAAGCATATCATCAAGGCGTGGTATAGGATAGCGGTAACGAATAGTGATATTATTAATAGCACGACAATCTACACACATTCGCCACGTACCATCTTTCTTTGGAACAAGTAGAACAGGAACAGAACAAGGGCTAAGTGACTCACGAATGAGGCCCTTATCAAGAAACGCCTACACCTGGCGCTGAATCTCTTCGTCTCCTCTGGATTTGTTCGGTATGGGGCACGGTTCGGAAGCTGGGTGCCGGGAATGAGATCAATCTGGGGTTCAATGCCACATAGAGGAGGGAGACCCGGTGGCAAATCCTTTGGAAAGACATCAGCATAATCCTGCAAAAGGTTAGCCACAACAGGGGGTATATCCGAAGATGATGCGTCATCAAGTGAAACGAGCATACAAGAGCATAGCAAGGTTTAGTAGCATCAATATCATCAAAATCAGCACGTGTAGAAAGCAAAACAGGAGCATGTAACTTTATTTTAGATTTAACAGGAGCGGCTGGTTGTGCAAATTTGAGTTGTTTTGCAGTCTTAGCAGCCCTAGCAAGATCATCTTTCATAATTTGGTCGGGGGTCATGGGATGTATAATTACTTTCTGACCTTTAAACATGATAAAATAGTGATTGAAACGACCATGATGTAAGCTATCAGTCATATTGCCAAGGTCTACGAAGTAACAAAGAACATGCTTCCATAGGAATAAGAACACGTACCCAGCGCGTTACCTTAATTTTACCGCATCATTGAGCCATTGAATGTGATAGGGATGCGGGTGAGCACGCGTGGGCAAGGACATAGCTTCGACCAAAGCTGTACTCGCCAAGTTGTTGCAGCTTCCACTGTCGATGATGATACGAATGGACCGGTCGTGCACAACGCCTTTGGTGTGGAACAGAGTGTGTCGCTGATTTTTCTCGGGATGGGCAACCTGAGTGCTAAGAACACGCTGTGCAACGAGACTCTCATACCGGTCTGCGTGGTTGTGATCCATATGTACTTCTTCATTACCTGCGCGGTAAGTGGCAAGAGCAGCATGTATAGGTTCATCGGAATCACTTTCTGAAGAGTAGTCACCATTGTCGCGTATAAGCAATGCACGCTTGTTTGGGCAGTCCCGCATCACGTGCCCAAATCCTTTGCAAGGGTGGCCCTGAATATCCTGCGTACGGCCTGTAGAAGGCGCAGCGCCCTTGGCAGGGGGCAACACTGTAGGCTCGGCCGTCCTCTCGCGCGGTGCGGTGCTAGGCATGGGTGGCGCAGGGAGAGCAGCTGCGGAGCTGGAAGTCAAACTCCATCCTGTAGAAGAGTTAGTATATGTCTTCGCTCGTCGTCCCTGCACTTCACGTTCAGCTTTGCAAGCAAATTTAAAACGAGTGGTGATATCATGATACTCCTTATAATCAATAATATCCTAAATGTCACGGTTTAAGCCACCATGAAAGTGAGCCATAGCAGCGTCATCACTCTCGACTAGACCAGAACGAAGCATGCCCTTTTGTAACTCCCGATAATACTCCTCTACTGATCATGACCCTTGTTTAAAAACGCCGCATCTTATTAAGCAAATCACGTGCATAGTATGACGGAACAAATCTATGGTGCATAGCAGTTTTCAGTTGATCCCAAATGGTAGGAGGGGTATGTTTATTTTTATACTCACGCCACCAAATCAAAGCAAAATCAGTAAATTCACTAATCGCAGCCCTAACTTGAGACGTAGGAGGGATATCATGGCATGCAAATTTCTGGTCGACCTCCAATTCCCAATCAAGATACGCAGCAGGATCATATTTGCCATTAAAAGATGGAATCTTAAATTTAATCTTAGCAAATGAATCCATGGGAGGTGGATGGCGTACCACACGGCGAGCACGAAAAGGACGATCGTCTTCGTCCCCTCTCGGTGTCACCTCCATAGGTCCTCTCCTGTTGTACCTTCGTCGGCTTAGCGGCTAATCGTCAAGCCGTGCCACGATGGTGTCGAAAGTGTGGTCCGAAAGTGGCTGTCCGAGTGTGGTCAATTTGGTCGAAATGCTCAGTCGTGTCATGGACCGTAGTATCGAGCCATTCATGCACCGTCTTTATGTCCGCGACAAATCCATCAACTTGCGCCCGTACGTCTTGAATCTTGTCATCCATCGTCTCGTTTCCTGCCATCGTTAGTGCAAACACAAAAACAACAAAAGCCTACAACGACAGGGGATGTGGTGACAATTCGCGACAACTAATGCTGTAGTCGATCCTTACTGTTCTTACCACGCACACGGGGGTGAGCCACAGCCAACAAGTAGAACCTGTGAAAGATTGGAGGAGCGATTGCCTGGAGAAACAAAGCCTGCAAGTCGTAGGAGTATGTGGAGTTTTAGGTAGGTTGCACTCAGATCAAGGATTAGCATAATCAAACAATAATGCAAAGTTGAATTATAGTGCTAAACACGTAACGTAGCTGTTGGAAACAAGTGCAAACTCGGAACAAGACAGGAGGTAGAAAGGAAGGAAAATCAGCTGAGATGCCAAAAACGTGCAGAAATTCGGGAGCGCCGAAACTCGGTCTTAGAAAATTTTTTTGGACTGAAAGCTTATGTCACCCGGCGCAAGCTCTGGGTGCCCCGTATATAGGAAATCGAACGAGCTTTCCAGGAAAAAAAGAAACACCGCAATCCGAGATCCAAGCGAAAAGTTATGGCAGTTTTCTCACAGGACGTCCAAAAAGAGTCGGAAAAGAACTCTACAATGAGTCCGTATTGGATTTCTTTCTTTTTTTTTCTTTCTTTTTTTTTCTTTCTTACTTGGTCGTCCTTCTTTCTTTCTGGCTCGGCGTGTATGACAAGGATACGAAGAACAGAAAACAAGCAGAACAAGGAAGGCGTCTACGACAAGGATACGAAGAACAGAAAACGAGCAGAACAAGGAAGGGGAAACAACTAGATAGAAACTGAATTCAACATAAGTGACCAGCAACAATCGAACGCATAAGCACACAAATTCAACAACATAAATTATTGAAAGAAAGTGCGGCTCAAAAGGTTGTCGGGAGATGGATCTAACCTGAATTTGGTTTTAGTGGACTGTAGGAAGGGAAAAATAGTCGGTAAACTCACCGATCAACCCGGAAATTTAATACCACTTGATAGAGCTGAAGTGCCCGATCTTTCGGTGAGTGGAGATAATTTCGACTACGACGGAAATTGACCCTCACGATCCGACTACGACGAGCAAGCCCGAAGCGCCAATGCAATCGCAGAACCAACTCCCCGTGGTCGCTGACCTTGTGGTGTAAGATCAGCCTGATCACGAAGATCAATCCCTGCGCCGCAATCGAAGAACGAGCAAGGAAGAGACGCGAGCAATCTGTTGTATTACTCGAAGGTGGTGTTCTGAATATGAAACAACGCTGAATTGCAATTGTTCAAAGTAGCTAAAGCTAAACAAAATCAAAACCCGAGTAAAAGAGGGGGCGCAGCCCCTGAATATATAGATGGGGCGGCAGCCAGGGTTGGCAGTCTACCCTAGGTGCCCACACTTGGAACTGTCATGTATCTTGGACTCTGTTGGGCTAGACGCCTATGCTTCTAGGCCTTCATTAGTCAGCATCAAGACGAAGTTAAGCTCTCCGCCGCGGGCCCGGTGATCGGCCCAGCAGGCGGCGCCTGAGGTGGAGGTGCTGCTGGTGTCGTCGTACTTGTGTTGTCATTGATGTCCTCATCAGTGAGACAAAACAAAGGCATAACAGCGCCACTTGCTAATTATTTTGTTCTTTTTATTTTTTATTATGAAGTGACGAGCATGCACTTGCACGCTTTCCACTCTAGCGAGGCTCCTTGTGTACGTGACGAGTCTGGATTTATCTTGTCGTGTTCCATGCTTTTCGCAGCCACTATTTGCTCAAGCCGGCCGGTTGCCTGTGCCGCAATGACATATTTTATCTGATTATATACCTACTTTTAGACCCCATGAAGTCCGAGCAACCGGGCCTGCTCCCTGGAGTTTTACTTTTCCAACCAAGGCCCGAATGACAACATCGTTGCAGTCTGTGACTTTTTGGCCCGTTCGTTCGGTGCTTGCGCTGGCTTCTACGTGGGCTGCCGTGTGCATCGTCAATGTCTCGCCAATATTTTGGCCTGCTATTGTTCAGCGGCGAGACGACCACCCGTTCCTCTTCCCTTACTTCTTCGTCCCGTTCCGCCTCGGTTCGGGTCGCCGTCGCCTTCCTGCACCTCTCGGCCTCCCCTTCCAGCACATCTTCACCGTGTCGTTCCCTTCTCAACAAATCACTATGCCTTCCAAGCGAGATGAAAAAGTCTGGCGATGGTTTTGTTCACGGCCGTCCTCACGCGCCTCATCTCCCGTGTCATCTGTACTAAGGTTCGCAGTGAAGACGGATGTGATGGCCACGATTTTGGCCTGCACGTCGATTTTGTTCCTGATGGTGTGATGGCATGGTAATGAACACAACCCTGGCCGGCAGCTCACACCTCTGTCTTTTGCCATGTGAGAGGTCCATGGTTGCTCACAGCTGTTGAGGTCGAGGTGCTAATCAAGAGGTTCATTCCGTTATTCCTTTTCTCTTCCTTTACTTTCTTTCGCTCTTTCTCTCCGTACATCTGGTTGAGCCTGCCTCTGTGCTGCCATCTAGCTCACTAAGTCATTGTGCACTTGTGCCAGCTGCGTGTTGCAGCCCTCCATGCTTGCCATCCGTTGACCCAGCCACGGTCGCCATGGCCGAGGTGATTGCAGCTGCGTTGTGAGTACTTGCACTTTAGGTGCTCGATGAAATGTCCGTTCCATATGATAAAATTATTGCTTAATTTTTCCATGTAAACTATGAGACCATAATGTTACTAATTGCTGCCAGCCTGATTCTTTTCAACCTCACATGGGAGATGCTGAATTTCAGGATTCCTTTGGAAGGTAGGCTCCATCAGCTATATGTCTATTTTTCTTTTATTTTGGCAAGGAGGAAGTGCTGGTGTTCCAGATCATATATTGTTATGTGGTCTCCAATGCCTGTGTATATATTGAATGACTCGCTCTTGTTTTAAGTTCAAGTAGTAATAATAAAGATGTCCATGTTGTAGTAACAGGTAACCTACTACTGTTCTTGGAGTATTAGGAGGCATTTTAATTTTCCTCTTCCTTTGTACTTTTAACTATTAGTATATATATTCCCCAAACATAATCTCTTAGCATGTGCCTCGCCTGTTGCTCTTGAAGTATATATGAGCCGAGCGCCATACCATACTGCCTTTGTATGTTTAATTCAAGAGGTGCCACGTTTGCACATGTTGATTATTTTAGCTACTTCCATATTTTATACCAACCATGTTAGATGTTACTATTTAACGGCCTCGGATATATTTTAGGTTGTTAGCTAAAAAATATGATTACAAAATGTCACGTGTTGTTGAGGTGCATGCATTCAGGCAAATAAGCTGAATTCTCCCCTTGGTTTTTAATTGTTTATTCAGATATTTTTTCTTACCATTTTTCAAGTGTTGAGCAGAAGAAATTAATATTTTTTCTGCCGTCATAAATATTGCAGGCTTTACTTCAAAATTATATAGCACTACCAAAAGATGACATAAATCATGATCTTTTGGATGTGGAAGGCAATCAAGACCATGATCATGAAACTCACATAACATAGACTAAGTTCCCTCTAAGTGTGTGCATACATATAGTGGATGGCAAAGCATATGCACAACTAAGTAATTAAGGCAACATGAGGAGTTTAATCTATATTATGTATGGAGATAGCTTCAAATGAATTGAAATGTATGATACCAATTGAAGGATAAATAGAAAGCACGATATCAATTAAATAGAAAGCACGATGTCAATTGAGCACAAGAGATACCAAATGAAGGGATCAAGTGATACCAATTGAAATGTATATCTTATGATCTCTGGGGATTGTTTCCTTGCAACATGAGACTACACACATGCTAAACTTGCAAACAATGTTAGTCTCAAAATCATAAACCAAAAAGATACCTCCCCTAAATGTGTGCATACACGTATTTGAATTACTTGAGAGAGACATACACTAGTCAATAACGACATTGGGAAGTATCCTATGATTTGGATCTTGGCACAAAACGATATGAAATAAAAACTAGTGTCATTTTCCTACAACTAATAAACCATGTAAATTGCTCACAAATAAGAATTAAGCACAAGAGCAATATACCATATGATATACTAATCTAGGCAATGCGGTTGAATTTAAATATGTATATGCAATCCTAGACAAGCATAGGAACTAGATGCAACTGAAATTGTATGAATGTAAATCTATATACCTTAGCTACTTGGGGAGGATTTGGTTATGTGATCAAATGATTTTTAACTTACTCCAAATCTTGAGTTACTTGGCCTTTCTTTTGAAATGCACTTCTCTTGTGGCTAAGCCTCCAAATCCTCCTGAGTCCCGCAAACTCTAGGTCATCTTTGGAACCCAAACCTTCTTGGAGCCCTTCATAGTAGAGATGATTTTCTTGGGCACCCAAATAGGTTGGTTCCACCCCTTTGCCTTGCTTGTTGATTATGTGAGCCACCACGTTGTCATCTTTCTTCTTGAGTAGGTAGGGTGTGCTCTTTTTCTTGTCAACCTTCAAGTAAGGCTTGTTGTTGGTGTTGGAGATGACTTTCTTCTTTGCTTTCCCTTTCTTCTTGTTCTTGCACTCATAGGACTTGTGACCTTCTTGATGGCATTGGTAGCAAGTCACAGTTGCACCCTTCTCAAGCTTCTTCACCATCTTGAAATGGTTATCTTAAGAAGATTGTTTCTTGCTACCTTTTTAGCCTTTTCCTTACCCTTAAGGCTAGCCATGTCCTTCATGAGCCTTTCTACTTTTTTGCTTGAGCTCATCATTCTCTTTAGCAATGAGATCATCACATATTTCTAAAATAACATTCTCATTGCAAAATGGTAAGCAAGATTCATCAATTAAATCAATGCAAGAAGTAGAAACATCCATTTTAGATTTTTCATGTAATATGGGTGTGGATGCAATTTGAGAGATAGTTTTATCTTTTTTAAGGCTCTCAAATTTTTGTTGTTAGCTCATCATTCTCATTTAAGAGCAAGTTAAATTTTTCGGTCAATTCTTTATAATTGGATGATGAGCTAGCCACTTTTCTTTGAGATCCTTGTTTTTTAGAAATCAATTGCTTTGTAGCTACCACATGTGTGACACCCGCCTTCCAAAGGTTTATCTAACAATGTTAACGACCAGCGAGCAATACAACCACCTCGTTTCTCCCATTCCGGCAAACTACCAACAAAAGTTAGACAAGGTCCTCGACCGACTAGAGCCGGTGTAACACCACGCCTTCAAAGCCGCACCGCCGCGACCCTTCCGAGGGCGCGCGCGCGTACACATAACACCTTGCTTACACTTTCGTCCTCACTTCGTGTAAAAGGGTTAACCGAAGGTGATATGGTTTGGAAGACAAAGGCTTATAAGTTGACTCCACCCTTGCTTAACCAGCAAGGTGGTACTAAACATGTCTTGCGCGGCACTCTTTGGGCCACATCCTTATTGGGCGGGTGTTACATACACCCCCTCTCAAAGGACTCGGCGTCCTCGTCGGCGCCAACTTAACCAGGACCTCCCCTCTTGGCCCGCGTCATTGCATCCGGTGTCGGCACATGTACCCCATGCCCGAACAAGCGCTAGACCAGCCCGTGAAACCCGCAAGGATGGGCTCACGATACCACCCGTGACACCCCGCCTTCCAAAGGTTTATCTAAACAATGTTAGCGACCAACGGCGATACAACCCCGTTTCTCCCATTCCGGCAAACTACCAACAAAGTTAGACAAGGTCCTCGACCGACTAGAGCCTTTGTAACACCCCGCCTTCCAAAGGCGCACCGCCCGACGGCCCTTCCGAGGGGCGCCGCTGTACACATAGCACCACAGCACAACAATTTCGTCCTCGCTTAGTGTAAAAGGGTTAACCCGAAGGTGATATGGCTGGAAGACAAAGGCTTATAAGTTGACTCCACCCTTGCTTAACCAAAGAAGGTGGTACTAAGCTAAACATCTGACGCGGCACTCATAGGCCCCTACCATCCTTATTGGGCCGGGTGTTACATACACCACCCTCAAAGGACTCGGCGTCCTCGTCGGCGTCAACTTAACCAGGACCTCCCCTCTTGGCCACGTCCTGGATTTTACACCCGGCCCGGTGAAACCGCAAAGGGTCGGCTCACGATACCACCGGTGACACCCCGCCTTCCAAAGGTTTATCTAAACAATGTTAGCGACCAACGAAGCGTACGACCCGTTTCTCCCATTCGGCAAACTACCAACAAAGTTAGACAAGGTCCTCGACCGACTAGAGCCGTGTAACACCACGCATTCCAAAGCCGCACCGCCGCGACCCTTCCGAGGGGGCGTGCACGCGTACACATAGCACCTTGCTTACACTTTTCGTCCTCGCCGTGTAAAAGGGTTAACCCGAAGGTGATATGGCTGGAAGACAAAGGCTTATAAGTTGACTCCACCCTTGCTTAACCGGGAAGGTGGTACTAAACATGTGCGGCGTAGCACTATTGGGCCACATCCTTATTGGGCCGGGTGTTACATACACCCCCTCAAAGGACTCGGCGTTCTCATCGGCGCCGACTTAACCAGGACCTCCCCTCTTGGCCACGTCATTGCATCCGATTAATGTCGGCACCGGCCGTGAAACCGCAAGGGGTCGGCTCACGATACCACACAGGACACCCGCCTTCCAAAGGTTTATCTAAACAACAATGTTAGCGACCAACGAAGCGATACAACCCGTTTCTCCCATTACGGCAAACTACCAACAAAGTTAGACAAGGTCCTCTTGTCGACTAGGGGCGGTGCCACTTGTGACACCCGCCTTCAAAGCCGCACCACCACGACCCTTCCGAGGCGGCGCGCATGCGTACACATAGCACCTTGCTTACACTTTTTCGTCCTCGCTTAGTGTAAAAGGGTTAACCGAAGGTGATATGGTCGGAAGACAAAGGCTTATAAGTTGACTCCACTCTTGCTTAACGGCAAGGTGGTACTAAACATGTCTTGTAGCGGCACTCTTTGGGCCACATCCTTATTGGGTCGGGTGTTACATACACCCCCCTCAAAGGACTCGGCGTCCTCGTCGGCGCCAACTTAAACCAGGACCTCCCCTCTTGGCCACGCGTCCAGTGCATCCGGTGTCGGCACATGTACCCCATGCCCAAACAAGCGCTACACCCATTTCGTGAAACCGCAAGGGTCGGCTCTGATACCACCTGTGACACCCCGCCTTCCAAAGGTTTATCTAAACAACAATGTTAGCAGCCAACGAGCGATACAACCCCGTTTCTCCCATTCCGGTAAACTACCAACAAAGTTAGACAAGGTCCTCGACCGACTAGAGCCGGTGTAACACCCCGCCTTCAAAGCCGCACCGTGACCCTTCCGGGCGCGCCGACGCACGCGTACACATAGCACCACTCGCACACTTTCGTCCTCGCCGTGTAAAAGGGTTAACCCGAAGGTGATATGGCTGGAAGACAAAGGCTTATAAGTTGGCTCCACCCTTGCTTAACCAACAAGGTGGTACTAAACATGTGCGCGCAACACTCATAGGCCCCTACTGGGCTACATCCTTATTGGGCCGGGTGTTACAACATGACTACAAACAAGATCTGAAGATCATCAATGGAAGGAGAAGAGTCATTATCACTTACATCGTTATTACTCATACCTTTGGCCATTAGGCAATTATGCGATGAGCTTGATGATGGCAAGAAAGAGCGTGATTTGCGCCGATTGTCTTCTTCACTTGAGCTTGATGCATCCCAACCGGTTCTTGGAATGCTTGCGAGGGCTTTCTTGCTCTTCTTCTTCTTCTTCTTCCTTTCTTTTCTTTGCCTCTTGCGTGTCTCCTCCATGAGTCGGCGAAATTCAATAAAATGGTCCTTCTCTCCGCAACCAAGACATCGATGTTTCTTGGCTTGCTTCATGGTGGCGTGTTGAGCAACCTTGCTCACGGAGACCCCATGTCCCTCTATCTTCTTAATAGCTTGGTTACTCCCTTCACAAGTTCTTAAACTTCTTCATCATCCGAGGGCGCCACTACTAGCTTCATCATCATCTTCCTCTTCCTCATCATCACTTTCTTCTTTACTTGAGCTTGAAGCTTCACTTGAACTTGATTCTTGTTTATGAGCTTTCTTTCTTGACTTGGAAGATTTTTGCTTTTCTTCCTTCTTCTCCTTCTTTTCTTGCTTCTCATCCTTCTTATCTCGTTTGCTTGATAACGCAATCTCTTGAGGAGAAGGATCTTTGGTTATCTTCATAGTCATCTCATGAGCAATGATCTTATTCAGACCTTTATGGGCTTTATTTCAACAAGCTTCTTAAAGTAAAGACAAGTGACAATTTGCGCATATTTTCCTTGGGCAGAACAGAGACGATCTTTCTTGTGATGTCACCATGGGATATATTGGTCAAGCCTAATGAATTTAGCTCATTGACAATAATATTTAAACGTGAGTACATGTCATTAGCTAATTCATGAGGAAGCATTTTAAAACCATCAAACACTTTCTTAAGCAAGCTATACTTTTGTTTCCTAACGTCACTTGACCCATCATTAAGCTCTTTGAGAGTAGTCCATATTTCATGAGCACTCTTGAGGTCATATATCCTATTAAACACTTGTATGCTAAGAGATTCTAGAATTGCATTCCGAGCAATGGCATTGAGGTGTATCTCACTCTCATCGGCCTTAGTGGGTTTGTACGGCTGGGAAAGGGGCTTCATCCCTTTTCCATCACTCTCCAAACACCTAAACCTTTTGCTTCTAAATAGCAACACATTCGTACTTGCTAATAGGGGTAGTTCGTGCCGTCAAAGTGTGGACGCTTTCCTACATCACTTCCAACCTTTATAGACATCATTTTGCTCAATTGCGGTGTAACACCCTAAAATTCGCATTTTTGAAAATAGAATAAAATAGTTTAGTTATGTATTTTTGTGCTCATGAAACATAGCTAAAATAATATTTTTCATTAAATTAAAATTTATCATAAGGTAGAAACCTGTTTGAGCATTCATGCTGGTGCACCATATTATTTTTGTGATGTCTGTTTTGACTGAAACTGAAAAGAGTTTTTCAAAACCATTTGCAAAAGGATTTTGAAATGTGTTCAAATAAAATAAAAAGACTTTCTTTCTATCTCTCGTTCATGACTTTCTGGCCCGAAGGCCTATTCTGTTGCTCTCGGTCTGTTCTTGGCTCGACGGCCATTTTTTCTGGACCGAGTGGTTCTCGCCCCTTGGCCCGAGTGGCACTTCGTTTCTTGGCCACTGGCCCCTTCCGTTCGTCCTGAGCTGCAAGAGGCCGCAGCCCAAAGTCGCCCACAAGCCCAACCTTGACCAAGCAGCAAGAGCGCAGCAGCGCTGCTGTTTCTTTCTCATTGCTGTCGACCGCTGCCCCGTATGCCAGCGTCGCCGTCCTCTGCCTGATAGAGTTCGGGAACCTGCAACTCCTGCAAACCCGGACCCCACTTGACAGGGCGTCCCTGAGAGTCAGACTCAAGTTCGAGCCGGACTCGACCGGTGCCGCTCGCTCGATGCAATCCGCCCGGGATTCACGCGACTTGGCGTGATTTGCACGTTCCGTGCCCTTCATAAGGCAGCTGCGAGGCCCTCTTTGCCTTTTTTCATCTATCGTCGCCTCTGCTCGCGAAGATAGCTGTCGAAAGCCCTAACTCCGCCGCCAAGCTCGAGTTCGCGCCTTCGTTGAATCATCTCCACCTTAAGCACGTCACAAAGTTTCGGTTTGACATCTAGAACTCGCCGGTGCTTTTATTCTGTCCCAATCTTGCTCAACCGACGTCGTCGTACCTTGCAGGTTCGAGCAGTCCGCCAAATCGAGCCATACGTCGACATCGCCGTTCCGTCGGCCAACGTAGCTTCGATGTAAGTTTTTCGCCGAGCTTCGAGTTGCATTTGTGAAGCCTCGGATCTCGTTCTTATTTGTTTTCGTGCTCTAGCTTGTTAACTCTACCATCACGGTGACCTCGCGCCGAGAACACAAGATCAGCTGCTGCCGTGCTGCCGTCGATCTGCCGCCGGTGTGCTCTGTCCAGGTGAAGCATCATCTTCTCGTTGTCCAAGTCGACCACGTTTGCGTTGCTCTTTCCCAGCTGATGCATTGATGGTGAGCACATCTACGCAAACCCATATATATATCTTGCTTTTGTTTTGTTCATAGATTAATGCCTTGTCCTCTCCGTGAACTGGCCATGAAAACTTCATGAAACCTTCTGCCGTCGCCAGCAAATAGTTACGTTGTTCTCTGAAACCTAACATGCTATGTGGGTGTCCGCAGTTCATGCAGGAGCTGAACTGAGAAAGCATGCATGAACGTGATCAAGTCAGGGATGCATGCATATTATTTAATTGCTCAAATACTTTGCTGATGTCATGCATGCATCATCCATTCATCATCCTTGGTCCAATTCTGAATCTCTACCATATATCATGTCAGGTGTGCACCATTATTCTATCGATTAAACTCTATATATGGTGATGCCATCCGTGCACCATAAATCATCACTTATCCTCAATCAAGAAAATTATACATGGGCTACCATTGAGTTTATGTAGACATGTTTATCTTGCTGTTATTTATGTTTTCAACTTTTGAAAATTTTGAGTTTATATTTAAACTATTGTTTTATTCATGCAAAACTTGTAAAATCGTAACTTCTCCGTTCTAGCTCTGTTTACGGTGATCTTTATGCCTGTGTGTTCGTAGCGGCGTGTAGATTAGTTTTATAAGTTTTTCAGCTCATTTTATCTCGGTTGGTGTACTGTTTTAATTGTAGTTTTGTTTGTTATGCATGATTGGCCCCATATGGTTGTATGTTGTGATTGGAATCAAGTAGACGGTGAGCTTGACGTGGTGATCTGGAACACGTTGATGATCTAGAAGGATTTATCTTGGAGCTTTGGAATTGAAGAAGGAGCGATATTAAGGCAAGTATAGTTTTGGGATATGTTAGCTTTAAACCATGATCATATGACTTGAATGATGTTTATGCAATAAACGTTAAACATGACTATTAGCAACTTGTGGACTTGTGCGTAACCGTTACAAGCGTGAGGGCTACATGGCTCGGTTTTAGCTCAGTACCCGGGACCTTTTCTAGCTTGTTAGAGGTTACCGAAAGGCGTTAGGGTACAACATCGTTTGTGAATCCCGTGGAGGGTTGTATCACACGGAACTGCCGCAACCGTGGACCGTTGCGGTGTGTCGCATGGATTGACGGAAGATACCTAGCGGCCCTAACTTGTTAGACGAACCTGTGAAAGGCTTCATAGTGAACCCTGCCGACCGTCCTAGGAAGAGGGTTAAGGGGTCGACGGGCCTCGGGTGAAAGGGCAATTCACGGCTCCGCGGTGAAAGTGTACACCTCTGCGAGTAAAAACCGGTATATCGGCCGTGCTCACGGTCCACGGCGGCCTTGGAACCTTTGCATTAAAGATGATGACCTATGTTTGTTTAATAATCATAATTTATCGTTTATGATTTACATTATTATGTTATAATGATCATGGGTTGTTTTGTAGATATTGCCTAGCTATATTTGTAGAGTTCGACATGGACTCACTCTTGCTATTTCACCACACCTCGGGAGATGTTTAGGCTTGTGGTCAACCCGGTCGGTCGGTCCCCTGTGGAGTGGAGTCTACACTGAGATTGGAGTCATCTTTCCGTTGTCACGCTAGCTGAGGTTGTATTCTTTCATACCTTGTGTATGTTATATAAAGCATTGTTTTAATGATACTACACTTCATTTGTAGCTATATGTGAGATTTGACTTCCGGGGCTCACATATGGTGTTCATTCGGTTTTCTCCTTAAAACCGGGTGTTACATCTTGCGGTGAAACCAATGGTCCAAATATGAGCCTCCGGCTCTGAGACCAATTGAAGAGACCGTGATGTCCTAAGAGGGGGGTGAATTAGGGCTCTTAAAAACAACGAGCTTCCAAAGCACATATAAAAACCTATTCCAATTTCTATCTAAATGTGCACTAGGTTTTTCTATGTGTTGCTATCTCTATCGCCAAAAGTTTTGCACTCTAGGTTCCAATCATAGCAACTACACATTGCAATTCTAGGAAAGGTGAATGCAGAAATGTAGTGCAATAAGTAAATGCGGAAGATAAAGGCATAGAGAATGCAAGCTCCAGACAAGGCGATTTTTACCGAGGTATCAAAAAACAACGCTTTCCACTAGTCCTCGTTGTTGGAGCCCCTCTCAACGGAATGCCCGCGCAAAGGCATAAATTTTCCGGTCGAGTAACTCCGTAGGATAGCCGACGGGCCTTCCCCATGCGCAAGTGGGTGTCCGCCTAGCCTCTTACGGATGCTCCTCGCTGCCTCCACTATGGTAGAGCTTTGGAAAATTGCCTAGGGCCTCTCCTCCCTATCACAAACACCGGCGGCCACTCTACAAACTCGGTCGGAGGGTCTCGCAAGACTTACAAGCCCCGAAACTTACAACTCTTGGTGCGCGCAAGCACTGATACAAAGGAGGTGTGCAAACCTCGCATAACTGTAGGCCAACACCTAAAGCAATGTGCTATAAGGTATAAACTAGCATTAATCAAGCACTTAGCTCTATGCTAATCACCTAGATCTTCTATAAAGCACTTTTGTGGAATGAGCACTTCAACTTGAGCACAAGCTCAACCAACAACTTCCCCAAGCTTAGCTACACATCACATGGCCGGGGGTGGGGATATATATAGCCCCAAGCCACTCAACTAGCCGTTGCATCAACGGACAACTTTTCTACGTAGCACCGGATGATACAGTGGTCACCGAAGCTTTGCACCGGAGTATACTATGCATAGCCGTTGAAAACTAGCTGTTGATTCAAACCATGCACCGGCTGATCCGCCGCTTCCATCCTTCATGCGTGGTATGGGTCGGTGCCCCCATTTTTTCTTCACACTTTTAGAGCCGATTTTGAGCCGATCCTCGAGCTGAGCCGACGCACCGACTGATCCGGTGGTCCAACTCTTCCAGCACCGTATCAATCGTTGCAACACTGTTCTTGACTGTTGATGTGTTGCCTGTCACGATCATCGATTGATACGGTGATACTTTGATCCATGCAACATATCAAACGGTGCTGCAAATGCATGCATCCATCTTTAGCCCTGCCATGAGCATCGATTGATCCACTGCCATCAGCGAGATGCTCCGGGGCATTATGAGAGATGATCCGGTGCATGTTTTGACAGGATTCACTTCGCGTTTTTTGCGTGTCTTGCCTCGGCTTTGCTTCTTTGATGTCTTGGGCTTGTGTGAAGGTCTTCTAGTACCTTGTGCATGTCTTCATACCTTGTTTGATCGAGGTGTTTGATCACACAAGTCCATCACATTGCATCCATGAGACTAAGTCCTTGTATACTAGCAAACTATGTTAGTCCACGGGTTAATGTTGACACTCAATCACCAAAAGGAAAAAATCTGTTTTTGGCCATCCAACACTTGGCCAAGTCCAAGAATGGCCATTCAACTATGAAACCATCTATCTTTGGCCATCCAATTCCTAAAACCGTGCATAAAAGGCCATCCAAGTGGTTTTGACCAGCACTGGGCCACACACATCGACCTCTATTCTCATGAATCGGATAGTTGGGCCATGGCGCGCATCTCGGCGTGTGGCGGCGCGACGACGGCCTGGTCCGGCCTTGCGGCGGCGGCGCCGCGGCGGTGGCTGGTCGGCCAAGGGCGGCGACGCGCGGCGTGGAAACAACGGCGGCGGCTATCTTGCGCCCGCCGCCGGCGCTGCCGCGGAGCCGGCCGAGGGTGCCCGACGAGCACGGCGGCCCTACCACGGCGGCGCGCCGTCCGCCCGCCCGCTCGGAGCCCGATCACGTAGCCCACCCCGTCCGCGGCGTCCGCCACCAGCGCCTCCACCCGGCTCCCCGCGCCCGCAACGGCGGCGGCGGCCAGAGGTGCCCACGGCGGGGCCGCAACCTCGCCTCCCTGCGGTTGTACATAGCGACCAGGAGAGGAAGAGCGGGGGGAGGTGGGCACAAATAAGAGGAAGAGCGGGAGGTGGGGCGCCACACAACGGGCGGGGGGCGGGCGGGCTCCCTCGGCGTGCGTGTCCTCCCGGTGGTGCTGCGTGCCGCCGCCCGCCTCGCTCTTGGTTTCGCCGCGTTCCTCGCCCGGGGAAGCCCCGCCGCCGCTCTGGCGCGTGGGCTCGCCGCCGTGCTCGGGCTCGTCCTCGTCGGCCGCCGCCCATCTGTCCGGCCTAGCGTGGCCGCCCGACCTCGTGCCCCGCGGCCCGGGAGCCGCACGCGATGGCGGTGGACCTCGCGCCCACGCCGGGAGCCAGCCTGGCGGCGAACTGCAAAGCGGCCCATTTCGCCGGGCTGCTTTCGGGCGCCGCCGCCGCAACTGCTGAGCACCACCGCCCTGCTCGCCGCGTCGTCGTAGTGGCCCGCGCCTGCTTCGACCGCCACCGCCCTGCTCGGGCTGCTCGGGCGCGGGTGGCCGGATGGCGGCGGTGTAAGAGCTCCGCCCCGCCTCCATGGGCTGGGGAGCTCCGCCCGCTCGGCGGCATGACAAGGCCGCCGGCGCCACGCGGTGGCGGTGGCGGACTCCACCACATCGCCGGACGCCATGGCGGTCAAAACCACCACAGCGTCGGCACAAAATCACTTGGATGGCCTTTTATGCACGGTTTTAGGAATTGGATGGTCAAAGATAGATGGTTTCATAGTTGAATGGCCATTCTTGGACTTGGCCAAGAGTTGGATGGCCAAAAAACAGACTTTTTTCCAATTTTGAATGGCACATAAAGAATGAGTTATATTTTACAATGGTATATAGGAAATTTACTCAAAAATCAATGAAGTGTTGAAAGCTTCTTCGTCGACAAAGGTACCGGCTCCCAGCCAAAAGCTCGGCATGCTCACTTGCCTGAGGCGGTGCTCCGTCGGTGGCGCTCCGATTGCCGGCGACGAAAACATCGGGAGATTCTTACAAGGACTTGGATGTAATTTTGTTTTCCTTCATGTGTGTCTTTGTAAGATTAGCAATGTACTGGTCTAACAAAAGCAACCCGGTCTCTCTGTTGGCAAGATCCGCATACACATCCCAGGGTACGTGCGGCCCGGCCTCATTTGTCTTGCCGACGATCCAGCCATCCAGGTGTGTCCTGTTGCGTAGAGGCGCGGATCTTCTGGTGTAACTTGGCCCACAGTTTCTACTCTGTTTCCAAATTTTTTAGATTAAGGAATAATCCAGCCTTGAACATTCTGTGAATGTCTATAGCCAAAAACAAGTCACCAGGTAGCACTTAGGCTGCTGCCGATAAATTAGCATGCATACAAGAGAAATAAATAAAGCAAGGTAAAGAATGAAGTTGCTAATATTGGAGCTTATTCTTGATCTTCCAACCGAAGTTACTGAATATCTCCATTACTGTCACCTCCAGCTTGCGGCAACTCTCTTTTAGGTTAACCTTCTCCTCTTCCTTAGATAGCAGTGACCATGTTCTTGTCCAATAAGTCCCTCTGAAGATAACCTGCACAAAACAGTTGGGAGTGTCATGTTGAAAACAACATATTGCGACTCAACCAAATTGCCCAACAAAGAGGTGTGACGCCTACAAGAATTTGTTTCCTAAGCTTTGAGGAGAAATCAGCAAGCCAAGAACCCAACATGTTAGAGACGCTACTCGGTGGTTTGATGCCAAAAGTAATTTGTACAGCACTCCAAATGAATCTAGCCTTGTGACAATCAAAGAATAGGTGTTGTATAGTCTCATGAGAGGAATAGAAGGGACAGTTGACACTGCCTTTCCAATTTCTTTTCCTAAGGTTATCCTTAGTTAAAATTACTCCCTTCTCCAAATACCATAAGAAAACTTTAAATTTTAGAGGTATTTTTAGCTTCCAGGAAGTACATCTTGATGGTGTACCTTCTGTTTTCATCTACTCTGTATATAAAGATTGTACTGTGTATTTGTTATTCCTATTTAGCTTCCAGACAAACCCATCTTGTTGTTCAGTCAAAGTGATATTTACTACTTTGGCTACCACCTCAATCCATTGGACCAACTTATTCCCCGTCAAGGCCCGTCTAAAGGACGCATTTAGGGGAATTGTGTCTAGCACATAGGCCACCGTATCATTTTTCTTCCTAGTAATATTGTACAGAAAGGGATACTGATCTTTTAGTGAAACATTTCCTACCCAAATATCCTCCCAAAATCTAATTTGTTTTCCATTTTGGACTGTAAAGGAACCTTTGGAAAGGAACTGATCCTTGACTTCCATGAGTCCGGACCAAAATTGTGAGTCCCCCGGTCTCTTCTGCACTTGAGACAGAGTTTTATTGTTCAAGTATTTTCTCTTCAGAACTTCTTGCCAGACCCCATCTTCGTTTAGCATCTCATACAACCATTTGCTCAGTAAACAACTATTCTGAATGTCTAAGTTGATGATACCCAAACCTCCCATGCTTTTTTGCTTGCAGAGCATACTCCACTTGGCCAATCTATATTTTTTCTTATGTTCATCACACTGCCAGAAAAAATGAGATCTATAATAATCAATTTTTTTTAAGACTCCTTTAGGAACTTCAAAAGGACATCATAAACATAGGCAAGCTCGAGAGTATTGAATTTATTAGCACAAGCCTTCCCCGACTGAAAGCAATTTTCCTTTCCAACTACTCATTTTTTTTACTGAAATCTTTCTTCAATCATACTCCAATCTTTATTTGATAATTTTCTACAATTCATGGGTATACCTAGATACCTGAAAGGGAAAAGAACCTTCCTTACAACCAAAAGCTGTACATACTCCTAGCCAGATTCTTAGCATTCCCAAAACAAAAAAGTTCACTCTTGTGAAAATTGATTTTGAGGCCTGATAATTTCTCAAAAGTACTTAGTACTAATTTTAAGTTTCTTGCCTGCCCTAAATCATTTTCCACAAAATAATTGTATCATCGGCATATTGTAGAATTGATAGACCCCCCCGACTAAATGAGGTACTAGGCCCTTGAACTGGTCATTGTCTCTTGCCCTCCATAATGAGGATTGCTAGCATGTCGGCTACAATATTGAAAAAGGATCGGTGATAAAGGATCACCTTGCCTCAATCCTTTTTTAGTGTGAAAAAAATTGTCCTACATCATCATTTACTTTTATTCCCACACTACCCCCACTCACTATTTTTTTCAATCCACTTGCACCATTGAGGAGCAAATCCTTTCATTCTTAGTGCTTGCTGTAAGAAATTCCAATTCACTTTGTCATAGGCTTTGTCAAAATCTAGTTTGAGAATGACCCCATCTTGCTTCTACTTATGAAGCTCATGAATCGTTTCATGTAGAATGATTACCCCCTCCACAATGTACCGTCCTGGCGGGAATGCTGTTTGTGTAGGCCTGATGACCTTATCTTGCCACTATGCTAAGTCTATTAGCCACAACTTTTGTGAAAATCTTGAAACTAACATTCAGCATACAGATTGGTCTAAATTGTTGGATCATCTTGACCTCCTTCAATTTTGGAATTAGAGTTACAATTCCAAAATTTAGACTAAATAGCGGGAGGTTACCCTCATGGAATTCTTTAAACATGGCCATTAGGTCATCTGTTATAAGACTCAAAAACTTAATAAAACTCAGCCGGAAAGCCATCGGGGCTTGGGGATTTATTATGTTTCATTTGGAAAATTGCATCTCTCACTTCCTTTTCAGTGAAGCATTCATTTAGGATTTCATTTTCGAGGTTTGTCACCTGAGGAACATCTTGAGTGCAGCCCTCTTCCAAGGAGAAATTATTTTTTTCGCCCGGACCAAACAATCCTTTATAGTATCTGGTGATATATTTTTTAAGGTTGTCTTCCCCTTCTATGACTCCATCCTCTTGCTCAAGCTTAAAAATCCTAGTTTTTCTTGTAAAAGCTCAAGCTCTATAGTTTTGGGTCTTTGGAACCACTTTATCTCTTAGTCTCTAAGGAGTTGTGTCAGCCTATAAACATACATTGATTTAAGTCAATTTCCTGCTGTGTTAAAAGCTGAGATTCAGCATTTTTATCTAGCTCATTCGCCTTTCTAAGCAGCTCTTGTTTTTTCCTTCTTGTATGCTCCGTTCATATTTTTAGCCCAACCTCTAAGGAACTGTCCCAGTTTCCTAATTTTTGCTTTTGCCATTTTTGCATGGCTATGGACCCTTTCTTACATAAAACTATACTACGCATCACTACGATCACATCGATATAAAGATCACCAAAAACGGACTTAAAACGGCGAAGATATGGGTTTTATAAGATTTCTAATAATAAAATAATAAAGTAAATATAAAGTCGACATTTGAAAGTTTGAAACCTTACTAATAGAGGAGTAAACATCTAGATTACGAGATTATGAATCTAACGCAATTCGAATGGACTAAAATGGATTTAAAACAAGAGAGATATGAATATTTGAATTTGAGTGGCAGGACTGTAAATAGATGAAAGCGTAATCAGATGCGGTTTAAACAAAAATACGCTTTCGAAGGCATAGCGTAAGCGGCGGTAAGGCACCGGGGGACTTGGTTGCGATTAACCGTAGCCGGCGAGGTTTCTTTAACAAAAACGCCGGGCGAAAGGGTATCGGCGGTTGGTGGCCGTCGGATCTCGGTTGGGCGACCGGGTTAGATCCGACTAATCCTGGCGGCCGGCGGCCGGCGGAAATGAAGAAGACGGCGGGCGCCAAGGCGGAGTTGGCGGAAGCTTCGCCGGAGAAATGGATCCGGCGCTACGGGCATGGTTTTCCACGGGACAAGGACCAAACGAAGATAACTTCGAAGCGAACTCACCTAGATGGAAATCGAAGCTGATTGGAACTCGAGGGCGTCTCGCGGCTAAAGATGGCGGACCCGCAGCAACTTTGTTCACGCCCGGCGTCGAGGAACGGAGCAGGGTAGATCAGAATAGAATCCATCAGCACGTGCGCAAGATAAATTCGAAGCCCTAGGGGCTTACTTACAGCGAGATTGGGGCGATGCTTGCGGCGGAACGCGCAGCGCGGCCAATCGAGCTCTGGCGTGAAGCTTCGGCGATGGCGGCTGGTTTCCGGCGGCTGTTGCGCGCGAGCTGCTGGCGCGATTAGATTGAAAAAGAGGTTTGGCTCGGGGCGCGACACTGCGCTTTTATTGGATGCGGCGCATGAGGAGTGCACGGGAACGCGGAGGAAATCGCGTGGCGGGTTGGTTACAGCCCGATAACCGGCTCGGTTTCGAAGTCCTGCTGCAGCACGACGGCGAAGGGAAAGGGAGGCGGCTTACAGCGTGGGCCCCAGCTGTCGGCGCCAAAGAGAAGAGGGCAGCAGCTACGCTGCTCTCGGTGCTTGCCACAACGAGCTGGACCGAGTTCCTGCGGCCCAAGATAAAAGAACGAGAGAGCCAAAAATAGCAGGAACAATGAGGAAGGTAAAAGGATTTCTTTTCTTTTATTTCAAAAGGATTTTCAAATATCATTTGCCAAAAGAACTTGAATAAACCTAAGTTTCAGTAAAACCAAACATCACAATGAAAAATTATGCATCAGCATGAGTGCACAAGCATGTCACTAGCCTTATATTTGATTTTATTTTCTGAAATATTTATTTCTCCTAAGTTCAATGCATCACAAAATTGCATAATTAAATCAAATTAACTATTTTAAAAACATGCAAATTTTCGGGTGTTACAATTCTACCCCCTTAAAAGAAATCTCGTCCCGATTTGGTTGTTCTTACTCAAACAAGCTGCGATAGGTCTTTTCATCTTCTCCTTCCCATGTTGCCTCTGCCTCTGAATATCGATTCCACTTTGAACTTTACACATTCGATAGCCTGGCTTCTAGTGACTCTCTCTGCAGTCTCAAAATCTTGACTGGGAATTCCTCATAGGTCAGATCCTCTTTAAGCTGTAAGCTCCTCCAATCTTCCTGGCAGAAGAGAAACCTCAACTTGTGACAGGCATAACTCATGGCTCATAATAGGTATTAAAGTGGTTGATACGGCGTTGGAAAGTTACTGAAGTCTGGTTTAATCCATAAAATTTTTCATCCAAAGATCATGAACCTTTATTGAGATATTCCAGAAACATTGCAGACTCCTCCAAAAAAAACAGCAGGGACAGAAACGAGATAAACCCAACCCAAAATGCATATATTAACTACGACTTTAATATTATTAACTATGGAACTTGTAGACATGTCCACAAGGTTCCAGCACTCATTACAAAAATCCAAATCACTCATAAACAAAATAACAATCCAACTAGGCACACAATTATTCAATCCACACTTAATATTCAACTTTTGATGCTATCGTTCTTTTGTTATAAGGGCGAGGATCCTAAAGTTCTCCTTTAGATAACGCAAGAATGAGGTAAGAGAAGATTCTAAAAAGCATGTCAAGGCAAGGAGTGAAGATGAGAACAAAAGTTTTAAAATAAATATCAAGGAGGAGATGAATGTCAAGGTACGAATATAGCGAGATAAGAAAATATCAAGGTTTATAGAACAAGGTGTTAAAACAAGTTCAAGACCTTAAGACGACCATTTTCTAACTAGGCTTGCGTCCCTACGATCGGCCGGAGCTGATACCAATTTGTAACACCCGGTTTTAAGGAGTAAACCGAATGAACACCATATGTGAGCCCCTGAAGTCAAATCTCACATATAGTTACAAAAAGAATATAACCTCAGCTAGTAGACAGCGGAAAGACACTCCGATCTTCTGGTGTAGACTCCCCTGAGAAAGACACTCCGATCTTACGGTGTAGACTCCCACGGGGACCGACCGACTGGTTGATCACAAGCCTAAACTTCTCTTGAGGTGAGGGGGAAATAGCAAGGGTGAGTCCATGTCGAACTCATAAATATAACTTGGGGTTCATGAGGCTCAAGAAGTCGACACTAGTTTGACTGCTTGGTTGCTTTTAGTTTATGTCAAATTTTAAGCTTAAGCATCAAGGATACCCATTCACCCATATTCTCATGGTTAAACAAATATAAACAACAAGTATATCATGAACATAACAGTAAAGCATGTTATTCTATTCATAGATGTCTCCAAGGCCGTTCATGACCGCGAACACGGGCCGATATATCGGTTTTAGTTAACTCTACGCAGAGGTGTACACTTTCACTATGGGTCATGATCTCGAATGAATGGGTTTGCAAGGTCCAAACACGGATACCATATAAAGCCTTCCAAAGGTTTATCTAACAATGTTAGCGACCAACGAAATGATATAACCCTGTTTCTCCCATTCCGGCAAACTACCAACAAAGTTAGATAAGGTCCTCTGACCGACTAGAGCTAGTGCCATGTAGCCCCCATAGTTATGCGGTAAATCCCGGATGATCACAAATGAATAAGTCCTTATGGAGAGCTAAGAGCTTCATAAACAAATAAATAAACACAAGCTCTTTAAGCCCTTTAGCAACAATATAAACAATTCCATTTATCAAGATTTAATCGATAAAGCAATAATAATAAAGGTGTTGTTGAGCGCTAGCATATTACTACCCAAATGCATAACCCATAGGTGTCAAGGAACAAGTATTCAAGTGACTAGGATAAACCTTAAGGGCAATCAAGGAGGACACATGCATCATGAATTGTTAATTAAGGTGAATAGGACATCAAGGATGATCCCAAGCTATACTTGCCTTGGTTGAAGTCTTGGTGAGGCTGCTGATCCTCCTCGAGTAGTACTCTTGATCGTTCCTAACTTGCTCTCCGTCTACTCCATACACCACGCAGCAACACACAATCATTCATGCAATCAAACACGAAGCAAACATGGATATTATAAGACAAAAGTACACCAAACAGTAAGATAACAATTTGAAAAGTTCATAAAACTATACTACGGCGTCACTACGATCACATCGATATAAAGATCACCGAAAACGGACTTAAAAGCGGCGAAGATATGGGTTTTATAAGATTTCTAATAATAAAATAATAAAGTAAATATAAAGTCAACATTTGAAAGTTTGAAACCTTACTAACAGAGGAATAAACATTTAGATTACGAGATTATGAATCTAACGCAATTCGAATGGACTAAAATGGATTTAAAACAAGAGAGATATGAATATTTGAATTTGAGTGGCAGGACTGTAAATAGATGAAAGCGTAATCAGATGCGGTTTAAACAAAAATACGCTTTCCCGAAGGCATAGCGTAGCGCGGGTAAGGCACCAGGGGACTTGGTTGCGATTAACCGTAGCCGACGAGGTTTCTTTAACAAAAACGCCGGGGCGAAAAGGGTATCGGCGGTTGGTGGCCGTCGGATCTCGGTTGGGCGACCGGGTTAGATCCGACTAATCCTGGCGGCGCTGGGCGGCGGAAATGAAGAAGAAGGCGGGCGCCAAGGCGGAGTTAGCGAAAGCTTCGCCGAGAAATTGGATCGGCGCTACGGGCATGGTTTTCCACGGGACAAGGACCAAACGAAAGATAACTTCGAAGGCGAACTCACCTAGATGGAAATCGAAGCTGATTGGAACTCGAGGACGTCTCGCGGCTAAAGATGGCGGACGGCAGCAACCTGTTCACGCCGGCGTCGAGGAACGGAGCAGGTAGATCAGAATAGAATCCATCAGCACGTGCGCAAGATAAATTCGAAGCCCTAGGGCTTACTTACAGCGAGATTGGGACGATGCTTGCGGCGGAACGCGCGGCCAATCGAGCTCTGGCGTGAAACTCGACGATGGCGGCTGGTTTCGCGGCTGTTGCTTGCGCGAGAGCTGCTGACGCGATTAGATTGAAAAGAGGTTTGGCTCGGACGCGACACTGCGCTTTTATTGGATGCGCGCATGAGGAGTGCACCGGAACGCGGAGGAAATCGCGTGGCCGGGTTGGTTACGCTTCGATAACCGGCTCGGTTTCGAAGTCCTGCTGCAGCACGACGCGAAGGGAAAGGGAGACGCTTACAGCGTGGGCCCCAGCTGTCGGCGCCAAAGAGAAGAGGGCAGCAGCTACGCTGCTCTCGGTGCTTGCCACAACGAGCTGGACCGAGTTCCTGCGGCCCAAGATAAAAGAACGAGAGAGCCAAAAATAGCAGGAACAATGAGGAAGGTAAAAGGATTTCTTTTCTTTTATTTCAAAAGGATTTTCAAATATCATTTGCCAAAAGAACTTGAATAAACCTAAGTTTCGGTAAAACCAAACATCACAATGAAAAATTATGCATCAGCATGAGTGCACAAGCATGCACTAGCCTTATATTTGATTTTATTTTCTGAAATATTTATTTCTCCTAAGTTCAATGCATCACAAAATTGCATAATTAAATCAAATTAACTATTTTAAAAACATGCAAATTTTAAGGTGTTACAGCGACCTTGTCAACTAGTAGTTGCAAATCGCGAACTGATCATAGCTCAGCTGGTAAGGGTCCTTATGGTGGAACCTGCCCACGAGTTTAAGTCCTCAATTTGGCACCGTGCTCGCGCATTTTTCTGGATTTATTTCAGGATTTAACCGGGCGCTATTCTTTCGGTGGTAGGCGGCGTGCACGTCGACGATGGCGCCCGGTGATGACCGTCAATATCGAGGATTTGCCCGGCTCAGTCTTTTCGGAGGTGCTCATAGGGGTAGGGTAATGTACGTGTGTTCGTTGGGGCGAGTGTGCGAAGTGCGTGGCAGCCCATCGGGCTCGAAAAGATGAATCAAAATATCTAGAATTCTCAATGGCAAAGTTTAATGCTTTCTTTTAGGGAAAAGTTCATTTTTCAACCTCCAACTATGACAAAAGTTTAGCCCCTTGAGCGGTTTTTACATTTTCCATAAATTCAAAAAGTTTGATTTACCAAAAAAATAATATTTACATGACTCCAAATAGAGTACCAACAAATAACCTGCATTATTAGAAAATTTTTGGTACCCATTTCATATTTTTATGATTTGAAATGAATTAGTTATGAATTTTTTGATTAAATCAAAACTTTTAAATTTCTACAAAATAAACCACCCTTAAAACCACCCAAAGGGCCAAATTTGCACGGTTTTGGCAGTTGGATGGTCATTCTTCTCCGGTTTTGTACCTGTGGGTTGAAAAGCAGACTTTTGCTATAGTTCAAGGTTGAAAACATGACCTTTCGTTTCTTTTATAATTTTATTTATCAATGATTATCAACACAAACCGATGGACCTTTCGAAAAGCTTAGGGTAGTCCCAACCCTCTAACTAGGATAGTTTATATAGCATTAAATATAGTGCCACATAGGAAAAAAAAAATTTGAGATGGCGAGAAAGTTAACGAGGAAAGAGAGAAAAAGCGTAGAAACCGTTTCTTAGATGGGAAACGGTGTGAAACATGTCATCGGCGGTTAGGACCTTCCCTCTCTGTCTCTCATGATCACGCAAGTAGATGAAAGAAGTAGAACAAGTAGACACAAGATAGGGAGACTATTCTTTATTCATCTGAATATTGGTAATTACAACATAGAGCTCCCACATATATATAGTCCAGCCAGGGGTTAAGAGTTTCGGTAAGAGCCCACATATAAACAGACTAGGATTAGGATTCCTCCTTCTCCTCTCCTTCTAGGATAGAGTCCGTGTGTTTTACAACACTCCCCCTTGGGCGATTACCACGATATGCATATGCCTCGTCAAAAACTCCATCCGAAAGCCCCGTGGGAAAAAACGGTTCTTGGAGAAAAGAGTACATCGCATTCGTTAATTGCATTGCACATGTTGTCTCATTAAAAACCTTGTGTGAGAAACCTTCGAGTAAAAACTCACATAGGAAAAAAGAGTACAATGTTTAACTTTCATGATCATATATTCTTCTTGAGGATGTTCTATTCTTCATGAATAGATATTGATCTTCATAATCTTTGCATAAACTTCATTGTTTTAGCAAATATGATCTACATGATCTTTGTAATTCTAGTGGTTTACCTTAGCGGTTCGGTAAAAATATGCTCCCCCTCATAAAGCCAAACTTTTGAATTTCATTGTTCAAACCACACTTTTCATAAATGTGTGCAAACTAATGGTATGCAGTACCATAATACTATGTCTTTCTAAAGTTGGCTCATAATTCTTCTTTGAATTATATGGGAGTAATATGCTTCATGCATAATGACCACCTATAGTTGTGCAAAACAAATAAATATTATTCTTGAGTAATAAATCCTTTCGGAGGATTATGGGGGTAAATAAATTAATATTCAATATCTTCTAGATAGTGTATCAAACTTATACTAGATACTTATAATTAATCCTTAGTGGATTTTAAAAATTGTATTCTATAAATCTTCAAGATTTTGATTGTACAAATCCAGCCTTGCATTTGGCATTTAGGGGATAATTCAATTGCCAAACCACCATTATTCTTATACCTTTTATGGTATATAGAGGATATCAACACTACATTGCTAGCTTTTCATACACTTTCTAAGTGTTCGATGACACCTTTACGGTGTTTAAGATTCCTCATTTTCTTTCTATCGGGTCTATATTCACTTCGAGGGGATGAATGGTGTTTATTCAAGAATTGACTGGTAAATCCTACATGGATTAATTCCTTCAAGGATGTGCATTCATTCTTATTGAATTAGTAATCTCTTCTATGAGATATATTCTCTATTACACGAGAGATGAGTCATATACACAATAACATTGAGTTATTCACTATAAACGTGTGTAATCCTTCTAGGACATGCTCTTCTTGAGACTTGAATATTCATTCAGAATATATATATATACACCTTAGACTTTAATACTTAGTATGATATTTCTACAAGTTGCGATTTACATTCTTCGGGGAATTATATGGATTTTCATAATCCACTAATTAATCTGCATATTCGATATTCATTCATTTCATTTGCTAGAGATATAGCGAGAACATTCATTTCTTCTTAATAGGAGATTCAACATCAATTGCTTTCTTCATTGACCCGATATAATCGCTACGGCGATTTTGCCATGGACTTTGTTTCCGGATCCGGGTTCTCATAAGAGAAACATTTGCAATTAAAGAGGTAGTGTTGTCGACAATTATTTTCTTTCTCCCAATACTCTCACAATGTGAGAATATTACATCTCTCTGTCATTTCCCAAACAAGAGTTGATATATTGTTACGCATACCCAACACTAGTGAGGTGCGCGCTTATTGTGTTGGATGTCATCTTCATGATGATCCTCTTCATGAGGTGCTTAACCTTCTTCGTGAGGCGTTCTCTTCACGAGAATGGAGGAGTTCCATTTCTTTTCTATTTAACGTGTATACACTAAACTAGAACCTAGAACCTACGCCCCGTAGATTTTAGATTGATAGTATATAACATTTAGTTTACTACTAGTAAACACAACTTCTAGTTCATAACTTCAAAAGTTACTCCTCTCATTTCAAAAATATCTGGCATATGCTCTGCTTCAGGCTTCACAAGAGCATTAGTCAAACTATTGTATGACTTAGTGTGTGATACTATTCCTGCTTCAAGCTCCAAGGAATATTTTCTCTTAAGATCATTTTCCTTCTATGGAAATAATATTTGGCATTCAAAATATAGGCTCTCTCTCCCTAATGCCAATATTAGATCATTAATAGCATACTTCAAAATATATCTCCTATCATGAGTTTAATTTAAATTCATATATCTCCAACTACAAGTGGAGGCCCATTTATGTATGCTATGATTAAATTTTATGGGAAATATTCACACACATATTTCAAAATGGGGGTTATTATTCATTATGCAGCGAGCTAAAATACTTAAAGTGCATTTAAGAATGTTCAGCATTCCTACAAAATCAGGGATGTTCTCCCCCTAATATGCACAAAACATAGTTTAGAAAACTATTTAATTCTCTAGCTTCTTTATTAATTAGCCTAAAAATGATCCAAGTACTCATACAAAAAAATGGATCATACACTTCAAATGTATAAAATACGTAACATTCAAATTCACATGGAATTTTCTTCTAGAATTTTCTAATTGCCATTAATGCAAAAATCCCTTGATGCCTTTTCTTCATAATAAATCCCAAATCATCATAATTGTGTTATCTAATATCTTAGTTCCACAACTATTCATTCCATCAAATGGGTTAGTCTCCATTGAGCAAAATTTCATAAACTCACTCCCCCTGATCTCAGGCTGCTCGGCCCTAGACCAATCTATTGCTTATGCATACGATGCATCGAAAGCAAATTATTCCTTTAGTTCAACTAGAACCATATAGACATAGCATGCTAGCTAGCCAATTTGATTATGAAGGAAGCGCAAAAAATAGCTACTAGCTACAACAAAGAATGTTATGCTAATATTGATGCAACGGTGGAGATAGTTGCGGCTCAATCGGATACACATGCAGGTGTAATGTGGAATATTAGTATTCAGTCTAACATAATAGATAACAACAAAATGCGTGAGCTACGAGCTTACATGCAATTAGTGTAGTAGAGAAAGTTAACTCAAAGGAAGGGATCGCGGGCGAAACTTCAAGTCTCGATACATGCACTTAAAGATCGACTTAGGGCGGCTATGCCTATATATTATCCACATCTTCTTATGCCTTAACCCAAAATTCCTCCCCCTTTTCATACCATAATTACTTCAAGTAGCGATTTGCTTCGTGCATTATCTATGAATAGTCACTTTTAATGCTTCATAGAATCAATCATACTTCTAGTATTCATTGATTATGGCATGAGATTCACATATCAATGTCTTGTTCAGGTTTACAACAATAGACTTAGGGTAGGATACAACTTTTAGTTCATGGACTAAAATATTAAATACTTAGGATTTGGCTAAATCGATCCTTCCAAGATCAATTAATAAGCCCGTTTAGTCCAATTGTTCATGTGTTTTTAGAAAATTCAGTTTTCCATCTACCTACATGGTAGTGATGCACAAAGAACTATAACCTTCATGGTTAATTGAGGCTTCTTTGTAGATAAATTAATGCATAAATTATTTTGATAGGCAATTGGCGATTGTTTATATGTGAAACATATAAAACTAATTTATTCCATGAGAAGTTTGCACATTTTACTTCAAGTAATAACAAGAATTGCAACTAAGAATATTAAATATTTAATATTAGACTTCAAGCTAACAAATTAACCATTAGCCACTTAATTCAACAGGAATTAAAACTTAATGCACCACAACCACTACTACCAATACTTGATATGATTTTCAAAGATAACAAATATATAAGCACATGATTTAAGTTCTTCTTCAAGAGAAACTTTTTATGTTTCGAATAATATACATTCTCGCATGTCTTAACTTCTATACTTGACAAGCGGTAGTTTCATGCTTTATATTCAAGAGTTATGATATACCGTCACAAGCCTTCAAGGGGTGTAACATATATGCAACCGTATATTCAAAATTATTGCAATCGATAATATCCTGGTTCATAAAAAAACATCTCTAAAAATTCCAACTCAATTTCCATGAGTAATTTCTAATGATAAATTCTAATACTTCATGTATTACATTGCTCTTTGATATTCTATATATATAAGAGACATTTCTTCGAGAATGTAGATTGATATAATCTGATTTACCATCTTGTCTTCTAGACATTTACAAAGCTTCAAGCTATTGTTTATAGAGCGTTAAGCATACAAGCTTCAAAATTCGACTTTCAATGCAATATGATATTCTATAATCATAATTTGGGATTTTACTCATGCAATGAGTCCCACAATGCATTTGTTACTTCTATCGGCCATATACTCATTCTAGAGAGTAATTCAGAAATATATATATTGAGTTTACTACACTTCAATGGTAGCAAAATATCCTACACGGATTTAATAATGACCGTAACAAATATTTTTACTTTTCGAGAGTAATTTTAGGATATTGCATCTACTTTTAAGGCATGCATATTAACATAACTTGAACCATGTGCATATAAGTTTACTACATGTAAACAGTAGGAAGGTGCAAAAAAGATAGTGGATGGTTATTAAAAAATATTCTTAGAAGCATCCTAGCATTATTCGGGATTATGGTATATGCAAATTTTCAGAATTTATACCAAGCATTCATTTAACCCAAAAATTCATATGCTAGGGAAAACAAATACAAGCCTCTCAATGATAATATAAGTCTAAGGTGCTGCAGGATTTGGAGAGCTCATATATATACACCTTATACCATGTTTCTAGAGTAATCTAAAAATTCCGAGGGGTTTTGTCCACCCTAAAATATAAGCGAAATATATATATATATATATATATATATATATATATATATATATCGAACAGTTCTGCAAGAATATGCATTACCTATACTTGAATTATGCAAGAATCATGGGCTATTAAGGGTTTGGGCAAAGCTCGCAGGATCATGAAGGCGACAAGTAAACATGCAAGCCGCTTGCCCAAGATTGCCATGATTGCGTGTTGGCGTTAGGGCCGTATTCAAGTGGTATTGTGGCCTGTAATCTTCTTTACGTGTAAAGCCTTAAATCTTTGTCTTTGGTGTCGGATTTCATATGTACACAAGTAAGAAAACTAGGAAAAGGAGCTCACGTGCTCTTCATGGCAAAGGAAACACATAAGAATTTTCTTTCTTTCTTTCTTTTTCTTTTTTTTTTTTTTTGGTGTGTATCTTGGCTGCTGCTAGTGACTTACGTGTTCGATTGCAAGTCTGGTTGGGCGCCCGGCAAAAAGCCCTAGTATGCTGGTGTGTAAGCCAAACGGTAACACGCGACGTAGTCGTGATTAAAACCGCGGCAATTGCTGCATACGGGGCCGCAAATTGCTAGTGCAGCGCTGAACGCATAATATTCAGCCACGAAGACAAATAAATACTGCATGTATTCTTGTTTTGCGCTCTTTTTAACCCCATGCTGTTGGTGACGTGCAAGTCAACATATATATATATATATATATATATAGGCATATACTAATTATATTTACTCTACGCATGCATGTATACGTTCTTGGGGACGATGGTGGCAACAACTTGTTAGTCGATGGTTGATTCGATGCATGATTCGGATGCAATCAAACTTGATTAGAACATCAATAACTCAACTGTTGTCGATTTCTTGCCGATATGTTAGTGGCTCTTCTTGAAGTCCGATAGTGTTACTGCAGGTAACTTTAATAATGATGAGAATAGATCTTGCAGGATCATAAAGCGGTTCTAATCTTAATTTGCATGGCCCCTGTGGTGGCTACTTGGCACCGTGATGGCTACTAGCCTATCGTACAAGTGTCTTCATGCATATTTACTGTTCATTGTATATACGGGTATGTACGTACTTCAATAAATACTACACGTTACAGATTTACTTAAAATACAAAACCTAACACAATGGCTAGGGTAAACACACAATCTGCGATCGTGCTTTGCACCCTTTTGTTCTTGAATTCGAGGAAAAACGAAGGCGCCGCGATATGACGCTCGGCTAGGCGGGGGATCTGCCGGCGTGGCGATGAGTCGATCACGGTCAGATTTATAGCGGCAGGGTAGCAGATCCGTTCCGCTAACAACGTCGGGGATGTCGGCGTCGTCGGCGAAGTCACGCGGCGAGGCGTCGGCCGCGGCGTCGGTGCGAAGATCGGCGGCGACTTCAACGGCGATGTCGACGAAAGAGCTTGTCGTGCTGATAACGTGTTGTGAAACATGTCGTCGGCCAGTTAGGACCTTCCCTCTCTCTCTCTCATGATCCGCGCGAGTAGATGAAAAAAGTAGAACAAGTAGACACAAGATAGGGAGACTATTCTTTATTCATCCGAATATTGGTAATTACAACATAGAGCTCCCACATATATATAGTCCAGCCAGGGAGTTAAGAGTTTCGGTAAGAGCCCACATATAAATGGACTAGGATTAGGATTCCTCCTTCTCCTTTCCTTCTAGGATAGAGTCTGTGTGTTTTACAACAGAAACGACGTTCACGTGTGCACCAAGAAGGCAAAAACTGCCAATCACGTGTTGGGGCGAGGGAGTTTTTTTCCCGCGGCGTTTGCGAACCCCACCGCCTAGAAGGGGCGGCCCGCTGCAGCGTGCCGGCGAGCTCGCCGTCGCCACCACTCTCCGTTCTACTCACGGTGGGCGCCCGCCCGGCGTCCAGCGATGTTGCCGCCCGTCCAAGGCCACTTTCGGTTGTGGCCTGCCGCGCGCAGCCCACCGCTAGACGGTAACCCCACCCTACCATTCCCCCATCGCGCGGAGCCCCGCGAAACGCCGCAATAAACTTTGCAATAAAGATATAAGTGATCTATAACACCCGGCCCAATAAGGATGTGGCCCGGTAGGGGCCTATGAGTGCTTCGCGCACATGTTTAGTACCACCTTCTTTGGTTAAGCAAGGGTGGAGCCAACTTATAAGCCTTTGTCTTCGGCCATATCACCTTCGGGTTAACCCTTTTACATACACGAAGCAAGGTGCTCATACGGTACGTGGCGTCGCGCCCTCGGAAGGGCTGTGCGGTGCGGCTTTGGAAGGCGGGGTGTTACATGATCTTACTAGAATGAGACCATACATCGTTCACAAATGGATACATATCTCATATAGCTTCATATAACTCAACTCAAACATTGAAGTTTGTATACCACATGACGCTTGAATTGGCTTGTAGTCAATGGTAGGGCGGTCCAGTGGGATGCTACCCACCGGGGTTCAAATCACGGTGCTCGCATCTTTTCTTGGGATTTTCCCAGGATTTTCGGCGTTATGCATTAAGTGGTAGCGACATTCCGTCGGCGGCGAGGCGCCCTCGGTGACTTCCGAGAATCTCGGATCTGTCGGCTGCCCGGTCGCCCGGAGGTGCTCATAGGGGGTAGGGTTTTGCGTGCGTGTGTTCATAGGGGTGAGTGTGCGTGCGTGTTGTGGCGTCTGCGTTATCTTGTGTCATTCTCAAAAAAAAAAAAAAAGTATACCACATGACATTATTGAACTCATATGCACCTCAATTTTGGACAAAACCTGATATTTTGCTTAATATTAGGAAAAATAGAGCTACACTCGAAATTGTTATGTGCAAAAATATTTTTCTACTTTCTATTTGATCGAAGGAAACAAGTCATATAGAATTGGTTCAATAAATAGTAATTCACATACAAATAAATGTAATTAATTGAAAGAGCGTGATTTTATAAAAATTAGAAAAAGAATCATCAATTTGGAATTCTTACGAGGGAGAAATACCAGTTCAAATTAAAAGGAGAAACGTAAACTATTCATGTGTTCTTCATGAATACGTCAATGTTTATATAAATTTCTTTGATGTCGCTTACACAAACATTGTTCTACTTCAATGGTCTTCGCAGTGGCTGGCGGGTGAGCGCTAGTCGCGGGTGAGATCCACACTTCTGCGCTTTTACTCTTACTAGAACATAACGCGCATTCGCGCGCCCTATCATGGATCTCAGTGCCTATTCCAACATAGAGTTAAATGAAGTCACAACACGGAGAGGCAGACCTGAGCACAGTGCAGGATGATTTAAGTCATAAAAGATTGAATTCAGTAAATAAATGACACATTTTTAACCTTCTAAAACTAACGCACTCCAGCTTGGGGTGTCTCCAACCGCCCTGTCAAAGTTCAGATATCTTGCAAGAAGCCAACTGCTTCAATAATCATCATAAGACACACCACCATTTCGCTCGAACCACAACTGCTTGACAAGTGCACATGATCACGTGACCATTTTTTTTTTCTGCTGCAGTAACACCCTTTGCCCATCGTAGAAAAAGGTAAAATACATGTTAATGACCACAAATCCATGATAATATCTAACACAAATATCTTAAAAACATTTATCCTTCTGAGTGAATGGCACCTGTAGACTGTAGGTTAAGTCAAAGCCCACATACTCAAAAATGGATTACATTTGTTGATCAGGTTTTGTTGCTAGCTCAAAAATAGAGTAGCTCAAAAATAATGATCCAAATAAGAGTGGAGCAATTTGATAGGTATTAAAGTAGGAGGTAGGAGTCTAGAAGATGACACAGTTTGCAGCCATGAGGTATCCGAAGAGAGTTAACTGATGATGAGGGTATCAGATTTTACAACGGCTTAACATGACACATTGAGAAGTGAGTGATTAGATGTGGTTGACGTATGGATGCAACTCAAAGCGAGCTCATCCCCTTCTTCCTCCTGATCATGGGCGGAGGGTGGTTGAACTGCAAATGTAATGATTGGTGAACAACGGTTAGTTTTAGTTGTAGAGGTTGTTAGCGACAGTCTTGGCCCAAACCAAACATGAAACATCTCAAAGTAGTGACATTTTTTATCACTGAACTTGTCAAATTAAAAATACAGGTAAAGTACAAAGTAGATGGATATATATGCAACTTGCAGTGTTCTAAACTAAACACTCGTGGTCTAGACACTACTTAAGAAAACCTAAACATTGGAACATGAGGCTTTGGACAAAACCAGAGACAAAATCTACTTCAAGAGAAGACAAAAGCCTAGGGACTCAACTTACATTTGTTTTAGCCAGAAACGAAAAAACAGGAAACAATACACAATCTAATATATATGCTTAACTTTGAATTATCAAATTATTCCAGAATTTCACTATACAAAAAGGAATACATACATACACACCTGATTCTGTATCACTGAAAATAATAAAAAGAGGCATGGGTATGATTAACTTTTGCAGTTTAAAATTACTGGATACTGGTTGTAGAATAAAAAAAGCGAGAAGGAAGTTAAAGGAAAAGAAGTTGCTCAGTGATACCGCCACCAGATTGGTTATGGTGATTCAAATTAGGATAAAGAAAATGAACAATGTATGAAAAAACTTGTCAAGATTATCTTTAAGAAAACCCTCCAAGTAGTCAAATGTTTCCCTCAGTTATATGTGAAAATTTAGGAATCAATTCTCTAATTTGTTGGATGTTAGGCCAGCTCCAGCGTGTGGTAACATGCTGCCTCTGAAAGACACAACACCTGTAAATTTGAGATGTTTCCTAATGTGCAGTATAATCCACTATTGACTGGCATAGCACATGTATATAATGCCTGAAAAAAGGATGGAAGCTCCAACATTACAAATCAATAGCACTGTTGAAATAAGCAGTGGAGAACATCTATACAAATACCACCCCTTATTTTCAGTGCAGCTATGCAACAATCTACTTTGTTTATCAGATGATGAAAATTACACTCTTTATTGGAGTAAAACGAAAGATGTACAAATTCCTCAGTGAGCAGTAAATGGCCTGTTTGAAATACAAACTACTCTATGGCCATTGGCCAAGGTACACAATTAATACCAATTCAGATTATATACATTTTTTATGATAAACAATGTAGATTTGCCTTTCCTTTTTTCTAATCCCATGGCAAAGAATGTTTGAATTCAACGAATCTTGAGCTAGATCTAAAGTCATAGTAATGTTGCCAACCATAGTAATGCTGAATTATCTACATAGACAAACAAAAAGAAGAACCCAAACTTATCTATTACAAAAATACAGTAAAGTTTCCATCCCCACCGGCAACCTCAAACCCTATTCCACTGCTTGCAGTAATTAAAGGAACTTAACACTTTTAAAAGAGACATGAAAATCTTACAGCTCAACAAACCCCAAATCACCAAGTGGCTTCTGGTTCACCATTTTAGAAAAAATGTGTTGTGAAACACGTCGTCAACGGTCGGATCTTCTCCCTCTCACGCCTCTCCACGACAAGCACACAAGAACAAGTAGAAAGTAGACAAGAGACAATATAGGCGGAGCTTCTCTTTATTCCTCAAATCGATGTATTACAATGGGGTGTTCCTCCGATATATATACTCCTAACTAAGCCTAGAGTTTTGGTAAGAGCCCACAAGCAATCGGACAAGGAGTAGGACTTCTAGTCTTCCTTTCCATCTTGGAGAGTCTTCCTTTCCTTCTTGGAGAGTCCGGTTATTTTACAACACTCCCCCTTGGGTGATTACCGCGAATGCATATGCCTCATCAAAAACTCCATCCGAAAACCCAATGAGAAAAAACGGTTCTCGGAGAAAAGAGTACATATCAACCGCAATTTGTATTGCACATGTTGCCTCATCAAAAACCTCATATGAGAAACCTTTAAGTAAAAACTCATAAAGGGAAAATATAACACCCGGTTTTAAGGAGAAAACCGAATGAACACCATATGTGAGCCCTGGAAGTCAAATCTCACATATAGCTACAAATGAAGTGTAGTATCATTAAAACAATGCTTTATATAACGTGCATAGTATAAAATAATACAACCTCAGCTAGCAGACAACGGAAAGACGACTCCAATCTCCGAGTGTAGACTCCACTCCACAGGGACTGACTGACTGGTTGACCACAAGCCTAAACTTCTCCTGAGGTGTGGGGAAATAGCAAGAGTGAGTCCATGTCGAACTCCGCAAATATAGCTAGGCAATATCTACCCGAAACCCATGATCATTATAACATAATAATGTAGATCATAAACGATAAATTATGGACTATTAAACAAACATAGGTCATCATCTTTAATGCAAAGGTTCCAAGGCCGCTCATGACCGTGAGCACGGGTGATATACCGATTTTACTCTGCAAGCGAGGTGTACACTTTCACTTTGTGAGCGTGAATTGCCCTTTTCGCCGGGGTGATCGGCCCCTTAACCCTCTTCCTAGGGCGGTCGGCGGGGTTCACTATGAAGCCTTTCATAGGTTCGTCTAACAAGTTAGGGCCGTTAGGTACCTTCCGTCGATCCGAGTGATTCAACCAATCCCGGGGATCCTCGATCTGCGGGCGGTCCCATGTGATACAACCCTACACCGGGATCCATAGTCTGTTTTACCCTAACGCCTTTCGGTAACCGCTAACAAGCTAGAAAAGGTCCCGGGTGCTGAGCTAAAACCAGAGCCATGTAGCCCTCACGGTTGTACTGTTTTTTTCGGAGGCGCTAATACGATAAGTCCACATGTTGCTAATAGTCATGATTAACGTTCATTGCATAAACATCATTCAAGTCATATGATCATGTTTTAAAGATAGCATATCCCAAAACTATACTTGCCTTAATATTGATCCTTCTTCAAGTCCAAAGCTCCAAGAGAATTCCTTCTTGACCTTCAACGTGTTCCAAATCACCACGTCAACTCACCGTCTACTTGATTCCAATCACAACACGCAAACATATAGATCCAATCATGCATAGCAAACAAGACTATAATTAGAACAGTACACCAACAATGGATAAATAAATTGAAAAGTTTGTAAAAGCTATCTACACGCCGCTATAATCACAGAAACGAAAAGCACTCTAACCGGATCTACGGTGATCAAGAGGTGACTGTCGAAAGATTTACTTTGAAAAGAAAACAAGAACCTTCATTTATTAAAAAAAATGATATGATATTATTGTATTCTAATAAAGCACTAAGCACGCCGGACATGATATATATGGAAAGAGCTTCGGAAATAGATCAAGCATGATGCATGGATGAAGCACGAATGTCATCAGCATAATAATTGATCAATGAAATAATGGGACATTGGACTAATCTGAACCATAGATTGAACAATGGATGGCTCATGATGATGGATGTGTATGGGTGTATTTCTATTGTATTAAGGATTTATTTTTTCTAAAGGGAAACGGCCATATATATATATATGTGTGTGACGTGATGACGGCGTCACCAAGCTAACAAGCAAAGCTAGAAAGGCACGGCCGGCTGCTAGGGTCTGCTGCTTTGCTTGCTCGTAATGTAGTATATGTACATTACTCATGATTTTCAGAATTATTATTGTGAAGGAAAACGGCCAGAAAATTGTATCGATGTCATCATGATGTCATACGGAGGTCATCAAGCTAAATCGTAACAGCTAGCTACGAGTTAGAGCAGGGAACTGCACCAAAACAAAGATAGGAACAAGGCCATCTTACCAAGATGAAATTCGTGAGCGGAAAGACTGACGACGACGGTGCACGGCTCAACTTGGCAGGCGAACTCGAGCTGCACGGTAGGCGACGTACGTCGGTTGAGCAAAACAATGAACAAGGCCCTATCGGCCACAGTTTTCCATGAGACTTGAACCAATCGGAAGAACAGAGCGACGCAGACTCACCTACGTCGGTTTCGAGGACAGAAACGGCCGGTCGGCGGAGTGCAGCTCGGATTGGCGGGCAGCGTTGAACGCGACGGCCAGGCTGCAGCAACGGCAATTTGCTCCGGCGGCGGCACGAGAGCTCCGGTTCTTGTTCTCGGCGAGATTAGATATCAGGCAGCAGAGCACGCTAGGGCTTAAGGCGGCGTGGGTGTGTTGGGTTAGATACGCTGCAGGATTTTGTGAAGGGAACGTATACATATAGACGTATATACATATACAGGATGATACGACAACGAGGAGGCATGAGATTGATGCGGATTCAGATGAAGGAGGCCGGGTCTCACGGGATTTGGTGCAGCAAGCGGTGTCGGGTGAGTCCGACTCGGCGACGAGTTGGAAAGGACGACGTTGTTGCTTGGGTCCCTAGCAGCAGCGACAAAGAGGAGGACGCACCGTTGCTGCTGCGTTGAGTAGCTTGCCATGCTGGGCTGGTTCGTCCGTGGCCCAAATAGGTGGGGGCTGTTATGAAACATGTTGCCGGAGGTTTGGACCTTCCCCTCTCCGTCTCTCACGATCTCACGTAGTAGGTGAAAGTAGAACAAGTAGACACAAGATGTAGGGAGACTATTCTTTATTCATCTGAATATTCGTTGATTACAATGGAGGATCTCCCACGTATATATAGTCGAATAAGTCCTATAGTTTGGAAATCGCCCACACAACAAACGGACTAGGATTAGGATTCCTCCTTCTCCTTTTTCTATATTCCAGCCAAGGCCGGAGAGTTTCGATAAAAGCCCACATACAAACGGACTAGGATTAGGTTTCATCCTTCTCCTTTCCTTCTAGGAAAGAGTCCGTGTGTTTTACAACACTCCCCTTGGGCGATTACCACGATATGCATATGCCTCATCAAAAACTCCATCCGAAAACCCGATTGGGAAAAGCGGTTCTTGGAGAAAAGAGTACATCGCATTCGTTAACTGCTTTGCACATGTTGTCTCATTAAAAACCTTGTGTGAGAAACCTTCTAATAAAAACTCACATAGGGAAAAAAAGAGTACAACATTTAACCTTCTTGGTCATATATTATTCAGGGATACTCTATTCTTCGTGAATAGAAATTGATCTTCATAATCTATGCATAAACTTTAATGTTTTAGCAAATATGATTTTCTTAATTCTAATGGTTTCAATTACCTTCGAGGTAAATTCAATAAAATTACTCCCCTCACAAAGCCATCATTTGAATTTAATTCAAAAGTATGGCTTATAATTCTTCCATGAATTATATGGGTATAACAAAGAGCAATATGCTTCATGCAAAAAGAACCACTTGTTGTGCAAAAACAATAAAGTATCTCTTGTTTGGGAAATAACTTCAAGATACTCTATTCTTCGTGAATAGAAATTGATCTTCATAATCTATACATAAACTTTAATGTTTTAGCAAATATGATTTTTATAATTCTAATGGTTTCAATTACCTTCGAGGTAAATTCAATAAAATTGCTCCCCTCACAAAGCTATCATTTGAATTTGACTCAAAAAGTATGACTTATAATTCTTCCATGAATTATATGGGTATAACAAAGAGCAATATGCTTCATGCAAAAGGACCACTTGTTGTGCTAAAACAAAATATTATCCTTCAGAGTAATAAATCCTTTCGAGGAGGATTACGGGAAAATAAATTAATATTCAAAATCTTCTAGATAGTGTATCAAACTTATACTAGAGTTTGATACTCATATTAATCCTTAGTGAATTTTTCAAATTGTATGTCTACTAATCTTCGAGATTTGATTGTACTAAAATACAGCCTTGTATTTGGTATTTAGGGATAATTCAATTGCCAAAACCATCATTATTCTTATACCTTCTATGGTATATAGAGGATATCATTACTACATTGCTAGCTTTTCATACACTTTCTAAGTGTTTCGTTGACACCTTCATGGTGTTTAAGATTCCTCATTTTCTCTCTCGGGTCTATATTCACTTCGAGGATGCATGGTGTTCATTCAAGAATTGACTGGTAAATCCTTCATGGATTAATTCCTTCAAGAATATACTTTCATTCTTAGTGAATTATTAATTCTCTTCTATGAGATATATTCTCTACTACATGAGAGATGAGTGATATACATAATAACATTGAGTTATTCACTATAAAATCATTCAATGATTGTAATCCTTCTAGGACAAGCTCTTCTTGAGACTTGAATATTCATTCAGGAATATATGTACCTTAGACTTCAATACTTAGTATGAGATTTCTACAAATTACGATTTATATTTTTTAAAGAACTATATGGATTTTCATAATCCACTTATTAACTGCATATTCAAGATTCATTTGTTTCATTTGCCGGAGATATAGCGCGAACATTCATTTCTTCTTAATAGGAGATTCAACCTCAATTGCATTTCTTCATTTGACCCGACATAATCTCTACAAGAGACTTTTGCCATGGACTTTGTTTCCAGATCCGGGGTTCTCGTAAGAGAAACATTCGCAATTAAAGAGGTAGTGTTGTCGACAACTATTTTCTCTTCTCCCAATACTCTCATAATGTGAGAATATTTTATCTCTATCATTTCCCAAACAAGAGATGATATATTGTTCTACATACCCAACACTAGTGAGGTACGCGCTTATTGTGTTGGGTCTCATCTTCGTGATGATCCTCTTCATGAGGTGCTTAACCTTCTTCGTGAGGCATTCTCTTCATGAGAATGGAGGAGTTTCATTTCTTTCTATTTAACAAGTATACACTAAACTAGAACCCACAGGCCCCCATAGATTTAGCTTGATAGTATACATAGTTTACTACTACTAAATACAACTTCTAGTTTATAACTTCAAGTTACTCCTCTCATTTCAAAAATATCCGCATGTGCTCTCTGCTTCAGGGCTTCACAAGAGCATTAGTCAAACTATTGTATGACTTGGTGCGTGGTACTATTTCCGCTTCAAGCTTCAAGGAATATTTTCTCTTAAGATCATTTTCCTTCTATGGAAATAATATTTGGCATTTATAATATAGGCTTTCTCCCCTAATGCCAATATTAGATCTTTAATAGCATACTTCAAAAAGATATCCCCTATCATGGGCTTAAAATAATTCAAATTCATATATCTTCAACTACAAGTGGAGGTCCATTTGTGTATGCTATGAAATTTTATGGGAAATATTCACGCATATATTTCAACATGGGGGTTATTATTCATTATGCAAAGTGAGCTAGAATAAATTGCATTTAAGAATGTTAGACATTCCTATAAATTTAGGGATGATCTCCCCGATATGCACAAAACATAGTTTAGAAAAACTATTTCATTCTCTAGCTTCTTTATTATTTAGCCTAAGAAAACGATCCAAGTACTCATACAAAAAAATGAACCATATACTTCAAATGTATAAATACGCAACATACAAATTTACATGGAATTTTCTTCTAGAATTTTCTAATTGCCATTAATGCAAAAAATCCCCGATGCCTTTTTTCTTCGTAAATCCCAAATCATCATAATTGTGTTATCCACCAACTTAGTTTCACAACTATTCATCCCATCAAATGGGTTGTTAGTCTCCATTGAGCAAATTTCATAAACTCACTCCCCTCGATCTTAGGTCGCCGGCCCAAGATCAATCTATTGCTTATGCATACGATGCATTGAAAGCAAATCATTCCTTAATTCAATGAGAACCATATTGACATAGCATGCTAGCTAGCCAATTTAATTATGAGGGAAGGACTATAGCTACTATGCTAATATTCATGCAAGGGTGGAGATAGTTGTAGCTCAATGAGATATACATGCGGTGTAATGTGAAACGTTAGAATTCAGTCTAACATAATAGATAACAATAAAATGCAAAGCTACAAGATTATTTGCAATTAGTGCAGTAGAGAAAGTTAACTCGGCCTAGGAAGGGATTTGGCGAGAACTTCAAGTCCTGATACATGCACTTAAATATTGATTTAGGGCGACTATGCCTATTAAATATATATTATCCACATCTTATGCCTTTATCCAAAATTGCTCCCCCCTTTTCATGCCATAATTACTTCAAGTAGTAATTGCTTCAAGCATTATCTATGAATATAAATTCTAATGCATCCATAGAATCCAAATCATACTTTTAGTATTCATTGATTATGACATGAAATTCACATATCCAATGTACTATTCGATTGTACACCATAGGACTCGGGGATAGAATATAATTTCTAGTTCTCGGGATAAAAATTAAATATTTAGGATTATATAATTTCTTGGCTAAATTTATTCTTCTAAGAACAGTTAATATGCCAGTATAGTCCAACTATTCATGTTTCTAAGACCGGTTAATATGCCAGTATAGTCTAACTATTCATGTGCTTTTAGAAAATTCAGTTTTCCATCTACCTACATGGTAGTGATGCATAAAGAACTATAACCTTCGTGGCTAATTAAGGCTTCTTTGCGGATAAAAATAATACAAAATTTATTTTGATAGGCAATAGGCAATTTGCTTATATGTGAAAACATATAAATCTAATTTATTCCATGAGAAGTTCACACATATTACTTCAAGTAATTGCAACTAAGAATATTAAACGTTTCATATTAGTCTTCAAGCTAATAAGTTAACCATTAACCACTTAATTCAACGGAATTAAAAATTTAATGCACCACCACCACTACTATCAATACTTCAGGATATGGAATTCAAAGATAACAAATATATAAGCACATGATTTAAGTTCTTCTTCAAGAGAAACTTTATATGTTCCAAATAATATACATTCTTGCATGTCGTAATTGACAAGGGGTAGCTTCATGCTTTTATATTCAATAGTTATGATATGTAGTCACACGCCTTCAAGAAGTGTAACATATGCAAGCCATATATTCAAAATTATTGCAATCGATAATATCCTGTTCATAAAGTTGTCTAAAAATTCTAACTCAATTTTCAATTTGAGTAATTTCTAATGGTAAATTCAAATACTTCATGTATTATATTGCTCTTTGATATTCTATACACAAGAGATATTTCTTCTAGAATATAGTTTGATAAAATTTTATTTACCATCTTGTCTTCTAGACATTTACAAAGCTTCAAGCTATTGTTTATAGAGGAGCGTTAAGTATACAAGCTTCAAAATTCGACTTTCAATGCAATATGATAGTCTATAATCATAATTTGGGATTTTACTCATGCAATGAGTCCCACAATGCATTTGTTACTTCTATCGGCCATATACTCATTTTAGAGAGTAATTTGGAAGTATATATACTGAGTTTACTACACTTCAATGGTAGCAAAATATCCTACATGGATTTAATAATGATCGTAACAAATACTTTTACTTTTCGAGTAATTTCAGGATATTGCTTCTTCTTTTTAAGGCATGCAAAATACCGTAACTTGGACTATGTGCATATAAGTTTACTACATGTAAACGACTAGCAAGGTGCAAAAAGACAGTGGATGGTTACTCAAAATATTCTTAAAAGCGTCCTAACATTTTTCAGGAATATGGTATATGCAAAATTTTCGAATGTATACCAAGCATTCATTCATCCCAAAAATCATATGCTAGGAAAAATAAATATGAGACTCTCAAATAATTAGTCTAAGGTCTCGAGGATTTAGAGAGCTCATGAACCTTTACCATGTTTCTAGTATAATCATTCAAGATTTATCCTTGCAATTATATGGTATATAAATCAGATGTGTGATATATAAATAAATGCATTTAAACGAGCATAAAAGTATCAACACATGGCATACACACGAGGCAATACATAAAAACTTAGGTCATGCAGCGACCTGGCACATACAATGGTCGACAATGGTCTCCCCGCAGGTGGGAGTATAGTATTGAGAGCTTGCAATGCGGTTTCACATTCAAAATCATAATTTCTCAACCAACCAATGTGGGTGATCAGACCTCTGCATGCGTATTAAAGGGGCGCGGGCGATGCCGCTTAATGTGGGCGGTGCACTTTGCATGGCCGTGTGGTATACAAGACCACAGGGACAACTGATGCTAAGCGTACTTAGATAGTCTTCTGGCTGAGGCGTATGGGCCGCAGCGCGACTACAGGCCAATACCGGAATAACACCTTTCATGTGTATCATGTGTATGTATCCTGCACGGACACGTTACTGCTGATTACCCATACCATGCTTGTACGAGATTAAAAATTCCATCTATATATGTCCGAGTACAGTGCTTTTACATATGATTGTCTACTACGTGTAGGCAGATCTGATTCGAAGTGATCGTGCATGATTCGGACACGATCTATATCTTGCCCAGAACGTCAACAACACATCGTTCATGGCTAAGCAACAATGTGCTGTGATGTCTTGGAGCATCGATTAAATTGGCGCATTGCATTAATTAGTACAGCAACACTACACGCCGTAGGTGATCTAGCTTGCTTCTGGCCATCATACTGTAAATAGACATATATAGTACTAGCTAGCTAATCGGCCATGCATGGTCGAACTAGCTCCCGCCCAAATTCATGTTACATGCATGTTTGCTATGGCTATATTATGGGAATAGTTGCTAACTTCATGTCGGCGGCTAATTCTCTGAGATTGTAGCATGCAAACCATCATACGAATTGTCAGCATGTGTGCGCAAACACAGTTTGCGTAAATGTGTGTATTATATACTATATTGGTATGTACAACAATCTACTCATGCAGAATTAATTCGATCAAATATTAGCCCGGCTTAATAGTCGGGATAAAGGCAATCTGCAGGGATGCGATTCTATCGTACCTTTGGTTCTCGAATTCAAGGAGAATTGAAGCCCGTCGCAGAGGGACAGTTCGGCTAGGCCGTGGGACCGCCGGCGTGACGATGAGTCGATGCAGTGCAGATTTGTAGCAGGCGAGGTTGCAGATCCGCTCCGCCAACAACGCCGGGGATGTCGACGCCGCCGGCGAGTTGCGGCGGGCGTCGGCACGAAGGCCGGTGCCGAAGATCGGGCGGCAGCTTCAACGGCGATGTCGACGAAGAGCTTTTCGTGCTGATAACGATTTATGAAACATGTTGCCGCCGGTTTGGACCTTCCCTCTCCGTCTCTCACGATCTCACGTAGTAGATGAAAGTAGAACAAGTAGACACAAGATGTAGGGAGACTATTCTTTATTCATCTGAATATTCGTTGCTTACAATGGAGGATCTCCCACGTATATATAGTCCGAATAAGTCCTAGAGTTTGGAAATCGCCCACACAACAAACGGACTAGGATTAGGATTCCTCCTTCTCCTCTTTCTATATTCCAGCCAAGGCCGGAGAGTTTCGGTAAGAGCCCACATACAAACGGACTAGGATTAGGTTTCATCCTTCTCCTTTCCTTCTAGGAAAGAGTCCATGTGTTTTACAACAAGGGCAACAGCCAAGGAAGGAAATTGCCACTTTCCAAGGCTTTCCGGTTCCAGGGTTTTGATACGGAACGTGGCTTCAGCTCGAGTTCGAGTCCGAGTTGAACTCAATTGAAGAACGGGGCGACACCGCTGACTTCGGGTGCTGGGTTTTTTTTTTGATCCTCACACTCGGCTCTATGGCCTTGTATTGAATGAATGAAGCTCAGCTAAATCGCGAGGACATAGACACGATACAAACTCTGGGAGGGGGTCAGACCAGAACTGATATTGACCCGGTCCCAACTCCAACCAGCAAGAGCAAGTTCATGCGCACAACTATTACAAGTTCGTGGAATATGAAACACAGACAAGGAATGGAAATACTCATTTATCAACTCCCTAATATCCAGGATAAGATTGCCACCGATGCTATAGTCTGGTGCTGTCGTACTCAGCGCCTCTTGCAGCAGTGCCGAGTCAGTTTCAAGCACAGCTCTGGAAATACCGAAGTGCACAGCAGCTTCAAGCACCTGCTTGCAGGCCATGATCTCCGAAAGAAATGCATCCTGGATTGGGCCCAGATTACCTGCACCTGCCAAAATGGATTTGCCTTCGTGGTCTCTAATGATGAAGCCCCATGTCCCAAACTTTGATTCCGATCTGAAACCACCATCAATTTTTATCTTTAGTGTTTCATTTGGAGGAGTCCAGAACTGCATCTTCTCTTCTTGTGGTAGGACTAGTGTCTCGTGGGTTTCATGGAGGATGTCTCTGGTAGTGTTCAGTACATGCTGAATCGTGGACATTTCCGAAGGCATAAGCTCTCCTGCGTTCACCTTATTTCTCACCTCCCACCACCTCCAAAAAGCACACAGATACACACACACATGTCCTTCTTCAGTTTCAGTATCTCGGTCACGAAAGTTTGCTCCTGTCATTTGTTCAACCAGGTGCAATCTGTGCTGCTCAAGGCCTATCCCACGCCAGATGCGACGTACTTCTTTGCATTTGAGGAAACAATGAGCTCCATCCTCATCCATTCTGCAGCACACCGGGGCAAGCCGTATCTAGAAGAATTCCTTTTCTTTTTATCTTGCTTCTCATTGGCAGGCTATTGTGTGCTATCCTCCAGACAAAGTGTTTCAGTTTCGTGGTCCAGGCAACCGCCAAATTTTCTTCCACACTTGGTTTTTTCATTGTTGTGACCTCTCGATGAGTCTCCTTCTGCTTAACTCGGTTGCCTTCATCTTCATCCTCCAAAACATGGTATGCCGATTTGACAGAAAAACATTCCCTTCTTTTCATAGTGCCAAGCTATAAAATCATCGCGGTCCATGTGTACTGGGATGGCGAGAATGTTAGTTACATCTTCCGCCCAAAAATTTCTTTCACCAAATCAATGTCCCAAGTACCTGTCCCCGGATCAATAAGATCCGAGACTTTAGATGCCACCGTATGCCGCCGGGGAGTAACAGGTCGCCTTGTGACACCAGCCGGCACCCACGGGTCTTCCCATATACGTATTTGAGTTCCATCGCCAACCCTCCAGATTATGCCCTTCTCCGGCGCTCTCAATCCACGCAGCAAACTGCGCCAAGTATATGAAATACCCGGCGACTCCTTGGCATCCCAGAGATTACCATTCGGCCAGTATCTCGCACGTAGCGCTTGAGCGCAAAGAGAATTTGGGGTACTGAATGAATCCCCAACTTTGTCGAGCTAGCATTGCTAAATTGAACAAATGCAAATCTCGTACCCCAAACCTCCCTTCTCTTTTTTTTCGCATGACATTGTTTGCCGGGAAATCCAATGAATTTTCTTCTCATTATCTTGCTGTGCCCACCAAAATCTACATATCATTGAACTGATTTCATCACCGCAGAGCTTTTGTCGATCGAAGCAAGACATAGCATAACTTGGTATTGCCTGTGCAATAGCTTTGATCAGGCGTCTCTTTGCCAGCCTTTGACAGCAGTTTCTCCTTCCATCCCTAGATCCTCTTCCATACTCTTTCTTTCAAATATTCAAACATTTTCTTTTCGTGACCTCCCCATGTACACCGGCAGCCCCAAGTATTTGTTATTACTTGCCTCTTGCGAAAGGTTCATGGCTGACATGAAACTTGCTTTACTTTCAGCTCCACAATTCTTACTAAATAGAATTGAGGACTTCTCCATGTTGATCATTTGCCCCAGAGCACTCCTACAAATTGCGAGAACATGTTGCGTATAATTTGCATTCCCGTCATTAACTTTTAGGGTAGCAAAGAATCATCTCGCAAACAATAAGTGAGTGATGCTCGGTGCATTCGCACATATAGTGACACCCTCTAACTGACCGTTGTGCTCGGCATCATTTAATAGACCGTAGAAACCCTCGGCCTGGTCGGGAAGAGATATGGAGAAAGTGGATCTCCCCGCTGCGAAGCCCCCTCGTGGGTATAATTTCTTCGAGACAAAACCCCATTCACTTTTATTTTATAAGACACGGTGCATACACATTGCATGATCATCTCAACCCATGCATTCGAAAACCCATCCGTTCCATCATACGCCGTAAGAAAGCCCATTCCACCCTGTCATAAGCTTTACTCATGTCGAGCTTGAGAGCGGCATAGCTATCCTTTCCACTTATTTTATTCTCGAGGAAATGCGTCAACTCATATGCCACAAGAACATTGTCGGTTATCAATCTACGGAATAAAGGCGCTTTGGTTCTCGAGAGATGATTTTACGGAAGAATCGGCTTGAGTCTAGCAGCCAAGACCTTGGAAGCAACTTTGTAAACGACGTTGCATAGGCTGATAGGCCTGAGATCTTTCAATCTTTCTCGCTTAGACACTTTGGGGATGAGCACAACAATTGTTTTATTCAATCGGGAGGAAGCAAGCCACCATTCAGAAAAATTCAGTACCTCTCTAGTGACATCTTCTCCAACAGTGGACCAATATTTCTTGTAAAATAGCGACGTCATGCCATCAGCACCAGGGAGCCTTAAGGTCGCCAATGCTGTCCAGCCCAATTTTGACCTCATCGGTTGTGAAGGGCCGCAGCAGGTTCGCATTCATCGCGGTTGCCACCTTAGATGGAATTTTATCAAGCAATTCCTCCATTCGCTCTCCCAGTAGTGGCATCAAATAAACTTTTATAAAAGTTAGAAATCACATCCCTAATCTCTCCCTCATTCTCCACTACAGTCCCCATCTTCCTTCACTATTCTATTAATACGACTTCTACGCTTCCTCTCCGAAGCATAATTGTGGAAGAATTTTGTATTACGGTCACCCTTGTCCAACCAAAGGACCTTCGCTCTTTGCCTCCAATACAAATTTTTTTCTTCTCCTCTAATTTTTTCAGCTTGAATTTTAACAGCTCCTCCCTTCTAACGATTCATCACTAATCTCCCTCCTACGACACTCCTCTAAAGCTCTCCTAGCTCTTTTTAATACTTTTCTCAAGACCTCCGAGAACATTCCTTCCCCAATCACCTAGATCACGCTACCACATTTTGTAGGGCGCCACCAACATCCTCCCCTAGCCTCAATTGCCGCCTTCCGGGCATTCTCCACAATTACTCCACATTCCTCCTCATCCACCCAACTGTTTTCAAATCGGAAAGCCCTCGGTCCTCTAGTCTCCTGCGCAACACGAATGGGATTAGTGTTCACAATGACAGGCGGTGATCGAGTGCCTCGGTTCCCCGTTTATTATATGATACAAAGGAAACCGTGCAGTCCAATCTTTATTACCAACAAATACCCAAACGCCACGGACATAATGAGCTCCACCGTGATTATTATTCCGCCAAGTGAACGGGTCCCCTTCGTACCCCCAGGTCCGCCAAGTCACAATCCTCCAATGCTTCCCGAAAATGATCCATGCAGCCTTGGCTACGCAAATGCCCACCCTCCTTTTCGCAACTCAAGAGAATTTCATTGAAATCTCGAGGAAACACGACCCGGGCCGATGGCGTGAAGCGCAACACTCTCAATGCTTTCCACGACAAAAGTTTCTCCTCCGGCTCTCCATAAAAGCCGGTCAGCCTCCAAACAAAGCCGTCCTCCTCCCGTTACCTCGCATCAATGTACAAGCGAGATGCTGCACATGTAGGTTGATCCCTCTCCGCCAAAAAGATCGCAAGGCCTCCTCCGTGAGTCGCCGAACAATCTTTAACCACCATGTTCGCAAGCCCCAATTTCCACCTCAAACCTTTAATTCTATTCTCGTCCATTTTAGTTTCGACAAGAACGTAACATCGGGATCCTCCTCATACGAACGTCCGAGAAGGCCACGAATCTGCCGCGCCGTTCCCAAACCCACGACAGTTCCAAGCGATGATCTTCATTGGGTATCGCGGGGCTGATCCGGCAGCCCCGCCCATGCAGCTTTGTTTTGCCTTCTTGCCAACTGAAGTCAACTTCCATATCATCACCATCATTCTTCCTCTTCTTCTCACCGGGGCCAGCACTAGGATCTTCACCGGCCTTCTCCTTTCCCACCCGCACCACCTTCTTGTAAGTCCCTCCCTTCTTTTTCTTCTCTGCCTCCCCTCCAGTTAGTTTTCCCCCGCTGCCGTGCATGGGCTGCATGGTAGTATTCATGTGGGGATCACCTACCACTACCGAGCCACCTTGAGCCTCCTTCTCTCCCTTCTGCTGGATATCAGCAAAGAGGACCAGCCCAGCCCCATGCTGCCCCGACGCCTGCTTACTTTCTTCTTGTAATTTCTTTAAAGGGCTCATTAATACTTGCTCATCGAGGGCTTCGACCCTCAATCAAAACTTTCGATGCGGCGGCATTCTCGGGCTTCCTCCAAGTCGGGCCATCCGACCGGGATCTCTCTTCATTGGATCGATTAGAATGCCAAGAGCCAGAACCTCCACTCTTCTCCATCTGCCGACCACCCACCTCCTGCTGCTTGAAACCCAAAGGCTTACGAGGTGGAATATACCTCGATTCACGGCCGTATGGAGCGGTTCATTCTTCCCCAACTTCCTAGAACAGGCTCGATCAACATGACCAATGATGCCACATGTGTAATAGCAAATCCGCGCGGGCGCTCATACGAGATCGGGCACCACCGCTGCCACTATCCCTCCAAGATCCACCATCACACCCCTGCCTTGAGAGGTTTATTCACGTCCATGCAAATTTTAATCCGTGAAAGCGACCCACCGCCCGATCCGTCACCGTCAACGTCCGCCTCCATGAGCGAACCCACATCGTCGCCAATTGCTGCGCCGCCATCCGATTCATCATACCGAGCGGAGGCGTTCCACCCGCATCCGTGATCGGGATGGAATCAAAATCGTGTTCCTCCGCAGATTTGCTTTCATCAAACTCCGAAACGATCAAGCATCCTTTGAAATTGTCCATGGCCCGTCATCCAACGCCTTTACGAGCCCGGCTTTGATTGAAGGTGATTACATACACATTGTCCTCAAGATCCTTGCAGCTAACTCCTTTGGGTGGGCACCAAATCCATCCAACCGATTGCTCAATTGCACTCGATTGGACCTTCCTTTCTGTCGGCGGCCGCGACCGCCTTGATGGGGCGATCCGATCCCGTAACTTGACTCGGGGCACAATCTTAACACTTCTCTTCTCCTCGCCCGAGCTGCAGGCTTCTCGGGAGACCCGCCACGCCTTCCATCAGATTTTCCTCCGAAGAAGTTTGGGGCGACTCAGGACTTTTTGGTGGACAGGGGGTGAGGGCGACAGGAACTAGGGTTTTTGGGTTTTGGGAGACCCGGGGTGATGACAAAGTGGACACCGGGTGCAAACGATCGATCAAGGAGATCAAGGAACTTTGGGACAGGGAACCTAGACTTGATCCGGGCGAAGGAAGGAAGAAAGAGAGGGGCTGAGATCCGAATCGCCAAGGAAGCCGCCGAGTCGTCTAAACCATAGGCGCCGAGAAAAACGAGTTCGAGTCGTGCTCTACAAAACTCCTCTTGTGCTTTGTGATTGAAACTTGGGGATTGTCTATTCAAGGGACACCTCTCTAAACCAAGATGAGATATCTGATCTATTTCGGTGCTGGGTTGTCAGCGTGGTCAGCAAGGTGATTTTTTTTTTTTTTTTTTTGAGTGAAGGTCAGCAAGGTGATGAGGCGGTTGCTTGCTGAAGCGGGCCAGGACCACAACAATGCAGGCTAATGGATGCCAGGCCCGAGAGCAAAAAAGGATGGCCACGGCCAAAATACCAGCAAGCGAATGAGTAGCAAGAAAAATATGTTTTCTTTTATTTAAACATCTTTTATTTAAACAACTTTCAAATGACTTTTGTGAAACAATCTGAAATCCTTTTAGTTTCAGACAAACCAAACATCACAGAAATATTTATGCAGCAACATGAATGCACAAGAACGTTGCTAACTCCTATAATAAATTTTAATTTAACAAAAATATTAGCTTCCTTAAATTTTTATTTTATGAGCACAAAAATACATAAAAAAATCAAGTTAAACCTATTTTCAAAAATCCAAAATTTCGGTGTTACAGAAAAAAGAGTACAACATTTAAACCTTCTGAGTTATACAGAATTCTATATTTACTATTCTTCATGAATAGTGATGAATCTTCAAGATTTATGCATGAACTGCACGATTTTTCGTGCACTAATGATCTTCATGATCTTAAATAATTAAGTGGTACACCTTCATGGTAAATTTAAAATATATCAAGTTGATCCTTCTAGGTAATAACATGATGAAAAATGTGCTCCCCCTCATGATGACATCTTTTGAACTTCAATGTTCAAAAAAATATCTTAGTTACATTCTACATGGATGTGTATGAGTACAATATTAGTCCTTCAAAGACTTAAATATGATAAGGAGCAATGCTTCAAGCATTATTAACCACTTATTAATTGTGTAATACAAAATAAAATTTTATCCTTTCAGAGGAATATGGGGCTAATAAATTTAAATTTGCATATCTTCTAGATTTTTTTGATTTCAAACTTCAATATTTCAGTTTGAAATAATAGCAACTCTATCTATGTGGATTCTAGTTTATAACCAATGATCTATTCGGTAGATCTTCATAGATTGACTTATTCCACTATAGATAATCAGTCTACAGTTTGGCATTTGAGGGGATAATTCAATTTGCCAATCACCAATATACCTTCTGTGGTATGTGAGAATACATGCTATCAATACAATATAGCTACATATGCACTTGCATCTCGCGTAAATGGTACATTCTGAACCATATGATTTCTCACTATATTCAATTTTCTCATGTATCGGAGAAGTGATTCACACGATCCTTTTAATTTAAGTTCTTCTATGAACTATTTATTTGAAAAGTGTTATTCATAATAAATCATTCTATGATTTTATTTCCTTCTAGGATTTAGCTCTTCTAGAGATTTTAATATTCATTCAAAAAATATTATCTACCTTAGACATTTAATACTTGGTATGAGATTCAATTTCTATTTACTAATATTTTAATTTCTTCGAGGAATAATAAGTCCTTCAAGGATCACTTCTAATAGATTTTCAGAATCCACTAATTAACTGCATATTCATTTTTGCTTTCTTTGCATTTGCGGATAAGTAACAGAATATTCATTCATATATAATGGGAGTTTGTTAGTCATTTAAAAGACCTATAAACCACTGCATTTCACCATATCATTATTTCATAATGATTAATCTAATTGAACATGCGGGTTCAAATTTTTTTTTCTTCATGGTTTAACCTCAATTTCATTCATTCATTGACCCAATATGAGTGTTTCATGCAACTCTGCCATGGACTTTGATAATGGATCCATATTCTCATTAGAGATTTGTTCAGAATATTAGAGGTAATGTTATCGACATTCATTCTTTTTCTCCCATATCTTCAGGATAAGACTATAATATAGTCAAATAGTATCTGCCATCCCAATATAAAATAGTGCGCGCACTTTGTAGTGTTAGGCATTCATCCTCATGATGAACATTTCTTAATTTGTGAGGTATGTGACCATGACGGTCTTCTTTCCGGAGTTCAATGAAGATTTCATTAAATTTTTGTATGACGAGTTCATTTGATCCAAAACAAACAGGCGTCCCCATAGATTTTTGAATTAATGATCAAGTCATTTGCCATGGTGAGTATACTATTAAATACCTAGGATATACCACACATAGCATTATGTTTACTACAAGTAAACTTAACTTCAAGTTAGTAACTTCAGGTTATTTCTCTAATTTTTGACTTCCCATGTGTGAGTATTCATTATGTGCAAATTCTCACTAGGATAAAATCCTTCAAGAAGTTTCACTTCAAGTGTATTTCCACATCAGGTAGTGCCCTTCATTGGCTTCCTCACATTTAAAATTTCTGGCATTATTCTCCGCTTCATGGAGTATGATTTAGTGCGTGTTTATATTCCCACTTCAAGCTTCCAAGAATATTTTATGAAGACAATTTTTCCATTCAATACAAGGCATTCTTATAGGCTTTCTCCCCTAATGCCAGTATTACATCTTCATAAAAAAATAGCATAGTTTCAATTATATCCCCATGAGCTTTCCATAGTGGAAAATCAGATCCATATTTCTCCAACTTCAAGTTGCTGCTCATTTATATATGCTAAAATGGTGAAATTAAATATTTTCACGCACTTAAATTTAAAATTTAGGGGTTATTTGTTATACAGTGAGCTAGACTTTATTTATATATTATGTAATTTGGTATATTCTGCATACCAACAAATTTGCAATTCTAAAAAGTCTACCAGACTATTTTAATGTCTAGCTTCTTATTTATTAAGCCTAAATAATTTGATCTCAACTCATACCATATAATGTAAAATAATTTCGATAAATAAACTTCAAGTTTATAGTTTTGCAACATAAATCTACATGAAATTTCTTTTAATTGCTTATGCCTTAAAATTTTGAACCCATAAATACGAAATAGTTTTCCACATAATGGACTAACTGGTCCATATTCTTTTTGTCTGCTAACCCATTCTAATTGGGTCAATCAATTTCTAATTGATTTGATATAATCACTATTGAGCCGATTTCAAATCGGTTTGCTCCCTCTGATCTCAACCTGCTTGATAAGAGATAAATTGATGACTTCTAGTCATATTATGCATCTTCATGTATGCACAAATTGGGTCAGCATGCAAGCTGATTGATAGTGTTGTGATGGGTTGCTGACCATCTCTACATCAAGGGCTACTACTCAATAGGAGAAGCTTGAGTATGTACAGCATGCGGGCGAATACATTAAAAACAATAGTATTGTGGCTTCTAGCCAACGAGATGCGGAATTTTAATATAATACCCGTGCAAAAGCTACTAATTAATGGAGTAACATGCAGGTTCTCGTATTAGTGTGAAAAAAATACTATTAACTAGTCATTCTTAGTGACATAGTGGTATATATGGATTATAGAGGCTATGCGCAGAGCTACGGGCTGACTTGCGCGTTGGTTTGTCCATCAATCTAACAGGATGCAGCTCTAAACCAACAATGCTACAAGATTAGGGATATGGCTATTAGATTTTTCAATTTTATCCATATTCTTCATATGTCTCTATGCCTCCAATTTCTCCCCCTTTTCATATTGTAATTGCACTTCAGGTGATGTTATGCTTCAAGCATGATCTATGAACTATTTCAATATTCCATAGAATTAAATTATACTGCTAGTATACAAAATATGGTATAAGATCCATATAGTTGTACCATTTAGTGTACAATAATGTGACTTGGGTAGAAGAAACTTCAAGTTAGAGGGCTTATGTATTCAGTACGTAATTGAGTAATAAACAATTTCATGCTCAACTGAATCTTCTAGGTTCAATTAAAAAGCATGAATATTACTCGTTTATGTGCTTTATGGAAATTCAATTTCCATCTACCTGCATGGTAACAATGCACAATAAATGCAATCTACATGGTTACTTGAGACTGGGTGGATAAATCATTTCAGATGATTATCAAATAGACAATTTGAAGCAATTATTTACAATATTCAGCATGTAATGCTTTATTTATTTCATGGGATTAAAGTTATTACTACAGATAAAAATTATTACAAGCAAATGAGAATAAGATAAGGTGAGAAAAACCTATATAGAGGTAAGAAACACCAATATGTTCAGTTTGCCCTTCTATTCTAGAAAAGATTCTTAAACAAATGCTAAGCTGCCAGCTTTTTAAAGCAAAATGTAAGTGCTTGCTCTTCATGAGCATAACATAATTCTACAAAATTTCACAATAATGCAACTAATGTAGGAATTTTAATTTATAGGTTATGGGTGAGTATAAAACTTCATTGTTTCAATTCATCTCCCCCTGAGATCAACATTATACGGAATATATTTTATTTTCTTCCACTTTATAGTTATACAATTTTTGATTGCATAAATATTTTCTATATTGAGTTTGTGCCCATTCTTCTTGAATTACAAAAATGCACATATGGCAAAATATATGTTTCTTCAAGAAAACACATTACATTTGCATAACTTCAAGTTATATATATGAACTCAAATAGTAGACATACTTCTTATGAATTTACTGCTATTGTAAAATCATGATGTCATATTGGGAGGTAAATTTCGATGAGCTAAAATAACTTTCAGATTTATATAGCATTTCTTCTAGAAATTACATGCGGTGTTAGGCTTAAACCAGAAATAATGGACTTCATGTCGCATTCTACATTATTCATGCAATAGTTACAAACACACTTCATGTCTTTAAATGCAAGAAAATAACTGCAAAATTAGTTAAGGTTGGTTAATCTATTCAATAGATAATTTTTATAATTTCCTAGATAGAAAAAAATAAATATGACACTCTCAGGGGTAACATGTCTAAGGTTCTTCAGGATTGAGAGAGGTCATAACCCTAAAATCATTTTCTATGATTAAAGGTAAATTTCTAGCCACTTCGATAATTAATGGTTCAAAATTTTCAGAATTATATCCACTAAACATTATAGAAAAAAAATATGAGTCTCAAAGGGGTTTCAAAATTTAGAGAGCTCATACACCTAAAACCATGTTTCTATGATTAAAGGCTTTATTTTACTGAATTTATGCACAAATATAACAAATATATTATGTCATAAAAAAGTAAACAAATAATATAAATATATATTTACAGAAGGTACAGACAGGTAAATAATACAAAATTTCTTAATCCTCTGCAAACAACCAACTCCCCGAGATGTTTTCTGCTAGAAAATATTCAAAATACCAAGATAAGGTGATTTTCGACTGCATACGGGCAGAGACGACTAAATCAGGTGAAGAACGACATCTGGTCGAACTTCTCCACGTGTGGAATTCAGTTCGTCTATCACTTTGATAGCGGGCTTCTTCATAAAGGACACACACGTGGTATGGTTGGTTATAGAGGGTGTGGTGCATGCATTAAAAACTTCATCCGCAACAAAAACCAATTAATCCGAGGTATTTTCTGCAAGAAAATATGATAACCTAATTTCTTCAAAAGTCTAAGGTTTAAACTGCAAGTTTTATTTGCTCGCGGCAACACGGCTATGGGTGGCGGGTGGGGCTCGGCGCTGCAGGCTGCGGCGGGCTGGACGCTGCAGGCGAGTTCGGCGTGGCGCCAATGGGTGCCAGCGTGGCTCGGTTTCAAGTGGATCCAATGTCGATCTGGCTACAGGCAGGAACGGGATTTGTCTTCAGGCTGCGCACGACAACAGGCCGTGAGATGCAGATGGGACTTGATTTTTGCTGTGAGCTGGACGCAGATTCGAACTCGGTAATTTAGATGCAGATGTGGATGCGGCTTCTGGCAGCAGGATTTCGTCTACGGGCAGAATTCGAGACTTCAATGGGAAACTCGGCTCCAGGCCATCATGGAGATTGGAAGGGGTAAAGGCATGCGGGCCTTTGCAATTCGACTGCAAGTAGTAATGCAAGGGGGCAATGGAGTGCAGGTTGATCATAACGATGGCCAACGGGATATGCCGAGGCTGCATGCCGGCTGTTGTTCTGCTGTGAAACAGACAGGCTTGGCGTTTTTTAAAAAAAAAACCCTCCCTGATCGGTGCTCAAATTATGCGTTAACCATTCAGGGTTACGCGAGCTAGTGGTTGTTACTGCAGGACCCTAATTTGCCTTAGCGCGATACAGCCGCGTGGACATTGGAGTGACTTGGTTTTCACATGCAGAATTTGATCTTAATCTGTAGTATGTCGATCCATGTAATTCGTGCATAGATACATGCTTCTGTTCATATGCATGTTTACTTACAGATTAGATGCTAATCAATATTATTGCCCCTTTTTTTTCAATCAACGGGAATACATTGCCTCGAGGTCACGTTCGGGTGGGGTGCCGAAGACAGGTTATAGGCCTTCGTGGCCAATCAAATAGTAGATTTAAAACAAATTCGGCTCGACGACCGGAGCACAAATCCAATCTACTATCCAACAATTTATACCTTGTGTTTGTATGATGCCAATTGATCTACTCCACTTGCCGCGTAGGGCAATTACCAGTAGATACATACCGCGTAGGGCATTAGGCATGGTCGTAGACATGCCTGCTTGATGACGAGTCGGTGCAGATCCGTTCGCTAACGACGTTGATGTAGTCGACATCGTCGAAGTAGTCCGTGGCGAGGACGGCGAGATCACCAGCGTCAAGCTTGATGGGGACTCCTCCGGCGTAGTCGACGAAGAGCAGTCGTGCTGATAACGTGTTGTGAAACACGTCGTCAACGGTCAGATCTTCTCCCTCTCATGCCTCTCACGACAAGCACACAAGAACAAGAAGAAAGTAGACAAGAGACAATATAGGTGGAGCTTCTATTTATTCCTCAAATCGATGTATTACAATGGGGTGTTCCTTCGATATATATACTCCGAACTAAGCCTAGAGTTTTGGTAAGAGCCCACAAGCAACTGGACAAGGAGTAGAACTTCTAGTCTTCCTTTTCATCTTGGAGAGTCTTCCTTTCCTTCTTGGAGAGTCCGGTTGTTTTACAATAAAATGCAACCAACTGACGACATATCAAATGGGACTTCTCTCTAGAAAAGAACTGCAGTACCATCAAACAGATGACAAATTGGTCTTCTAGAACTTTCATGCTATAAATCCTTTCCAATTTTATATTAAAGCCTATTACGCACGTGCGACACACACGTGTTGAAAATATTTGATTGATCTTGATTTGATCGAGTCATGTAGGAAGAAGGTCAAGTCGTTTGTTCATTTGGAAGCCTCACCTGCATATATAGTTGCACTTTCACTTGACACCTTTTTAAATGGATTTTATTGTCGCTATCTTATCCAACTTTTTATATGGCTCGTGTTGATAGCATGGCTCCTGGAACTGGCTTCGGCTCCTCTTAATCTAATTGAAAAAACGCTCCTCTCAGAAAATGTTTGATAGGCTCCTCCAAAAGAGCCAGAACCGGAGCTAGAGAGGAGCCATTTCAATAATGGGCTTATGAAAGCAGGATATTTAAGTGAAGGGGAAATATTGTGCTTGAATTTTTTGAGGCATGATCTAATTCTTATCTACCCGATTAACGTTGCAATATTATTTTTGTTTTCATTCTAATTGACTTCCCTAAATACGATGCTGCTACCTTGTCGGGAATGTATACGAAACAGGACACCTAAGTACCTAACCGAACATGTGCTTGCATATATATATTTGAATTTCCTATAAACTAACTCTAGATACCAGCCGGGCAAGAAGTGATGCACTCGGTTGGGGTGTACACGGTGTTTCTTCAATGGTGTACGCATGATGTACTTGATGTTTGCGGTATGATCCTTTTGTCCATGCGTAATGCAGCCGGACTCTTCCTCTTTCCGTATCCCGTAGGTATGTTGGTTTATGAGAAAAACATGTCTAATCTATTGATGCTGAACGTGTTTCATTATGTGGGGCATGGGTGGGTATGAATTGTCTAGGTGAAAAAAAAATAAAGCGCCAGGGACCGAATTGTATAGCAAAAACGCAAACAAATCTTACATCTTACGGGATGGCCCACTTGTTAGAAAATAAGGTGGCATAATATCCCTTAGATCGAGATCTTAAGTTGCGAACAGGCTTGGTGACCGGTTGGTCACAGGACCCAAGTAACACCGACCTCGAGGAGGTCCCAGGTTCAAATCCCCTACGTAAGCGTTTTACGGGGGATTTCCTGGTTTCTTGTGGCTTCTACACGTCTTTGGAATCGGTGTCCGAGGCTATCTCTTCAAGGCGGGTGCGTGTGAGTGTAGGTTGTAGGTGCACGCTTACGCTAGAGTTGGTGTGTGTGTGTGGTGTGCGTGGGTGTCGAGTGTGTTGTGTAAGTTCAGATGCTTCAACTTGTACTTGGCAAAAAAAAAAAAAAAAAAAAAAAAAAAAAAAAAGAGAGAGAGAGATCTTAAGTTACATCCAAGGGTCAAGACATATGATGGGTATAATATTTTAGGTGACGAGCTATTTCTAATTTCTTCGCTCTTTTATAGTATAGTGCGACACGCACGTGCCTTTTAAAAACAGTATTTTAAATTAAAATAAAAAATAATTTCTTTAAAAAGTGAATTTTGAATAGCACAGCCGCCGGCATCTACGTGCGACACACACGAGTTTGATAAACATACTTTTTATAGAGTTGAACATTTTTAAATTATTCAGAAGATAGTTCCTATATATCATATAGATGACCGATTCGTACGATTCTTCAGTTATAAGACAATTTGCTAAGCCAAATCAATGAAGAATTAGAAAGTAATTCAAATGATATAGAGTATGGAATACTAAAACCAAATCGATGAATACCCATGAATGCTAAGAAATTCATAACCAGCCACAAGAATCTCCCTTTGATATTGGATAGCATCCTACATGAAGGATTTAAAAAAAAATACCATGATTTTATAGAAGGAAATTGTCATATTGATATGATAGAATTAAAAAATTTTAGTAATTAATGAATTACTTCAAATCCTATATCAATTATATTATTGAATTTTATCATCTGTCATAGATGAGTTTGATCTACTATTAAATCTGAGTGAGGGTAGTATAGTGTGTGTTTTTTAAACAAAGTAGACTGTGTTATTGATGTTCCCAAATTAGTGAACCCACACATAGCATAGAAAACTCAACGAAATAAACCAAAGAAATTAAGGATTCTTAAAATGTCCAAATCTACAATCCTCATATCCATTGGTTAATGTTAGATAAGAAGAAAAAAGAGACGGCAAAGGCATACCAGCATGTTCATGTTAATATTGCTATTACATGATCCTTTTGAGCAACACCAAGTGATCTGATGGTATTTTTAGCAAAAATGACCGAACATGACAAAAGGCATATGTTATATGTATCAGCATGATGAGACAAACTTAACAACTTGCTTAATAATCTATCTATTATTGAAAATCTCCAACCAAAAATGCTTAGGACAACTGGTATTTAGATTGTTATGACTCCATTAGCTATTCGATGCTTAACATTGAAATACTACTGAATAACACTCTTAATATGAGTATACATTTTAGAAAAGTCAAGATTATGTACCCGTAGTAATTTTGGAATATTCCCAAGGCTACCTCTTATTTTTCTCTCTCTTCTTTGACTACATTAATTAAAAAGAAAATATGGTTCGACTGAAACTTACATAAAAAGTATACATAAACATTTATTTAGTTAGAACGCCACATAATTTTCCCTTGCTTTCTCGATTCTATGGAACTTTAAATATCGAATAAGACTCAAAATAGTTGTCAAAGGTGTGTATTTTAACCTACAAATTTTCAGAATTGACGGATTGATTCGAAATCTGCACGATTGGTTTTATAATTTAGGGATACAATATTATTTTATCTATGGATTTTACAATTTCTCATATGAACAAGTACATAAACACTGAACTATCTAGCTTGCACTATATTCACCTCTTGAGGCACGGAGAGGCTTGGATGGCTGCTTCAGCACTGCTTGCCTGGCGGAGCAGATGTGAGAAGCTTCACAGGCGACCATGCAACGGCCGGATCTTAATTAGTATATGGCCTGTCTCCATATTGATTTTGCAGAAGTGACGCTTGAGACTTGGACGTGCATGGGCGTGATGATGGTGAGGTCGTTCGTGACGACGTACTTTGTCGTGTCCTGGACGAACCTCCCCTGGGCCACAAGCGCGAGAAGGCGTTTCAGGCATCCTTCGCGTGAAGGCGTTTCAGGCATCGTGGTATACAGTTGCAGCCTTGAAGGAGGCCTTGCGGAGGGAGCCGCAGCTGGCGGCCACGCAGGGCCTCGCCGACGCCGTCGCAGGCACGCAGAGGAACATGGATTAGGGTAATTCTTCGTTGAGAAAGAAAAGGAAACGGGGAGCGGAGGAACAAGTTGTATTGGTGTGCGGCTGAAGGAAACATTGGGTGTACAAGCGGGTACAACTTTTGGTGAACAAATATGCGGGAGCGGACAGGAAATTCAATAGCAAAATCACAAACAAATCTTACATCTTACGGGTGGCCCACTTGTTACAAAGTAAGGAGGCATAATAACCCTTAGATTAAGATCTTAAGTTAGATCTAACGGTTAAAACACAGGGTGGGTATTAATTCTCAGGTAACGTGTATTTTTCAATTTCTTCGCTCTTTTATAGTATAGATAGAATAGATAGATGTTTATGCATTGGGGGACGCTACCCACCAGGGTTCAAATCCTGGTGCTCGCACCTTTTTCTTGGGATTTTCCGGCGTTATGCATTAAGTGGTAAGCGACTTTCTCGTCGATGACGAGGCGCTACGGTGACTTCGAGAATCTCCAGATCTGCCGGCTGCCCAGTCCTTCGGAGGTGCTCATAGGGGTAGGTTTGCGTGCGTGTGTTCATAGGGGTGAGTGTGCGTGCGTCGTGTGAGCGTCTGCGTTGTACTAAGTCATTCTCAAAAAAAAAAAAAAATTGCATAAGCATGTATATATCCTATCTAGAAGGCATATAGCACAAAGAGGACCTGGGATGCTAGCAGCAAACGGCAACACCACTTGGTTGGTACTGAGGAAGGTCGGAGAAAGCTTATGCCCAATTGCCCACCCGCTGGAATAGCTCTTCGGCGTGGAGGGCGCTGCAGTAGCTGGTGATAGCGGGTGATTTGGAAGCTTTAGTAGTAACAATGGTGGATGGCAGCAGTGGCAACTTCAAAACCATCATTATCTGTAATGGATTAAATATGCGGGAAGAATTCAGAATGATGCACAAGGAGTAATGGGAGCCAGACACAAAAGGAGAAAGCGAATTCAGTTCACCAGAGACGATGGATTCAGCCAGGAGCAAGCAAGGCCAGCGGCACAAAACATCCTGGGAGCTCGGCACTCAAGATGTCCCGACCCAGCTATGCAACTCCTAGACGCGTGGCCGAGCTCAGCTCTATCCAATCCACTCTGGCTCACTTGTTTCTTCCCCATTTTCTCGAATCCAATAGCAGAGCTCATCTGCAGCAGCTGCATCGGAGGAGGCCACCCAACACAAGCACACATGAGCACACCAGAGGAAAAGCGCTCCAATCGGACGGGAAGGGCGTGTAGAGGCAGCGGCTTACCAATGCCTGAGCTTGAGGATGAAGTTGCGGTTTAGGAGCAGTGAGATGGACACAGGCCCGCTACCGCTCCGTCACTCGGGGAGCCCGCCTGCTCACCGCTCGCGCAGCCGCACTTGCTGGCGCTCGACCTCTCCCTATGTGCACCACCTGAGCATGGGTGGCGGTGCCATCGCTCCCACTCCGAGCCGTGCCCCGCGCCGGATCTGGATCTCGCGGGAGCGGGCGGGGCGGCGGTGCCACGACAAGGCGGAGAGCAGGGGAGGGGCAGCGAGATGCCTCTGTGACAGTTTCTTCCGCTCCGCTGCTGCGAGCCATATCCAGCGGCCCAACCCCTCCGTGACACCGCTGCGTGCAGCACGGTAGCCCAACCCCCGGCGCGATTCGAGCCCAATGCGGGCAGCTGCGTCCCCGCGGGCGGCGGGTCGCGCGGGGTAGGGGGTGGCCAGCGGGGGGCACGTCGCGGCGGCGCTGGGGTAGGCAGAGAGTGAGAATGGGAGGGCCCGCGGTGAGGTGGGAGAGAGAGGAGGTGGGCGACCGAGGGAGTTAGGGTTAGGGGTTGTGGAAAGGACTAGACCAGCAGGGCGTTTTTGCAATTCACAGAGAATCGAAGGGGGGGTTCGCAAAATGGTCAGCGGAAACGCCGGGGCGAGCACTGATTGCCACGTCAGCCGTGAGGCGCGGAGGGGGGCTCCCGATTCCTCATTTTAGCAGTATTTAATTCAAATAATTTGCAAACGTAGGGGTAAGCTGGCGGTAGCGCAGTGGTTGGTCTTGCGCTACCCTTTGAAGGGTAAGCTCGCGAGTTCGATTCCTTTCAGCGCGCCACCTTTTTCCTTTTTCCCGTTTTCCATCGCTCTGAACCTGCACCAATCCAGCTGGGCTGGCAGCAGGCCTTGTTCGGTGGTGCTGGGCTATGGTGGGATAATACAGCAGCCTATGTGACCTTGACATGGTTTTGTAATTTATTTCTCCAAATTAAAAGCTGACATATCTATTTGATCATTTTGGCACCACAGGCGTGTACTAAAATTTTTATGTTTTCACTTTTCTTATATACTAGTCCAGATGCACGTCGCGACACACGCACGTGCGTGCAAAAAAATTATTATTCTGTAATTAAAGAACAAAAAAATTGAATCCAATTATTATTATTATAACTATAAAATCATAGTCATGTACATCAAATTATTTTTCTGAACACATAGATCTCAACCATAAAAGCTGATTTTTATAATTCATACTTTCTGATTCTTTTCCTCGTGGAACTCCTTTGATTTTTATCACTGTTTTGAATTATGTTTCCCATGTCCTCTAAACATTCTTGTTTTTTGGCTCACTTTATAACAACATAGCAATTCAGTTGTGGTGAATGAGGTCGCTCTTACCTATGGAGCAACGATGGTTGGTGTTAATGGCACAATCGCTCCCTGCTCCGGTTTCGTAGGCAGATTCCAATGAGAAGCTGCTTGAAGTAGCCGCTAAAACTCCACAACAGGAAGGTGATGCAGGAACAAGTCTATTTGTACATCAATGGAAGGTAATTTCCAAAAGAACAAGTCTGTTCTCTTTCACTTCAATATGATGGTTGGTGTTAAATGCACAAGCGAGGCTCTGGGAGCCTGGGTCTACCGTAGTCGCCTGCTCAGAGGTTCAACATCGAGGTGGGTCTTGCAAGCATGGTCGTGACATAGGACCTATATCTCTCTCGGCCCCGACGAGGGCGGCTTATTAGGTAAAGCAGCCCTCACCAGGGCCCCTCGAGCCACTCATGGTTTAGGGCGACCTCCCGGTGGCCTCCTTGTTGACGAGGGCTGCCCTTCTGGGTGACCATGCCCGATCCATTAGAGTGGCACTCTTGGAGCACGCCGAGCTCAATGAGGAGGGCGTGGAGGGGCGAAGATATCCCTAATTCTTCCGGTGATGGTGGGGTGCGCTCGGTGCAGGAAGAGCTTGAGGCGGAGATTTACCTCCCGATCAGCACACCAGTTCTTCGATGGGGACCACGCCTTCGCCGATCGAGGACGTTGTTCACTACCGCTGTCCTTTGAAGAAGTGGACGTATTGCAGCTAGGCCCCACGCTGCTAACGCGACCCGACATGCACAAATGGTGCTATTGAACAAGCTTGGCATCCTTGTGGAGAATGCGGGTGGAAATTCGCGATGCTAAAAAACTTAATTAATATTATTTATAGTAACAATGCAAAATACATCAATTCTTGTTCTTCAAGAGTGGACCTAACTAACAGTTTAGACATCTCATGTCTCTTGTCAAGCGTGCTGGTGCCTAGCAAGTAACGATTCTGTTGTACCTAAATTCATCTATGATCACGAAGTGACACCAACGCGTGCTGAATTACCATGCAACTGGCAAGCCTGACAATACGGGTTAAAAAATTCATACGGTCCATCAAATTAATATAAAAGAATATTTTTCATATATATATATACATATATATATATATATATAGTTAAAAAGAATACTTATTCATGCATTTATATGCAACTGAACATGGATATTGCTTAATTTTTGTGATACCAGGCATACATACATATGAAGGCAACGTTGAAGTTGCACAAATATTGCAGTAGCATTTTATATTGCTTTATCGTTCTTTTGGGTACTATCGACAGTCAAGCAAGTGCAGATTAAACATGTGGCTTGCAAATGATGGATCGAGCTGTTCTTACCTATCTGAGTGGACACCGACATCCATGTTTCGTCCGAGTTGCCGTGCCAATCCAGATGATCGTCGCCACGACACCGCCATCGAGTTTCAGAAAAATAGGAAGATGCAACAAACGGTATATGGGCTCTTCATAGATCTAGAAAACATTTGAACACAAATAATGTGAGGCAAGGGGCCTCATCTATCCTACACCACAGGGGAGTTGGTGGGGATCAGCAGCAACAAATTCCGGTCAGCCACACCAGCAGTCGAACAATTCATAGCACATGGAATCGACGAACCGAAGCCTCCACGACACAACCCAAGTTGGGGACGGGTGTCCACGTCGCCGTGCGATCCGATGGCGTGGTTGGTGAGCCGCCGCACGATCGCCTTGCTCGGGGTCGACGTTATCGGCCTCCTGCGTCGTGGAGGACGACGACGGATGGGGACGGAGGGCCACGGCTCTGATTTATACGCGGCTCCCGGAGACGGAGGTGGAGTCCGCGGTGGACGCGAGGTGGTTCTGCCGTGTGATGTCGCCGATCACTCGCAACGATTCCGTGATATGTGTTGTGCTGTGGGGCCGGTGTGTCATCCAAAGGCCAAGCAAGGCAATTAGCCAATTACTTAACAGCCGAGGTGGTGGGTGGGTACGGCGGGCGGGTAAGGTGCGGCGTCGGTGATAAAAATAACATAGCGGACAAGGGATTCAACACAAGGAACATAAGAAAATCTTACATCTTACACTGTGGCCCACTTGTTAGAAACCAATGAGGCCTAATATCCTTTGGATCGAGATCTTAAGTTAAATCTAACAGCTAAAACATAGGGTGAGTATGAATTCTCAAGTAACGTGTATTTTCCAATTTCTTCACTCTTTTATAGTAATAGATTACTTGTTTTGCTAAGCCGATCCTTGATATTATATGAGGCATAGTTCACTATAAATTTTTTGCCAAAATACATTTAGGACCTGTTTAACCAACCCGCAGAGGAATGCATCCTTTTTCTTAAAAAACTTATAGGAAAATCTTATCTATATGTTATAAATCTGTGACACTTACTAGTTGTCATGAAAACAGAAGGGTACTCGTCACAATTTATCATTGGAATAGTTTATGACGATCTCGAATCTGTCTTCTTGACGAACATTTCGTTTCTATCACTAAATTATACTCGTTCTAGCAAAACGTCATAAAAGGAACAATGTTATGACACATTGATCTGTGTAGCGCGAGATATTCGTCATAGAAGGTCATATGTGTTGTAGTGGCGGAGCGAGCTTGCCGCTATTGCCGTGGCGAAGCGGCCGCAGCGAGAGGCGCCACGGGTTCAGGAAGAAGAAGGCTTCCTCGGTGGTGGTGGAGGGCGGCGGCAAGAGCCCGAGCCCGGCGCCCGGCCGCCCGTCGGCGGTGAACGGCGGTAGATCCCGATGGACCCAGCGTCGCTGCGCCGCCTTGGCATGGTGGCGGCGAGGACTGCCGCTATCCACGCCGTCCGTGCTAACGAAGGTAGAGGCGCGGTCGTCCCTTCTTTGCCGCCCGCTCCGCCACCCGTTTGTCGGCGCCCAGGCTACCCTGCTCCGCCGCCTCCTCCCCCGATGCACACCGCCGCCACCGCTGCCGCCACCAAGTGGGAGGAGGACCGACGCCCCCGCGGGTCGCCGCTGCCCACGGCCCGACCTCCGTCTTGCGCTCCCTCGCCCGGCGACACTCCGCCACGGCCCCAGCCGGGCTCCTCGCCGCCGCCCGGCCGGCTCCGTCGCCCGATGCGTCGCGGGCCGAGGGCAGGACCATGGCCCCACACGGCGATGAGGAGCCGACGGAGATCCCAAGCTTCTCGCCCGTCGCTGATGGCTTCCGTCGATGCGCTGTGCATGTTCATCGGGGGCTGGGCGGTTGGTGCGGTCGTGGAGCCGCCTGCGCCACCCGCCCGCCGCCGCCCGAGACCCGGCTGCACCGCGGGCGGCGCCCGATCGCGCCGATCAAGATGGCGTTCGTGTTCGACGAGGAGCTGCCCACGGCGGCGAGGGGATATTGAAGAACTCAGCGTCGTCACGGGCTGGGCGTCGACGTCGTCGCCGCAGCGGCACATGAGGTTCTCGGCGGCGGCGGCGGGCGGGCGCGGCTTTGACGTCATGCCCGGCGTCGCCGTGCATCACGCCGCGCGCTGGCGAGGGCCAGGGCGGAGTTCAATGCGTTCTGGAGGCGCGGAGCGCGGAGCTGTGAAGTTGTGCGCTCACGTATTTTGTCATGTGTTCATGGTTGGGCACTGATGTTCTCTTCTTGGCGGCGGCGTTGGCTGCGACCGTGCGACCATAAGCGGCGGCGGCATTTCGACTTCGGTTGATGCATGGCCATTTGTTTGGACCTTCTTCGATTTTGTTTTTCGTAGTGCAAGGACATCAAACCCTGTGTATGGTTTTCAAATGTGGACATCAAATCAACTGGTTATCTGTAGTGCGAATCAAATTAAATGGATAAGAACAGACGTTTAACACAATCTACGTGTACATGCAATAGACGCCGTCTCCAATCCATGCTATGCATTGACATTTCTAATGTTGATAGAACTAGGTGAACGGTGCAAATTGTACGGGCTGGAGGTGATATAACAGCACATTCTGAAAACATACAAGTGCATTCATTTTCCAATACAAACGCCATGCCCATTTATAACTATATCAGATTTCATCCGCATCAGTCGACCGAGCGTTGCACATCTCGTCGGTCAATGGCACAGCGCCGTTCGATCGGCGGATAAAGGGAGCAGATGCGCCGCCGAAGGGAGAGGATGCATCAGCCGTGGTGGAGATGCGCCACTTGAGGGAGGGGATACGCCGCCGCCGCCGCTCTCCGCACCGCCGTCGTCGGGTTAGGGTTTCGGGGTTGCTGGTTTTCCTATGTCACTGGAGATAGAAGGGAGATTTTGGGGCGGCGGGGGTCCGACAATGGTGGCGGATTGCCACCGGTGGGGCAGGGGTGGATAACCGGTGGGCGGCAGCCAACGGCGGGGGCGAAGGAGGACGGCTTAGCGAGGACGACAGGGATGGGTTAGCATCCGTGGCGGGGCGGCTTGTGGTGGCGGGGGAGTGGCGGGGAGGAGAGCGGGACGTGTTAGCATGGCATGGTGGCCGACGAGGCCGCCAGAGTCGGGGCCGATGGTGGGCGGTGGGGCATGAGGAGGTGGAGTAGTTAGGGGGCGGGGGGGTCGGCGGGGGGGAGGATGCCACGCGGGTTATGGAGGAGGGCGGGGAGGAGGAGGCCGACGGCGGCGGCGGTCGGGGGCAGAGGAAGGAGGAGGTCGCTGGGGTTGGGGACGGGCGGCTAGCGGGGACACGCGGTGGGGAGGATGGGTGTGGCGGCGGGAGGTTGATGGTGACTCACGGATATGCAATCCGTCGGTCACCTGGCGAGGAGAGAGACCCTAACTATAAACATGCGCGCATATTGTACCCCAAATGAACCCATGAAGGGCATTGGATAATGCCTACCACATGCACCTTGCTATTGATGACCTTATTGCCCCTGCAGTGAAAAATAAAAAAAAAATACTTAGACTCTGTTTGGATATAGATATGTGGGCTGCAATTCAGTTCCATTGTTTCGATGGCTTATTGCATTGACATTTAGAATCAATGAAGCATCAATTCTATTTCCTGTTTGGGCGCATACAGTCATGGAATTGAAACAAGAAAATGGGATGTCGGCTGTGAGGGAGAAGACAAGCGATCGCCGTAGAAGGGGTGCCAACCATGGATGGTCCTCTCTACCGACGCCATGCTCGAGCTCCCCTGCCCGGAGCCTCTCCTTGCCGCCCTCCCCATCCTCCTCCGAGCTTTCACCGTTGTCCGCGAGCTTTGCAGCGTCGGATTCATCCGCATCGATCGCGCCCATTCCCTATCGCAGCTCATCGGCGGAGGAAGGCAACGAAGGGGTGATCCATGCCCATCCAATTATTTTATTGCTGTTTTATGTGTCTTGCATGCACTTTGATATTTTGTCGGGCTTGATATTTTACTCAGAGTGGTCTAACATGTCTCTAGATTATAACTAAGTGTGTACTCCCTCCGTCCGGGGAAAGAGAGGTGTTTGAGAAAACACCTCTTATTTTGGGACGGAGGGAGTAAATGCGATAGTCTCGCCATTTTTAACTACTTGCTTTAGCGGTATTATAATTTAGCGGCACTAATCTCGAGGTTTGCAAGATGCTGTAATTGCCGCGGTGAACGACTATGATAGGGCTCGCGGCATCGCCCACAGGCGCCGCGATCCATCAGGAAGTGAACAACACAATTATGAGGTTGATGCGTGTGTGACTAATTATTAAATAACATACAGAGCACATCAACACTAACATAACCTAGTAGTATTTCACTCAATGTCATGAGCCATCAGCTGTTCATGGTTGTGGAACTTCACTTGCTTAACTACAAACTAAACAAGTAATTTAACAACGTGATGAAGATGGAATAACTTGCAGTGTCACTAATAGGTTGTAATGGCCATTTACGGGGGTTGGTGGAACATGATTAAGTTGGCAGTACATGTAAAACCAACGGACTCAGCAGTCCACCTTAGCACTGAAACCGTTAACACTTACCTACATCGCTTCGTTTATAAAAAGCTTTTGTGTGGTAGAGTTGCATATCCCTGTTACACCACAGTTCCTATATTTCTTTGCAATGTAGAGTGAAAGGGATCCCCATCCACATCCGACATCAAGGATGCTTTGTCCATCCTGTATTTTTGCCCTCTCACAATACAGTTCCAACATTGCAACTTCAGCATCTTCTAGGGTGCTTGAATCGGTAGGGAAGTAGCAGGAACTGGAAATATATAATACAAATTACAAGATTTATGTGAATCCACCAAAAGAGATTATATCATTATTGCTAAGGACTGACTATTGAGTCTACACATGGCACAATCGGATATTCAAAGACCATCGTCCTAGCATACGAACATGTATTCAAAGACCATCGTCCTAGCATACGAACATGCATCTTTGGTAAGCATAAGATGGTGAAGTTCAGTACCTCGGTTCATCGCACCAAAGGTATCCTTGAATACATACATGCTGATTTATGGGGGCCTTCTCGTAAGACCTCATATGGTGGTGCTAATTATATGCTTACTATCATTGATGATTATTCTCGTAAAGTGTGGCCATATTTTCTGAAAAGTAAGGATGATACCTTTGATGCATTTAAAGAGTGGAAAACCATGATAGAAAGGCAAACTGATAAGAAAGTAAAGCTGCTTTATATTGACAATGGTGGTGAATTTTGCTCCCATGAATTCAATGGAGAGAAGACATCGTGAGACACCATACCATTACGTACACTCAGCCAGGCCGAGAATGGTGTGGCCGCGCATGAATAGGACCATCATCTCCGGGGCCCATTGCATCTTTGTCAAACACAAAGATGACTAAGCATTTTTGGGAAGAAGCCGCTAATACCGCATGTTATTTGATAAACGGATCGCCTTCTATTCCACTTGATAAGCAAACTCCTATTGAGGTATGGTGCAGCAAACCTGCGATTACTCACAGCTGAAAGTTTTTGGTTGCACCACCTGCGTTCGGGTTGATAATGGAAAATTAGAGCCTAGAGCTATTAAATGTCCATTTCTTGGTTATGGTTTGGTTGTCAAAGGCTATAAATTATGGAATCGAAAAGACCTTCATGAGCGGGGAATGTTGTCTTTAATGAATCGAGTTATGTTCAATAATAGTGCTCCTATTGATATTGTGCGAGCAGTTCGATAATGATCAGCAGAGGGTTGGTTTTGAGGTGGAGCACATCGATGCTCCTGAAGAAGAAATTATTGATGAAAATTATGATGGTAATGTTGATAAAGTTCAGCACTCACCCCCTGTTTTGCAGCAAGATGATCGACCTATTGCACTCCGCGAGAGAGAAGAGAAGCTGTGGAGCTCCTAAGCATTTCATTGAAGAATGTAATATGATTTATTATGCTTTGAGTTGTGCTGAACAGGTGGAGAATAATTATAAAACAAGTACATACTCTGAAGCTATTGCATCTGGTGATCGTGCGAAGTGGATTTCAGCAATGCAAGAAGAAATGCAGTCACTAGAGAAGAATTGCACTTGGAACGTTGTACCATTGCCTAAGAAGAAGAAGACCGTTCGTTGTAAGTGGATCTTCAAGAGAAAGGAGGGTTTATCTCCTAGCGAGCCTCCAAGGTACAAGGCAAGGTTGGTGGCTAAAGGTTTTAGTTAGATTCAGGTGTTGACTATAATGATGTGTTCTCTCCTGTGGTTAAGCATAGTTCTATTCGTACTTTCTTCTTGATATTGTTGCTATGCATGATCTTGAGCTTGAGCAGCTAGATGTCAAGATAGCGTTTTTGCATGGAGAGATTTGGATGAGGAGATATACATGCACCGGCCGGAGGGGTTCAAAGTCCCCGGAAAGAAAATCATGTTTGCAAGTTGAAGAGGTCCTTGTATGGTTTGAAGCAGTCCCCTAAGCTAGTGGTATAAAAGGTTTGATTCATTTACATTTGGAACATGGTTTTAAAAGATCAAAATATGATAGGCTTGTATGTACATCAAATTTGTGAATGGATCACCTGTATATTTCTTTGTTATATGTTGATGACATGTTGATTGCTGCCAAGAGCAAGGAACAGATTGCTACTTTGAAGAAGCTATTGAGTAGCGAGTTGATATGAAGGACCTTCTTTGCTGCTAAGAAGAACCTAGGTATGGAAATTACTAGGGACAAAAATCTAGTTTATTATTTCTTAGTCGGCACAATTATATTAAGAAGGTTCTTGAACGCTTTAATATGCAAGATGAGAAGTCTGTTTAGCACTCCTATTGCACCTCACTTTAAATTGTCTCGCAAAGCAATGTCCTAGTACTGATGATGATATTGAGTACATGTCAAAGATGCCATATTCAAGTCTTTGTTGATTCATTGATGTATGCCATGGTTTGCTCTCGTCCCGATTTATCACATGCTATGAGTGCAGTCGGTCGATATATGTCTAATCCTGGTAAAAAGAACATTAGAGGGCGAGTTCGGTGGACTTTCGGTACCTTCGTGGGACAGCGGATGCCCGCTTGAAATTTGGCGGGGGGCGACGGTGGAGTCATTGGATATGTGGACTCAGATTATCTTTGCTAATTTGGATAGGCGAAGGTCGCTCACGGGTATGTGTTCTGAGTTGGCATTTGTCTTTGTGAGCTAGAGGGCAACATTGTTGCTCTATCTACCGCCCGAAGGAGAATACATGGCAATTCGAGAAGCTACAAAAGAATTGGTATGGCTGAAAGATTTATATTCTGAATTATGTGGAGTTGATTCTTGCATTAGCTTTGTTTTGTGATAGTCAAAGTGTTATTTATCTCACTAAAGATCAAATGTTCCATGAGAGGATAAAGCACATTGATATCAAGTACCACTATGTGCGTGATGTTGTTGCGCAAAGGCAAGATGAAGGTGTGCAAGATAAGTACTCATGATAATCCAGCTGATATGATGACAAAGACAGGTTCACTGTTGCTAAGTTTGAGCTATGCTCAAGCTTAGTTGGTATTTCAGCTTAGCCCAAGAGGCTGTGGGCGCCGGTGGTATTTTTTCTTTGTTCGGATGGAGGATTGTTTTATCTTTGCGGGGAAGGAATTTGTCTCAAGGTGGAGTATGTTATTTATGTTCCAAATTCCCTCTACAAACAAAGGCCAACTTCTGGCGTAGCGGAGGAGAGGCCCGTCGCTCGGAGGCTTGGGCGGTTTAGGTTTTCCACATTATAAGTACTTCACTGTAAAGCCGCCGCCTGGGATTAGTGAATTCAGTTGTACATCCCAGGCGTTTGTAACCTCACCCAGATATAGTGAATATTGTTGCTGGCTGGCGCCCGTGGTTTTTCACTCGTGTTGGGAGGGTTTTCCACATTAAATCTCGTGTCTCCTTTGCGGTTTGATTTTGGTTTACTTCTTGTTTTGCCGTCATCACATCTAACAGATAACTAATAAATCACGTGCCATTGGTTCATATGTGCTGCTACGGCGCAATTAGCAACGAGACGTTAATCCCTCACAATCCAGATGCTGTAACCAACCACAGTTCCATTCCATCTTTGGTTGGTTCCCTGCGCTGACCCTCGGCGTTGTTGGAAAACCTTAAAGTGGTCCCAATAATGGAAGCTACTGCTCGTTCTGTCCTCTAAAACTAGTACATTTTGTCAGAAGAAATACCAATTCGCGGAAGCTATCCCACCTGACGTCCACGCCCTGCAAGTATATTTAACTATTTATAGAGCATTGCTCCTCGCGCAAGACTACCCAAAACCCCCGCCTTTCAAACGAAACTCTGTGGCTGGCCTCAGCGCCAAGAAGAGCTGGGATACGGCGGCGCCAAGAAGCACCGTGCGTGCTGGCGGCGGCCGTCGGTATTCGGCACATTATATCGTGATGTAATGCTTTTAAAATTTAATAAAGCTTACTTATCAAAAAAATCATTGATACAAAATTCTAATGAAACGCCAACACACACCTCTCCGGCCCGATAAGGCCGCCGCCCGCCACTGGCGAAGGGCAGCGCCTAGGCAGGCCGCTAGTGGTCCCCGGCTGACTACGCGTATGGCAGCGGCGCAATTGGCTCTATGGTTCCAAGCTGGAGGTTGAGGATGACACAAAATGGCCCACATGGCAGTGTGATGGAGAGATGCAGGCTGTCTTGGGCCATGCCTAAAATCGTGGTCAATATTGCCCAAAATGGTGCGTCCCATTTGTCATGCAGCTAAGGGCGAAAATGGCAATCCATCGTCAAAACCTTCATTTTGGAGTTGGAGATACACTTCCAGCCAAACACCCCACCCAGTCAGCTTGAATTCCACATGGAGCAGACTCAACTGTAGTTTGAGAGTGGAGCTGAGATATGTGGAGTTAGGGCTATGTCAAACAGGTCCTTAACATCGTCATAGTATATAGTTTGCATATTGCTCAATTTTTTCTATGTGAGTTTTAGGAATTGATGTTCAATGATGAAATATTTGACTTGTGAAAAAAAAAAAAACTAGAATGACAACTAATTTTAAATAGAAGTAGATTGATAACTATTTAAAATAGAGGGACTGCGCTAATTTGTTTGTAAAAAAAACTATAATGTTCAAATAAAAAGAAGAATTGAATCAGGAGTCCCAAACTTCTTATACATTCTGATGCTGTGATGCAGATACAACTGGTCCCAGATATGTATGGAAGGCAGGAGGACTGTCTTGAAGACTTGAACTTCGTGATGAATTATTGAAGGGAAAATTAGATCAGTACCATTAAAAGATCTCACTTCTAGAAAAATAGCATCAAAAGATTGAGCTTTAGAAATCTAGCATCGAAATATGGGCTCCGTTATAGTAGAAATTTACCATCACTGTTAACTTCACGTTAACTGGAGTCTCAAACGAGCTCTTAGCCGCCCAGCGCCCGCGTGCGAGCATCGCGAGGCGATGGAGTGCGAGCGGACGCCGCCATACCCCCTCAACACGGAGGTAGGGGCGGCGAGGTGAGGAAGGTCGCGTCCAGCGGCGGCGGCGGCGGCGACGTCAAGGAGCTGCGCGACGCCTAGCGTGTGCTGCTGGAGGTTGGAGGCCGGGATCGAGGCGGCGAGGAGGCAAGTTGAGCAGGAGAAGCAGGAACAGCGGTCCCCGGTGGGAGGAGGGCTCCCCGAGCTCCGGCGCCACCCACCACACCTTCCTCCCTGCGTGTGCTGGCAGCCTCTATATCCGGGTCCCGCCCCGCGGCCTGTGGTCGCGCTGCCCGACGGATCTTGTTGAGGATGCTGTTGGGCCAACGGAGGAGAGGCGAGCACATCAATGGCCGCCTTGTGGTGGTGGGCTTCGTGTCCGCGCTCAGCACGTCGAGGTGGGCTCCTCCTGTCATCCGTGAGCCTCGATGAAGCCCGCACAAGCCGCGCCACTGCTCTCAGTGCTCCGCTGCCGGCCTGCCGCAGCCCCATGCTTTGTCTCCGTCACTTGTGGACGGGCTCACCACCACCGCACCACAGCGCACTCCTGCAAGACCTCGCCGGCGTTGATGCCGTCTCGGTCTCGACATCGGGCAGTTAACGTTGAGTTCACGGGAATGGTAGAAAGCAGCAACGGAGAACAATTTCGGCGCTATTTTTTTCAACATCTGAATCTTTCAATGGTATTTTTCTAAAGTCAGTGCGTATCTTTTAATGGTACTGATCTAAATTTTCCATTATTGAATCTTGCGTCCTTACAATCGTTCCAAATAAACAATCGCAGCATCGATCTAGAGCTCTTGGACAAGAGAGCTCACTGCTTTTAATGTTCCTATTATTAATGCCCCATTGGAATCCTGACGTGAATCTGATCCTCTGGAAGTCCACTTTGGAATCCCACTGAGCAAATTTAATTGACAGCTTAAGTTAATTGCAGCGTAGGGATTGAAGGACGAACTATGGCAACATGTCATCATCGACTAAAATTTTAGGTATGATGGTGGTGCAAGAAAAAAAAAAATCCAGGGGCGAAGCTACGAAAAAAAAAAACCTCAAAATATTTTTCATGCAATTTGTTTCGTGCTACTAAAGGTGAGAACGCCATTCTAAGCAAAATGAAGTGTTCGTGAAGAAACAATTTGCTGCTTTTTGGCTAGGAATTTTTGCGGAGTCGCGGCTCCAAAAATTCTAATGGAGTGATAGCAGAACTACAAAACTATGGTTTCCTTGTCAATTTTGTATCACATAACTACATTCTTGAAGTTTGTATAGTAGAACTGCACTTATATTTTGCGAAAGTACACAACAAAAAAAATGTAGTTCATCTGAACAAGAAAAAGGTATTCAGTGACATTTTTTATATGACAACTGCAAGATTGCAAATGCTTCGAGTCTTGACAAATCCACGGCAGCGTCCCTGGCCGGAACTAACAATCAGGCAGCCGTTTTACTTGCCGGGGTGTGTTATGGAAACTGCTGTGTCAGTTGTCACTACAGGGTCCATGCGCCCCTTCACTGCTCGCCCGTTTGCAACGCGCCGAGGGGTGGCCAGGCCACCTACCATGTGATCGAGCGGGGCGTGCGAGGGCAGCTGGCAGCTGCTCGATCTGTGCGCGCTGTGCTCCGCGGAGAAACCCCATCAATTTACTCACCCCGCGTACATGTGTGCGCAAACTGTGCGTGCCCCGCATACGCCTTGGCCTAAGCTACCGCCATTCAACACACACCTCGGCTTTTCAGAAGACAGGTCCATGATTGCCCATACCATCACTAACTCACTCATGCGACACTGGCAGCACAACACAGCCACAGTACAGAGAACCGGAGATCAATCACGGACGCCGGGTTTGTTGCTCGCAGAGGCTTAAGATATTTCGGAAGCGAAATTATAGATTAGTTGTTAATGGTGTTGGATTTAATTGAGATAGGCTCATGATAATACAATTAAATCAAATAATATTTCAAGGAACATTTTAAATGCTAGGGAATGGAGAGGAGTTCAATGAACTTCATCAAGAAGTTTAAATTGAACTTCTATGGCATAAAGGAGGAATTCATATTGAACTTGATTGAGAAGTTCGAATCGAACTTGTATGGCAAATTCAATGAACTTGATTGAGAAATTCAAATTGAACTTGACACCCTCAATTGGAGAAATCTAGAACCAACAAGAGGTGTTGTATGGGGTCAAATTGGATTACTTGAGAATCATGTAAAGAATTCAAATTGAATTAGTATGGTATGTTCATTGAACTTGATCAAGAAATTCAAATTGAACTTGTATAGCAAGTTCAATGAGCTTGATAGAGAAGTTCAAATTGAACATGACCATTAAGTAAAATTAACTTTTACAAGGGGTCATCTTCATCTATAAATAGATGACCCCCTTGCTACTTGAAGAGAATAGGGAAAAAACACTTCCTTTTGTGCGTGCCATAACATTCCTCTCAAAATCTCACATTCCTCTTGCTGCTGCTGCGTTTTCCACGCATTCCCATCGCGAGTCTCTGCGGCGACAGAACTTGCGAGCAGGCCTCGAAACCACGCCCCTCTAAGATCCTGCTCGGGATAGGCGGGCGATCAGGTTTTTTGGGGAGTGCATAGCGCGACTGCTCACCGTGAACCACTACATCCAGAAGATCGTTCGAGGGACTGCACTGCACCGACTCGCCACTTGCATCGAACTAGATCGACTACATCAAACAAGCTCAACCGATTAGCATGTCTAATCCAGGTTGAGAATGGCACGTCGGTGCCTCCGCCTGCCCCGCCTCTGGGTACATCCTAAGCCTTTTCTATCTTCAGTTCATGTTAAATAGTATTTTAATCATGAACACGTGCACTATGTTGTTATGATAAGATGGCGCGATAGAGTCACTTTGTGGTTGACGGCTATGAGCGCATACGTCGTAAATGGGAAGCCTATGGGACCGCTCACTTCGAGAGGAAGAGAGAATGTTCCTAGCAGCTGATAATCTATTTTGAGGCGCCATCATAAGTGTTCTTGCTGAAAATCTTGTGGATGTCTATCTTTTGCTACCATCCGGCATGGATTTGTGGGCTGCACTTGAGGCAAAGTTTGGTGTTTCGATCTTTGGTAATGAGTCTGTATATCATGGAACAGTTCTATAACTACAAGATGATTGATGACCGTTCTGTAGTAGAACAGGCTCATGAGATTCAGGCACTAGCTAAGGAACTCATACAATTCCCATGTGTGTTGCCCGATAAGTTTGTGGCGGGCATTATTGCAAAGTTGCCACCTTCTTGGAGGGATTTTGCCACTTCTCTAAAGGATAAGAGGTAGGAGTTCAGCATTGCTGGTCTTATTGGAACTCTTGATGTTGAGGAGAAAGCAAGGGCAAAAGACACGCAGTAAAGGAATTGTTGGGACATCAAGCGCCAATTTAGTGCAAAAGAACAACTTCAGTGCCTCCCACAAGAAGAAGAAAAAACAAGCCACGGCATTACCAAACAAAGACTAAACAAACAACCCCAATCAAGAAGAAGAAAGGAAATTGTTATGTCTACAATAGTCGGACCATTTCTTTGGAAAGTGTCCAGACCGTAAGGACAAGAGACACTAACATGGTTATTAGCAAGACTGATGGAACATTGAGGTACGGTAATTTATTACCTCTGATTCTTCTTCGGTTTGTCATTCACACGAGTGTTGGGTTGACACTGGTCCTAATATTCATGTATGTGCTAATATTTCCTTATTTTCTTCTTATCGGGCCGGAGTGACTTGCTCCTTATTGATGAGGAACGGCTCTCATGCTCATGTTCTTGGTGTTGAGTACGGTCGATCTGAAGTTTACTTCAGGAAAGATCATACGATTGAAGAACGTCAAAAGATGAACCGTCCATCAAGAAGAATCTTGTCGATGGCTCTCTACTGTGTAGAGATGGTTTTAAATTAGTCTTTGAATCGAACAAATGTGTATGGTCTAAATTTGGAAGTTTTGTTGGAAAAGGTTATGATTTTGGAGGCTTGTTCTGCTTGTCTTTGTGTGATGAATGTAATAATGTTGTGAACCATGTTTTTAATGTTGATAAATCTAATGTTTTGCATTCGAGGCTTTGTCATATTAATTTTGGTTGTATTATGCGGCTAGCTAGTTTGAATTTAATTCTAAAATTTTCCTTAGTCAAAGGTTCTAAGTGCCATGTATGTGTTGAATCAAAACAAGCTGCGCAAGCCTCACAAGGCTGCTGAGGTGAGAGACTTGGCACCATTAGAGCTAATTCATTCTGATTTGTGCGGAATGAATGTTGTGTTGACAAAAGGAGGTAAAAGGTATTTCATGACCTTGATTGATGACTCTACTAGATTTTGTTACATCTAATTATTGAAGTCAAAAGATGAAGCATTGCATTACTTTAAAATCTATAAAGCTGAAGTAGAAAACCAACTTGAGAGAAAGATCAAACGTGTTAGGAAGGATCGTGGTGGCGAGTACTTCTCAAGTGTTTTTACTTCATTCTGCGAGGAACATGGAATTATTCATGAGAGGATGCCTCCTATTCACCTCTGTCAAATGGAGTTCTTTGAAAGAAAGAACCGCACTTTAACCGATTTGGTCAATGCCATGTTAGATACAAAGCAGGACTTTCCAAAGAATGGTGGGGTGAGGCAATATTGACCGCTTGTCATGTCCTAAACCGTATTACTACAAAGAATAAAGAAATAACACCATTCGAGGAATTGGAGAAAAAGAGGCTAACACTTTCATACTTACGTACTTGTTGTTGTTTGGAAAAAGTTAGTGTGCTAATAACCAAGAAACGTAAACTTGGACCTAAAAATGTGGATTATGTCTTTCTTGGTTATGCCATTCACGGCATTGGCTATAGATTTTTGGTAACAAAATCTAAAGTACTGGCCGGCATATTGGTACAATAATGGAATCTAGAGATGCTACATTTTTTTAAAATATTTTTTTTCTCATGAACGATGAAACAAGTTCTAGACAAGAGTATATCGAGAAGGATATCTCTATCGGCGATAGCACACACACTGAACCTATACTTGTGAAAAATCCCGAGAAGGATAACAATGAAGCTCCTAGAAAGAGCAAGAGACAAAAAGACTGCAAAGTCTTTTGGTGATGATTTCATTGTATACCTTGTGGATGACACTCCTAGAACCATTGAAGAGGCATTCATCTCATGATGCTGACTATTGGAAGGAAGCAGTGAGGACTGAGATGGACTCTATTATGTCTAATGGTACTTGGGAGATCGTTGAACGTCCTTATGGGTGCAAACCCATAGGATGCAAGTGGGTGTTCAAGAAAAAATTTAGGCTAGATGGTACTATTGAAAAGTATAAGGCTAGGCTTGTGGCCAAAGGTTATACCAAAAAGAAGGAGATGATTTCTTCGACACTTATTCACAGTTGCTCGATTGACCACAATTCAAGTGTTACTTTTCCTGGCAGCCTCTTATGATCTTCACATTCATCAAATGGATGTTAAGATAGCTTTTCTAAATGGAGAGTTGGAGGAGAAGATCTATATGGATTAGTCGGATGGGTTTGTAGCAAAGGGTCAAGAAGGAATGGTGTGTAAATTGTTGAAACCTTTGTATGGTCTCAAGCAAGCACCTAAGCAATAGCACGAGAAGTTTGACAAAACTTTGACATCTGTTGGCCTTGTTGCGAATGAAGCTGAGAAGTGTGTGTACTATCGCTATGGGGGGGAGAAGGAGTGATATTGTGCTTGTATGTTGATGACATCTGATTCTTGGGACAAGCCTTAATGTGATTAAGGAAGTCAAAGAATTTCTATCTCAAAATTTTGAGATAAAAGATTTGGGAGAGGCTGATGTTATCCTAAACATAAAACTAGTAAGAGAAGGTGATGATGGGGTTACACTTTTACAATCCCACTATGTGGAAAAAGGTTCTAAGTCGCTTTGGGTATAGTGATTGTAAACCTTTGCTCCAACACTTAATGATGCTAGTGTGATTCTCTGAAGAATAGAAGGATAATGATTGATCACCGAGATACTCTCGGATCATTGGCTCAACGATGTATTTAGCTAGTGCTACAAGGCTTGGCATCTCGTTTCTTTGTGAGCAAATTAAGCCGGTTTTGTTTCAAATCCGAGAAGATGAACATTGGTGTGCTCTAGAAAGAGTAATGCGCTATCTAAAAGGTACCATGAGCTATGGTATTCAGCATGCACCGGTATCCAAGGGTACTAGAGGGTTATAGTGATGCAAATTAGATCTCGATGCTGATGAGATAAAAGCCACAAGTGGATATGTGTTCACACTTAGAGGTGGCACTGTTTCTGGAAGTCTTGCAAGCAGACCATCTTAACGAGGTCAACAATGGAAGCAGAACTCACAGCATTAGATACCGCCCTTTGTTGAGGCCGAGTGGCTTCGTGAACTCCTAATGGATTTGCCGATAGATGAAAACCGATACCGGCAATTCTAATGAACTGTGATATCAAACTGTGATTATTAAGGTGAATAGTTCAAAGGACAGCATGAAGTCATCAAGGCATGTAAAGACGCGGTTAAAATCTGTGCGGAAAATGAGAAACTCGGAGTGATAGCCTTGAAATATGTCCAAACGGCTAAAAACTTGGTAGATCAATTCACAAAGGATCTTTCACGTAATGTGATAGACAATGCATCTATAGAATTAGGCTTGAGACCCACATGAGTCATTACATAGTGGTAACCTGTTCTATGTGATCGGAGATCCTGTGAAGTAGAATGGTGAAACAAATTATGGATTGACTGAGAGAAGAGAACCTTTGTAAAAAGGCTAATTCAATGAGGTGCATTTCTCTTCATATCTTTATGGCAGGTTGGTCTGAACCTTAATGTGTTTTAATTGGCTTCTTTGAAATAAGGGAGTTATTTCTTTAAAGTAAAGATGTTGTCCTACAGAACATTTTTAAAGGAACACACCTATATGAGTCGACTACTTGGTCATAGTCTATGAGATTGGGTGATCTCTAGAAACTCATGAAAGGCACGGAGCATGACTTATGCGCTCCAAAAATAGCGGGGATACTTTTGTAGCCTTGCATCAGTAAAGGGCTTTGGTCAAGCTTATTTGCACAAAACTATCAATTCAAGACATAGTCCATTGTTCAGTTGTGAATAAGTGTAGCCTTAGTTCTAGATGGATGTTCAATTTAACGACCTCCATTGAAACACTGGTATATCAAAACAACAAAGGAATTGATGGTATTTATTATGTGCCTTAAAATATTTGGTGGTGATTGTTGGATTTAATTGAGCTAGGCTCATGATAATTCAACTAAATCAAATAATATTTCAAGGCACATTTTAAATGCTAGGAATGGAGCGGAGTTCAATGAACTTGATCAAAAAGTTTAAATTGAACTTCTATAGCATGAATGAGGAATTCATATTGAACTTGATTGAGAAGTTCGAATTGAACTTGTATGGCAAATTCCATGAACTTGATTGAGAAATTCAAATTGAACTTGACACCCTCAATTGGAGAAATCTAGAACCAACAAGAGGTGTTGTATGGGGTCAAATTGGATTACTTGAGAATCAAGTAAAGAATCCAAATTGAATTAGTATGGTATGTTCATTGAGCTTGATCGAGAAATTCAAATTGAACTTATATAGCAAGTTCAATGAACTTGATAGAGAAGTTCAAATTAAACATGTCCATCAAGTAAAATTAACTTGTACAAGGGGTCATCTTCATCTATAAATAGATGACCTCCTTGCTACTTGAAGAGAAGAGGGAAAAAACACTTCCTTTTGTGCATGCCATAATATTCCTCTCAAAATCTCACATTCCTCTTGCTGCTGCTGCGTTTTCCACGCATTCCCATCGCGAGTCTCTGCGCGCACAGAACTTGCGAGAGCAGGCCTCCGAAACCATGCCCCTCTAAGATCCTGCTCGGGATAGGCGGGCGATCGGGTTTTTGGGGAGTGCATAGCGCTACTGCTCGCCGTGAACCACTACATCCAAAAGATCGTTCGGGGACTGCACTGCACTGACTCGCCACTGCATCGAACTAGATCGACTACATCAAACAAGCTCAACCGATTAGCATGTCTAATCTAGTTGAGAATGGCACATTCGGTGCCTCCGGCACTGGCCCCGTCTCTGGGTACATCCTAAGCCTTTTCTATCTTCAGTTCATGTTAAATAGTATTTTAATCATGAACACGTGCACTTATGTTGTTATGATAAGATCATTAATCAACTTCATGATTTACCTATTATATTTTAGAATTAAAATGTATCGTCGCCTGATGCTGGCACCGCTTGGTGAACCATGACGTACCACTGCTGTGGGGACTAACCTGTTGGACTAAGTAGTAGTTTCTTCTCCATGGTTGTATTGGTGTTTAGTCCTCTACGCCTCTTTCTTTTTCTGTACCCCTGAAAATGTTTTTTCCCCAAATGCTGAACCTCATGCTGTAAAAGGCTTTTGGCCGGCCTTAAGACCCTATTAATGAATCAGGTGGGGATGCTCGCCCCTGTTGATCGTCAAAAAAAAAAAACACCTGCCCGTGCTTGCGTGTCACCTCTCATCTCACGGCATGGACGCACACGCACACGGCGAGCGGTTCCATTCCATACGGCGACGACTACAAAGCTTAGCAGTAGCAGATGTCGTAACTAACTAGCAGGTGAAAATGAGATTATACTAGACCGTGGAACCTGCCACGCGCCTGCCTGCGTATGCGTACGCTGCTCCGGTCTCACCAGACTATCTGCTCAGGGTCGTCGTCGCACAGGACAAAGGCGCGAATGGCACGGGTATCAGTAATTTTCCGCCGATGGAATGGATATCGTCGGAGTATCGTCACCTGATGCTGGCACCGCTTGGTGAACCATGACGTACCACTGCTGTGGGGGACTAACCTGTTGGACTAAGTAGTAGTTTCTTCTCCATGGTTGTATTGGTGTTTAGTCCTCTACGCCTCTTTCTTTTTCTGTACCCCTGAAAATGTTTTTCCCCCCCCAAATGCTGAACCTCATGCTGTAAAAGGCTTTTGGCCGGCCTTAGGACCCTATTAATGAATCAAGTGGGGATGCTCGCCCCTGTTGATCGTCAAAAAAAAGAAACACCTGCCCGTGCTTGCGCGTCACCTCTCGTCTCACAGCATGGACGCACACGCACACGGCGAGCGGTTCCATTCCATACGGCGACGACTACAAAGCTTAGCAGTAGCAGACGTCGTAACTAACTAGCAGGTGAAAATGAGATTATACTAGACCGTGAAACCTGCCACGCGCCTGCCTGCGTATGCGTACGCTGCTCCGGTCTCACCAGACTATCTGCTCAGGGTCGTCGTCGCACAGGACAAAGGCGCGAACGGCACGGGTATCAGTAATTTTCCGCCGTAGCTGTGAGTAGAAGACCGGTCCAAAGCAAAGCTATCTAGCGAGCGACCAGGAATTTCCTGCCAGGATGGGACGGAGGGCTGCGGCGTGGGGCTGGCTTTGATGAAATAATAGGCTTCGCTATAGATTTCAGAAATTTTAAATAAATCTCAAAGGTCCATATATGCATAAGGAAGTGGTGTACCTAACTGAGTGGTTTCCATATATGGTCGAGTAGTTGTATCCACTATGATCCGACTCCTTACCTTGTGAGGTTTTGGTTTCCCTTTTGCTGTCATATGTTGTTACTTGGCCTTCAAGTCTGCAAGATATCACCCTGGGCACTTTTTACCGAAAAACCGATTACCGGAACCGAAGAAACCGAACCGAAATATCGGTTTTTCGGTTTTTCAGTTCGGGGTTTTCATTTTGTGCAGTTCGGTTTTTCCAGCATCGGTTTCTACCTCAAACCGAACCGATTTACCGAAACAACCGTACATCCAGTGAGCAGCCTGCGTAGAGTGCGTATAACGAGCCCAAGATCCCCTCCCCACAGCCCACCAGGCGGTCTGGGCCTCACTCACATCTCATGCAAACCAAGTGACCACAGCCCAATCCATACGGCGACGACTCTCCCTTAGCCCTAGTAGCAGATGTCGTAACTAACTAGCAGGTGAAAAATGAGATTATACTAGACCTGCGGAACCACGGCCACGCGCCTGCCTGCGTATGCGTACGCTGCTCCGGTCTCACCAGACTATCTGCTCAGGGTCGTCGTCGCAGCGGGGACAAAGGCGCGAATGGCACGGGTATCAGTAATTTTCCGCCGATGGAATGGATATCGTCGGAGTGGCGTCACCTGATGCTGGCACCGCTTGGTGAACCATGACGCGTGGACCACTGCTGTGGGGACTAAAACCTGTTGGTTTTACTAAGTAGTTGTCTTTCTTGTAAACCATGGTTGTATTGGTTGTTTAGTCCTCTACGCAAGATAGTTTGAGTTCTTTTTTAGATCTGGATCCCGTGAAAATGCTTTTTTTCCCCCAAATGCTGAACCCCATGCTGTAAAAGGCTTTTGGCCGGCCTTAAGACCCTATTAATGAATCAGGTGGGGATGCTCGCCCCTGTTGATCGTCAAAAAAAAAACACCTGCCCGTGCTTGCGCGTCACCTCTCATCTCACAGCATGGACGCACACGCACACGGCGAGCGGTTCCATTCCATACGGCGACGACTACAAAGCTTAGCAGTAGCAGACGTCGTAACTAACTAGCAGGTGAAAATGAGATTATACTAGACCGTGGAAACCTGCCACGCGCCTGCCTACGTATGCGTACGCTGCTCCGGTCTCACCAGACTATCTTGTCAGGGTCGTCGTCGCATTGGACAAAGGCGCGAACGGCACGGGTATCAGTAATTTTCCGCCGTAGCTGTGAGTAGAAGACCGGTCCAAAGCAAAGCTGTCGAGCGAGCGACCAGGAATTTCCTGCCAGGATGGGACGGAGGGCTGCGGCGTGGGGCTGGCTTTGATGAAATAATAGGCTTCGCTATAGATTTCAGAAATTTTAAATAAATCTCAAAGGTCCATATATGCATGAGGAAGTGGTGTACCTAACTGAGTGGTTTTCATATATGGTCGAGTAGTTGTATCCACTATGATCCGACTATGTCTTACCTTGTGAGGTTTTGGTTTCCTTTTGCTGTCATATGTTGTTACTTGGCCTTCAAGTCTGCAAGATATCACCCTGGGCACTTTTTACCGAAAAACCGATTACCGAACCGAACCGAACCGAAACCGAACCGAAATATCGGTTTTTCGGTTTTTCAGTTCGGCTTCGGTTTTCATTTTTGTGCAGTTCGGTTTTCGGTGTCAGCATCGGTTTCTACCTCAAACCGAACCGATTTACCGAAACAACCGAACATCCAGTGAGCAGCCTGCGTAGAGTGCGTATAACGAGCCCAAGATCCCCTCCCCACAGCCCACCAGGCGGTCTGGGCCTCACTCACATCTCATGCAAAACCAAGTGACCACAGCCCAATCCATCACTGATTTCCTCTCCCTCACCTCATGCACACGCACGAACGCACCTAACCCTAGCGGCTTAGCGCGGGCGACGGAGCCGGCGGTTAGCGCTGGGCGCCGGGTCGGTCGCGAAGGAAGGGCACGGGCGCGCTGGTCGTCGAATAAATAGCGGCGGGCGGCGCTCAGCGAAGCTCATGGGCGAAAGTAGCCGGGCGGCGCTGCGAGCCCGCTGGCGCGCAGCCGGGCGGCGCCAAAAAGCGAGCAGCGGGCGGCGCCAGCGAAGCCAGCGGCGCGCGAGCAGCCGGGCGGCCGAAGCGAAGGCGCTGCGCAGCTGCGGGCGGCGGCGCATCGGGCGCGGGCGCGCCGGCGGGCGCGGCGGCGACCTCGATGCGAGTCCGCAGCGGCAGCTATGGAGGCGTGGACCTCGCCGGCGATTCGACGGCGCGCTGCAACCGATTGGTAAAACCGAAAAACCGAAACCGAAATCCTCGGTTTTAGGATTTCCAAAACCGATCGGGGTTGTCTATTCTTGTAAACCGAAATTCTTTGTTACCGAACCGAACCGAACCGATTGGTCGGTTTCTACCGAATGCCCAGGGTGAGCAAGATAGTTTGAGTTCTAATCGGTTTAGATCAGGATCACAACGTGAGACCGCTGAAAATGTTTTTCCCCCAAATGCTGAACCCCATGCTGTACAAGGCTTTTGGCCGGCCTTAAGACCCTATTAATGAATCAGGTGGGGATGCTCGCCCCTGTTGATCGTCAAAAAAAAAAAAAAACACCTGCCCGTGCTTGCGTGTCACCTCTCATCTCACGGCATGGACGCACACACACACGGCGAGCGGTTCCATTCCATACGGCGACGACTACAAAGCTTAGCAGTAGCAGACATCGTAACTAACTAGCAGGTGAAAATGAGATTATACTAGACCGTGGAACCTGCCACGCGCCTGCCTACGTATGCGTACGCTGCTCCGCTCGCACCAGACTATCTTGTCAGGGTCGTCGTCGCACAGGACAAAGGCGCGAACGGCACGGGTATCAGTAATTTTCCGCCGTAGCTGTGAGTAGAAGACCGGTCGAAAGCAAAGCTGTCGAGCGAGCGACCAGGAATTTCCTGCCAGGATGGGAGGGAGGGCTGCGGCGTGGGGCTGGCTTTGATGAAATAATAGGCTTCGCTATAGATTTCAGAAATTTTAAATAAATCTCAAAGGTGCATATATGCATGAGGAAGTGGTGTACCTAACTGAGTGGTTTTCATATATGGTCGAGTAGTTGTATCCACTATGATCCGACTATGTCGCAAAAAAAAAAAAAAAAAAAACTATGATCCGACTCTTACCTTGTAAGGTTTCGGTTTCCTTTTTGCTTTCATATGTTGTTACTTGGCCTTCAAGTCTGCAAGATAGTTTGAGTTCTAATCGGTTTAGATCACGATCACAACGTGAGACCGTAGGCTCTCCTATATATGCAACTTATCGGCCTCCACCAGAAGTAGAACAACAGAGAACATCTAATTCATCTATTTTATCAAGGGTTTTTGCCTCTTCTCGCTGTTGCGCTGCCTTCGAAGCCTACTCCATCCCGAGCGCCGGCGAAAGGGAGAGCAGGTGTCCGGAACCGCTCGTCTTTGTGATCCTGCACCGGGAGAGGGCGAATAAAGTTTTTGGGAAGCGCTTCACGTGACTGCTCAAGGTTTTCGCCATGGCTCGTCTTCCGTCCAAGTCTGGTTCTGCGAGAGCTCGTCTCCTACGACGCCGGTTGCTTTGCACCGTCAACAATGTCGTCGTCGTTCCCATCACCACGGTTACACCTGCTCCAGCTAAGTACGTATACCGTGAACCGATCTGTTCTTTCATCATATTTTCTGGGATCATGATGTTATGCTTGATATTTACTAGTATGTTCTGAGATCATGATGTTATGCTTGATGTTTACTAGTATGTTAGAGATATACATGCTAGGTTTGTTTCTTGTCATATTTAGTCTAGTTCGAATTTAATCATGCGATTGTTCAATTATCCAAGGGGCTTGGCTCGGTTGGCTTCAAGCTCTTGCCGTTGCGAGAGACCTCCGGCCGGCGAAGAGTCTTTGCGACTCACGAAAGTCTCGCGTGCAGTGACCCGACACCGGGCAAAAGCTAAAGCCGCTGGCCGGGTCGATGATGCTGCGCCTCGCTGCAGGTGGCTTTTTTTGCGTCGTCCCTCTCTAGTAGTAACCTCACGGAAGTTGTTCTCGTAGGACGCTACTACTTTCGCCCACGATACGATTCACGGAAAAAAAGTATGCAGGGGAACAAACAGGAGAATATAGGAGATCGAGCGATCGAAAAAGTTCAGGCATTAATCTTGGCCGCCCATCCGTGATCTCGTGGGCCGCCACATGAGGCATTCCACTTCACCATACCGCCCGCCGCGCCCCGCCCCAACACCCTAGGGAGCCTTTTCCGCTCCAACATGCTACCGACACGCGGGAGTGCACATTGGAACGAGCCCGGCGGGCGGCGGGGCAAGGGCGGGCCCACGTATCATACCCGGTTCGCTCCCAGCTGCCGTTTGCCGTGCCATGGGGGGTGTGGACCAACCGATTCGCCCGCAAGATCCGCCTCGGGCTCCCGCCATGTTAACAGTACAGGCAGGCCCATTCAACTAGGAATAACCGCTGGATTAGTTACGCGTTTAATCCTACCCCTCGCACTAATCCCCAGGATTACACAATCGACGTTACTGACCACCACCACTGGACCGACCTAGTGACCTGAGACCGGCCGATGCAAACCAAGCACACAGCAGGAGAGAGATAGGTGATGGCCCATGGCTTGAGAGAGACGTGGGGCCCATGGCTTGAGAGAGACGGGTGCCACGTGGACGCGAAGTGGTGGGTCGTGCATATATAACCACCTCCCGCCGTACGTGGAGGGCAGCTCCTGTAAAATCGAAAGCCTGTGACTACCTTCGTCAATGGCCAGATAGATCGCATCTAGAATCAACCAAACATCTTGTTTACAATACTCGTTGCAGCAGTCCAAGTCATATCCAAAGGTTTATACAGTACTACTACACCCGTATACTCCCTCTGTATATATTTTACATGTCGTTTAGAACAGGATTACACAAACCAAGGAGTGGACGTTAGGGGTGATTTTTTCCTGTCTACCCTTATTAAATAGGGTCGCACAAATGAACGCAGATCGGTTGGTTAGCCCGCTGAGTCCCGAGGTAAGAGGTCATCGGTTCGATTCTTCAAGGCTTGTCTTTTTTGCGTGGTACTGTTCCTATGGCTACATTGCAATTGTTTCTTTTTTTTCCTGAGCTTGCATGCGCACTCGCGTTGGGGCAGTTAGTTTGCATGGCACGTTTTCTTTGCATGGAGCTAGCCACGAAATCCGGCATGAAGTCAGGCGTGACCTCCTCGGCTCCTGAGGCGGCAAGAACTCCGGTGCGATCTCCTCTGGCGCTACCTCCTCCGGCACCAACGAGCGCGTAGAAGATGAGCAGCGAGGTTGGCGTGTTGATGCAGCGAGCGCGTGTGTAGAAGATGAGCAGCGACCGTGTATAAGATGAGCAGCTAGCGTAGAGAAGATGAGCAGCAGGAGGGGAGGCGAGCGGTCCTACGGCGCTATGAATGAAGCTTGTTACCGAGAAAATTTATTGCTGCACAAGAAACTTAACGTCTGGGGGCAAAACCGTCCACAATGAGCTATTTAAACACCTAATAATTCAAAACCGCATCACATTCCATTAGTTGCAGGAACGGACAATCTGTTGGGATGCGTTACGCTCGTGCCGGCAGGGGGCCCAAAGAGCAGAGAGAGAAAGAGGAATGGAGAGCAAAATGGTTTGGGGGCCACAGTACGCGACTATTCCAGGCCTTTTGCTGAAAGAACTGCAGCCCGCTCCCTGCTCCCACGTCCGAGAAGTTACACCACCACCGTCTCCACGTTACCGTGGCGCGATGACGACCCGCCGCCGGCGGCGGGCCGGGTGGCCCGCAAGGATCTGGTGCGCCAGCGCCGCGACGGCCGCGCCGATCATGGGCCCGCCCAGTACACGGCCTGGTTTTTGTAGTCCCCGCTCACGACGGCCGGCCCGAACGAAGCGTGCCGGGTTCATGGACGCGCGTCACGCGCCGTCATCGGGCCCGCCGACAGCACGAGCGCGCCCGCCACCGCCCCCACCGCCAGCGCGCCCAGCGCCGTCGCCGCGAACCCGGCCCGCTTGACGCCGGGCGCCGGCGGCTCCACGGAGGTCGCCGGGCGACGTGCACCGTGTACACCAGCATGAACGTGAGCACGGCCTCGATGATCGCCGCTCCGAACCCGGTCATATGCACATTGATCCTCGTCGTCGGCACGGCCTGCAAGCGGCGCACAGCAACAACATTATTCTGATCGATGGAATTTAAGTAGCTATAGCTATCAAATACTCAAATGTGTATCGGAGGAGTTGCAGGAAGGAATGAATGAAGTAGTAAAGGACGGTTAGTCACAATCACATGCCTGGCCGGCGGAGATGTAGTGGAGGACGAGGCAGGCGAAAACGGAGCCGAGCATCTGCGACGCCCAGTAGAAGACGGCGCTGGGGACTCCGATGTGCCCGCCGATGGCTAAGGCGAACGTGACGGCGGGGTTGGCGTGCCCGCCGGAGACATCGGCGGCGATCAGCACCGCGGAGAACAGCCCGAACGCCTGCGCCACGGCGGTGGCCACCAGCGACGCCACGTCCGAGTTGGCGGAGCCGTCGGGCGTCGCCATCCCTGCCACACAGGCCAGTCAGTCGTCGATTGCCAACCGCCCAAGAAAATGCAAAGGTAAAGCCCGACAGCCATCAATGCGCGCGCGGCGGTGAGAGTGAAACTTGGCGTACGGGCGGAGATGGCGGAGCCGACGGCGGCGAACACGGAGAGGAAGGTGGAGATGAACTCGGCGAGGTACGAGCGGAGGGACGCCGGCGAGACGCTGCGCTTCAGTTTGGCCAGTAGGTCGGACGCCATAGCGGCAGCGCACAAGTTCTTCTTCACCAACTGTTGTTTCAGACTTTCACTGTGGCGCGTGCTCGGATTCACCGCGACGGGTTCTAGGAGCGTTCCGGATTTTATACCCAGGGAAGGGAAAGGGCGCGTCGTCCGTAGAGTGAAACGGCGCCTGGGGAGTTTGCGGCGGTTGCCTCCGCGCGCCCGTTCTGTTCCGCTCCGAGTTCACACACCCGTCGCCGTCCGGGCGTGCTGCGAGTTATACACGTATGTGCGTATACAAAATTAACATGACAAACGCGTGACATGTACGCACATTCATGTTGTCGTACAGAACATGTACTTGGGGAACGCTGAACCGTGCATGTATATTTGTATATAATATATATACATCGAACGGTTCGCTTACAAATTCCTGACATCGTCATTACTCATTGGCGAAATCCAAAAGCGAAACGCAAAGAGGACCGAACATAATCACAAGACGAGGCGAGGCGTGACAACGGCGACGATGATCTTGATACGATGGATCGTGGGCCCTGAGCCGGACTTCGTGCTGTTCAATCATGGGTACTCCTGGCTGACGACCGGCTGGTAGGAAGCCATGAACACGTCGCCGTAGACGAGCCCGGCGAGGCCGCCGCCGATGAGCGGGCCGACCCAGTATACCCAGTAGCCGGCGAAGTTCCCTGCTGCCACGGCGGGGCCGAAGGAGCGGGCCGGGTTCATGGATCCGCCGCTGAAGGGTCCCGCGGCGAGGATGTTGGCACCGACGATGAAGCCGATGGCCATGGGGGCGATGGTGCCGAGGGACCCCTTCTTGGGGTCGGCGGCGGTGGCGTACACGGTGTACACTAGCGCGAAGGTGGTCACGGTCTCCATGACCATGCGGCCCTCCACCTCGCTGATGCCGCCGGAGACGCCGTGCGTCGGGACGGCCTGCCCGTGGGTGACGAACTGCAGGAGGAGGCACGCCACGGAGGAGCCCAGAAGCTGGGCGACCCAGTAGAAGAGGCCGGTGAGGATTGTAATGTGGCCGCCGACGGTGAGGCCGAAGGTCACCGCGGGATTCAGGTGCCCTCCGGAGATGTTGGCGGCCATGGAGACGCCCACAAACAGCGCGAACGCGTGGGCTATGGCGATGGCCACCAGCCCGGCTGGGTCCAGCGCGCCGCCCTTTGTCAGTTGCGCTGCACATGACGAATTTTCAGTTAACGATGAGGAAAGGCATGATGGTCGTGGAAATGAGATTTGAGAGGAGGTGCTTGAGGTAGCAGAAGCTCACTGTAGGCAATGGCAGAGCCGACGCCGGCGAACACGAAGAGCGTGGCAATGAACTCGGCGACATAGGCCTTGAGGGAAGCGGCGCTGAAGGAGTCACCGAAGCTTCCGAACGCATGCTTCACCATCTTCTCCCCTGTTTTTCTTTCTGCTCTCTCTCTCTGACAGTAGTATAGCCCTTGCGATTTTTCCAATGTAATGCTAAGGGTAATGATCGTGGTGTCTTACCTATCCGTGTCAAGATTATTATTTTTTTTGAATTTTCAACCGGGGGGGGATTCCCCACCTGAATATATTCAAAAAGGCCCAAAACGGCTGATTTACAAAAGGTATGAAGAGAGAAATAAAACACCAACACCAACACCACCGGCCGCCGCCACACCGCGTCGAGCCGTAAAACAGACTCGCCTGCAATGGTGGGAGGCGCGCACCGACAAGCATCGGCGCCGGATGAAGAGAGGAGATTGCCGGTCGCCGCCACACCATGCGGAGCCGTAAACAGACTCGCCCGCCCGCATCAGGAGGCGCCAAGACCGCCAACGCCCACGCCCTGGACGGCGGAGGAGGGTACCGCCGCCGCCACACCATGCGAGCCGTGAACGGACTTCGCCCCGCATCGGGTGGGAGGCACGCACCGCCAGAGTCCATGCCTGGACGGAGAGGATGGTGCCGCCGCCGCCACACCACGCTGAGCCATAATCGGACTCACCCGCGTAGGTGGGAGGAGCGCACCGCAAGCGCCCACCCTTGGGCGAGATGAGGTGCCGCCGCCGCCACACCACGCGGAGCCGCTCCGGACTCGCCCGCACTATGGGAGGCGCGCGACCGTCACCTGAACGGAGGGGGAGGGGCACCCGTTGGCAAGGTCGGGAGAAGAGGAAAAACGAGGGACACCTCCAAGGAGGAAACGGGCGCCCCGCAGACGCCGCCGGCCGGGCTTTCGCCCCTATCCTCAAACATCTCGGCCAAACCAACAACAAAGGTGGCAGATCTGCGTCTTCTCCGCTGCCCGGCATCATCGCCAGCACCACCATGGCACCACGGGCATGCCAACACCCGACCACCACCAGGCAACGCAACCATGGCGCCCGCCGAGCGAACCAAGCAAAAACCACGGCCGACCACACGACCATGGCGTCGGGCGGGCGGCCGCACCACCACCTTCGCTGCCGACGACCATGGCACCGCCGATGCTTCACCGCACGGAAGCACTGCGACGGGGGGCCGGGCAGCTCGGGGGCGCTGTTGCATCGGCATGCGGAGCGCCGTACTAGATGGAGCTGCGCCCTGCTGCCTCACGGGGACAACAGGGGCCTGCGTGGCCGCGACCGTGGCGAGTCACAAAGGCGCCCATACCGGGAGTGGATGATGGGAGCTCGGCGGCCGCACGACCACGGTGGCCGCACGCGGGGACGAAGGATGAGAGGGGTAGCTGCCAAGTCCGCACCTTTGGAGTCCGTGTTCGGCAGCGATCGTGCTTGGCGCCGGATGCGTCGCTGGCAGGCTCCCCCATGGGAGTGGCGCCAGCCTGCTGCCGAGGGGACGGATCCATGCTGCGGGATGGTGGATCCGTGCCCAGGGGCGGCAGATCGGGCCGCGACCACCGCACGGCGGGCAGGGCGGCAGCACCATGAATGGCAGCAGCTGCACACGCCGCGGCAGGACGAAACGCCCGCCCGCCGCCCTCCTCACGGCCACCGGACTCCGGCGACGGGCGAGGGAGGGCCCCTCGGGAGGGGCGCCCGGCGGTGAGGGGCGGCGGGATCCGCCCCGAAGTCGCCGGGGCGAGGCAGCGCCCTGCCGCCACCTTCCCTGCGGCGCTGCTGCTATCGGCGACGCGCGCTCGGGCGGCGGCGAGGAGGAGCGGCGAGGATGGAGGCGCGCGGCGGCGGCGGGTTAGGGTTCCGCCCGAAGTTGCCCCCGAGAGCGGAGCGACTCTTCGGTCAAAAAAGTCAAGATTATCAATCGATAGCGTTGTTGGTAATAACTATCTGTGTGAGTGTGAGATGAGGATCACCTATGTGTTGCAACTGCATGCTCCCTGAGTCCCTGGTGTCTTACCTACCTAGTATGTCAAGATTACCCATCTGTGTTAGGACTACTGATGTTCAATTACATATTTTCACCAATGCGGAGGCCCAATCTGATGTCCTTGTCTGAATTTTGATACTTCCCAATTTTGTTTGCACTGCAGCTTTGTCCCCGTTACCAAACATGCGGATTTCAGGGGAGAAAAAATTGCCTCTGTTTTCTTTGTGCACGGAAGTTACAGGTTCATTTGCCAGAAAATAGGAACATAGCTTAACATGTACAATAACAACTACAATCAAAAGAAAAGAGAAGAAAAGTTCAGCATGGTTAGGTTCGAGACGGTGATGATGACGACCATGAAGAAGCTAGCGTAGCCGAATAGCAACATACAGAGAACAAGTGGGCGAGAAAAACATAGAAAAATAGTGAGTTGTCCATGAAAAACTTAGCATTGTCGTGTAGCAGCACACGAATAAAGGGTGCATAAGCGAACCGAGTGTAGCTTAGCTGGTAAGGTTCCTTGTGGTGGAACCTGCCCATCAGGATTCAAATCCTCGATTAGGCACTGGTGCTCGTATTTTCCTGGATTTATTCCAGGATGTAACTGGCGCTATTCTTCCAGTGGTAGGAGACGTGCCCGTTGACAGCGAGGTGCCAGTGGTGACTTCGTCAATCTCGAAGATCTGCCGGCTCGCCCTCTCGAAGATGCTCATAGGGGGTAGGGTTGTATGCGTGTATTCGTAATGTTGAGTGTGCGTGCGTTTGTGAGTGTTTACGTTTGTACTGAGTTTCGCAAAGAAAAGAAAAGGGCATAAGAAAAACATGCAATAGAAGAGAGATCAGGTTACGGAAGTATTGGGATGGTTTTTCCCGGCTTTAGCAGTAACTTCTTCGTGTACTGCAGTGAAACAACTCTCGGGAGCCATTTCTAAAATGAATAAGAAGGTGGTGGATCTAAAAACTAACTTCACTAACTCTTGAAAGGTGTTTCTAAAATAGAGGCCTAACAAGCACCTACAAAGTAGATGATGAAAGTCGCTCCATTTATAAAGGAAAATAACAACTATGTATGATGATTAGGGGAATAACGGCAGCTTAGCAGCACAACCATGTCATAGCTCTGAGATGATCCTAGACCAATCACCAGATCACATATCACCCCACGTAGCCTACAATGCCTTGGCTATCGAGACATGGTGATCACCGCCAATTATAATGAAAAACAGTAAGAGAGAGATGTCTTACTATAGTAGTATTGTGTTTATTGAATGGCCCAGAGCTAAAGATTTAAAAGAGAAGAACGTCAGTATAATCATGAGAGAGTGGTATGTGACCGAATAAACCAACTTGAAAATTGATGTTTGGCACATAGGTCATATCAAGGTGAATGTAGTGTTTGACGACTAGAAAGATACACATCGCTAAGATATTCAAATACTAGAAAATCTAGGGGCGCGGCGTTGCCGCGCCATGTTTAGCTATCCAGTGGTGATATTGTTTGGGGGTCATCCAAAAGGTTTAGGAATTTACTGATGAAAAAAATGGCAATACAACAATAATACAACTTGTGTTGCTTGTGTTATAGATAATAGCAGGTCGGATTGTTAATGAAAGGGTGCAAACTAACGGTTGGCTGACAAGATCGTGACTCGTGAGATCTGTAAGTTCGCGGATCTATTTGGCTAAAAAATAGAAATGTCTTCACTCGTGAGCGTCTGCGTCTGTACTATGTGATTCTCAAAAAAAAAAAAAGATGGCAAATATGGAGACCCAAGGATCAATACAGGCAAGCATGCTATTTGATTATGTAGCATATGAAAAATACCTCTGTACCGATCCTTGCGCAAGGTAGGCTGCTAATAATCAGACTCGTGTGCAACAAATGATTTTGGACAGCATGAGTTTACAAACGATGAATGAACCAACATACAACCGAGTCACTGTTTTGAAGCAAAGCAGAAATTTGGTCATTGGAAAAAGGACAATATGCAGAGTATATAACATGCAACTTCAGGGTCTCAGCAACTGCCGTGGTGCAGAGTTCATATGTAGACAAATACGCAAAAATGCATGAACAATTGCTTCATCCTGAACTGCCAAATTTCTAAGTTTGTCATAGATAGACAATAAGGATTGTAATAAAAGTTACAATGTCATTAACAGAACAACACAAACATGACGTTGGGTATAGCAGTTTTAGGGCATAACTAAAAGCAATAATCGATTCAGAAGTCCAGGTTGCTCTACATAATAAGATGGTTTGATCTGTTGAAAACATGGCGCATCTAAAGATGTAGAGTTGATTGAAGATTTTTGTTATATACACAACAAAAAGTAACACAAGGTTTTGTGAATTTGTAAATAAGCAAAAAGAGGTTTATCAAGACCGCTAAAATGCAACTAAATTGGAACCCATTTCATATTTATTTTAAGCATCCTATTATGCTAAATCAACAATAAGATAAATAAGTGCAAAGAAAAAAGCTTTATGTTTAATTAATTTCCAGATTTGATGTTAACCTCGACTACGGCTAATATTCTTTTTAGCTAGGACTGTATGAGTTTTCAGATTAATTGGACTCTTATGAGTTTTCAGATTGTAAAGAACTCAATCCTGGATCATAGCTGACAGTAAATTCAGAGTGGAATTAACTGGAATCATGAGAACTGAACATACAAAAAATGTGCTGTAACTATTAGTTTTCGTATTAAAGAAAAGTTGATCAGACTCCCCTGGTGGAGGTGTGAAGTAGGTTTGCAAGCTGCAGGTGTATCACACAAAATGAACAAATTTTCACTTCATCCATGTGCAAGGAACCTGAGTTGAGAGTTGTAGAAGCATAATCGTAGCAATTATTTTCAGGCTGATATCAACTGAAAACAAAACTAAATTGTGTTATCTGGGTGAATGAAGACTATCTAGGGCTGCATTTGAAATGGAGTTGAGTTTAGTTGAAATTTGGAACAGCTGTGAGTTAATACAGAGTAGCATTGTACTATGGCAAAGAATGGAAAATCTAAGAATTGAACTGTATGTATTGAAAATTCTAAGAAGCAACATACACACTGGAATGAACACTGGATACAGGTGTGTCCTTAGATCTGAAGATTTAAACTTGAAGCAATCCCATGTCTTAAGTATGATAAAAAGATTATAAAATTTAGATAATGGAGTATTCATTTTGATAAAGTACAATTAGACATAACTGTAAGGTATGTTAGTAGCTACACCTACAGTAATAGTATCACAACTGTGGCATCCAAGTTAAACTGCATGAAAGTTTGCAGGTCTAAATTTCTGAAACTGTATGCTTTATGATATGCCTCTGAGAAATTCTGTAAGTATGACAGTTTACAGGTTGGCATTTCTCAAACATATTTCACATACACCATTATGTTTGTTTCTCTCCTTCATTTGCTAATACAAATAAAGGTACAACCTGTATGAACATACCATCTAAGCCTTCATTTAGCAATCATTTAACTGCAATGGAATCTGGCCTTTTAAAAGAGACAATTTAATCATATCAAAGTATAAGCTAAGCATGCCACGAATCTTCCATTGTAAAAATGTTTGTAACTTTAAAATGGCCTTAACCAATGCAAATCTGTTTGATAGCAGCCAAGCAAGCAGGACAACAAACATGCTGATTGATAGGATTTCGATGACCTGTAAATATATTAAGCTATTAGTTTGATTGGGCAATTTTTTTTTGAAGCTATACAAGGATGCAAACCTTTGGTGCTAACTGTAGAATGGAATTGGACGAGCGGACCAATAAATCAATGCTGAAAACTATAGAGTTTTGTTGCAAAATCTTTTTCCCCTGGAAGCAACTTTTAGCCTTAGATGCCCTTAGCTCGCTGTTGTTGCAATCAAAAGTGGCATTTCGTCGAGCACCTTGTTTGCATGCTCTTAAACGAACTCCTCCAAGCATCAATGTTGTCTCGTTAACATGGGAGAACACAGGCTCCATGGAGCATCGGTGCCCGCAGAGAGCACCGTTGGGGAGAAAGATGTGTCGGGATGGAGCTTGAGCAGTTGGGATGCCCAGTGCCGGCGCGGAAGACGGTGACGGCCGCAACGAGCACGCAGGCAGAGGCAGGTGTTGCGTCTTGGATGTGCGACCACGCAGATCGACTTTGTGCCGGAGTTGTGCATCTCGCCTCCATGGAAGAGGAGTGCGCGGACATGAAGGTGGAGCCGTGGAGGAGGTAGGAAGCGACGGAAGAGTGGGTGGGCCGGCGGGGGCGAGGTTTTAGAGCCGTGCGGGAGGGCAGCTGCAACGGCATGGGGAGGAGAGGAGGGGGAGAAGAATGGAGGGGCCAACGGGCGGAGCCGGGCACACAGTCGCAAGCGGGAGATGCGGCAAACCCGAGTAGGATCCGTTATCGGACGGTCCACATTGCGAGTTGGGATCCCACGGTTATCGGGCTAGCGGGCGACGTGGATGAACGGGCGGAGCGGATTTCGTCCAGGTTTTGTTCTTTAGAGATTAGCGCTAAAAACTAGCTACACACTATTTTTGAGGGTCTAATACAACTAATAAATATATAAATTTGGACTATTAGTTCTTCACGTTAGCTATTTAAATGATAATCTAATGGCGGTAACAAATAGACCATAGATCAAATACAATTATAATAATTCAATTCAGAAATATAACCGGTATATATACATCTCTGTTATGTAATAGGTGGCACACCTCCAGCAGACCGACATGCAGGGGCGGAGCCAGAAATTAGGCTTGGTGGTGGTGGGGGGACCAAGACAAAATAAATATATAGATAATGAATCCAATTCACTATTAGTAAAAAGTATAATGGAACATGACAAGTACTAGAAAAAATAAGGTGTAAATGATTAATGGTTATCTTAAACAATTATTGATTAAATAAATTAAATTGATTATCTTGATGATTAGGGGAACGCGGCCCCTGCCAGCCCCCTTGCCTCTGCCCTGCCGACACGTTGCACCTCTCAATATTACATCGCCTCGTATAGCTTGACGATCTGGAAACCATGCATCGACGCTTTTGTGCACGTTTGTGTGATCAGCACATGTCTAGAGCGTGATTGGCTGTTTCCTATGCCTCCAAGAACACAAATTATAGAACACACCTTGCTTCGATGACACGAGCTCTGGAACTAAAAATTCATACAGTGATGAACGCTGAGTAGCAGCTTGACAAAACTAAAATATCAAATTTAGTTTAAGGATAAATTATGATCACAATAAAAACTCTCAAACAAGCATGTAGATGGCCCACGTTTTATAATGAATGTGTTGCAGAACATGATGATGAAAAAAAGTTATAGATAGTGAGAAAACAATAATTAGGATGACATAAATAAAAAATATTTGTTTACATTTTTTAATAAAAAGACCCTAATGTTAATTTATAAATGCAAGCTACACGCGCAAATTGCATATAATCTTCCTAATATGTTGTGCATGAATGTCATGCACCTGATAATATTTTGTGTTGCTCCTCCAATGCCAGAAACGTGATCGTCCCTTTGATTCAACGAATTTCTCTATGTTTATTTGTCCTTATAGAGGTTGAGGCTATATGGAATTTCTATTTTTGTTAGGGAGAGGGGGATTTCTGAAAAAATGCCAACTCATCCAATTTTTTTCTTATGAGCATTAAAAAGAGTGTGTTTTAATTTATTCAGCTAGTTTAGCTGTTAGTTTGTATAGAAATCATATGCTAATTTTCTTATTTTAAACTAAGCTTGTTGTGGGAATAGCCGGTGAAATTTCACTACCCTTTTACCTAAAAAAAGGTTTCACTGCCCTTCACTTTCAGCCCTCTTCCATCGGCCATCAGGCTTTCTAAGGGTGGGCATGAACCAATTTAACAATATTAAAAACCTAAATATTTGAAAAAAAAGATTTCTAGGGGTGGGTGATGGCATAAACTGCCCTTGAAAATGCATGGGGAGGGGTGTCATGCCTTAACCTGCCTCTGGAAATGCCATCTTCACAAGGCGGACGATGGGATGATCCGCTTCGCCGCTAATCCGCCATGCCAAATTGCTATTTTTAGCAGCGAAGAAGGGCAGCAAGCGCTAAGCCGCCTATAACACCCGCTCAATAAGAATGTGGCCCAAGAGGGGCATATGAGTGCCTTGGCGCACATGTTTAGTACCACCTTGCTAGTTGAGCAAGGGTGGAGCCAACTTATAAGCCTTTGCCTTCTAGCCATATCACCTTCGGGTTAACCTTTTTACACGAAGCGAGGACGAAAGTGTAAGCAAGGTGCTATGTGTACGCATGCGCGCCCCTCGGAAGGGTTATGCGGTGCGGCTTTGGAGGGCGGGGTGTTACAAGTGGTATCGAGCCGACCTTCGCGGCCACGGCACGCGTCTGGCCGCCAGGCGCGGACATGGAGGTTCATTGCGCGTGTAGGCTCTGCGGAGTGCACGGCATGGCACATGTGCCGGCCCTGGGCGCACGGTCACGTGTGCCAAGAGGGGAGGTCCTGTTTAAGTTGGCGCTCAACGAGGACGTCGAGTCCTTTGAGGGGTGTATGTAACACCCGGCCCAATAAGGATGTAACCCAGTAGGGGCATATGAGTTCTGCGCGCACATGTTTAGTACCACCTTACTAGTTGAGCAAGGGTGGAGCCAACTTATAAGCCTTTGCCTTCTAACCATATCACCTTCGGGTTAACCCTTTTACACGGCGAGGACGAAAAGTGTAAGTAAAGTGCTATGTGTACGCGTGCGCGCCCCTCGGAAGGGTTGTGCGGTGCGGCTTGGGAGGGCAGGGTGTTACACCGCCCCTGCAAATATCATTTAGCCTGCTCCTAAAAATGCTTGCTTTGCGTAGTAGTGTATGCTAATAGCATTTAGCCTGCTCTTAAAAATGCTTTGTGTAGTAGTGTATGCTCGAGCTTTTGTGGCGGTGATTTATTATTATGCATTATTGAAATGAGTTTGAATAATTGAGTCTATACAAGGCTGCATATGAATATCCTTTTATTTATGGTAGTTCTTGTATGTCATATAGCTTTTGTACATGTTATTGATGGACTGTTATCATTTTTTTTTTTTTTGCGAAAATACAGATGCAGGCACGCAGACGCTCACAAATGCATGCATACTCAACCCTATGAATACACGCACGCAACCCTACCCCCGTGAGCACCTCCGAGAGACCGAGCCGGCGCCTCATCATCGACGGGCACGTCGCCTACCACTGAAAGAATAGCGCCCGGTTAAATCCTCGGAATAAATCCAGGGAAAATACGAGCACCAGTGCCAAATCGAGGATTTAAATCCTGGTGGACAGGCTCCACCACAAGGAACCTTACCAGCTGAGCTACTCAGTTCATGGACGGTTATCATTGAGACACACAACAATGCACTTTTTCATATTTACAATAATGCCGTCGAAATCACCAGGAGTGGACCTTCTTAATTTGACGGCTGGTGTTTTTTCATTCATTTGGCTCTACCGTACAATGCTTATGGAAACATTATATAGTTATATACACGGTCTAATCCATATATAATCGGACAGACAATTTCAAATATTGTTGAAAATAGCATACTAAGTCTTAAATTCGACATTTGAGTGGAAAATTAAAGTTCCATACATATAATAATACAAATAGTTCGAATATATTATCTCCAAAATAAGCGTGTTTTTCAAAAGAGAGATGCAATGTATCCATTCCTCTTGATAATTCAACAATTTTACAAACAAGAAAAATGCATGCATCAATATTTCTTTTAATTACAATAGTATGATTAGTTGGAATAAACACGCAATAATCTTCTTCAGTGATGGCCGGATCGGCATATATGGTGTTGTACACGGCAAATAGCAGATGCAATCTACATAAAAGCTAGGATAGTTATCACAGTGATGGCATGTGTAAAGCTAATGCAGATAAGGCCGGGTTACGCATTTATAGGCCTGCAGCGATTGTATGCATGCAAGGTCGAGTGCCTGCTGATATGATACGATGCAATTCGACGCCGGATCATCGAATCAATTATGCAAACAAATACTATATACCTGTAATAAATGATAGAAGAATAAAAAAAGGACCGCAGATGGCGGCGGCTCCGCGGCTGATGGCCGGGCGGATGGCTGGACGAGTGGAGGCTGATGGCCGCAGGCTTAGAGGCGCGATTGCGGAAAGACTGGAGACGATGGCTACGGGCGGGCGCAGCACTGAAACGTCATGAGCCGCGTTGGCGACGGCAGGGCTTCTGTTTTTTTTTTTTTCCTCATGGGCTGACTGTCTCTACCGATACGTATTGCTCTACTGGGCCAAAAATACAGGGTAAGCCGCGGCCCACCCGGCATACCGTGTAGCTACGCCTCTGATTGCAGTACTGACATTTCAGTAATCTGAGAGAATTTTGTCAGAAAAAGAAGTAATCTGAGAGAAACCACAGGTAAATAGCCCTTTCGAAAAGTAACAAATGGTCATCTGATAAGAAATATCCATGCAGAACATACCCACTAGACCATATAGCATTTAGCCAAAATTGAATTTCAGTAATAGTTTTAAATCTTTCGATAACAAGAAGCCAGTTAGGCCATACCCAGTCACCAATCATAAACCAGCAAAAATTCCTACAACACTAACTTTTAATGCTACTACATTCTACATCTATCTGCTATTTATTTACATTTAACACAGAAGGTAAAATGATGAATTAAATTATATGCAAACACAAAAACATTAATCCTCTCATGATTTCAAAATGATGTATGCAACTTCCATTGCTGTATAACAGCATGCAATGAATGGCTGGGAATAATGGATCGATGTGGAAGCCTCTGATTGGTGACTAGGGATACCTCATGTTTTTTTTGAGCCAAACTTTAATTGCCTTGTGCTCGTAGGTATGGCCATCAGCAGCGACTTCGGCAAGGTTCACTCCCCCACTCACCACCTGGCTGTTGGGGTGCCAGGTGCACCACCTCTGCTTCCACGTCTAGCGGCGGCCGCCAGCTTCTTTGGTCACTGCCTCCATTCGTGGTTCTACCCTTCAGCCTGGCCGAGGGAAGGTTGCTCTGTGCCTGTGTGTTCTCATCTTGTCATGGTTTGCTTATCTTGGGTTACATGGTGTCTAGCGGATACTTTGCCGCTGATTCTCTGGCGGATGCTTCGCCGCTGTTACTTCCTAATTGACAGATGCTTTGCCATCGTTATTCGTGGATTACATCTCCAGTGGATGCTTTGCCGCTGCTGCCTCAATGATTGTCTGTCTCTTTGGGCGGATGCTTTGCTGTCGCAAATGTGTCCCTTCTCCAGCGGATGCTTTGCTGTTGTGCTAGGCGGATGCTTTGCCGTCGCAGATGTGTCGCTTCTCTAGCGGATGCTTTACCGCTGTGCTAGGTGGATGCTTTGCCACGGCTATGGTGTTGGTGCTGACTTGGCAAGCTTGGCGAGGATGCCTCTCTTTTTTTTTTTCACAGGTTCAGTTCATCATTGGTCTGTGGAGCTATGAGGACACTTTGGAGTGCCGTGGTCGTGGCTTCGGTCGCTTGTAGAGTGTTCTGGTCGTTGCTACGGTCGTTTGTAGAATTAGCTGTTGTGCCGGTTGTAAGCTTGATAGTTTGTGTGTTTGTGTTTGTGAGATTTTTCTGTGTTTCTTTGTTTTTAGTCCTTTGTGCACTTGTGTTGGTCAAGCTCTGTTTAGCCACATCAAGTATTATGTTTGTAAGCTGATTTTCTCTTAATGAAATACATGCTAAGGCACGTTCGCAAAAAATAAAAAAGCAACATAAGGATTTTCCATCACCTCCTGCATCAAAAGTAGAAAATTCTACCATTCAGCTAGAGCCAGAAATGGTACTCTCTTCTTGTGACAGTCTAATTAACTTGTCCTAAATGTCATATATATATATATATATATATATATATATATATATATATATATATATATATATATATACATTCACTATTCTACTGCCTGCGCGTTAATTAGTAAACATAACGCCGGCGGATCCACGGCGGAGCGCCGCCCTTGTCCGACGAACCGGTAAAATTAAAAAAGAATCATGTGAGCATTTACTACCACACCTAATTAATTGAGTAATAACGTATCATGCAATTATATCCTGCCATTACTGCGGCATCCTCTCGCGCCCGTTAACATCGGATATATAGGTTGACCGATTCAACCTCTCCTCGCTCCACATCGCCGGTCGCCGCACCCCTTCCCGTCACCTCGGTTCGCAAAACCGCAGCCGCACGCATCGCCGCCTCACAGGCTCCATCGTTCTCGTACCTGACCCGTCCTGTTGAATAATTAGGCAATTTTTAGATTAATTTCAAAATATAAATCATGACAAATAGATGAACTAAATTAAACATGTTTAAATTACTAGCATGACAGATCAATATATCGCATATACTAGCAGGACGGATCATGATATCATGTAGCATGAACATAATAACTAGTATAAACCCAACTTGTACACCAGATCTACTAGATAAACAGATCTACTAGATAAAGCATGTGAAGCATACTAGCATAGCATAAAAGCACATCACAGATCATAGTATGATTTAACAATATAAACATGCATGGCATGATCATGGCAACAGGTGTAAGCACAACTAGCACACCAGATAGATTGAATAGATTGAACATGATGAATAATAAGATTAGATGAAAGATGTAATACCTGCCGCTGTGAAATACCTGCCAATGTAGAAGTACTTGGTGGTGAAGATGCAAACGACGATTGCGCTCCCTCGTTGATGATCCCATGCGTGTCCATCAGGAAGACGAGCAGTGACGAAGATTGGGAGCAGTCGCGCGGAGAGCGCTTCCCAAAAACCTTATTCGCCTTCTCCCGGTGCAGGATCGCAAAGACGACGGTTCCGGAGACCTGCTCGCCCGGTCGCTGGTGCACGCAAACGATCGGGCTGGAGTAGCTACGGCGGCGCAACAACAAGAAGAGGTGAAAACTCTATCTCAATTCTCTAGAATTGAGAGGTTGTCCATTCAAGGGACACCTCTCTAAACCAAGATGAGATATTCGATCTGATTTTCGCGTGGCCGGTAGGCTGCTTATATATCCCGAACATCGTGTCGCGATCACGATCAGTTTAGGACTCTCTACTCAGAGTCAGTTCAGGACTCTGCAACTTGAAGGCCAAGATTACCAAAAATAGAATGGGCCTTTGAGATTTCTCTAGGAATTTTCAAATTTGTTATTGGGCCAAGCCCATCTAAATTCCAACACGCCCGAGCGGAGGCACCTCCTCGGCGGGCGCTCCTTCCCCGCAGCGCCCCTCCCCAAGTGGCGCCATCGGCATCACGCGGGCGGTGGTGGCACCCTCGTCACCGGGGCTGTGCTAGCGCCCGAACGGTCCCCCTACCGACAAGATATCGTGGACACGCCCTCCGCTTGGCCGATTCCCTTCCGGCGGCGGCGCTGCCATCCCTGAAAGGACGGCCGTTTTAGGGGCGACGCGAAAGGAAGGACGGAGACAGACTGCCGACGGCGGCCGTCCCTCGCCGAGAACCTGCAGGATCCCTTCTGATTTGAGTTCATCATGTTTGATTTAGATTCATTCCTTAGTTCGTCTTTTCCGCGACCGCCGAGGGACAGCGCGTGGATCCCGGGATAGGCGCATGGTACTACAGACGCACCCGTCATCAGTGGATCTCGCACGCGCGGAGCGGCGTCCGGCCTGCATGGGCCTCCCATGATGAGTTCCGTGGAATCAGCGCGGCGTGTGCGCCATTGCAGCGGGGCCGTTGCTGCGGATATCGCGGAGTGGGCACGGTGTGGCCGCCGCCATTGGGCGGCGCCGCGTTGAGCGGGGCCCGGCCCTGCCGATGGCTTCCGTTGGTGCGAGGTCCGGCGACTAGAGTCGGCGGCAGCGGCAACTCCATCCCTTCCCCACCAACGGCAGCGGCCGGTCGCGAGGCCCGGTGGCGCGGTGACCTTGCCACGTCCGCCTCCGTGGTCACAGGATCGAGAAAAGGCCTCTGCGGCACTACAGCGCCCCGCGACGGCTTCCGATTCATTCGGCGACAGCGACCTCACGTGGCAGCTGAGATCCTGCGGCGGCGTCGTGAGGACCTAAGACCCGTCCGGGTGCGCTCCATGTCGTCCGTCTGCGAGGGACGGAGGCGACGCGCAGACCAAGCTGTGGAAGAGATATGATTCGATGTTTCTTCTTTCTTTCTCTATGGTGAACGACGCGACGCTGTTGCAGATGCAGGAGACGTCAATGCCCGGCGGTGATGTGCCTGATGTGGCTGGCGCTGGACACTGTGGACACCATCGAGCCCCTCCCTCGGGTGACTGCCGGCCTGCCGTGTTTAGCCGTGTCCAAGATCTTTGAGTGTTATTATTCTTTTAGTTCTGAATTTTTGTATGCTTCTTTCAGTATTTCTCGCCGTTTCATTGTACTCTTGTTTGGTTGAAAGATACGTTCCTCTATGACATGAGTGTTTGCTTCCCTCGACTGGCAGTTCATCAGCAGGCGTGGAGCGAGGAGATTATGATGGCTTCCGATATAGATTTATTTTTCGTATAAAGTTTAGATAAATTTGTTACAGATTTTTGTCCAAAACTAACCCGGATCAACTCCCCTCAGCAATAACCAACAGCTAGTAATAAATCGCAGCCCATCCAGATTGATGAATTTTGATAGTTTTTAACATTTTTTTTTTTTTTTTTATGAATCGAAACTAGAAGTTGCAATGGTTTTAAATACTTTTGTTCATGACTACACGAATCTAACTAATTTTCTCTTCATTCCAAGTAATATTTGCAAAAATATACTTACCAAGTATTTTCTCAGTTACAAGAAAATAAAATTAGTTACTTTACAAAAAAATCTACTACTATATAGTAAAAAATCATTTTGACCGCAGGCTTGACACACCGGTGCTTATCATATGCATTTACCACTCAAATGTCATGATGGAATTATTTTCTTACCAAAAGGATATTATTAGTAATAAAATGGAGTTTGACATGATTATAGGCACGTCAGTTATTATCGGTCAAATTTACCGCTCATTGATCCGGACGGAATTATTTCCTTAACAAAATGATACTATATGTAATAAAAATAATTATTTTAAGAAGGGAATTATTTTCTTACCAGAATAATACTACAAGTAATAAAAATACTCTCACCGCTTGCTGGACAAGCCGGTGGTTAGCAAAGGAATATTTACCAATAATAAGGTAGGAAGTAATTATTTTCTTACTATAATAGTACTATAAGTAATAAAAAAATTACTCTCACCACATGCAGGGCATGCCGATGATTAGCAAATGAAAATTTACCGATCACAGGTCAATAGGGAATTAATTCCTTACCAGAACAATACTATGAGTAATAAAAAATAATCCTACCCATGCCGGAGACGAGGGTGATTAGCAGGGGAAAATTTACCGCTTATAGGTCGTGCAGGAATTATTTTCTTAACAAACTAGCAATATGAGTAATACAAAAATTACTCATATGATGAAAAAAATTTACTGCTCATAGGTCTAGAGTGAATAATTTTTTAACAAAATAATGCTATGGCCCTGTTTGGTTCCTCTAACTTGATTAGAGTTAGAGTTACTTTCTAACTCTAACTCTAACCCTCAAATAACTTTAACCCTTGGGCAGTTTGGATGACGGGGGTTAGAAGCACTTTTTCAATCATTTGTCTCATTCACACCACCATTTCAATAGGATCTAGTGTGGCCACCTCTTGTGTGGTCTTTTCTCACTCACAAATAACAAAACAAATCATCCTTATCAATAAATCATACAAAACACGATAAATTTTATTTTGTCCATACAAATTCGATGTCACACTTATACAGTCCTCAATCAAGCATCGGAAAAAATACATAAAGTCCTCAATCAAGCATCGGGAAGAAAATATACAGTCCTCAATCAAGTATCGGGGAAAAAATTACACTCCATGAAACAAAGCTTGAGCTAACTCATCACGGAAGGCATTCATGTCGGCATCTTCAACAAGAGGTTCGTCTTACGGCCATGCGGATCTGAAAGAGCTATGCATTGGATTATAATTCTCATCCGCATCACATGCACCAAAATCCCTATCCGCAATTCTGCTCTCTCGAATGAAATTATGCGAGCCATACAAGCAACAATAATTCTACTCTGTTTTTCTTACGGAAAACTTGGCATGTTCAACAACATCTGAAATTTCATCTTCAATACTCCAAAAGATCGCTCAATGACATTTCTAACTTTGGCATGTGCATGGTTGAAGGTTTCTTTCATACCTTGTGGCGGCGGTCCATCGTGCCATTGCGACACATGGTACCTTGTACATCTGTATGGTGCAAGGTACCCTTGACGGTTTGTGTACCCCGCATCAACCACATAGTACTTCCCTACATATTGTGAAAGGCAAGCGGACAATAAGACTTGGATGAACAAGTGTTATTGGTTACAAACTGTTACAAGACAGTTCAAGTAGCAAACCTGGTGGTGGACGAGGAAATTTGTGCTGATAAGTACTCAATGCATCTTTGAAAACTCTCATGTCATGTGCCGAACCAGGCCATCCCGACATCACAAAAGTATATCTCATGTCAAAATCACAAAAAAGAAGCACATTACTCGACCGGTTTCATTGTGTGCATTCAGATATGGAATCCTCTTATGCTTATCCACCACAACCTTCACATGTGTCCCATCTATAGCTCCTATGCAATCGTTGAAGTGTGGCCAAAATGCAATCGTCAATTGTTGTAGCTCACCGATAAACCTCCGGAGCTCGCTAACTCCTCCATGTCCTCCTCCATTTCTTCATTAGCATTGACGAAGGGAGCGCTGAGCCGGATGCTTGCCCACGTACAGCACTCCTCGGTGCCCTCGGTGGCCGAACACGCGGTAAGCGCCGCCGCCGACGCCGGCGCCACGGGGGCCCGTCTTTCTGGTGCGGGCCGTTACGGCGGCCGGTGCCGCGGAGGCCGAAGTTCGCACGTTCTTTGGGACATTGCCGCCGGCCCCCAAAGACGACGAGCCTCTTGCGCGACCGGTTCTTTGCTGTGAAGAAGAGCCACCAAAGAGCCGGCGAGCCGGAATTGCCCTTCCTCTCCGGCTCCGGCACGCGGTGGACGAAAGGGAGGGAGCCCGGTGCCCCGCCATGGCACGGGAGGAGCTCGGCGGCGTCACCCTCGAGGTATGCTCCGTACATGGCAAGATCCGGAAACCCGTCCATGGCGGACGCTTGAGAGTTCAGGTCGGCCGGATCCGTCCATCGTGGGTAGAGAGGTCGACGACGAGCTGGATTTCCGCCGGAGGCGACGCACCGGGCGGCGCGGCACTGGTTGGCGGCGAACCCTAGCTCTTTGGCCGGCGGGCGGCGCGGACGGGACCGCCGGTCTTTGGGAGGCGGTGCGGGACGGGACCGGCGTTCTTTGCAAGGCCGGGGCGGTCTTGGGAGCGGCGGCGCGGCGATCTTTGCAAGGCCGGGCGGTCTTTGGGAGGTGGCGGCGTGGCTGGAATCGTGAGCTGCTTGCGCGGACGGGGAAGACGGAACGAGTCGTCGGCGCACGGGAGGGGAAAGTGGGATCCGGTCTGCGGCTGATGGGTGGTGGGGTCCACCAAAATAACCCCAAATATCACCCCCTTGAGGGGTTACTTCTTTTGGTGGGTTAGAGCCAAAATAACCCAATCTAACCCACCTGTTTGGATGCTTTTGGGTTATTTGGGCAAAAAATAACCCAATCTAACTCTAACCCTGGGATCCAAACAGGGCCTATGAGTAATTAAAAAAATTACTCACATGATGGAAGGAAATTTACTGTACGGAGGAAAACTATTTCCTTTTTTAAAAAAAGGTCACCGACGCGGTTGCAACTTTCAAAAGGTGCGCCACACGCATGCGCCTGGACATTGCGTTCCGCAATTGATTACTTGCCTAAATGCTGCTGCTTTGATTACCGAACAAAAAAAATTGCCTCACACCCACGTCACGATTGCATGCAGATTAGTACATGTGCAGTCAATGTTGCCAGCCATGCATGCATTCATCCGGAGGGCTCGTGTCAACAGGGGAGGCCTGTATTAACTGGGTCGGCATGCAAGTAATTAAAACGCATGTCCTTTAATACCTTCCCGGTACCTGTTTCACCGGAGGGAATCTGACGTGGTGTCTCCGGCCACCGGCGTGGAGAATAATATTTATAAGCCAGGGAGTAGATTAGTGCGGTCCTATATATATGTGCAGTAAAGTATGCAACCATTTTTACCTGCAATATAGGGCAGATGAAGTGGCTTGGAGCTATGATGTTTTTGAGCTTCAGAGAAGCAGTTACCCTGCTCAGGATATTTTCCATTTCTTTTTTTTAGCCTGGACTCCTAGTATACAAGCTGCAGTGAACTCTACACAACACACCCACATCACCACACACGCACACCCCAAAAAACTACAACCTATACACTTCAGGCGTCCTTCTAGAGTTCACTGAAGCCACAGCCTTGTAGGCGACGGGCACGTTGTAGTCCCATTGTAGCTCTGCGCCGGTGTCCAGGCCTGCACGACCTAAACTGGGAAAAATCCCCTCAGTGAGGCACCCAGGCGAGTCTGCACTGGAACCCGGGTGGGCAGCCTGAGCGTTCGCTCAGCTGACCAACCGAGCATCAGCTCGGTTCTCAGGATATTTCCCATTTCTAGAAGCACCTCTGACTCAAGATTAGGCCTGTCCCTGCATTTTAAGGCTGTACACCGCAACCCAAGTTTTGCCAGCATCTCTGCCTCAGCGATTGGCCAATCAGTTTGAGACCTGTCAAGAACATCGGACAAAATCCCCTTTTCAATTGCCTCTTCCACACTGCACATCAGCCCATGTGGACGTTTGTTTATTAGTAGTTGAAGAATGATGACCCCAATGCATAAAGATCCGATTTTGGTCGAACTGTTCCGGTTAATTGGTACTCAGGGTCCATGTAAAATAATGTGCCAGCAATGACAGTGTCTCCAGTGGCGTAAGCAAGGGAGGGCTGGCAGGGGCCATGGCCCCCCACCCCCAAGGTTTGAATAAATAGGTAGTATGTTTATAGTTTTAGTGGATTTCTAGTAGATAAGTATAGCAATTAGTGAATGAATAAATTACAATTAGCTCCTTTTGTGTTATGCATACAATAAAATACATATACTCCATTCAATTAAATTGAAATTGAAATTATTCACTCATATATTCTTTACATGGCCTCCCCTTATGCTAAAATTCTGGCTACACCGTTGAGTGTCCTTCAGGAACGAGATCTGATATGAGCTTTGCAAAACCGACATCACTAATTTTGCTTACATAATTCTTGTCCAGCAAGATGTTTGCAGGCTTTAGGTCACGATGGACGGTAGGCTCGGTTTCGTTCCATGCAAGAAAGCAAGCCCACAAGATACCTCATATATAATTTGGAATCGCAGAAACCAATCGAGTGGTTGCCCTTTATTGTTGATAAGTTGGTCTTTTGGACTCCCATTCTCCATATATTCATACACAAGGCATCCAATTTCAGGACAAAAACCAAGCAAGAAAACCAAGTTGGGATGGTGAAGTTTGCTAAGAATCTCCACCTGAATGAAGTCACACAGCATATCTATGTAATGAGTCCTCCATCCACAATAAGAAGATCAAAATACATATTATGTAATTATTTTCCATTTGTGGTTATGGAGTAGGCACAACAGACCGAACTGATATGAAATATCTTCTTATACTGAATCAGTTGTCAGCGGTCATGGGCGGATAGCCCATCCACATCATGCAAAAATGATACCAAATTGGATCAAACATGGACGACACAGATCGAACCTGAGAGAACAATGCAATTTTGCAAAAAAACATCCCAAATTTCATGTAAATCACACCTGCCGTCCAAAGACCTCTCTAAGATATTGTTTCAGAAACCCCTCGGACTTTATCAAAATACGACCCGCCATCCACCAGCCTCTCTCAGTAGGAAACTTTTCATAAAACCCCCAAACTTTATCAAAATATGACCCACCATACACCAGTTTTCCCATGCAATTTTTCTCGAACATCCATCTACCTTTTATGAAATTACAAATATGTCCTAACAGTTTTGTAGAGTAAAAGAACATGTAGAATCATGAAAAAAATGAATTAGCTTTTGTTTGTTATGAGATGTACCAAATAAAAGTATAAAATGTGGACAAGATCTATTCTATATTTACTAAAGTGGCTTGATGTTAGAATTTTTTTTTGTCATAAATGTTTCACATCCAAAAATAATAATTATACTTTCATACAAGCTTATTTCTTTGTCATAATACTTCTACATTACTAAATATTTTCTATTGGACATAAATGTTGTCTAACGTGCAAAAATGATTTTTTTCCAATATCTTAATCAATCTATATCATGCTACTGCTAGGATGACTACAAAACTTTTGTTAATAATTTTTTAATGTCACTAGCTTCGTTGCAAAAAGATTACAAAATTTGATTTTTGTTGCAGATAAATTTTTTAAATTTGAAGCACTTTTGTGTAGATAAAGTCCAGAATTATACTACATTTTGATAAATACATAACAAAAATTAAAAGAATCATGTAGCAGTCTGCACAGCGTGGCAACATCATTAAATAATACACTAAATGCTTAAAATTTAAATAAAGAATAATCAACAACATACAACATTTCAATACATGCACAAATTTATTTATAGCTACTTTTCAAGACTATTACAAATAAATATTATGTGCTTTATTAAACTATTAAAAATGTACATTCTAACCAACTATATAGAGAGCTACTTCTTCACGCGCTTTCCAATAAAAATATTAAATGCAGATAATATCTATTTTATCTTTATAAAACTATTAAAAATGTACATTCTAACAAAATATATAGAGAGCTACTTCTTCACACGCTTTCCAAAAAAATTAAATGCAGATAATATCTATTTTATCTTTACAAAAATTAAAATACTCATAATCGGTGTTTACTATGTGAATACACAACTTCAGTTACGAATTCTTAACTCTCCATAGCTCCGTCGTAAAAAAATTGCAAAACCTGACATTGGATGCATACAAAATTTTTAAATACGTCATCCAAGATTATGCTAAATTCTAATAAATAAATAACAAAACTCAAAAGAATGTTGTAGTGTATAGCTGCTTTTAAAGACCATTACAAATAAATATTATGTCGTTCATTAAACTATTAAAAATGTACATTCTAACCAAATAGATGCAAAGCTACTTCTTCACACGCTTTCCAATAAAAATATTAAATGTGGAAAATATCTATTTTATCTTTACAAAAAGTTAAAATACTCATAATCAGCATTTTCTATGTGAATACACAACTTCATATACGAAATCTTAACTGTCCATAGCTCCGTCGAAAAAAAAATTTGCAAAACTTGACATTCGGTGCATACAAATTCTAATAAACTAGCGATAGCCCCGCCGCGCTTCAAGTAGGTATAGCGGTTAAGGAATTCATATATGGAATATAATTGGGAGGATTATTTCTGAAATTAGGTAAATGCAACTGTCCGCATCGGTACGGTCTTTGGTGTACTTGGTTTATTTATGATTTTTTTTGGGAAATTTTTCATGAAAGGAAAATGGAGTTTTGACATTGCCGTGTAGACTCTTCGGGTGGCCATAGCAATTTTGTTTGGGCTGACGTGCGGTGTCCAGCCTGCTGCCGCTGCCTGCTTGACATGGTCCATGCCTTTCTTTTTGCTGTGCACCTAGAGGACAGTCTCTTTTCTCTCTTTATTTCATGTATGTAAGCCAGGTTCACAGAAGAAAGGAAAAGAAGAATGAGTCAATGGCAAGCGGGGCCGCAGGGAAAAGGATAAGGTTGGATGCCTGTGGTCACAGGTTCGTGGCCATGCACGGGCGGCCATTGCTCGCCGTCTTCGTTCGTTGGAACGAACAGAAAGGGGCGAGGAGACGGTGGAGAGGAAGAAAGGAGGAGAGGGCAAGTGCAGCACGGCGGCAAGCTGTGGCGGCGGTGAGGGCAAGTGCAGCACGGCGGCAAGCTGTGGCGGCGGTGAGGGCAAGTGCGGCACGGCGGCAGGCTGTGGCGGCGGTGAGGGTGCTGCTGCTGCTGCGCCACCGGCGGCGGCGACTGCTGTTGCCGGTGGACAGCGCTGGGGCTGGCGTGGTCGACGTATTCGATGGAAGCGGAGGGGGGCAGGGGCGCAGCTGCCTGGGCGCACGGCGGCAGTGTCCAGCCGGGGCGACGTCGGCCTGGCTGGTGGTGAGCGGTGGCTACGGCGAGTGTGCTGGGGCGGTCATGGCGTGCGGCACTGGGCAGGCGTGGTGGGGGGCAGCGAGCGCGGCAAGGCGAGGTGGTGGAGGCAACGCGTCACGGTGCGGATGGTGCGAGGCCGCGGATTGAGGGCAGAGAAGCGGCGGTGCTTGGCTCTGGCGGGGCGCGAACGGGCGGGTCTAACGTGCGTGGTGAGCGCCTGGGCTTTTTGTAAGAGAAAAGCTCTGTTCATCAAGACCAGAGCAGAGGGGTGGTTCCAGAAGCACGCGTCGTGGCAGCGATCCGACGGAGGCGCGCAACGGCGTGGGAGGGACGAACGGTCTGCATCGATGCACTGTAGATCTAGAGGAAATTGGGTCTTGCATGCGGCAGTGCACTGTGGATCTACAGGAGCAATCACCAAAATTAAAGGTCTTTATAGATACGCCAACACCATTAGATTATGATAAATTCTAATAAATACGTCGTCGAAGATTATGATAAATTCTAATAAATACGCCAACACCATTAGATAGTACAACAATTTCTATTCAACTAACTAACTACTAAATGGACATGTTGTGATCAATTAAAAATTATGATATGACAATAAATATATCTAATCAAATAATATGTTTGGAAGCTGAGAGAAGTAAACCACCACGAATAATAACACATGAATGGCTACAACATTCAGCTCTTATAATATAGTGACAGAATAGAAACATACATTATCCACCTTCCCTTTTAATAAATATTTTTTCAATTAATGCGCAACTAAATAGACTGATTATGATCAATCAAAAATAAAAAGCAAAGTACGATATGCCAATACACATATTGTCAAATACTATGTAACATATTTTGTCAAATACTATGTCTATGATTTTTCCCACACATGTCGGAAGCCGAAAAAAAGTAAACCACCATGAATAATACCACATAAACGACTAAAACATTCATCTTTTATAATGATAAATAGAGACATGCATTATTGTGACACCCGCCCAATAAGGATGTGGCCCAAGAGGGGCCTATGAGTGCTTCTTGGCGCACATGTTTAGTACCACCTTGCTAGTTGAGTAAGGGTGGAGTCAACTTATAAGCCTTTGCCTTCCGACCATATCACCTTCGGGTTAACCATTTTACACGGCGAGGGGCGAAAAGTGTAAGCGAGGGTGTTATGTGTACGCGTGCGCGCCCTCGAAGGGTTGTGCGGTGCGGCTTTGGAAGGCGGGGTGTTACAAGTGGTATCGAGAGCCGACCTTCGCGGCCACGGCGCGTGGGGCGAGGCGCGGACATGGAGGTTCATTGCGCCGTGTAGGCTCTGAGTGCACGGCATGGCACATGTGCCGGCCCGGGCGCAAGGTCGCGTGTGCCAAGAGGGGGAGGTCTGGTTAAGTTGGCGCCGACGAGGACGTCGAGTCCTTTGAGGGGGTGTATGTGACACCCGGCCCAATAAGGATGTGGCCCAGTAGGGGCCTATGAGTGCTGCGCGCACATGTTTAGTACCACCTTGCTAGTTGAGTAAGGGTGGAGTCAACTTATAAGCCTTTGCCTTCCAGCCATATCACCTTCGGGTTAACCCTTTTACACGAAGCGGGGGACGAAAGTGTAAGCAGGGTGTTATGTGTACTCGTGGCGCCCCTTTGAAGGGCTGTGCGGTGCGGCTTTGGAAGGCAGGGTGTTACAATTATCCGCCCCTAAAAAATATTACACACTACATTAAATACTAAATATAAATACACATTCACAACCTTTAGATTATCACAAAATTTATCATAAATGTATTAAAAATTAATATAATACAACAACAAATAAATAAAAAAGAGGGTCACTTTTGCGCGGCAACGCCGCACATTGTTCTAGTAAAATGTCAGAAAAATGGTGGAAAGATCGCCACCTGAAGTTTCAATAACTGGAAAAAAGAAGTAATTTCTGTCCAACGAGAAAATTAGAAAATATAGATAAATGTACCTCTCTCAAGAATTCATCGATCTTGTCAATGGAATCTTGTTGAATAATCTTGATAGCTACTTCAGTGTGATCAAGTCTGCACCTGTAAACATTCCCATAGCCTCCCTCACCAGTAGCAAGCTCTATTTCATGTCTCGAGTACCGCCTGCAACTTTTGCCTGTTGACAAAAGAGCATCCATAACCTTAGCCTTCTCAGTAGACACCATGTTAGCTACAAAAATTCAGCCTTGTGTTTGGAATAAGCTTCGCGAGCAAATGATTCTTTTGCCATCTCATCTGCTCCAATTGATTGTAAATGTTTCGTCTTCTCATCTGCAACAGCCTGTTTCAAGTCTTCCTCTCTTTGTAGGGCGTCTTGCACCTTATCCACATCATCACGGCACTCACCAGAGAGTATCTGAATTTGAAACGTCAGAAATCAAAAGATAAAACGCATAAACCTCATGACAGAGGAATGGGAGGATGCTAAATGAAAGACCAAAGTATAGAAGGTAGAAACTTAGCATCTCGAGGCTAACCTTGCTGACAATATTAATATATTTTTTTAAAAAGCTTGTACAAAATAATGCTTTGTAGTGAATCGACAAACAGCTCTTCGCTGACTTTTTCCTTAGCATCGGCGAGATTCTCACAAGCTCTGTCATACATCATCAAAGTATCCTTCAGCTCCTTCCTCAATGCTGCTACTTCATTTACTGGTTGAGACTACATATCAAGCCAGAAAACAATGTCAGTATTACAATATTGTAGAGTGGCTCAGTTACCACAAAATGGCATCATGCATCTCGAAGCGAGCATTATTCAGAATATTATCAAGGCTGGAAAAACACCTCTGACCTCTTCAACTGAGCTTATGGCAATGTAACGAACTTCATTGCATTGGCCAGCATCAATATCTTTGTTCCATTCTCTCCTTCGTGTCTTTCGGCCTAAGCTTCCTAAAAGTCCTCTTATGTGACTCGCTGAACTTTTAACAGCATTCGAAGAAGTGCTAAGGGAACTGGAGACTTGAGAGCATGTGTCCGGACTAGAATTTCCAGAGTATTTCGGTTTCATCATCAGCCATATTATTCAATGACTGTTTGTCTTGAATCCAGTCCCTCTGTATTTGATTGAATGCTTTATGACTTACTGACTGAACCTTTGCATTGTTTGACTCTGTAAAGAAATGTATGTTTAAAAGTTAAGACAATAGGAGCTCAGCATAAATGGTAAGCAGAGAAAAAGTATTGAAAGAAAGGAAACTGGTTGACACATACTGCTTGTACGAGCCAAATTTGCAAATTTTATTGTTAATCTGTGCCGGGACACAACAAATACATTGCAGGAACTTGGCATAGTTTTCATAACCATAAAAGGCACATCTCGGAGGCGCAACATTTATCAGTAATTAACTAGAAACCAATGTAGCAAAATTTATATATAAAAAGGCAAAACATAACCTATTTCTTCTCATACATTTTGAGTTGATAAACACCAACCTTTGAAGTGATATATATTAACACAGTTAGACAAGAAGAACTGTCAGCGAGTCATGCAGCAGAGCACAACATGCCACGTATAAGGTTTAAACTAGAAACTAAGTAGAGAGCTTTAAGCTTTTCAACTTGATAGGAGTAAGGAGTTGATACAACTTTGTGAACAGCTAAAGGAAAAATAAATAAATAAAGGTACATAGGACCAAGAAAGAGTCTGGCAGGCTACCACAAGCAATAAAGTAGATCCACCAAACAGATGTAGTTGAGGCACATATTGATTGCACCAAACTCTACAACGGAAAAAGGATGCCAGCTGTAGATCCTAGAATTTGCTATAACATCTACTATTTTTCCATTGAAATGTTTTTATCTCCCTGAGAGAGTTAAAGGCCCTCCCAAGAACAATTCTTTTCCATCTTTGCATGTACATCTTTGAGCTGATCCCAGTTTCCAGAAAAGAAGATAACTGAGCTCTTTTTTGGCAAAAATCCCAAAATGGACCCTTTTCCATATCATTCACAAAGTTAGTCAACTAAAAATTCTCCGCCAACTATTCAATTGGTACAAAAAGCACAGATCACTAGTACTAGTACATAACAAGCACCGATCAGCATCAATCAGGACCATCCCCCCTGCTGTGACTCTTGCCATGGTACAATAGGTTAGTCATACCACATTAAAAACAAAAACAGGCTTAAAAGGGTTTCATCTTGATAAAAATTAGAAGACCAAACGCAATGTACATGCACACACCTATCATATTTTACTAGCCAAATGCACTGGCACATTTTTTTTTTTTTTTTTGTTAAAAATTAGAAGACCAAACTCAAAAGATATTCTCCCTTAATCTCCCCAGCCATTTTGTTTCCTTTTTTTTTTTTTCTGGCAAAAACCTACATAGGTGACACAAACACCCTGATCCGTATCCATCACTTTTGGGCTTTGGGTTCTCAAAAGTGAACTCTAGCCTTTTGTGTTAGAAGAAATTTGCAAATAAAAAAAAAAAATAATGATAAGAGCCCTCACCTCACACTTGCGGAGGTAAATTTAGTCCTACTATATCATATGCAAAACATAAACAGGTGGAATAATGGTTTAGTTTCCACACAGAAGGTATGTTCGTTCATCTACCACCCTTTTGCATGCCAAAGAATGAGGCACTTGAAAAGGGACACTCCTTTTCGGTCCCTGTCATTTGTCCTATATCTTTCATTTCGGCAAAAGGCCAACCAGATACCAACAGACCCCAAATCCATCATCACACACATCGGCGGCTTCTATTTCGCAAAAAGTGTAATCCTGGCCACCTTCTGTACGAGGGGGACAAAAGGTTATTGGAATTAAATCCACTCACCTCCGGAGCCAGGAGAGGGAGGCGTTCCCGAAACGAGGCTGGGACGCTGGACTCCGCCGCTTAGCTCACCAGCGCCTCCGCGACGCTGTCCCCTTCCAGACCACCGCCTCCACCGCGCACCCGATTTGATTGCAAGGCACGAAATCGATCGATCGGTCGATGGAGCTCATAGCGGTGAGACGCGTCGATCGCCCGGCAAGAAGAAAGAGGGAGCATGGGGTGACTCACGGTTCTGCAGGTGCAGAGGCGGCGGAAGGGCGGGAAGACCTCCCGCGCGCGCGCGGGCGGTCCCAAGGCTACGTAAATCTCCCACCACCTCCCGCTCCATCTTCTCCACCGGCACCCTCTCCCCGCCACAAGCCGGCATCGGGGAGATAGGAACACATCGCCATCAGCTTGCTGTCGATTTCGAATAATCGAAATTGGGCAGAGAAGAGAAAAGGGGAGGGTCGTTGCTTACATGGAGACGGGACGGCGAGACGGGCGGATGACGTGGACGAAGCGCGAGGCGGCCGCCGGCTGGGACCATGCAGACGGCGCGCCAACCGCTATGCGTGCCTTGCCGCTGCCATCCCCGTGCATGGCCACCGTGACACGGGGCCCAGGAGCGTAACTATAGGGTATGCCAGGGTGGGCCACGGCATATCCTCGCAAATCCAGCCTAATCCAAGCAGCCCATGTTAATTTTTCCATTAAACACACACGCTCCTAATAGATTTTGGGTTTTGCGTACCACTACTTCGAGCCCTTTAAGGCGGCTATTCGCTTTCTTTTCGCCGCAAGCCCTTCAGCTAATCCGCCGCCTCCAGGTCATGCGACCACGAGCCGGGCGGCACGGGGTTGTAGGGCGGCACAGCCTCGGGTGGATGAGTGGCGGCACCCCAGGCCATGTTTATGACGAGAATCAAAAGAAGCAAGTTCTCCTTGAACCTGAAGCAAGAAACTGCTGCCCCATGATTCGAAACCATTCGAATGCCCTCGCCTTTGCTTCTAATGATTAGTTTTGTACTTTCTTGATTGTGGTGTTGTTAGTTTATTATCGCTAGAGACAAATCTTCCGATGACCTCATCTTTTCTCGTGGCTACCGCCACCGCCCCTCGTATGGCTCGTGACCACGACTTCGTTCTCGCCAGGACATCGGCGCTGGACAGCGGGCACCGAGCACGCCGTTGGGAGCACGGTACAGCTGCCCCCGCCCGAGCAAAGGCGCGACCGGGCACCGGGCGGAGCAGCGACGACGGCCGGTGGCGCCCAGCAACGATGAGGAGCGACGCTCCAGCCAAGCTCGGGAAGGAAGGGAGGAGACGGATGCGCGCGGGTGGGTTCGGACTGGGCGGAGGGTTGCGCTCCCGGACTCGCTGCAGCGGGCTCGACGAACGCCTCGTCATGCTTCTTCTCCGAGGCTCGGGGTGGCGGATGATGATGGATGGACGGACATGGGAAGGAACGTGACAGAATGCTGTTTTTCGGTGACGGCTCACTCTTTTGATGGTATTTTACGGGACGCCAATATTTCGATGGTATTTTCCAGTTTTGGTTATCTTTCAGTGGTATGAGATCAATTTTCCATACTTTTAATTAGTTGGTTCCTTACTTAAACCAAATATAACATTCTTTAACCGTTGTCACGTTGAATTTTAATATACTTTTCTTTGCGAAATTCTTTACCTACAGTGGGCACATGAGAAATTTTAATATGTGATGGGGCTATTTTTGATTAAAAATGTACTTCAAATATGGTTCTTTTAAAGCATATTGGCATACAATGCATCCACGTGGATGTCGGCTCGACACTATATAAGGTACCAAGCTATTAAAGAAAAAATAAATCCATAATGATATTTTTAGTTGTGAGATGCTACTAATCTAGCATGCTATATTATTTTTGTAAGACTGCCATGTAAGGGTTTGCCTGGTTAATCCCCTTCTGGAGTGTATTGAGGGGTATTGGAGCGTACTGAGGGTATTTTGATGTGTTGGAAATTTAATATGTCCCGATCCACTCCAATCCCCTTCAAACCCTATCAAACAGAACAAGTCCAAAGTCATGGCAAAAAGAAGTTTAAGCGACAACAACAGCACGGCTATCACACTATAGAAGAAGGATATTGTGAGTGAAGACCGTCGCGTAGCCATCAAAGGCTGCGCAGGATCGATCCCCAAGCAACCAAAATGATGCGATTGAGAGAGATGGCAAGGTTTTTAGGAATGGGCGTGAGATGGATCTCAATTACTGATTGATTGTATTAGATGATTGAGGTCGAGCTAGGGTTAGGATGTGTTTGGTTTGAAGCATGCAGTCATGCACCATTCTCTTCACTCTTTTGTTTGGTTTGTAAAATAAAATTTGTTGATCCCTCACCACCTCATTTGTCACAAGTTAATAATTAATATAATCATGAATGATGTGTCATTCCATCAAATTTTATATAATCAACTCATTATAGAATTTACCCATTAGTAAACTAGTTTTGATTTTTTTTTTGGCTGATGTGAGATTGTCTCGAGTCTCAACTCCTTAATATTTTTTTATTTTATTTCTATTGCATTTTTATGATGCATCTACATGGACTTTTACCTGTAGCAACGCACGGAGCTTTTGCTAGTGAAACTTAAAACAAAGTTAGAAAAAAGTCTCAAAGGAACAATGGAAAACTTAATAAAATCAAATGGGTAATTACATTGCATATGTCCAAGAACTTAGTTCACTGGCGTCAACCCGTGCGAATACATTCGCACGGGCTAGGCAAAGAATTTATGAAGGAATCTTATGAATGACATTATTGTCTACAACAATGTTTGATTTTTCTTTGCAATTTACTCAGGTTTGATGAGTTTTGCATGTAGGAAGTCTGAAATGTATTGCACGTTGGTCCATGAGCTATTATGTTCTTTTTAATAAAACTCACTGGTATCATCCTTCCTATATAAAGACACATTGTCTATATATTTGCAACAAAACATAGTAGCTCAAGTTCAAATTTGCACATGTAAACATGATAGTTCAAATTTATTTAATAAAATTCACCACTATTATTTATATCCTTGCTATAAAAATTTAATATTTATCTATGAATGGCACAGGTTATCCTTCCTATAAAAAAATATGCTATGTATATATTTGCACGCCTGATATCTTAACCACATCAATTACAAACCTAAAGCACATGCGTGTATTTGGTAGGAGTATACCTTGGTCGATGTCTTCAGACAAAGCTTCTTGATACGCTATCCCCTAATACATCAATTATCCCCTGTGGTTATGCATTGAAGCAGAAAAGTATTTCTGTTGCGCAAATTGGCTGGCTCACTGTATGTTTGCTGCCCACTAATAATACTGTTCCTTGAACTGATTTACTGCTCCATACCACTACTGGATAACAGGAACCTCGCAGAGTTGCAGATAAGATGATAGTGTAGAAACTGCGAGCTCTAGATGGCAGGTAGCCTATAAATTGGTGCAATTCTACCCGCTGGAATGATATACTGCAGTAGATGCAATCTTTCTTGATATGAGGAAGCAAGGTCGCCGGCTAAAACGACATTGTGAGATCTTCTTGCAGGCGGATCAGTCTTCGCCACAAATTGACACGCTCCTGCCTGTTGAAGCTGCATCCTGACATCAGGGACTCAAGGTTAGTTGCTACTTGCTAGCAGTAGCTTGGTAACCTTTGTGCAGAGAAAATCATATGCCAGACCGCCGGGTGAACTATTACTATCTTCTTGCAGGCAAAAATAATCTTGGGTTCGTGGATTTCTCCGCATGACTGCGTGGTAATAGCCGATACAGCAAATCATACGTCAAACATACTGGTGACGACCCAAATCAAGAAGTACGTCTATCTAGAGGGAGAAAAAAAAAATCTCGAATGTTTGGTCTGCCCAAGTAAAACTTAATGCCATGCTCGATTCTGATGCAGTGCAAGAAGCATATCGGAGAATAATAAAATGGAAAGCTTAATTGTCGAGACGATGGGCAGAAGGGGGCATGTGCGTGGCTGATAATGCAGATTTCTTTATGGGGATTTGAGAAAATGAACTATAGGAAAGAAGCAGGGGAACTAAATGTAGATAGAATCAGGAGAGGATTGGGACTTTCGTTGTCCGTGAGCTGCACGACTTGGAGAGATGTGGACCAACAAAAGAGATCTCAATGCATGCAACTTTCTTCTAAAAATTTCTAATAATCATGAGAGGAGGCTGCCGTCGGGAGTCGTGGACTATGTTTCCTTTTTTCTTTTTTCTATTGATCGGCACATCTTTTCTTTTTCGACTTTATTTCGATCCGAACCATTAAAAAGGAGCCCTACGATGGATCGAAAGCTAGATGTTTTTCTTTTTCTCCGATTAATGTGGGATTTTCTAGAGAGTCTGTGATTAGTATAAGTATAGATTTTTAACCAACAAAAGAGATCTCAACGCACGCAACTTTCTTCTAAAAATTTCTAATAACTGTGAGAGGAGGCTGCCTTCGGGAGTCGTGGACTATATTTCCTTTTTTTCTTTTTTCTGTTTATCGGCACATCTTTCCTTTTCAACTTATTTCAATCCAAACCATTAAAACGGAGCCCTACGATGGATCAAAGGCTAGATGTTTTTCTTTTTTTTCTCCCATTAATCAGAGAAAAAGAAAATCTCTAGCCATTGATGAACTGTAAGGTGCAATCTTAACGGTTCTAATTAAAGGGCGATCAATATAGCTATATATGTCAAAATACATAAGGAAGTATATGTGATTGTTGAGTTCACTGCAGCATGCAGCTTCCTTTCATGAGCAACACGTGCATCATCTGGACACTTGGGCTAAGAATAGATTGTTACCTCTCCCTAAAATTCACGAGCATTGAGAAAAGTACCGACCACGTGTTTCCTAGCTCACGTACTCCTATATGTATGTATAGTAACAAATTTGATATATCCCCTCTCTTGCTATATGTACATGCATGACAAATCGAAAGGGACTTCTATGTGTTTTAGTGTAATCAACAAATTGAAACAAAAAAAAGAAAGCTCTATTTCACGCACACCTGGAAGCGAAAACTCAGAGTTGAAAGAGGAGGAGAAATAAGACCATCGAGCTTGCATTCACGTGTACAGGAGGGGGGCTCTCACGCAAACACATAGCATCATCCTCTACCTATGGCCTCTGAGCTAATGATGATGACGTGTGTGCTTTGCCTTGACAATAGTTCCAGCTCTCTATGAATTCATGAACAACAGGGTAAGCACGACCTTCATGCATATTTCATTACTGCTGTCTTCTTACATTGATGTTGACGACATGTCTTTCATCTTATTACTGGCCGGCCGGCATCATGAGCAATGCCACACAGCTGACATTCGTCATGCGCTGCATGCAACATTCATGGCACTGTACTGTCACGGCATGGGATCAGTTGCGATCGATGTGTATTGACACATAGGCATAGCTTCAAAGCTTTCTACCAAACAGTCCTACCTTGCATGCACGCACAGAACGTTACCGGATCGAGGACTAGCAGTATTTTAACTTGAGAGCACTGTGCATAGCGAGGTCTTACATGTAATATAACGGACTAGGGTTGTCCATCAATTTAGTTTAACTTTTCTGATCCTTTGAGTTAAATTCAATTTATTATCACGAGGTATGCATGGATAATTATTTTTATGCCTACTCTATATATTTCCTAATACATATTTTTGTGATTTTCCAATGTTTCATAGTTTAGTAGATTGTTAATCCTCAAAATACTATTTCAGGGTATTCAATCTGTTATCACAGTAGCTTGCGCTAAGAAATCGGTTTCGGATATTGGACTAGGGCTGTCCATTGATTTAGTTTGACTTTTCTGATCTTCAACATACATTCAATTTATCACAACGTACATGTGGGTAATTTATTTATCCCTGTTCTATATATTGCCCAATTAATATGTTGTGCTTTTTCAATGATTTATCCTTTAACAGGTAATCCTCATATGTTATTTCAGGGTATTCATCCCAGCAGCTGTGCCAAAAACCTGTTAAGTGCTGCCACAACTATGGTAACCATGGATTGATTAATCAAACCATTTGTAATAATTTGCGTAAACGGAGGACTCGAGATACATCATACTTAATTTCGCTGTTAATGCAGTCTAAAAACTAAGTCTCAATTGAGTTTATACACTTACATACCTGATGTAATTTTAGGTAACCCTCAATTGTTTTCGCTACATTTAGCATAATATTATGCACAAGATATACTTTTATTCTCATGAGCAAGCAACTTCATCGGCCACATAGAACTCACACAAGGACTGAAATAAGTAGAGGGCGAGAATGGGTCCTGACAATCAGTTCAATGATTTTTGGAACCAACAGTTTTCATACTGAGATTTAAGATTTACTCTATAAATTTAATTCACATTAAAATACATAAATCACAAGACTGGTGTGCAAGGGAAGTCCGCCCTTACAATAACTTTATTTTCAAACAATTTATCATCATCTAACTAATAAATCGTCTTTAAGTTTTCTCTACTTCAGGCAATATTGATAAGAATTTTTATTTTTACAAATTATAAATATAAAATTTAAAAAAATTCCCACACACTAAACAAATGTTGTTTCAGTTGAAGGTCTCATGTGCATTGGTTGCACCCTAATCTGAACTCACCAGGTTTGTGTCTTCGCTCCCCAATTTTTGAGCAAAAATTTCATAATGTTTACTTTTCTATAGTTAATTACAAGCTATGAGATAAGACATTTTTGATATATGCACAGAAAATTTTAATATTTTGTGTATATATATTTTATAAACTAGTTGTGCGAATGATCGGGTCTACGACTAGTATCCCGTAATTTGAATATTAATGATTAACCTTACACAAATAACACGAACAGGTCACGAACTTTATAATGGAAGTAAGTCAACACTAGTCGATTTGAGTTATGCAGTGACTCATTAGGGACCCCTAGTGCTGTACCTATGAACGAGCTGGGCTGGCTCACGAGTCACAAGCCTTGATCTTTTTTTTTTTTTTTTTTTTTTTTTTTTTTTGCCAACCAGCAGTAGTTCTATAATTTATGCATGTGTTCTCTTTAGCAATTTGTTAATCATACGTGTTGATGGATGTACTTGTGCACAGAATAAAATTCTTATTCTGATTTTGGTTTTCGGCCATGATTTTATAGCTGAGGTTGTGCGTGGGCCGCTGTTTCAAAAAGAGGTTCATCCCTCTCAATATTTTCGGTTGGATTTCTCAATCAATATCATCTCAATTAAGGTTGCCGAGTCTGATATACCTTACCCTATCAAGATATATGACACTGTTATAGCAAGGGGTCAGAATGACTACACATGTGTTTACTTATTCAAGCGTGGAAGGGATGATTCCCAACTAATTGCCAGCCGGGTCTGTGTTTATTAAATTCATCCCTATTACTATATTTTCCCTACCTCTGTTTGTTTTTAGTTGGTCTGTGTGCAAGTAAATGATCACATGGGTCACAATATTTTCAGACAAAAAAGGTTTAAGACAATGGGATCCTCTATCTCCAATTCTCTTCAACCTAATAGCAGATTTGCTTGCTGTACTGCAAGAAAGGGCTAATGAAAATGGACAGTTTAGAGGGCTAGTACCTTATTTGGTAGATGGGGACTATCAATCCTGCAATACAGGGGCGTGCGCGAGGGGGCGTGCGGCCAGTGCGCAGGTACAGGGCCCCCATCTTCTTGGGGCCTCTCAATTTTTTTATTTGATTTATATCAGGCCAGAGAACACAAGAGCAACAAACTGACTCAAAGACCAGGCCGAGCCAGTGCAGCGAGCACACATATCTGGCCATGGAACAACCGCCACCTACGTCAAACGCCACGTCCATGCCTTTGCCATCCTTCAACATGTGCTCAAAGTGGTGGTGCAGGTTTGAGGGTGGAATGCCGATGTAGTGCCTCGTGATGAGCGCGATCGACTGGCCGAGTGCTAGAGAACACCAAAAAATGAGCGCAAGAATACCAGGATTTAGATATTAAGGATCAAGATTCAGGATGGATTCAAGAGAACAAGAATGAAGCGGTTTAGATAATTATGCAATCAGGGTTAAATAAGTAAGATTTTTATATATTTTATTGTTATTTAATATATTATACTATATTTATTATTTTATTATTCTATATCGCTTGCCTAGCAAGTCTACTTTATAGTTTCATACAGGGTCTCAATTTGTGCCAGCATGGCCCTGCTGCAATATGCCGATGATGCGATCCTTTTTTTGGAAAATGACTTAAAGGAGGTAAGGAATCTAAAACTATTCCTATGTGCTTTTGAGAAGCTCTCGGATTTAGGATAAATTTCCACAAAAGTAAGTTGTTCTGCTTTGGAGAGGCCAGAGAAAATGCAAATGATTTTGTGCAACTGTTTGGGTGTATTCAAATACTTGGGTATTCCAATGAGTCATAGCAGAATTTCAAACAAAAGCTGGCACTTGATAGAAGAATGTTTTCGGAAAAAAATTGAGTAGCTGGAAAGGTAAAATGTTGTCTGTGGGAGGAAGGCTAGTCCTATTAAACTCCGTACTCTCTAGTCTACCGATGTTTATGTTGTCTTTTTTCAGAATACGTAAAGGTTTTCTCAAAAGGCTAAACTATTTTAGATCTAGAATAGAAACCCAGGCGCGGCTTTGCCGCGCCTCCATGGATTGGGCTAGTTCATGTATAGCAATTTCGTGGTTCGACAGTGAAGTCCTGTGAAGTTGAGTCTTGGTAAATTAATGCAGAAAATATCACATTTTTATAAACACATGGAGTACAGCAAGGAAGAATTGGAATGGTGGCTGTCAGCAGCGGTGATCTCTTTCCCCAAAAGTCTTAAATTTGCGCAACAATGTCCATACAGAACCATATGGTCTATAATGACAAGTATGCGAAGTTACAGGTTTCTGCTATTTGCATAGCAGCGCAGCCTGCAGCCCTGGACAATAGCACAGTGATACAAAGGGAACCAAGAGCTTCCAAAAGTAGAGAGAGAACGAAGACGTTTGGCTGCTCCACAACATTTCCAAGGAGAGAAAGAGAGGAGGATTGAACCGGTGACAGGTTCGTCTAGGAGTGGATTAGAGTCTTAGTTGGTGGTGGCGGCCAGCTCTGCGGCTAGAGACCCACCACGGGACGTCGAGCTGCTACCAGCCGCCGGGTAGGTGTAGCTACGCAGGCGTAGCTACCGCGTCCTTGCTGCTCCAGCCCGTGCCTCAACCTCATTCTCACGCCCGGCGCGATGGCGTCGCAGGCGGGCTACGTGTGACATCCCGGCCTAGGGTTTAATAGGATTGATAGAATACTCATACTAAGAAGTTGCAACTTCTTTTCCGAAGCTCATCTCCAAAGAACTTCGGGTTTTAATATGCTTGGTCGGAGCAATTTGGGGATGGATAACCGACCAGGGAAGTTCTCCCCGGGTGCGCATGAGTGAGGACAAAGTCTTGCGAAAAAGATATGTATTGGTCTATAAAGATAGTTTTGAGGTCCTAAAAAAGCTGCCGGGTGTAAGCGGAGGCTCAGCCTCGGGAGGCGGGATGTTACACCATGTGGGCGAAGCGGACAGCAGCCGCACGGATAGCGGAGCAGAGGGACGCGCTGACCACCGGAGTCGCGGCACGCGGCCACCGCCGCCACTCCATGCCGCGTCCCCCCGCTGGGGTGCCGAGGTCGAGGGGTGTGTGGCGGCCACCTCGGATCGCTAGAGCCGCGACGTCGCGGCCGCTCCGCCGCCACTCCATGCAACCTACCATCGGTGTCACCACCCGTGCTCCGGGGGCGCCGCGTGGCTTGACGGGGCGGCAGCGGAGCAGCGGATGGGGCGGCAGCGGATCAGCGGATGGGGGCGAGGATGTGCGGTGGAGGTAGCGGAGAGGTCGCTGGCCCGAGAGGAGGGTGGGATGGCGGACGTAATTTCTACATGATCTGGGATCTTTTTTGCAAAATTGACGGAATTCGCCCGAGCTGGTCCGTCTATCTCTCAAAATGATGGCAGAGAATCGCTGATGCCGTGGCTAAATATTTTGCATAAGAGTATGTGCCAGGTTTCGGTCTTTAAAGATTCTTTTGGCAAAATGACGAGCATAAAAAGAAATATAGACTTGCAGGTGGAGCATTCTAAATATGCCAAAATGTGTAGGATGTTTGCTTGTTAAGCAAATGGATATACAAATTTTTAAATGAAGAAGGAATGTTGCAAGAAATTTTAAGAAGAAAATACCTGAAAAATAAAACTTTGTCTCAAATGGTAAAGAAACCAGGAGATTCTCAATTTTTGGTCCAGTTTGATGGAAGTAAAGGAGATGGTCCTGTCAAGGGGTTTTTTTGAAGTCCATAGTGGTGACCAAATTAGTTTTTGGGAAGGCCATTGAATAGGGAGAGAGCCTCCTAAATTTAGGTATCCATCGGTATTTCAGATAGCTAGAAAAAGCATGTGGTAGTAGTGATGTATTAGGTTCTTGTCCTTTGAACTTGTCTTCCAGACGAGCTATGGTTGGGGAAAGACAAAGGCTTTGGCTCGAATTAGTGGACAAAGTCTCCAGGTTTTCTATAAGTGACCACCGGGATAAGTTTCTTTGGAAACATAATAAGAACAGATCCTTCAGAGTCAGTTCAATGTACAACGATATAATGGAAAATGACTTTAACAAAGTTAACTATAAATTTTGCGACCTGAAAGTACCGCTCAAGGTAAATGTCTTTTTGTGGTATCTTGGCACAGAGATATTCTTACAAAAGATAATTTGGCCAAGAGGAGATGGAAAGGAAATACGACTTGCTGTTTTTGTAATTTGGGAGACACAATTCAGCACCTATTTTCTGATTGCCATTTGGCTCACTTCTTTTGGAACATCGTCTACACTGTTTTTGGTTTTAGTGCACCATCGAATGTTACTGATATGTTTTACTTTTGCGAAACACAGTACAGACGGACGCTCACAAATGCACGCACACTCAATCCTATGAACACACACACGCAACCTACTCCCCTATGAGAACCTCCGAGAGACTGAGCCGGCTGATCCTCGAGATTGACGAAGTCACCTCTGGCGCCTCGCTATTGGCGGGCACGTCGCCTGCCACTGAAAAAATAGCGCCGGTTAAATCCTGAAATAAATCCAGAAAAATGCGAGCACCAACGTCAAGTCGAGGACTTGAACCCTGGGGGCAGGTTCCACCACAAGGAACCTTATAAGCTGAGCTACGCTCAGTTCGCATGTTACTGATATGTTTGATAACTGGCTAGGTAGTTACCACCGAAAGCTTAGAAATCAAATCATAATTGGTGCTTCGGCCTCATGTTGGGCTTTATGGCTAAGCCAGAATGATGTAATTTTCAAAAGAGCTGGTACTAATGTCTCTTTGAGGTAATATTCAGGGTGACTTATTGGATTAGAACATGGTCGCAGCTGTCTAAAAAAGGAAGAGAGTGCATTCTTGAAGGTGAGTTGCAACAGTTGGAGGTCATTGCGATGGAGGTTTTCAGCAAGTTCGGTTGGGGCACCAGGCATCGAATCGAAGCCTAGGACTTGTTCAGTTTGATTGAAATGAAGCTGATGCTCTTGTTTATCTTTTGTTCCTGAACTTTTAGGTGTATTTTGATCTTGCCATGTAGCGTTAGAGTTGGCATAAAAGCCTGTGTTGGTTTGTAACATTGGCTGTAGACGCTCACTTGCTTGAGTGTCAAGGCCGGATATTCCTTCATCTAAAAAAGAAAGAACAATAGTAAAATGTAATTCAGAATCAACCCTGTGTTTTACGGAAAAATTGGTTTGACACCAGAAGTTCCTAGTTTTTGAAACACAAAGATCGAGCAAAGCTTTTCTCTCTATTTTTTCCCCACCTCTTGGCTTTGTATTCACTTCATTGTTCTACCTTGGCATTTCGTTGTGATTTGATTTCAAAATCCATCATCATTCATCGCCCTAAACTGGGCCGGGCCGCCACGGCCCTCCGATCCAACCCCAACCTCGGGCACTTTGCATTGCAGCCCAACTCGCTCCGCCACTCACAATGGCAGCGTGATAGGTTACGTGTGCCGCAGGCGGCACCTTCATCCCTGCACGCGACGACACGACTCCGCGCCATACTGGCCACTATCACCGACAGCCCGAGGCCCGTTCCACCGGGGCTCACATGCCACGAACCCATCCAGCGGTAGCCGTAGCCTCTCGGGGCCCCACGCCTCCTGGCTGCGGCGTTTCGCCATTGCTCTCGCCCACGGCAACGAGCACGCAAGCTTTCCCTCGCGAGGAAGAAATCCCGAAGCAACCGGACAGCAAAAGGGGTGGAAAAGCGGAGGCGGAAAAGATGCAGCTGCCTACTACTCCGATATGCTTTTGCTTCACTACTTCACAACTCACTATCACAAACGGGACATCACAACCACAAGATATCACAACCGGTTTTTAAAAATTGTTTATGATAGTGCATCACAACCGATTTTAAAGCAAACGAGGCAACTAGCAAGTGCAACCGTTTATGATGACAAGCATCACCGACGGATTTTGGCAAAAACCGTTTCGATGTCCGTCCCCGCACATCCACCGGTGGATCCACATCGCCCGTTATCCCGATATCCGCTCGATCAGCCTAGCTCACGATGTGAACCGCTCGATCTTGGTCACTTCTAGTTTATAACCAATGATCTATTCAGTAGATCTTCATAGATTGACTTATTCCACTATAGATAATCAGTCTTCAGTTTGGCATTTAAGGGGATAATTCAATTTTCCAATCACCAATATACCTTCTATGGTATGTGTATACAATTTGCCATCAATACTGGATAGCTACATATGCACTTACAGGTGCTTAAATGATATATTCAAAAGCATATAATTTCTCACTGCATTTCTAATTTAATCATGTGGGTCTGTATGAAGTTTCATTCTTATCTTCTAGATTATTGTTGTTCATTCAGAATTGACCGATAAGTCATTCAATGACTATATCCTTCAAGGAATTTATAATTCTTCAAGAAAAATATTTCTCTTCTATGAGAAATTCTCTCATGTATAGGAGAAGTGATTCACATTTTTAATTTAAGTTCTTCTATGAACTATTTATTTTAAAAAGTACTATTCACAATAAGTCATTATGTGACTTTATTTCCTTCTAGGATTTAGTTCCTAGAGATTTTAATATTTATTCAGAAACATTATCTACCTTAGACATTTAATACTTGGTATGAAATTTTATGAGTCCTTAAAGGATCACTTATGGATTTTCTGAATCCATTGATTAACCGCATAATATATAATTTATTCTTCTTTCCATTTGCCGATGAGTAGCGAATATTCATTCATACATAGTGGGAGTTTGTTAGTCTTTTAAAAGATCTATAAACCATTGCATTTCATAATATCATTATTTTATAACAACTTATCTAATTTGAACTTGCATGTTCAAATATTTTCTTCATGGTTTATCCTCAATTGCATTCTTTTCGTTAACCCGATATGAGTACTTCATGCAACTCTGCCATGGACTTTATTTGTGGATCCATGTTCTCGTTTGAGAAATATTTGTAATAATAGAGGTAATATTGTCGACATTCATTCTTTGTCTCCCATATCTTCAGGATAAGACTATGATATAGTCGATTAGAATCTGTTGTCCCAACACAAAATATTGCGCACGCTTTATCATGTTAGGAATTCATCTTCATGAAGATATTTTCTAGTTTGTGAGGTGTTTGACCATAATGGTCTTCTTTCTGGAGTTCTACAGAAATTTAATTAAAATTTGTTTGACAAGTTCATTTAATTTAATCAAAACCAACAGGTGTCCCGTAGAATTTAAATTAATGATCAAGCCATATGCCATGGTGAGTATATTATTAAATACGCGGGATATACCACACATAGCATTATGTTTACCGCAAGTAAACTTAACTTCTAGTTAATAATTTTGGGTTGTTTCTCCTAATTTCTGATTTCCCAATTATAAGTATTTATTATGTGCACATTCTCACTAGGATAAAATCCTTCAGGGAGTTCCACTTCAAGCGTGTTTCCACTTCAGGTGGTCTTATATTATGGGAAACATCAAAATTTTGCCCTTCTATTACGGGGAAATATTTTTAAGCTAATGCTAAACTTCTAGTTTTAAAGCAAAAATTAATTGCTTGCTCTTCATGAGCATAACTAAATTCTACATGAATTTAACAAATAATGCAACTTATGTAGGAAATTCTATTTATAGATTATGGTTGAGTATGAAACTTCATTGTTTCAATGCATCTCCCCTGAACCCAATATTACTTCGGAATATAAGTTATTTTACTTCCATTTTTATAGTTATACAATTTATGATTGCATAAATATTTTTTTATATTGAATTTTTGCACATTCTTCTTGAAATACAAAAGTGCACATATGGCAAAATATATGTTTCTCCAAGAAAACACATTTAAGTTCGCATAGCTTCAAGTTATATATATATGAACTCAAATAGTAGGCATTCTTCTTATGAATTTACTGCCTATTGTAAAATCATGATGTCATATTGGGAGTAAATTTCGTTGAGCTAAAATAACTTTCAGAGTTATATAGCATTTCTTCTAGAAATTACATGTGGTGTTAGGCTTAAACTAGTATTAAATTTCTTCAAGAAATAATGGACTTCATGTCACATCCTACATTATTCATGCAATTGCTACAAGCACACTTCAAAATTAAAGGTTGGTTAATCCATTCAGCAGAAAATTTATATAATTTCCTAGATAGAAAAAATTACTTATGACACTCTCAGGGGTAACATGTCTAAGGTTCTTCAAGATTGAGAGAGGTCATAAACCTAATACCATTTTCTATGATTAAAGGTAACTTCTAGCCACTTCAAGGATTAATTGTTCAATTTTTTAGAATTATATATCCACTAAACATGCTAGAAAAAGTTGAAATACGAGCCTCAAAGGGTTTTCAAACACTATGTAAAAAGCATCAAATTCACCACCCTAAACCCTAAACTACAGACGCGTGTTCAGGCGGCACATCTGTAATAAACAACGCACATCTGTAATAGTACTAACACAGATGCGTGTTCAAATAAGCTTGCTGAGCCTAGTTTTGTGTCCATATCACAGACGCGCGTATGGGCTACAGACGCGCCCTTCTGGAAACGTGTCTGTACTGCGTGAATTCTTCTTTTTTTAGCGGACGCGCTGGGCCTAGCAGGTCCATGTACATTGCTGGGCCTGAGTGCTCCAAGTGCAATAAATGGGCCTGAGTGCTCTGCAAATTGAATAGGAGGAATGCAATGAGCAGCAGCAACAACAACACGCCGAACTCTATTTATCTTTTCGATTCTGCACTCACTACTTGACAAGTATGTTTGCTTTACACCTCACGTATAATTATGACAATAATATTTCGAATTGACATGTGCACTTAACCGCTGAAAACATGTTTGGTTCAAGTTGAAGGGGTAGCCTAAATCACCTACTAAGCGATCCAGGAGATTGATCTCATTCCTCAGCCTTCCTCATAAGCACACACAAGAAATTAAACCAAGTCAACCCACTGAATGAACTTCATCAGATGATCCCATACGATACGAAAGCACAGTTGCCTGCCTGGTACAAGGAGCCAACAAGCTAGCACCACAAAGTTGGCCCTAAGGCTAAGAGCGCAGACACAAAACACATCACAAGATTCACAACATATCCAGCAAACACTCTTATCAATTACCTCCACGGAAACTCAAACGTGCAACTTGCCGTCCACTACTGATAACATTCCAATTGTACAAACAACCAACGGTAGTGGTGCTTTACATGCCACTGCAACATCCGGAAGATGATGAATACACGGCCGCACACGTTCACGCAACATTCATACCTACATATACATACACCGCGATGCTGCAAGCTACGCACGCCGGGTCCTTGGACTTTTCTAGTTGAAGACTGAAGGGTTGATCGTTGCGCTGCTCACTTGGACTTCAAGCACCTCTAGCTTCCGCTCTAGGATGTCAAGCTTCTCGTTCGAAGTTGCCAGCTTGCTCTTCATCGTAGCTTCTGCATGCACACATATTTTGGAATATCAGTAACTGGTCCATGACCATTTAACTTTTCTCCTACACCTCATTCAAAGTAGATGGTGAGTTAAGCAGCAAACAAAGATGCACGGCAGTGGGCACTCCAAGAAAGAGACCCAGACAAACAAGTCCACACCCTAGTCCATGCATACAGCCTTAAATTTATAATTAACATGGAATTCTCGACAGTCAACGATATGAAATACTAATCCGTTCTGATTTATAAGTCGTTCTGATTTTTCTGGATTCATTCATTTTCCTATACATATAGACATACACTAAGTCTAAGTACATTGCAAAATGAATGAATCCAGAAAAGCCAAAATGACTTAAAATTGGAACGGAGGGAGTTGATTCAATTGTGTTGCCATAAAAAAATCTGCTCAAGTAAGAGAAGCTAAAAACACGAAGCCATCATGTTGGGTTACTTTTTCCAAACCATGGGAAAGAGGTGGACTGGATAGCTCCTCTCACGCCTAGTCCGCCGCCCTAGCAGAACTTGTCCTGCAAGTGAAAAGATAAATTTATTTGGCATGGTAAACAGTGTCATCACTAGTAAGATGAATTATGTAACCCTAGAATCAACATGAACACTTGCTGATGCACATTATTCTAAATTAGGCGCTTTGATTCAGCAGGCAAACATCTCTTCTAACGAGTAATTATGTTTTGTGAAGTAAAGATGGGCAGATTTATATACTCGCATAGGAAGCACAGAGGATAAAAGAAACAACAATTTTAATTAATAAATCTAAATAGCTCGGATTTATCGGGAATCAAGTTGATGAGCCACACCATGAAGCTATGGGAGAGAGTCATAGAGCATCGCTGCGGAACAACACGGATATCTATGAACCAATTTGGTTTCATGCCCGGAAGGTCAACCATAGAAGCAATTTTCTTAATAAGACAAGTTATGGAGCGGTTTAGGGAGCAGAAGAAGGACCTACACATGGTTTTCATTGACTTGGAGAAGGCTTACGACAAGATACCAAGGAACGTTATGTGGTGGGGTTTGGACAAGCATAAAGTCCCGGCAAAGTACGTTACCCTCATCAAGGACATGTACAACAATGCTGTGACTAGTGTTCGAACAAATGATGGTAACACAGATTACTTCCCGATCAGGATAGGGCTTCATCAAGGGTCAGCCTTGAGTCCGTATCTCTTTGCCTTGGTAATGGATGAAGTTACAAGGGACATATAAGGGGATATCCCTTGGTGTATGTTATTCGCCGATGATGTAGTGTTAGTCGATGAAAGCCGGGCAGGAGTAAATAGGAAACTAGAGTTGTGGCGGCAGACCCTTGAGTCTAAAGGTTTTAGAGTAAGCAGAACTAAAACCGAATACATGAGATGCGACTTTGGCACTGCTACACAGGAGGAGGGAGATGTGAGTTTGGAAGGTGAAGTGGTGCCTAGGAAAGATACCTTTCGATATCTAGGATCGATGCTACAGAGGGATGGAGATATTGATGCGGATGTTAGACATAGAATCAAAGCAGGGTGGATGAAGTGGCGCCAAGCCTCTGGCATTCTCTGTGACAAGAGGGTACCACAAAAGCTAAAAGGCAAGTTTTATAGAACGACGATTAGACCCGCTATGCTGTATGGAGCAGAATGTTGGCCTACAAAGAGACGTCATGTTCAACAATTGAGTGTTGCAGAAATGCGTATGTTGCACTTTGTGGTCACACGAGAATGGACCGAGTGTGGAATGATGATATTCGTGATCGTCTAGGGGTAGCACCAATCGAAGAAAAGCTTATCCAACATCGATTGAGGTGGTTTAGTCATGTCCAAAGGAGACCGTCAGAGGCACCAGAGCATTGTGAGGGTAATAAGTCAAGATAGTAACGTGAGGAGAGGCAGAGGAAGACCGAAATTGACATGGGGGAGGCAATAAAAAGAGATTTAAAAGAATGGGATATACCTAGAGATCTTTGTCTGAATAGGAGTGCTTGGAAAACGGCTATCGATGTGCCTGAACCATGACTAGGGGCTCTTGTTGGGTTTCAACTCTAGCCTACCCCAACTTGCTTGGGACTGATAGGCTTGGTTGTTGTTGTTGTTGTAAATCTAAATAGCTCTGGATCACATGGAAACAACAAAGATGATCACCACTTTTACAGGTCTACAAGTAGATCTGGTATAAAAAGGCGAAAAAGGAGATGAGACCAAATAATGAGCATAGAAGAAGGAAAAGTGTCATTGAAGACTATAGATGGCAGCCCCAACAGTCTAAGTGTATTGAACCATTTCACTTGTATAATACATACCCACTCAATATGCAGTTAATATATAATGCCAAAGTGAATATCCTCTGAATCATATGGTCTTGATATTTCCTAGCAACGATCTATTTCTATTAGCAGACATTTATGGTTTAACTTAAATGAAAAGGTTATATCTGAACATCCGGGAAAGATATAAGCAAGGTGTCTATTTGTGCTTTCAATTTGTAACACCGGTTTTAAGAACAAAACCAGATGAAGCCATATGTGAGCCCTAGAAGTCAAACCTCACATATAATTTTACAAATGAATGGTAATCAATTCACAATGCTTAAAATATAACGAACGTAATATAAAAGCAAATAACCTCAGCTAGCGCACAAACGAAAGACTCTCTGTTCTTCTCGATGTAGGCACCACAGGAACGACCGGCCCGTTGATCACAAGCCTAACTTCTTCCCGAGGTGTGGGGAATAGCAAGAGAGAGTCCATGTCGAACTCCGCAAATATAGCTAGGTATTATCTACCCAAAAACCCATGATCATTATAACATAAATAATGAATAGCATGAGACGAGAAATCATGAACAATTTAATAAGCATGTAAAGCCAACAGTTATAAACATCAAGTTAATTATCAACATAATAAGCATGTGATTCTATTCATTAATGTCTCCAAGGCCATTCATGACCGCGAACACGGCTGTTATAACAGTTTAACTCTGCAAGCAGAGGTGTACACTTTCACTACGGGTCATGGTTTTCGGGGGCGAGAGAAACCATATAAAGCCTTTCAAAGGGGTTATCTAAATATGCCGGATAGCGATAGGGCTACAACCCATTCTCTTCCGTTTTCGGTAACCACCGACACAAGTAAACACTATCCCCCTGAACGACTAAAGCCGAGCCATGTGACCCCATAGTTGTACTTGTATATCCCGGATGATCACGAATGAATAAGTCCTTATGGAGAGCTAAGAGCATCATAAATAAACAACACAAGCTCTTTAAGCCCTATAAACCATGTTATCAACAATTCATATTTAACGTTCACAGCATAAACATTAAGCAAGTCATAAGATCATGGTTTAAAGATAGCATATCCCAGAACTATACTTGCCTTAAATATAGATCCTTTCTTCAAGTCCAATGCTTTCCCAAAAACACCTTCTTCATCAACTTCTTATAGATCACGGTCTTCTTCGAGGTCAACAACATAAAGCTCACCGATCTACTCGATTCCAATCAGCAACACACAAACACATGGATCCAATCATGCATGGCAAACAAGACTACCATTAGAACAGTACACCAACAGTGGGAAAACAGTTTAAAAAGTACATAAAACTATTCTACACGTCACTACGATCACACAGATGTAAAGATCACCGAAATCGAGCTAGAACGACAAGATACGCAATTTACAAGTTTCGCAAGAATAAAATAGTAAGTTAAATATAAACTCGAAATTTAAAAGTTGGAAAACTACTGAACAGTGGCGTAAACATCTAGATTACGGAATTACGAATCCAACGCAATTTGAACGGATTAATTTGGTTTTAAAATGCAAAAGTTATAAGCATTTGAAATAGAGTGGGAAAACCGAAAATAATTGAAACGTGATTTTCGAAATAAAATAATTAAATTCTGGTTTGGATTACTGAAAAGACCATGATTAGATACTGGTGGAGCTTAGGGTCTCTTTAGCAAAGTTTTGGACATAGATGAATAAAAGAATAATCAAGGATTAGCTAATTAGCTTGCTTGATAAAGATGTGTAGTGGATGTACGTACTGTACGTATGACATCATCAAGCTAGATATGACATCAGCATGCAAACTAGCTAGGATCGAGGTGGCCATGGCCAACGATGGAGCTTGGCTAGAACTTGAACGTACATGCCTCGGTTTTAGAAGATCAGATTGAGGTGAAACAAAAAGAACTGCCCGGACGTGATGAACATGCATGCATGGACGTTCAGTAGACGTGAGATAAAGACCACAAGCAAAGAGCTCACCATCCGTTGAAGGCAGAAAACGGACTCAGCTGCGAGGAAGGCGAGCAGCTTGTTCCGACGGACGGCGGCGAACTAGCAAAGCACGGCAGAAGGCTTACGGCGGCTCCATCTAGGGTTTCACGGCTTTTGCTGCTCGGAACCAGGGGCGGCGCTAGCGATAGGGTTTCAAAGGCAGCACGGACGTGGACGTTGGCCTAAATAGCCACGGAACACGCGGTTGCACCAGGACGCGAGGAAATCGAGGCGGTGCCGAGCGACATCTGGCTGAGTCCGTGTCGAACACGACGTGAATCTTGAGGGGATGGGAGCGCTACGCTCTGTTGCTTGAGCTAGCTGGGCCGGTTGCTGATGACCCAAAAGCGAGAAAGAGAACGGGTTCAAGGGAAATTGCCACACGGCCGAAGAAGAAAAGAAAAATGGCCAGCCTGTCTACTGTACAGCCGATTGTTCCATGGTTAAAAACAACCGGCTGTTTTTAACCATTGAAACAAACGTCTCCACAACAGACCAACGAGCCGATTGTTTTAAATAAAGAAAACAATCGGCAGCTGACAACCGACAGATACACATCCGATGGATTAAAAAAACAAGCAGAAAAAATTTCATTTAACTAGGAAAAATGAACAAAGGCCACCAAACATACAATTATAATAACCAGTTCAAAAATATCATCTTAAACCTAATTTCAGAGGACTAAAAAAACAGAGAAGAAAATGAATCAAAGGTGATGCAAAAATTTTAAATTACACCAATTAAACAGGGCATTCCCAATTAATAAGCTACTGAAAAGGATCAAAAAATCAAGAGATACATTTGAATAATAGCATACATCTCGTACAGCATGCCCAAGATCTTGCAATAAGTCATGAATGATGATGATATCACACTGGCGAAAAGCTGTAATAAAATAACCCAAGCGTTACCTGTTGTAAATCACACAGCCATGAGCATGTTGGAACAGAACACAGATCTGGACAAACTGAACCGTCTATATTGGGTCCCAGCATCCCTTGAGAATAATTTCAAGAGTACTATACCAGGTTTACCACCAGTGAATCATTCTCTAACACAAGATCAAGGCTACCAAAGATATAAGTGCAGCAATCACCAAAGATACATATAATAACCTAAGATGAGTGATGGGAAGCAACACATGACTAGAGTTATGTGAAATAGGAAGTTAACACTGACGCATCATATCATACAAATTTATAACATGGCAACAATGTGCTAGACCATCAGCTCCCAGGTGACTACGAGGTAGGTGATATTCAGAGTTTTTTTTTCTTTTCCCACAAACTGTGGGGGGAAAGTAAACAAACCAGTCATTCCAGGACAAGCCAAGGGAAAGGCACGGTGAGATTAACTAGATTGACAACATCTTAGTAGTCAAATAAATCAACTAGCTAGCTGGGTTGTTTAGCTCCTGGAGACATAACGATACCTACTCAGTGATAACAACATGGTCAGATATATGGGCAGAGCATCGTCTGCAATGCTGGAGCAGAAATCAGAGGAGGTTAAGACTGAATGAGTGATGAAAGAAAAATGCAGTAACAGAACTTGATAATGTGGTTAAAACATGTAATAATATATATAATAATTCATAGTACTGATTGCACATCAGTTCCAGACTCAAGTGTTGACACACACAAGTGCCACAACAAAGACTTTGGCTACTACTATAGACCTGACAAAGTTGCAGTGCAGAGCCTCACAAGGATCGACAGACAATTTCTTCAGGGTTCAGGCATGCTCCACTTGATCCTCCTCCTCTTGGTCAGAATAATAGCATACATCTCGTACAACATAGGCAGAGTGTGCACCACGAAGAACCCCTACAAATCACCTTATATGAAGTAGAGGAGAACCAACCTCATCTTCAGTCTAAGTCTGTCTGAAAGATAGCTACAACTGCTTGTAGAAAAAAATATAACAATGTTCAGAGAAGAGATGCATGCTTCATTACTGTAAAAATTCCATATTTCAGTCAAAATCTTGAACCAACATAACTTGAGGACATAAACAAAAACCAGGAATTGATATACCAACTGCAAAACCAAGATTAAAATATTGACTGATCTAGGCATGAATAACAGAGCTAGACTGCTATAATTTGAACAGGTGAACAATTTCATAACCAAAAACAGTGTTAAAAGATAAAATCATATCTAGTAGCTACAGACCAAACAAATGGGGTGGAAAAACAACAATAGGATAGGAAATCAAATAAACCTGGTTACATGTCAACTTCAGATCGATTAATTTTGAAAAAACTCTTAATAACTTATTAGAAAAAAAGGTCAGAGGCCAGGGGTAAAACTCTCACCATACTTATAAATCTTCAGATAGCATCCCACCTGAATCTTCAACGCTGATGCCCAAAATATAGTCCCAGAGATGATGACAACTATACCAATTCTTCAGGAGCTGTGCATACACTTGATCAATTAAAAAATTGCCTAAAAATATTTGTCCAACAGATGACAGTAATGAAAAAAAAAAAAGCTATAAAGTATACACTAGAAAGCTGGCCTTACAATGCAGACATAACCAAACAACACTCCCAGACCATGGCTCATATAGACAAAAAAGACCAACACAGCGGCAGATACATATTTGTGAGGATATATCAGCATAGTGCTACCTTGGAGAATGAACCCAAATCATGATGACAAGCATGAATGCTGCATATCAAAAACATAGGCTAGAAAATTGGGACTAATAGCCTACCTTCCAATGTCGACATCAATTGTCACAACAGACGGTGCCGGACTCAGGAACCCATGAGGTTGTTGGTGCCAAAAATATGTATGTTGCGAATTGAGACAACATTCCTAGAACATGGCCACCATAGAGCCCCAGAGATGTTGTAGGCCACAAGGACCTTGAATAAAAAGGCTTCAATGATCTCTCCACGTTGAATGACCTTCAAAGGCTGCAGACCCAAATACTAAAAATATGAGAAAGGTCAAATACTCAGATTTTAAACAGATGCCTTGATAGGCAAATAACCATAAACCCATATAGCCAAATACTCAGTTATCACCTATTTATAGTCAGATTTACATATATTCAATTCAAATAGCAACAAATGCCCAAATGCTCCAAATTCTCAAATGCCAAAAAGCCGTAAATGCCCAAATGACCAAATGCATACAGCCCAAAGCATGCCCAAATGCCCAAATCTGAGTATAAAGATGCCAAAATGCCCAAAGGGCCAAATGACAAACAAATGACTACCTAATGCCCAAATACCCAAATGTCTACCTAATGCCCAAATGCCTAGCTAATGTCCAAATGCACAAATGGCAAAAATGCCTAGCTAATGCACCAAATGCATAACATATGCCTAGCTAATGCCCAAATGGCTAGCTAATGCCCCAAATTCAAATATCATGTTTTTAAAATATTCAGATTCAGAAAACAACAAATAATAAAAACAGATTCTGATTCAGATAAAAACAGATTCTCAAATCCAAAAACAAACCAATGCAAATATCATATTTTAAACTCAAAATTATTTGGATGTAATCATATTCATCTTGCTGCGATTAACCATGCCAAAAACATCATAAGCATAGCCCTTAGTTTTTAATTATCCATAAAAGTATGTCGTGGTGAATCAACAAAAGCCAACTATTAATATTTTTGCTAAAAAGAATGAGCCAAATGCTCAGCATGGTAACACAAAAAGTCAGGGACAACAATTTGAATTAGAGAAAAGGTCCACTACGGCCCAAAGACATGCAAACCAAGTCTAACATATCTATTATCACTTTCGACTTAGCTATTGTATCTTAAAATATTCAGCATAGTGGTATCAAAAAATTGATAGCTAAAAGAAGGTGACATAGATGAACTATATTCCAATAAATATAAAAAAAACCTGATGGTCCAGATCAAAAAACTTCAGAAATGGCAAAAGGTTTAGAATTAAATCTGATAGAAGAAAAAAAAGTATACACGTGAAAGATTTCAGTTATGCTCTTAACTTTAGAGACATGCATATATATAAATGCCATGAAAATGAATGAAACATTTTGTAGCACTAACCTGTGCAGATAAAAAAAATAGCCAATTATTTAATTCATCTAGCTGTGATGACACATTTCTTTAATTATGAAACCAAACTAATTCATGTAACTGTGATGAAACATACCAAAACATCATAACCCATAGCCCTAATTATTTCATTCAGTTTCCAATTGGTCATTGAACAAAAAGTAGTTTGCATAATTGGAATCACCAAACTGACAAACAACAGTTAGTTTATACATAATCGGGAATGAACAAAACTGACAAAAAGCAACGCAAGGCTAAAACAAACTCCACATACGAGTCACAGATACAATAGACAAACTTGAATGTCCAGTAGTTTGCAGAGCCGACGGCCGCATCCCCGAGGAGCATAACGAATCACCATGAAGCACATAGATGTGTAAACCAAAATGAAACCATGAACGCCCGAAGAGGGGGGACGCATGAATCTCCATGAATCGTACAGAAACATAATCAATCAAACCCAACAACGATCGGAGGAGGAGCACGGCAAATCCCCATGAATCATCCCCAGAATCAGCGGACATACCACCGAGAAATTGAGAGAAAAAGGACAAATCACAGACAATAGCCACGGTCAAACGAATCTCTGTTGCAAAAACCCTTGGTATGCATAGATCGACGGAAAGTAGTGAAGGAGGAGCGTACCTCGACGAACCCTAACCAAGTCGCAACCGCGACAACACCCGCCGTTGACCGAGGAGAGGGGAGGAGGGAAGGAAAAGGAAGCCGATGCGGGGACGGGCGCGAGATCCAAAAACTAAAAATCCAGCTCAGTCAAATGGGACCCACGCATCAGAGAGACAAACAGACAAAACGTTGCAGAGCTATACAAAATAAACGCACAATGAAGATCGTCCGCCAGAAACAGACGACTGTGTAAAATTCAACGAAACAGCCGGGCTGTCGATAGACTTTCTCTTATTAGAAAAAACTGACAGGCCAAGAAGGAACAAGGAGAGGCCTTCGGCCCAGATTGAGACAAAAAAGAGAGAGAGAGGTTAAAAGAAAAAACCTTTTCCTTTTATTTGAACCACAATTTGAAATGTCTTTTCAAAGAATTTGAAAACCTTTTTGAATCAAACCAAAAACCAAACAATACAAAATAAACAATGCTTCAGCATGAATGCACAACCATGTTTCTAAACCCTATATTAAATTTTAATTTAACAAAAAATGTTCTTTTTCCTAAATTTCATGTGCACAAAAAATACATAAATAAATCATTTTATTCTATTTTCAAAAGAAGCAAAATTTGGGGTGTTACACAATTAGTACAAGGAAGACGCCTTCATCACTAAAAATGGTGAGTATGTAGTGTCAATGCTCAATCAAATATCTTTTGGGTTAATTGCAGCTTACCGATGGGTTTCTTTCATGGTGGAAGATGTCCTGAATGTTCTTGACCTACTAAACCTGTTGCAAAAGGTTTTAATGACAACATGTTTCTTCCAATATATTATTATTCGTTTTATTTCTGAAATTATGAAATTTTGTTGCCTTATATGATGTCATTTTTGTTCCTCTATCTAGGATCAACCGCCTACTACGAAGGCATACTGCTGCAGGCTGGGTACCTCCTTGGATGCCAGAATATGCTAAAGATGCCTGTTTAGGAGCAATCCTCTATGAGAAATGCAGTCCTCATGGTTGCATTTTGCTACAGTCCATATGCATTCGCAGGTTTCTAAATGAAGTTGTTATATGCTTGGTTACACCGCCTTTGTGGGTTCCAATGTCTTTACACCAGCTATTATGGACAGCTACCTGTAGGTTCTTTATCTTGCCTTTGTCCAATGGAGATCCATTCAAATAAGGACTCTGGTTTAATTGGCCTGCAGGTAATCAGGCCAAAATATTTGTCCATTCAAATAAGAACTCCCCTGTATTTACTTTAGGATTGCCAAAAAAAATTCTCATGTCCAACGTCTTCTGTTTTATCACCACACTTTTTGCCAGTCAGTTCAGGTAACCAGCAACCATACAGAGTACAAGCATACCTAACGTGCAAGGAATCAAATCTGGATTGAAGCCACTCATTATCTACGGCCTGCAGATGCTTCTATCCTGTCGCGTCCTAAATAGTATGCTTACACCTATAGAACTGATAGATTCGGAGCAAAAACATCTGTAAGTTCTAGCCGATTTTTCTCTGTATAGAGATGATACATTTTCTGTTATTGTACATATGACCAAAACCATCTCCTGCTTTCTTTTCAAAGTGGCTTCAATTTCCCTGATCTTCTACTTATAATATGTTACAGACCTAAACAAAGGCAACAATTCAAGGATTTTTTCCCCGCTCGAACAATTGTTTTGTATGTTATTATGAAAAGATTGTACATTTTGATTTTGTTGGAAGGCAGATTGTATAGTTTGATTTAATCCCCAAGTACCCATACTCAAGAATTCTAGTATAGATAATTATTCAATTGTTCTAAATCAGCATACTCTAGCCAGCGCAATTGCGCTGGTGTTTCTACTAGTAGTTCAAATACTATAATGTTTGCCTGATCGTAAAAGAGTATTGGAGCCATATACAATATGCAAGAATATCTAAATTTTGATCTTACCGTCCATGAAAAACAAATTCAGTTACTTTGCAAGGAAACAGTGGATTTTTTGAAGCAACAAAAGGAGAAAAGGGATATTATATGCCTACATGAAAATGGTATGTATCAAGAACCGATGGGTTTAGGCAAGGACTTTGAGTGATGTGTGGTAGTGCCATCAGTTTGTTTCTGCAAAGCAAGAAAATGAATTTTTTTTTGAGATTACACAATACAACGCAGACGCTCACAACACGCACGCACACTCACCCCTATGAACACACGTACGCAAAAACCCTACCCCTATGAGCACCTTCGGGGACTGGGCAGCCGGCAAATGCGGAGATTCTCGGTCACCATAGGCGCCTCGTCGTCGACGGGAATGTCGCTTACCACTTAATGCATAACGCCGGTAAATCCTGAGAAAATCCCAAGAAAAGGTGCGAGCACCAGGATTTGAACCCTGGTGGGTAGCGTCCCACTGGACCGTCCTACCATTGGACTACAAGCCAATTCGCAGCAAGAAAATGAATTGGGCAGTGATTGCAGGATCAGTTTGTGCTTAGAATGTGGCAGCTATTGCAGGATCAGTTTCTGTCTTCAGTTTGTCCCTATTAATGTTTCTAATGAGAAAATGAAGATTTTGGCTGGCACATTGGGTTGTCAGATTGGTTCCCTACCCTTCACATACTTGGGACTACCCCTTGGAACAACAAAGCCAAAGATTGAGGATCAGTTTGTGCTTAGAATGGCGCCAAAACAGCAGTCTGAACTCCAAAACCACCCACAACACGTGATTGTGGATACCAGTTGTGGCAGTTGGTTTACTGCAGGGATTTGGCATAGGGAGCTTATCATACAGTTACTGCAGATTTTATTTTGAGAGTTATTCTCACTACAAAATTGATGTAGTTACAATTTTTATTGGGAGTACATGGACGGGGTTCTGAACATGTTCATTTTGCTCCATCTATTGCATTATTGTACCCTACTATAATATTTGGTTTTTGAAATAAAAAACTGAATGTAAAACGTGATGTTCACATCCTATGAAATCGTATCCACTGAAATGCACTATGTCTTGTTCCACTATTTGCTTTCACATAGCAAAGTTTTGGAGCAATAATTTATTGATGGCAATGATGGTGATCTTTCTTGTACTTTTTTAAAATTTCTCATCATGTTTATGACTATTGTACCTGGCAAAGTGCTGCAAGTGTCTAGAAATACAAATCAAGTTCCCGTTGCAACGCACGGGCATGATCCTATTATAAACCTTAAAGTCCAAATCGTTTTAAAAAAGGTAAAACTAACATTCCAAAGCAGTCAACTTTCAGTTTTACAAGTAAAAATGGGATTTCACTGAACTGTACCATGGAATTTTTAAACCAAAACTATGATAACAATCAATAATTGTACTTTGACTCTAGTAACCAAACCAAAATGGACCAGCTCAACAAATCATGTTTTGCTGACTGCTACTTTTCAGTTGGTTAAATGGGCTAATACAAGGGCTATTTTGATGCAGAACTCTAGTAACAAAATATAGAAGCCTAATACAAGCCGTACCCAATGTTTATCTGAATCCTACGATGTTGGTTCTGACGTAGCTGCGATGTTCCTTCTCCAAAATTTCTTCCAGATAGATGTGCACCTGATCTGTTCACGTGCAGTACAGTGTACAGTCAACAAGAGAAGGCAGCAAGGACGACGATTTTGGAGCTGCCGTAAAGGACCTCTCCCTCAGGGCTCAGGCCAAAGCATTATGGATTGTTATTTATTAACCAATATGCAGTAGGGTCATCGTCTCATTGATCTCTTCCAACCTTTCTCGGATTCCAACATCTAGAATTCTTTTGTTATTAATACAAGCATGCAAACATTACGCAAGACAATAAAAAAAGTCCAGCTGCCTAGATCGGGGAGTCGAGTTCGTTCAATGAACATGATATATGTCTTCTATTATTAAGTACGGCTGGTACCATTTCGTTGCGTTTCGATTCTTTCAAAAAAGAGAGGTTTGATGCTTTTGAATTCATTGTATTAATTCCACTTCCTACTCGCAGTATGCTCTTAATGATCCCGGCTCATGATTTATTTGCCATGTATTTAGCTATTGAGCTTCAAAGTTTATGTTTTTATGTGATCGGGTTTTCGGGTCCACTTGGGCTAGGCTATAATCTTTCCTTTGATCAAGGGGAACCCATCCCCTTAGTATCAAAGGAAGAAAGCGACTCAGACGACATCCGGGATGCAGTATGTCCCCCTGATGCAGATTCTATTATCGCTGGTCTAAATAGCGCAGTATCCTTTGGATTGGAAGAAACGGGCAAAACTTGCATGGTACAAAAGAAAAGCTGGAGAAGGATGCAGTATAATTAAACAAAAGAAAAACATACTACCCAAACTAATCAAGCAGATGAGTAGGCGTGCATGGGTACGATATATATATTATATATCAATCTTCTTTTGATATTATATATTCATCAATACTTCTATTCTTGATTTTTTTTCCTTTTGAATTTAATTTTCATGGTCAACACATGAGATTAAGAATCATGTACCTCTCTAGAAAATCCCACTAATCGTAGAAAAAGAAAAATTTCGAGCCATCTATCTATTGTGCAGCCAAATAACAATGATTCAGATCAAGAGAAAATATTTTGCGCAAAATTACCCACCGTGCCATCGGTTAGTACATACCCAAATTTATTAACATGTCAGACAGCAAAACATCCGAACCTGGACCTAACGTTTGGTATATTGTTGTTCTGTATTCCAACGTACGGTCTCCCAGGTTCTAACGAACTCGTGAAAGGAACTGGGAATTAGTCCGCTTTCTGCCATCAGTTTGTTTTCTTTTCCTCAAATTCATGTTCTCTGTGTTCTCGAGTAGAAAGATGCATGAGATAGGCAGTGATAGGTCATGTTCTGCTGTTTAGGTGTGACGAAGAGGTACTATATATAGCATCGATGGCTGGCATGGTGTGCAATATTAGGGCGTGCAGGTGGTGAGCATACTGCCGAACCCTATGTTTATCTGAATCCTACGGTGTTGGTTCTGTCGTAGCTGCGATGTTCCTTGTACAAAATTTCTTCCAGATAGATGTGCCCCTGATCTGTTCACGTGCAGTACAGTGTACAGTCAACAAGAGAAGGCAGCAAGGACGATGAATTTGGAGCTGCCGTAAAGGACCTCTCCCTCAGGGCTCAGGCCAAAGCATTAATACAAGCATGCAGACATTACGCAAGACAATAAAAAGTCCAGCTGCCTAGATCGGGGAGTTGAGTTCGTTCAATGAACATGGTATATGTTATTGTGCAGTTTGCATGGTACAAAAGAACAGCTGGAGAAGGACGCAGTATAATTAATCAAAAGAAAACATACTACACAAACTATTCAAGCAGACGAGTAGGCGAGCATGGGTACGGTATATATATTATATATCAATCTTCTTTTGATATTATATATTCATCAATACTTCTATTCTTGATTTTTTTCCTTTTTTGAATTTCATTTTCATGGTCTACACATGAGATGTGTCAATATAAAATTAACTAACCTGTGCGAATGCACGGATTAACGGCTTGTACCTATACTAATCACGGACTCTCAAGAAGTTCCACGTTAATCGGAGAAAAAAAGAAAATTTTCCAGCCATCTGTCTATTGCAGATGCAAACTTGAAGGGATGAGATTAACAGCAAAAGTTTTCTCAAATTACCCACCATGCCATTGAATAGTGCATTCCAAATTAGACTCAGGGAGATATACTCTTGGTATTGATGGACCGACTACGTAGAGAAAATAGGTGCAGCGAATCCGCAGGCCGAGACAATGACGTCGTTATCCAGCCATCTATCTATCGCAGATGCAAATTTGAAGGGCTGAGATTAAGAGCAAAAGTTTTCTCAAATTACCCACCATGCCATTGAATAGTGCATTCCAAATTAGTCTCAGGGAGATATACTCTTGGTATTGATGGACCGTCCACGTAGAGAAAAACAGGTGCAGCGAATCCGCAGCCGAGAAAATCACGTCATTACCTCGACGCCGACCTAAGTTACCAGCACCTCAAATTTGATGCCCTAGCTGCTTATCCTGGAGACCTTGATGCTGCCGATCCATGTAGCGTTTCCCTGGAGATTGCCTTGGGTGCAGTGAGGACAGCAGCACCGGCACCCCCGGAACCCCGCAAGATCTTGAGTCCGATAGTTGATCTATACTTCGACGCTGACAGCCTATGCTTCCTGCCCTGATGGGATCAACGTCGATGGCCAACATAGCAAACACTGGTAATTACCTTGGTTCCGTCAGCCTTTGCTGCCTAACCTGGAGAACTCGATGGTCAAAGCCAACATCCTGCCTGTACTCTGTTCCTTGAATATGTGTTTGTTTCTCAAATTTACTGGACAGCTACATGTGTTATCGCCGTTTTTTGCTCTGGTAGGTGTCTAATCAGTAATCACTATCTACGTGCTATATTGTCTCATTGGTTCATCTGTGGTAAGTTTTTTTTTTTTTTTTTTTTTTTTTTTTTTTTTGACGCGAACATCTGCGGTAAGTAAACCCCACAATTTAGCAGCTACGACTTCGTGTATATTTCAGATGACACAGCATGAATTTTGCAGGCTGTATGCACATGGATCCAAGAAGGCTCAAATAATCTTTGAAGTAGAATTCAAATTTTTGTCAATTTAATTTCATTCACAAAATATCATAAGCATTAGATGGATAAACCGGCACTTCACGAGGACACTGTGAATCCATTGGTATAAGAATGTCAAATGACTTCTGATAGTTTTCAGCCAAGCATCTTCTGTTCTCGCAGGTGTTTTTTCCTTCCGCTGCTGATCCAAATACCTTTTCTCATTCTCCTGCTTAGCCAAAAGAAAAAACACAGGTATGCAACCAAGTATATAAAATGTTTCAAATATATATGAATAATGCAAGGAAATTCTTTCTTTAGTTTCTAATATACATTGCAATATAGGTTATGCAAATTAAAGAATGAAATTTTGTTCTACTCAGTCACAAATAATGGGAGAGCGAACATAACACCTGTGTTTTTTGATATGTTGTGAGATTTCGAGAGCTGTCGGACTGGAGAGGCTGCTCATACTGTGTATTCAGGGGTGAAGGCTGTTCATTTGCATGCCTGGTTTCAGTTTCTAATCTTATATCTTCCTTTGAGTATGCCCTGTAGTGCTTAACCTAGAGTAAATTGCACTGTGGGTACCTAAACTATTTACCTTGTAACAGATAGGTACTCCAACTAAAAAACGTAACTTTTGGGTACTCGAACTATACTTTATGACCTTACGGGTACTTCAACTAATTACCGTAACGTCTAGGTAATTTGGAACTATTGTAACACCCGGCCCAATAAGGATGTGGCCCGAGTAGTGCTGCTTGGCGCACATGTTTAGTACCACCTTGCTTCTTTGGTTAAGCAAGGGTAGAGTCAACTTATAAGCCTTTGTCTTCCAGCCATATCACCTTCGGGTTAACCCTTTTACACGGCGAGGGGCGAAAAGTGTAAGCGGGGTGCTATGTGTACGGCGTCTCTGGCGCCTCTCGGAAGAGCTGTGCGGTGCGCCTTTGGAAGGCGGGGTGTTACACCGGCTCTAGTCGGTCAGAGGACCTTGTCTAACTTTGTTGGTAGTTTGCCGGAATGGGAGAAACGGGGTTGTATCGCTCGTTGGCTGCTAACATTGTTTAGATAAACCTTTGAAAGGCGGGGAGCGGGGTGTCACATATATTCCCTATGAAAGATATGTGTAGTAATGCTAAATTTTTTACTGAGTTAGCTTCTGAGTTTACTATACCTATCGAGCATCCTATTGAGTCATTTGGACAACCACTTGAAGAAGTCCTTGAGGAGGATGACAATGAAGTTCCTGTGAGGAACAAGAGACGAAGGATTGCAAAATCCTTTGGTGATAATTTCATTGTGTACCTTGTGGACAATACTTCCACTTCTATCACAGAGGCATATGCATCTCCAAATGCAGATGATTGGAAAGAAGCTGTTCGTAGTAAGATGGACTCAATTCTTTCTAATGGAACTTGGGAGTTATGTGAGCTACCATTTGGGTGTAAACCTATTGGGTGCAAGTGGTTGTTCAAGAAGAAGCTTAGACCTGATGGTACTATTGACAAGTACAAGGCTCGGCTTGTGGCTATGGGTTATACCCAGAAGGAAGGCGAGGATTTCTTTGATACTTATTCACCTGTTGCTAGAATGACCACTATTCGAGTACTACTTTCCTTGGCTGCCTCATATGGTCTTATCGTTCATCAAATGGACGTGAAGACAACTTTCCTCAATGGAGAGTTGGATGAGGAGATTTACATGGATCAGCCTGATGGATTTCTAGTAAAAGGTGAAGAGCAGAAAGTGTGTAAGTTATTGAAATCTTTGTATGGCTTGAAACAAGCACCTAAACAATGGCATGAGAAGTTTGACTCCACTTTAACTAGTGCGGGCTTTGCTGTTAATGAGGCTGATAGGTGTGTGTATTATCGACATGGTGGGGGGTCAATCTGTTATTTTGTGCTTATATGTTGATGATATCTTAATTTTTGGTTCCAACATTGATGTGATAAATGAAGTCAAGTCTTTCTTGTCTAAGAGTTTTGACATGAAAGATCTAGGAGAGGCTGATGTAATTCTAAACATCAAGCTAATTAAGGAAGAGAGTGGGATTACATTGTTGCAATCTCACTATGTTGAGAAGCTTTTGAGCCGTTTTGGCTTTATGGACTGTAAGCCTTCTCCAACACCTTATGATCCTAGTGTGACATTGAGAAAGAATAAGAGAATTGCTAAAGATCAATTGAGATACTCTCAGATAATTGGTTCACTCATGTATTTAGCTAGCGCAACTAGACCAGATATCTCTTTTGCTGTGAGCAAGTTCAGTAGATACATGTCCAACCCGGGTGATGATCATTGGCATGCACTTGAAAGGGTCTTGCGTTATCTTAAGGGTACAATGAATTATGGAATTCACTATTCTGGGCACCCAGCTGTGCTAGAGGGATATAGTGATGCGAACTGGATTTCTGATATTGATCAAATCTACGCTACTAGTGGGTATGTATTTACTCTTGGAGGTGGCGCAGTGTCATGGAGGTCTTGTACACAGACTATTTTGACTAAATCAACCATCAAAGCAGAACTTACTGCTTTGGATACAGCATCTGCAGAGGCAGAGTGGCTGCGTGAGCTCTTGTCTGACTTGCCGGTGGTAGAGAAACCAGTACCGGCTATCCTTATGAACTGTGATAATCAAATAGTGATCACTAAAGTGAATAGTGCTAAGGATAATGCAAAGTCAACAAGACACGTTAAAAGACATTTGAAGACTGTCAGGAAGCTGAGAAACTCTCGAGTAATAACTGTGGCTTATGTCCAAACAGATAGAAACCTGGCAGATCCCTTTACAAAAAGGCTATCACGAATTGTGATAGAAATTGCATCGAGGGAGATGGGTATGAGACCCATATGAGTTTACAGTAGTAGTAACCCAACCTTTTTGATCGGAGATCCCGTGACTAAGGATCTGGGAAGAACAAGCTATTGGTAAACTGAGGAGAGTATATTTATAACCCTCTCTAAGTGAAGATGCAATAACTCTCAAATACGTTGAGGCACTGTATGGCAGGTTGGCTAATGACTTAATATGTTCTATTGGCTTTAACAAGCGAAGATGCGATCCTACAGAGCATTCTTGAAAGAACATACCTATATGAGTTTGACTATTAAACGTCGCAGTCTATGAGACTTGGATGGTCTCTAGTAAGCTCATGAAGAGACCAGGGGAGTATGACGTATATGCTCCACCCACGGGTAAGGCTACTTGGCGGCCGGTACTAGTGTGGCTTTAAGTAAAGTTTGTTCGCACAAAACTTGCAATTCAAGGCGTAGTCCATTGTTCAAGTTGTGAATAAGTGTAGCTTAAGGACCTAGGCAAAAGTTCAACTTCACGGTCTCTGCCGAAATACCGGTATATTAAACAGCAGCGAGAACTGGTAAAAACTCTAAATGGGTATTTGAGATCTGGTGGGAGATTGTTGGAATTTAGATGGGCTTGGCCCAATAACAAATTCTGAAATTCCTAGAGAAATCTCAAAGGCCCATTCTGTTTTTGGTAATCTTGGCCTTCAAGTTGCGAGTCCTAAACTGACTCTAAGTAGAGAGTCCTAACCTGATCATGATCGCGACACGATGTTCGGGATATATAAGCAGCCTACCGGCCACGCCAAAATTAGATCTCATATCTCATCTTGGTTTAGAGAGGTGTCCCTTGAATAGACAATATCTCAACTCTAGAGAATTGAGATAGAGTTTTCGCATCTTCTTGTTGTTGCGCCGCCATAGATACTCAGCCCGATTGCTTGCGTGCACTAGCGACCGGGCAAGCAGGTCTCCGAAACCCTCGTCTTTGCGATCCTGCAGCGGGAAAAGGCGAATAAGGTTTTTGGGAAGCGCTCTCCGCGCGACTGCTTCCAAATTGTCCTCGGCGGTTCGTCTTCTAAAGGTTGCTGCAGATTATCGTCGTCTGCATCTTCACCACCAAGTATATCTACATCAGCAGGTCGTCGCAGACTACCATCGCCTGCATCTTCATCACCGGGTACATCTACATCGGCAGGTATACTGATCTGTCATGCTAGTAATTTAAACATGTTTAATCTAGTTCATCTATTTGTCATGATTTATATTCTGGTTTTTAATCTGAAATTGCCTAATTTTCTCTAACATGGACTAGCTAAGTTGCACTCGTAAATCATTTGATTTCTAATTAATAAATTTTCCAGTGTCTGACAATTGATCAAACAGTTCTTTTACCAGCTTCACTTTCTGGGATTTTTCCAGTACTCCAATGCTGGATATTTCGATTATATCATGAGATGTGCACCCTTCTTCCTTGTACATAAGATGTTGCATAGTTCGAAATTGATATGATCTACGACGTATATAAAAGGAAGGAGGGAGTGCTGCCTCCATTTTTATTTTAAATATTTGTTTAGTTCCTATAGAATAAGTCTTGGGCTAATAACTACTTCGTAAATATATTTGGCACCGCTAAAAAGCTATGCGGTGGCAAGGAATATATTTGGCACTGCATGACACCGCATGGTCGGCCTGGAGGAATTCTTCTCGAAGACGATCTTACCGTGTTTGATATTGGAGCCATCGATGAAGGGGACTTTTATGTTAAGTTCACTTTTCGAAATAAAGACACCGATTTCAAATGGTCCTTGTTTGCAGTCTATGGACCTGCACAACAACATGATAAAGAAAACTTTTTATCCGAGTTGGCATATACGTGTAGTAAAGAAACACTACCATACATAATTGGTGGAGACTTCAATATTATGCATAGACCTGAGGATAAGAACAAGAATAATTTCGATGCAAAATGGCTAGATTTATTTAATATGGTCATTCAATCCCTAGGACTCAGAGAGATAGAAATGTCGGGTCGCCAATATACTTGGGCGAGCAGTGGGGATGACCTGACCTTTGAGAAACTAGATAGAGTTTTGGTTAGTACAGAGTGGAAGCAAAAGTTCCCTCTGACAACAGTACAAGCTAAAGACAGAAGCAATTCAGATCACACACCTCTATTACTAAACGCATGTGCTTCTTCTCACAACAGACAACAACCTTTGTTTAAATTTGAATGAGGTTGGTTGATAAGGGATGGGTTTTATGATCTAGTTGCTGATAAATGGCATACAGAAACTAGAGGAACGACTGCTATGGAAAAATGGCAAAATAAAATCAGGTCTCTTCGGCAATTCCTAAGAGGATGGGGCAAACACACATCAGGCCATAATAAAAAGGAGAAGAAGATATTAGTTTCGATGATCGATAGTCTTGATAAAAAGGCAGAAGGGACTGCTCTCTCAGATCAGGAGCTAAATCTCAAACGCTACCTCAATGAACGATTAATTCATTTGTTGAGGGAAGAGGAAATTAAATGGTATGAAAGAACTAAAACTAAAGACCTATTGGAAGGTGATTACAACACTCGGTATTTCCATTTGGTCGCTAACGGCAAACATAGAAAACAACGAATCTTTAAATTAGAGCAAGAAGATGGAGTTATAGTAGGTGATGCTGAATTAAAAGCATATATCACAAACTACTATAAAGGGCTCTTTGGACCATCGGAGGAAATGTACCTCAGATGACCGAGGAGGAAAATAACCTCCTCATAGCCCCATTCACAGAAAAACAGGTGAAAGAGGCAGTGTTCCAAATGGAACATAATAAAGCCCCTGGTCCAGATGGTTTTTCGGCTGAATTTTATCAAGTTTTTTGGGATACCATAAAGATGGACCTTTTAGCATTATTCAAGGATTTTTTTGAAGAATACCTCCCACTATACAGCCTTAATTTTGGAGTGATTACTTTACTCCCAAAACTAAAAGAGGTTTCAAGAATTCAGCAATATTGGCCCATTTGCCTTCTAAATGTAAGCTTTAAATTTTTTACCAAAGTGGCTGCAAATAGACTCATGGGAGTAGCTGACAACATGGTTCAACCTTCTCAAACGGCATTTATGCCAGGTAGAAATATCATGGAAGGAGTAGTAATTTTACATGAAACTATTCATGAATTACACTTCAAAAAGCCCAAAGACTTTGAGAAAGCTTATGACAAAGTAAATTGGTCTTTTCTACAGCAAACTCTTAGAATGGAGGGTTTTGCCATCAGTAGTGCACATGGGTTGAAAAAATTTGTTACAGGAGGAAGTGTGGGCACCAAAATAAATGATCACATTGGGCACTACTTCCAAACAAAAAAAAAGGGCTTCAAGAAGATCCTATGTCACCTATTCTATTTAATATTGTGGCAGATATGCTTTCTAGTTCTGAGTAGCCTTCCCATGTTCATGATGTCTTTCTTTGAAATTCCAAAGGGTATCCTTAAAACATTGGATTTCTATAGATCCAAATTTTTTTAGCAAGGCAATAATGATAAGTGTAAATATCGCCTAGCCAAGTGGGATATCCTTTATCGTCCCAAAGATCAGGGGGTCAAGGAATAGTAGATCTCTGGATTAAAAACAAATGTCTTCTGAGCAAATGGATTTTTAAACTCCTTAATGAAGAAGACACCCGGCAAACCTTAATCAGAAACAAATATGTGAGCTCAAAGTGTTTTTCTCAGGTTCATATTAGACCTGAGACTCACAGTTTTGGAAAGGTTTATTAAAAGTCGGGGAAGATTTTCTAGAATGTGAGACTTTCAAGATAAAAAGACGGCCTGCAAATAAGATTTTGGGAGGACACTTGGGTGGGTTCTAAACCGCTCAAAGAACAGTTTCCTAGCCTATATAATATTGTCAACTATCCACATGTTACAGTGGCAACAGTGATGAACCAAATGCCACTGAATATCTCTTTTCGAAGAGCACTACTGGGGATAAGTAGATTGCTTGGCACAATTTAGTAGCTAAAATTGCCAATCATCAGCTTTCAAATGGGAGGGACGTATTTAACTGGGATCTGCATACTCATGGACTATTCACAGTTCGGTCCATGTACCATTTTTTAATGAACCAAGGCATTCCTTTTAATAATAAATTTATTTGGAAGTTAAAGATTCTTTTTAAAGATAAAGATCTTCCTTTGGTACCTACAGCGAGGTATTATTTTAACTAAAGATAATTTAGCTAAGAGGAACTGGACTGGAAGTAAAAAAAATGTTATTTCTGTGATTGCAATGAAACAATTAAACATCTCTTTTTTGAATGTCAACATGCTAACGACATTTGGAGGGTTATTCAAATAGCTACTGGGTTAACCCCACCTAGATCTGTAACACATATGCTTGGAAATTAGTTATTAGGCATAAGAAAGAAAAAAAAAAATCGATCTTTGTGGGGTGGCAGCTCTTATGTGGGCTATATGGTGCACTCGTAATGATTTGGTTTTTGAAAAACATTTCAATTCGTTTATGCAAACTTTTTTCAGGGGAGCATACTGGGTGCGATATTGGTCCCTATTGCAGCATGAGAACACAAGGGAGACTGTTCGTGCGGCAAGCAAGACATTGGAAATCGTCGCTTTTAGATATATTTGCAAATAACGGATGGAAAATCAATAATAGACTTTATTTTTGATTTCCCTTGATTTATATGTACTCTTTTCCCTTCTTTGTGTTCAGCCTTGGAGCTGAGAATGATGTAATAATTGGCTGTGTGCGGTCGCAGAGGCCGGAAACAATATCCTTTTTCCAAAAAACTACTTCGTAAATAAATTATCTTAATATATGATTTAAACTTTTTTGTCATATTCGAAAAATAATTCCACCTTATTTAAATTTTAAATCACACAAAAAAATTGATCAAAGCCTTGCCCTAATGAAACAAAATATGTCTTGTAGAAAAAGGAGAAAGTATCAGATGCAATATTCGTATATGACATGGAAATTAGGCAAACAAAAATTTATTGCAACAGCTAATTACGAATGAAAATCTTTACCACATATGTTTTTATATTAAGCTCCTAAACTTTAAATATGAAGAGGAATACCATATGTTGGGAGTAAAGTATAATAAAAATTTGTATAATTTTTTAAGATTTACACTATAACATAAGAAGAGCAGTTCCTTATTTTGCTGATCATCCTTCATCTGGAAAAGGAAGGATATGGCCTAATCATATATGGACTATCAGTGGTTGAGTTGCAATCAGCCAGTACTTGTAGGAGAAATCTAGCCTGCTCTAAAGCAGTGTATGGCTAATGACCTAGCTACTTGGTGGAAATGACTTTGGTCGGCGTGGCTTGGCTCTTTTGGATGTGCATGTCGTGAATTTGTTTTAATGTTGTAAATTTGACGACGTAGATGAATGAAACATGGCGACTACCATCCATTATGCTATCTTTATTAATTTGATGTCATCCTTGCGAACTTTAAGAGTGTAATTAAACATGTCAATCTTTACTCATGTTTCCTTCAGCCTGAAGGAATCATATCTTGAGTACTCTACATGCCCTGTTCTATAGTCTTGCATACAAAAAAACTTTTTATTCCTTAATATGTTTGGAACACATAATGGTAAATGAAGAACAAGTAGGAACACATGAATATGACAGGAATGAGGTCGCAAAATAGATGAATGAAAAATACATGAAGAGAATAGGACTGAAGAATCAAAAGTTGAGCCTGAGCGGGCTCTGTTTGCTAGGAACCAGATATTGCTCTGTTTCTTTATCCAGCTCTCAAAGGGATGCCATGCATAGATCACTAGAACTCATAACCTTAGTGTGCCAAAGGAATGTCAGTGATTTGCAATAGTTTCCAGTTGTCACTATGAGCTAGAATTGAATTGTAAAATCTATTAAACATTATATCACTTGAAATTCTGAAGGACACAATACAATCACAAGTGTTTCTATTGTTTGCTTGTAAAATTTTTGACTGTCTACCTCCAAGTTGTCTTGAATGTCTTGGAAATATATAATGCGCGAATGACTCTTTATTTCATTGGATTTCGTACTCACATTGTAATTAATTCACAATCCGTAATTAATTCAAGGCGCGGTGAAAATTGTCTTAGCAAGTACAGTACTCACTGTACGGGTTTGACTATGTTCTTTGCTTGGCATACTTTTAGCCTTAATCACACATTGTATGTTTTTAGCCTTAGAAACATTGCTTTTCCATTTACATCCACCATGACCTAATCACATGATATTTTTGTATTATTTTTTCGAAATAATTGTTATTTTATTTAAATTTTATGTGCCGACGATTACTTAGTAAATTAATAAATGTCATACGCATAGGTCAGCTAATTTTATGACTCTATTCCTTGGACTTGCAAGAAGAATTTCGCGGAGGTATAGACAGCGGTCGTCAAGTTCAACGTGCAATGGAGAGGTCGAGAGATGAACGTGCAAAGGAAACGGCAGGACCAGTAGTTGCCTCCTTGCCGTGACCTGTGATCTTCCTTACTCCATGGCACGATCAGAACCATGACAAAAATATTAAGGAAAAAAATTCATTTTGGCCATCCAACTCTAGCCTCGGTTTAGTTTCGGCCATCGAACTTGAAAATCAGAAATATTTGACCATTAAACTCTTAAAACCGTTCATATTTGACCATTGGGCGGTTTTGGGAGGGCGGTTTGGCTGATGTGGAGGACATGTGGCAGTGGAGCCCGCCTGTCAGCCTATATCTCTTTCTTTTCTCCTTCCTCTCTCCTCTCTCTTTTCTTGTCTCCTTCCTTCTCCGCCGGCAAACACCCACGCTCCCAGTCCGCCGTGACCGCCACGACTAGGCACAACCAGCTCGCTAGGTAGTTTTGGCGGCCACACAACATTGGCCATTGATTCCACACGACTGGAGCTCCCCAACCATTGCAGCTCCGCCCCCCAACCCCTCCTCCATGAGCTCCAGCGACCAGGCTGCCGTAATCGGGCGGATTTCCGGCCGTTAGACCTGCCAGCCATCGCCGTCACCCACACTTGTGTCCACTGCTGCGCCGTCTCGCCGGTCGCCCTCCCCAGTCCCGGGCCACCACAAGGGGCGAGGAATGGCGTGCTCGACGGTGGAAACGTCGCCCGCCATCGGCCTCGACGCTCTCCATCGCTGCCGATGCCGGCCGGAGCCATGGGGCGGCGTCCCCATCATTCGCGCATGGACCGAGTCTCGAGCGAGGAGTTGCGCGCCCGGGCGCCCGGCGACCCGCGGCGCCGCTGCATGTGCAGGTGGCTGGCGAGGGCCGAGGGCAGCCAGCACAGGAGGCGAAGGTGGTGGCCGGCGGAGGAGAAAGGAGAGAAGAAAGAGAGAGGAGAGAGAGAGAGGAGAGAATAAAGAGAGACAGGCTGATCGGCAGTCCCACTGCCACATGTCCTCCACGTCAGCCAAACCACCCTCCAAAACCGCCAATGGTCAAATATGAACGGTTTTGAGAGTTTAATGGTCAAGGATTTCTAGTATTCGAGTTCAATGGCCAAAACCAAATCGAGGCTAGAGTTGGATGGTCAAAAATAGACTTTTTCCAAATATTAAAGAGTCCAAGAGTGAACAGGAATTAGATTTGGTGTTTGGATCAAGTGCTAAAATTTAGTAGGTGTCATATCGAATGTTTTGATACAAATTAGAAGGACTAAACCTGAGCTAATTATAAAACTAATTGCAGGAGCCATGACTAATTCGCAAGAATAATTTATTAAGACTAATTCATCTATTAAGACTAATTAATTCGTTATTAGCACATGTTTACTGCAGCACTACATTGTCAAATTGTGGACTATATGAATCTGGAGAAGTTGTTCGAGTTTGCAGCTTGAGTGTGCACTAGCTAAGTTGCACAATAAATCATTTGATTTCCGACTAATAAATTTTCTCGAGTGTTTGACAATCGATGAATTAGTACATTGTTGCTCCAGCTTATTTACTTTTTGGTTGATATTTCAAAAGTTACATCTTGAGAGGTATTCCCTCTATTTTTATTTAAATTTTTTATTTCATTTTTCATTTTCATGTTGCACAACTAGGTACGTACATCCCTTGTTGCATTTCCGAAGTGCCTACTAGCTAGCTAACATGAAGTGGAAACATGAAGCAAATTTCATGCTGCTGCACTTGTGCAAATTTCAAATCAAGTTTTTATTTAGAAAAGAACTTCAAATCAAGTTGGTGCGAATCTCATCCTCTATTTTACGGAGTTCAGACAGATCCGATCCAACCACAGCCAGTCCAGGCTTGCTGCAAAAACTATAGTTGATATGTCGCCATCAATCTTGTCTCGTTTGGTTTGGTGTGCCTGCAAGTCTGCCCGTAACAATACTCTAAGCTCTGCATGCTAGCAGAAGAAAACACATAACTTCGAATCTTTACGACTATAAGGCCAGTCTCAATAGATTAGCCTTTCATTGCACGCTTACCTAGATCGAGAACTAGGTAACTATGCCACAAGAGTTTCATGGGGATGAAACTCCTCTCACATCTGATGAAACTCCCTTTATTAATTACCTTGCCACATCACCAAAATTGCTTACATGTCACTAGCATTTAATGCCATGAAACTCCCATGAAATCCCCATTGAGACTGGCCTAAAGCAAGCATTTGTCCATCATCGCGTCAACACCGGAAAAAGCCATGGCTACCGCACACACACCTGCTCCCCGACCCCGAGCGACTCGCGCTGGCGACACCCCCCTCGCCCCCCTCGGCCCCGAGGAGTACCCTCGCTTGGCTTCATCCTCACCTCCACTCGGTGAATCCGGCTTGGGCTCACGCCGCGCTTCACCCCATCGGCGCAATAGTGCCGCTGCCAGTTCAGGGATTACGCAGCTGGCGTACTCGAACCTCACCGACACACCAGCGTCGCCTACCCGTCCCCCGGCTGGAGAATGAGGGTTGGGTGACCAAGCTGCCGGCATGTAACACCCGGCCCAATAAGGATGTGGCCTAGTAGTGCTGCACGCACATGTTTAGTACCACCTTGCTGGTTAAGCAAGGGTGGAGTCAACTTATAAGCCTTTGTCTTCCAGCCATATCACCTTCGGGTTAACCCTTTTACACGAAGCGAGGACGAAAGTGTAAGCAAGGTGTTATGTGTATGCGTCGGCGAGCCCCCTAAGGGTTGTGCGGTGCGGCTTTGGAAGGCGTGGGTGTTACACCGCTCTAGTCGGTCGAGGACCTTGTCTAACTTTGTTGGTAGTTTGCCGGAATGGGAGAAACGGAGTTGTATCGCTCGTTGGTGCTAACATTGTTAGATAAACCTTTGGAAGGCGGGGTGTCACACGGCACGTGGGGATGGACGCCGGCGAGCTCTCCTGACGCCACACTCGCGCTCACGCCAGTGTGTGTTCTTCCCCGAATTTCTCGCTCGCCGCATTTACCGCTTGGCTGCCCCTCGCTAGAACCTGGGACCCTGCGCCGGCCTTGGTTTGGATCGTTCCTTCCCGCCCCTATCTTCTTCTGATCCCGATCACCGCGCGGACGAGGAGGTGCTCAACCACAACTTCCGGTCCGTCCCTCGCGCTTCTTGGTTCGTGTCACGGCCCGTATTTTTTGTCACGGCGGCCGTCTCCAAAGACGGTGGCCCACTTCATCGTTCTGCAGGGGTCGTGCTCGACAGCATCCCTACGTCTGTCTCTCTTCCCTTCTCTTTCCCTTGCGGAGTCCTTCCTCGTCGGAGCCGTGGACGGTGGTGGCGCCGCCGCTCTGCGAGCGACCGAACATTTCAAAATTGAAAATCCGGTTTTTCAGGATGGCCTTCGTCTTGGGCCCGTGGCCCACGGTAGCAACAATAAAGGCCCGTCGACGGCGCAGCTTGTCTCTTCTTCACCCACTGCCTTAAACAATACCCGCACTCCCATGCTTCTAGCGATTCCTCGGTGGGACAGTTCGGCGCCCAGTCTTTGAAGCTTGAATGCGTTGGGACCCATGATACCTCCCCTCTCACTGCAATGCAGATTTCGCTCGGCGGGCTGGACTCCAAGACCGCTGACCTTCCCTCTGGAAGCATTGGAGAGCAGGCTGACTGTTCGGCAGTGCCTAGCCCATGCCTGTTCGCGCCGTTGCGAGCTAGCGCGCCATCCGCTGAACCATCCCATCCTCAAGCGGCGCGCCCATACCTCATGGCGCTTCTCTCTCCCTCTGCGCCAAGGAAAAAATTTCGGTGAAATTTCGCCGAAAAAAATCCGAAATTTCGTTTTTTCGGTGGGGCCCGAAAAAATCCACGTGCGGTCAAATTTTTCAGCCAAATTTACGCTGCTGCTGCGAACTGCGCCAAATTTACGCTGGCCGCCAAAATTTCACGCGGAAGAGTTCGGAAACGAGCCTCCCGGCCCACCAAATAAGATTTATCCCCACCAAACCCTAAATCAAACACACACCTCTCTCAATTTCTTTCCTCCGATTCGACACAGCCGCCGCCGCCACCTTCATCCACCGCTAGCTCCTCGTCTCCCCCACGACTCCCAAACCCCCTCGCCCCCAGGCCGCCACCAACGCACCTCCACCACCGAGAGCAGCGGCGGCACAGAGCAGCGGGCGACGCCAAGCAGGCACACCGGCACAGCGCGGCGGCGTGCACATGTCACCGCGGCAGGTGCACGCCGTAAAGCAAAGCAAAGCAGCAGAACAGAGCACCCAGCCAACGTAGGAGCGAGCAGGGACAGACTACGATCTAGGTATAATATCTATTGCCCCTAATTCCCCAATACAAATGATTCAAATGTATTTGTGATTGGAGTCTTTGATTTGATTCATATTTCCCTAAGGATTCATAATATCTTTAGCTCATATTTTATTTGTACTTTGAAGTATTGCATTTTTGAAAACATGGTATAGAAGATGAAAATTGTTGTTCAACAGTTCCACTTATCTGGACTGAACAGTTACTTAAAAGTCATGGAATATTTGTTATATAATCTGCTAAAATTAAATGTGTATTATCACCGAGTTTCAGTACAATCGTAGAAGAAGATACTGCCATGGTTGCCAAACGAAGCATGGATGCGGATTCCAGGAGTGTGAAGGGGCAGATACTTGCTGATGGCAATGCAAACTCATCTCGTGTAGCAGCAGCAGGAGCCGGTGACATTGTCATTAGTAAAGAAGGTGGGTTTGCCTATGATCTTGCAATGGCGCTGCACTGCAATACTATATTTGTTAGTGGCTTTGTCTATCAAGCACATGATTTTTCACGTGTGTTTAAGCATGTAGCTTCTAGTTTGCTCAGGTTTTAGCTTCTAGTTTAAATCATATTTTAGCATCAAGTTAAATCATTTTATTTTTTCTTAATTGCAGGAAAAGAGGTGCGCCTAGGAGGACCAATTAAAGACCCTTGGAGTCATGGAGAAAAGTGGAAAAACAATGGATTCAAATGTGGTTATTGTATGGTTGCTAGAGAAAGTGGAGGTGCAACCCGTTTGAGAAATCATCTAGCTGGAGTTGGTGGGGATGTGGTGTCATGCAAAAATGTTCCAAGGTTTGTGAGGGAAATCATGTTGACAGAGCAATGGAAAGGGAAAAAGAATAGGATGAATATTAAAGAACACCGTCTCTTTGTGGAAAAGGCAATCATGAATGAAGCATATGGAGATGCTAGAAGGGCTAACATTCCTACTGATGAAGCTGGGCAGGTTGAATTTGCAATAAGAGAATCATTGAGGGATATAGGATGGTCAGATGTTAGCTATTCACCATCCCCTGTGGCAAGCGGCAGCAGCCCACCTATAGGCAGAGGAAGATGCAATAGTACCACCTGTGGCAAGAGAGTAAGTTTCTCGGGTACTCAGACTACAATTGATAGATTCTACAAGAGTCCTAGTGATGCACAAGCTTCATTTGATTTAGACTTGGCACGTAGTAAGACACCATCACAGCGTAGGGTGGACATGATGCTGCAGGGAGATGCCAAAGTGAGACTTGGTAAAGTTTGGTCAAAGTGGTTCCATGCCAATGATATTCCTGGAAGGAAGGCTGACTGTCCATATTTTATATCAGCCATTAAATTAACCCAACAGCTTGGAGAAGGAGTGAGTATTCCTTTGGGAAGAGAGATAGATGGTCCTTTGCTAGAAATGAACTATGAGGATATGCTAGCTCAAATGAATGAGTACAAGGAAAATTGGGCTCGATATGGGGTCACACTCATGTGTGATTCATGGACAGGACCATTCAAGATGTGCATCATCAATTTCATGATATTTTGCAATGGCCGCATGCTGTTCCATAGTTCTGTGGATGCAACTGGTCATAAACAAAAATACTGCATATATCTTTAAGCATATTAATGAGGTGGTTCAAGATATTGGGGAAAAAGAATGTTGTTCAGATTGTGACTGATAATGGCTCCAACTACAAGTCAGCATGCAAAAAACTTGTGGCTAAATATCCACATATCACTTGGCAGCCATGTGCAGCACACACTATCAACTTGATGTTGAAAGAAATAGCAAGCTTTGAGGAGGTTTCTCAAGTAGTGGAAAGTGCGCAACGGATGTGTAAATTCTTCTACAACCATAATAGGTAACACTCCTATCTTTGTACATGTTTAGCTGAATTCTGCCACAACCATAGTGTATTTGTAGCTCAGATTTAAGCTGCTGTACATGCATTTAGGTGCTGATTTTTAGCTCCAATTTTTTGTAGGCTGCATGCTATGATGAGAGAGAAGATAGGAGGAGAATTGATTCGTTGGAATGCCACCAGATTTGGCACGGTGTTCTTATTCTTGCAGAGTTTTTATGACAGGAAAGAGATTTCAAGCATGGATGGTATCTGAAGAGTGGAAGAATAGTGAATGGAAAGATGACCCAGACCATAATTTCACTTATGATTGCTTGACAAGTAGGAAGTGGTGGGAAGATGTGGAGTTGGTGTTGAAAGCTGTCACACCATTGTATTCTGTGCTTCGCTTTGCTGATGGTCAAAAGAATGGGACAATATCTGGATTCCTTCCAAGGATATCTGCTGCTGAAAAAAGAAATAGTTGCTAAACTAAAGCATGATGAACGTGTTCCTAAGGATCTCCTAGAAAGAATAATCGAAGCAATAAAAAGGAGGACTCAATATCTTTTTGATGGAACTCTCATGCCTGCAGGTACAAAATCAAACTCGTTATTGCTGAAAATTGTTCAATTCATGCCTTGTTTCATTCATTTACTGTACTTTTCTAATTCAAACTAATATTACTCTACTTATCCCCATTTGTAGCTGCTGCATTAGATCCTCAGACATTATATAAGTCAAAATTTGCACAAAACCAGCAGCTGCACTAGCTGTAAGTTTAGCACCCAAGAAACTAGCGAGCTCACCAGAGGAGGCATCAATTGCAATTGATGAATTCACAAACTTGTTTAGCCAGAAGAAATTGTTATTTGGATCACAAGAGGCTCGGAGCTCTGCACTTCGTGGTCAAACCACTCCAGGTATTATACTTGTCTTAGCCTATTCAGTTTGCATTCTTTTTGGTAAATTGATTCCTATGTTTCTTCAATTTATTGAAGCTGATTGGTGGTGGGCATATGGAGGTCAGTGCAAAGCATTGCAAAAAGCTTGCTGTACGCATTGTTTCACAATGCAATTCATCGAGTGGCTGTGAGAGAAACTGGAGTACTTTTGCTTTGGTTCATACTAAACTGAGAAATAAGTTAGGCTATGACAAGCTTAGGAAGTTGGTCTTTGTTCATTACAATCTAAAGTTGCACATCCAGCAGTTTGAAGCTGATTTTCAAAGCCTTCAACAAAAGGAGACAGATCAGTGTAGCATGATGATGGATGTTGCTTTTTTTGATGAAAGCAACCCCATCATGGAGTGGTTATCCAACTCTAGATCTGAGTCCACACCAGTTCTTGATGAATATGATGAGGGGATGATGATTGGACCACACCTGGAGGCTTTGTCACTGATGAGCTACAGATGGACGCATCAGATGTGGCTAAATTTAAGAGGAAGCTTCATTTTGGTCAAAAGGATGGTGTGAAGAAAAGGAAGGTGCGAGATGAAGATGAAGAAGATCTGATTGATGTTGACTCTGATTCAGATTCTCCACATGGTAGCCCAGTATATGCTGAGTCAAATGACAGTAGCTCTGCAAGTTCTGAAAATGAAGGTGATTGTTAGGCTTTTGTTCAAATAAACTATATCACTTGTGATTTCTGATTACTATGAATAACATGTATTTTTGTTGAAAATCTATTTTGCTTCCTAGGTGATGATGATATGGAGGTAGACAAAGCTGATGGTGGCATAGCCTGTGTAACCAAAGGAGATGGTGAGTTCCAACTTGCTTTAGCTATTTTGGTTATTTTCAACATATATTCAAGTTCCTTTATGAAATTATGATTGCGTAGGTCAAGGTGCTAGTGATAGTAAAGTTCATGGTAGTTCAAGTATTGTGGTTGAGAAATCGGTTCATCTCCGTCCAAGGTCAACTAGGAAGAAGAAACCAACTCTCAAGAGTATCAAAGATCTTTGAAAGGTTAGATAGAGAATCTCCCAACTGACTTGGTTATGTATTTATTAGCTTTTCAACTTAGTTCCCATAGTAACTTAGCTGCATAGATCTTACATGTGAAATTGTTGACTTACATTTTTGTAGCATATGGATCCTTTAGTAGTCAATGGTGATGCAAACCGAAGCCCCAAGAGAAGATATGGAGCTGATGTGTGGTGCAAGCTCCAACATTTTGTGAGAAGATATGGAGCTGATGTGTGGTGCAAGCTCCAACATTTTGCATATATTTTGGGATGTATGATACCTATCGATATTTGGGACATGTAATATTGGGCACTTCATTAATTTGCAATCTATGGACCTGTGATATTGAGACTTACTAAGTCTCTATTTAGGTGTAAATATTTGGGACTGTTAAGACTACTATTTGGGACTGTTAGAGTTAGACTATTAATATTTAGGACTTTGCATTATCACGATGACTGTGCTACGGATATATAAATTGTGTGCTATAAGTTGTGATATATTGTTGTTTATATATGCAAACCTATGTGCAAAGATTAGAGATGGCTTTACCTGAACTTTTGTCAAAAAAAAATTAAAAATTTGAATTTGTTTAAATTTTGTCCGAAATTGCCAAAATTTCCGAAATATCGCACTTATCGGCAAGTGCCGAAATTTTTTTCTTCCGATATAAAAACCTTGCTCCTGCGGGCCTTCAATTAGCACTGCTAAACCTCGTCTTAAAAGCCGCGCTCTCTCTTCCTCCAACACAAACACAGTGCTTCCGGTGCTTAGGTACTGACCACCTGGTCGCTCAGTGCCGCGAACCAGTGCGCTGTAGACACTGCCTCCGCTTTGGTTAACTCCGCTCCACCTGTCCCACCAGGATGGCCGATTTGTCATCTCACTTTCAGTGGGAGCGCCTGAGGTGGCGCCACTCCCTCTCCCTATCTGCTAATGATGGAGAGACCTCGCCGCCAGCCCTAGTGACCTGGGACATGCCGACGCCAGTGCACCCTCTTCCTCCTCCGCCGGCCTCCTTCGACTCTGCCCGATCGCAGCCCCGCAGCTCCCTCCCCTCCTTGGAGGACCTCCTCGCGGAAGAGGAACATGAGGTGTCTGCCCGCCGCCGTCGGGCTCGACGCAAGCGCGTCGTGGACAGTGCTTGCAAGCGGCGCTGCCGGCGCCTCGCCGAGAAGAATCCCTCGCACTACATTAGTGTCATGGCCAAGGCCACCTCGGTGAAGGCTGCCAAACTGGACATGACAGGCGCCTCGTCCTCCATGGTCTTGGCTCTTGAGGCGTCAGGCATCTTGCAGCGGCCTCCACCACGGCGTACTGCCATTCGTCACCTTCGGCGCCTGGGCGCCGCCTGCGGCATCAGTGACTTGTCGGTGCTGGAGGAGGGGGAGGAGCCAGCGGTGGTCTGATGTGCTCCCTTTCTGTGTGTTTGCAATCTGTCGGAGACCGCGACGGCTTGCTCGCCGTCCATGTTCCCCGTCATGTTCTACTTCCCTTTGCCGCCCTGGGTTTGTTCCTTCATCTGTTTCACTGTATCGTGTGTAGTGTCCTGTGTCCGGAGGTAGAGACAGTCCCTGTAACTGCCGTCTTGTCTCATGTTGTGCCATGCTCAAAGTTAAGTTTGTACCATTATCCGGTGTGCCTCTGTTTCTCCCATGAATAGCCGCTCCTTCTCTTGCATTTCATGGAACGTCCGTGGTCTTGGTGACGACGACAAGTGCAGCAAGATTCTCACCGAGCTCATCGCCGCCCGTCCATCATTGGTGGCCATCCAAGAAACAAAACTTAGCGCGCTTCCTGCTAGCGAAACAGGTTCCTTCCTCCCTTCCCGGCTAAAACATGTGAGTTCATTCCTGCGGACGGGGCCGCCGGCGGTATTCTGTCAGTCTGGGATGGATCCGTTTTTCGCCTTCTCTCTGTCGAATGCCGTCGCTTCTCTCTAACCTGTGTCCTCTCCTTCTTGGCTGAGGCTCATCCTTCGCCTTCACAAACATTTATGCTCCTGCATATCATGCAGACAAAGACAAAGAAGCGTTTCTGCTCGAGCTGTCCACCTCATCGCCGCATGACTCCTTGCCTTGGCTTCTTTTTGGAGATTTTAACCTCACGCGTTCTCCGTCGGACAAGAACAACTCAAACTTTCATAGCTCTGAATCAGCCTTGTTCAACGACACCTTGCATTCTCTGGGACTGCTAGAGCTACCACTCCTTGATCGTGCCTACACTTGGTCAAACAAACGTGAGGTTCCTACTTTAGTTCGCCTTGACCGTGCCTTTATCAACATTTCCTGGAATGATAAGTTCCCAAACTCCACACTCTCCTCGCTAACCCGTTTTACTTATGATCACGTGCCCCTAAAGCTGAGCGTTTGCACACACATACCTCGCTCTAACCTGTTCCGGTTTGAAAACTTTTTTTTTTTTTTTTTTTTGAGAATCAGGGGATTCATTGATTGCTCACAAGCAGGATTACAGTCAGCGGCAAGGCATCGTTGCACGCAAGAAGGGACTTGATGCCACTCACCCAACACACACTCGCTAGATACCTGTTTAGCTAACTCATGAGTTACGGTATTACAAGTTCTGCTCGCAAAACATAAAGAAAAGGATTCTAGCGAGCCACTAAGTTCACGAATCTCCCTGAGAATCGAGGCAATCAAGGATCTTTGCTCAGCCGCCTTAGACCACAGGCGCACTAAATCCTGGCAATCCGTTTCGAAGACCACCTTTGACACTTCTCTTTGGCGTGCGAGGATTAGCCCATCTCTGCAAGCCATCGCCTCCATAGTTAGGGCGTCCCAGGCCACCCCATACCATCTTGCTGACGCGCCACAGAAGGTACCATTATGGTCACGAAGAACAGCTCCTGTTGCCCCACTTCCATCAGAGTAAAAGGCGCCATCAAAGTTACATTTGCACCAGCCTCCTTCTGGTGGTTTCCATTTTGGGATCTCTCGAAATACTTGCTCCTTCTGAGGGTGAAGCAATTGCCAGAGATCAAAGGCCGTATCATGTACCCACATAACAGCCTGGTGGATCACCATTCCGACTTCACCGTGACAGCGTCGATTTCTGAGCATCCAGAGTGACCACATGCCACAAATAATCACCGCTCTCTCTCTCTTTTGGAGCACACATTATCCAGGAGCAAATCTGTAGCTCATGAGTCTGGGTGTAATTTAGGAATTTTCACCCCGGTAATAGCTTTGGTATGCTCCCAGAAAATTTTTGCCACGGAGCACTCCATTAGGACATGGCGGACTGATTCCTCTTCCGCTCCGCAGGTTTCACAATATGCAATATGTTCAATGTGTCGTCGATGGAGTACCTTCCTCGCTGGGAGGAGATCATGAAACACACACCACCATAACACTTTCACTTTTGACGGAGCATCCAGCTTCCATATCAACCTCCATGGTCCATCTGACGAAGACCATTCTCATGCTCATTATGTTTTTGCACGTCTTCCTGCAGTCGGTAAGCCGACCGGACAGAGTAAACACTGTGCTTCTCCTTCTCCCATGCCCAGAAGTCTTCCCCTCTTCTGTTCACTGGTAGTTTAAGGATTGCATGAGCATCGATAGGGAAGAAAATATCCCTGATGAGTCCCTCATTACATGCCCCACTTTCAGTAAGGAGATCAGAGACGACTTCAACAGCCTGACCTGATGTGTCCTGGCAGCCATCTATCTCCCCAAATTCTTATCATTGTACCATCGCCCACTCTCTTGACGAGGCCCCTTTTTAGCAGCTCCCGACCTGCTAGGATAGCATGCCAGGTGGAACTCGCATGCTTCCTTCGTGTGCTCGTCATGAAATCTCCCTCATGATAACATCTTCCTTTAAGAACCCAGGCACACAAACTCTCTAGCCTCGTCAGGAGCCGCCAGCCTTGCTTCCCAAGCATTTCAAGGTTAAAACTCATAAAGTCACGGAAGCCTATACCTCCTTTTGCTTTGGGCCATGTAAGCCTCTCCCACCGTTGCCAATGGATGTGTCGATTATCCTCAGAACTACCCCAACAATAGTTGCTGATGATCGACCTCATTTTTTTTGTAGGTATCAACTGGCAACAAGAAGCAACTCATAGGATAGGTAGATACTGCTTGTGCAACTGATTTTAGCAACACCTCTCGTCCAGCACAGCTTGCCTCTCTACCACTCCAGTTCCAATCAATCCTCTTAGTCGCTCTAGTATATACTCAAAGGCATCTGTTGTGGATCGACCAACCGCAGTCAGCAGCCTAAGTACTTTTCTGCCAGAGCTTCCATTTCAATGTGCAGCCCCTCCCGGATTTCTTCTTTCATATCAGTAGTGCAATTAGAGGTAAAGAACACCGCCGATTTATCACAATTCACCAGCTGTCCCAAGCCCCGGCTATATATGTCTAGGATTTCCTGAATTCGAGTCGCCCTTCTTTGCGATGCTTCTGAGAAAATTATACAATCATCCGCAAAAAGAAGGTGCGATATCCATGGAGAATGGACGCCAACGCGGACGCCCCTGGATAGATGCACTGGAGCAATATCCTTCAGGAGACAAGAAAGGCCTTCCGAACACAATAAGAACAAATATGGTGATATTGGATCACTCTGACGGATTCCTCTCGTGGGTCTAAAAACCTCCGACAAGACACCATTAACTCTAATAGAAAAGGAAACCGATGCCACGCACCTCATAATCAAGGAGACAAATGATTCCTAAAAACCCAAGCGCAGCATGATTTTCCCTGAGATATTCCCATTCAACACGATCATAAGCTTTTGCCATGTCTAGCTTAATGCCACATGCGCCAGATTTTCCTTTCTTTCTTTTCAAGTAGTGAGTGCACTCATAAGCAATTAATACATTATCCGTTATCAGCCGTTCAGGTACGAAGGCATTTTGCTCCTCTGAAATGCTTTCATCAAGAAAAGGTTGGAGCCTATTTGCCAACACCTTTGAGCAAATCTTGTATATAACATTACATAGGGATATTGGCCGGAATTGTTTCATCTCTTGCGGATGTTTAACCTAGGGAATAAGACAGAAAGTAGTTCTATTCATTTCTTCCGACATAACTCCACCATTTAAGAAGTCGAGCACCCCTATAGTAATACTCGGACCCAAGATGTCCCAGTGGTGCTGGTAGAAGCTAGCGTTAAAACCGTCTGGTCCAGGAGCTTTACTCGGTCCCATCATAAACAGCGCCCGCTCAATCTCCCCTGAAGTGAACGGCCTATTCATCCACACATTCATCTCCGCTGTCACCTTGGTAGGTACATGTTGAAGAATTTCATCTGGCTCGAGTGCTTCCTGTGCTGTAAATAAATTAGTGTAGAAAGCCCTCGCTACAGCTTCAATTTCCTCCTGCTTTGACACCACCTCATCTTCTTTCTTAAGAGAAGTAATTCTATTTGAACGGGCTCTCTCCTTGCACTTAGCTTGGAAAAAACCTGTATTCCTATCACCGTCCTTCAACCAGTCCAACCGGGCATGCTGCTTTTCCATGATCTCCTCCCTGGATAGGAGTTCTGAAATCCTAGACATAATTCGTTTCTTAGCACATGAAGGTCCCGAGCCTATTGTAGTACCCCGGATTTGCTCTAACTCACTGTGTAGCTTGTTTAGCTCCTTGCGTACAGAACCAAAGGTGTCACAGTCCCAGTCCTGCATGACGCTTTGCACTCGGCCAAGAGCATTCTTGACTCACATGCACCACGAACCATGCCCAAGTAGGATGGATCACGGCGCCACATATTTTCATAACAGAAATGCGCCGGCCCCTTCTCCGACTTCTTTCCTTTTTAAAAATTCAATCATCAAACAGCAGTGATCTGACTTAGTGGTTTGTTTCTTTGGAGGAACCAAAAGGTTTCTGGCGGCGGTGCTTGCTAGCCTGGCCAAAGGTGTACCGCCTGCCCTGATCTGGGTGGACTCGGTGTCCCAAACCTCGAAATTATGGGGTATGCCCTCGGACTCCATTGACTTTGGTCAAAGAAGCTAGATGACAACATGATGAGGACACCAACTACACCACGGATACATCTACACCAGCAGCACCTTCTCTAGTGTCTCCGGAGGATCCGCCACCGCACCTTCCTCGGTCCGGGCACCACTCCCTCCACCTTGGCCAATTACTCGGGCCCGTGCGAGAGAGTTGAACTTAAATCATCTTTGTTAAAGAACGAAGGCCCGGAAGAATAGAAGATGGCCCAACAGAAGCCCAAATTGGGGCGCCTAGGGTTGGGCGCCGACCCGGGACATGTGCACCCCCTCCCAGCCACGCGCCCCCTCCTGCCGCCAAGGGGCTGCGTCCCCTATTTAGATAGTGTCACGCCCCACTTTTAATGGGACTTTTAATCTCGTATTGGCGCCGGGATCACGCTACCAATACGTTTACCGAGTCACAATAATGGAAATCAGTTATAGATGAACTATTCCGAGCATATATTGACATAGGATAGAAGAACTTACAAATGCGGTGTTGAAGACACCACTGATTATATTGATCGGGTAGCCAACCGTGAAAGCGGTGGTTTATCCGTGACAGTGCGCTAAAGTGCTAGACCGCCTGCAGGCACAACTCCATGTTCCACGAGGCAACTTGAGCGCGGATGGAATTTACGGGCTTCTACGTCTTTCTCCTAAATGACGTCTTGTAAACTCCTACGTCGTGGGTCTCCCACTTCGACAAATGACCTTACCCTTCGGATATGCCGATATCTGTAAAAACAGAGGGGTGAGTACAAAGGTACTTTTCGGCAAGTCCAAACCAGGGGGTGGTTTGGTGTATTAAGGGTTTGGGCCCCTAGCGAGTCTCTAAAACGCTCTTGCTAGTTCCCGGATTATCTCATCTCACGGTCATCACCTTCACATCATCACAAACGTTAGTTATTCTAATCATAGATGTTCTTTCCTAGCATTCGCCCATTCCAAGGGCGTGGCTATTCGAATAGATTCAATAAACTTTGCAGAGGTGTATAAATTTCCCCACACGATAGGCGTTGTCTACACCACAGCTAATGGTTCGACAGGCCCAACGAGATCCGTACCCGCTTGAGTGCTACTCTAGGTATATTGGTATAATCTTCACCACGACTTCTCAGGGGTTGGAAGGATAACACATCACCCTAAGATGACGTACTACCCTAGACAATATGGTGATACCAAATCACCCGCGGCTTTACAGGTAATACCTTATTACCCAACCTATACTGTCAACACTATCCCAATCCTCAATCATAAATTTGTGCACTCATCACTGCGCCACTGCGCCCAAACACTTACGTGGAAGATCGCTCAGCATCCACGCCAACCGGACCATGGGGCCACTCTCCCCATGTCTGCTCCCAATAGGTCGTTTGCCTGCTCCGGCCACCTTGGATCCCAATTATACCTCAACCCAACGGGGTGTGAATCAATCCATCCCATGCATGGCGTGTGGCTGTACGAAATATCGCACTAGGTAGAAGGTCTATGAACCGGTCCTTAGGGAGGCGAGTATCTCTCCGCAGGAATCCCCTCACGGCAATTCCCGTAGTAACCCATCTCACAATGAATTACTATTACCCACCTCTTTTGTTGGTTAGGGTTCATTAAACGATCTCATATTATACTTAATTACAACGTATGAGCGTAGATAACGTGGATGATTACGTCATCCGGCTTAGCTCCATAGCTACGTTATCAGGCTCATACCACTATATACTAATCGAGATTATCCACGGCGATGCATCATGTCTACGTCATCATCATCTCATCTTATTAAGGTCATGATTAAGGGGGGTAAGGACTTGCCTGGGAGGTTCTTACAAATCGGCACGGCGTTGAACGATCCTAGCTACGCTTCGGACGGGAAGCTCCTAAACTGATTAAAGTCGATTCTACTTCAGAATCGGGCGATAAACCTACCTTGAACTATGACATATAAAACAAACATAGAACATTATGGTGGCAGTGGGTTAGATGCATAGAGCTAGATTTTAGATGAATTATGGAAGTCGTTTCACACCTAAAACGGAGTTAGTATGCATGAGATATGGATTTTATAATATTAATCCCTAATTAAATCATTAGGGTAATATTATAGTATAATTTTATCATGTATGAAAAATGGAAATGATTATATGATAAAATTATATAAATCAAATAATGAATTTACAAATTTTCTGGGAATTTTTCTGTACATGGAAAAATGGATTTTTAATACCCTGTGTACGATTCCAGTGTGGCCTTAGCAATTTCCACGACGCTGACACGCGGGTCCAGACTGCAGGTGGGCCGGTCGGTCACTGTGCTGTAGACAAGGTCCATCAGGCCATGAGCCGATCTGGGCTTTGCCCTTCCACTGCCTCTATTCCATGTCTATTAATAGATGGGAGAAACGGGTGCTTTCTATGACCTCCGGGGCCCACACGGGGAGGCATGAGGTTGAGTCCCTCACGTCCACGGGATGCTGGTCACGGGTGGACTGCGTGTTGGTCCTCATCCGTTTCGTCCCCATCGACAGAACACAGCAGAGGGAGGGAAGGTAGAGGCGCCGGCGATGCGGTGGAGTCCGGCTCCGGCGAGCGCGGCGTGACCGCAGCTTGCACAGTCCTTGGTGGCGCCGCGTGCTGACGACGCGACGCGCGCAGCTGCTCGGCTACGCACGGCGCGACGGGCATGGCCATGGCGAGCGTGTGGTTGAGCTCGGCCACCGGTGGAGGCTGGTGGCGCGTGGCTTCCGGCGAGGGCGGTGGTGGAGCTCCAGCGACGTCCGAGCGCGGTGGCGGGCGATTTGGGGAGCACGGCGGCTTCGACGTCCTCGTCCTCGACACAGCGCTCAGCGAGCTGAGCGGCGGCGAGTCTCAGTTGGCGCGGAGCTGGCGCGACGGAGGCAGGGGCGCAGTGCGCCCATGCAGGCCTCGGCGTCGCCGTTCCGGCGCTGAGCTCGGGATGGCGCACCTCGACGGCCCGGGGCGGCTATTTATAGGCGCCGGGGGGCTGCGGCTTGCCGGAGATATTTTCCGGCAGCCATGCTCCAGCTCATCGCGACGAGACAAGACGCGGCCGGTATCGGCAAGTCAGCGGCAACAGGGGCCATGGGCGGGCTCCAGCGCGACATCGATGGGACGCGACGTTGCTGACATCAGCGAGGTCAGTGGTGGCGCTGCAACGACGTCAACTGGAACAGCGCTGCATCAACTCGGCCGGACGCGAGGGCGATGCGGCGGAGTGGGGCCAGGCGTGAGCTGGTGCCGTAGATGTCTCCCGACAAGGTGGACCCGTTCACTGTGAAGAAGTCAAGAGCTCTATTCAGCGCGTGCGGCTCGACGCTCTCTACGCGGAGCGGACGCGGCAAGGGGAACCGGTGGCCAGGAGCCGAGGACGGCGCTCCTGTGCCATCCTCGTCGCCCACAGCCATAGCGTTGACGACCGGCGGCAAAATATCTAGCTCCTCTGCTTCACGTGATGAGATGGGAAGGAGGTGGTGCTGACACCTGGGCCCTACATGGCGGTGACGGAAGAAGGAGGTGGCAACGGGCTGCTGCTGCTGCTGTTCTAGCTGAGCTTGGCCGAGCTGGGCTTCACGATTTGGAGGCCGATGGCCTGCTGTGGCTAGCGGGGCCAAGATTTGAGCCCGAGGTCCTTTCCTCTTTTCAATTTCTCTTTTCCATTTTCCATTTGTAATATATATACACACACACACACATATAATTGTATATATATTTTTTTTAGTGTATATATATATGTGGCCATGCTCTCATGTATATTTGGAATACACACATGTATATGTATTGTATTGTATGTATCCATATATGATTTGTATAGTGCACGACTCAATTTCATGAATATATAAATATATCCATCTACTTATAGCCATGCATATACTTGCTCACTATATATACACAAGGTAATTACTTAAATTCCTAGAGAAATTAGTTAATCATTCTCATGCAATATATTCTTCCATAAATAAAATCTAAGACTTAACTTGCATCCTCGGTCACCATAAAGCTCCTCAAGCAACAAACAAGATTCCTAGTTTTCTATATGGTGAAGGTTTGAAATGCGTGTTTTTAAAAAGGGTTTCGGTTTAGCGGAAAATAAATCAAGTTTTAGTTGTAATTAGAAAAAGTTCAAATTTTTAGTGAATTTTAAAATGATGCAAAAACACGGGTGTTACAAATCTACCCCACTTAGATGAATCTCGTCCCCCGAGATTCCTAGTCTACAGAGTGAAGGTCCTAATATGAGGCCTAAAGGAATAGAAATAGAGAGAGGGGGAAAACTTTCCATTGCTTACAATCTTTGTCTTTGTCGAACCTCTACTATTATCGTGCTACTTCTATTACTAGGGCAAAGACGATCTTGTGGAGGGCATGCCTTCTGCTGTTTGACGATTACCGCTGCTTTTACCCCATCTTCTTTGTCTTGTATTTGCCTTCGTAGTCTTCGAGTCTTCATTGGCGGCTACCCCACTTAGAGGACTGATCCCTCTAGTGTCTTCGGTCTTCTCGGGTCTTCTAGTGCCTGTCTTACGGCTTGCTACCTCACGGCGTACTTTCTTCATCCCCGGTTCTATCCGTGTGACGGTCATTTTTCTCGTCTTAGCCCATTTCCATTTTTCTCTATTTCTTCTTGTTTTAAGCCCAATTCATTCTTTATCTTTCTTATTTTTAAGCCCGTCGGTAGTTTCTTTTCTTCTTTTGCATATAGCACTACCCCACTTAGAAAAATTTACGCTTATTATCCGCTTGGTGGCTTTTATGCTTTGGCGCCCTGTAATTGTTCTTTGATGATGCTCGCATTTGGATCGTGAGTCAAGCACGATAATCTCGATAACTTCAAGGGGAGTACAACAAGAGAGCGAAAGGGAATGCTACTCTATAGTTACACCTCCCTTGGGAGTGGCGGTTCTCTACACGTCGGTCATGGTGGCTTACGCCCGACTTCGCCTGCGGGGTCCGGTACTAGGCTCTACGTTGGGGGCTTCTTCTCTTGGTGGTGCTTGGCGGAGTGGCGGGGGTGCTTCGGTTGTCGATCTTCTACCTGGTGATGGTGGCCTGGTGGAGTCCGTTCTCTACATTCCCTCGGTAGTTCTTTGGTTCGGGCCGGGCCGTGGCGTGTCTTCTGGCGTCTTGATTGGAGGCGATGTTGGTGTCCCTCGGTTCTCGGGCGTGTCGCTCTTGGATGGCCTTGGGGTCTCGGCAAGTGTAGCCTCTCGGCGTGATGTCGTGGCGGCTTGCTCTTTTTGCGTGGGCGTGCTGCGCGAGGAGTCGTTGAACGTGGCTCTCGGCTCGTTACGCTCGGCGGATCGGGCTTCTTATGGCGGCGTCTGGCGGTCGTCTTGCTCATCAAGAGCGGCGAATGGGATAGCGGTGCGTGATGATGGGGCTGCCTTGTGGACCTCGCACGTCCTCTAGGCGAGCAATCCAGGCGGGGTGGTTCTTTCCTTCGGGTGGTAGGTGTCTCATGGGGGTACGGGCGATGGGCTCCTTGTAAATCTGGCAGAGGCGATGTAGTGCCTTGCGTGCGACAGCTTGGTAGGTGTCGGGGAAGCCAAAACCAATGGTGGTCACACTCCAGTCGTCGGTGAGGGCGGGGTAGTCTCGGCTCTTGGCGATATAGATGGTGACTTCGCAGCGATGGGTGCCGCGTTCTTCATACTCGCTACCCTCATACTCGGGGAGTTCACGGATGCCAAGGTTAAATGGCGGTCTGGTAGAGAAGATGGGGAAATCCAGGGGTGTTGATGCACTGGCTGCTGACCCAAGTGCCGGCCATTCTGGCGATGTTTGGTGGTGATTCTTGGCGGGTGGATGGCAAAAAGAGTGATGGCAGAGGGTGGAAGATGGAGGCTAGCAATGGAATGTTTGGAGTGGAATGGTGGTAAGAGCGATGGTGGTGCTCTTTTTATAGTGGGTCGAAGGTGATGGCTTCTGGGAGAAGCTTGGTCGACTGGTGTCATGGCTATGGTGTGTGGTGGAAGGAATGGGAGTGAGTCTCCTGTATCCATTGACCTTGTAATAGTGTCATGGTCATGGGGACCGTGTGTGGTCTTGGCCGGTGGATTCCCTATAGTGGGGACCGTGGATCCTTTCTCTTGTTGGTGTATCACTCCATGGCATCTCTGCATGTTTCTGGGGCATCGGTTTGCTTTCTAGCATAAATATCTTTTTATGGGCTTTGATGATCGTCTTCGATTCCTGTAGTCCTCTGGTTATCTTACGCTTGCAAATGCTTTGATCTTCGGCTCGGCTTGTATCAGCGGCAATCGGTTGTCACTTGATCTGTTGTAGGTTGTCTTCGGCCGCCGTCGGTTGGCCGTGGTTCGGGGTCGGGGTAACAGCCAGTATCGGCGGCTTTTCGGCATTGAGGTGACAAAGATGTCGGCAATGTTGCACGATTAAAATCGGTCCGAATAACCGAGGCGACGGCGTGTGGCGGCTGTGGGGAAGAACACTGGTGCGGTTCAACGGCTACAGTCGTGGAGTCCGTACTGGTCGTCATGTTCCTGCATGTTAGCTCCTAGTCTATTTGAACTAGAAAGGGAGTGGGAGGGAAAAGCATAAGGTGCGATAGGGTCTACCTAACTAAAGATTAGAGGAAAGCAAGCATTTTAGGTAGGGATAGACTTTGGGGTATCCTAGTAACACCGGTGTCGGGAAACACACAAACTTACCTCGTGTGAATCGCATGAAAAGTTTGTCACGGTGAACTAAGTTTGTACGAACTTGTCTTATTACTCGTGACTTGAGGAAAGTTTCAAGATGCGTTCACGGATCCTATTGAAATCTTCCTTCCATTGATTACTAAAGATAGTAATAATGGGAAAATTTGGCATAGGATTGAAAAGATCACAACATTATATTAAACAAACAAGCGCAACAATATATTACATCACGGACAGTTTCATAGATGACATAATGTCACATCACACATTGCGATTTGTCATGACGATTTATTGTGCGACTTTGCTACTACTAAGACTAGAACCATGGATTACCATGAGGCTCGCAACTACTAGCATTGCTACTAGAGGTCTAGCAACAAGGTTCGTAGTTACAACAAGCATGCTACTGTGGCTGCTTAGCTCAGGACATCGCTACTTAACTAGGACTTGTCACATAACGGTGCCTTGTGGGATCTTGCTTCAAGGTACTCCTGCACAATCACTGAGGCAACAAGGGATCGTCTTGGGTTTTGCCAGGTCTTCAATAGTGGAGCCTTCTTTTTCTTTTTGGCAGGAGCGTCAACTGGTTGGCTTCCGTACTCCTTGCAATAGGCCTGAAGGGCTCTTAATGCAAGCTTCTGGCAAGTGTCCCACAATGCTGTTCCTTGTTCAAGGAAGATCATGTGCCCTTCGCGATGAGGAAACATCGGGATGTGCAGTTGCATCACACATTCGGGTATTCCATTCTCCTCAGACACTCGGTAATAGTACTGAGGCTTCTGAGCGTACCCTAGTTGTGAGGGAGTTTCCCAAAGAAGCTTTGGAAATGTCCCAAAGGTTAGTCCATCTGTGTATGACCATCCGTCCATCTGTTGCATCAATTAGAATTGCATGTCAACGACATGTAAGCAACATAGGGGTATCGGATTGGTGCTCAAGTCTCTAGGTAGAAATCCTTAAGTAAAATTTTTAGAAGTTTGTGCCAATAATTTAATCCAGATATTATTCCATCCTATACGGTCAAGCTCAGCTCTGATACCACTCTGTCACGCCCCACTTTTAATGGGACTTTTAATCTCGCGTATTGGCGCCAGGATCACGCTACCAATACGTTTACCGAGTCACAGTAATGGAAATCAGTTATAGATGAACTATTCCGAGCATATATTGACATAGGATAGAAGAACTTACAGCGGTGTTGAAGACACCACTCTGGATTATATTGATCAGAGTAGCCAACTGTGAAGCAGTGGTTTATCTGTGACGGGTCTGCTAAAGTGCTAGACCGTCTGGGCACAACTCCATGTTCCACAGGCAACTTGAGCGCGGATGGAATTTCTGGGCTTCTACGTCTTTCTCCTAAATGACGTCTTGTAAACTCCTACGTCGTGGGTCTCCTACTTCGACAGCGACCTTACCTTCGGATATGCCGATATCTGTAAAAACAGAGGGGTGAGTACAAAGGTACTCAGCAAGTCCAAACCAGGGGTGGTTTGGTGTATTAAGGGTTTGGGCCCTAGCAGAGTCTCTAAAACTGCTCTTGCTAGTTCCCGGGATTATCTCATCTGGTCATCACCTTCACATCATCACAAACGTTAGTTATTCTAATCATAGATGTTCTTTCCTAGCATTCGCCCATTCCAAGGACGTGGCTATTCGAATAGATTCAATAAACTCTGCAGAGGTGTACAAATTTCCCCACACGATAGGCGTTGTCTACACCACAGCTAATGGTTCGACAGACCCAACGAGATCCGTACCCGCTTGAGTGCTACTCTAGGTATATTGGTATAATCTTCACCACGACTTCTCAGGGGTTGGAAGGATAACACATCACCCTAAGATGACGTACTACCTAGACAATATGGTGATACCAAATCACCAGCGGCTTTCTGTGTAATACCTTATTACCCAACCTATCTTGTCAACACTATCCCAATCCTCAATCATAAATTTGTGCACTCATCACTGCGCCACTGCGCCCAAACACTTACGTGGAAGATCGCTCAGCATCCACGCCAACCGGACCATGGGGCCACTCTCCCCATGTCTGCTCCCAATAGGTCGTTTGCCTGCTCCGGCCACCTTGGATCCCAATTATACCTCAACCCAACGGGGTGTGAATCAAGCCATCCCATGCATGGCGTGTGGCTGTACGAAATATCACACTAGGTAGAAGGTCTATGAACCGGTCCTTAGGGAGGCGAGTATCTCTCTCGCGAGGAATCCCCTCCGCGGCAATTCCGTAGTAACCTATCTCACAATGAATTACTATTACCCACCTCTTTTGTTGGTTAGGGTTCATTAAACGATCTCATATTATACTTAATTACAACGTATGAGCGTAGATAACGTGGATGATTACGTCATCCGGCTTAGCTCCATAGCTACGTTATCAGGCTCATACCACTATATACTAATCAGATTATCCACGGCGATGCATCATGTCTGTCATCATCATCTCATCTTATTAAGGTCATGATTAAGGGGGGGGTAAGGACTTGCCTGGGAGGTTCTTACAAATCGGCACGGCGTTGAACGATCCTAGCTCTGCTTCGGACGGGAAGCTCCTAAACGGTCGTCGATTCTACTTGCAACTGGCGATAAACCTACCTTGAACTATGACATATAAAACAAACATAGAACATTATGGTGGCAGTGGGTTAGATGCATAGAGCTAGATTTTAGATGAATTATGGAAGTCGTTTCACACGAAACGGAGTTAGTATGCATGAGATATGGATTTTATAATATTATAATCCCTAATTAAATCATTAGGGTAATATTATAGTATAATTTTATCATGTATGAAAAATGGAAATGATTATATGATAAAATTATATAAATCAAATAATGAATTTACAAATTTTCTGGGAATTTTTCTGTACATGGAAAAATGGATTTTTAATACCCTGTGTACGATTCCAGTGTGGCCTTAGCAATTTCCACGACGCTGACACGCGGGTCCAGACTGCAGGTGGGCCGGTCGGTCACTGTGCTGTAGACAAGGTCCATCAGGCCATGAGCCGATCTGGGCTTTGCCCTTCCACTGCCTCTATTCCATGTCTATTAATAGATGGGAGAAACCATACTCAAAAAAAAAAAAAAAAAAAAAAAAAAAATAGATGGGAGAAACGGGTGCTTTCTATGACCTCCGGGGCCCACACGGGGAGGCATGAGGTTGAGTCCCTCACGTCCACGGGATGCTGGTCACGGGTGGACTGCGTGTCGTCCTCATCCGTTTCGTCCCCATCGACAGAACACAGCAGAGGGAGGGAAGGTAGAGGCGCCGGCGATGCGGTGGAGTCCGGCTCCGGCGAGCGCGGCGTGACCGCAGCTTGCACAGTCCTTGGTGGCGCCGCGTGCTGACGACGCGACGCGCGCAGCTGCTCGGCTACGCACGGCGCGACGGGCATGGCCATGGCGAGCGTGTGGTTGAGCTCGGCCACCGGTGGAGGCTGGTGGCGCGTGGCTTCCGGCGAGGGCGGTGGTGGAGCTCCAGCGACGTCCGAGCGCGGTGGCGGGCGATTTGGGAGCACGGCGGCTTCGACGTCCTCGTCCTCGACACAGCGCTCAGCGAGCTGAGCGGCGGCGAGTCTCAGTTGGCGCGGAGCTGGCGCGACGGAGGCAGGGCGCAGTGCGCCCATGCAGGCCTCGGCGTCGCCGTTCCGGCGCTGAGCTCGGGATGGCGCACCTCGACGGCCCGGGGCGGCTATTTATAGGCGCCGGGGGGGAGCTGCGGCTTGCCGGAGATATTTTCCGGCAGCCATGCTCCAGCTCATCGCGACGAGACAAGACGCGGCCGGTATCGGCAAGTCAGCGGCAACAGGGGCCATGGGCGGGCTCCAGCGCGACATCGATGGGACGCGACGTTGCTGACATCAGCGAGGTCAGTGGTGGCGCTGCAACGACGTCAACTGGAACAGCGCTGCATCAACTCGGCCGGACGCGAGGGCGATGCGGCGGAGTGGGGCCAGGCGTGAGCTGGTGCCGTAGATGTCTCCCGACAAGGTGGACCCGTTCACTGTGAAGAAGTCAAGAGCTCTATTCAGCGCGTGCGGCTCGACGCTCTCTACGCGGAGCGGACGCGGCAAGGGGAACCGGTGGCCAGGAGCCGAGGACGGCGCTCCTGTGCCATCCTCGTCGCCCACAGCCATAGCGTTGACGACCGGCGGCAAAATATCTAGCTCCTCTGCTTCACGTGATGAGATGGGAAGGAGGTGGTGCTGACACCTGGGCCCTACATGGCGGTGACGGAAGAAGGAGGTGGCAACGGGCTGCTGCTGCTGCTGTTCTAGCTGAGCTTGGCCGAGCTGGGCTTCACGATTTGGAGGCCGATGGCCTGCTGTGGCTAGCGGGGCCAAGATTTGAGCCCGAGGTCCTTTCCTCTTTTCAATTTCTCTTTTCCATTTTCCATTTGTAATATATATACACACACACACATATAATTGTATATATATTTTTTTAGTGTATATATATATGTGGCCATGCTCTCATGTATATTTGGAATACACACATGTATATGTATTGTATTGTATGTATCCATATATGATTTGTATAGTGCACGACTCAATTTCATGAATATATAAATATATCCATCTACTTATAGCCATGCATATACTTGCTCACTATATATACACAAGGTAATTACTTAAATTCCTAGAGAAATTAGTTAATCATTCTCATGCAATATATTCTTCCATAAATAAAATCTAAGACTTACCTTGCATCCTCGGTCACCATAAAGCTCCTCAAGCAACAAACAAGATTCCTAGTTTTCTATATGGTGAAGGTTTGAAATGCAGGTTTTCGAAAACAGGGTTTCGGTTTAGCGGAAAATAAATCAAGTTTTAGTTGTAATTAGAAAAAGTTCAAATTTTTAGTGAATTTTAAAATGATGCAAAAACACGGGTGTTACAGATAGACTCCTCTTTTGTTTTCAGACTTGAGTTTTGTTTTACATCTAACTTTAGCTACTCTCGGCACACGCAAATACGCGCTGTCCTCGTATGATTCAGAACTCCACCTTCGAAAGTGATATTGAGATTGCTCGCATCTTCTTCTTGTTCGTTCTTGATTGCGGACGAGGAAACGATCTTCGTGATCGGGCGATCATGTATCAACAAGGTCGGTAACCACGGGGGGAGTTGGTTCGGCGTTTGCATTGGCCCCGGCTGCACTACTTGTCGAAAAGCTAAGTCACGATTAAACAACCATGGTTTGTACGAGCCTTTGCTTGTTCCTACTTTCCCTTGGCTTGATATTTCTATGGACTTTGTTTTGAGATTGCCTAGAACTAAGAAGGGGAGGGATAGCATTTTTGTGGTTGTTGATCGATTCTCCAAAATGGCTCATTTTATACCTTGTCATAAGACCGATGATGCTAGCGGTGTTCTTTGAATTGTTCTTTAGAGAGATTATTCATTTGCATGGTATTCGAATACAATAGTCTCGATCGTGATGCTAAGTTTCTTAGTCATTTTTGGAGATCACTTTGGAATAAATTGGGTACTAAATTGTTTGTTTAGCAAAACTTGTCACCCTTAGACTGATGGACAAACTGAGGTGGTAAATCGAACTCTATCAACCATGCTTAGGGCTGTTTTGGACAAAAATTTGAAACGTTGGGAAGATTGCTTGCCTCATGTTGAGTTTGCTTATAATCATGCAACGCATTCTTCTACAAAGATGTGTCCTTTTGAGATTGTTTATGGTTACATTCTATGGGCGCCTATTGATTTGTTTTTGCTAGATCTTTGCGGACGCCCCACACATAGATGTTGTTGCACATGTTGAGCAAATGATTAACCCGCATGAACAAACTCAACGAGAACATTCTTCTTTGCTAATGCTAAATATCGGGTTCTTTGGTAGTCAAGGCCGAAAACTTGTTACTTTTGAACCTGATGATATGGTTTGGTTGCATTTGAGAAAGGATCGTTTTTCCTACTTTGCGCCGTTCTCTAAATTGATGCCTCGTCTTTGCTGGTCCTTTTAAAGTGCTAACCAAGATTAATGATAACTAGTGTGGGCCCCCCCCGCTTGGCGTGGGAAGGAGAGAAAGGTGGGGGAGGGAAAAAGGAAGGAGAGCCCACGCTTGGCGTGGGAAGGAGAGAAAGGTGGGGGGGAGGGAAAAAGGAAGGAGAGGGGGGGGGAGGAGAGGGGGGGGGGGGGAAGGGAAAACAAAGGGAAAAAGGAATAGTATAAATAGTAAAAGAGAAAAAAAGATTATTATAAATAGTTGAAGTTGGGTTGTTATTGAGCCTTTTGCAGGGTTAATGTTAGGAGGAGTGAAAATTTTAGAAGTGGAATCATGCATTTGGGAGTTAGGATGGAAAAGATATAAATTTTCTAAGATTTAGTATGGATTTATAATAGGGACTATGACTTGAGAATTAATTATGAAATTGGATTAATGAAATTAGAATGTAAGAGGTTGGGTAGAGTCCAGGGTGTACCTAGTTTATTTAGGAAATTTTTTAGGAATTTTTTTTGGTGCATGGAAAATAGAGTTTCACTCTTTTGTGTACGCGTTTATTGGGTGTTCATAGCATTTTCCACGCGAAAGCAAAGGCGGATGGATACAACATAAAACAATAACGGTTTCGAATTTTACTATTCACTAACGGGTTTATACTTTGCATAGTAACGGGTTTACTGTTCAATTCATTAATGGATTTTACTGTTTACAAAACCCGATCCTTTACTGTTTATTTTAGACCCGATCTTTGTAATATCGGATCCGTTCGTAGTCCGAACGATGATCTGAGTGTGATTTCTTAACGGGTGCACTGTTCATGCCTTCACCAGACCTTAAAGGGAATAGTAGGATACTTATATCTTTGACCTGCCTGTGGAGTTTGGTGTTTCCACTAGTTTTAATGTTGCAGATTTGAAACCGTATGCGGGTGAAGATGAGGAGTTGCCGTCGAGGGTGACTTCAGTTCAAGAAGGGGAGAATGATGAGGACACCAACTACACCACGGATACATCTACACCAGGAAGCACCTTCTCCAGTGCCTCCAGAGGATCCGCCACCGGCACCTTCCTCAGTCCAGGCACCACTCCCTCCACCTGGGCCAATTACTCGGGCCCGTGCGAGAGAGTTGAACTTCATCATGATGTTAAAGAACGAAGGCCCAGAAGAATAGAAGATGGCCCAACAGGAAGTCCAGATTGGGGCGCCTAGGGTTGGACGCTGACCAGGACACGTGCGCCCCCTCCTAGCCGCGCGCCCCCTCCTGCCGCCAAGGGGCTGCGTCCCCTACTTAGATAGACTCCTCTTTTATTTTCAGACTTGAGTTTTGTTTTACATCTAGCTTTAGCTACTCTCGAACACGCGCAAATACGCGCTGTCCTCGTGTGATTCAGAACTCCACCTTCGAAAGTGATATTGAGATTGCTCGCATCTTCTTCTTGTTCGTTCTTCGATTGCGGACAGGAAACGATCTTCGTGATCAGGCTGATCTTGTATCAACAAGGTCGGTAACCACAGGGAGTTGGTTCAGCGATTGCATTGGCGCTTCGGGTTCGCTCGTCGTAGTCGGATTGTGAGGATCTACTTCCACCAAGTCGAAATTATCCCCACTCACCGAAAGATCGGGCACTCCAGCTTTATCACAACAAGCCTTGGTCGAAACTCCCACATGAAGTCGAGCCCCAAGTGGCAGCAATGTTTCATGCGTCTGTTTCCATGGAAGTCGGTGATGGCAGGAGAACGCTGTTTTGGCTTGATAAGTGGATTGAGGGGAAATCAATTGCTGACATCGCCCCTTGCCTTTTCCAAGCAGTCGGCCCTCGCATCAGGAAAACACGCCTAGTATATGGTGCACTTCAAGACACCAGATGGGTTCGGGATATAACTGGAGCACTAACGGTGCAGGTCATCTTAGATTATTTGTTCATTTGGGAAAAGCTGTGAACAATGCAGCTAGACCCCTCGACGTCCGACAAGCCACTCTGGAAACGGACAGCTGATAAATCATTCACCTCAGCTTCTGCATACAAGGCATTATTTGTCGGCCAGCATGCCATTATAGGGGCAAAAACTCTCCACAAGACTCGAGCTCCAGGAAAATGTAAGTTCTTCGTTTGGTTGGCACTACATGGCAGGTGCTGGACAGCAGCAAGAAGAAGCACAATCTTCAGGATGACGATACTTGTGTACTTTGCGGCCAAGAATCAGAGACAATTTCTCACCTGCTTGTTGGGTGTTCATTGAGTCGGGAGGTGTGGTTCCAATTACTGAGAAGGATGGATGCAACTGGCCTCACTCCGACCAGTTACGAGCTATCATTTGCAGATTGGTGGGACCGTGGTCGGAGCAGGTGCCCCAAGAGTTGAGGAAAACTGTTGATTCAATGGTGGCGCTGGTATCATGGTCTCTCTGGTTGGAGCGCAACAACAGAACTTTCCGAAGGCAAGAGAGAACAGCTGCACAGCTCATTCGGCACATATTGGAGGAGGCCACTTTATGGACGCAAGCTCATTTTACATGCATGTCCCCTTTTGCTTTGCCGCAACAGCAGAATCCTGTTGCACGGGGTGTTGTAGGTCGCAATTCGGTAACCATGTAACGTTTTCCTTTGATTTTTGATTTTTGCTTAGCAAGTCATCGATTCTGATGACTTAGCTAGAGACTATGTCTTGTAATATTTCTTCTCCTCCTCTTAATGAAATACGTGCTAAGGCATGGTCGCTAAAAAATGGTAGTTCATCACAGCCGATCAATGTTGGTGATGACGCAAATGGTTCTGATTGTCCTAGAACTGAAAAGCGCATGCTATGGACAAAAGATGAGGATATTACTTTGGTAAGTTACTTTTCAAAAATTCCAATCATCGAGTCCATGTGTGAATTAGTAGCAATGCATTGATCAGCCTCTCTCCTCCAGCCCGGCTGGCCGCCTGTTCCCCCAAGCTAGCGCCACCATGGGAGCTTGAGAGCGGGCACCGCCGCTCCCTCATCCCTGCCCTCCTCACCTACGCCAAATTCGGCACGGGGAGGCGCGAGGACAGCCCACGCGCCGGCATGCAGGGGGTGGTGTGCACCGGCATGGGAGAAGAACGAGCAAGTCGCGGGCGAAGCTTGGGGCCTTCGGCTGTGGGCGAATCGAGTGGGAGAGGAGTCGACACTCGAGCTTCGGGACGAAGAGGCAGCCCGCGAGCTGGACATGGTGGATCTTGGGATAACACAACACCGCTCTTTCCCACTGGCGGGAACCGCTCAAGTTCTCTTGCGGCTGCGACAGAGCCGCTGGCGCCGCCTCTCTCCACTCCGCTGGCCTCCATCAAGTTGAATCGTGCGGGGGCTCCCTCCATCCCCGAGATCCAAGCTCTGGATTCGTTGGTCGTGGCATCAAATCGGCGGCATCCATGGGCGGCGGGTGTATCAGCATTGCCATCCCCTCCTTCCCCAACATCCTGTTTTCCTCCATAGTGTGTAGGAAGCCCGAGTTACGGGTGGCGGCTACGGTGTGGGAGCTCTGAGCGGCCATGACAGAGGAGCCGGGCGTGGCAAGGGAGCCTGCTCAATGGTGGCGGCGGCAGAGCTCCGAGCAGTGGTGGCGAGCCCACTATGTAGCGGCGGAGCTCCAGATAGGGTCGATTTGGCCGTAGGGAGGCGCAGTATGAGCGTACAGTTGGTGGCTCCGGCGTGGAGGAAGGAGAAGAGGGGAGATTCACGGCGCACGCGGGGAGGAAAACGACCGCAACAGCCCGAGTAGGGGCCTCCATAGCCATCCGTGGGGTGATTTGGCTGGTGGAGAGATTTTGGGTGCCTCCCTACTTTTTGAGTAGGGGCTTGAGTAGGGACTTTGCTGGTGTTCTCAAAGGATTTAGATGCCTACGCTGACCAAACTCAACGTAGACGAGACTATTCGAGAAGTCTCGTAACGCATCATACGAGCACCCACACCACCACACACGCACGCACCCACACACACGCACCTCAGCACCGGTGCGACACCGGGGATGCGAGCCTTGGCCGCCGATCCCTGGCGGGTCGCGCTCCACCGAGCGGACAGCCAGCGGCGCTGCTAGCCCCCGGCCGCAGGCTCGTTGGCGCTGATGATTTTTCTGTAGCTAAGAGCTACCAGCTTGGTCAAAAAAAAAAAAAAAAAAAAAGAAAGAAAAAAAGCTACCAGTTAGCTGGAACCGCTGGAGAGGCGTGAGCGGACCTGCAACTGCAAAGCGGCACAGTAGTTGCCCGCAATGAGTCGTTGCTATCCGCTAAAAAGGAGTTATTCCTAACAAGCTACAGCTATTAAAAAGACTCAACTATAATAATGCACCCTCAGCTCAAAATTTTTGTCCGGAAAGGATAATCAACACAATACCGGTGCTGTGCAGCAACAGCCGAGATAAGACGGGATTCACTGAGGAACAGCAACAGCAGCAGCAGTGGCTGCTTTACCCTTTGGAAGGACAGCTCGAAAAGGCGGATCCTGAACCTTTTTTTTCAGCCATGGGCCCCAGGGAGATTCTGGCCACAGTAGTCCAGGTCTTTGAGCGGACAAGACTACAAAGAAGAGGCGACCAACTTGTATGTAGCTGCAGCTGGCCTACGCCCTGGTCCTCCTCGTGTTCGCTCTCGATCCTGTGCTGTGCCTTTCCAAGCTCCAAGCTCAGCAAGCTGCGTGGCACTCAAAAAAAAAAAAAAAAAAAAAAAAAAAAAAGGGTCCAAGCTGCGTGCCGCGCGCGTGCGTGCGGCGCAGGGCGTGCAGTGCACACGAAAACAAAGCAACAAATCTGCAGCGCAGTGCAATCTTTCAAGTTGCGTGCGATACTGCCCTCTCAATCTCTCATCAGGCAACAGCTCAATTGACCCACCCACTCCCGTGGGCCTCCTCTGCGTCCGCCCCAGGCAGCGATCTGCTTCGCATTGCTGCCTGGGCCAGGCTTGCTGCTCAGGCCGTCGACTTCGGTGGCCTGAGGCCAGGATCGCTGCCTGAGAGCACCTGCCTGGCGCCAGGACTCGAAGCAAACAGATGAGCGGCTGAGCGGCCTCGCTCGGCATGCAGTCATTGCAAGCGTCAAGTTAGCTGTCGACTGTCGTGATGGCGCCCCGGCCCTCAATCTAGCCAGCCATAGCCACGGGCATGATGTGGGCATGCATGCGTACAGTACAGCGTCCTCGGATCTTTTCGTACCGCACGGAGTATGTGCAAAATCCCGTTGGAATCCAGCAGCCAACTGTCCCATCTGCTTCTTGTCCGGACATCGACCGCCTGCATGCATCGAGACGCCTCGCTAGTAACAATGCGTCGCGGTACGCGGTACGCCCCCTCGTGCTCGTGCCGAGACGCGCGCTGCATCGTCCCGCATCGAACCAATGATCGATGCACCGGCAGTGCAGTGCACCCTGTGCACGGACCATCAATATATCCCGGCACGGCAGCACACAGACACACGTAAAGCATCGGGGCTCACCCGGTGAACAACAGGAGGCTCGAGAGCTGGTCGCAACATCCCGGCACAGTGCCGACCGACGATCCATGCTTCCGATCCGTACTCGCGCGCACGCGCGGGGAAGCGACGGCACGGAGCGTACACAACATGAACCGATCGAACCCAGCTATAGCAGTAGCAGGCCCCTTCGCGTCGTTGGATCAGGCGCCCCATCAGTTCGAGCAGACGCATAGAGCTGGGACTTGGGCTGTGCTGTTTGGCGGCCACCCGAAGCCGCGATATTTTGGCACGGCTCAAAGCACGACACTGCACGATAAATTTTTGGGCTGTACCGGTAAGGCACGAACGCGAGGGTCGTGTCGTCCCTAGGATCTCAGCACGATGGGCGGCACGGCACGGCACACTTCTTGGACCGTGCTTGGACTGGCACGATGCGAAAATGACCCATCAGCACATATATAGTATGTTGTTCTTATATTGTTCATTTTGTCATTCATAGAATCTAACATAGCTACTATAATGAGAGAAAATCACAAAATTTACCTTCGACTATGGAATCATAGCAATGGACATTTATAAAATGAATAATATTGCATTTGTATGACTACCGAAAATTCTAACATCTACCTACAATATCTTCATAATAAAATTTATTTTGTCTATTAATTTAATTTTTTTTTATTTCCTTTAATATGGATGTACAACTATATGCGAGCAAATAAGCACGCATAGTAAACAAGCACATGTATTTTAAGGCGTGTGGCGTGCCATGAGCCGTGCTTGAGCGGTGGAGGACTTTCCGAGCCATGCCGGCACGGCACGGCGTGCCTAGCGTGCCTAGAAGTTCCGGCCGGACACTGCACGAGGCACGAGAGGGCGGGCCGTGCCGGCACGGCCTGGCCCAAGTCCCACCTCCCGTGCGACGATGTGCTCAAGATCCGGCAAGATCAGAGGAAATCTACCCACTAGGCCGCAAGACGCTGGATCTCTGTGCGCGCGCGGGGATCTCAGTATCTCTCACATACTAGTCACATGCAAGGAGGATACGCAGGCAGTAGTAACCACTCGGCACGCACCTATACTCGGATCTCAGTATATGGCTGGCTACGTCTACATGGTCGTTCACATGAGCAATTAATTCCGCAGTAGCTCATCTACCCGACCGGCCAGGGCGGCAGCATGCATGTCGTCTTTGCACTCGTGGCGTGCCAGTACTCTGATGTTTCACGCCACTCCAGTACTCCACTGTCTTGGTTTTACGTGACATGCAGTACAAAGCAAGCTGGTGACCAGCAGTATGGCAGCTAGATTTCCTGGTCCGGTACGGTTGGCGTGAGGCCGGCCTGGGTCAATGATGTTTTTCTAATTTGCCAGGAGCACTGGCCCGTCACATAAGAATTTAGTTGGACACCTACCCTGACCGCGCGCTCAAACACAGGTGGGCTGCCGAGAAGTAAGAGGGGTGGATGATCTCGCTGACGACGACCGCGTTCGCTGGCGATGGTACCTGTCGTCATCGCAGGCTGTCGCCTGGCTTGCTCGCTTGCTGGACAACCGCAGGATTCCATGGACCAACCTCTGGATCCGAACGAGCAAGCAGACATGCGCCCATGCTCGAGATCTTTGAGCAGAGATTGGGCCGGCGACCCTGACCCACGAGTAGGTAGAAGAAGCCGCCCGAATGGAAAAAGTCCGAGTTTCCTCCCCTAACTATCACGAAAGTTCATTTTTCCTCCTCAACGTGAAAACCGGACAAATCACCTCCCTCAACTTTTCAAACCATGCAAATTACCTCCCTCGAGTGGTTTTGAGGGCGGTATTGCTTACAGATAACAGCGGTTTGCCTTTTCTTTTTTAAAAAATTCGGTTGAATCTTTGAAAAATCATAGTAAATCACAGAAAAATCATAAAATGAAAAATCCAAATTTGTTAGACTCCACATAATTATATCTACACACTGAATATATAAAAAAGAAAAATACAAAACCTTCGTAGCAAAAACTTTATATTAAAGTATATCATATTATATATTCATTCACTGTGTAGATCTAATCATGTGGAGTCCAACAAAATTAGATTTTCCATTTTATGATTTTTCTCTGATTTACCATGATTTTTCAAAGATTCAACTGAAATTTTTTTAATAAAGGAAAAGACAAACCGCTGTTATCAGAAGCAATACCACCCTCAAAACTGCTCGAGGGAGGTAATTTGCATGGTTTGAAAAGTTGAGGAAGGTAATTTGTCCGGTTTTGCGTTGAAGGAGGAAAAGTGAACTTTCGTGATAGTTGGGGAGGGAATATGTACTTTCTCTCCGCCGAATTCAGTCAGCTGTGTAAAACAAAAGGCGCCCATGTTCATGCCGCCGCATTGGCCCATCTCCTACACGTCTCTCTCGGGTGAACGCAGGCTGTACAATATAGTACATGCTCATGCTATGCTGGAAGGTTGATAGCGCTGGCCGCTGGGTATCGTCACCCTGATGTTGACCAGCGCCATTGCTTAGATCTCTGATTGTGGCTAGACGACGCTGCTAGACAAAGCAAAATGGTCCTCCATCGATCAGATGTCAGTTGAAGCGCGATCTTTTCTAGCTTGTCATGTTAGTGCCAACATAGAAAATCGTTTGTATCCTAGCCTTGTTCTACTGAAAGCCTAAGAAGTAATATCTTTGGTATATGCTCGATTGCTTGCTCAGATTGACGTGCAAAAGAGAAAGCCCGCTTAGAATATACTGGCCTTCTTTGCTCAAAAAAGAAAAGAAAAGAAAAGAAAAGAAAAAGGTATGAAGGAATAGCACATCAGAGAACAGACAACAGGGGAGTTCTGATATCACTATAGCTTCAATCGAGGCGAGCGCTTTGGATGATATTATAGAATAGTAATAAGATTTCTATGTTGGCTACTTGCTGCTTATGTGTTGAATAAGGAGGTATGAATCTAGATGTTCCCCTGGAATCTTTGTATGTTGATTGTTCAATAATCTTTTGTATGATGCAAGCAAGCACTTTTCATCAGATGGAGGGAGTACTACTTGCTTACACTGCAATATCAATTGGCTACGTGCTGCTTATGTGTTCAATAAGGAAGTATGAATCTAGATCTTCTATGAGCTGCTGAAAATGCCATATGTGTTCAAAAAGATACCAGCTTAGAGAAAAAGAAAACAACTAATCAGTTGCATAAATTCAACTATTGAAGAGAAAACCAAAGAAAATGGCTATGTGTAGTAGTATAAAGCAGCATCCTAACAATAATGTGGACACAGGGCTGCGACATGTCATTAGAGAAGAGCGATCAGTGTGATATTGAGGCTATTTGTTATGCACCTGTGATGGCATCACCGTATCTAATAGCCACTTGTAACTGGCAAATGCATATCCGGTCTGACAGGTACAATTAATCAGCCCGGAAGAACCCTTTTATTTAAAGGACTTCAATATAATTGGTGAGCTCAGGATAACCTTTCCAACCTAGCGCTAGTACTTCAATATAATTGGTCACTTTCAACAAGAGAATTCTGCAATTTCATGCAGAGACTAGCGCTTTCAAGTAAAGGCCGGCGGCTAAACAACCTTCAGCTCTAGACAGACCACTTGCAACTTTAACAACAAACGACCTTTTTCAACTCGGAGTTAAACAAATTCTGGTCAGATTCAATGAATAGGTCGGCATTTTTACCTTTTTCAACTACCCGGGGAGCAGCCTTAAATTTGACTAGGTAACGTGCCCGTGCGTTGCAACGGGGAGACAAAAACATCAATTCTGAACTCATAATTATATAGATCTCTTTGTCAAGATAATGATAAATTATGAAAACTGATTTTTTAATTGAATCCCATGTCGGCATTGATCTATAACATCGTCAAGTACTTGTTTTGAGTTGTAATGATAGTGTGCAGTGGTGGATAGAAAAAATATATATCGAGGGGTTAAAAAGAGAACGCTAGGCATATAGACCAATATAATTCTATCATGTCCAAATTCTCAATTTCAAATACCAAAAGTTCATCCAAAATTCATGAGCAGTCTAATCACTAATTTTCACAGTAAAGTTTACTTTAGGCTCAGATTGCAAGCATACAGTGAGTAATGCATCCTCAAGTTTACAACATGTAACACCCGGTTTTAAGAACAAAACCAGATGATGCTATATGTGAGCCCCGGAAGTCAAATCTCACATATAGTTTACAAATAAATGGAATATCAATTCACAATGCTTAAAATATAACGAACATAATATGAAAACAAATAACCTCAGCTAGCAGACAGCGGAAAGACTCTTCAATCTTCTGGTGTAGACTCCACGGGGACGACTGACCGGTTGATCACAAGCCTAACTTCCTCCCCGAGGTGGGGTGAAATAGCAAGGGTGAGTCCATGTCGAACTCCGCAAAGCATAGCCGGGGGTTATGAGGCTTAGAAGTCGACAATTTGCCTTAATCAAGGTTGCTTTTAGACTTGGTCAAGTTTTAAGCTTAAGCAAGAGAGGAATCCCAAACCCATTTTTCACATGTGTAGACATATATAGGCATCAAATTAATATCAACAAAAAAGTAAGCACACAATCTATTCATAGATGTCTCCAAGGCCGTTCATGACCGCGAACACGGCTGACATGTCAGTTTAGTTAACTCTGCGTAGAGGTGTACACTTTACCTACGGGTCATGGTTTCCATCAGAGTAGGTTCATGACTCCCTAACCAAATGAAGACCATATAAGGCCGTTCAAAAACCCTCCTAACAACATTGAATGGCCAACAGAGATTCCACCCCGTTTCTCCCAATTCTGGCAAACCACCAACAAAGTTAGGTAGACCCCTTGAACAACCAAAGTCAGAGCCACGTGACCCCCATAGTTGTACTGTATATCCCGGATGATCACAAATGAATTAAGTCCTTATAGAGAGCTAAGAGCTTCATAAATAAACAACACAAGCTCTTTCGCCCTATGTACCATGGCATCATCAACTAATCATCACGATTTAATCCATAAAGCAATAAACAAATGTGTGTTGGTTGAGCGCTAGCAATTTACTACCCAATGCATAACCCATAGGAGACAAGAAACAAGTAATCAAGACTAGGTAAGTCCTTAATGGCAAACAAGGAGGACACATGCATCATGAATGAATTATTAAGGTGAATAGGACATCAAGGATGATCCCAAGCTATACTTGCCTTATTATCGATCCTTCTTCAATTCCAAAGCTCAAGAGAAATCCTTCTTGAATGTCAACTTCTTCTTGATCACATTCTTTTTCGAGATCAACAACACAAAGCTCACTGATCTACTCGACTTCAATCAGCAACAGTCAAACACATGGAGCCAATCATGCATAGCAAACAAAGCTATAATTAGAACAGTACACCAACAACATGGGAAAATAGTTTGAAAAGTACATAAAGCTATTCTACACGTTACGACGATCACACAGACGCGAAAGCACACTAATCGGAGCTACGATGCGGAAGAATCGTCTACTCAAAGTTTATTCTTTAAGGATAAAAAGAAACTACAAGCTTGGTTCATTTTAATTATTAAAAAGTATGAATAGAATATCCTAGAGAAATATCTTATAAGTCGATTTGTTAATTTTAAATTAGAAAAGCAAGATAAACTAAATATACATTACATGTACCGTTGCCCTAGAAAAACTCGACAAAGCTAGCAACTAGATTTGGATTAGCTTGCAAGGCAGGGCGTAGAACATGCTTTGCCACGGCAGCGTTTCTTGTGCATGCATGCGTCCCAGCATTAGGATGGCCACGACGGCACGTAGGTGTCCAAGGATACAGGAATACTAGTCAAAACTAGGAACGATGTCAGCAAGCTAATTAGGATAGAAACCATGGCCGACTTTGCTGCAAGTCTCGACGTTTGTAGTTTTGGTTCTACTTACATGCATGCAACTGGAGCATGGCCATCGGTGGACTCACCTAGAAAGTTCTCATCGGAAGGATGGCTTGGCAAGGTCGCAACCCAAGCCAGGATGGGACTGATGGCGAGTCGGCGACTACCTCGACGTAGAACTCGGTAGCAGGTTGCAAACGGCGGCAAGGCAGCAGTCCACGTGCACCGATCAGAATTGTGGACGGCTCCAACGTCCTGCACGGCGGCAGCTGGTACGGTGAACAACGGAGAGCAAGAGAAAGAGATGGCGTCGGAAGCTTCTTAACCTTGTCTTAGAGAGCTCCGCAACAGGTGGAACGATGATGAAGCAGCAGACGGCATCAATGACGACGACGCGGGTCTTGAGTACGTTCTCGGCGAGATGACATAATCAACTTCGAGGTCGGCAGCTAGGGTTTGGCGAGCGCTGCTCGCGCGTGGGACGGCGACGCGAATTAGGGTTGCGGAGGACGACGCAGACGAGGGCGCCGAGCTTATAAAGGGTGCAGCGGGTTGCACCGAGACGCCGAAGGAACTTGTGACCGGTCGGTGTGCATCCGGCTCGGTTTCCAAAAGAGCGACGACGACGCCGACAAGGTTACGCGGTGTCGGCGGATGGGCAGGGAAAGAAAACAGCGACGCTGCTCCTCCCAAGCCGACTTGCCAAGCTGGTTGGACCGCTTGTGGCTCTTGTGGCCCGTAATGAGCGAGCTAGACAGGGCAAAGGATAAATGCCACACGGGCCCGGAGGAAAGAAAATTGAATGACCATCGGCCAAAAGAAAATCTCGGCCAGTGCCTATGGTGACTTCGAGAATCTCCAGATCTGCCGGGCCGCCCAGCCCTTCGGAGGTGCTCATAGGGGTAGGGTTTACGTGCGTGTGTTCATAGGGGTGAGTGTGCGTGCGTGTTGTGAGTGTGTCAGCGTTGTAATGTGTAATTCTCAAAAAAAAAAAAAAAAAAAAAAAAAAAAAAAGAAAATCTCGGCCAAGGGGAAAAGTGCCGCTCGAGGTTTGGCTGGTTAAAGGAGAAAAGAGAGAAAGTAGAAGAAAATCCTTTTCTTTTATTTGAACCAAATTTCTAAAAATCATTTGAAAAAGAATTTGAATCTCTTTTCAGTTTCTGTAAAAACCAGCCATCACAACAGAAAAAATATGCATCAGCATGTATGCACAACCATGTTCCTAAACCCTATGATAAATTTTAATTTAACGAAAAATATTATTTTCCTAGGTTTTATGAGCGCAGAATACAAAATAAATCATTTTCTTCTCTATTTTCAAAAGTGTAAAATTTGGGGTGTTACAAATCTACCCCCCTTAAGATGAATCTCGTCCCCGAGATTCGGAAGATAAAGATCGAAGAAATTGAGATACTCCGTCTGCGAATCTTTGTCACTCATCGAATAGTTCCATTTTCTTTGTAATGATTTCACCTTATTTCTCTCATCCTCTGGATGTTACTCCAAGTGATTTGCTGAACTAATTCCGGTAATTGAACAACTCTCAATGACTTCATCCAACTCCTAGTAACATCCAATTGTTAGCCCACTTGTTACCTTTTTAGTAATCTTAAATGCATTGTTGCAACAGATGCTAGATCACTCTTGACAATCCAACTAGAACATGCAACTCAAGACCATCCTAGTAGTCATATAATTTCTAACAATCCACGTAGACCTCACTCACTTTTTCATCTTACTCAATGATACGTACCTCATCTTATCCTGGTGCACAAAGTAGACGAAAAACTCTTGGACTACTTGGATGGCTTCAACTCAACACATCACTCTAGAGTTCTCCAAGAGAATCCACCATTAGAGATATCATAACCAAGGGAAACTTCTTCACTTATATCTCACCTTCTAGACAAGGTATGATGTTGACATCCTCTAAGTATATGTGTATACAATTGTAAATGTCCAAAATGATCACCAACTTATCTTGAGTTAAAGAGCTGACCTCCAAAGTATTGTGATAACACAAATAAAACACCAAATCTTGATAAGCATACAAGACTCCTTGTAGATGATCCAACAATTTTCAATATGAAATCTCTATCTTGTAATTTCTTTGATGTGGCTACCCACCTTAAGAAAAGATTACTAGGGGACCAGCAAGGGGTAGCATAAATGTTCTCTTTATGTGAGTTAATCCATCTTAGTGACCTTATGATATCCAAGAAAACTCACATGTATAGGCAAGAGCAAGTATTCTGAGATTCCTCACGAGCAGAAAAACTTCAGTCCAGTAAAATATCAATAACTCGAGTTTTGTTAATCCAATCGGGTCATACTTTATACCGTTGGAAAGCTTATTAAATTCTCTACAACCCTCTTATAAAAGACTTTTCCAGATTAAGCACTTAAGTTGGTTGAAAACAGCACACAACCGAATCTGTTCCAGATTTCTAACTGCGCAGTTGCATCATCTCCTGATTTTCATTACTCTCAAACCGCAGACAGGATATGAAGGTGATTCTTGCGCCCAGAGAAAGATATGGAAGTCTACTTTTGTCCAGAATTATCCCATGATTTTTGCTGATCTAAGGGCAAAGGTATCCCATGACTATTTATTACACTAAATCCTTAAACCTTAAGCTTATGAACTAATGAAATTGTGGATAAATCAACAAGATCATACCACTCAATACAAAGATCCAAGACAAACATATGCATAATAACAATTCAACAAAGTAATATAGATGCACAAATCAAACAATGACTCAACTTTTTCTCTACTAACGTTTTGTTGCATAGGGGGCATAAATTCCTTCTTAAACACGGTGTGATTGTAGTGACATCTAGGGTAACACCTTTTTGCGTGTGGATGGCGTGGACACGTCCTCCACTTCATTGATACTTGGTAGTCCAACACGACTTCTCCACTCATCATTATCATCATGATATTCCTTACTTCTGCCAACTCTAGTTGACTATCTTCCAGCTCTGATGGAGGACTTTGGATTGTTACGACCATCTCCTTTGTTTGTTCATCTTGCTCTCTAATAGGATCATCCATAACACAAAGTGAAATACTCGGTAGAAGTATAGGGAATCGCTTTCGCTTGTTATCCTTCCTCTCCAATGATGTGTGCTTCTATGCTTCTATGCTTCAATGACTCTTATACTTAGGATGTGTCCAATTCTAACTAGGCTTATGTCCCTACAATCGACGGAGTCGATACCAATTTGTAACACCCGGTTTTAAGAACAAAACCAGATGATGCTATATGTGAGCCCCGAAGTCAAATCTCACATATAGTTTACAAATAAATGGAATATCAATTCACAATGCTTAAAATATAACGAACATAATATGAAAACAAATAACCTCGCCTAGCGAGACAAATGAAAGACTCTTCAATCTTCTGGTGTAGACTCCACGGGGACAACCGACCGGTTGATCACAAGCCTAACTTCCTCCCGAGGTGGGGTGAAATAGCAAGGGTGAGTCCATGTCGAACTCCGCAAGCATAGCCAGGGGTTATGAGGCTTAGAAGCTGACACTGTCTTAACTGCGGTTGCTTTTAGACTTGGTCAAGTTTTAAGCTTAAGCAGTAGAGGAATCCCAAACCCATTTTTCACATGTGTAGACATATATAGGCATCAATTTAATATCAACAAAAAAGTAAGCACACAATCTATTCATAGATGTCTCCAAGGCCGTTCATGACCGCGAACACGGCTGACATGTCAGTTTAGTTAACTCTGCGTAGAGGTGTACACTTTACCTACGGGTCATGGTTTCCATCAGAGTAGGTTCATGACTCCCTAACCAAATGAAGACCATATAAGGCCGTTCAAAAACCCTCCTAACAACATTGAATGGCCAACAGAGATTCCACCCCGTTTCTCCCAATTCTGGCAAACCACCAACAAAGTTAGGTAGACCCCTTGAACAACCAAAGTCAGAGCCACGTGACCCCCATAGTTGTACTGTATATCCCGGATGATCACAAATGAATTAAGTCCTTATGGGGAGCTAAGAGCTTCATAAATAAACAACACAAGCTCTTTCGCCCTATGCACCATGGCATCATCAACTAATCATCACGATTTAATCCATAAAGCAATAAACAAATGTGTATTGGTTGAGCGCTAGCAATTTACTACCCAATGCATAACCCATAGGAGACAAGAAACAAGTAATCAAGACTAGGTAAGTCCTTAATGGCAAACAAGGAGGACACATGCATCATGAATGAATTATTAAGGTGAATAGGACATCAAGGATGATCCCAAGCTATACTTGCCTTATTATCGATCCTTCTTCAATTCCAAAGCTCAAGAGAAATCCTTCTTGAATGTCAACTTCTTCTTGATCACATTCTTTTTCGAGATCAACAACACAAAGCTCACTGATCTACTCGACTTCAATCAGCAACAGACAAACACATGGAGCCAATCATACATAGCAAACAAAGCTATAATTAGAACAGTACACCAACAGTGGGAAAAATAGTTTGAAAAGTACATAAAGCTATTCTACACGTTACGGCGATCACACAGACGCGAAAGCACACTAATCGAGCTACGATGCGGAAGAATCGTCTACTCAAAGTTTATTCTTTAAGGATAAAAAAGAAACTACAAGCTTGGTTCATTTTAATTATTAAAAAGTATGAATAGAATATCCTAGAGAAATATCTTATAAGTCGATTTGTTAATTTTAAATTAGAAAAGCAAGATAAACTAAATATACATTACATGTACCGTTGCCCTAGAAAAACTCGACAAAGCTAGCAACTAGATTTGGATTAGCTTGCAAGGCAGGGCGTAGAACATGCTTTGCCACGGCAGCGTTTCTTGTGCATGCATGCGTCCCAGCATTAGGATGGCCACGACGGCACGTAGGTGTCCAAGGATACAGGAATACTAGTCAAAACTAGGAACGATGTCAGCAAGCTAATTAGGATAGAAACCATGGCCGACTTTGCTGCAAGTCTCGACGTTTGTAGTTTTGGTTCTACTTACATGCATGCAACTGGAGCATGGCCATCGGTGGACTCACCTAGAAAGTTCTCATCGGAAGGATGGCTTGGCAAGGTCGCAACCCAAGCCAGGATGGGACTGATGGCGAGTCGGCGACTACCTCGACGTAGAACTCGGTAGCAGGTTGCAAACGGCGGCAAGGCAGCAGTCCACGTGCACCGATCAGAATTGTGGACGGCTCCAACGTCCTGCACGGCGGCAGCTGGTACGGTGAACAACGGAGAGCAAGAGAAAGAGATGGCGTCGGAAGCTTCTTAACCTTGTCTTAGAGAGCTCCGCAACAGGTGGAACGATGATGAAGCAGCAGACGGCATCAATGACGACGACGCGGGTCTTGAGTACGTTCTCGGCGAGATGACATAATCAACTTCGAGGTCGGCAGCTAGGGTTTGGCGACTGCTGCTCGCGCGTGGACGGCGACTGCGAATTAGGGTTGCGGAGGACGACGCAGACGAGGGCGCCGAGCTTATAAAGGGTGCAGCGGGTTGCACCGAGACGCGAAGGAACTTGTGACCGGGTCGGTGTGCATCCGGCTCGGTTTCCAAAAGAGCGACGACGACGCTGACAAGGTTACGCGGTGTCGGCGGATGGGCAGGGAAAGAAAACAGCGACGCTGCTCCTCCCAAGCCGACTTGCCAAGCTGGTTGGACCGGCTTGTGGCTCTTGTGGCCCAGAAGTAATGAGCGAGCTAGACAGGGCAAAGGATAAATGCCACACGGGCCCGGAGTTAAGAAAATTGAATGACCATCGGCCAAAAGAAAATCTCGGCCAAGGGGAAAAGTGCCGCTCGAGGTTTGGCTGGTTAAAGGAGAAAAGAGAGAAAGTAGAAGAAAATCCTTTTCTTTTATTTGAACCAAATTTCTAAAATCATTTGAAAAAGAATTTGAATCTCTTTTCAGTTTCTGTAAAAACCAGCCATCACAACAGAAAATATGCATCAGCATGTATGCACAACCATGTTCCTAAACCCTATGATAAATTTTAATTTAACGAAAAATATTATTTTCCTAGGTTTTATGAGCGCAGAATACAAAATAAATCATTTTCTTCTCTATTTTCAAAAGTGTAAAATTTGGGGTGTTACACGACATCGAATAAGTCATAACTAACTAACAAATGTAGGGAGCTGCAACCTCTCGATCGTCGAGTTTTGCGAGTTGCTCGGTTTTAAAACTTCCGAGTTATTCACAAATAAATATAATATAATTGTTCAAAGAATAAATATAATCCATCTCATTTAGCCATTGAACCATCCCCAAACGCTTAAGACCCATAATAAAGCATGCAAGGCCCAGTTCGCTGCATATCCGAGTCACCAACCTTAGCCTACAAGCTTGCTCTTCCTAGGCACGGCAGCCACTCTAGTCCCTATCCATCCGTCCGAGCAAGGCACCCAGCCTCATGGTCTCGCACTCTCGTGACTGCAGGCAACACCACGAAGCAGCACTATAGCAGCACAGCGTTCCCGCAGAGCCACCCCTGAGGAGAGACACCAGCTAGATCCTTCGTGTCTTTCCGTTTCGACAACCGGACACCGGATCCAGCAACGCCGCACCGTGGCGGGCGGATAGACAAGGTGCGCGCCGTGTCGGCAATGCTTCTGTTCTTTCCCGATGTCGAGGTAATGCGGCAAGATTGATGTAAGGGTGAGCGTGATGTGTTTGGTTGGGGATTTTCTTTGGACTGTTATTTATGATCTCTTGGGTTCCTCTTGTAGATTCTGGACTTGAATTCCTGTCTTTTTAAGGAAGAAAGGGGGTTTTTAAAGTTGGTACTTGAATTCCTGTCTTGCGTACTCCTGTAGAGTTCCTTTTTATCTTGATTTCCTGCTATCTTGAATCCTTTCTCTCATAGCCACGGATGCGGCAGTTAGCAGGAGTCAATACGGAGAGGGAGAGGCGTAAACCGACCTGGACATGGGTAGGCTGGACGACTGGATAGGGTGGAACGACGAAATTTTTTTCTCATATTTTGGGGAGTCCAGGACGGTGGGGGGCTTTGTGGTCGGAAGAGGCGGAGGGCGGACAGAAAAGGAGGAGGTGAACAGAAACGGACCGAGAGAGGGGGTGGCGGACAGAAGAGAGGTGGCGGACAGATTTCTGGCGAAGAGAAATTTTGACAATTATATATTAGGGAGAAAACGGACCGAGAGAGGGGGTGGCGGACAGATTTCTGGCGAAGAGAAATTTTGACAATTATATATTAGGGAGAGATAACTTCACCTCGTTTTCTAGAAAACTTTCATGACCATGATGGGCTCCATGGCCCTTGAGAGAATGCTTACGGCAGCGGCCCTTTTTCCTTTGATGTATTAAGCACATGAAGCCAGAGTTCCCAACCCAATAAATGGAAGCCTACCAAGGCCCATTGGTCTCACTCCACCACTGCGTCTCCCCAGTTCTCTCTCCTTTTCTGAACTCTCCTCCTACGATCCGACTCCGACGCGGCCGTGCCCTCACACCGTCGCGCTCGTCGCCAGCAACCGCCACCCCGACAGTAAGCATCCGCCCCCTCCTCGTTTCTCAGACTAATCGCTCGAACTCTAGCGCCGGGTTCGACGCATCTGCCGGCCTCGGAATGTAGCGCTATTTTGAGATTTTTCCCCGCTAGGTTTAGGCGCTCCCCCTTGCTGTGATCACCTTTCCCCTTCGGAATTTTTGCGCGGTTTTGGCATATTTTTTAGGTCGCAACAACGCCGCTTAAAAGAGCGCGGGTTGTCTCGATTCGCTGCGGTTTTAATGGGGCTTGCCTAAACCTAGCAAATCCTTTGCCTGACACAGTCCAGAATTGAGCGGCGCTACTGTGAACTGCAGTATGCACAGGTTCAGGCAGTTGATCTTTCGTTTTAATTTCCTCGCTCTAGTTGGTATAGTCAGGTGACATGTGCTGTACTGTTGGGAGGATTCATAAATATTCGAGCATTTGGCATCTCTTATAGTTTTGGAATCCTCCCGTTTGCTCTATCAAAGGGATTGTGTTTCCATCTGTGGCATTTTGCAGTGTACATAGTTACCCTATTTATAACAGAGCTTTACCTACTGATTTCGTAATTGATAAGGCCCGTCTTAGTGGGGAGTGTCATGAGCATTAAATATCATGCCACATCAACAAATTTGCTGACATGGCAGGGGATATTTATGAGGAGAGAAGAGAGGATTGTCATGAGATGAGAGGGGAGTGTCATGATGATGACACTCATCTGGCATAGTACTCAAGTACTCAAGGTCTCGTCTTGGCAACCGTGCGATGACATTCCCCACTGAGACTGGCCTAACTGCAGGAGAAGTTCTGGGGTGTTAATGTGTTGTTTTATTTTGGTTGGCAGCTTTGCATGATTGTTGACGTTTGGTTGGTGGAATAAATGGAGAATAATGAAGAGGAGAGTCGCGCGGGAATCAAGCAACATAAAGAGGAGCATCTGAGTAAGCAAGACAATGAGGTGATTCTATTTTATCTCAAATGGCTATGTGAATTGACTAGTTTTGAATTTGTCAAACAGTTTGAAGGTGTAACACCCCAAATTTTACCTCTTTTGAAAATAGAATAAAATGATTTATTTATGTATTTTGTGCTCAAGGAATATAGGAAATAAATAAATTTTATGAAATTAAAATCTAATATAAGGATAGAGACGTGCTTGTGCATACATGCTGGAGCATATTTATTTTGTGATGTTTGCTTTTGTTTGAAACTGAAAAGAATTTAAAACCCATCTGCAAAAGCAATTTGAAATGTCTTCAAATAAAAAAGAGAAAAGTTTTATTTTATATTTTATCTCTCTCCTGGATCCTGCTCCTGGCTCGTTCATCCTTTTCTCTTGGGCCGCCTGTACACGGTCCAGTCCAGCATGCCATCGTGGTGCAGCTGCCCGTATCCATCTCGATCTCTTATTCTTTTTGCTTTCCATATATCTGGGCGCGTTTCCGGCTATAAAACCGAACGCAGCTGCCACCTCTCGCGTAGTTTTCTTTTTCCAATCTACGCACAGCCGCCCTCGCTCAAGCATCGGCCGCCGAGCCCTAAGCGCCATTGTTGGACTTTGCCGCCGCTGTTGCCTAGCCACCGCGGTTGCCGTCGTCCGCCTGTCCGAGCTGCACACGGCGTCATCATCTCGTTCGGATCTTCTCGTTGACCTAGTTCAACTCCGCGAAAAACAACATCCATGCCGTGTCGAACCGCATGTCCTTGCCGTGCGTTCATCGTCGTCCAAAAATCCCTAGGTGAGGTCTCATCCCTCCTCCTCTATCTTGCCAATCTTTCCCAGATCAAACCGAGCCATGAACACGTTCCTTTCATCGGACTCTAGGAAAGCTAGCCGCCATCGCTGGTCTTGCCGCGGAGCACGTCACGGGACTACGGGGAGGCACCTGCGTCGATGCTATTGAAGTCGCCCGCATCTTTGATCTGTGTGTTGCCATTGTTTCTACTCCGCCATCGATTTCAAGCTAGGTGAGTTCATCGATCATCTCTATCCGGCTGCATGTATTTACATCACGAAACCAAGAGCGAGACCTATACGTCACGAAACTCCAGCAAAGTTCCATCGCTAGCCAAGGCAGCACCCGCGCATGCATGCTTTGCGTGCTTTGCTCTAGCTGATCCGATTAGCTTGATGACGTCAATCTTAGCTTGCTGACATCGATCATACATCTTGTTCCAAATTTAGTTGGTCCGATTCCTTGCTAGCTTGTTGACGACGTCATATGATGACATCATATGTTTTTATTGTCGTTTCCCTTTAGAAAAATAAATCCTCAAATACAATGGAAATACACATACACATACACATCCATCATCATGAGCCATCCATTATTCAATCTATGGTCTAGATTAACACATACCCTTTCACGGGAGTTTTGCTAAAGAGACCCTGAGCTCCTCCTATATCCAAATCCTAGTTCATCCAGTTATCAAAATCAGATTTTATTTATTTAATTTCGAATCAGTTTCGCTTTATTTCTGAATCGCTATCCGATTCAAATCTTCATAACTTCTTCGTTTTAAATCCAAATCAATCCGTTCAAGTTGCGTTAGATTCGTAATCTCGTAACCTACATGTTTATCTAACTTTTTAAATTTTGAGTTTATATTAGGCTTATTATTTTATTATTATTAAACTTGTAAAATTCATAACTACGTCGTTTTAGCTCCAATTTTGGTGATCTTTACGTACGTGTGATCGTAGTGACGTGTAGAATAGTTTATAAGCTTTTCAAACTGTTTTTCTAGTGTTTGGTGTACTGCTAACTCATTATGTCTATTGTTTGCTTCGCGTATGAATGCTTTCGGATGATTGTGTCTTTGCCGATTGGATTCAAGTAGGCGATGGCGTTATTTTGGCGATCTAGAAGAGTTGATGATCAAGGAGTTCTTTTGAAGTTTGGACTTGAAGAAGGATCTATATTTGAGGCAAGTATAGCTTGGGATCATCCTTGATGTCCTATTCACCATAATTAATGATTCATGATGCATGTGTCCTCCTTGATTGCCATTAAGGACTTACCTAGTCTTGAATACTTGATCCTTGTCTCCTATGGGTTATGCATTGGGTAGTAAATTGCTAGTGCTCAACCAACAAACATTTATTTATTGCTTTATGGATTAAATCGTGATGAGTAGTTGTTGATGCCATGGTACATAGGGCGAAAGAGCTTATGTTGTTTATTTATGAAGCTCTTAGCTCTCCATAAGGACTTATTCATTTGTGATCATCCGGGATATACAGTACAGTTATGGGGGCCACATGGCTCTGGCTTTGGTCGTTCAGGGGATAGTGTTTACTTGTGTCGGTGGTTACCAAAACGGAAGAGAATGGGTTGTAGCCCTATCGCTATCCGGCATGTTTAGATAACCCCTTTGAAAGGCTTTATGTGGTTTTCATTTGGTTAGGGAGTTGAGAACCTACTCGGGTGGAAACCATGACCCGTAGTGAAAGTGTACACCTCTACGCAAAGTTAAAAACTGTTATAATAGCCGTGTTCACGGTCATGAACGGCCTTGGAGACATCTATGAATAGAATTGCATTGCTTATTATGTTGTTGATATTAAATTGATGTTGATATCTGTTCACACTTGTGATTAATGGGTTAATGGGATTCCTTTATGCTTAAGCTTAAAACTTGACCAACAGTAAAAGCAACCGCAGTCAAGGCGAAGGATGCTTCTAAGCCTCATAACCCCCGGCTATGCTTGCGGAGTTCGATATGGACTCACCCTTGCTATTTCACCCCACCTCGGGAGGAAGTTAGGCTTGTGATCAACCAGGTCGGTCGGTCCCCTGTGGAGTCTACACGGAAGATCGAGTGTCTTTCCGCTGCTTGCTAGCCGAGGTTTTATACTTTTATTCTATGTTCGTTATATTTTAAGCATTGTGAATTGATTACCATTCATTTGTAAAACTATATGTGAGATTCGACTTCGGGGGCTCACATATGGCTTCATCTCTGGTTTGTTCTTAAAACCGGGTGTTCTGAGAAGGGGCATGCACAGTGCGGTGGTAAGACTTCCACTTGTGGCTGGCGGACCCGGTTCGAACTAGCCTCCTTGCACCGCAAGGGAAAGGCTTTTTTCAAACCACCCATGACCCTTCCCCTGACCCCACTTAGCGTGGGAGCAACGCCTTTGGGTCGCCCTTTTGAATTTGTCAAACGGTTTGTGATACTTTACCACACTCTTTGTGTGACTTAGTTCAAGATGTTCTATTTTCCTCTGTAGAAATCCGTTTTGAAGAATACAAAAGGCTTATTGATTTAAAGGCTGCTCTTCGCCAGAGTAACCTTAACCCTGAAAGACCTGGTATTATCCTTTTTCTTTGAGCAGTGACTCTTTTCATGGAAATCATTGCAATGTGCAATTAGGTCTCTAATAGTTTTTAGCGAGGCCAAAATGATATGCAGCTATGCTAGTTCCTGTTTAATTCACCAAATACCGCTTAAAATGAGCATGTCAATGTTTTTCGTTTGTACAAATGTCGGTGCACACTTATCTGGTGCGGGTTGTGTGGGTCACTTGCTCCTTCTGTCATCTTCTAATGCCGGTTATTCTGGCTGTTTTTTTATAAGTCTAGGTTTTGATAAATTTTTTTGTCTCACGGAGACCTGCAACTATTCCTTTTGTCTTAGAATTGCAATTAGCCGATTAGTCAAGCTTAGGGGCGCACTTATATGTCTTTTACAGAACAGACATGTTTCACGCATGCATTCCTTTGTCTTCCTAAGAAGTAAACTATATGCAGCTCTAAAATGTTCACCTTTGCTGGAAGCATGAATCTTTTCAAGGCCTAATCAGCATGATAATCGTTTTTAATGTGGAGCACATCGATGCATATCTGTGAAAATGTTTAGCTGGTACCTAAAGTAATTGAGAAGCGAGTCCTTACTGAGGGAGTCTTGGGGTATATAAGGCTATATTTGTAGTGTTTGTTTCACATGTACCTGAGCTTTTTTACAATCCTTGTAGAGGTACCAAGTACCAACTACTAAGAGGTGCTGCTAATTGTAACTTAGGATGTACCATAATTTGGGATCTTAGGTGATACAACTTTTGGTATCTGAGCTACCAATCTTAAAGTATACTTTTGGACCTCTTGGTACCTTTCCAAGAACCATAAAGAAGTTTAATGCACCCTGCAGATTTCAAAGGACTAGAAGTGCTAGCCATGTTGACAAAAGAAGCTGCCCTTGCTCATCTAATCACATCAAAGCTGCCTCTCCACTTGTGTAGTTAAATAGGATCTGCTTAAATCTTTCTCCAGCATTTCTAGGGGTGGGTGGGGGGTGGGGATAGAGCATTTGGGCTGTAGACCAGGGAGCCTAGTTTGTTTGGTTTGTTTCTTTGCTCTTTTGTCAGGGGGAGAAAATTTCTAAAGCATATTCATGTTTTTTTGCACGCTAGATTGCTAAGTTTTAATCATTTGCCTTAGGATGGAGACGAAAAATGCTAGTCTAGTATGCAGAAACATCCTTCATTTCATTTCTTGTTGAAATCCTTTTCGAATTTCCTTGTAACAAAGAACCTGACACAACAAAACCTCCAACCAAACAATGGATTAAGTTAACCCTGCCAAGATTTCCCATTCTCACCTCCATTTCAGCAACCAAAGAACTCCCCAGTGTATTGCTATTGGAACTTTGCTTGATAGTTTGCATGTTTACTTACTTTTCTATTTATAGAACTTTTTTTTTTTTTTGGTACCAGTGATGATGGTTACTGTTTTGATTAATCAATCTTGACATTTGACATGCATGGATGATAATGTGATCTATTTATTCATTTCAGATGCAAATCACATGAGGACTCTTGATTCCAGTATTAAATGTAATGCATCAATTATCAAGAAACTTAAAATTATAAATGATGAAGTGAAGGATGGGTTAATTGAAGGACAGAAAACTGTAAACTTGAGCAAATTTGTCAGTGAAGCAGTTTCTTGCATTTGTACATACAAGCTGCAGTTCAGGTATATACAGTACTCCAGGATGAACATCTGATTTACTTAGTCATAACAATTCTCAAATATACACTTTACCTGTCCTGTAGGCTTGTAGCCTTGCTCATTATACGTTCCTGTATAAGGTTTATTTCTATACATGGATTAGCTATGTGTTATGTATGAGTGAAGCATGTTGCTGCACTATTTTTTACTGGTATTTTAATCTGCAAGGGCTTAGTGCTTGTGCAGTGTGCAGCATTACACATTTTGTTATCTACTTAAATTCATGGCAATATTGTCCTTATCTGCAGACTGTTAATCTTTTAGTGAATCTTATGTCATGTAGATTTGCTCGCTGCTCCATCAAATGTACATGGACTTCTCTCCTTGCCTTGTTCAAGGACTCTTGAAGATATTCTATCCTGGGATGCCTGAGAACCAGATTTAGACAAGAATGCAAGAGCCATGAAGAAGTGAAGCACTCTAAAATTTCTAATCGAACTGTATTTTGTTGGAATTTTTTTAAGATGTTAGTACTTTCACAACCATTATAAAGGATCTTACATCACTGGAGCATTTGAAAGACCAGGAAACAACTCAGACAAATTTGTCTCTCCTTGCTAGTTTTGCTCATCAAGGAAATTTTTTCTTGGATTGCAACAACATGAGCAAGATGCTTATGATGAGGTTTGAAAATTTTAGTTTCAATATCATCAGTTTGCTGATCATGCAAAAAAGATGGCAGGAGATTCTACCTGTAGCAACTTAGCAGTGTGCTTTCTTGTAATATTCTGGAGGCCAAGAGGGCAAGTGTTAACTTGCCAAGCTTTGGAGAATTCCATAAAACTATGATGGAATATAATTTGATTAATGCCTCTCTATAACTGTAGTCATGGAAAAAAGTTCACATTCATTCACTTATACCTTTATTTTTTTTTTTTTTTTGGAAACACTTATACCTTTATTTGTAGCACAATGATGTATGAAAAGTAATGTATTGAAGTATTGTGCTTGAATGACATCACAGGCAACATGCTTTCCATATCTTAGGTTTATTACTATCACCTGCAACAATTTTTTTGTGAGTTATGGCTATGGATTACAATTACATCTATTTTGTTCACTGCAGTTCTTTATGGGCCTCAATGTTACTTCTGATCCAAAGATATTCTTTAAGAAAGCCTTTTGCTCTTACTATGATGCAGCATGTGAACTTCTCTTGTCAGAACATGCGGTAATTACTTTATTAATTAACATTTTATTTTTAGAAAAATACAACAGGGGAACCTAGTGTATTTTTTTAGTGTATGTGTTACTCTACCATCTCAATATATTAACAACCAACTCAACTCTACAGTCTCTTCGTGTGATGGAATCGGAAAATGCAAAAATTTTGAATGACAAAGGAGAACTGAGCGATGAGAATACCGCCACATATGAGAAGCTGCGAAGATCTTTTGATCAGTTGTTGCACTGTGTTTCCTCGTGAGTTATCCTCCTGAGCAATAGAAGCTTATTTTATTCCCTTATTAATTAATAGGTTATGTATTTGCACAAATATGCCTTTATTTAGTGCACTAAATTAAAAAATAATTATGCTAGTTTTCAGCCTTAAATCTCTTAGACGCGGCAGCACCCCTTATTGGCCCTTTTGGGCTCCCTGGGCCGTGGTTTGCCCCTTGTTGGGCTGGTTCTTGGCCCTTACAACTTATGCACATGAAATAAAGGATGAAGAAAAAAAATCTAGATTCTGGACTACTTGCATACTTGGGAGATCAGGATAGCTGCCAGCATTTGTAGTCTACGTATGGTAGCAGTTTCTGGTGGTCATCCTAGTTGCTTTTGTCTTAAAGAATATTATTTCTAGTTATTACAAGAAGTAAACAAAGAAACAAACTATACCTTTGCAAGTAGTCCCACTTCTCTTTTTTTACCTCATTGCTAGAATCGTCAGTAGTAGGATCATACACATCCCTGTGCATATTGCTGAAAAAATATTTTGAATATACTCTCTTGTAGCTTAGCTGAAGCTCTTGATATGCAACCTCCTGTTATGCCGGAAGATGAACATACAACAAGGATTGCCACGGGCACTGACTTAACCACTTCTGAGAAAGAACCCTCTGTAGTACAACATATATGGGATGATGAGGACACCAAGGCTTTCTATGAATCTTTACCTGATCTCAGGTTTTTCCTTGAACTAATTATTGTACAGAATTGCTAGTAATTATATCATGTGATTTTTATTTTCACCTGCATAACCCATATTTTGAGCAGAGCATTTGTGCCTGCTGTACTACTGGGAGAAGCTGAACCAACGTTGGCAGAGCAGCATGGAATGGTTCATAAACAATCTAATGTAAGGCTCTCATACTTTGCACTTGTATCTGTTTTCAGGAACTAATTCAGTGTTTGATTTTGGCTTGATGAGCTTAGCTTCCAAACATTGTCATTGCGGCTTCTCACTTTGCTGCTATCCGATCTTCTTTCTTCTCACCTTTTCTCTTTTTTTCCCCATTTAAGGTTTTACCTCTTTGGTAGCTGTAGCACATATGTAACACCTCGGTGTTAATTACTGTCATTAAGCTTTGAACATGGTCATTAACATTAACCATGCATACATTTTTTTCATTTAATAATTCTGCTAGCATTTTACACCCGTAATGTTGATCTATCTTTTTTTAATGTAAATTAGAGAGTATGTATACACTGTGGTATAGATGTGCTGTGAAATTGAGAAAACAAGTGAAATCTAGTCTATCAGAACTATTATTTCGTCCCATACCACCGTTCTGCCTGCCCTGGGAGCACGAGAGCCCATACCACCGACGTCAGTGTCTGCACTGCCTCGCGTGCGCCCCCTCGGTGCTCCTCGCCGTCCTTGCTCGTCCTCGCCTGTGCACGGAAGCCAACTTGCCGGCCTTATCCTCTCCGGCAGCTGGCCTCTCCTCCATTTCCCTCACTACTATATTCTTTCTCCCTCTTTCTATCTGTTTCATCCAGCCTGAGCTGCACCCAGGAAAGCTCGAGCAGAGCCCTTGCCGGCCATGAATCCCGCAGCTCCCCTCAACCAAAATCAAATCACCGCTGCACAAACCTTCCCCATCTCCCCACTTACATCCAAGACCAAGCCATGGGCGCAGCCCAGCCTCCCCACGGCGGGAATCGCGGATCTTGCGGCCGCCATTGCCGTCGCCCTCGACCTGCTCGACGAAATGTGCTAGCCGCTTAGCCGGCGTTGTCTCCTTCTTCTACACCAAGCTGCACGTGCCTGAGGTTGTCTTCATTCGCCGAGCGCTTGGTGAGTCACTGGGATCCTCTCCGGTGCTGCAGCAAAGACATGCGCAGTCAGCAGGTCTACTCTGTTCCTGTCCATGTCTCCCTGCCTTTGTTCGTGCGTATTAGAAGAGTCAGTACAAGCTAGTAAGCTGGTTGATACATGTTAGTACTTGTGCATTACAAAATCATTTTGTATAATCTTGGCATGTTGCATGTTTTCTGGGAGAAATGCTTGTACTGCTGAAACTGACAGTTCCCATGTGTGCACACGTAATGGGAAATTGTTGGATGTCTGAAACTGTTTGTTTATAACAGTATTATATGCCATCCAAATTAGCATGAATTTGATGCCAAAAATATTATAAAGACATGTAAGTTTCAGTGAACCAGCCATGGTCTTGTCCTGAATGATTAGAGCAAGGTTCGATATAGTGGCATGCATAGGAACCTGAATCTCAGATTGCTTCCTTGTGCATCATGTATGTCTGAAGCTGCTATTCCAAAAATATCATCCTTCTACTATCATGTTTATCAACATCAACTACGAGGTTAGCTTTTTGGGTCAAAACTAGCAGGTTAGCAAGAAAAATGTATAATTTGTTTAAGTTGTTGTCTTTTCATCTATTATCTATACTATAAAAAAGAGCGAAGAAATTGAAAAATAGCTATTACCTGAGAATTTACACACACCCCTACGTTTCAGCCGTTAGATGTGACATAAGATCTTGATCCAATGGACATTAGGCTTCCTTAATTTCTGACAGGTGGGCCACTTGCGATGTAAGATTTGTTTATGTTCCTGCCATACAAATCTTCTCCTCCGATATTTATTTTCTCACGAGGTGGTTACCCGCCCACAGCGTACTCCTCCCTCACCCCACCCTACCCGTGGCCAATATCTTTTTTTTTTTTTTTTTTTTTTGCGACACCCCGTGGCCAATATCTTCGCACACATGCAGGAGTCAGGATAGATCACGGATCCTGCAGTCTCCGTGTCTTTTCCTATACGCCTCCTCCCATCCATCGTTCCACGAATTACACCGATTAGTCGCGCCCAACAATGCCGGGCTTGCTAGATCCCGATGGCGGCTGCGGCGTTGGCGAGAAGCACGGCCCGCGCGTGCCTCCTCCTCGATATGGCACCGCGTGCATGGTTCCTCACTTCCTCATCTCCGGCGTCGCGCCAGCTTAACTTGGTGGTGAGCTCTCGGGGTAGCCTTCGACATTGGCGAGAACCACGGCCTTGCTCGCGGGCCGGGGCTGCTCACCCTGCTGCTCCTCCGTCCTCCTCATCGGCGCTAATGCATGGCTCGAGCTAACGTATCCCATCGATGCGCGTGATCAATGTCTCGATGTCCCATCTCCGAGGATCCACGTCGGTGTCACAACCAACGGAAGGCCGGCCGTCCCGCCTACACGAGCAGCTTACGCCCCGTGACCAGAACCGTGCGGCCTGCATGGCGTCGCCGCGGTGGCACTCTTAAAGCAAGAACCACCGTACCCTCATCGACATCCCGGTTTCCGTAGCCTCCAGTTCTCCACTGCAACCACATCAACGAGTTCCACGGAACCATATCATCGCCAGCTCGTGCTTCAGAGATTAGCTTCTTCGGCTACAACAAGTACGTCAACACCTGCAACGACATCGTGCTCTTTTTTTTTTTTTTTTTTTTTTTTTGGGATAACACAGTAGACATCGTACGTGCTCCTTTGCTACTAACGAGTATGTGTACACGTGTGCCCTGGTACGTGTTGGCATCTTCTCTTGTTTTGAGTTGTTTTCATATAAGATTGCGTGCATGATTGATTACCTCTATTCTTTAGCTAATTCAATCTTAAATTAATGGTAGACTTTTTGTACTATAGATTTGATGTATATATATGAAGCCGCAAGAATGCCAGATCGAAAGCTTGCGGATGGACAAACGTATACATTTTCCCCTTTTTTCTTGTGGTGTTTACAGATCTCACATCGGAGTATCTTTATTGTTTTTCTTATCTCAGATAAAAAAAGCTTAACTTGTGAAGGTAAACTATAGATTCTTTTGTTCTTTTTTTTCTTGGGGCGTACAATGATCTAATATTCAAAGTGTTTTTTTACTATTTTTTTTCTTAGACGGAAAGCTTGCGAAGGGACATTTGATAAATTCTCAAAAAAAAAAAAAAAAAAAAGAAGGGACATTTGATAGGAACTGGAATTGGACCAAGAGCAGAAGAACAAGGTTGACAGGTCATACATTCGTTCAGGCATGACCTACACAAGGTTATACTCCTTTGGGCCAACAAAATTACTCTGACGGCATAGGGATAAGCTGGTAAATTTTTATCTAATTGTGATCTAATAATGTAGTCAATGGAGTAGACTTTCAGATTAAAAAACTGTAAAATAAATTACTTTATCTTTCCACTTTGCAGCTATCGTACTCGGCACTTGCCAATTACTAACTCGCTTGTTACGTTTATAGGAAAACATTATGATTGCTTACAAATTGTTTAGTTAATTGTCTAAGAGAGTTTGTGTTTGCAAACACCGAATGCCTTTTCTGTGCACTAAAAAATATGGAAATTGTGTTAAAAACATGTATGAACTATATTATTATATTATTATTATTATTATTATTATTATATTATTATTATTATTTAATCATTCAGTATTTTTTAGTGGATCTCTGAATAAAGGCTCTCTTGGCTATTGTCCTTGCAAATTCTAATTTCCCTAGCTTTCTTGATGTGTCAAGTTTTCTATGCTTCACAAACCATAATAATAACACCAGTCACATGTCATTGTGGTGTTCAACAATGTGGTGAGCTACTTAGAAACACTATTACTAAAAAAAAGCTACAGAAACACTACGATTTAAATTATATATTAATTGTAAAAGGTCTAGGATGTGGTGGCATTTTGTTTTTGACAAAGCACGAACGGAGAAAAAGACCTCCTCACCTGATATATTGCAATGAGCCAGAAAAGTGCCGACTAACTTAAGAATAAGTTTTACAAAGCAATGGGAGGGTACACCATGATGGAAGAAAATTTCGATTAAAGATGGTGAAACAATAATCCCTATTGAAAGAAGGTTCATTTGAATGGAAAAATTGATACGCATAACACAACATGATGTAATAGTTAATAAAGATCTCAATTCACACATTGGCAATGGAGCTTTTCGTAGAGAGAAGTTCTATCTTTATGTTCTCCTTTTAATTTCCTGCTAATCTTCATAGGCTTGATACTGTTCTATCTACATGATTTCTTTAGTAGATTAAGTAAATATTTTTTGATATACCTGAATATTTTTACGGGATGATAATGTTTATTTTCATCCATATTTTAGAAAAAGATATTTGAAGTGTGGTATGTGGATGTGACGAGAACTAGGAGGGAATGTGAAGATGCTGGCATTATTATACTAAGCATCCCAACTCTGATGATGATAACTTGGTAAGAGACTAAGGGAGTAAGGCAAGCTGCACAAAGTGTCAGCATACTTCAATCACAAGCTTTGCAAGTGGTTTTGATGTGGGAGATGGAGATATTAGCCCAACTAATAAATGTTCATGTCATTCATGATTTAGGAGTTTGTAATGTAGCTCACTCTATAGCACTATAGCAGCTTGGCAGTTGATTATCGAATCAGGGTATTGTCAAATTGTTTTACATTATTCTCAGTTGTATTTATATGATCGAACGTGGTTAGTTTACCTTTAAACTTGTACTCGAGTCACAAAATTTTCCACAATGGCATATAAAACCCCTCCTTTATGAATGACATTCCCTTGACTGCATGTAGTGGCTGGCATGAAACTTGTTGGTCGGCTGAGAAAAGCGTCCAGTTTGTGTAACAACATAATATTTGAATGGCTTCATAGGAACTTGGCCGTAAACATCTTAGATTAGTTTTCTATGTCTTCTAGGCACGTGCGTGGCGCACGTGCATCTTAACTAGTCTATCTTACTATAAAAGAGCGAAAAGAATTGAAAAATAGCTCTTACTTAAAGTTTGCTACCCACCCTACATCTAGACCATTGGATTATTCAATACCTTCTAATCTGATGGTGGATATTAATCTGACCGTGGGCCACGTTTGAGCGTAAGAAATCTTACATGTTCCTGCCATGTAAAAGGTCTCCCCGTCCTCCTTCATGGTGTTTTTTCTCACCCACGCACGTACCCAACAACCCGTGTATCCGCATCGGGTTTTAGGGCCGTACGTATAATCCTACGTCAGGTGGCCCCTAACCGAATCCAACATGGACATGCTATATTATTGAGCCAACATGGACACGTCCCCTACGCGCCGCCGTAGGAACGACGCACGTTGCCATCCTTTGAGTGCTCTCCATCGGTGGTTCTTCGTCGCGGTAGAAAGAAGTCCCTCCATCTCTCACCACCGGGACGACTCGCTCCTCCTTCGCTCGCCACCCGCGGCAGATGGCGACGCGAGTTGTTTCACACAGGAGGACGCTGGGGCGCTGGGCATGGATCGGAGGTGATGCGATCAATCATCGATGATGGTGAGGCAGACGCTGGCACGCAGCGCGTGAAACTCGGCGTTGACAACACCTGGCGAGGACGGAGAACACAGGAGCGGCAGATGCGACACCGTACCTCGACGACAGGTGCCCCCACGGACCACATACATGTAGACCGAACTGGTGTGCTGTGGATCATGAGCACCACGTCGAAGACCACGTGTGCTGGATGATGATTGCCACGGAGCTGTAGGTGTAGTGGATCCTGTTCGCAGCCATGCACGAATGCGACCCCGCTGGCCATGTAGCGCGAGCTCGCCGCGACACCGCAGGTGGCATTCAGGCTGCAGGCTATGAATATATGGCAGCCAGTGGCATAGTATGTCGCTTGGAGGAGTCCACGGCAAGCTGGGAGGAACATCCGCTGGCTGGGAGGAGCAGAGCTAGAGCAACACAAATAGGAAGATGGCAGCAGCGGCATATAAGCGTGGGGTCGAACAGGTAGGCACGAAAAAAACAACGCAAAAAAGGTGAGTGAGACTCCAATTTATTTTTTAATAAAGTCAAATATTAGGAACTTGTGGAGATGTCTTCTTTGGGAAACAATGAGCAATCTCGGTACGGCCGTTCCTTCGTTTCTTCCTTTTTCTTTAGAGGCCTTCTATGGTACTTGATTTTGCCTCTCATTGCCTCCCTTAAATTGTTATTTTTTTATTTTAAAGGGTAACATTGTCATTGTGGACACCACACCCTTACCCGTCGCACCCCCTCCCCAATCCGCCGCAGCCTCCTCCCACCCCGATCCCGAATTCCCGATCCTCCATCGCGAAGCTACTCCGCCCTCGCACACCGTGCCTTTATGCCGCCGCCCGGCCGCCCTCGCCGCCGTTGGGCAGCCCTCGCCATGGCTGTCGCCCCCGGTGCCTGCCTCGCAGCCACCTATCCCTCATCATCGCCCGCCATACGCCACCGCCCGGACCGCTCTCGCACAAAACGCGCGCCGCCCGGCCCCTCGCCCCGTCCCGTCCATGGATTATCCTCTGATCCGGCTCCGATCAATCTCCAATCAAAGAAGGCCAAGGTTCCAATCCTCTGCACTTGTTCTCAATTTGATTTATCTCATATCTCATGAACTGGGAATGCAACAATGAATTTGTTTCTGGTGTATGATCCAGTCTATATATCAAGCAATATTTGCACAAACAAAACACTCTCTGAATGTTTTAGCCAACCGTAATAGTTATCTGCAGTGTTGTACATGACCTTTTTTTTCTCATTATATATTCTCAGCCTATGAACTTAGGAACATATCATCATTTGTCATCAATGAGTCCTTTGGTACAGTCATCACAAATCAAACCATTTGGTGATTGAGAAAGCTGCTTACCTAGCTTGGATCGTGCTCGCAACAGAGGAAGTGTGTTTTTGGCTCACATGACCCATCCTAGAATTTAGATTATGACATGTCCAACATTTATCAGCTAAAGATAACTATATGAGCAAGCTATCTGAACCCAAATTACTGGCCATCGATCAAACTATTGGTTGTCACTTTGGCCTAATTAAAACTCATATTATTGAGATAAGATAATCTATAGCTTCAGTAATAATCTATAGCCATTCTGCGTAAAATGATAATGTTGCCATTGTTTGGTTACAGCTGTAGTAGGAACTGAAGCTTTTGTTTACTTCACAGGAACTGAATGTGCTCTTTATATGGGAACTGAATATGCACTTTAATGTGGGAGTATATTATGCTTTTGTTTACTAGCACCCTCCATGCTTACTGCTGCCACTGCGATGACGGTCTGCAGAAGCAGTTTAAGTTGCATCTTCGATGAGAGCGCACAGTTCTCAAAGTTATCTAGTCATGGAGTCATGGCCTCATGGGTGCTTGTCTGACACTTAGTTGCCATCATATTTTTTTTGTGAGTTATGTACAGGTGTATTTGACTCATGCAGAAGTATATCATCCTACAATACATCTGCTCTACTCCCTCTGTCCCATGGAGTTAAATCGTTTTTTGACTTTTAAACTTCATGTTTGACCATCCGTCTTATTCAAAATATTTATGCAAATTATAAAATAAATTAATCAATATTAAAGTATCTTCATTGATAAAATAAGTTGTACCAAAATAAATTATATTTATGCAAAAAAATTTGAATAAGACGAAGCATTAAATAAGATGTCACGGAATCCGGAGTGACAAACTCAGTGGGACGGAGGGAGTACTACCCTTAGTTTCTCTTTATTAAAATGAATTTATGCTGATCTGTAGCAATTTAGGTGGCCACACAGAATGCCCTTTCAAGTTCACAAGATACACATCAGACTGCGTCAGGTGACCATATATGTCTGCAACGTCCATGTGAATATAATTTGTACTATGCTTTGATCTACTATGCTTCAGTTATGTAGGAACCTCTTCCTGTGAGAACAAGATGACAGATGCCAGAAGTCCTTCTGGGTATTTTCTTTTGTATGATTGCAACGGCAAGTGGATTGCAACGGCAAGTGGATTGTGCTGCTTAACTATTCCAGAGTCCAGACCATTGGTAAGCTGGACACAATAAACGTGCAGAAGAACCATCATTCACAAAATGTTCTGTTTGTATAGACCAGAGTTTGTCAGTCATCTCAGGAAAAAAGAAAGATAGTACTGCTCAATTTTAATCATATTTACGTAATTGGTAAGTGCAACTACGTAGTCCTTGCATGTTAGTCTGAACTTTTCTGTTCTGATGAGATGTAGATGTTTGCAAAACAAAACAATAGTGGTGCCGGTGCAAGTTCAAGCAGCCTTAACAACAGGCCTAGTTGTCACGCCACGAGTAAGGAGTGGCTTTGCTCAGCACAGAGTGTGGGACTGACAAATGAAACAGGGCGTCCATCTGTTGTCACGACCCATGTATAATGAATTTCCAGTGTATGATCCAAGCACTTAATTCTGATAACTTAAATCTGATAACAAATTGGTCTTATGCTTGGCGAAGAAGTGTCATCTTGAATTCTGATAACTTATGTGCCTGGCGGTGACGGTGCATACATGGGATTTGAAACAAAGACCTTCGTTTTATGATAGTACATGCCTAACCACTACACAATTCACTTGTTTTGGTATAGATATGAAATACAACACCTAAAATATGAAAAACACTAAATAATAAAAGGAAACAAAATAAAAGATGTAAATGGCCACATGCTAATGCCAAGTTGGGACGAATCAAAATTATAGTGGCCCATTTATGTTTTTCATTTAAAGAAGATGGGCTTAGACAGATTTAATTTCAAATTGTTGAAGAACACTTCTTTCTCTTTTTAATCGGTAGCTAAAATTGGTAATTAGTCTTTCTTCCTCATACTAACTCCAAATGTGATTATTTTAGTTATTTAGTAAATTATAATTTGACTCCTATCAAAAGCATCTGTATAGCGCATTGTTAAGAGTCTCCAAGCGAGAAACCATAGGTCTTGAGTTCCAACCCAACTTGGGCAATTTTTTTTTTTTTTAAACCAACATTTTTTTCTCTTTTTATTACTTTCTCTATTCTATTTTATGTTGTTTAACCAACATTTTTTTTTTTCTTTACTTTTATGTCTCTATTTTCTAGACACCCAAAAAAATTTTGAGATGATTTTGACAAAGTGGTACTACACATCTCACACTACCATGAGTATCTCTCACCTAGTGACTATAACATGTGTGAGAGAAAGTGTGGATCATTGTGAGGATCTCTGCAGTAACACTTTCTCGAGAATCCACTCAAATTTTTTTCAACAACAACACGCTACACCAAAATTATTTGTCCCACCAAATTTTTAGATTTTTTAACTTCATTTTATGCGTATTTAAACAATTTTTGATGATTAAATCATCAAATAATTACAGAAATAGGTAAACTTGGTCTAAAAATTACACAAATGCTCACAACACCATAGTTTGGTCCCATAGACATCAAAAAAAGTTTGAGATGATTTTGACAAAGTGGTAATACACATCTCACACTACCATGAGCATCTCTCACCTAGTGACTATAACATGTGTGAGAGGCGTGTGGATCATTGTGAGGATCTGCGGTAACACTTTCTCGAGAATCCACTCAAATTTTTTTGTCAACATGCTACGCCAAAATTATTTGTCCCACCAAATTTTTAGATTTGTTTAACTTTATTTGCGTATTTAAACAATTTGTGTTGATTAAATCAACAAATAATTACAAAAATAGGTAAACTTGGTCAAAAATTGCACAAATGCTCACAACACCATAGTTTGGTCCCATAGACATCCAAAAAAGTTTGAGATGATTTCGACAAAGTGATACTACACATCTCACACTACCATAAAAGCGTCTCTCACCTAGTGACTAGAACATGTGTGAGAGATGTGGATCATTGTGAGGATCTGCAGCAACACTTTCTCAGAATCCACTCAAATTTTTTTGTCAACATTCTATACCAAAATGATGTGTACCACCAAAATTTTAGATTTTTTTTAACTTCATTTGGATATTTTAACAATTTTTGATGATTAAATCATCAAATAATTACAGAAATATGTAAACTTGTCTAAAAATTGCATAAATGGATCTTGAGAAGTTCGAAACTTTGTAGTTAACATGATTCTGATTTGAAATCGTCTTGTCATACAAAACTACTTATAGTATTATAATATGTAAGGAACAAAAGTGAATTGCAAATACAATTGGTTGTAAGATGTTGTGGTTAGAGGGAGACATGTGTAGGCGTGAGGTCATGGGTTCAAAACCAATCCACTATTATGCATGTTTTGCTATTTTTCTTTCTTTTGTAATACTAGATAAAAAAAAAAAAAAATCAAATAATCCAAAACCAACGCCATGTAAGTTTTGCTATTTTCTTTCTTTTGGTAAAACCAGAAATAAATTAAAATAATCAAATAATCCAAAACCAACGCCAAAACATCTATCTCCTGGTGGTTGGCGTACTTGATTTTCTACCAGGGGTGGTGGGGGTGCCTTGCTTCGATTCATACTATGCACCATATTATTTTACAAGATCATTTTTTACAAAATGATTTAAGGAAATAATAAATTGAAAATAACACGTTTCTTCATCCACGTTTATCTGCACCACTGAGTTCTACCTTTGTGCAATCTGTTTTAGACTTGGAACAGGCATGACTGTTTTATCTACAGCTAGGCATGCAGCTCATTTCAGTCACGAACTCACGATAGATTCATGGTACAAGTTTGCAATTTCATTTTGTGACACTCCGGTGAACAGGCATGACTGTTTTATCTACAGCTAGGCATGCAGCTCATTTCAGTCAATAGATTCATGGTACAAGTTTGCAATTTCATTTGTGACACTCCGGTTCAGCGACTGCAGGAGAGTTAAATTCAGTGGAGTCTTCCAGCACTCCTCCCACCTCAAAACTCATCACATGTTGCTGCATCCCTCGGGTACAAGAACATACAGATCATCATTCACACTGCTGCATCAACCAAGTACTGCATAAGTAAAGAAACCGAAACTGAAATAAGATATTCACGGTTCAGAGAAAAAAAGAGACTGCAGTAAGACAAGCACAATGACAAAAGTTACTACCAATCTCCAATTACGAAACTAAGAAATTGGAGAGATTCAGAATGCATCTCTGTGCACAAGAAAATCGCCTAATTGTATACTGTAGAAATGCAGAAATGTCAAGACTGCAAAAGAGCAACGAAATTGAAGAGTAGCCATTACCGTCAGAGCAAAAAGTTCCTAGAAATTTAGATCACAACAGCCGCGGAAGAAAATATGGATGGAATGTGATAGCTACAGGAAGACACGGGAGCAGCAGGGGACATTGAATTTTTCCCATTTCAAAGGTGATCTGATCTCATCTCATCCAATCCAAACAGAAAATATACAATGCATCGATCAGCTACTTGTCTACTTGTATCATTCAGCAGAATCGATCAACACCACCAACAAATTCAGAGGTGAGGACCAAAGGGGTCACATCGATCTGAGAGCAGTCATCAACGCAGTTACGCAGTCGTGAGAATAGAGGTGAGGACCACAGGGATCGAGCAAATGCTTACCCACCCGGCGCTTGGATCTTGGAGGTTTCATGGCCGCCATCCCTCCTGCCTCATCTTGCTCCGGTGGGCCGAACGCCGAGGGCGGCGCCGAGCGGAATACTGGCGAGGGAGGAGGGCGGCGCCGAGCGGAGGACGGCGGCGAGCGATGGACGGCGGCGGTCAGAGGAACGAGGGGACGAACGAGGGGCAGGGGTAGCCCGCTGCTTTGAGCCCGGCCTCCGCCCATCGGCGGTGCCGGGCGTTTCGCAGGGACGACGGCGGTGAAACCCTAGAAACCCTAGAACAAGAAAAAACGCCATCTTTTTTTTTAAAAAATTATTCATAGAAGTAAACGACATCTGACTATACTAATTGTATTATGCATCCCAATTATATTACTCAAAACATTATTTTGTATTTATGAAGTTACTAATTTACCCTTTATAATAAAAAGAACTACAGAAATGCAATTACCACTGAATCCTATTCCTCACATTTGGGAGGCAATGGAAAGCGATTTTTGCTCATTTGGCCCACCGTCATAGACACAACAAGAGGTAATTTTGCCTCCATTCCTTTTGCCTCCTGTTGCCTACCTTTGTTGCCGTCGGATCGGCCGCTCTCGGTGGATCTCGAGCCATTGAATTTTTCCCCAATTATTGTAGAAAATTTCTTTTCTTTAAAAGCGTTTTGCGGTGGATTTTATTTTACTCATGATAAGTCACATATTAAGAAGCGTAGGTTATTAAAAATCCGAATTTAATATTTGACCAATTTACCTGAGTCATCTAGTTTAGGAAGTCCATAGCTTTTAATGTCTTTGTCCTCTTTGCCCATATCCGTAAGATATGTATATATATCTCTGAGCACCATTTGTTCAGCCCTCTTGGAGCATCCATTTGAACGAAGATAATCTTCAGACATTGACTCAATATGTTTGTCCCATAGTGTGCGGACATTAACACCTTCACAGAATACCATGATAGTTGCAAAAAGCCTCCTTAGAGCACAAGGCATCTTAAACTGTGCAGATTCAGTTAGACAATCATCTAGGCTCTTGTCAGTATCCACGTAGCCTAAGGCCTCACAAGCTTCTCTAAATGTTGCAAATGTAGTTCCCCCGTGACTTCTAAGATGCTCGAATGAAGTAGCACCCCTCACGTGTTTTAGAAGCACGCGGCCTTCAGCAGGATGGGCATACACCAGTCTTCCAATTTGGCCACCCTTTTCTCTGGGCTTCCAAAACTTTTTTGACTTTATCCAAGTGAAGTGCTCAGGGAACTCTCTATATAAATACTTGTGTGCTTCAGGATCTAACCTATTTGCTATGAAATACTCTGTAAGCATGGATCTCTGAGAGTTTGGATTTCGCACAACATCGTTCAGGTCATCTATAGCCTTGTACGAAACCATATGCATCCCAGGAAGGTGAACTTGCATTTGTAACACTGAAGATGACATATCATACAAAGGGAAACCATATAACCTATATATTGCCTCTATAGCTATTATACACCTTCCATCTCTGTATTGTTTAATCACATTAATTACAACCGGTTCCCCATCCATATTTGACTGATTCAGCGAAAATGAAATACGGTCGTGACCCTTAAATACGTATTTGTAGAGATATTTGACAGACTTTATGCTGCAAAAAACCTCAACATTAATATGGCAATTGTACCTCATGAGAAGGATTGGATTATACGGTACAACCCATCTGTTGTCTAGGTATTCTCCTCTTATTTTTACTCTCTTTCCATCATCCCTCCTCCGATAAATTGGATATGAGTCCTTTCCTTGTCGACTGGTTTCAGAAAAGTCACGTGGATAATGGAAGCGGCATTTGCCGTCTACCATACATGCACAATTACGGTTGAGGACACCACATGGTCCATGCATCATATGTTTGCACACGAGTCTATGCAATTCGGGGTATTTCTTCTGATCGAGGAAGCTCTGCTGATATATATTTGTCATAATCATCAGGACTTCGTACTTTGCTTTCTTTTTCCATAATCAAAAGGAAGTGCTCATGTGGTAGTCCCCTTTTTTGTAACTCCGTGACATGAGCCCAGGCAGCAACCCTGCCTAAATGATGTTTTTTTGAGAATAAAATCCCGGAAGTCTCGAAGCTTTGCTCTGTAAACCCTTGCCACTATGTCTGGACGATCTTGCGGCATTTGACCTGGTAATAACTGCTCAACTATTTCATCCCAATATGGATTGCACGTCATTGTGACAAAAAAAATCTGGTTTTCCATATCGAGTAACCAAAGCCATGGCATCCATAAATCTTGAATGCACATCACGGTCACTTCCTGGGAAATCTTTTGATAATACAATTCTACGTCTAACATGTGACGCCGCGGGCTTCTCCGGCAAAGAGTGTCCAGAAGACCCTGGTAAAGATGTATTAAAATAATACTATTGATTGCAAATGTAAAATACTATAAATAAAATATCAAACCTGGTATAGATCAGCACGAATTAGCTCTTGATGTGCTGGTTTTGAGTACAATCTAAAGCGCATTGACTCCACTTTGACATACATATCAACGGCCCATTGCTGAAAAAGCCGTCCGCCATGAAACATGACATTAAATTCTCCTTCACGAATCTGTAGCCTGAAACAGAGGTATTCTCTAGCGCGACGTATATCGTCGTGACTCGGTAGTTTCTGCTCATAACAAAAAATAGATTATATATTATTCTATATTGTATTTATTGTATTGATAAAATTTTTGTTACCTTGTCCATCAATTACACCATCATTGTCATTAACATTCTCGTCCCTCTTAATATTTCCTATTATTAAAACTAAAATCATTAATTTGGGTATAACTAATAATGTTTAAAATATAAATTAATGTTGCAAATAAAGAAACCTTGTTCTTCAGTAGCCAGATTCAATTCTGAGACATCATTGAGCTCAACAAGCCTTGGGCCTATAGAAAAATATTTTCCTTGTAACAGTTTGTTCAAGATATTGTAAGGGTAAAATAGTTTATTCAGATAACAAAAAAACACTCACCTTTTAGTACACGTTTGTTATATTTCCTCTTTGGTTTTGATGGAGGTTTGTCCTCATATAGTATCTTCTTATCCTCCCAACCGGTTTCGCCATTAGGGTTAAAAATAGGATATGTTAATGCATCATAGCATCCGTAGTACGGCCTTAAATAGTGAGGCTGATTTTCTTTACCATAAACAATGATGCTACGCTCAAACCTCTGTTGTGGGTCATTCCCATCAAACCATATAGCAGCAACTTGTTCCTTTTCAGGTGCATTGTATCTTCTTTGGTCAACTGAAATACTTGTATTCAGCGCAATATTGTAGTTATCCAAGTTTGTAAGAGTGCCAAGGCTCTTAAATACTTGAACATATGGATTGTCTTGCATGATGTTCAATATAGCAGGATCACATGAGCATCAAGGTGTGGAGACCTTTTGATCCTATGATTCATAGTCTCATCTGTGTCATAAAAGTACAACTGCATGTGGCGGGGTCCCTGATCACTGGGCACAAGTTGATCCAACTCGTGATATATCTGGCCATGAGCTTTAAATGTATAAATACCAGTACCCTTTGCTGTTGCCAAACTACGATCAATGGTAACACCCATACTGGTGAAAGAAAAGTGTGAATTGAAGTAACAAATGTTTCTTCTAAAGTATTTTGCATCCCAATCAGTTTGACTTGTGAACAATCGAAGAAGCTCATCTGGCAACTCTGGTATAAATATTTTCACCCGTCCATTCCGGCAACAAAATGCAGGACCTTCACCTTCAAACCTCTTTTTTGCGACAATAAAAAGCAGTTTGGCACTTTTTTCAATACATGGTATGTCTCAGGAAGGTTTGCATACACAAAAATCAAAAGGATCTTGGCAATTTGGGATTGACATAGATTCTTGACAATATGCATAATTGAATTCTGCATATATGATGGATCTTTATTCAATTAGCATGGAGTTTTAAAAAAGCAGTGGAAAAGTGAAGGAAATAATACCTTTGTTGTTAAATACCCTTGCTTCATCATCCTCATAAATGTCTGGTAGATCTTCTTCAGGTTTTTGTTGATCTAAATCATTTTCTATTGCAAAAAAGAAATTTACTTTCAGATTATTTTAGTGTTGAACAATGATGCAAACAGCATAAACTTTTTACCTTCTATTCCATGCATTGGATTCTCTGGTTCCCAAATACCAGAATCAAAATCTTCATTAGGATTGCCAACTTGCATTGATAATTTTAAAATATTAAAATATATAAGTGAGCCAATATAATAGTTAGCTTTGTAATTTGATGGAAAGTAACATACCTATTGCTGGCAACTTTTAGAACGGTAACAACGTTTGTACTTAGGATGGCATTTTTTGAGAATCAATATCACGTACATCTACAAAACTAGATAGTTGTCCAGAAATCAAAGCGACGCCTTGTCCGGAGTCAACCTGCCTAACAACTACCGAGATTGTAAGTACTATGCTGTGCTATTCACTATCCCATTAAAAACATGTTCTTGCATTGTTATATGCATGTTACCATCATCATATTTATCTTCTGTCGACGATTACTATGGCTATTATTGCAGACAGAGATGAACTCGAAAAATAACAATGAAATGAGCGCCAAGATGGATTCAACAATGGATTCTTCAAGTGTAATTGGAAAACCAAAATAAATAATGAACATTATTTATTTATAAATTTTGGCAATAGTGTAAAATAATTTTTTTTTTTATGCTGCAGGAAAACATTAATCCAGAAGAACAAACAAAACAAACATGTGATGATCTGATTCAAGTTAATAGCATCTTGGAATCGCATAAAAACCCGGATTCTTCAAATGTAAGCGAAACAATAAAATAATGTACATTCTCTTTTTTATAAATTTTGAGAATATAGCAAACTTAATTTTTTTCCATGCTGCAGGAAAACATTAATCCATAAGAAGATGATCTGAATGTCCAGAGCATGGAAAATCAAAAAAAGAGGAAGCTGAGCCAAATATCTGATTCAAGCAACAACGAAGAATTACAAGTTCCAGAATTTGCAGATGACAATCAAAAAAGCATGCTGGAACCATCTCGACACAATAAACCAAAAAGATACAGGACTGATTTAATAGTTTCAAAAGGTTATGTGCCATCAAAATCTATGTCATCTTTAATTTTAAAACGTAAATTTCAATACTACAGTTCTAAGTATTGAAAATATGCAGACTATGTTTGTGACCAAGAGGACAGCATGATTATAGAAAAATAAGAAATTCAAAGGACGAAAGGATAGTGGTTCGAATTGGGGAAGACATATTCATTAGTTTCTTCATATTTAAATGTTTACTGAACCCAAACGCCCACTTGTATGATGACGTAAGTACACAACAAGTTTATGTAATTCAGCTTTACCAAACTAATAATAATCAGTAAGAAGCTCAAGTGTTACTCTCATGAATGCAGGTCATGGATGCATACATCAGCCTCATTAGAGCCGAGAAAAAAACTATTGTGCACAGAAGAAACAAAAATTTATCTAGAGACGACACTTGGAACATGCATCCTCCATAAAGATGGTGAGCACTGGGAACAAAATAAACCATGTATTAGAGATGACCAGACTGTAGAAAGGATAAACCAATATACAGGACATGATCTGGTAAGTACAAAATCCCTATATGCTGTTTGTGTTTTTGAAACTATACTAAAATATAAATATACAGGTATTTATCCCTATTAATATTGAAAAATGTCACTGGTACCTTGGAGTTATAAATGCAAAGAGACAAGAAATACAGATTCTGGACTCGTATGGAAAGATGATGAATATAAGAGACCTGAATTATGTGGTGAGTATTTCAAGATGGTATTTGGAATTTAAAAAAACTAAATATAAAGGAATAATATAATAACCCCACACATTGTTAAAAAAATAGATTAAAGGGGTGCAGCGCCATATTGACATAGCATCGGAAAAAATCAAGTTTGAAGAGTGCAGATGGAAAGACCTAAATGTAGCATCATGGAGAAAAGTTGAGATATTCGAAACAGCAGCACAGGAAGACAAGTAAGATTTGCATTTATTTAATCAATATGAACAAAAATTTCTGCACATTATTTCTAACAGAGTATCTTATCCCCAAATAATATTCCTGCAGCTCCTCATGTGGTCTGTTCGTATTAAACTATATGGAGTATTGGTCGGGTGAACAACTAACAGACTCCGTTACTCAGGTAAGTAACAAAAAGAATATCATAGAATGATTATAAAAACATTTTTTAAAAAATAATATAACATACTTCTTTGCAGCACGACATGGGAAAATTCAGATTAAAATTAGCAGCAATACTATTGAATACTCCATTTAACACGTGCAAATACGAGGAGGAGGAAGAAGAAGAGGAAGAAGAAAATGGAGTAGGAGATCTTTTTTTTTTTTTTTTTTGAGATTACACAAGTACAACTCGACGCTCAACACGCACGCACACTCATCCCTATGAACACACGTCGCAAAACCCTACCCCTATGAGCACCTTCGAAGGACTGAGCCGGCATATCTTGAAGTTCCGAAGTCACCACAGCGCCTCGCTATCGACGGGGACGTCGCCTACCACTTAATGCATAGCGCCGGAGAATCCTAGAATAAATCCAGGATAATGTGTCGCACCCAGGATTTGAACCCTGGGTGGGAGCCCCACAACCAATGGCCTTTGCCATTGCGCTATGAGCCCCTTGACATGGAGTAGGAGATCCTGATGACTGTGTTATAATAGAACAAGATGAGCAAGAGGTGCAGGTGTTACTAACGCAAATGCCAATGACCTACGAAGAGATAACCTATAGGTTATGTTTATATATAATGTGTGAAACAGAAGAAGAAAGGTTGAGGTATGATTGTTCCTACTAACACCAAATGTTAATTATTATGACTAAATTTGTCCTTTTTGTTATCCATCAAAATGTCTAATGCAACACATACATTGTTGGAATTTAGATGGGCTTGGCCCAATAACAAATTCGGAAATTCCTAGAGAGATCTCAAAGGCCCATTCTATTTTTGGTAATCTTGGCCTTCAAGTTGCAGAGTCCTGAACTGAATCTGAGTAGAGAGTCCTAAACCGATCGTGATCGCGACACGATGTTCGGGATATAAGCGACCTCTGCCGCCACGCCAAAAATTAGATCCGATATCTCATCTTGGTTTAGAGAGGAGTCCCTTGAATGGACAATCTCTCAACTCCAGAGAATTGAGATAGAGTTTTCGCCTCTTCTTGTTGTTGCGCCGCCGTAGCTACTCTAGCCCGATTGCTTGCGTGCACTAGCGACCAGACAAGCGGGTCTCCGAAACCCTCGTCTTTGCGATCCTGCAATGGGAGAAGGCGAATAAGGTTTTTAGGAAGCGCTCTCGCGCGGACCTTTCCAAATTGTCCTCGGCGTTTTTCTTACGAAGGTTGCTGCGCAGACTATCATCGTCTGCATCTTCATCACCAAAGTACATCTACATCGGCAGGTATAAACATATCTAGTGTACAAGTTGGGTTTACACTAGTTATTATGTTCATGCTATGTGATATCATGATCTGTCCTGCTAGTATATGCGATATACTGATCTGTCATGCCAGTAATTTAAACATGTTTTAATCTAGTTCATCTATTTGTCATGATTTATATTTTGGAATTAATCTGAAATTGCCTAATATCTCAACAATCCAAAAACCTTATTATAGGCTTTTTGTTGATTTAACTATGGCTGTTTTTTCACTGACGTCTTTGAGACTAGAAAAGTTTTCTAGTGCACATATAAAGAGATGGCGAGTTAAGGCCATGCTTTTCGGCTAGAGGCTAAGATGTTACGGGTTCTTGTTGGATCGCCTCGGGGAAATATCTCTAGAGAAAAGAGAAGATTCCAGGGAGACAACACTATCTTTAGAAGAACAATCCTAAACAGTCTTGCTAGTCATCTAGAAGATGCAAACTTGCACTTCCAAGATGAGAGGGCATTGTGGGATCAACTGAATGCAACCATTGGTACATCTGAGTTGTACATTATGGAGAGCTTTCATGACTACAAGATGGTTTCTAATCGATCTATAGTCAAGCAAGCGCATGAGGTTCAACACATGGCAAGAGAACTTGAACTCCTTAAGTATGTCATACCCGATGAATTTGTAGCCAGATGCATTATTGCTAGGTTGTCTTCTTCATGGAATAGCTTCGGCACAATTCTAAAACACAAGAGATCGAAAATATCAGTTGTAAACCTGATAGCATCTCTTGATGTTGAGAAAAAGATTCGGTGAAGAATACTATTGAGAAGGGGAACAAGTGTCATTCTAGCACTAATATTGTGCAAAAAAACCCATATGGCAAGAACAAAGGGAATAAATCTTCCAATGCCAAGTTAGCAACTACCTTCGAGAAGAAGAAAAATAATGATGAGGTGCCTTGCTTCACTTATGGACAGCTTGGTCACTTTTTCAGTGAGAATAATAAGAATGTCAACCTCGTGACTATTAGCAATGCTGATGAAGAGTACAGTAATGTTCCTACTGTACTATCGGTATTTCAATCACCAAGTTGGTGGGTTGATATAGGTGCTAATATTCATGTGTGTGCTGACATCTCTTTGTTTTCTTCTTATAAAAAGCTACAAGGTTCCTCTGTTCTAATGGGGAATGGGTCACATGCTTCTGTTCGTGGTGTTGGCACGGTAGATCTGAAGTTTACTTCGGGTAAAATCGTGCAACTGAAGAACGTGCAACATGTCCCTACTATTCATTCAAGAACCTTGTTAGTGTTTTCTTTCTTTTAAGAGATGGGTTTAAGGTAGTGATGGAGTCCAATAAAGTAGTTATGTCTAAACATGGACAATTTATTGGTAAAGGTTACGACTGTGGCGGCTTGTTCCGCCTAAGTTTGGTAGATTTATGCAATAAGTCAGTGAATCATATTTGTGGCACAATAAATGATAGTTCAAGTGTTTGGCATTCTCGTTTATGTCATGTGAACTTTGGTTTGATGTCACATTTATCTAGCTTGAAGTTAATTCCAGATTTCACTATTGCCAAAGGTTCTAAGTACCATAGTTGTTGTAATACCCGGTTTTAAGGACGAAACCGAATGTACACCATATGTGAGCCCTAGAAGTCAAATCTCACATATAGTTACAAATAAATGGTAGTATCAATTCACAGTGCTTTAAATATAACAAATAAAATATATAACCTCAGCTAGCAGACAATGGAAAGACACTCCGATTCTTCTGGTGTAGACTCCACAGGGACCGACTGACTGGTTGATCACAAGCCTAACTACTTCTCCTGAGGTGTTGGGAAATAGCAAGAGTGAGTCCATGTCGAACTCCGCAAATATAGCTAGGCAATATCTGCCCAAAATCCATGATCATTATAACATAAATAATGAATAGCATGAAACGATAAATAATGAACAATATAACAAGTATGTATAGCAAACAAGTAAATCATAAACAACATCATCAATAGAAAGTAAACCCTTCCCTCGGTTTTCCGGGCCGTTCATAACCGCGAACACGGCTGATATATTAGTTTAATAACTCTACGCAGAGGTGTACACTTTCACTATGAGTTAATGCTTTCCTAAGCATGGGTTTATAACTCCCAAACAGAAGAAACCATTGTAAAGTCTTTCAAAGGTTCATCTAAAATTGTTAGCAGCCAACGAGCGATACAACCCCGTTTCTCCCATTCCGGCAAACTACCAACAAAGATAGACAAGGTCCTTTGACCGACTAAAGCCAGAGCCATGTGACCCCCATAGTTGTATGGTAAATCCCAGATTTTGCCAAAGGATAAGTCCTTATGGAGAGCTAAGAGCATCATAAATAATTAAACACAAGCTCTTTCGCCCTATGAACCATGTTATCAACTATTCATATTTAACATTCAGTGCATAAATATTAAACAAGTCATAAGATCATGGTTTAAAACTAGCATATCCCAAAACTATACTTGCCTTAAATAGAGATCCTTCTTCACTTCCAAACCTTTAAGATAACTCCTTGACTTTGCAAACTTCTTCAAACACACAACCAAATGGAGCCAATCATGCATAACAAACAAGGCTAAAATTAATACAATACACCAATAGTGATAAAAACAAGTTGAAAAGCTTATAAAACTATTTTACACGTCGCTACGATCACACGTGACGTAAGGATCACTTTCGAATCGAGCAATAACGACGGTTATGAAATAAACAAGTTTTGCTTTAACAAAATAATAAATTAAAAATAAACTCGAACTTTCAAAAGTTGTGAACATAAATAACAGTAAGATAAACATGTAGGTTATGAAATTACTAACCTACCGCAACTTGAACGGATTGAATCGAGCTAAAACGTGGAAACTATGACTTAAAGAAGATAGTGGCAAAACTGTAAATAGCTTGTTGCAATTTTTGGAATAAAAAAAAAAAAAATTCAGGATTTTGATGGAGCTGAGGGACTTTGGCCAAGAATGCCGAGAAAGAGAGGGAATCTTAAATAGAAGAGCCAGCCAAGGGGTATCTTCTAATCTGGAGGGTTGACCTAAAAACGGACGGCTTATGATGATCATGTGTATTTCTCCCTGTATTTCCAGATTTATTTTTCTAAAAAAAACGGCAAGAAAAACAAATGTTGTCGGCATGATGTCATGGAGCTAACAACAATGACGTCAAGCAAGCTAGCAAAGAGATGAATCGGTTCAGATAGGAATTGTAACAGGCACAGCACGGCTACCTGCAAGGATGCTTAGGGGTCGATAACAAGCTACGAGCACGCTGGAGCAGATAACTGCCGGCCGGAAACAGTGGTGGCCACGGCGGCAGACATGGTCGGCCTCAGCTGGAACTCACACCGGCGAATTTGAAACATGCCTAGACCCTAGAGACCATGGATAGATTCGGGAGAAAGTACGGGACTGGAATCAAACGAGCAGAGGAGAGCAAGGTGTCCTTACTGAGAGCAAAAAAAGGAGATGGAGACGACCTGCAGATGATGGTGGCTCGAGATGACAATCGGCAAAAACCTGCAAAGACCGGCGAGGTTTACCGAACGAACCCAAACAACAAACAGAGAGGTAAAGTGCCTGGAGACTTCGCGGCTACGTTACAAAGCTCGGCAGAGACTTACAGCGAAGACGAGACGACGAAATAGCAACGTCCCAGATGGCGGAGCTCTGAGGGCAGCTAGGGTTTCACGACGCAAGCAGAGGCGGCTGCTGCGATTTAGGGTTTCAAGCTTGGGATGGTTCGATGCTGGTGCGTTTGGTTTGCGAAGGCGGCGCAGACGCGACGCTCGGGTTTTATAGGGTGATGGTCGTGCGGATCACGTAGCGATGCAAGGGTTCGTTTGCACCGGGGCATCTCTGGTTCGAGGCCGGGTCGGTTACGATGGGAAAGGGAACGACGCCGACAAACGGGTCCAGAGCGTCAGCGAGAGCAAGGAGAAAAGAGAAACAAAGCAGCGATGCTGCCTGCGCTCACGAGCAGGAAGCTGAGCTGGGCCGGTTGCAAGCAGCCCAAGAGAAAAGAAAAGAACATGCCAAGGAAATGGCATTTGCCGATTGGGCCAATAGCAAGAAAATGACCATTTAATCGTCAGTTGCCTCTCTTTCGTGTGGTTTTGACACACGCAAATATTCTCTAACCGATCGCACGGAGACTCGGCTCGAGGGGAAAAAAGGAACTCTCGACAACTCCCGCCGCCGCCGGTCGCTGCGCCTCGCTGCCGGCTCCCCTCCCCGTCGGCGTCCTCCTCGACGCTGGTGGGTGAGGGGAGCTGGCCTCCACGCCCTGGCGATGGCTGTGGCCGGTGCTTCCCCGAGTTGGTGGTGTGTCCCTGGAGCTAGGGTTAGGGTTAGGTCTATGTTAGGGTTTCCGATGATGGCGTTGAGGCGGCGGCGGCGTCGTCATCCAGGAATAATGTCCTCTCGCTCTCTTCCCCGTCTCGGCGGCATTCGTCTCCGGCGCCGGCGACGAGGGTGTGGAGGTAAGGTCCGCTCTTGGATCTGGTTTAGGAGTGTTCGGCTGGCGAGGTCTTTGCGCCTTGGTGCGTGGAGGCTCTCGGCCCCTACTTTTATGGATGCGGTGGTGGCTGCGGGTCTTCCGGAGGATTGGTGGTTCGACCGGATTCGGCTTCACCGTGATGGAGGATGCTATCGTCGGTTCCACCATCGCCGTTTCAACCTGGATAGTGATCCCGACGGATGGGCGTTCAACGACTTCTTCGCCTTTGCGAGATCGAGCGTCTTCTCGCAGTCCACCTTAACGTCGGTGGTTTCCTCCGGCTTTTGGTGCTTCAGGTTTGGCGGCGGCGGCTGGTGGCGGCGGTCTTCGACGGAGACGGTTGCGGCTGGTGTTCGTTCTGGATGGGTCTAAGGACCGGTTTGTAATTTTCTTATTTGCTGGGGTTCCTATAGATTATAGGCGGGTAGCTATCATCCGTATCCTTATACGGTGTACTTGTATTGCTTTTCCTTTAATTAATACAGGTATACTTTATCAAAAAAAAAAATGACCATTCGGTCAGACTGAGCTGGGAGAAAAGAGTAAAGAGAGAAAGGAAATAGTTTGTCCTTTTATTTCAAACTCGCTTTTGAAACCTTTTTGCAAATTTGACCAAATTCAAGCAATACAAAATATCAATGCAGCAGCATGAGTGCGCATACATGTGTCTACCCTTATGATTGATTTTTATTTCCGAAATATTTATTTCTCCTATATTCAATGCATCACAAAATTGCAAAATTAAATCAAATTCGCTATTTTAAAAACATGCAAATTTTTAGGTGTTACAGTTGTGTGCAATCTAAGCAACCTCGAAAGCCTCACAAGGCGTGGAGGAGAGACACTTGGCACCTCTAGAGCTCATACATTCTGATCTATGCGAGATGAATGGTGTGTTGACTAAAGGTGGAAAGAGATATTTCATGACATTGATTGATAATGCTTCTAGATATTGCTATATTTACTTGCTGAAAAACTAAAGATGAGACATTAGACTACTTTAAAATCTTTAAGGCTGAAGTTGAAAATCAACTAGAGAAAAAGATTAAACGCCTAAGGTCAGATCGTGGTGGTGAATATTTTTCTATAATATTTGATGAGTTTTGTGCGAACATGGTATTATTCACGAGAGGGCGCCTCCCTATTCACCCGAATCCAACGGAATTACCGAGAGGAAAAACCGCACGCCGACTAACTTGGTTAACGCCATGTTAGACACTTTGCTAGTTTATCTAAGGCATGGTGGGGGAAGCTATATTGATTGCGAGTCATGTCTTGAATAGAGTTTCAAACAGAAATAAAGAGACAACGCCATATGAGATGTGGGTTGGTAGGAAACTATCACTTTCATACTTGCGCACGTGGGGATACTTGGCGAAAGTCAATATTCCAATTAATAAGAAGTGTAAGCTTGGACCAAAGACGGTAGATTGTATCTTTCTTGGATATGCTCACAACAAAGATTGCCTATCGATTTTTAGTAGTAAGATCTGAAGTTTACGATATGCTTGTAGATACTATCTTTGAATCTCGTGATGCAACATTTTTTTTTGAGAATATATTTCCTTTGAAATATATGCGTAGCAATGTTAGATTTTCTCTTGAATTAGCTCCCCGATGATACTGTACCTATCGAGTACCCCTGTTGAGTCATTTGAACAACCACTTGAGAAGGATGACAATGAAGTTCCTGTGAGGAACAAGAGACAAAGAATTGCAAAATCTTTTGGTGATGATTTCATTGTGTACCTTGTGGATGATACTCCTACCTCTATCTCAGAGGCATATGCATCTCCAGATGTAAATGATTGGAAAGAAGCTGTTCGTAGTGAGATGGACTCGATTCTTTCTAATGGAACTTGGGAGCTATCCGATCTACCATTCGGTTGTAAACCAATTGGATGTAAGTGGGTGTTCAAGAAGAAGCTTAGACCTGATGGTTTACTTGGATGTAAGTTGGATGAGGAGATTTACATGGATCGGCGATGGATTTGTAGTAAAAGGTGAAGAGCAAAAAGTGTGTAAGTTATTGAAATCTTTGTATGGCTTGAAACAAGCACCTAAACAATGGCATGAGAAGTTTGACTCCACTTTAACTAGTGCGGGCTTTGCTTTGTTAATGAGGCCGATAGGTGTGTGTATTATCGACATGGTGGGCGCCAATGCTATTTTGTGCTTATATGTTGATGATATCTTAATTTTTGGTTCCAACATTGATGTGATCAATGAAGTCAAGTCTTTCTTGTCTAAGAGTTTTGACATGAAAGATCTAGGAGAGGCTGATGTAATTCTAAACATCAAGCTAATTAAGGAAGAGAGTGGGATTACATTGTTGCAATCTCACTATGTTGAGAAGCTTTTGAGCCGTTTTGGCTTTATGAACTGTAAGCCTTCTCCAACACCTTATGATCCTTGTGTGACATTGAGAAAGAACAAGAGAATTGCTAGAGATCAATTGAGATACTCTCGGATAATTGGTTCACTCATGTATTTAGCTAAGCGCAACTAGACCAGATATCTCTTTTCTTTGTGAGCAAGTTGAGTAGGTATATGTCCAACCCGGGTGATGATCATTGGCATGTACTAGAGAGGGTCTTGTGCTATCTTAAAGGTACAATGAGTTATGGCATACACTATTCCGACACCCAAATTGCGTGCTAAAGGGATATAGTGATGCGAACCCGGATATCCGATATTGCTCAAATCTAAGCCTGGCGGGTATGTCTTTACTCTTGGAGGTGGCGCAGTGTCATGGAGGTCTTGTAAACAGACTATTTTAACTAAGTCAACCATGGAAGCAGAACTTACTACTTTAGAAACAGCATCTGCAGAGGCAGAGTGGCTGCGTGAGCTCTTGTCTGACTTGCCGGTGGTTGAAAAACCGGTACCGGCTATCCTTATGAACTATGATAATCAAACAGTGATCACTAAAGTGAATAGTGCTAAGGATAATTCAAAGTCAACAAGTGTGGATACGGGATCACCAAAGTACTCTGCACTACCAAAGAACCTCACAAGGGAGAAACTCTAGTCCTACTATGTTTCCCCACTTGTAATCCTAGTAGAACTCCCATGTAATCCTACTAGGAACCCTCACTTTGTAACCGACTAGGACTCCTGCCCCCAGGACTATATAATGGAGGGCAAGGCTCCCTAGATCGGCAGACTTGATCACAACAGCTCAGACCTCCGGGTCTGAACTCCATAGCGCAGGGCGCCATATATTCCACCTCAACTGGACGTAGGGTGCCATCCCGCACGCCAAACCGATGTAAATCGCTGTCTCTGCGTTTACCATCGAGTTCCTACGTTCGCCGACCACCCCTCTAGAACAAAACTCCGCCTCGGGTAACCCCCCGCGGACGGAGCTGCCGGTCTTAAAACATCGACAACCGGGCGGGCCGGGTAGGGGAGGAAATTCCCTCGGCGCTTGCGTTCGAGAGCTCGATGGACCTCAAGATCAAGTCTCGCCCAGAGCACTCGTCGACCCTCGTCGACAACTCGCCGCAGATTTCGTCACCTCGTCGACAACTCGCCGTCCTCACGACGGACTTCAAGATCAAAGAAGACGTTCTCGGCAGGATCGACATGGATTCTGTACAGGAATTTTTTCGTCATCAACGACATCTTCCAAGACTGGCCCGACTACGACAAGAATCAAGCCTGCTACAAGACAAATCCACGCTGTCTCGACGACTACGACGGATGGGAAGTCTGCTCCAACCAGATCCAAGTCGCCGAGAACAGAGCCGCACAAGTGCTGTGCGACTCGGATACGGAACCAGTTTTCAAGTTCAAATCGGATTCAAAGACCGAAGACCATGATGCAGCTGGCACTCAAGGCAACTCGGCCCTATACGGACTCGAGTCCAACCCGGACACAAGCCAACAAGTCCTACTCCTACTCGGATCAACGCACATACCAGAAGATGCATGTACGTACAGCTAAATATAGAAGCTATGCAAAATTACCATGTTTTGCATGTACGAGGAGGAAGACTCGATCGGCTGCTGGATAAGAACAAACCGGCGGCATCGGCAACAGCGGGCGCAATTAACTTCGCCCGCATGTTCGACTACATCAAGAGCTTCGACTATCGCCAAGGTTGTTCGACTACATCGAGTGGCGGCGACTACGGCAACAAATCGGTGGCAACATCCGACTACTCCACGTACTTCAAAAAGCTAAGTCATATTTCTAATATTTTTTCCGGATATCATTCATGCCTCTACAACACAATAGGACTAGACCTCTCTCTAGGTTGTTGCTCGTGGAACACACCTTTGTGCGACGTAGTCTTGGGACACGCAGCGGCACGATCGCTCCGAGCAGCGGCACGAGCGCTCCGTCAAACACACCTTTGTGCGACGTAGTCCCGACACGCAGCCGCACGAGCGCTCCATCAATGAGACGTAGTCACGGGACACGCGCGGCACGAGCGCGCTCCGTCAAACACACCTTTGTGCGACGTAGTCCCGGGACACGCAGCGGCACGATCACTCTAAGCGGCACGAGCGCTCCGTCAAACACAACTCCCTGCGGCGTAGTTCCCGGAATTAAGACGACACCAGAAGGGGAGTCCACCTCCACAAGCCGCTAATATTCCTGAGCAAGCACACGCCGACCTTGTCCTCTGTAAGCCTACGCTCCTACACGCGACAAAGTCAGCACCGGAACGGTCGAGAACCTATGCGATACGGTCTGGCCATCGGTCGCGATAAAGGTTCTTAACAGGCTAACTTTACCGGAAATTAACCGGCCTAGCGATGAAAGATACAAAATATCATCATGCTTTTTTTTTTTTTTAGTGCAAAGAAATTGCTCTAGTCTTCTCTTAACGGTCGCTAAGCTCATCGGGTAGCACGTGCCTTAACGCTGGGGCTTGTTTTCTCAAAAAGAGGCTCACATGGTCATGGCGGAAGTCCCTCCGGTTCCATACGCCTAAGATTCAAGTACCGACCGTGTCGGGACACATGACCTAACGAGAGCAAGACTCAAAAAAAGTTTATTTGCATTTTATAAGGCTGGGACCTGCTCCCAAATATAATATCCGGAATATCAATTACAACATGTTTTCATGTTTACCTTGCAGAGAACCTCATCTGGACCATGTCGCCAGAAAAAGAACTCCAACCATCCTCGGGGGCTCGATATTAAGGTCGAAAAAGAACCCAATCAGCCCACTGAGACCAGGAGGAGAAGAACTCTACCGACTGAGATCGAGAGAAAAAGAACCCTACCAGCAGGGATCGGGAGAAAAAGAACTCCAACTACCCTCGGGGGCTCGATCTTACCGAAGAAAAAGAACTCAACCAGAAGGGATCAGAAAAGAACCTTACCAGCAGGGATCAGGACGAAAAGAACCCTACCATCACACGTCAAGTTGGGGCGTGCTATCAAGTCGCTCCATTCTGTTCGGGTCAGGGTGCTGACTTTGGACAGTTCATCGGGGCCTTGATTAGTACCAGTTTCTTGACCCTGCTACAAGACTTCTATGGCGTCTTCCAGCAGGCTCGGGGGCTGCAGGATACCTAGGACAAGTTTTTTTCAAAAAGAACTCTATTCCTAAGCAGAAGGTCGTAGGTTCGACAAGAACTCGAAGATGGAGGAGAAGAACTCAAAGACCTTCCAACTCTTTGTGCCAAAAAGCAAGAAGCTCGGGGGCTACACCCTACGGGTGCACTTTTTTCAAAAGCGCACACCGTCAGAAGAACTCCGAAACGGAAAGAACCCGAAGACGGAGCTCCGGAATGAGAAGAATAACTCGAAGACGGAGGAGAAGAACTCAAAGACCTTCCAGCTCTTTGTGCCAAAAAGCAAGAAGCTCAGGGGCTACACCCTACGGGTGCGCTTTTTTCAAAGCGCACACCATATGATGATCTGAAGACTATATCAAGGCTTCATCCGAGAAGAGTGGAACAACTCTCATGACTCAACCTTGAGATGCTCGGGGGCTTGTGGATACGGGATCACCAAAGTACTACAGACTACCAAAGAACCTCACAAGGGAGAAACTCTAGTCCTACTATGTTTCCCCACTTGTAATCCAAGTAGAACTCCCATGTAATCCTACTAGGAACCCTCACTTTGTAACCGACTAGGACTCCCGCCCCCAGACTATATAATGGAGGCGGGGCTCCTAGATCGGCGGACTTGATCACAACAAATGGACCTCCGGGTCTCGAACTCCATAGCGCAGTGGCGCCATATATTCCACCTCAACCGGACGTAGGGTGCCATCCCGGCATGCCGAACCAAGATAAATCGGGTCTCTCTGCGTTTACCATCGAGTTCCTACGTTCGCCGACCACCCCTCCAGAACAAAACTCCGCCTCGGGTAACCCCGTGACGAAGCTGCCGGTCTTAAAACATCGACAACAAGACACGTTAAAAGACGCTTTGAAGATCGGCGGGAAGTTGAGAAACTCCGGAGTAATAACCGTATCTTATATACGGTGAGACAAAAACCGGCGAGATCCCTTTACTAAAGGGCTATCACGTAATGTGATAGAAATTGCATCGAGGGAGATGGGTATGAGACCCATATGAGTTTACTGATAGTAGTAACCCAACCTTTTGATCGGAGATCCGTGACTAAGGATCTCGGGAAGAACAAGCTATTGGTTAACCGAGGAGAGTATATTTATAACCCTCTCTAAGTGAAGATGCAATAACTCTCAAATGCGTTGAGGCACCGTATGGCGGGTTGGCTAATGCCTTAATATGTTCTATTGGCTTTAACAAGCGAAGATGCGATCCTACTGAGCATTCTTGAAAGAACATACCTATATGAGTTTGACTTGTTAAACGTCGCAGTCTATGAGACTTGGGTGGTCTCTAGTAAGCTCATGAAGAGACCGGGGAGTATGACGTATATGCTCCACCCACGGGGGTAAGGCTAATTGGCAGCCAGTACTAGTGTGGCTTTAAGTAAAGCTTGTTCGCACAAAACTTGCAATTCAAGGCGTAGTCCATTGTTCAAGTTGTGAATAAGTGTAGCTTAAGGACCTAGGCGAGAAGTTTAACTTCACGGTCTCTGAAATACTTGGTATATTAAACAAATAAATGAGAATTGGCAAAACTCTAAATGGGTATTTGAGATCGGTGGGGGATTGTTGGAATTTAGATGGGCTTGGCCCAATAACAAATTCGAAATTCCTAGAGAGATCTCAAAGGCCCATTCTATTTTTGGTAATCTTGGCCTTCAAGTTGCGTGAGTCCCGAATTGACTCGAGTAGAGGGTTCTAAAGCGATCGTGATCGCGACATGATGTTCGGGATATATAAGCGACCTACTACGGCCACGCCAAAAATTAGATCGATATCTCATCTTGGTTTAGAGAGGAGTCCCTTGAATGGACAATCTCTCAACTCCAGAGAATTGAGATAGAGTTTTTTCGCCTCTTCTTGTTGTTGCGCCGCCGTAGCTACTCCAGCCCGATTGCTTGCATGCATTAGCGACCCGGACAAGCAGGTCTCCGAAACCCTCGTCTTTGCGATCCCCAGCGGGAGTAGGCGAATAAGGTTTTTGGGAAGCACTCTCCGCGCGACTACTTCCAAATTGTCCTCGGCGGTTCGTCTTCGAAGGTTGTTGCAGACTATCATCGTCATCTTCATCACCAAAGTACATCTACATCGATAGGTATAAACATATCTAGTGTACAAGTTGGGTTTACACTAGTTATTATGTTCATGCTATGTGATATCATGATCTGTCCCTGCTAGTATATGCGATATACTGATCTGTCATGCCGATAATTTAAACATGTTTTAATCTAGTTCATCTATTTGTCATGATTTATATTTTGGAATTAATCTGGAAATTGCCTAATATCTCAACATACATATCTTATTATACAGGCAAGAATGGGTGCGAAGCTCTGATCCGTACCCAATAACAATTACACTAGAAAAAATTAAAAAATTATTGATCCAAAGAGCCCTATGGATGTTGACTGTTTCAACCTAGGCGTGTGCATGCTAAATCTCGATGAACTACACTAACCATGTTGCAACTTGATAGACTTGAGGCTTTGTGTATGTATCTCATCGTTTTTTTTAAAAAAAATGAAATATCATACACTAACTTATCTACTTTGCTGCAGGAAATTAGCAATTACAAGAAAAGCCAAACATGCCGTATCAAGGCAAAAACCTGAAGACCTACGAAGAATATTTCAATATTGTCTTATAAAGGAAAATACTACATCATCTTGGATGCTGGTGCCTTTTTCATTACGATGGAGAGTACATTCTATATTCGTTAGATATACTCCCTCCGTCCCAAAATAAACGACGTTTTGGGTTTTTCGTGCCACAAGTTTGACTCGATTTGTAGAAAATACGTAGAAGATTTAAATCTCCAAATAAATTTGTTAAAAAACTAGATCAAAAGATCTTTCCAATGATACTAATTATGTAATATAAATATTAATCTTATTTTAGTATATAATTGCCGGCATATGTTTCTCGGGAAGCGAAAACGCCGTTTATTTTGGGACGGAGGGAGTAAGAAATAAAAGAATAATAGTTATGGAACCGGGATCAAATAAAGTAGAAATCATCAAACATTACAATATAATACAAAAATAGGAAAAATTTTTGATAGACCCATGGAATTATTAGATGATAAATGGAATGATGATGTCTATGATTGGAAGAGATATTTTCCAGGCCATTATGCAAAAACAACAGACATGTACGTGTATTCTAAGCGATATATCTATTACTATAAAAGAGCAAACTCCAGTTCATGTTACTAACCTCTATCTATAATGTGTACAGGACAACAACTGGATTTTTCGTCCTAAACTTCATGCAAGAGTGGAATGGACAAGACTTTCAGACAAATATATGCACGGTAAGTAAGATAAGATTTAAATGAAAAAAGAAATATATGTGTTGTTCAATTACTCAAATGTTAATGATAATCAATTTGTTAACAGGATACACAACTACTCAGGATTAAGTTCCTCGTCGATATCCTCAAATACGAGTGGAATGAATGCACAGAAAACATCGATGAAGAAATTAGAGAATTACTTGAGAGGCAGATATAAGCAATCGAAGATAATTCCTTCATATTTACGCAAGGACACGAGCTTCGGACCTGTGCTTCTTGTAATACTTATACGGCATTGGTCGTATATAATTAGCCAAAGAGCCTGAGTAAAAAAAGGATTTTATTTTCCTGTCCATCTTCATTGTGCACCTTGGAAGAATTAACTATAATTTAAAAATCGGACCCTTTGAACTTAGATGTGACAATGGATAATTGGGTAAATGGAATGGGGAAAGTGGAATTAGTATTGCCATTTACCAGGAACAGCCGAGCAGAGGAGCTCACGCAGGATTGTACGGATAGCTGGGCGACGGAGGCACACAGGGTGCCTCGCCGGCGGGCGGGTGGATCTGTTGCGTGGATCTAGCGTGGGGGAGCAACCACAGCAGACTGCTCGACGACGGCGTCGATGAGCTCCATGGAGCAACGGCAGCGGCGACTTCGAGACGAGGAGGACAAGGCCGGAGAATAAAACGGCGTACCTTTGTTTGGGCCATACAACAATAAAGAAAATGTTCTTGTCAAAAAAAAAAAAATAGTGGCATGCTGGCAGCAAAATGGTGGACATTTGGGCATTGGGCTGCCGGGCTTGGTCTGTGTGAATTTAACATATGAAAACAAAAAGAAATAAAAATTAACTTGAAAACAAACAAAAATATATTCAAAGAAAAGTTAACGGCGAACAAAAAAAAATATTTTTCACGGAGTGGCACGTCCATAATGATATGAAAAAAAATGAATTTAAATTATAATTCAATGCCAAAAACAAATAATAAAAAAATGATAAAATGAAAGAAAAGAATAAAATATAAACAACAAAAAAATAAAAATTATAAAACATATATAAATTCTTCGCACGTGCGTGTCGCACGTGCATATTTACTAGTATATTTAAAGGAAGAAGATGTTTTACCTGTTTCTCAGGTCGCGGGTGGTCATTGGGACGATGTGCACACCGCCGTACATCTTCGTGATGATTTTTCTCACGCACTGGGCGGGCACGTCACTGCCGTGCAAATGGTCCACATACTCCATTACTTCCTTGTCCTTGCATTTATGGCAACGCATAGGGATGAAAGTGGTATGGATAATCCTCCGCTTCGATCCACTCGAATCGAATATTAAGGACACTCCATTTTTAATATGCGGATGTGGATAATCCGAATCCGTTTATATGCGGATGCGGTGTAGGATATGGTATTGGCGAAATCCGACGGATATGGATTATCCGATAATTAAATGCAGATTATCCGACTCTTTAATTTTTTTTTTTTAGAAGAATCCGACTCTTTAAATAGGATAATCCGAATTTTATAGAGCCCAAACGGTAAGAATACAAGTCAGCCTGGCCCATTATTAAGTAGCCAACGTTAACTATACACTAATTGTGAATTGGCTTGTAGTCCAATGGTAGGACGGTCCAGTGGGACGCTACCCACCAGGGTTCAAATCCTGGTACTCGCACCTTTTCTTGGGATTTTCCTAGGATTTTCCGGCGTTATGCATTAAGTGGTAAGCGACGTTCCCGTCGACGACGAGGTGCCTACGGTGACTTCGAGAATCTCCAGATCTGCCGGCTGCCCAGTCCTTCGGAGGTGCTCATAGGGGTAGGGTTTGCGTGCGTGTGTTCATAGGGGTGAGTATACGTGCGTGTTGTGAGCATCTGCGTTGTACTGTGTCATTCTCAAGAAAAAACTATACACTAATTTAAGTATTATTCACACTATATGGAAAGGTAATTTTATGATTGCCTATTTACCTAACTGGTGTGGTGGCTAATCACTAATAATCAGCACGCCTTGTGTCCGTGCAGAAGGCGGCTTGCAAGTTCCGCTCCATCCGTTGTTCGTGCAAGTTCTGCTCGGCCACTCGTTCCAGTAGTATAATTGTTTTATTTGCTTAATTAAAAATAAATATTTCTTTTGCATGCTTGTTTCACACTCTTAAATCCAAACTGAGAACTTCTATTAGTTTTGTGGGCTCCTATTTTTTTTTGTGAACAGTTTTGTGAGCTCCTAAATCGAAGTGGTGGGTGATTATTTCAAATTATTTTGTTGCTTTATTACTTTGGTTAATTAATTGCTTCTTATTAAAAACAATATGTAAGCACATATTATCCGACTTAGAAAAGTCCGCTTCCGCACCGACACCGATCCGAATCCGCATCATTTCCGATATCCTAAAAAATCCGTATTAGCATCCGAATCCGTATAATATCCGATCCGCTCCGAATCCGATGATAAAAATAGGATTAGGATATGGGGAAGCCATTATCCGCTCCGATCCGATCCGTTTTCATCCCTAGCAACGCATCTGTTTTGCTACCCTTGGCGTTGCTGTGCTAGCAGGTGGTTATGATCAATGCAAACCTTTTCGATCACGACCTTTCCACTATAATCCAGCTGTTGTAAAACAACCGGACTCTCCAAGAAGGAAAGGAAGACTAGAAGTTTTACTCCTAGTCCGGTTGTTTGTGGGCTCTTACCAAAACTATAGGCAATGTTCGAACTATATATATCAAAGGAGCACCCCTATTGTAATAGATCGATTTGAGGAATAAAGAGAAGCTCCACCTACATTGTCTCTTGTCTACTTTATACTTGTTCTTGTGTGCTTGTCATGAGAGGTGTGAGAGGGAGAAGATCCGACCGTTGACGACGTGTTTTACAGCATGTTATCAGCACGAACGCTCTACATCGACTACGCCGGAGGAGTCGCCATCAAGCTCGACGCCGGCGATCTTGCCGTCGTCCCGGCAATCTTGCCGTCGTCCTCGCCAACGACTACTTCGACGACGTCGACTACTTCAACGTCGTTAGCGAACGGATCTGCGCTGACTCGTCATCAAGCAGGTATGGTAAGCAAGCATGTCTACGACCATACCTAATACCCTACACGGTATGTATCTACTGATAACTGCTATACGCGGCAAGTGGAGTAGATCAATTGGCATTAATCAAGTTTAACATGTACGAATTGCTGAAATCATGTAGTAGATTAGATTTATACCCAGCTATGGTATATCGTTTTCAAATCTACTACTTGATTGCCACGAAGGCCATTGTAAAACTGTGTGTAACGTGGCATGTGATCTATCGGCATTGCTTATATTCATCCGTACATGAACCGAGGCATGCAAGCAAGAAGCAAAGCATTATATCCAAGTGAACGTGTACAACGCATGCATGCAAGAAGCTAGCTAATCATGTATAATTGTATATCCATGCATGCATGTAGGCCGTATGCATATCTATCACATGGACACAACTTATCAGATCGGCAAATTTCACAAACATATGCCGCTGAATGGCATATGCCGCTGGCAAGAAGCCTGGCACGGGCGCATCAGGTACGCATCGGAGCATCGGACATCACTGACATGTAGATTGACGGCTTGCCAGCGTAAGCCGTTGACCAAGTTGTGCACATTCTTGTAGCTACTTAAAGTTATTCTACAAGAACCCTAAACCCTAAACCCTTCACGGGGAAGCCTGAAGCACTGTTAACCCCTGAAGTAGCTAGAAATTTACTTTTAATCATAGAAAACGGTTTTAGGTTTATGACCTCTCTCAATCTAAAGAATCTTAGACATGTTGCCCCCGAGAGTATCATATTTAATTTTTCTATCAGGGAAATTATATAAATATCTGTTGAATGGATTAATCAACCTTTAATTTTGCACTTATTTCATGCATTTAAGCACAGGAAGTGTGCTTGTAGCTATTGGATGAATAATGTAGGATGTGACTGTTGAATAATTAGGCAATATCCGTATTAGATTCCGAAAGCAGTAAAACATGACAATAACAGTAACTAGTATGCACGCATCAAACATACTAGACGATAGTAACAGTATAACCATGAGCTCAGTAAACATGATTAAAGATTGGATCTTAGATCCATACCTGGCGCTCGGAGTTGCAAGTGCTGCGGAGGGCGTCGATGCGTCGGGGAAGACAAGCGGCGCAGACAGAACGACGACGGTGTTCGGACGGCACGTAGCAGCCGGCGTTGAAGGCGACGCGCCCCCTCGCCGAGACTTGCTAGGAAGACGGGCCATGGTGACGACGATTGAGCAATCGCGCGGAGCGCCTCCCAAAATCCTTATTCGCCCTCTCCCGGTGCAGGATCGCAAGGACGTGACGGTTCCCGAGACCTGCTCTCCGATCGACGCCCGCGCACGCAGTGTTCGGGATGGAGTAGATGGAGGCGGCGCGGCGCAGCAAAATGAGAGAGAGAGGCAAAATCCTAACTCATATCAGATCTATTTTAGGGATACCCTTTCATGGGGCCTTCCGTAGATAGTCTGTTGTGCATACCTTCTATGAGGGGGTGGTCCATATTTATATGGTGGTCCAACAGCCTCGTCTATTAGCAATATAGGACTAATAGATGGTGTAACCACTCATCACGCTAATGGGCCTTTTGAGATTTATTTAGGAATTATTGGATTGGCTAATGGACCAAGCCTAAAATTCCAACAGTGACATGAAGTCAATTATTTCTTGAAGAAATTTAATACTAGTTAAAGCCTAATACCACATGTTATTTCTAGAAGAAATGCTATACAACTCTGAAAGTTATTTAACTCATCAAAATTTACCTCCCAATATGACACCATGATTTTACAATAGCAGTAAATTTAATAGAAGTATGTCTACTATTTGAGTTCATATATATAACTTGAAGTTATGCAAACTTATTGTGCTTTTTTTGAAGAAACATATATTTTTCCATTTGTGCACTTTTGTAATTCAAGAAGAATGTGCACAAACTCAATATAGAAAATATTTATGCAATCAGAAATTGTATAACTATAAAAGTGGAAGTAAAATAACTTATATTCCAGAAGTAATGTTGGGTTCAAGGGGAGATGCATTGAAACAATGAAGTTTCATACTCAACCATAATCTATAAATAAAATTTCCTACATAAGTTGCATTATTTGTTAAATTATTGTAGAATTTGGTTACGCTCATGAAGAGCAAGCAATTAATTTTGCTTTAAAACCCAAAAGTTTAGCATTAGCTTAAGAATATTTCCTAGAGTAGAAGGGCAAAGTTTTGGTGTTTCTTACCTCTGTATAGGTTTTTCTCACCTTACCTTATGCCCACTTGCTTGTAGCAATTTTACCTGTTGTAATAACTTTAATCTCATGAAATAAATAAAGAATTACATACTAAATATTGTAATAGTTGCTATGAATCGCGTATTAGATAATCTTTTGAAATAATTTTCCACTAAAGTCTCAAGCAACCATGTAGGTTGTGGTTACTGTGCATTACTACCATGTAGGTAGAACGGAAACCGAATTTCCATGAAGCACATGAACTAGTAATATTCATGCTTTCCGATTGAACTAAGAAGATTCAATTTAGCAATGAAAGTGTATATTACTCAGTTATGTACAGAATACATAAGTCCTCTAACTTGAAGTTTATTTTACCCAAACCATATTATTGTACACTGAATAGTACAACCATATGGATTTCGTACCATATCTTGTATATAATAGCAGTATATTTAATTCTATGAAATACTTGAAATAGTTCGTAGATCATGCTTGAAGCATAACATCACCTGAAGTGCAATTACGATATGAAAGGGGAGAGAAATTGAGGGTATAGAGACTGTGAGATCATGTGTGATGAAAAAATTGGTTTATATTGAAATTGGCATTGCAAAGTGTTTAACATAATTGGCATAGGGTGATATGCATGTGTTTTAATGAGCGCTCGTGATAGCGTGTTTTCGTGTGCTTGTGATAGCATGTTGATTAGATACACTCGTGGTAGTGTAATGATGGTTTTGATATTTACGTGACACTTGTGTGAGTGGTGTTGCATGGACTGATCTTGAGTCAAGTCGTGAACTTGTGCTCGTACGTGGTTGCGTGTTTATTCATGTGCAGGTGTTGCTTGAGGCGGAACGTGGTCGGTGACGGACTGGAACTAGGTTCGGGAGGAACTGGGGTTTCGGGACTAAGTTCAGGGAGGAACTGAGGTCGTATTGGTCAAGGATGTCACGCGGGACGTTCGGGCTAGAGAAAAGTGTACGTGAAGACTTGTCGGTGTGCGAGCATGTATCTCGGTGTCGACGGATGATGTTGATTGGAACGGGACTGCTAGCGTTCTGATCGGAGAAGGGGGCTAGCGATGTGATCGTTAGTCGTTACAGCGTGGCCGTAGATCGTGTGTGCATGTGCGTTGAAGCATGCACGTGTGTTTTAATTAGCTTGTTGGCTAATTATTTAGTGGCTCAAGTGGAGCGTACAGGAGGTTTCCATCGTTATGCATATGCATGCATGCGCATGCATGGAGTTGGATTTTTGCCTGGGGTTGGACTCGGTGCCGTGTTGGCCTTGGAGTCGGATAGGCCAGGTTGGCTGGTTGGTTCGACCAGCAGGCGGACTTGGATGGTGCGTGCAAAGCTTGCACGTTGATATGGCCCACACGCCAGGGTGCTGGTCTCGTGGAATAAAAGGAGACCGATGCTGACCGTGAGGGTATTTGAGAAGACGGCAGAGACGACGACGCAGGCGGCGGACGGCGTTCTGTTTTTCCTAGCGAGTCTGGGGTTTTGGGATCTCGCTGAGATCTTTGTATGGATGCTTGTGTAGGCATCTTTTGGAATACATCTTTGATGCAATAAAGATCAAGCTTTGCAAATTGATGTGTTGGTACTTGGTAATCTTGTTCTTCGCTCTCTCGCTTTTCATCTTTGCTAGCTCGGTTTTGGTTTTAGATTGATTCATTGATCAGTGTTTCATTATAATTGTTTAATAATTCCATAACCATGCTAGGGCTTGAAGTTATTGATCTTAGAAGTTTAGTTGATTAGCCCTAAATATATTTTGTTTAATCTCGAAATTAGGGCTTGGCTAATTCGCGACACCATCTGACAGGGTCTGCTTGTTTTATTTATATCTCGAGCTGTAGACCTCTAATCGACGTGATTCTTGTTGCGTTAGCTTCAGATTTTCATAAGTTATTTTCTGACAAAAGGTCACGATTTTAGGAGTTACGGTTTAAGAGCGACACACGATTTAGTGGACCATCCAGAATCTGTTTTTTAGGGTGAAATATTTTCCGCTGCGATTTGTGCTATCATTCACCCCCTTTGATAGCTATATTCGAGGGTTTCGATCCTACAGAGACATATGAAGAATGTGGATAAACTTAAAAAATCTAATAGGCATATCCCTAATCTTGTAGCATTGTTGGTTTAGAGCTGCATCCTGTTAGATTGACAGACAAACCAACGCGCAAGTTGGCATGAAGCCAAGGTCACTATAATGACTAAGCATGTAGCTCTGCGGATAGTCTTTGCAACCATATATACCACTGTGTCACCAAGAATGAATAGTTAATAGTATTTTTCACACAAATAAGATAACATGCATGTTACTCTATTAATTAATAGCCTTTGCACGGGTATTACATTAAAATTCCGCTTCACATTGGCTAGTAGCCGGTTTTCATTGTATTAGCTCACATGCTATGCATACTCAAGCTTCTCCTGTTGAGTTGCAGCTCTCACCGTTAAGATGGTCTAGAATCCATCACAACATACTATCAATCAGCTTGCATGCTGACCCAATTTGTGCATTTCACGTACATATACAACATGACTAGAAGTCCTCGATTTATCTCTAATCAAGTAGATTGAGATCAGGGGAGAAAACCGGTTTGAAATCGGCACAATAGTGATTTTATCCAATCAATAGAAATTGATTATCCAATCAATAGAACTTGATTGACCCAACTAGAATGGATTTGCGGACAAATAGAATATGGACCAGTTTGTCCATTGTGTGAAAAACTATGTCATATTTATGGGTTAAAATTTTAATCCATATGGGAAATCTTGAATGAATAAGCAATTAAAAAATTTCATGTAGATTTTATGTTGCCAAACTATAAACCTTAAGTTTATTTATCAAAAATTATTTTAAGTATAATGGTATGAGCTTAGATCGAATTATTTAGGCTTAATAAATAAAGATCGAGACATTAAAAAGTCTAGTAGACTTTTAGAATTGCAAATTTGTAGGTATGCAGAATATACCAAATTGCATAGTATAGTTCACTGCATAACAAACCCCTAAATTTTGAAATTAAGTGCTTGAAAATATTTAATTTTACCATTTCAGCATAAATAAATGAGCAGCAACATGAAGTTAGAGAAATATGGATATGAATTTCCATTATGGAAAGCTCATGGGGATATAATTGAAACTATGCTATTATTTATGAAGATGTAATACCGGCATTAGGAGAAGAGAAAGCCTATAGGAATGCCTTGTATTGAATTGAAGAACGATCTTCATAAAATATTCCCGGAAGCTTGAAGCGGAAATATAAACACACACTAAATCATACTCGCTTAAAGCGAGAATAAAGCCAGAAAATTTAAATGTGAGGAAGCCCATGAAGGGCATCACCTGATGTGGAAATACACTTGAACTGAAACTCCTTGAAGGATTTTATCTCGGTGAGAATGTGCACATAATGAATACTCACAAATGGAAAATTGGAAATTAGGAAAAACAACTCGAAGTTATTAACTAGAAGTTAAATTTACTTGTAGTAAACATAATGCTATGTGTGGTATATCCCGGGTATTTAATAATATACTCACCATGGCATATGGCTTTGATCATTGATTTAAAATCTACGGGGCGCCTGTTGATTTTTAATCAAATGAACTTGTCAAACTAATTTTAATGAAATTTCCGTAGAACTCTAGAAAGAAGACATTATGGTCAAACACCTCACAAACTATAAAATATCATCATGAAGATGAATGCCTAACACGATGAAGCCGCGCAATATTTTGTGTTGGGACAGCAGATTCTAATCGATTATATCATAGTCTTATCCTGATATTGGAGACAAAGAATGAATGTCGACAACATTACCTCTATCATTGCAAATGATTCTCTAATGAGAATATGGATCCATTAGCAAAGTCCATGGTGGAGTTGCATGAAGCACTCATATCGGGTCAATCAAAGAATGCAGTGGTAAGTTCGACTTAGATAAGTCATTATAAAATAATGATATGGTGAAATGCAATGGTTTATAGTTCTTTTAAAAAGACAAACAAGCTCCCATTATGTATGAATGAATATTCTACTACTCATCTGGCAAATGGAAAAAGAATAAATTAAATATTATGCAGTTAATCAATGGATTTGGAAAATCCATAAGTGATCCTTGAGGGACTCATAAAATCTCATGACAAGTATTAAATGTCTAAGGCAGATAATATTTCTGAATAAATATTAAAATCTCTAGAAGAGCTAAATCCTAGAAGGAAATAAAGTCACAGAGTGACTTATTGTGAATTACACTTTTTAAATAAATAGTTCATAGAAGAACTTAAATTAAAAGGATCGTGTGAATCACTTCTCCTATACATGAGAGAATTTCTCATAGAAGAGAAATATGATTCATGATGAAGGATATAGTCATTGAATGACTTATCAGCCAATTCTTAATGAACACCAATAATCTAGAAGATAAGAATGAAACTTCATACAGACCCACGTCATTGAATTAAGAATGCAGTAAGAAATTATATGGTATCATTTAAGCACCTGTAAGTGCATATGTAGCTATCTAGTATTGATGGCAAAGTATTCTCACATACCACAGAAGGTATATTGGTGATTGGCAAATTGAATTATCCCCTCAAATGCCAAACTAAAGACTGATTATCTATAGTGGAATAAGTCAATCTATGAAGATCTACTGAATAGATCATTGGTTATAAACTAGAATTCACTTAGATAGAGTTGCTATTATTTCAAATTAAAATATTGAACCCTGAAATCAAATATCTAGAAGATATGCAAATTGAAACTTGTTAGCCCCATATTCCTCCGAAAGGATAAAATTTTATTTTGTGTTGCACAATTAAATAAGTGGTTACTAATGCTTGAAGCAGTATTCCTTATCATATTTAAATCTTTGAAGGACTAAATATTGTACTCATACACATTTATGTAGAATTTAACTAACGCATTTTTGAACATTGAAGTTAAAAGGATGTCATCAAGAGGGGGAGCATATTTATTTATCATGTTATTACCTAGAAGGAATCAACTTGATGATTAATTTTTGAATTTACCACAAAGGTGTACCACTTGATTATTTAATATTATGAAGATCATTAGTGCAAGAATCGTGAAGTTCATGCATAAATCTTGAAGATAAATCAATATTCATGAAGAATAGTAAATATAGAATTGTGTGTAACTCAGAAGTTTAATGTTGTACTCTTTTTCCCTTTGTGAGTTTTTACTTGAAGATTTCTCACATAAGGTTTTTGATGAGGCAACATGTGCAATACAAATTGCGGTTGATATGTACTCTTTTCTCCAAGAACTGTGATGAGGACATCAATGACAACACGAGTACGACGACACACCAGTAGCACCTTCACCTCGGGCGCCGCCTGTTGGGCCGATCACTCGGGCCCATGCAAGAGAGCTTAACTTCATCTTGATGTTGACTAATGAAGGCCCGAAGCATAGGTGTCCAGCCCAACAGAGTCCAAGATGCATGATTAGTCCTAGGCGCATGCGTGATGGAGTCCCAACCGCATGCGTGTTTCCAGGCGTGGGTGCCTAGGGTTGATCACAAACTTGGCCACCGCCCCATCTATATATTCAGGGGCTGCGCCCCTCTTTACTTGGGTTTTGATTTGTGTTAGCTTTTTAGCTACTTTGAACAATTGCAATTCAGCGTTGTTTCACATTCAGAACTCCACCTTCGAGTAATACAGCAGATTGCTCGTTTTCTCTTCCTTGCTCATTCTTCGATTGCGCCAAGCAGGGATTGATCTTCGTGATCGTGCTGATCTTGCACCACAAGGTCAAGAACCACAGGAAGTTGGTTCAGCGATTGCATTGGCACTTCGGGCTTGCTCGTCGTAGTAGTCGGATCATGAGGGTCAATTTCTGCCCTAGTCGAAATTATCTCCACTCACCGAAAGATCGTGCACTTCAGCTCTATCAAGTGGTATCAGCTTTCTAGGTTGATCGGTGAGTTTATCGAAAGTGTTTTTCCCTTCCTACAGTCCATGAAACCAAATTCAGGTTAGATCTATCTCCCGGCAACCTTTTGAGCCGCACTTTCTTTCAATAATTTGCGTTGTTGAATTTGTGTGCTTTCGCATTCGATTGTTGCTGGTCACTTGTGTTGAATTCGGTTTCTATCTCGCTGTTTCCCTTGTTCTGCTCATTTTTTGCTCTTTGTATCCTTGTCCTACACGCCTTCCCTTGTTCTGCTCGTTTTTTTGCTCTTCATATCCTTGTCGCACATGCCGAAGCAAGAAAGAGAAAAGGACGAACAAGTCAGAAGAAAGAAAGAAAAAAAGAAAGAAAAGAAAACAGAAAGAAATCCAATTCGGACTCATTTGTAGAGTTCTTTTCCGACGCTGCGTTTCAAATGTCCTGTGAGAAAAACTGCACGCATCAGCAATGACATTTTTCTTCCCATTCTTGTGTTTAATAATGTAAGGGAAAGAATCGATGAATTTGACCCAGTTCGCATGACGGTTCAGATTTATTTGGGTACGAATATGTTTCAAAGCCTCATGATCAGAATAAATTATAAACTCGCGATGCCAAAGATAGTGCTGCCAGGTTTGCAAAGTGCGCACTAAAGCATAAAGCTCCTTGTCATAAGTAGAATATCTCAGGCTAGCACCGCTTAATTTTTCACTAAAGTAAGCAACCGGTTTTCCTTCTTGTAACAAAACAGCGCCAGCCCAATACCGCTAGCATCACATTCAAGCTCAAACACTTTATTAAAATCAAGTAATTGCAAGAGGGGAGCATGTGTTAACTTATCCTTCAAAGTGTTGAATGCTACCTCCTGCGAGTCACTCCAAACAAACGGCACACCTTTCTTTGTAAGCTCGTGTAGAGGCACTGCAATGGAGCTAAAATCACGGACGAACCGACGGTAGAAGCCTGCTAGTCCAAGAAAGCTCCGAATCTGTGTGACCGTCGTCGGTGTGGGCCATTCCCGAATGGCATCAACCTTGCTGCTATCCACCTCAATGCCCTGTGGAGTAACAAAATAACTAAGAAATGAGACACGTTGTGTGCAAAAGGTGCATTTTTCCACGTTAGCAAATAAGCGGGCAGCACGCAACGCATCAAAAACAGCACTCAAATGTTCTAAATGCTCTTCCATAGACTTGCTGTAAATAAGGACATCATCAAAATAGACAACAATAAACAATCCTATGACGGGCCTTAGAACTTCGTTCATCAAATGCATAAAGGTGCTGGGAGCATTAGTCAATCCAAACGGCATAACCAACCATTCATATAACCCAAATTTTGTTTTAAAAGCCGTTTTCCATTCATCACCCAGTTTCATTCTAATCTGGTGGTAACCACTATGCAAATCAATCTTAGTGAAAATAATGGCACCACTAAGCTCATCTAGCATATCATCAAGGCGTGGTATAGGATATTGATAACGAATGGTGATGTTATTAATAGCGTGACAATCTACACACATACGCCATGACCCATCTTTCTTTAGAACAAGTAAAACAGGAACCGAGCAATAGCTAAGAGATTCACGAATGTAACCCTTATCAAGCAACGCCTGCACCTGGCGCTGGATTTCCTTCGTCTCATCCGGATTCGCACGGTACGGGGCGCGGTTCGGAAGCTGGGCACCGAGGATGAGGTTGATCTGGTGCTCAATGCCACGAAGAGGTGGAAGACCCGGTGGTAAGTCTTTGGGAAAGACATCAGCGTACTCCTGCAAAAGGTTAGCAACCATAGGGGAATATCCAAAGAGGGTGCATCATCAAGTGAAACGAGCATACTAGAGCATACAAGTGCATAGCAGGGCAAATGAGCATCGCGTAGATCATCAAAATCAGCACGTGTAGCAAGTAAAACAGGTGCATTCAACTTGATTTCAGAATTAACAGGTGGCGATGGTGATGGTCCAAGCTGTTTAGCAGTTTTAGCAGCTAGAGCAAGATCATCTTTAATAATTTGTTCAGGTGTCATAGGTTGTATAATTATTTTCTGACCCTTAAACATGAAAGAATAATGATTCGAACGACCATGATGCAGCTATCAGTATCATATTGCCAAGGTCAACCAAGTAACAAAGAGCATGCTTCCATGGGAATAACATCACAATCAACAAAATCAGAATAAACACCCATGGAGAAAGGAACATGCACCGACCGTGTCACTTTAATTTTCCCACCATCATTAAGCCATTGAATGTGATATGGATTCGGATGCTTACGAGTGGGTAAAGACAATTTTTCAACCAGCACGGTACTCACCAAATTGTTGCAGCTGCCACTGTTGATGATGATGCGAATCGGGCGGCGAGGACGGCGCGGGCGGTTGCCAGCATCTCCATCATCTTGCTCGGTGTCACCGCCATAATCCTTCCTCGCAACTCCTTGATCGCGGTGTTCAATGCTTCGAGGCGTGCCACGACGGTGTCGAAGCGTGGTCTTGGTGGCCGCCCCCTCGCTGAGGTCGATCTGATCGAACCGCCATCCGCCGGCGATTGTCGAATCAAGCGCTCATGCATCGCCTTAATGTCCGCGGCTAGGCCATCAACTTGAGTCCGCATGTCCTGCAGCTGTGCATCCTTCATGTCGTCGTCGTCTGCCATGGTTAGCGCAAACACAAAACAAAATCAATGACAACAAAGGTGGAACGGCTCACAAGGCGCCACTACAGTGCTGTTATCAAATTCTTATCCGTTCTTACCACACGGACAGGGGCAAACTGCAACCAACCGGTGGAGCTCGAGAAAGATTGGAGGAGCGATTGCCCGGAGAAACAAAATCGGCTCGTTGTAGAAATATGTGGAGTTCTGGGTAGGCTGCACTAATAAGTTCAAGGATTAGCACAATCAAACAATAATGCAAAGTTGAATAATAGTGCCAAACACGGAACAAAAGCTGCTAGAAACAAGTGCAAAAGGATGGTAAGGGATGCAGAAACTTTCGGGCCTCGGTACACTGTCTTAACAATTTTTTGCCTTCTTGAGACGCGTGCACCGACGCTACGCTGGGTGCCACAGTATAGGAAATTTCGAGAGCTTTCCAGGGAAAAAAAAAGGGCACTGGAAATCGGAGTTCTGAGCGAAAAGTTATGGTCGTTTTCTCGCAGGACGTCCGAAACGGTCTAGACTTCCCAAACGAAACCGAACAGGATTAGACAACGTTCTTGCTGTTTCCCCTTTTTTTCTTCTCTTTTTGTTGCTTGTGTCTCTTTTTTTTTTGGACTTTTCCAAAACACACAGATGGCAAGCGGGGCGATCAGGGGCCGCGCGAACCAGAGGGAAGGCCGGCGCGCGGTGGATGGCGAGCGGCAGAGAGATGGTGGCGGAGCTAGGGTTAGAAGAAAAGAAAACAAGGGATAGAACACAGAGTAACCAGCAACAATTGAACGCGTAAGCACACAAATTCAACAATGCAAACTATTGAAAGAAAGTGCGAGGCTCAAAAGGGTGCTGGGACAAGGATCTAACCTGAAAATATTTGTTTGGTTTTTGTGGACTGTAGGAGGGGAAAAAGCACTCGATAAACTCACCGATCAACCTGGAAAACCTGATACCACTTGATAGAGCTGGAGTGCCCGATCTTTCGGTGAGTGGGGATAAATTAAACTTGGTGGAAGTAGACCCTCACGATCCGACTATGACGAGCGAACCCGAAGCGCCAATGCAATCGCTGAACCAACTCCCTGTGGTTACCGACCTTGTTGATGCAAGATCAGCCTGATCAGGAAGATCGTTTCCAGTCCACAATCGAAGAACGAACAAGAAAAAAGATGCGAGCAATCACAATATCACTCGAAGGTGGAGTTCTGAATCACACGAGGATAACGCGTATTTGTGCGTGTTCGAGAGTAGCTAAAGCTAGATGTAAAACAAAACTCAAGTCTGGAAATAAACATAGACTCTCTCTAAATAGAGGGGACGCAGCCCCTGGCGGCAGGAGGGGGCGCTCGGCCAGAAGGGGGGCGCGCGTGTCCTGGTCGGATTCTAACCCTAGGCGCCCCAACCTGGGCTTCCTGTTGGGCCATCTTCTATTCTTCCGGGCCTTCGTTCTTTAACAGCATGATGAAGTTCAATTCTCTCGAACGGGCCCGAGTAATTCGCCCGATTGAGAGAGGAGGTGGCGCTTGAGCTGATGGCGCCTGAAGATGTGGCGCCCGGGGCTGGCAGCGCCCGATGTGCTGCTGATGTAGACGCATACTCGGTTTGTAGTTGATGTCCTCATCAGCTTGGACCAATTGAAATAGTTTGGGAGAGTAAATCAAGCCTAAATTTTGCTTAGGGGATTAAGCGGGCAAAGTGAATAGGTGAGAAGAGTAAAATGAACTTTTTCCTTCATAATTATTGATGACCTTGTCCTTAATGTAGACCTGATCATGGGTTGAGTCATGTCAGATTCGGATCGGGTTCTTCCGGGTTGGCGGGTCGAAATTCTTGTCCCGAGCCTGACCAGTGACATGGTCAGGTCGGGTTCAGATTTTATATGTAATTTTTGGGTTGGGTCGGGTTCGTCGCAGTTACAAGTCATGCGTATTTCACACGAAATACGTGGCGCTGTGCCCAGTCTTCGAACTCACGACCTCCTGCCTCGCGCGATCCTTCCCTACCATCTCACCTAGATGTCGTTCCAGCACAAATGAGGGAGTTATATTCCTTTTGATCGCTATTTCTAAAAAGCTTAGTTCTATTATTTGAGCATCTAAACTGCTTCAAATAAAAAAACCTTCAACTACAAAATTGTAGATCTCGTTGAAACATACAAATATCATATAAAGCTTCTCTCCATCCGAGACTATATGCAAAAGTTACGAAATTCAAAATGCAATCTGAAATTCAAATTACAAGAGCAAGGACAAGTGTGGGAAACAAAACATTGCAGTTTTGGACATCTAAATGACCTCAAATAAAAAAAAAAATCAGTTACAAAGTTGTAGATCTCGTTGAAATGTACAAATTTTGTATAAAGCTTCTTTCAATCCGAGACCATATACAAAAGTTATGAATTTTCGAAGTGGAATGAGTAGTCATTCTAAGCAGCGTGAATTGAGCCGCTTAGAATGAGTAGTCATCCTAAGTGGCGCGAATTGAGCCGCTTAGAATGAGTAGTCATCCTAAGCGGCGCGAAATTGAACCGCTTTAGATGACTGTGCTAAGCGGTGCCCGACTAGAATCAGGCGGTTATTCTAAGCGGCACCGTTCGTACCGCTTGGAATGACTTATTCTAAGCGGGGTATTTTGATCCGCTTCGTATGAGCCGATTAGGATAACGGTCTCTTCAGCAGTGATAGGAGGTGGGCACCTAGATTTTATAATACACAACACATGCAGTTGCCTTGATTTTATTATTGAATCAGCTCAAAAGCCTTAGTCCATCCTAATACAAACCAACCCACTACAGTAACCCTACTAATATTTTCCCTACTGTGCAACATGTGGAACAAAAATTCTCGCTTTATGCGTGCCAGTAACTAGGATGTGATTATAGGCGACGACAAGAACTAAATCTATGGATTAAAATTATCCAGTGTCATTGTCTGTTACCGACATACTTATATAGCATACTAAAATCTCCGCTACATCACTAGCTTGGTCGGAGGCAATAATAGTGACGCCACTAAGCTTGAAAGCGGTAGAAAACGATCGGAAAACTCTAATATTGTTTTCTACATTTACATTTGAATACGGATACGAAATCAAAAGGTTTCCTAGTGACTCCTGGAAGTATCACTCGTACTCGTTCCAAGATTTCTTGATTAGGAGGATGGTCTCTATCATATAAAGCAGTAATTTGTTCAAGTAAAACAAGATGATATATTAGTACTTGATTAGGAGGATGGTCTCTATCATATAGCTGAGGAATAAAAGGTTTCTTAGTGACTCCTGGAATTATCACTCGTACTCGTTCCAAGATTTCTTCCTAAGACAAGTCTTCAGTACTCTAGAGCACTCGTAGCCTAAAGAGTTTCTCTCCATCAAGGGTTGTACTCGACGGTCAATCCAGTTATACACAACATATGCTACAGTCAGTCCTTATTGTTTTAGATGACTGATCTTCTCATACAAAGATGACAACTTCTGTAACACCCGGTTTTAAGAACAAACCGAATGTATACCATATGTGAGCCCTAGAAGTCAAATCTCACATATAGTTACAAATAAATGGTAGTATCAAATCACAATGCCTAAAATATAAAGAACATAATATAAAAGAAAATAACCTCAGCTAGCAGACAGCGGAAGGACACTCCGATTCTTCTGGTGTGGACTCCACAGGGACCGACTGACTGGTTGATCACAAGCCTAACTACTTCCTGAGGTGTGAAGGAAATAGCAAGAGTGAGTCCATGTCGAACTCCGCAAATATAGCTAGGCAATATCTACCCAAAAATCCATGATCATTATAACATAAATAATGAATAGCATGAAACGATAAATCATGAACAATATAATGAGCATGTATAGACAATAAGTATATCATAAACAACAGCATCAATAGAAAGTAAATCCTTTCCTCGGTTTTCCAGGCCGTTCATAACCGCGAACACGGCTGATATATCAGTTTTTAACTCTCTTGCAGGGTGTACACTTTCACTACGAGTTAATGCTTTCCTAAGCATGGGCTTATAACTCCCAAACAGAAGAAAACATTATAAAGCCTTTCAAAGGTTCATCTAAAATTGCTAGTAGCCAACGAGCGATACAACCCCGTTTCTCCCATTCCGGCAAACTACCAACAAAGATAGACAAGGTCCTTTGACCGACTAGAGCCAGAGCCATGTGGCCCCCCATAGTTGTACGGTAAATCCCGGATTTTGCCAAAGGATAAGTCCTTATGGAGAGCTAAGAGCATCACAAACAAAACATAAGCTCCTTCGCCCTATGTAACAAGTTATCAACTATTCATATTTAACGCTCAAAGCATAAACATTAAGCAAGTCATAAGATCATGGTTTAAAGCTAGCATATCCCAAAACTATACTTGCCTTAATATCGATCCTTCTTCAAGTCTAGAGCTTCAAGAGAATTCCTTCTTGATCGTCAACGTGTTCCAAAACACCACGTCAAGCTCACCGTCTACTTGAATCCAATCACAGCATACAACCATATGGTGCCAATCATGTATATCAAACAAAGCTACAATTAGAACAGTACACCAATAGTGGGAAAATAAGTTGAAAAGCTCATAAAACTTATCTACGCGTCCCCACAATCACACAGATGTAAAGATCATCGAAAACCAATCTAAAACGGAGAAGTTGTGAGTATTTGAAATTGGATGGCAGTTCTATAAATAACAGGAATTTGATTTTCGAGATAAAATAAATAATATCTGGTTTTTGAGTGCTGAACGGACTATGTGCTGGATATAGGAAGATCTCAAGGTCTCTTTAGAAAACTGCCAATGAAAAGGTACCTTCTAATCTTGACCCTTGATCTAGAATTGGACGGCTTAGGGTGATGGATGTGTATGTGTATTTAGAGTGTATTCCTAGATTTATTTTTCTCAAGGAAACCAGCAAGAAAATCATGTGATGTCATCAAATGATGTCACGCCATGCAAGCTAGCTAACAAGGAGGCCATAGCCGATGTGCAGTTCATGTTTCCTGTCAAAGATGGCGTCTACGTATATGAAACTGAAAACAAGGCAGAAAGCAAAATCGGGTTGCATACTTGCATAGATATATGTGCTCACCATCAATGCATCAGCTAGCAATGCATAGCAAAGAGAACAGCCTGACGTGCTCGACTTGGACAAGAAGTGCTTCACGTAAAGCTTATTGCAGAGGAGGGAGAGAAACGGTAGATTGAGAGCACGACTGCGGTGACTGCTGCTCCAAGCTTCAGCAAGATCCAAAGTGGAACGTAGAAAACTAGCTAGGTTTGACGGCGCACGACGACGACCTGCAACGTTCGGCAACAGTTGGTATGGTGACAATGGAGAGCACAAGAGAAAAAGATGAAGGCATCGGCGACACCTTGACGCAGAACTCCGGTATCAGGTTGCGACTCCGGCAAGGCAGCAGTCGACGTCAAAGGCAGCGGGTGGTCTTGCGTTCTCGGCGAGATCGCGATGTGGTGGCAGCGTTAGAGGCTAGGGCAAAAACAGCGGCACGTGTAGATAAGAGAGTCACGGTTTGGGACCTCCGAGCTTTATAGGCTTCAGCGCGCGCTGATTTCAGGAAGGCGGCCAGGTTTTGCGGAATTGGATGCGGAGCACGGCGGCTTGCGGTCAAGTCGAGTCCGTCTCGACTACGAGCAGAGGAAGAAGGAAACGATGCCAACAAGGCGTCAAAGGCAGGAGAATAAGGCAACGTTGCTGCGCTTTGGCCCTCAGGATGGCTTGCTGGGTGCCGCTCAAGAGAAAATAAAGCAATGGGCCAAAGAAACCAAATAGCCAACGGGCCAGAATTGAGAGAAAGGACGAGGGTGAGGTAAGACACCTTTTCAATTTGAACAAAATTCAAAAGCATTTGCAAATGGTTTTGAAATAATCTTCAGATTCAAACCAAATCCATTCATCACAATAAATCATATGCAGCAGCATGAATGCGCAAACACGTTGCTAACTCCTATAATAAATTTTAGTTTAATGAAAATATTGTTTCTCCTATATTTCATGGTCACAAAATATATAATTAAATCATTTTTATTCTATTTCCTAAAACACAAATTTTAGGGTGTTACAACTTCAGAGATTTACCATATTCTGGAAGATCACTCCAACTTGGCTTAAAACAGGAGCTTTCCCAGTGAACTCTGGTAATGCAGGTGGATGATTGCAAACATACTACCAAAGTTTTTTCCAATCATATCATTCTCAGGCAGAGTGTAGTCCAAATACTTTTGCCTAGCGTCTGGGCAAAGCTAAAAATTAGCACCTCCAATAGGAGAAATCGAGTGTTCTTGTGGGAAGGTCTTGATGCAAAATAATTGGCGAAATAAATCTGTCTGGATCAATTCCAAGGAATGCTTCACAAAATTGAACATACACTGATATGTGAAAAACTCCATTGGGATTGAGATTTTGAAGCTCCAAATCATAGAAATTGAGGAGTTCTTGGAAAAATTGCAAGTGGAAAATCCAATACCCCTTTCAATGAAGGAAGTAAACATTGTAACCTTATCGATTGGATCCATAGGATAGGGCTCATCAGCAACAGGAGCAATCCATAGCAAAGTTGTTTTATCCTTCATCAGACCCAGCTTCATAAGGCGCCGGATCGATCTCTCTGTGACTATGGATTTCTTGATGTAATTTGGTCGCGGGGGATATTATGGACCATTGACTTTCACTACTAGAATCCACGAGTTTCCCTAGGTTTTTTTTTTTCCCTACGGTTCTATGATCACCCAAGGGAAACATGTGTTTCCCTAGGAATCGTTAGCAAAACTACGAAATATGGGTTTCGGCCGGGATGAGTTGAATGAATGAGGCCAGCGTGCCATGTTTCGCTACGAAAATTTTCTCTCCCAAGGAATCCTCCCGACCAATTTCCCTTCACGCAGGATAAAAAAAAAAAAAATACCTCCACGCACCTTCCCTTCACGCGCCCGCGCACCCAACCCTATCTCCGGCCGCAGCCACCGGAAGCGCGCGACCTCCGGCCCGTCGCCACCCGAGCCACCGCCAGCCATCCGGCGCCTCCCGAGCGCTGCCACCTCAAGCCACCTGAGCGCTGCGACCTCAAGCCACCCGGCGGCGCGACGACGCCAAGACGCCAGCACCCGCCGCCACCCGAGCGCCTCGCCCTCTCCGCCACCGCCACAGGGTCCCCGACGGCGGACCCTTCATCCCCACCGGCGGCGTCGACCCCCATCCCTATCGGGCGCCTCTCTTCTCCAAGACTCCAACGGCAAGGGTGATCGCGGGCTATACCGAGATCCAGATCGGGCGCCAGCCGGCGCGGCGCCGGCCCGTTCCCCAGCTGCAGCCATGGATCCCGGGTTGATCATCATCCAGTGGAGGGCGAGATCCACACCATCACCGGCCTCACCATTGATGGATCCAAGGCGTTCGCCCCCTCCGGCATAGCAGATCCATCGGCGCAGCGGGATGGTGGCGCTGTGGTGGCTTCCCCCGTCCCTCCCCCTCCGATGACGGTCTCGCCCTTCCTCCGGTGGCATCTTCCCACCCAGCCGCTTCCCCTTCGCCGACTGGTTGTGATGCCTCCTCCGAGCTCTTCAATTTTCCTAATCGTAGTTTTACTTTTGGTAGTAATATTGTTTGCATATACTGAACTGATGAGAAAAGTTTACTAGCTGAATCTTTTTTTATAATACTGCTATGTATGCACAACGATCCGTAGTAATATTATTTTAAATCTATGCATCTGTTTTCTACCTGAATCTTTTGGCCCAGTCATCAAACAAGGTTACTAACTGAATTCCTTCTCTCGATCAAATAGTAATATTTCAAATCGTGTTACAAGCAAGGTGGTGCGGAATCTAGACATTGTTTTGATAATTTAAGCTAGATACTTAATACTAGATAGTGTCCAGATTATAAGTGAATTATCCTTTGTAGAGAAAGGAGCTCTATTATCACAGAACCTGATGTCAACAACAATGAGTGTGCCCCTTTACACATTTTTTCGCATTTGTGTATGGTTGCAGGCTGCGGGTAGGGAGTATTACTAGGGCTGATAAGAACAAGAGATTTTGTTATCAGAGGTGCAAACATTCTGAGATTGTTGGAGACAAGAAGGGCAAGGGAACATCTGTACCTTCAAAAATAAATGGTATGCATTGGCTAGTAGTGGAAGCTCGTTTTTGTGTGAACTGAAGTAAAAATAATAACTTGAACTGACTCTATCAGTTGAACGTTTGTTTCATGTTAAAAGTCACTTTAGTTCAAATCTATTTGCTAAGTGCTAATGAATGTGAACTGCTTGATGACTGAAACGTGGTGCCTGAATACTAAGTCTGCTTGATTGATGGTGCAAGAGAGCTGTTGCTTGTGTTAATAATTACTGTATCTATGAAGAATGCACCCTTTGTTATCTTCCAGTCCTTTCTTGGTTTGAATTAATGTATAAATTATATTTAGGTGCTTTATGATAGTCTTCCATTTATGAATACCTAAATATACTGCTTTTCCAGATATGTGTATCTCAGGATTGGGGGTAAAATATACTAGAGTTTTGGCTCCTGGACATCATGAATATTTGAAGTAAGTGACCATCCTATCTTGTATAATGCTTAAAATTTGCCATGTTATAGCAGATTATCATGTTAATTCATGCACAGAAACGGTTGCTCAAGTATCCTGAGTAGGGTCGTATTACTTTAGATATTTGTTAACAGATCTGATGCTGCGTACTTATGTACCCATATATATATATGTACTTTGCTTTGTTTCCTGTGTTCAAATCAGGTCTTATATGTGTCCAGATAGCTGACAGTCGCTTGCACACTAGTCCATTTATGTTCTTTGCACAATTCAACATTTTCTAATTTAGACTTGTCTAATCTCACAGGCTGGTACCTTGGGCTATCTGTTCGAGCGAAAACTCTAGATGAAATAATAAGTAGGATCGCTTCGAGTGTTTGGTGGCCATCCGAGTGGGACAAGTGCTGGAGCGAATGAGATTACAAGTGGAGCGAATGGAACTGCAACTAGAACTGCAAGTGGTGCAGGCACATACCCAGAACAATTTCCGTTCTTTTGAAACCATGAGTTGTAGAGTTGTAGTTGATCAACTGCTGAATATGTGTGGTTATGAATTGTATGGATTTGTGGCTATGAATTTGTAACTCTAAATATATGGATTTCTGGTTATGGTGGATGAAATGAGTGCTTAGTCATGGTCTATGTGAATTTCAAATATTTGTATATATGAATCTGAAATATTTATATATTTGGATTTGAATACAAATTTGCATTTGAATTGAAATGAAAATCTGGTTCCCTGTGTTAAATCTTTCCCTAGAGTTATTGTTCCTAGGGAAAGATTGGTAAGAAAACTGCATTGCACGTGCATATCTTTACACGTCACTGGCTGAGGAAGTTTCCCTAGGGAATGCAGCCCCTAGGGAAAGAATGTTTCCCCTACGGTTTTGGCGAAAACACTAGGGAAACCTTCTCTTTCCCGTCGAATTCTGCCCTAAGGGCCTTTCCTACCAAATACCCTAGGGAAACAAGTTCCCTACGGTTTTACAGCCTTTCCCTAGGAATATTAACCCTAGGGAAACTCGTGGATTCTAGTAGTATTTGCCAAATTTATGTGCAGGAAGCTCCAGATCTGAACCCACACGTTTACGTTTGCCGAATTTCTTCTTTCTTTAGGGAGCCATCCTTGTCGTCACAAAACTTTTCCCTCGCATTATGCTCGGGGCTTGAGGAGTGTGCAACTAGAGAAGGGGAGAGTCTTGCCGGCGGTGACGGTGGTTTGAAAACACAAAAGGAGATGACTATTTCGCAAAAACAAGCTGAAAGTAAAAACACCTAAGGGTTACTTTTATAACCCTAAAAGCGGGTCTGTTAGAATTCCATTACTTGAATAAGGAGTTTTCCAGTTTTTAAAAGAGAAAAAATATTACCTAAATATCTTAATTTTTAGAAGAGCTCCTCAACTTAAAGATTTATCTTATATTTTGATCTTTTAACTCCGAGGTTTTCCATTATTTTGGTAAATAATCTGCCATGAGTTTTCTGATCCTTTTACCACACCAAGGTATGGTTCAATTCTCGGGGGCTGCAAGGTATATGTTCATTAGTATAGGGTTTTTCAAATTTTACTCAAGATTTCACGGGACCTTCAGCTTGATTCGTTGATTTAACCTAAACCTCGGGGGCTACTTCATATGAAGTGCGATTTTTTATCGCACTCCATCCTGGAAATTTCAAGCTCAAATCGGGGCTTCATCACCTCACAGCCTTCGTATCAGCCAAAGATTGCAGTCCAAGAAGTACTCGAAGATCTTCAAGGAAGCTCAAGAAGTACTGGAACAAGCAGTCCAAGAACTTGGCTATGAAGCGCTCGAGGGCTTGTCGGATGTACGGGCACAGACCCACAAGGATGCAAGAAGACTCTCAAGGGAGGTTATGGCAATGCGTGGAGACTATGACACAGGATGTCATAGGACTGCAATAGAAGGAAACTAGTCGTTTATGTATAAAAAGTACTTGTTTATACGAGTATGTACATGTTCTGCTTGTAGCCAACTAGGAATCTACTCTTTCCATCCTGTAACCATGTCCCCCAATGTATATAAGGCCGGACAGGGACCCCTTTTAGAGGATCGAACAACACAATATCGAAAGAACATCTCTATTGATTGCTTTACACGAGTTCTTAGCCAAACTAAGCCCTCGTGAACCTTGTACTCGTATTTTCACTACGTAATACAAGATCAGCAACAGGACGTAGGGTATTACACCTAATTGGCGGCCCGAACCTGTATAAATTGTGCGTTACGTAACCTTTGAATTCCTGATTCCTAGAACACTTCTCCTAAACTCTACTACCTTGGGATACCCCTTCGGTGGGATCGTCGGTAAAACACCGACACCGCGTGACGCCCCTGCGGCGTCGGATCTGGTGCCGCGCCCTGGCCCCGGCGCTCAAGGGCCGCTCCTGGCGAAGAGAGAAAAGGGCATGGGAGGAGACACAATTCAAAATGATTTGAATCGGTATAGCCCCAAGCAGCACCTCCTTTTATTATGTACTAGCTTAGATCCCAGCGCTTGGTAGATGTGAGAGAGTCTTTGGCAATGTATGAAGTGTATGGATGTGGTCACATAGAAGCATAGAAGTTTGGTTTATGAGCATTTAGTAAATATGGTTGTAGAAACGTAGAGCGGCAACCGAGCCATGTATATGTGTAACTATTGATGAGGGGCGGGCGGGCGGCGATGGGAGCCGGGCAGCGGGTAGCAGCTTGCGAGTCGGCCCGAGTTGCCGTGGCATCGCTCGGCTCACGGGGAGGCACGGTGACGGTTAGCTCTCGAGAGGCGCGATTCCAGGGGGCAGCATGTCGGCGCAAGGTGAGGCTGGGGAGGGAGGGAGGTGGGGGGGGGCGCGCCGCCGGGCATGATTTTAGAAGAATTATGAAAGTTGAACAGTGGTTTGGAGTTAGAATGGAGAAATTACAATTTCCAAAGCTTTATAAAGGAATTTATAAGTGGATTATAATTTGGAAATATTTATAGAATTTTGGCTAAATCCAACGGAGGTGGAAATGCTTGGGGAGGTGGAAATGCTTGGGTAGGGTACTGAGTGTACCTAGTTTATTTAGTAATTTTCTGTGAATTTTTTCTATATCTATAAAATAAAGTTTCACTTTCCCGTGTGCATTCCCGAGTGGCCGTAGCATTTCCTTCTCCGCTTTTAGACTGACGCGTGGGGTGCATTCGGTAGTGGAGCTGGCGGGTGTGCTGTGCCCGTAGTCCATACACCGATCTGGTAGACCAGTTCCGCCCTTTCCTTATTCCAGTGCACCTCGTTCATTTAGATTAGAGGGAAGGAGAGGTTTCACTGACATGCGGGGTCCATGGTAAGGGATAAAGGAGAGGGTGCTGTTCCTGTTCGTTCACGGATCCTGTGCGTCTTGCCCGTCATCGCGAGAACAGAGGGAGAACAGAGAGAGGATTGGGCGGAGCGGAGGGCTGGGCGCCAGCGGCGAAGCTGGTGGTTCAGCTCGTCGTGCTCGTGATGACAACGGCGGTGACGTCCTGGGCAGGAGCAAGGGCGTCGGCGAGCGCATCCGGCGGCTCGGCCGATTCGGTTGCGCGGGGCGAGCATGGCGGGGTGGAGCTGCGCGTCGGCGGTAGCGCAGCTTCTCGTCGGCGCTGGCAGCATGGCCTTCACTGGTAGGAGGCGCGCTCGCGGTGAGCAGACGTGTGCTGGCCCGGAGCGGCGCGGCGGATACGGCTGCCCTGGGCTCGGCATCTCGCGGCTCCGGCAGGCGGGTGGGGGGAGCGCAGCGCGTGGCCTCAGCTCCGGCGAGCGCAGAGTTCCAGACTGTGATGCAAGGCCTCCACGGCTTGGACTCCTGCTTCGCGTGCTTGGCTCCGTCCATGGCAGGGCAGGCGAGCTCGGGCCCTTTTATGAGACGCGGCGTGCAGCTACTGAGTGGCGCCTCTGCTGGGACGGAGGAGTCGGCCACAGTGGTGGCAGCAAGTAGAGTGGTTTCGGCGGGGATGCGCAGGGATGCACCGGCGGCTGCGGAGAGGAGTCGCGTGCGGAGGTGTTGCCGGCCAGCAGCGCGGGGGCGTGGGGGAGGGTGTGAGCATGCTCTGGATGGTTCGAGAGCAGGTGGTGGTGGCGGACGGGTGGGATGGACCTGGCGCTGGATCCGACGGTCACGGAGGCTGCACTGTAGCTACACTCACGAAAATCACTGTAGATGTTGCAGGGGAAGGTGTTGCCTCGTAGTTCAAGGTACCATGGCTTCAGGGTACATTAAACCTTAGTCCGTGAACGGGCAGATCCTCTCGGCGTACAATATATCCGACGATCCACTGCTCCTTTCGTTCTAAAATATAAATCGTTTTGATCTTAATTCATAAGATTTACTATATGCATCATAATATGTTTGTAAATGTATAGATAGCAAAAGTTACAAATCTAAAAAAAGTAAAAACAATCTATTTTTTGAAATGGATGAAATTCTACATAACTCCATAAGCTATGCAAATTTCAGTGGGGAAAGGACCATGTTAGAAGTGAGACAGGCTTCACCCGTATAATGTGCTAAAAATTCAAATAAACCTCTAATGTCTACGTTTGGTATGAGAATGGTGTATGTAACATTTAGTCCCATGAATATATCCCTCCATCACAAGTCAATATGTGAGAATAATGGTGTATTCCCTCCCAATAGGATTTAGATGTCGTTTTGGACAAGATTTTAGTCAAACTTTGGGAATATAAATCACAAATAACTTTTAAGACATTGAGTTTAGAAATGAGAAAACCATATAAATAGATTTGTCTTGCAAAGTATAAAAGTATACATATATTTTTTAGTAAATATTTTTTAAAAAATAAGAAGTTAAAGTTACATTTTGGAGATCAGATCGTTGTTTTGTCCAAAACAATATCTAAATCCTATACGGAGAGAGTATGTAACATTTAGTCCCACTCTATTGTTTTATTAGTTGAAGATGTATCTCAATGCTTTGCCCTAAATGTCACCTCCCTAGACCAGAAAAAGATTTTTGTTAGCAGCATCTTGTTGTTTATGCTGGCGGGCCGGGTGTTGTGCCCGCCACCACAACGGAATGCATATGTGCTGCTGGGCTGTTATGTCGCCCGACAGCACAGACGCATCTCTGTTGGCGTCTCTACGGGGTGAGCCTTCAATTTTTTTGCTAAGAGCAAGCCCAACGTACGTAATAATAGTATTACAGAGCAGTAGCCTCAAGGAAAAGTAGGACGCCACGTTAATAAAAAAAAAAATTGAGGCAGTCTTTTTCCCAACCCAAGCCTCTGTTCCAATCTACTCCCTCCCTCCATCAATAACTTCACGTTTGAAGTTCAAAAAAAAATCCAAAAATAAAATGTCACGGTGTGTCTCAAGCTCTCTGATCACAGGCGCTGTAACCAGCAGAGTCGACAGGCAGTATATAAAAAAATTGATCAAAAAATCTCGTCCACACATTCACGGACGCCCAGCCTCATCTCAACTCTTCTCGATAGTTCTTGGGCTGCAAACTCTTTCAGCGCCTGTCCTGTTCCTCTTGCTCGTCCCCTCCCACTGCAATTCCTCTTGCCCGTCCCCTACCACTGCAGCACTTCTCCTCCCCGTACCGGTGCGGCTGTACATGAAGCACCGCGAGGAGAGCTGCGCGCTCAAGTCTGCTGGCCGGTCTCGTCGGCCGCAACTGCGTTGGGAGCCTGGGAGCCTTGCCGTGGAGCAGGATGACGCCGAATCAGAAGTCGAGAAGCCGATCAATGTCGATTCAGCTGTGGAGGTCTAGATCTACCACGACGTTGTGCAAGCGCTGCACCTCCGGCCAGCGACAGGCCTCGGCGGCGGGCGGCGCTGCGCCGCCACCGCCGCGAGCGGCGCGCAAGGGCTGCCGCTCCGACTCTGAATGCGGGCGATAGGCGCGCAGTGGCGATGTGCCGGTGACGGGCATTCGTGGCCGTCTGTCGCCGCGGGCGGCGGAGTCCGCAGGGACGAGGTTGTCGAGCGGCGGCGTGCGTGGGATGGGGACGAGCAGCAATGTTTTTGTCGAGATATTTAGAGGGGTAGTTTTGTCATTTCACCCTTGCCTTGATTTTCGTCTTTGGAACCGAGGGTGAAAGTTATTTGCGGACGGAGGGAGTACAGGTAGCTCTGCCGTATAGCTGAGAACTTTGGCAGCGCAAAAGTTACCCCCTCTGCAGACCAGGCATATGCTTTCTTATCACAACGCGCGCTTCGTGTGTGCTTGACCTTTCGTCAGCGCTAGTGAATCGACAACCTGCGAGGCCACCAACTAGTATGATGTGGAGGCTGCATGAATACGTGAAATTTGGGGCTACTCCCTCCGTCCCACCTTTAATTGGACGTGTAGGGTTCAAAATTTTTCCCACATATATTCGGTCACATTGGTCTGCTCAACTGATGAACCTGGCATGCAGACAGTTGTAGCCAAACAATCGTACTATTATTAGTATTTTTTTTTAAAAAAAAACACGGGACTCTCGCGTCCACTCATTCGTTCCCCCCGCGGGCTCTCCGTTCCCCACCTCGAGCTAATCCGCCGCCGCCCACCGCTCGGGCTGTCCGTTCGCCACTGCGAGCTTATCCGCGGCGGCGTCCGAGCGGACTCCCTATCCTCCCCCTTCGCACACCCGCGGCGCCCGGCGAGATCAAAAATCTCGCCCCGCCCCCATGTAGGCATGGCTACAAACAGCAGGATGCGCCGCCGTGTAGCCGGGCGGATGCGAGAAGGTAGCAAGGCTAATGCCGGCAGTGCTGGCCTGACGAAGCCCCATGGTGGAATCCGCTCGCCGCCTGAAGTCGAGCCGCGGCAACTCGGGTGACCGCGGGATTGGACCACGGATGGGCTACCGGGCGCAGATCCGGTCCCCGCGGTGGCCACGGATGGGGCTACCGGCGTCGATGTGGCCCTTTCGGTGGCCGCAGATAGGGTTGCCGGCGTGGAGATGAACCCAAAGGTTGCAGCACGCCTGGCCAAAAATAGTTGTGCTTGGCGAGGACCTGCAACCTAGAGGTGGCTGCGCCTGGGCAAGGTTATGGTGCCTCTATTCTTCACCCCTGACCACTAGTTTATTTGCTGCTAGGTATAAATTGAAACGTCTTGATGTGAGTAGATGATGTGTTTTTCTTGCCATTATAAATTGACGTTGGTGTGATGAAGTGCATGATGACCTTTTGGTCTCACGATGAACTGCTGTTATTGTAAATATGAAGTCTGATATGGCATTCGTCTGTACATGTGCAAAGCTGACTGCTTAGTTGGTAATTTTGCATTCTGTTTTTTTTTTTTTTGACAACTATGGTTTCGTAGTAGTGGCACTGGCACACATGATTAGTATAAACTACCACACACTGAAAGGTTTTGTAATTTACAGAAGTACAACAGATGATTAGTACACATTATACACTAGTACAACAGATAACTTACAGCAGTACAATAGATAATTTACAACATTAGCACACATGATATAATTAGTTTTCTAGCGATGCCAACACATCCTCATATAGCTGTCGATCACAACCAAGGCTTTTAGGCAACATGTGTAGTGCCTCTAGTCGATCTTTGTCAATGTGAGGAATCTTGTATCTATTTCCGCCGCCATCTTTCATCACCTCAATCATACACCCTTGTAGTGTCAGGAACACTCTGTTCAAAGTGTCTGGATCATAGTTAGCAAACTCATTTTCCACGTTCGCAATCAACTCATCCAAGTTTCTAGAGATCCTGTCATAGGTTAGAGATTGAAGAGAACTAAAGAATCCTAGGTCAAGTACATTCAAATCTGGGGAATTGGCAGGTTGATTAATGAGTCGTATGTCAAGCCCTGTTTGTGCTACTGCAGTCCTGAACTCCTCATCATTTACTGGCACATGTGAAGGGGCATTATCTTGTTGAATATAAATGGTTTGTCCTCTAAGTTCCCGTGGCCATCGCCGAACAATAGCGTCCAACACTTTGGTGATCAAATATGACCTCATAGTAGTCCGATCTACCTTGATAGGTTTAGTGACTTCGGCCCCCTTCGTCTATTATGACTTCTTCTTTTGCTCGTTCCTGTATTAAATGAAATCAAGTAAGAGTCTAAAATTTGTAGCATAAAAACTTATTGAATAAAGTGAAACAAGCGTATGCATTATATTGGACACCACGCACCTTTCTAACAAAAAGGCCACACTCCTAGCTTTCCATCAAAAATACAGTTGCCTGCATCATCATATATTGGTCGTCCAACTGCTGACAAGAACATAATTTTGCCAATGCGATTCTTATTTTGCACAGTCCTATGTGGATCATCTTCGCTAGGATGCATATAATAAGTCATGTCCTTGGATGTTGTGTTGAACCACTTCTCGTCCATGTGGATGATGTTGTACATTTCACGGAACTTGGGTTCATTAGGTAGTGTTCGTTCATCTAACATGGAAAGGCACCATCGGCTTTGTCTTTTCTTGTTATCTTCCCTCAACAAAGGCTTTAGTGTGCTTGAGTGGCGTCGTAGGTGGCCGGCCTTGAACCATCTATGTAGGGTGCTTTTCTTTACACCGATAGCTTTACATAAAGATCGTATAGTTCTTCTCCGATGCAAAGAAACTGTAAGAACATTTGATAGATCAATTTGTTTCCTCTTTCGACCACAATTCTTCCTTCGTGATCTGACATCTACTGGTATGCCTTGTGCACGACATTGCTTAGCTCTTCGCCAAACACGACGCACTTGATACTTGCTGACTTGATACATCTGAGCTACTATATTCGTAGTGTTCTTTTTTAATTTTCCACAATTACTTTTCTCAAGCAACGCTTCATATATTTGTTGTCTTTGATTGTCGTCAAACAAGTGAACTTGTGTGAATTATTTGCAGTTGTACGCTTCATCTTCTTCAACATCTGAGTCCTCCAATTCCTCCTCATCGAAGACTATATCCACAAAAGATCAGCATACACACCATAGTCGTGCATGTCATCAGTCATATCTGCAAAAACAATTGTGAGGTAGCATAAGCAAAATGTTTTCAGATTTTGCAAAAAAATGATGCTGAAATTTGATGCTAAAAATAAGGTGAGGCTGCAGTAATCCTATCATGAAAACTTTACTGGAATTCACTATGATTTGAAGTAGGGTCACTGAAATAGTAGCATAAAAAATATTCAGGTTGCACTGAGGCTTACCGATCATTTGTTGCAGCTCATTTTGGTGATCAACGGCTGCTAAGTTCAGGTAACTATCATCCTCTACATGTGGGGCATAAAAGTTGAAATCTCCATCTTGTTGATTGTCATCCTGAACAGCAAGAACTGGAGCATGGAACTTCAATTAAGGTTCAAAGTTTATTGAAATCATCCTACTAAGTTTTTTTAATAATTAAAGAAAGTAAGAGAAATATTACTTTCAGATTGTTCTTGTTGACCCTCACAAGCAGGAATATTGAGGTCTATGGCATGCACACCACCATGTTGCTCTCTCTGGAGATAGTGGGACTGACCTTTGAGTGGATGGACTTGTACTTGTTTGATGGGATGAAATTGATCTCCTTCATCATCTGCAGGCTGATTTAGGTCCGGTAAGGGCTTGACACTTCCTTCCCCTGGTACTTTGTTCAGATCTATGGCCATGATTGAAGATGAAAGTGTCCTGCAGGCTATGAAGGGATGTTCACTTTGTTCACCTGGTACTATGTTTAGATCAATGGCCATAGTTGAAGATGGAGGACTCCGGCAGGCTATGGAGGACTCTTCACTTTCTTCACTGGGTGCTATATTTAGATCAAGAAGATGAATGGCCATGCTTGAAGATGGAGCTCTCCTGGAGGCTGTAGAGGCTGGCACATTTGGGTTCTGGATGGTCTGCGTTGGTTCATCAGGAGCATGTGAAGCTAGAGTATTTTATAGTGGGGCAATGGCGCCATGTTAACTGATTCAAATTTTGAATGCCCAGGCGCGATGGCGCTAGTGCTAGAACTTTCTGTAATACAGTACTAGTGTTAAGGTGCTTGTTCATGGACACGTGTTGTGAAATGCTTTGCCACATTTGTTTAAGTAATGCAAGTGTGCAGTGTAGTTCAGCCAGCTGTTACTACTTTATAGGGGTAGAATGGTAATTTTGCAGCTACAGTAAGTTCCTCCCTCCAATCCTAAACGTCCAATTAAAGGTGGGACGGAGGGAGTACAAGATATGCTGGAGCGTTGAGCTTGGTCTAACGGATGCCAACATCGCTCCCAGCACGGTAACTTTTATGTGCCAGTACCAATCTTTTCTATCCTAGTGCTTTGTGGAGCTTTATATGTGTGTCCGTTCTATATCCACTTTTCGCCAACAATGATAAAACAACCGCACCTTCGTGGTGGAGGCCGACGTGCAACCCTTACCTTATCATGTGTAAATGCTAATTTATACCCCCAACTTTTGATATAAAGTATGTGGCATGTGGCCTACCAGAAATTCACGAGTACATTTGTGAACACTTTCAGTAACTATTGGCACATATGTGTGCCCTCAAGCGTGTGTGTGCGCATCAATTATCAATTATATTATTAAAGAAAAAAGTAGCTAATTTGTGTGGCTTAGCTTATGGTGGGGATTGTCCCGCTTTTGGCTGACGGCGTTCCCGGGAGGAAGCATCTACCGTTCCACGGACACAACCGGCCCCTGGCCGCATTTAAAAACGACCAGCCAAACCAAATCCCAGCGTCGAACGCGACGTGTCAACGGCAGCGGCCGGCAGGGGAAAAAACGGCGCACAATCGTGATGCGTACTTCGCTCGCGTCCGGTGTGGATGCTGGAAAGCCGCGGTCGAGGAATCGATGCAATCAAGCGACCGATCGTGCACGGTTGACTGGACTGACTGACTTTTTTATATAATTCTTTGGGCTACTGCTGCGTTCATTGGTCGTCTCTGACACAAGGATGTCCTTAGAAGCACGCATTCGATACTTAAGAAAAAAACCACTCACGAAGGGTCTAACATTTCTGTAGCTTCCTTTTCTTTTTTTTTTTTTTGCCAAAACAAAGCACATAGGAGATAACACTCATTATACGAATAAACGGACTAGAATATAGTCTTATAAGTACCTCTGAGAGACTAAGCCAGGAAATCTCGAGATTGAATAACTTGTCACAATCATCTCGATGTCGATGGGCCTATTGTCTAATACTGAAAGAATACGCTGATTACATCATGAAATAAATCTAAAAAAATATTAAGAGCGCCCTCATGGAGGCAAGAACTCTAGCCAAGTGAATAGATTCCACCATAAGAAAGCTTACCAACCTAATCTATGCTTATTAATTCGCTTGAACTGATTGTTGACATGACTATGTACTCTCCTCTGTATAGAAGATAGATGTCGTTTTGAACAAGATTTTAATCAAAAATTGAGAATATAAATCACGAGTAACTTTTAAGTCGTTGAGTTTGAAAATGTGAAAACCATGAGTAAATTTATCTTGAAAAGGATTTTCATAAAAGAATACATATATTTTTTTAATAAATATTTTTATAAAAATAAGAAGTCAAAGTTACATTTTGGAGACTGTATCGTCGTCTAAAAACGACATCTAAATCCTATACTGAGGTAGTACGATTCAAAATCAGATAATATTAACATCCAACCTGTGTTATGTACTCCCGATCCTAAACAATGCCATTCTAATATTCATATTGTGCCCCACAAAAACTTCTAGTTTTAAATAATTGTGCGTCATCTACGATAAATATATCCCCTTAATTACCTCAATAAATAAGGAATCACAACACTCACTACTGCATAACTGAGTAGTATCGGTCCATAGTCCTCTTTTGTACTGGCTAGTCACAAATCACGTGAATTTTTCTTCGCACTAGCAGAAGGGTACGTGCCGCAGGCACGTATTTTAAAAAAATAAATAAGAAGTTTGTATATTTATTAAATCAGAACTATAGCCAACCAGCGCGGCGCACCCATTTACTCGATCGTGGCCGTTCCATTCCTTCCCTGCTCTACGTTGATACAAAGGAATACCGAATACTCTCGGTGCATGGGTGCACATCGTTCTTGGACCATAGCCTCCGACGACTGTTCTCCAGAGACGGCGAGGAAAGTTGAGCCGCCATGGGCTTGTTATTGTTTCTAGCTGGTGGGCACGGATGAGTTTTATATTTTTCAGTGTTCACACCGAATCTTCTTTTTAATTAAAAATGTAATCAATATCGACTCTTTAGATTAATCTAGAGTGTTCGATCGTCATAAAATTTGACGGTGTAGGTTCAAAGGTGTAAGAGTAATGTAACACCCCAACTTTTTAACCAATATTAGGGACAAATAATGAGGTTGATAATCAAAAGCTAAAATCAAGTACATTAATTTTTTTTATCTCGTGATACAGACCAATGAACTAGATTATAGTTTAGATGAAGATTATATGAGTGACGTGCTTGAAAACACTTTTCAATATTATCACAGACATATATGTGTATAAGAAATCTCTTGGTGTATGGCGAGCACCACATAAAAATAAACTTCTTATACAACAATATTGTGTTTAGTTTTCCCTACTCATAGAAATGAAGCCAGTGGCTAACCATGTGTCGGTACGCATAATTTAGCTTTTGTTTAGCCGTCAGAGCCAATAACATTATTTTACATAGCTCACTGAGATACCTGGACAGGCCAGAGCCAACCGGCACCTCTAGCTCTTGGGACTCATCATCCAGCTAAATTTTCATTGATCACCTATAATTTCCCTTGACACAATCTCCACTTGTTATCGTTGCCAACCATTTCAAAAAGCCACACCAAGGGCCACAAATATGCACAACACAGCTTTACAAGAAGCATGGGCAGCCATGCCTGGTCGGTCAGCCTTGACTGGAGCAAAATATCTAGTGGAGAGTAGTATTAGTAGAGGACTCAGGGAAAAGGCATCGCCTCCATGCCCACTAGGAGTAGTAGTACTACAGTAGGGACTAGGAAGAACAGATAGGAACCTGAGAAGCAACCAGCCCATAGCCAAAGATCATCTGTAGAGGAGAACAACAAGAGCACGAGGGCAAGTAAACACTTTTCATAGCAAAAATCCAAAGACATCGAACCAGTCACTGATTCCTCCTACTAGTCATCCTCATAGAATTTATTTGACCCTACCAAATCATATTGCCAAGAAGGAGAGGAGCTAGATAGGACTAGTCATGGAGGGAGAAGTCGGGGTGTGCTGCAATGGAGGAGTGAACCAGGGCTGGTGCGAGGATGGCCACAGCGGCGTTGGCGTGCCCATGAACCTGACCAAACCCATCACCAAGGCAAAGGTGACTTCCAATCCCCAGACAAGCACTACGTTTTACTATACATACACATCATGAGCATCCCGGTCCTAAACACGTTCCATCAGCACCACGACACGATGTTTTTTTATTTATTTTTATTTTTTTTTTAGGCCTCTCATCTGGTACAGCTGTAGAATCTGTTCATGTACAACTCACCCCACCACTACACACGCACACCACACTCACACCTACACGTACACGAACAAACCTACAACTACACACAGACATATAGATCGCGTCCTTAGAGAGATCACTAGAGTCACGAACCACGACACGATGTCAGCAGCACATCGTCACAACCCAAGCACCCACCCAGTAGCTATAGCTAGAAAAAGCGGAAGAGAGAGTGTGCTAGAGAGAAACTCACCTCGCTCACCTGAGCGCAGAGTGACGCCACGACCACGTGCACAACGCCTCTCACCTGCACAGAGTCAGCCCAACAGCACGGCCGCGTCGTCCTCAGGCGCGTGGCGGCCCTAGCCCCGCGTGGCATAGCGAGCACCGGGAGTGACTGGCGCCGGCGACGAGACCCATTTCCCCTAGGTGAGCACCGGTGATAGGGTTCCCAAATACAGAGTACCAGAAGGCCAAATCGGAGGGGGGAAAATCCATCACTAGTGCAGAAGCAGTTGGGAGAATAGAATGGAGGTGGTTGGTAGTGAGATTACCCACCGATGGTGATGGATTTGAGCTGCGGGAGCTGCTTTAGTTGGAAGAACAGAGAGACAAGAGAGAGCAGAGTCCGAGAGAAGGCTTGGGAGTAGAGTGCGTGTGCCTGGTCTGTTACCTGCCTTGCTAGTAGAAGTGGGTGCTTGTGTGCTGGCCGGTGCTAGAAGCGTTTAGGCACTAGTACTACTAGTAAACTTTTATTATTAGCCCCTAATAAAGCTGCTCACGTAAGATCAAATAGATGTTAGGAAAGTTCATTAGTTACCTGATTATTATTAACTAATTTTACACACACCTTGACCGAGCCATATATATATATATATAGGATAAGACATCCCTGCTTATATTATGCATCTGTATTTATGTGTGATCTATTTTGCTAAGCAATAATAATATTATAAATATTATAACTATTACAGGAAGCAAGCTAGAACAATGGAAAGGCATTCAGAGAATATGGACAAATTTGGGTCGCTTTAAAAGACAGGCAAGTCATGTAGATGTTACATGGATTTTTATAAAATAAACCTATTTCCAAAATACTTGCATCAAAGACTATTTTCTAAATTAAATTCAATGATGATGATGATGATGATGATGGATAACAGTTGATTAGTGATGGATGATTACTCGGTGTAGAGAGAGCTCACGGAATGTGACGATGAACTTGGGTGGGTCGAGCTCCCTCTACATACGACTATGAAAATATAAGGACTCACTCCCAATCTCTCATTGTGTGGGCCGTATAAACCGTGTCGACAAGTGAATCCGGTTGGGCCGGGCCGAGTCCAGTACCCACGAATGTTGTTATATACTCCCTATGGTATGTGAGGAGAGGGTTGGGGGAGAGTCCACAATCAGCTGTCGATGAAGTACAGCCAGGCGCCTATATTAGCGCACGTGTGTAGATGTGGATGTATATAATATACGGAAGTGGGGAAAGTCACGGTATCTTGATCATGAGTCACACCAAAGGAAGTGTGATGGAAAATTGGTCAGGGTAATCATGGGTAAAGTGACACAAACCTGCGCAGGGTTAAATCATGAATTCATGTCATGTCTCCTAGTTTGGAGGCTACGGGAGCCTATAGGAGGTTCTTTCTCGCTATATGGGTGATACTAGATTTCTCAACTTATTTTCTAAAATATGAACCTTTTTGATAAATGATCTATGATGAAGGATAATATGAGAAATGGATAGGGATGCATTTCATTGAGATTATATGCTTGCTGAGTACTTTTGTACTCACTCTTGTTAACTCTCCCCTTCAGATGAAAAGAGATATGAGATATGCCGAGCCCATGATTGAAAAGGAAGTCACAGGAGAAACACGAAATTTTATTGTAATGTGAAGAGTTATGAGTATTCCTATTTTAGGTAATATTTATTATATGCGTTTCCCCTTAGATGTAACAAAATTTTGTAAGACTCTAACTATTGTTCTGTTGCCACACTTTGATTAGGGTCATTACTCGAGGACGTTGGGTAATAATCCGTAAACCGGCATTTTTACCTTGGTAGTGAAAATGCGGGGTGTTACAGGTGGTATCAAAGCGATGTCGATCGAACCTAGTTAGGGGCTAGGTAGGATAAGTGAGTTCCCGTAATTTAGGAATAGTTGGTTAACTTGGTAACGCTAGGAAACCTTTTCTTGGCCCTTAACTAGATAGACTAAATGTAGGTGGAGTGATGAGGTACTAAAGCGGTAAGAAAACAACTAGTAACACAAAAATCGTTATTAGGTTTTACATCGGAAAATAAATGTAACAAAAAAAGAAAGACCGAAGCTAGGAATGTGAATTAGGTGAACACTAGCTCAAACCATGACTTTTAACTCGGGAAGAGACCGAGGTGCCGGGACTACGGCACTCGGGAAGATTGTTTTAAAAAAAGTTTTAACGGCGCTGTTGGGGTGGCCGTCAAGTAACATTTTTCATGCCCGAGTGTCGCTCTTCCCCGAGTGTTGCACTCGGGGAAGAGTGCCTTTGTCGAGTGTAGTTCTTCACCGAGGGCCGGGCACGCTGCGGCACTCGGGGAAGAGGGGCTTCCCCGAGTGGAATTCTTCCCCGAGTGCAACACTCGGGGAAAAGTGGCTTCCCCGAGTGCCCGATTTTCGACACTCGGGGAAGCCTGGGACACTCGGGAAATTTTGCTTCTCCCCGTAGTGTATTAACAACCATCAACAATACTCCCCGGGAAAGAGAGGAGTTTTAGGAGTTGGGCCGGAGATTAACGAGGGTAAAAAAGTAAAGAGTGCAATGAAAACGAGGAGAAGTAAAGGAGGAGAGATATAGAGATAGAGTTGTATTGGAAAGCGAGAACTCCTCTCTTTTTAGAACAAGTCTTGGAGTTTAAAACTCCTCTCTTCCCCGGACGGAGGAAGTACTCCCTCCATATTGGTATTAGAAGTCTTTTAGGACATGATTGTGCATACCAATGAGTCATTAATTAGGGGTAAGTTTTTCCTGTCTACCCCTATTTAATACACTTGTGATTGCGATTTAAACGAGAAAAGAGACACCAGCCCATTGGCTATTGTGATGCGGTTAGTGCTGGATTCTTTTGGCACGAGTTCGAACCCTCCAAAGCTCACTTTTGCTCTACGATTTTTGCTCTTTTTTTTTTTTTTTCTTTGCTGTGTTTTCATCGGGACCCTTGGACTATCTAGAAATTGACTAAGCCCAGATACGAAAATTTCCCTCTCGGCATTCTTTCATCGGGAACCCCGAGAGTGAAATCAAATTGTATTGCCATCCTTCTCTTCTTCCTCATCACGTCTGAGCACGGGACGGAGCCTCGGAGGGAGCGATGTCGGGCCATCGGCTGGCCCAGCCGTGGCTCGGCCGGCCTTCGCTGACGAGTCGGCAAGCGGCACCAGGATGCCCCCGCGCCCCGCCGGCGGCCTGCATCCATGGCGATGGTCCATGGAGTCCAGCAGTTCCTGAGGTGTCGTTATTGATTCTTGACGGCGACCGGCGAGGCGACCGCGGCCGCGGCGGCGTGGTGGCGGCAGTAGATGGCGAAAGTCGAGGCGAGCAGCGCGGACTAGCGCCGAACTCGAGGCAACCGTATTTACTTGAGGCGACCAGCGGAGTAATTAGGAAGGTGCCGTAATTAATGGAGGGGTAAAACGTCCTAAACTACTTAGATGCGCCCCTGGCGACTTCTTTTCTGCTCTTCGCTTGGACGGAGAAAGACCTCTAATTACGCTACGGAGGGAGTACGTGGTTTTCTCCTTTTCCGGCACTCACAGATTTTCTGTCTAGATTCCCTGGACCAGAGAGAGTTTAGTTCTAGCCCCACCACGAGCAACGCAAGTAGATACTGTTCTGTTGATAAAGACCGAGCAAAGGGATTGGCTAGAACAAAGCGTACTTGCAGCTAATGGCGACCACCGACCGTGTGATTTCCAATGACCCAAATCCATGCACATGGACACACTGAATCCGAGTCTCATCTCCCTTAGAGCAAGTATTATAAGCATGTTTCAGCCGGCGAAGAGGCTCCACATCAGCGAAAAAAACAGCCACGTTAGGAGAGAAGGATGAGCCGGCGATAAACTTCTCGCCGGGCTTCTCGCTGGCTGCAGCACACGACTCGAGAAAAAGAACATCTTCTTCTCGCTCCTCCCGATCCCTTGCTCCGGTCCATCAACCGCACTGCCAAATCGACCAAGCTCATCCAGCCGTGGCTGTGGTGGATGCCGCGCCAGCTACCCCGCGGCTGCCGCGCCCGGTCGCCGCCGTGGTTGATGCGCCTGCTCGCCGTGTCCGTGGTCTCCAAGCCCGCCGCGTCTGCCACGCTCGGCCGCCGTCCGCTGCCGTGCCATCCTCCCGATGCGAGAACTCCGCCCAGGAGGAGGAGCTCCGGCAGGTCGTCGCCCACATCTCCGGCTCCACATCGCACGGATTGGCGGACGCGACTTTGGCGTTCTTCTACGCGCGGCCGGCGGCGTGAGGATGCTGAGCATGAGTACGTGATGGCGTGCGGCCTAGGCCCCTCTGTTCCTCTTTCTTTCCTATTTTTAGATGCTTCCTGTCAGCTATATCCATTTTATAATTGAACCACACGATATATAGTTACTCCGTATGCTACTACTCTGTTTTGATATATACGTCGTTCACGGGACCTTCAGCTTGATTCGTTGAAACTGCAGTAAGTACACATCTGTAAATTGTTTTTTTACGCAGTTATTTGGCGTGACACACAACTGCACTGCGATGAGACCGACGTGTACATGTCGCGCTGTCGCATCTCACACATAGTACACACATACGCGCCTCGTGCCTCAGCTGCAGCCGCAAACGAGTTCTTCGGTCCCGCGTTGAATCTCGCAGATATGCCCGCGCCTCCGCAACAGATCAACGAAGCAAACCAGAAATTGATAGATTAATAGGCTCGCGATGGCGGCTACCCACGCATATTATATTATACTTAAATTCAATTGCTTAGTTGACTTTGCAAGTCAGCACATGTAACACCGGTTTTAAGGAGTAAACCGAATGAACACCATATGTGAGCCCCGGAAGTCAAATCTCACATATAGTTACAAATAAATGGTAGTATCAATTCACAATGCTCGAAACATAATGAACATATTACAAAAGAATATAACCTCAGCTAGCGGACAACGGAAAGACACTCCGATCTTCTGGTGTAGACTCCACGTAAAAGACACTCCGATCTTACGGTGTAGACTCCACAGGGACCGACTGACTGGTTGATCACAAGCCTAAACTTCTCCCGAGGTGAAGGGGAAATAGCAAGGGTGAGTCCATGTCGAACTCCGCAAATATAACTTGGGGTTCATGAGGCTCAAGAAGCTGACACTAGTTTGACTGCGGTTGCTTTTAGTTTATGTCAAATTTTAAGCTTAAGCATCAAGGATACCCATTCACCCATATTCTCATGGTTAAACAAATATAAACAACAAGTATATCATGAACATAACAGTAAAGCATGTTATTCTATTCATAGATGTCTCCAAGGCCGTTCATGACCGCGAACATGGCTGATATATCAGTTTAGTTAACTCTGCGCAGAGGTGTACACTTTCACTATGGGTCATGATCTCCGAATGAATGGGTTTGCAAGGTCCAAACACCGGATACCATATAAAGCCTTCCAAAGGTTTATCTAACAATGTTAGCACCAACGAAACGATACAACCCCGTTTCTCCCATTCCGGCAAACTACCAACAAAGTTAGATAAGGTCCTCGACCGACTAGAGCCGAGTGCCATGTAGCCCCCATAGTTGTGCGGTAAATCCCGGATGATCACAAATGAATAAGTCCTTATGGAGAGCTAAGAGCTTCATAAACAAATAAATAAACACAAGCTCTTTCGCCCTTTAGCAACAATATAAACAATTCCATTTATCAAGATTTAATCGATAAAGCAATAATAATAAAGGTGTTGTTGAGCGCTAGCATATTACTACCCAAATGCATAACCCATAGGTGTCAAGGAACAAGTATTCAAGTGACTAGGATAAACCTTAAGGTCAATCAAGGAGGACACATGCATCATGAATTGTTAATTAAGGTGAATAGGACATCAAGGATGATCCCAAGCTATACTTGCCTTGGTTGAAGTCCTGGTGAGGCTGCTGATCCTCCTCGAAGTAGTACTCTTGATCGTTCCTAACTTGCTCTCCGTCTACTCCATACACCACGCAGCAAACACACAATCATTCATGCAATCAAACACGAAGCAAACATGGATATTATAAGATAACAGTACACCAAACAGTAAGATAACAATTTGAAAAGTACATAAAACTATACTACGCATCACTACGATCACATCGATATAAAGATCACCGAAAACGGACTTAAAACGCGAAGATATGGGTTTTATAAGATTTCTAATAATAAAATAATAAAGTAAATATAAAGTCGACATTTGAAAGTTTGAAACCTTACTAACAGAGGAGTAAACATCTAGATTACGAGATTATGAATCTAACGCAATTCGAATGGACTAAAATGGATTTAAAACAAGAGAGATATGAATATTTGAATTTGAGTGGCAGAACTGTAAATAGATGAAAGCGTAATCAGATGCGGTTTAAACAAAAAATACGCTTTCCCAAAGGCATAAGCGCGCGGGTAAGGCCCGGGGGACTTGGTTGCGATTAACCGTAGCCGACGAGGTTTCTTTAACAAAAACGCCCGGGCGAAAGGGTATCGACGGTTGGTGGCCGTCGGATCTCGGTTGGACGACCGGGTTAGATCCGGCCGATCTGGGCGGCGGCGTGGGCCGGCGGAAACGAAGAAGACGGCGCCATGGCCGGAGTTGGCGGAAGCTTCGCCGAGAAAATTGATCCGCGCTCACGGAGCACGGTTTTCCACGGGACAAGGACCAAACGAAGATAACTTCGGGCGAACTCACCTAGATGGAAATCGAAGCTGATTGGAACTCGAGGGCGTCTCGCGGCTAAAGATGGCGGACGGCAAAGAACCCGTTCACGCCGGCGTCGAGGAACGGAGCGGTAGATCAGAATAGAATCCATCAGCGCGTGCGCAAGATAAATTCAAGCCCTAGGGCTTACTTTTTACAGCGAGATTGGGATGATGCTTTGGCGGGCGAACGCGGCCAATCGAGCTCGCGTGAAACTCGGCGATGGCGGCTGGTTTTGCGGCTGTTGCTTGCGCGAGCTGCCGACGCGATTAGATTGAAAAGAGGTTTGGCTCGACGCCACACTGCGCGCTTTTATTGGATGCGCGCATGAGGAGTGCACCGAACGCTGAGGAAATCGCGTGGCGGGTTGGTTACGCCGATAACCGCTCGGTTTCAAGTCCGCTGCAGCACGACGCAAAGGGAAAGGAGACGCTTACAGCGTGGGCCCCACTTGTCGGCGCCAAAGAGAAGAGGGCAGCAGAGGGCAGCAGCTGCGCTGCTCTCGGTGCTTGCCACAACGAGCTGGACCGAAGTTCCTGCGGCCCAAGATAAAAAGAACGAGAGCCAAAAATAGCAGGAACAATGAGGAGCGAATTGGCTTGTAGTCTAATGGTAGGGCGGTCCGGTGGGACGCTACCCACCGGGGTTCAAATCCCGGTGCTCGCACCTTTCTTGGGATTTTTCCGGGATTTACCGGCGTTATGCATTAAGTGGTAAAAAGACGTTCCGTCGACGACGAGGCGCCTATGCTGACCGAGAATCTCCGGATCTGCCGGTGCCCGGTCCTTCCGGAGGTGCTCATAGGGGTAGGGTTTGCGTGTGTGTTCATAGGGGTGAGTGTGCGTGCATGTTGTGAGCGTCTGCGTTATCTTGTGTCATCTAAAAAAAAAAAAGCAGGAACAATGAGGAAGGTAAAAGGATTTCTTTTCTTTTATTTCAAAAGGATTTTCAAATATCATTTGCCAAAAGAACTTGAATAAACCTAAGTTTCGGTAGAACCAAACATGACAATGAAAAATTATGCATCAGCATGAGTGCACAAGCATGTCACTAGCCTTATATTTGATTTTATTTTCTGAAATATTTATTTCTCCTAAGTTCAATGCATCACAAAATTGCATAATTAAATCAAATTAACTATTTTAAAAACATGCAAATTTTCGGGTGTTACAGCACACGAGGTGTGTACTAAACATGGGAGATCTCTCCTAACTGCATCTTTGGGGCAAATCATTACTTTGACACTCGAGAGAGATCAACCGATGGTGACGTTTTGTGCTACACTGCGTGCCGTCAGTTTTGCTTCCGCTCGAGCGAGAGTGACGTAACAACAACTGCAAGCCGATTATAATGAAACAATTTATGGTTTCTGCTTGGAGCATTAGTTGCAAAATTCAACGTGGGGCCGAAGAAATCATTTGCGGCTGCAGCCGAGGCACGAGGGCGTGTTTGTCTAGTGTTATTACGTGTCAGAGGCAACACGTCAGGCTCATCATCACTTGTCGAGGCGGTTCGGGCCCCACTCCTGAAAACCAACATTAGTGCGCTCCTAAAAATATTTTCTGTAATATCGTACGGCACCAGATATAATATGAAACTCCATATAGCGCATAGATTCAGCGCACGGAGAGGCCATCAGTTTACTGTACATTTACTGTTCACCAACCCCGCGCCACCGCGTCGCCTCTTGGGCATTCACGAGCGCGACGGCAACGCTGCGCACGCTGCCTCCCTACTGTTTGCGAACGGTGCGCAACCACGTGGACTCGTGCGTGTGTGAGCATCGATTTTGGGTCTCCCGATTACCTCTTCCATCGCTAGCCACGCTCCCTCCGCCAAAAGAAAAAACAAAAAGAAATCAAGTAGCACCACACCTCGCCGTCTCCATCCGCACTTCCTCCTCCATCCTCTTCCCCAGCTATGGCGCTTCCTCGCGGCCGCCGGCGGTGGCCAGCCTTGCCTCGCCGCGTCCATCCGCGCTTCGTCCTCCTCCTACTCTCCCCCAGCTGCAACGCTTTTTCTCGCCGGCGGCGGCGGCCAACCTTGCCTAGGGTTCCCGGCGGGGGGCAGGACGGAGCGGCAGCGATGGACACAACGCTTGGGTCATCGGCGGCCCACGGGGCACACGCAACAGTAAGAGCGCCGCCCTCATCCTCATCTCGGCCATCAAGCATGTTCTCCATCTCCTCACGCGTGAGGGCCAACTGGATCGGCCGCTGCCCTGCCACTCGAGGCAAAGCAATACACAAGGCTGGATCTGCGTCGGCCACATCGTTCTTGCCTAGCTACGATGCGCGCAGATATCATGCCGGCCGGCTCACCATAGCCGCATCTCTCCCAGGCACAGTCCCCGGATGCCGCGGCCCGGCCACCTCGCCGTCGCCGCCTCTCGCATTCTTCCCCACAGGCAGTGCAAGGTCCCCGGTCAGCACAGCTCCTCCTGCCTCACTGCTACGCTTGGCCGCTCGACGCTTGACGCCTACATCCGTGGCTAAGGGGCTAGCGACGCCTAGAGGTGCGGATTTGGCCGCCTGGCTAAGGGCCCGGTCCATGCCAAAGCAAGCGAGGATTCGCCGCCGATCTGCTGCCTTCTGAGGTGAGTACTATTCGGTTCTTCGGCTCCTATGTTCGTTTTCCAGAAGTTTTCTTCTCAATGAGGTCGCCCACTGTAGCAGGTTTGGGATAAGGTCTCCCACCACAACAGGATTGCGGTTCCTTCAACGGTGCCACCCACCGCTGAGCGTTCATATTGCTGCAAGTCTTCTACTGACCTTTCCGGGCTGACACCCTCGATGTGGTCGCTCGCCTTCCCCTTGCCTCTAGTGTTGCTGCCTCGCATACAAGCCCATCATCTAGTCTAGCCGTGAGGTAACAACAAAGCTATCACCTCATTCCTTCCCTCCTTTCAGATTTGTTTCCACGTGTTGTTGCTTGCAGGAATGGGCAGAATTAGGCTATTGAGGCGTTCAGCTACCAGGACGCACAAAGGTTGCTCCGGTCCCCTCCCTGTTTTGTACAACTTCTACCAGGCATAAACAACAAATTCGTTACTTAAGTTGTGCGTTGATTGCTTTCACAGAACTAATTATATTCACATACCTACTCTGGTTTGTCTAAGAAACCTCTCTCAAGTTCGTATATTTGATTTACCGTATGGAAGTTTTATGCCTCATCAATTTTCGTGCTTTCTGTGATTTGCGGTGCTTTGCTGATGTTTTGTTGCACCTAGGATACCCTGCCTGTTGATTGACAAAGAAATAGCCTATTAGGCACTGACAAGTGAAAGCATCTGTGATTTCTTCGGCGTGTTAAGGTATTGTATATGTTTAGCTATTTTGTATGTTATCTAAATTTCATTTGCACCAATGTAGCAGTTGTCGATGTTTTACGACCGAGAGCCCGCCACAGGGTGAGCCGGGCAGTTTGTTCGGGCCTCGATGAACCTGGAGTCCGGCGGTTTGTTGCGCAGTTGACATGGAGACGGGGTTTTTATACTGTTTCGGGCCCTCGATCCTTGATCGAGTAAAGACCTTTACGTCCAGTCGGCGTGAGCCTGTTTTTGATTGATGGGGTCAACCAAGAATCGGTTGTAAGGTTTACAGCACTTGATATGTTCAAGTTGCGCTCTCCTCTACGAGGTGCTCTTTGGCCACCTTTTATAGTCCAAGGAGCCAAAGAGCTTGCTACGGACCTAGTCCAACTCAGAGAGGGTTGTCCGTAGAGGATCCGAACACCCAAACTCTTTACATGGTAGTTTGACTAGGATTCTATCCTGATTACAACAGAAGTCTTCCGTAGCTATGCTTCCATTGCCTTCTGGGAGTTGTTTGTGGCCGCAGGCTAGGATAGAATCCTGCGAACAACTCTGTAGAGTCCTTAGGTGATCCTGTATCCACAGCAGTGTAGTGTATTTAGATGAAACTGGCATAAGATGAGTCTATAGGAAGTACTCTTTCAAATGTATTCCTCTTCGTATTTGATGCTCCCCCCAATAATCCACAACACATTCAGAGATCTCAAATCCATGCTACCATCTGTCGTCTTGCTCCCTGTGTTGCCTGACATATTTAGATTCTGGTTGTGAGATTTTTTTAGCGACAAATGTTTACAGATTGAGAGTTTGTAGATAGAATTCGGTTTCTATTGAGTATAATAAATGATGCATTAGTTTATTGCATTAATGACTTTACATCATTTTTCCTTTCATGTGCAATGGGCAATAACTAGCTAAATCGTATTGCCAAAATATTGTAGAATAGGTTTTTGCGGTGTTCATGCAAACTAATTGTTGAGGGCAATGAGCCGTTCTTTGTTGTTGGCACTTGCCAGCCTCTTATTAGGTAGAACTAAAGCTACGTCTTATAACTTTGCTTCTGTTAACTGAAAAATTTATGTACCCAATAACGTTACAATAACGTTTACTGTCTTTTCCTTTCTTTATGCAGATTACAATTTATATGAATCGGAGTCATTGTGACCTTTGGTTCCTAATGTTTCTTATGTGAGGCGCCATGTGTTCTTCATATTTACAAACAGTTACAGTGCAAAGCAATATTATTTGCATTCAGCCGTGAAGTTGGGACAAACAACCTTCATTTTTATATTAGCCCCATGTCTTCGTACAACCACAACTGCATCCAGTCTCAACTAAGATGTTTTTTTTTTCCTTTGATTTCAGATCATTTCCTTTTTCAGATTGTACAAAGGGTGTTGTAATGCATATTGATCACACATGACACTGACCTGCCATTCTGGACAACATGTATGCTGCTACAATTCAATTTGTTTTATTGCTCACTGTCATACCTTAGACCTTACAATCGTTCTTTAAGTGAATGGATTTGTAGTGCATCCTTTGAGTTTACCTCCGGAATTGCCTACCAGTTACATTAGGATGTTAGTTGGATCTGCATCCTATGCATCCTTGAATATGTTTCCTGCATGTCTGCAATTGTTATTCCGCCCAACAGAGAGCCAAGGAGAGAGATGTTTCTAGATATTACTGCTTAAGGCCTGTTTGCTTCCCATGAATTGAGAAAAAAATAGGAATCTAATAATGAAATGGAAAATATTTTTTAGACATGGGTTTCAGTTGACAAGATCTATACAGGCCCTTACATTCTTTTTCTTGTGTCTGAATGTATCTTGGATAATTTATCTTCCAATGGAATGACTAATGTAAACGACAAAGGTTCATTTTTATTTTCAAGTTTGTTGGAATGATGGTGACATTGAACACCCACTATGCAACAATTTCCTGGGAAATATCCTATAGTTCAATATGCAGATGATACCCTCCTGATTTTACCTGCAGTTGAGGCAACTCTCAATAAAATAAAAGACATCATCCAGGCTTTCTCTGAGGCTTCAGGTTTGGTTGTAAACTATGGAAAACCCAACCTCATCCCAATAAACTTGGATTTGAACAGAGCCCAAGACTTGGCCAGCATCTTTGAATGCCAAATTGGAAGCATGCCCTTCACCTACCTAGGCTTGCCTTTGGGGACAACAAAACCTTCAGTTTCTGAGTTTGCACCATTAATCAGCAGAATGGATAAAAGACTTTTAGGTATCAGCAAACTCCTTTCCTATGATGGTAGACTGATTCTAGTTACTACATGCGCTAAACAGATGTGTACTTATTGTGCAGTTTGAGTAGCAGTACTGTAATTAAAGATGGTACGTGGGACGCACCGATATGCTTGCGTAGAGATCGGAAGGTCTGGACACGACGGGAACTGTTGTATGAAGAGTCATACAGTAACATGAAAGAGCCGTCAGATGCATGTATCTAGCGGCCGGAACAACGGCCGGGTACTGTAGGACTGTAGCAGGGAAAGTATATACTGGAAAACTAAAGATTGTATATGATATGATGAGTGTGTTCAGCACATAGACCCAAAATTACTGTTTTCAGTATCACTAGACTAGTCAAAATCACGAACATCTCTGGTTCGCTGTGTTTACCGACTACTCCTATCCTATACTCGGACGCTCGCAAGGCCACGTCACCTCTTTTTTTCTCCACTGTTGGATTTTGATCGGACTATCCAAGAGCGTGGGAACAACATCCAGTGTTTCCAGACTATTCTTCTCGAGCGGTAGCCTCGTCGCCGCCGCCGCCGCCGCCGCCTCCTTCCTCCGCGGCCGCCCCGGTGCTCCGCGACTCGGCTGCTCGCCAGCCCCATGCTTCGCGGCCGAAATTGACATGGCAGCCGGAGCAGCCACAAACTGTCAGCTCGAAGGCGAGCGCACAAACTGAGCAGCCGGAGCAGCACTGCCTCCCCAATCCCCGTCTTCCTCTGCACGCTCACCCCCGTGGAGCCCCTGCCGTCGAGCCGCCGGAGCCGGTTCCGTCAGGCTCCACCTCACCACTCACGGAAGCACGTGATGGTGGCCTTCTGCTTGCCGCTGCTCATCGCCCACAACCGCAAGAGCTAGGCCCTCGACTGCTGCAGCCACTGTAGAACCAATCCTGGTATGCAGAATTATTGACTAGCGTCTGTCCCCTGTTCTTAGCGTTATTGGGTCATTATCTGAAGCCTGTCCTTTTCCTCTGTTCGTTCAGTGAACTTGAATTTGATTGCAGCAACATAGTCCTTGCCTGGATGAGTTGCTGCGGAAGCAACAAAAAGATCAGACCCTTCGTGCAGCTGCTCCAATCTATGATCTACGCCGTTCTTTGTTCATAAAGAGTTAAAGTCACATTGTTTTAATATGGGCTTATATTTTATATCAGACAATGAGAATATTTCAGAACTTTGCATACATATTCCTAAATGATCTCTGATGAAGCTAATTGCAGACCAGATTCTCCAAACCATGATATGCAGATATAAAGGATTCATTGCACCGGATCCTAATCTTTAATATACGAAATGAACTTCATCTGTGGAATGGGATGCATCGTGAAATATTTTTTTAGGAAACATCGTGAAATATTTGTGCTACCTAACAGAGTATATTCGGTTCATTCATTCCTCTACATTGCAAAACCAGCACCAAAAGATGGATACGTTACATGTGTGTAAGCCTCAATCTCAACATCTAGACCAACCATTAGACCACGACCACCAACTTAACTCTGAATATCAGCTTCTGTATTTTACCGAATCTAATGCAGGTTACTACATACATAACTGAACATAATGCAGTACTGGCATCTTCATCTGTAGAGTTGCAACTTTATTTCTGCATATATCTTCGTACTTGTTGCCAGATGAAAGAAAAGAAGCTAACTAACGTGGTGGCTAGCTACATCCACTGCAACAACACCAAAGATCACGGGCCAACACGCATCCCCCAGGCGGCGCGCCAAAGGCGCACCAGGTTTCTTTTTTTGAGATTACACAGCACAACGCAGACGCTCAACACGTACGCACACTCACCCCTATTGACACACGTACGCAAACCCTACCCCTATGAACACCTTCGAAGGACTGAGCCGGCAAATCTTGAAGTTCCGAAGTCACCACTGGCGCCTCGCTATCGACGGGGACGTCGCCTGCCACTTAATGCACAGCGCCGGAAAATCCTGAAATAAATCCAGGATAATGTGTCGCACCCAGGATTTGAACCCTGGGTGGGAACCCCCAACCAATAGTCTTTACCATTGCGCCGTGAACCCCTTGACAGGCGCGCCAGGTTTCTAGTGTCATCTAGAAGCCAACACCTGATCCAGACTACGGAGTAGCGGCCAAATCATAGTCGGCGGCGACCGGCTCTTCACTGCCCGTTCACACGCCGTCGCAAGCGCCGCTTCGCCCTCCTTCGATATCGTCATCCTCACCGACCTTTCCAGGCCTTTCCGACCTTTCCAAGCGCCGACCATGCCGCAGCCTTCGTCGGGCGCGTCTCCCACGAACTTGCTCTCTGTGGCGCGGAGTAGACGCAAAGCCCTCTGAAATCTGAACCCGTACAGGGATTAGAGGTGAAGGGTTGGCTGAGAGGCAGCGCCGCTGTCGTCCAACGCGCCAAGATTGCAGGCTTGTCAGTGAAGAAGCTTTTGTAGCAACATCTCCCTCAGCCGCTTCTGCAGGGATGCCGCCGTCTGGGACCCCGCATGCTACCCCGGCACATGCATACCTCTACCTCGGCTTCGACGCCAGCGACATCCGTCAAGTGTGGTGCGACGCGGATCGCTGGCCTCTTTCCGTACACGGATAGTGCGTTTGTGCACTGCCACTTCATAGTTTGCCTCTATTCGCCAGGTAGCGCTGCATGCTTCCTGGGTTCCGCCGGATGTGTAAACAACTGACCATGCACTCTGCTAACTGCCGATTCCGTGCCTATACACAATCACCAACGGTCGCTTCTGTCCCTAACTGCCCTGCTTGGCTTTTCAAGAATATATATATCCAGTTAACTCCGTGGATTACAATGTCTACCAATGATCACAGCTCATGGGGTCTCCCTGTTATTTCAGACTTTTGCTGTTACAACTTTGCCAACATAATCTCAGCAAGCGCTATTTCAATTTTTCATACCGTGAACCCTCTGAGACTGAATGTTCCTTTCATTCCCCTATAATTTGTACTACCTTCACTACTATTGGTTGCTTCACCTCCAAACAACTAACCAAAATTCAATCTTCCTCACATTTGTTTCCTACGAATTTGCACAAACAGGCCCATGGAAATTGATACCAGCGCTGGGTGGTTCTTTGCAGAAGAACTGCATGGCTCTACTGTATCCTTGTTTGAGCGAATGGGTCTATTGTACCTACCTAATGTATATCCCAGATGTGGCAATGTAATCCTGTATTCAACTGGTATGCCGCAAAACAATAGTTTTATCCACTATTCAGTTCATCCCGCGGCAACGTGCGGGTCATACATACTAGTTTACTTATGTCGCGCGGGCTGCAAAATCTCATTTGTCGCCAGAATGGTTCTCACACAGGTAGTTGCTTCAATTCGGCCCAATAAACATGTCAGCCCAATATTTGCTTGTTATTTCGGTCCAATTTGTACTACCTGTTTCCGTCCAGGCTTGTAGTCTAATGGTAGGACGGTCCAGTGGGATGCTACCCACCAGGGTTCAAATCCTGGTGCTCGCGACCTTTTCCCGGGATTTTCCCAGGATTTACCGGCGTTATGCATTAAGTGGTAGCGGCGTTCCCGTCGACGACGAGGCGCCAATGGTGACTTCGGGAATCTCCAAATCTGCCGGGTGCTCAGTTCTTCGGAGGTGTTCATAGGGGTAGGGTTAGCGTACGTGTGTTCATAGGGGTGAGTGTGCGTGCGTATTGTGAACGTCTGCGTTGTACTGTGTAATTCTCAAAAAAAAAGTAAAATTGGTTGCGTATGTTTTTTCCTTTTTTTTTTTGAGAAAGCGTATGTTTTTTTCCAACTAGGTTGCATACTCGGCCGATTTATAGTCTATCTTAGTTTTTTATTTCGTTTTAGAGCTATTGTGTGTGTTGTAAAACACACGGACTCTTTCCTAAAAGGAAAGGAGAAGGATGAATCCTAATCCTAGTCCGTTTGTATGTGGGCTCTTACCAAAACTCTCCGGCCTTGGCTAGAAAATAGAAAGAGGAGAAGGAGGAATCCTAATCCTAGTCCGTTTATTGTGTGGGCGATTTCCATACTCTAGGACTTATTCGGACTATATATACGTGGGAGATCCTCCATTGTAAGTAACGAATATTTCAGATGAATAAAGAATAGTCTCCCTATCTTGTGTCTACTTGTTCTACTTCTTTCATCTACTACGTGATCATGAGAGACGGAGAGAAGAAGGTCCTAACCGCCGACGACGCGTTTCACAAAGTTATCACCACGGCTTGCATGCCCGACGCGCCAAGCACCTCCCCCGTACATACAATCGTACACCACCACGAGCGCTTGGTCTCGGCCCCGCACGCCGCCCTCAAGAGTTCGCACCATACACGGTTTGTAGTGGTGGAGCCAACATAGAAACAAGTTTACGATTGTTATAGGATTCAAATTCAACGACCTCAAGTGATGGGGCCTAGTAGGCTATCACGAGCATGGTCGAGAAAAAAAAAAATAGTAAAAGGCTTAAAGAAGAATAATTGGGCTACGGGGGACGAGAAGAAAGTTCGTGTTAATTTGAATTTTTACGGTTTGAATCCTGTAGATTATATATATACTCCATATATATTCTTGAAGAATATGTATTATATATATTTTTGGAAGATTTACAATACTTCATTTATGTTCATCATGTGTTTACGCTATTTCTTTTAATACATTAATGATGTAACGAAAAAAAAATCTTGAATGATTATGATAAGCACATGGTACAAGGTTTATGAGCTCTCTAAATCCTGCAGACCTTAGACTTGTCACCCTTGAGAGACTCATATTTGTTTTTCCTAGCATATGAATTTTTGGGATGAATGAATGCTTGGTATAAATTTTGAAAATTTGTATATACCATAAAAAAAAAAAAAATACTAGGATGCCTCTAAGAATATTTTGAGTAACCATCCATTGTCTTTTTGCACCTTACTACTTGTTTACATGTAGTAAACTTATATGCACATGGTCCAAGATACGGTATTTTGCATGCCTTAAAAGAAGAAGCAATATCCTGAAATTACTCCAAAAATAAAAGTATTTGTTACGGTCATTATTAAATCCATGTAGGATATTTTGCTACCATTGAAGTGTAGTAAACTCATCAGTATATATATTTCTGAATTACTCTCTAGAATGAGTATATGACCGATAGAAGTAACAAATGCATTGTGGGACTCATTGCATGAGTAAAATCCCAAATTATGATTATAGAATATCATATTGCATTGAAAGTCGAATTTTGAAGCTTGTATGCTTAACGCTGCTCTATAAACAATAGCTTGAAGCTTTGTAAATGTCTAAAAGACAAGATGGTAAATAAAATTTTATCAAACTATATATCTCTTGAGTATAGAATATCAAAGAGCAATATAATACATGAAGTATTTGAATTTACCATTAGAAATTACTCAAATTAAAAATTGAGTTAGAATTTTTAGACAGACTTTATGAACCAGGATATTATCGATTGCAATAATTTTGAATATATGGCTTGCATATGTTACACCCCTTGAAGGCTTGTGACGGTATATCATAACTCTTGAATATAAAGCATGAAGCTACCGCTTGTCAACTATAGAAGTTAAGACATGCGAGAATGTATATTTTTTGGAACATATAAAGTTTCCTTTGAAGAAGAATTTAAATCATGTGCTTATTATTTGTTATCTTTGAATTTCATATCCCGAAGTATTGATAGTAGTGGTGGTGGTCCATTAAATTTTTAATTTCCGTTGAATTAAGTGGTTAATGGTTAATTTGTTAGCTTGAAGACTAATATGAAACGTTTAATATTCGTAGTTGCAATTACTTGAAGTAATATGTGTGAACTTCTCATGGAATAAATTAGATTTATATGTTTTCACATATAAACAAATTGCCTATTGCCTATCAAAATAAATTTTGTATTATTTTTATCTCCAAAGAAGTCTTAATTAGCCACGAAGGTTATAGTTCTTTGTGCATCACTACCATGTAGGTAGATGAGAAACTGAATTTTCTAAAAGCACATGAATAGTTGGACTATACTGGCATATTAACTGGTCTTAGAAGGATCGATTTAGCCAAGAAATTGTATAATCCTAAGTATTTAATTTTTAATCTTGAGAACTAGAAATTATATTCTACCCCGAGTCCTATGGTGTACACTGAATAGTACATTGGATATGCGAATTTTATGTCATAATCATTGAATACTAGAAGTATGATTTGGATTCTATGGATGCATTAGAATTGATATTCATAGATAATGCTTGAAGCAATTACTACTTGAAGTAGTTATGGCATGAAAAGGGGGAGTAATTTTGGATAAAGGCATAAGAAAATATGGATAATATATATTTAATAGGCATAGCCATCCTAAATCAATTTTAAAGTGCATGTATCAGGACTTGAAGTTCTGCCCGCGTCCCTTCCGGCCGAGTTAACTTTCTCTACTGCACTAATTGCAAGTAAGCTTGTAGCTTTGCATTTTGTTGTTATCTATTATGTTAGACTGAATTCTAACGTTTCACATTACAACTGCATATGTATCTCATTGAGCTACAAGTATCTCAACTCTTGCATGAATATTAGCATAGCAGCTATAATTGTGGCTAGTAGCTATCTTTGTGCTTCCCTCATAATCAAATTGGCTAGCTAGCATGCTATGTCTATATGGTTCCCGTTGAACTAAGGAATGCTTTGCTTTCGATGCATTGCATGCATAAGCAATAGATTGATCTAGGGCCGAACAGCCTAAGATCGTGGGGAGTGAGTTTATGAAATTTTCTCAATGGAGACTAACCCATTTGATGGGATGAATTATCGTGGAACTAAGATAGTGGATAACACAATTATGATGATTTGGGATTTATGAAGAAAAGGCATTAAGGGATTTTTGCATTAATGGCAATTAGAAAATTCTAGAAGAAATTCCATGTGAGCTTGTATGTTGCGTATCTATATTTTTGTAGTATATGATCCATATTTTTAATTGTATGAGTACTTGGATCAATTTATTAGGCTAAATAATAAAGAAGCTAGAGAATAAAATAGTTTTTCTAAACTATATTTTTGTGCATACCAGGGGAGAACATCCCTGAGTTCATAGGAATGATGAACATTCTTAAGTGCACTTTAAGTATTCTAGCTCACTTTGCATAATGAATAATAACCCCATGTTTAAATATGTGCGTGAATATTTTCCATAAAACCTAATCATAGCATACATAAATAGGTCTCCACTTGTAGTTGGAGATATATGAATTTAAATTGTTTTAAGCCCATGATAGGGGATATCTATTGAAGTATGCTATTAAAGATCTAATATTGGCATTAGGGGAGAGAAAGCCTATTTTTAATGCCAAACATTATTTCCGAATTAGAAGAAAAATGATCTAGAAAATTTTCCTAAAGCTTGAAGCAGGAATACTATCACGCACTAAGTCAACTAATAGTTTGACTAATGCTCTTGTGAAAGCATGAAGCGGAGCATATGCCAGATATTTTTAGAAATGAGAGGAGTAACTTGAAGTTATAAACTAGAAGTTGTGTTTACTAGTAGTAAACTATGTATACTATCAAGCTAAATCTACGGGGACGCCTGTAGGTTCTAGTTTTGTGTATACTTGTTGAATAGAAATAAAATGAAACTCCTCCATTCTCATGAAGAGAACACCTCATGAAGAAGGTTGAGCACCTCATGAAGAGGATCATCATGAAGATGAAATCCAACATACTAAGCGGCGCATCATTAGTGTTGGATATGTAGAACAATATACCATCTCTTGTTTAGAAAATGACAGAGATAAAATATTCTCACATTGTGAGAGTATTGGGAGAAGAGAAAATAGTTGTCGACAACACTACCTCTTTAATTGCGAATGTTTCTCTTGTGAGAACCCGGATCTGGAAAATAAAGTCCATGGCAAAATCGCTTGTAGCGATTATATTGGGTCAATGAAGAAAGCAATTGAGGTTGAATCTCCTATTAAGAAGAAATGAATGTTCTCGCTATATCTCCGGCAAATAAAACGAATGAATATCGAATATGCAGTTAATAAGTGGATTATGAAAATCCATATAATTCCCGAAGAATATAAATCGCAACTTGTAGAAATCTCATACTAAGTATTAAAGTCTAAGGTATATATATTCATGAATGAATATTGAAGTCTCAAGAAGAGCATGTCCTAGAAGGATTACAATCATTGAATGATTTTATAGTGAATAACTCAAGTGTTATTGTGTATATCACTCATCTCTCATGTAGTAGAAAAATATCTCATAGAACACCATGCATCCCTGAAGTGAATATAGACCCGAGAGAGAAAGAATGAGGAATTCTAAACACCATGAAGGTGTTATACAAACACTCGAGAAAGTGTAATGCTAGCAATGAATCTATCATCCTCTAAATGCAATAGAAAGAATAATGGTGACTTTGGTATTTAAATTATCCCCTAAATGCCAAAATGCAAGACTGGATTTATTATTGAGTGGTACTATAAAAATCTTGAAGATTTGTAGAATATACCATTTCAAAATCTACTAAGGAAGAACTATAAAGTATTCAAGCTTGTATAAGTTTGATACACTATCTAGAAGATGTTGAATATGAACTTATTTTTTCCCCCGTAATCCTCTCGAAAGGATTTATTATCTTGAAGGATAAAATTTATTTGTTTTGCACAACAAGTGGTTCTTTTTGCATGAAGCATATTGCTCTTTGTTATACCCATATAATTCATGGAAGAATTATAAGCCATACTTTTGAGTTAAATTCAAATGATGGTTTTTCGAGGGGGAGCAATTTTATTGAATTTATCTCGAAGGTAATTGAAACCATTAGAATTATAAAGATCATATTTGCTAAAATATTAAAGTTTATACATAGATTATGAAGATCAATTTCTATTCACGAAGAATAGAGTATCCTGAAGAATATATGACCAAGAAGGTTAAATGTTGTACTCTTTTTTCCCTATGTGAGTTTTTACTAGAAGGTTACTCACACAAGGTTTTTAATGAGACAACATGTGCAATGCAATTAACGAATGTGATGTACTCTTTTCTCCAAGAACCGTTTTTCCCACTTTGGATTTTCGGATGGAGTTTTTGGACGAGGCATATGCATATCGTGGTAATCGCCCAAGGGGAGTGTTGTAAAATACGGACTCTTTTCTAGAAGGAAAAGAGAAGGATGAATCCTAATCCTAGTCCGTTTGTATGTGGGCTCTTACCAAAACTCTCCGGCCTTGGCTGGAATATAGAAAGAGGAGAAGGAGGAATCCTAATCCTAGTCCATTTATTGTGTGGGCGATTTTCATACTCTAGGACTTATTCGGACTATATATACGTGGGAGATCCTCCATTGTAAGTAACGAATATTTCAGATGAATAAAGAATAGTCTCCCTATCTTGTGTCTACTTGTTCTACTTCTTTCATCTACTACGTGATCATGAGAGACGGAGAGAAGAAGGTCCTAACCGGCCGACGACGCGTTTTCACAACAGTGTGTACTCGGCCCACTTACGACTTATTGCATAGCTCAACTCCAATTGATTCCTTTTTCTTTATTGAGTCAGCATGAGATACGGCCGAGCTAGACTTTTTTTTTTCTTTCTCTGTTATTTATTTTACAATTTTATAATACTTAATTTAATTTAATTTTCCTTTTCTTATTTTATGATGTTTAGTTTCTAGCAATAAATGTATGTGATGTTGAAATATTTTGTTCGCAATACAATTATTTAGCCGTTATAACGATAAATATTTGTTCCTATTGCTCTAGCATTTGTTCACGATAAGTAAAATTGGGGCAGAGCTAAGGGGGTCGCGTAGGATTTCTATGTAATTTTGTATTCAAGGATTAATTTATTACTACATGTCCAACCATATTAAATGATTAAAAAATCCATGACGTGTTTTTCTACCTTGTGTTATACTATATGGTGTCACATCACATATTTGGGGAGGATCCAGCTGGGTAGCGGTAAACAAATCAGATCTTTGGGAAAGATAAATATCATAATTTGTTAATATAGTATAAAGAAAGAAGGCAACTGTGTCCTTAAGCTAAAAGTCTGTGATATAGCATATATCATAACACAGGTCAGAAAAAAACATATCATAGATTTTTTTATTATTTTAACATGGTAGCATACTTAATAATTAATTAATCCTTTGTATACAGAACTAGCAGAAGGCCACATGCCGCAGGCACGTGTTTTAAAAAATTTACTAAATAAGAATTTTGATCTATGTAAACTTGCAATAGCACGGTAAAGAATATTTAAGAAGCTAACATATTCTTTTAAATTAGAGATGTAATCAACATGGACTCTTTTAGATTAATCTAAAGCGTTCGATCATCATAAAATCCGACGATGTAGGCTCAAAGGTGTAAGAGTAGATTTGGTTGACCATCAATTCTTTTCGCTCTTTATAATATAGATTAGGGTAATAGCATTACAAATAGGGGGATTTCTCTAGGCATAATGGGAGCATTTGTTCACGATAGGTAAAATAGGGGCGCATAGGGTAAATTGAACCGAATAGCATAGTTTAAAGGGTAAATTGAATAAGAAATAGTTTAGAGAGTTATCTAGATTGTGGCTATGTGCCTATAGTTGAGAGAAATAATTTAGACTTTTTTCAAAAATATGTGATGTAGCAACAAGAAACTCCATTTTATGCAGGAGCATTATGTTATGATAACATATGTATATGGCATTCGTTCATAGCCACACACGTGCATATTTCCAAGAATATCTGAACCAAATAAAAAGCTTTGTTCTAGGTTTTTCCATTTATATATAAAAGGTTGGCTAAGTGGAGAATTAATGTAACATATATGAGAAATGTCCATCACTATAGTGTTTATATACTTTTATCATTTTTAATGTCAAAATCATAATATAATAGTAACATGGTAAAAGCTTAACTAGTCATCGAGAACTACCTGGAAAAAAATCCCGTGTAATTTAGCAAATATGGCATCAGGTTCTTTTCTAATCTCAGGAGCTAGGCTTGAGAAATATATGGCATGTCCGTGTCAAATTTTTCTAGCCTACCAAAAGATGGCTAAGTGATTCATCTATAAATCCATTAAAGCACAGATTGAAGCAAGGCCCATTCAACATTTCTGATGAAAAAATGTTGAGTTTTTCAAAAACAAGTTGATTCTAACTTGTTTATAAAAAAAATTGAGCCACCAAGTCAGCTAATAAAATGATGGATAAAAATGTTTAAATAATATTTTTTTCAAAAAATGATTCGTACAAAAAAATGTTTGGTTATCCAACCTTATAAAAAGTGAACAAATTTATTTTAAAAAATTTCAATGAGACAGAAAATATCGGACCAATATTGTTTTGAAGGTTGGGTCATCCAACCTCCATCTTCTCTCGCACCGGTGCCCGCAAGCATGGGTGAGTGCTAGAGTTTGGGCCTGATTACACGCACTCAAACATAAAAAAATTTAGAAAAAACTAAAAATGTAGACTCCCTCCGTCCCAAAATAAGTTCTCATCTCTTTTCTTTAGAAGTCAAATATTTTTTAAATTTGACTAAGAATATAAAATATATTAAATGTTCAATTTAATGATACTTATTATACATAATAAATAGTAGTATATTTTTATATAAATTTTGATCAAATTTAAAAAGTTTGACTCATCGAAAAGCTTGATGAGCACTTATTTTTTGGGACAAAGGATAGAATTTTCGTGAGTGTAGTGCTAACCCAACATAGCCCAGCGGAAAATCCCAGCGAACGCATTGGAATAAGGTACCCCGGACCATCCTCTATCCCGGCGGTGTCGTCTTCGGCGACAAGTGAGGAGGTCTAGTGGGATTTAGGGTTAGGGTTAGGGTTAGGTTAAGTGCTAGGTTTTCGGTCTTCTATACCTCTTTCTTCTTCTTCAACGACGACGGTGTCGTCTCCGGGCGAGGCGGTGGCCATCGGGCGGTTCTTTTTCCTCCTCCACGTTTGTTCCCCGCGACTCATCGATATGGCGTGGAGGGTGGTCCTGTTCATGTCGAAAACTCAAGATTGAGGATCCATGCCGGCGTGAAGAGGAACTTGGGCTTCGGTGGTTGCGGTATACGGCGGCAACGGCGGCGATCGCGGCGGCGAGGAAGTATGGAGAAGAAGAGAGATCTATCTAGGGTCATGTTTGTGATTTCTAGTGTGTTCGGGGACTTTTCTGTAAACATCCGGATGTACTGTGCACCGTTTTAATATTAAAGTTCCTATTTCGCAAAAAAAAAAAAAGGAAGAAATAGCATCCCAGTCCGTTGCCGGGCGAGAGCAGCCAGCATCGGCTCCAACGGGCCAACGTGGGCTCACAATTTGGTCCACTGTAAAATGGATGATGACGTGTGTTCTTGACATCAGCATGACATGAGCACACATACAATAACCGAATGTTTGGTTTGAAGATGACGTGGGATGGGATGGCTCCATCCCTGTTTTTAAGGATAGGATGATTCCAGTTCATGTTTGGTTGAAGGGATGGAGTCATTCCACTTTTTTTGTTTGGAAGGAAGGATGGAGAGGGATGGGATTAACTGGACTTTAACACCGTTAACTACATGAATCTGTGACCCCACCTGTCATTCTGTGCTTTCCCTTCTTCCTCGTCGGTTCGTTGCTCATCGTCACAACCAGAGCTCACGCAAGAGAGAAAAACAGAGACCGTGCCTCCACCATAGGAGCTCAGACCAACGGAGAACTTGAATAAGCTGCTCCCAAATTAACAAGCAGCACAGATTGGCAAGAACTCGGCGCAGATCAACAACTCACATCCAAGGTATATCCTTGTAAATGCTATCAGTTTCTTCTTAAGCCGCAGATCGAGAGTGGCCAGGACCGGCTGCAGGAGCTCGCGCTGCCCGGTGGGAGGAGCTCGCGCCGCCCACTGCCGCACAGCGGAGGAGCCCTGCAGCCGGCCGTCCTCCAAGCTGGCCCTGCCCCACGCCGACGGAGTGAGACGGGAGAAGCCGAGGCGCAAACCCGCGGCGGCGCTCATAGCTCGCCTCGCCGGCAGCACGGCACCACGGCGGAGTGCGCAGCTCGCCCGACCCGCGACGTACGAATGGAGCTCGCAGGCCGAGGAGCTACCCTCGCGACGGCACTCCAGCTCGACTGGCCTGCGGCGCGCCGGTCAGCATCGCTGCTCCACGGCGGGGCTCCAGCTCGTCCGGCGCTCATGTCCTCTGTGTGCGTCTGACGGGAGGAGACGCCGTGCGCTAAGGCAAAGTGGGACGGGCTGGTAACCTTGTTTTGGAGGAATCGCCCGGTACCGCATCTGGGCAGAATATTCGCTAGTGGGATATCCCAGTTCCTGTACGCCCCCAAAACAAACGCTTCGAAAACTGGGTTCGCCCCAACCCATCCCACGTCGTCCCCAGAAACAAACACACGGTAAATCTTCCGGCTTGTATCAACTTTCTCCTCTGGAGGGCTCTCGGCGTATCCGGAGAGCCAGCCATCCCTTCCCTCGCGCTCTCTCGTGCTGCCGCTCGCCGCGTCAATGTGAGCACTTCTTTTTTTTTTTTTTTTTTCTTTTTGTCTTTCAATGTAAGGGCCCAATCGATTTAGATTTTGCGTTTGCAAAACATCGGTCACAGATTCAAATCATTACGACAGAGACATGCCCGCGCACTGCAGGACCTGAGCTAAAAAATATCAGAGCTTTTCTGGTCCGGACGACCTCAGCGAGTTGGGCACTTGGGTTAGATGCAAATGCAACAATCAGTACACTGTAATAGTACTGTGTATGCCGGCGGGTTGGCTACCACGCAATATAAAAAAAAATAAGAAAATGATAATCATACAATGACAAAATTGGTGAGTTGGCCCACCATTATACAAACGCGAGAAATAACAAATCTTGGAATAAAGAACAGAGCGATCAGTTTGCTCACGTTGCAAGATAGTACAGTGCTGCCTTAGTTTTATCAGAGGGGACCTGGACTGATCTGCAACCTCGGAGCGCAAAGGGATCTGAGCCGGGCAGACGGCATCTCAGAGGTGCAGCAATGGAGTCCGGCGAACTTCCACTTCGACCCGAGCCGTCCGTCGGCTCCAAACCCCGCCGCCATGGCGGCTGACGCGCTGCGTTCTTCCTCATCGGTAACATTACAGATTCCCACCTAGTACATTTTTCTGATTTTCACCTCATTTAATTAAACGAGATATTTCACCAATACCGGTGCTCTCTAGAGACTGAGACTCTGACTCCGCTGCAGCGGTGGTGTTCTTCGAGCGCATCGGCTTCTACGGCATCGAGGGAAACCTCATCATGTACCTGACTCGCCCACTCGGCATGTCCACGGCGGTCGCAGCCGCGGCCGTGAACGCCTGGTCGGGGACCGTGCTGGTCCTGCCCCTCGCCGGCGCGCTTCGCTGCCAACTCGCACATCGGCCGCTACGGCGCCGTCATGACCTCCAGCGTCCTCTTATCTCTTGGTCGGTACCCATTGGCTGACGCGGTGATGCCATTTTGCTCCCCAATTTACATGTTTACAAACATGTAAATTGGGGAGAATGCGAGAAGACATCGTGGGCTTGGACTTGGGAGACGGCCTGAAGGAAAGGATAAGCTGAAGTGAGGGTGAGAGAGAAACTAGGGTTTGGGGGTGGGATGGGGATCGGCAGTTGGATGTTGATCCAACCGTGAAAGGTGAATCTGAGTAATATGGGCTGAGATGGGCTGAGCTACTAATGGGCCAAATACGAAATTGTTTTCCTTTTTATAATGTCTAATAATGATTTATTATTTGTTTTTCTATTATCGAATAAATAGATAAAATTTGGATGTACCTCTATTTAGATTCAAAAAGAAATCATAAACTTTTATTTTGGATCATACATTTCATTTAAGCCAATATATTGGAGTTGGACCCAAAATTTGTTTATTTGGTAGAGATGATTTATAGTTTTGTCTCCAAACTATCTTAAGATAATATATAATAATATCAAAACTTTGTTAGAAAGTGCTACAAACTTGCATGACAACATGATTTGGATGTATAATCTCCGTATAAAAAAAAAAATGATTTAAACAAATTCAAAAACTACCCTTTCCTTGGCGGTTTGATTTTGGCACTCAAGAAATTTGTTGGCCGCCAAGGCAATTCCATTTAAACTTTCTAATTTAAACTAAAGACGCATTGCCACTACTTTTTGGAGCCCTGGATGTTCTCAATTTGAAAAGTCACAAACATTGACTTTGTGTAGCTCCTCAAGATCTACACTCAATATATTTGGCATTTTCTCGATTCGACGGATTTCAAACCGCTAAAATTTTGAATTTCAAAAAATGTTTGGAGAGTTTTCAGTTTACTAGGCCCTATATTGCTTAGAATTCAAAAGTCATGAATACCAACTTTGTCCACCTCATCAAGATATACAATCTATATTCAGGGTATTTTTTTCGTTTTAGGTCATTTAGTGCTTCGTTTGACCAAGTCAAACTTTTAAATTTCAAACAAAAGACGCCTTGCCACTACTTTTTGGAGCCCTAGATGTTCTAAATTTGAAAAGTCACAAACACCGACTTTGTGTAACTCCTCAAGAACTACACTCTATATATACAACTTTTTCGGATTCGGCGGATTTTGATCCGCTCAAATTTTGAATTTCAAAATTTTTTGGAGAGTTTTCAGTTTCTTGGGCCTATATGGCTTAGAATTCAAAGTCATGAATACCAATTTGACTCACCTAGTTAAGATCTACAATGCATATGTAGGACACTTTTACGTTTGATATAGTTTTGATAGACGTTCTTCACACCTCGACACATCTCCCTTAATGTTTCATAAACTATATGTGTGATTCATGATTTTGTGACTAGTGTTTACTAACACTTTCTCAAAATCCAAAATGACCCATATAAGTAATGGTGATCTCGATGAGCTCTAACACATTTGTATTCAAAAGTTTTTGATTTGAGGTCATTTAGTGCTTTGTTTGAACTAGTTTGACCAAGTCAAACTTTCTAATTCAAACTAAAGACGCATTGCCACTACGTTTTAGAGGCCTAGATGTTCTCAATTTTAAAGTCACAAACACTGACTTTGTGTAGCTCCTCAAGTTCTACACTGAACATATTTGGCATTTTCTCGATTCGACGGATTTCAAACCGCTAAAATTTTGAATTTCAAAAAATGTTTGGAGAGTTCTCAGTTTTCTAGGCCCTATATTGCTTAGATTTCAAAAGTCATGAATACCAACTTTGTCCACCTCATCAAGATATACAATCTATATTCAGGATATTTTTTTCGTTTTAGGTCATTTAGTGCTTCGTTTGACAGAGTTTGACCAAGTCAAACTTTCAAATTTCAAACTAAAGACGCATTGCCACTACTTTCACTAAAACTTTCTCAAAAACAAAAAATGACCATATAAATATTTTAGTTATCCATGAGCTCTAACATGTTTCTATTCATTTTTTTAATTTGAAGTCATTTAGTGCTTTGTTTGACCAAGTTTGACCAAGTTACATTAGGGGTGGCTCTATATAGAGACGCCCACGACAATATTACGGGCACTACTTTGACTAACACATTCTCAAAAGAAAAATGTATATATAAATATTGTAGATCTCCATGAGGTCTAACACGTTTCTATTCAAAATTTTTCAATTTGAGGATAGTTAATGCTTCGTTTGACCAAATTTGACCAAGTTACATTAGGGGTGGTCAGATATACACCCGCCCCAATAACATTAGGGCGGCTCGTAACATCGCCCGCCCCTAATGTGCGATCGATCGTAGGGGCGGTTTGTTTCGAGTCAGGATTTTCGCATACATTAGGGGCGGCTCAAAGTATGAGCCGCCCCTAATCAAAAAAGGCGAGCACCCTCTTAGTAGCCTTTTGTAGTAGTGTACCTCGAGAGGCCGAGGACGGAGATGGACTCGTCTGCGCCAAGCTGCTCCCGATCTGGCAGGCGAGCGTGGTCTTCACACTGGTCATCTCGCAGGTCTCCACTCTGTTCACGAAGCAGGGAGCACGCTGGACCGGCGCGTCGGAGACACCGGCCTCATCGTGCCGCTAGCGGCACTGCTGTCCTTTATTAGCGTCTCCTTCGTCGTCCTGGTCCCGGTCTACGACCCGTCGTGGTGCCACTAGCGAGGCGCCCGACGGGTCACCGCGCCGAAATCACAGCGCTGCAGCGCGTCGGTGATGGCATTGCCGCTTCATGCCTGGCCATGGCCGTCGTGGCGGCCATAGAGGCCTGGCGGCTCCGCGCAGCGAGGGATGCCGGCATGGCGGACACGCCATGCGCTGATTCAGCACACTAGTTAGGAGGAACTATTCTAAGGTGCTGATACAAATAGATAGATACATCACACTAATTTGGAGGAACTAACTCTAAGGTGCTGATAGGTAGAAACAGCACAAAGTGTCGAAGGAACCATTTCAACGTGCAGAGCTAGATATCGTTCTAGAGACGGCAATACAACACAAAGTGTTGAATGAGATTTGGCTTCTAAGTAGCAAAATCATGCTTGAGTTTTGACCACTTGATTGTTTATGAACTATTTTGATATATGTGATGTCCTTCATCATACTCCTCCACTTCTTTGGAACTCGCCCTCGAGTTATCTTCATATAGAGTTTGTTCTGGTTCAACATCAAAAGTATTTTCACTCATCTTCTTTGTCTTTGCGTGTCTTGCTGCCTTCAATGCTAGAGTTTGTGCTTGATCAATTGACCAAATTTGTTGCATGACTAACTACTCTTGAATAGACCATTTATGTACCTTGGGACTTGTTGATCTTCAGTTTCACCAAGGTTGCACCTCACTTGCAATCTTTAGAATTCTTCGGTGTAGTCTGGAACTGATCTGTTTCCTTGAGCACACTTCTGAAATTCTGTGAAAAGGATTTGTTCATAATCAGCGGACAGGAATCTAGCCTTCAAAAGTGTCTTCATTTGATGCCAATACTTCACATGACGATCCCCTCTTAACCTGCATTCTTCTTGATGATGGTGCCACCATGCGCCAGCATCTCCCTTCAGCTTGTATGCAACCAGTGGCACTTTACGGTCTTGACTAATATTTATGATCTCAAAGAAAGTCTCAACTTCATATAACCAATCAAGGAACTTCTCTATATCAACACTTCCATTAAATTTAGGGATTTAAGCATTTACCTTATATGTATCTCTTCCATATCCAAAATTTTTCCTTGGTTGTTGTCGCCATATCCAGGAACCCATTTTTGTTTGAGCTTAGCTTCAAGACTAGCTTGCCTTCATTGCTGCCTTTCTTCCTCCTTTGATGAATTTCCTTGAGTGTCACCAGCACGGATATGCTTTTTAATCATAATCACTAGCTGATCAAACCTTCTATTAAGTTCTTCACGTAAAGATTGAATTTGCTGCTCTGTAGCATCAACTCTCTTCCCCAAATCTACAACTTTCTCCCCAATTCTTCCATGACTTGTAGGTTCTCTCAAAGAAAACAACAGCTGGAGATGGTCCATGAAGCTTTGATACCAATCTGATGCAGCACACTAGTTTGGAGGAACTACTCCAAAGTGTCGATACAAATAGATAGATGCTGCACACTAATTTGAAGGAACTAACTTCAAGGTACCGATAGGTAGAAACGGCTCAAAGTGTTGAAGGAACCACTTCAACGTGCTGAGCTAGATATCGTTCTAGAAACGATGATAGACCTAAAAGATCGAATCTGAATCCACGGATAGCAATTTGGATCCACGGATAGCAAGAGCTTAATCCAAAGCCCTTAGGGTACAAGATCTAGTCCAAGATCTAGAGGGTAGAACAACATATTTTATTGATAAATATAGTGTGTACATCAAAATTATCTTACAAACTTGAAGCTTGCCTATATTTATAGGCTCAAGAGCCTTACACAACTCACACACAACTACTATGACAACTAGATAACAACTCATGTATATCTAATTGTAACACCCTGTGTTTTGCATCATTATAAAATTCACTAAAAATTTGAATTTTTTGAAACTTTTCAACAAATTAAAACCTGATTAGTTTATTTCACGCAAAACAAACCTTTTACAAATAAACTGTTTTCCAAAACCTTGCTTCAATTTCACCGTATAGAAAATAGGTTGCATGCTTGTTTGCCTGATTGTTTGAATGTGTGCTTGCGTGTTTGTTCTAGAATTTAACTTGGCACTGAATAATTTTTCCTTATATATCTCCACCCATATATGTATATATATATTATCCTTGAATTTCTTTCCATCTCGTCCTTGATTCAACACCTTTTACTAAATGTGTGTATATATACAGGTATATATATACTCACAATCTTTTGCATATATACACTGCATTTCTGGGAACACTATTCGTCTTCGTGTACATGGACGTAGTCCTCGGTCCCTCCCGTATTGGCCAACGGCCAGCAACCCTGGTCGAGCAACGCACAGGCCCAGAACCTGAGCACGTCGAGTAGCGACACCGCAGACGCGTCGACTCCGCGTAAGCCGCCGCCGAGCACGTGAGCCTCGACGACCGAGATATTTCAGTTTCATCTTCTACAAGAGGTCAACGACCTCACCGTGGCCATGTCGCCATGAACAGCCAGGACGCTGTGCGCTACCGACTTTCTCCGTTGGCAGGTTCCTCGCGAGCAGACAAGGGCGACAGCTCATCACCGGCGATCACCAGATATTTCCGCCGCCCCACCGCCTCTCCTCGGCTATAAAGGGAGACGAGAGCTTACCGGTCTCGCCATCCCGAGCTCGGAGCGAGACGGACAACGCCGAGGCCTGCAAGTTGAGCACTGCGCTCCTGCCTCCATCGCACCGAGCTGCGCCAACCGAAGCTCGCCGCCGCCCAGCCCATCTGGTCGCTGTGTCGAGGACGAAGACGTGGAAGTCGCTGCACTCGTGATTCGCCCGCCACCGCGCTCAGCTGCCGCCGCTGGAGCTCCACCACCGCCGTCGGGCCTGGCCCTCTCACTCTCACCCAGCTGCCAGAGCCGGAGTCGCCAAGACCGTAGTAGAAGCTGCCGCTGGAGCCATGGTCGGCACTGCCGCCGCCCAGCCGCCCAAGGCCGCTACGATGGAGCCATGGCCGGCACTGCCGCCGCCCAACTACTGAAGGCCGACGCAGCTCATGCGCTACCGGGCGCAAGGACAGCTGAGCACCATCGACGCCGTAGTCGTCGCCGTGGTCTGCGAAAATGCTGCCGAGCACCACAAGCACTGCTCCAAAGCATCGTCGCTGGAACTGCTGCCGCCCTCGGCCACGACGCCGCCTCGGACCTCGCAACGAGCCGCCCCGTCAAACACCGTGCTCGATCTGCTGGCCATACCAGAGCAGAAGACTGAGCCGCCGGGACCAATCTCCTATTGCCACTGCTCTGCTCCAGTTGGTCAGCTGCCGCTGCTGCTCCACCCGCCGTCCACCTGGTCCATTTCTCCCTTCCTTTCTCTTCTCTCTTTCGTTCTTTCTGGGAGGACGAGGACGATGGGCGATGGGCAATGGCCCTGTGACCGAAAGGCAACGCCACGTGAGCCAATGACTGGGCACCTTCTCCTTTCTTTTCGTCTGTGAACCAGAGAGAGGTGAGCAGCCGGTCCACCAGATCGATGGTTGGGTCTACGGCAACAATACGAATATACGATCAGCACTGACCACCAGCTCTGGCCCACGCGTCACTCGGATGGTAAAGCTCTAGGTGCATCCAGGGGAGTACATTTTCCATGCATAGAAAAATTCACAGAAAATTCCTAAATAAACTAGGTACACCCTAGATCCTATTCATTCAGTTCCACTTCGTTTGCATCTATACCTATTTTCCAGAATTAAATCCCAAATTTATATTCCATATATTAATTAATCCCTATTAAATCCTTGATAGATCATATCTTCTTCATCACTCGATCCTTCCACCACAATTCTTCTAAACATTCAAGCTCTATTGTTCATGCATTCTTTAACATTATTTGGTGCCATTTAAATTCTAGTTTTGTTGTCTTGCTTTTCTATAATTAGTAACGCATAGAAAAGGTCCTTTCATCGAGATTGGTGGTTAACCCCCGATATTTGTGCATGTACATATACCGTGCATGTAACAGAATATTTCTGCACCCACTCACCTAGAGCAAGAAGATACTAATTTATATATATCTGTTCACATACATGGTTAGACCCTACGTATAAATATATACAGGGTTATTCAACGATGTATGGCTACTTTTCCTAGCACCATATATCTGGGTACGAGTGTACACTATCACGTACATGAGTGCCCGAATATATGCACACATGTAGTCTCATAGGCTACATGCATAGGTAGATCTTGCATGTAATTAATTATATATGTGTGCAAAATCGTACTTATGCATGGCTAACCACCACACCCATGTCTTTTCTAACCCGAGACACATACATATGCATGTACGTATGTGTTGCTAACCTGAAGGAACCATCCCATTAAGTGGACTACCTTCAAACTATGTCATACTTTAGGTTGACATATAAATGATGACCTTAGATAGCCACCGATCACATGTTAGGACCAAACTCACTAGGAACGATCGTTCACCTATGTTTACTCTTACATACTTTGTATGCTATTTTCTTGTTTGTGCCTACTTGTTGGTCGACGCTAGGCAAGCGTAGGACAAAAGAGTGGAGAACCCGAAGGACCACAGAAGCACTGCTACACAAGGATGAAGGAGCCAGAAGCATCGGAACAGGAACCTCTGATGTGCTCGTCATCGAATAGAGGCAAGTCCTAATTCCCACCTTACTCCCTACATTACCATTCCTTTAATTAGCCCTTTCTGCCACCTCTATATTTTGCTAGCCTCCACCATAAACCCACCATACCCTACTATAATTACCAATCTTAATAAATATATACTCCTTATATTCATATCCATGAATTAATATTGATTTATGAGTTTGCTTATAATAATATATTTATGAGAATGTTTTGGTTACCTTGAGGAGATATGAGAATGATAAATTTGATGATAATAACTATAAAACTTAAATTGGTAAAATTGGACTAAACCCGACAGGGGCGGGTGGGGGTAATTCATGTGGTATGAGCTACCTTGGCAGGATAGCCTGTGTGGGATCCTGTGGGAGATACTCGCCTCGGTCACATAACGACTAGTTCATTGGCCATCTCGCCTAGCCAGAATTTCGTACAGCCACATGTCTATATGGGTAGACTTGACCTCACACCCCGTTAGATAGAAGTATAATTTCCGCTAGGAGGCCGGAGTGGCAACGGACTAACAGGAGAGGACACGGCTGCTGTGTGATCTACCGTGGTCTGATCGGCATGGTTGCTTTGTGGTCTTCCATGTAAAACTTATTGTTGTGCCGTGTGCGAGCACCTTTTTATTTATTTTGGATGCTATGTGATCATCCATCGGATGCTGTGTGATCATCCAACCACTCGATAATTTAGGATGCTGTGTGATCATCCTGATGCTTGTGGGTTCCGATCCCTGAGTAGTCTATGGTGGAATTATATGGAAATCTAAGGTAGCGCCCTCTCGGGTACGAGGTCTCGTTAGGCCTGTCTAAACCATGACGATGGTGTTGACTACACCTATCATGTGGGGAAATTTGTACACCTCTGCAGGGTATACTAATCCTATTCGAATAGCCACATCCTTGGTCATGGGCAACCGCTGGGATGAGATCCCTAATGATTATTAGGCTTCGACAACTATGATGATCTGGTAAGACAGTTTTATGTTAAGGTAACCTATAATTAACTCGGATCGGAAACTGGTGAGGATGGTAATACCCTACCAGGGCCCAACCTATTATTTATAATTACTCATCCTACTACCTTTATCATCAACCACTTTCACATATATCCTTTCCATCTCTCTCCACCCGAAGTTAGGGCTTGCTGAGTACTTTATGTACTCAATCCCATCTATTCTATGTTTTTAGGAGTGAAGCTACAGATGAGCACACGAGGATGAAGTTATCAAGGAATACACAAGGATTGGACAACTGGAGCATACGTGAAGACGGAGCCATGTAGCTACACAAATGAGCTACTAGAGGACTCCTACGACTAGGATACGGAAGTATGCTTTAGGCTAGGGTTGCATCCGCACTCCAAGTTGCCTGTAGGAATGGAACCACGACATCATAGGACCGCTGTAGTAGAAATTCTGATGTATATTATAAGGCCAATGGCCCAAGCTATGTAAAGGCATACAGACATTGTAACATGTTTTTCCTAGATTAATAAAAGTATGGTTTTTGATATCAATCTTGTCTCAATTGTGCGTATCACCTACTGATCCAGGGAGTGATATATGATGCACAGTGGACCCTAAAAATTGGGGTGGCCGACACTAATAGACAACTAAGTTTCAAGATACTTCTTGAACACACTAGTCTAGTAGTAGTAGTAGTAAAAACTAGTTTTGCATTTAATTCTTGAAGTGTCTAGAGATAAGTGTAATCCATAGTGGAAGAATGAGATTTGGCTTCTAACTCTAAGTAGCAAAATCATGTTTGAGTTTTGACCAGTTGATTGTTTATGAACTATTTTTTTTTAATGTATGTGATGTCCTCCATCAGGCGCCGTGGTGCCAATGAGCCTGTGGTGGATCGTGCCACAGTACCTGCGGGTGGGCTCAAGTACGATGACTGGGCACCTTCTTCCTTCTTTTCGTCTGTGAACCAGAGAGAGGTGAGCAGCCGGTCCACCAGATCGATGGTTGGGTCTACGGCAACAATACGATCAGCACTGACCACCAGCTCTGGCCCACGCGTCAGTCGGATGGTAAAGCTCTAGGTGCATCCAAGGGAGTGTACACGGAGGAGTGGAAGTACATTTTCCATGCATAGAAAAATTCACAGAAAATTCCTAAATAAACTAGGTACACCTTAGATCCTATTCATTCAGTTCCACTTCGTTTGCATCTATACTTATTTTCCAGAATTAAATACCAAATTTATATTCCATATATTAATTAATCCCTATTAAATCCTTGATAGATCATATCTTCTTCATCACTCGATCCTTCCATGTAATACCTGGTTTTAAGAACAAAACCAGATATACACCATATTTGAGTCCTAGGAGTCAATTCCCACATATAGCTACAAGTAAAGGGTAGTATAATTAATCAATGCTTAATACATAACGTACATAGTATAAAAGAGATATACCCTTAGGTAGCAATCAGCAGAAAGACAACTCCGATCTTCAGGTAAGGACTCCACTCCACAGGATCCAAACTGACTGGTTGATCACAATCCTATACTTCACCTGAGGTGGTGGGGGAATAGCAAGAGTGAATTCATGTCAAACTCGGCAAGTATAACAACAAGGTAATATAATTCCATACCACATGGTCAGTATAACATGAATAATAAGCAGCACATGATTATCATAAATAAACAGTTAACAAGTCTCATTAATGATCAACTTATTCCATAGATGTCTCCAAGGCCACCCCAACCGTGGGGCTCGGACGATATATCGGTTTAAACTCTGCGCAGAGGTGTACACTTTCACTGTGAGTCGTGAATTGCCCTTTCATCCGAGGGGATCAACCTCTTAGCTCTCTACCAAGGAAAGCCGACAGGGTTCACTATAAAGCCTTTCATAGGTTCGTCTAACAAGCTAGGGCCGCAGGGTCATCGGATGTAGGGAAACCCTCCTCCCAAAGTGGCACACATCCTACCCGGCTATACACACAGTGGAGGAGCCGCCTTATACCCAACTCGCAGATCCTCTAACTCGCTAGAAAAGGTCCTATGAACGACTAGAGCCAGAGCCATGTAGCCCTCACAGTTGTACGTTAAGTCCCGGAGGTTCACAAATGGACAGGATCTTATAAAAAGGATTTTATTTCGTTATTCATGGTAAAGTCATTAACCAAGTTATAAGATCACGGTTATGGAAAGAAAAACCCAAGCTATACTTGCCTTGAAACTTGCTTTACCCCCAAAGCAATGCGCTTAGAGAAACATCATCTTTATCTTCTATTCTGCAGCTTCTAATCTTCTGCTTCTAGATCATCAACTTCTTGTAGATCACCAACGTAAAGCTCACCAATGGGACATAATCATAGAACACCACACAAGCATCTATACAATCACACACGAAGCAAACAAAGGAACTATATAAGAACAGTACACCAACTATAGTAAAATAGATTGAAAAGCTTTTAAAACCAATCTACGCGTCACTACGATCACACGACGTAAAGATCACTTGAAAAAGAGCTATAACGAATAAGTTATGGATTTTACAAGATTTCCTATTGTAAAATAATATATTAAAATGAAGCTTGGTTTTCAAAGACTGAAAATAAATCTAACAGTGATACTAACATATAGATTATGAAATTATGAATCTAACGCAACTTGAACAGATGAAATCGGAGTTAAAACGGAGATTTTATGGCTAAAAACAAAATCAGTGGCAGTTTTGTAAATATATGGATCGTATATAGCTATTATCAATGTATTTCCAGATTTGTTTTTCTACAGGAAAACGGCCAGAAAACGAATGTGATGTCATCAAGGCAAAGGATTGACGTCATCAAGCTAGAAGTAAAGCTAGCAACTAGAGCATGCATAGCGTGCATGGCACAGGCATGGCCGGTGTGATGGAGCTAGCTTTGCTGCTTGTTGGAGTTCGATGAAAGAAAACATACGTGACGAAGGTAGCTAGCAGCTCTCGGCGACTTCAGGGTGACATGCAGATCAATGGCAGCAGCGGTCAGACTACACCGCAGGATGGGTAGCAACGACCGCTTGAGAAGATGACGAGTTGAGAAGCACCTTCAGCTGGGGAGGATGTGTACGTACGTCGTATATGGCGGCTCTGGGCCAACGTGGTCGCCGAGATTCAAGAGAAGCTGCTGCGACGCTTTGACTTGGACTAGGGTTGGAGGGGAGGTGCGGCGCAGGAGCTCGCTATTTATGCGGGGCCTTGGCGTAGGGGCACGCCAAGCTAGGGCGGAGGCGGTGTGGAGTCGGACTCCTAGAGCAGAGTCCATGTCGTCCACGAGCTGGAAGAAGAGGAGCTACGCAAGCAGGAAAGTACGGCGTCTAGGCAGGCACAACATATATATTATAGCTATATAGCTGAACTAGCAGGTGCCCCCGTGCTTCGCACGGGGCAGCAAGTCTTCATGCTGCAAAAAAATAACATTACTTGAGATAGGTTTTATTTCAGTTTTTGAGCCTTTCGTAGGATAGTGTCAGCACATTATAGTGTTAGATAATGTTGAGGTAGCTGAGAGTCTGTGTAATTGGTAGATTAATTAGCTTTGGTAGAGTCTGGAGTGTACGTAGTTTATTTAGGATTTTTTTTTGGATTTTTTTTTTTTTGGTGCATTGAAAATAGAGTTCCACTCGTCCGTGTATGTTTATCGGGTGCCCTTAGCATTTTCATGTTGATGGGCTAATGGATGAACTGTTTGCTAACTGGTTTACTGTTCATTAAACCCGATCCAATATTGTGTGAACCGATTCTGTTATCCTTAACGGGGTTTTACTGTTCAATAACGGGGGACTGTTCATGCCGCAAATGGATTTACTGTTCATTAGACCCGATCGGATACTGTTAACATAACCCGTTACTGTTGCTTAACGGGTTGCACTGTAGTTTGAACAGTGATCTGTGGTTGTGATGCTAACGGGTGTACTGTAGCAACCTTCACCAGGTTTAAAGGGAAAAGTAGGATTGGAAACGGCATATATATATATATGTAAGAAGGAACAGGCACGACGTATATATAGCTGAGTGAGGCAGGCACAGCAGGATCCTTCGGCCAGGCAAATAATAGGAAGGAAGAGAGAGAGTTCAAGACATCCACGACGTGCAGCAACGGACGGAGTCTCTGCCTCGTGGGGTTCAGTGTCGTCATGGGCCTTGAAGACAGGGACAGCTAGAGCGAGATCAGATGCTGGGAGCCTGCGAATTGGCTTGTAGTCCAATGGTAGGGCCGGTCCGGTGGGGCGCTACCCACCCACCGGGTTCAAATCACGGTGTTTGCACCTTTACCCGGCATTTTTCTATGATTTACCGGCGTTATGCATTAAGTGGTAGCGGCGTTCCGTCGACGACGAGGCGCCCTACGGTGACTTGAGAATCTCCAGATCTGCCGGCTGCTCGCCTTTTCGAGGTGCTCATAGGGGTAGGGTTTTGCGTGCGTGTGTTCATAGGGGTGAGTGTGCGTGCGTGTTGTGAGCGTCTACGTTGTACTGTGTAATTCTCAAAAAAAAAAAAAAAAAAAAAAAAAAAAAGATGCTGGGAGCCTGGACGTTCGGCACAAGCGAGAAGGAGAGATTTTATTATCATTATTATTTCAAAAGCCATTTTCAATAGAGTTTTGAAATCATTTTGAGTTTTGGTCAAGACCACACATCACAAAAAATTAAGTGCGGCAGCATGTATGCTCAAACATGTTCATACCATTATGATGAATTTTAATATAACAAAAATATTATTTGCCAAGGCTTTCATGAGCACAAAAATACATAAATAAATCATTTTAACTTTATTTTCAAAAATGCAAATTTTCAGGTGTTACAATTCTACCCTTCTTAAGAGGAATCTCGTCCCGAGATTCGGAAGAAGATGAGAAAAAAAAATAGAGATAGAGATACTTTGCATATATCTTCTTCACTACCTCAGGTAGTTTCATCTTCTTGACAAAGGATTCCACTTTGCTTTGCATACCTATTAACCATACTCCCAAGAACCTCCTCACTGATTCCAATATTTTGACAACACTCCAAACAACTCTCAGGTAACTCCTAAATAATCCTTGGTTAACTTCAGTTGTAGGCTACACCTCTTTTCTGTTTTGGTAACCTTCAAATAAATTGTCACAATAGACTGCTAGCATAATCTTCACACGAACTCTCTTTTGCTTCTTCATGTAATTGCACCATTGGATACATCATAACCTTGAAGAGAACTTCCTTTAATCAAACCTACTTGACATGATCGGCATAAGAATGAAGTCTTGAACTGTAGATAAATCCATCTTTATGCTCCTTTGTCATCAATACCAACTTGCCTTGAATGAAAGTTGAATTCCCAGTGATGATAGCTTGAAGAAAAAAATCCTATCTTCACGATTCCTTGAGCTCCTTAAAGATGATCCATAAAGTTGTTGAATCCTTCAAAAGACACTTAACATACATAGGGAGGGACTTCCCAACCATAAAGATAACCACTTCTTCCAAGTGAAACACTGGAGTGTATGAAACCATGAACATGCAACTTCTTCATCATGGCTACCCCCCTTAAGAAAAGATCACTAGGGGCACCAAAGGTTAACTTGCTTCTCCTTCTAAATAAGTTGATTATCATCATGTCCTCCTGTCATCCCATAGAGATTCATGTGCATTGACAAGAACTAGTAACTTGCAATTCCCCGCGAGCAGAAAATCAGCAGCTCAGTAAAACATCCATATCTCCGGTTCTGTTAATCCAACGAAGTTGTAGCATACACCGTTGGAAAGCTTATGAAATTATCTACAACTCCCTTACATATCGCTTTTCCATATTCTATAGTTAAGTTGGTTGAAAACAGTGCACAATAGAAACCGCTCCAGATTTTTGACTGCGCAGATGTATCGTCTTGTGATTTTCATAACTCCCAAACCAGAAAAGATATGAAGGTGATTCTTGCACGCAGAGAAATATACTAAGTTTACTTTTGTCCAGAATTTTTGCATGATTTTTGGTCTTCCAAGATTAGAGATACAAACCAAACTTGACAGATTGCTCGAGAAAGAGTGTGTAGAAAAGAACAGGAGAAACCAAAACCCAACTATTTAAATCATTAGTCTTATGCCTTAAGCCTATATACTAAAATGAAATTGTGAACAAAGCCCACAAAGTCATTACACTCATTACAAAAATCCAAATCATAAATTGTCATAATAATAATTCAACTAGCACACCAATTATTCACACCACACGACACTATACGTGCATTTGTAGCAATGGTGGGCATCCTAAGTAGTGGATCATATATGATAAAAGGTCATCGTAAATTTGAACAAGATGAGATCAGAAATATTTAGTAAACCAACAAAAATCATAAATCAAGGATATAAGAAATATTAGCTCAAAGGAAGCTATCAAGGAGGAGATAACATGACAAGGATGAGAAATATTCAATTCAATGAGCCAAGGGGTGGAAAATAGTTTTATAATAAAGTAAGCATTGCAAATCGACCAGTTCTACCTAGGCTTGCATCCTACAGTCAGCATTGCTCTGATACCACTTGTAATACCCGGTTTTAAGAACAAAACCAGATATACACCATATGTGAGTCCTAGGAGTCAATTCCACATATAGCTACAAGTAAAGGGTAGTATCATTAATCAATGCTTAATACATACTCCCTCCGTCTCAAAATAGTTGTCGTTTTGGGTGTTCGTTGCCCGCGACTTTGATTCGATTTTGTATAAAATACGTGCAATGTTTAAATTTCAAAATAAATTTGTTAAAAAACTAGACTTAAAGATCTTTTCCGATGATACTAATTACTTAGCATAAATATTTGTATATTTTAAAATAAAATTGCCGGCAGTTGTTTCTCGGGAAGCGAAAACGACAACTATTTTGAGACGGAGGGAGTAACGTACATAGTATAAAAGAGATATACCCTTAGGTAGCAATCAGCGAAAAAGACAACTCCGATCTTCAGGTAAGGACTCCACTCCACAGGATCCAAACTGAATGGTTGATCACAAGCCTAAACTTCACCGAGGTGGTGGGGGAATAGCAAGAGTGAATCCATGTCAAACTCCACGCAAGTATAACAACAAGGTAATATAATTCCATACCACATGGTCGGTATAACATGAATAATAAGCAAAGACATGATTATCATAAATAAACAGTTAACAAGTCTCATTAATGATCAACTTATTCCATAGATGTCTCCAAGGCTACCCCAACCGTGGGGCTCGGACGATATATCGGTTTAAACTCGCATAGAGGTGTACACTTTCACTGTGAGTCGTGAATTGCCTTTTTGTCCGAGGGGATCAACCTCTTAGCTCTCTACCAAGGAAAGCCGACAGGGTTCACTATAAAAAGCCTTTCATAGGTTCGTCTAACAAGCTAGGGCCGCGGGGTCATCGGATGTAGGGAAACCCTCCTCCCAAAGTGGCACACATCCTACCCAGGCTATACACACAAAGGGAGGAGCCGCCCTATACCCAACTTCGCAGGTCCTCTAACTCGCTAGAAAAGGTCCTATGAACGACTAGAGCCAGAGCCATATAGCCCTCACAGCTGTATGCGTTAAGTCCTGGAGGTTCACAAATGGACACAAATGGACAGGATCTTATAAAAAGGAATTTATTTCGTTATTCATGGTAAAGTCATTAACCAAGTTATAAGATCACGGTTATGGAAAGAAAAACCCAAGCTATACTTGCCTTGAAACTTGCTTTACCCCCAAAGCAATGCGCTTAGAGAAACATCATCTTTATCTTCTATTCTGCAGCTTCTAATCTTCTGCTTCTAGATCATCAACTTCTTGTAGATCACCAACATAAAGCTCACCGATGGGACATAATCATAGAACACCACACAAGCATCTATACAATCACACACGAAGCAAACAAAGGAACTATATAAGAACAGTACACCACCTATAGTAAAATAGATTGAAAAGCTTTTAAAACCAATCTACGCGTCACTACGATCACACAGACGTAAAGATCACTGAAAACAGAGCTATAACGAATAAGTTATGGATTTTACAAGATTTCCTATTGTAAAATAATATATTAAAATGAAGCTTGGTTTTCAAAGACTGAAAATAAATCTAACAGTGATACTAACATATAGATTATGAAATTATGAATCTAACGCAACTTGAACAGATGAAATCGGAGTTAAAACGGAGATTTTATGGCTAAAACAAAATCAGTGGCAGTTTTGTAAATATATGGATCGTATATAGCTATTATCAATGTATTTCCAGATTTGTTTTTCTACAGGAAAACGGCCAGAAAACGAATGTGATGTCATCAAGGCAAAGGATTGACGTCATCAAGCTAGAAGTAAAGCTAGCAACTAGAGCATGCATAGCGTGCATGGCACAGGCATGGCCGGTGTGATGGAGCTAGCTTCGCTGCTTGTTGGAGTTCGATGAAAGAAAACATACGTGACGAAGGTAGCTAGCAGCTCTCGGCGACTTCAGGGTGACATGCAGATCAATGGCAGCAGCGGTCAGACTACACCGCAGGATGGGTAGCAACGACCGCTTGAGAAGATGACGAGTTGAGAAGCACCTTCAGCTGGGGAGGATGTGTACGTACGTCGTATATGGCGGCTCTGGGCCAACGTGGTCGCCGAGATTCAAGAGAAGCTGCTGCGACGCTTTGACTTGGACTAGGGTTGGAGAGGAGGTGCGGCGCAGGAGCTCGCTATTTATGCGGGGCCTTGGCGTAGGGGCACGCCAAGCTAGGGCGGAGGCGGTGTGGAGTCGGACTCCTAGAGCAGAGTCCATGTCGTCCACGAGCTGGAAGAAGAGGAGCTACGCAAGCAGGAAAGGACGGCGTCGAGGCAGGCACAACATATATATTATAGCTAAAAATGTCCGTGTGTTGCAACGGGATGTCCAATTTATTTTGTGGTTGTCGACCTAATAATAATGAGCAGTTGTTTTACTTGGTTGGATTTAATCATGCTTTGCTAAATTTTGAAACAAAAAAAATATATCATTTAGTGTATTGGAGGATAAATCTAGAAAACTGAAAAAATGACTCAGACTCAAATAGGTGGTTATTGTATACACATATTGTGAGCTTAAGAAGTGTGTAAGGCAATACTATGCCTCCAGGTATGTCGCGGTGTGAACGGACTACGCAAGCAAGCCTTAACATTTTTTTTTTTTTTTTTGAGAATTACACAGTACAATGCAGACGCTCACAACACGCACGCACACTCACCCCCTATGAACACACGTACGCAAACCCTATCCCTATGAGCACCTCCGAAGGACTGGACAGCCCGGCAGATCCGGAGATTCTCGAAGTCATCATAGGCGCCTGGTCGTCGACGGGAACGTCGCTTACCACTAATGCATAACGCCGGTAAATCCTGGGAATATCCCGGGGAAAAGGTCTGAAAGCACCCATTTGAACTACGGTGAGTAGCGTCCACTGGACCGTCCTACCATTGGACTACAAGCCAATTCGCAGCAAGCCTTAACATGTTGGTGTAGAGAAAATGGTTATATTGCCCTCGTCGGGAACGGGCTTCGCGGAATGCCATTAAGTGAGTGGGCTTCGCGGATTGCCATTCTCGGCGATCCAAGCCCGCTAAAATTCCCTGGTCGTGATTTTGGACTAAAATGCCTGGCCGTGCGTCGCAGCACTGCCGGCGAGCTCCCCTCGCCCATGCCTGCGCGGCTGGCTGCGAACGGCGTCCGGCGGCGAGGCGGGCGCCGCACTGCCGCCGCGGCCGCCGCGCGAGGCTGAGCGCGCTCGCCCAGCGGTGGCGCACGCGCGAGGCGCAGCGGGCTCGCCGCAGCGGCCGGCGAGGCCGCGGCGTGAGCTGCTCACGCCCGCGCCCGCGTGGCTGGGCGGAACAGCAGCTTCGCGTGGCGTGCCAGCGAGGCTGCGGCGAAGCCGCCGCATGCCGGTGAGGCCGGCGGTGCAGCTGCTCCCTCCCACGCCCGCGAGGCCGCGGCGGAGCGGCTCCTCACACGCGTGCCACGAGGATGCGGCGGAGCTGCTCGCGTGTGTGCCCGGTGAAGCCACAGCGGAACGGCTGTTCGCGAGTGTGCCTGCTACTCATGCTAGAGGTGGGGGATGAAGATGACGAGTGGGACCAAGTTGTCAGTGACATGAGATTTGGGACTCTGCTGTTTGACGGGAGAGAGAGAGGAGATAGGCAGGGGCAACAATGAAAGTCGAGAGGAAGAAGATAAGGGGTAGAATAGGAATGAAAGTATAAAATTCAGTCCTAGGGCATTCTAGCTGTTGTGCCAAGGTTGACAATGGTATTCTAGCGAAGCCCACAATCTTAATGGCATTTTGGCGAAACCCACTCCCGACGAGGGCAAAATAACCATTGGCTCGTTGGTGTAGCATCAAAATGGCTTTACAGTTTTAACTAAAAAAACAAGAAGACGAAGCGTGAGCCAAAACGAACCTAGTAACGTGAGTATGAGTGACAACAGACTGATGAGCAAAAGATGAGTGAGACAATGAGAGACAAAAAGAAAAATTCTGCACTTCAACATTAGAAATATCTATACAATAATATTAATTGTTTTAAATGGCTTTACATATTGTAGCAAATCTAGACAACAATTTTTTATTATTTTTTAATTCTTGATGTGATTCATTACGTATGTATATAGCAGCTGATTACATATGATGGTAGCACCCACCCACGTCATATGTTTTAATATTATATTCCTTTCTAATCTCTCCCCCACTCTAATCTCCGTTTACACTACTTATTCTAATCGGAGCCGGTGATTGTTTGGCCGTGACAGAAAGAAAAAGTATTTTGATCTTTTATATCTTTTATTAATAATAGGGTATAGATTTCTTTTTCCTCATGTTATGCGTGGACTACGGATCCGTTTCGAACACGGAGGCGAAAAGATTTTTTTTTTTTTTTTTTTTTTTGGCGACGGGAACATTATCTATACCTACTAATAAAGAGAAAAATTTCTTGACCACCTCGTTTTGGGTCTGCCTTACCTGTTGTCCATCTCTCACGTATACGTTTGTAAAACACACGGACTCTTTCCTAGAAGGAAAGGAGAAGGATGAATCCTAATCCTAGTCCGTTTGTATGTGGGCTCTTACCAAAACTCTCCGGCCTTGGCTGGAATATAGAAAGAGGAGAAGGAGGAATCCTAATCCTAGTCCGTTTATTGTGTGGGCGATTTCCATACTCTAGGACTTATTCGGACTATATATACGTGGGAGATCCTCCATTATAATCAACGAAGATTCAGATGAATAAAGAATAGTCTCCCTACATCTTGTATCTACTTGTTCTACTTTCATCCACTACATTGATTGTGAGAGACGGAGAGGGGAAGGTCCTAACCGCTGATGACAAGTTTCACAACACGTTATCAGCACGACAAGCTCTTCGTCGACATCGCCGTTGATGCTGCCGCCGATCTTCGGCACCGACGCTCGTGCCAACGTCTCGCCCCGCGTCTACTTCGACGACGTCGACATCCCCCGACGTTGTTAGCGGAACGGATCTGCTACCTCCGCCGCTACAAATCTGCACTGCATCGACTCATCGTCACACCGGCAGGTCCCCACGGCCTAGCCGAACTGTCCTACGCGACAGCCTTCGCTTCTTCTCGAATTCAAGAACCAAAGGTACGAAAGAATCACATCTCGCAGATCGTTGGTGCTCCCTACGTGATGGTCTATATTTTCTGTGCACGTAGAATTGTATGTATACTCGAAGTACATATATATTCTTCCTACCTTTTTGCATGCATGGCACCGGACCAGAAGTCCACGTCACTCTACGTGGCCCGTGCATAACGACAGTACCCTTTGCAGCAGAATTGTTTTGGACCCGCATGCACATGGACTGCTTTATGTTGTGATCCGAATTCACCTCATACATGGTTCATGATGAGTCATATTCGGCTTGAAGCCGTTGACACATACGACCGAGCAGTCACTGATTATTGTTACATTACAATAATACATATATACGTACATGTTGGCTTGCATGATATGCTAGCTGTTGCGCAACTCAACAAAGCTAAGGCCATATGACCCGCAGTCAGAGTCGTCTACTCGTCTTTCGCATTGTTCTGTCTTTTGACCTGTAAGTCATTGGATCCGGCACTAGTAGCAGATTTAGTTCTAAGTGCATGCAAACTCGTTGATTAGTAAGGCTGTATCTTCTTGTTAGTCGATATCCCGACCATGAAAAGAATATTAAATCGAGTTGAATTCAAATATATTGATCCATAGGCAACCGCCGTCTGCATGCGAGTAGAAACAGGCAAGGCAAGAAGCCAATATATCGTATTTTAATACGACTCTAGCCCGAGCACCGCGTTCTACCGTCGCTTGCATTGATGGGCTAGCCGGTCTTTGCACCGTGTGTAGCCAAGATGCGCTACCACGTGAGAACAGCCTGCACGCCGTCGCTCTCTTGCTCGTATTTTTCGAGACAAAGATGGTACGAAGTTGATGCCGTTTTTGTCCTCCGTTGCACGGATGTTGCGGAGCCGGCCGTGGCTCATACACGTCTTGAAATCTGGCCTGTATGCCGCTTCGTCCATATGTGGCTTGATCAGCAATTATATGTAATAGCCCTGAAGAACTTCACATCGCAGAAAACTATAGCACTCGTTGATCATATAATTCTTAAATCTCGGGATTGGGAACCTGTAGTTTCCAACATGCAAATATATTCTTTTTTGTCCGCCTTGAAAATTTTATAACCTGTAGTTTCAACATGTATGATGGGTGGTTAAATTGGTGCTAGCATGCAGCTCATCACCATGGCTAACCAAGAAAGCTTCAGCTATACGTACACCAAGTTGATTTTCTAGAAGAAAAGTATACGAGCATTATCGATAAATATTTACGTTTGAATATATTTACTTGTTTATTTTGTGTTATGTATATGTGCCATGTGATATTTTTATATTCTTTTTGAATGCATTTATTTATCACACATCATGAATTATGTATGGGCTCTCTAGATCTTGCGGACCTTAGACTTATCACCACTTAGAGACTCATATTTGTTTTTCCTAGCATATGAATTTTTGGCTTGAATGAATGTTTGGTATAAATTCTAAAAATTTGCATATACCATAATCCTGAAAAATGTTAGGATGCTTCTAAGAATATTTTGAGTAACCATCCACTATTGTCTTTTTGCACCTTGCTACTCGTTACATGTAGTAAACTTCTATGCACACATGATCCAAGTTATGTCAATATGCATGCCTTAAAAGAAGAAGAAATATCCTGGAGTTACTCAGATAGTAAATTATTTGTTATGGTCATTATTTAATCCATGAAGGATATTTTGCTAGCATTGAAGTGTAGTAAACCTAGCATAAATATTTTTTAGTTACTCTCTGAATTGAGTATTTGGCCGATAGAAGTAACAAATACATTATGGGACTCACCGCATGAGTAAAATCCCAATATTATGATTACGGAATATCATATTGTATTGAAAGTTGAATTTTCAAGCTTGTATGTCTAATTTGCTCTATAAAAAATAGCTCGAAGCTTTATATTAAATGTCTAGAAGACAAGATGGTAAATAGATTTTATTAATCTACATTCTCGAAGCAATGTCTCTTGTATATAGAATATCAAAGAGCAATGTAATACATGAAGTATTTAAATTTACCATTAGAAATTACTCATGGAAAATGAGTTGCAATTTTTAGACAGCTTTATGAACCAGGATATTATCAATTGCAATAATTTTGAATGTATGGCTTTCATATATGTTACACCCCTTGAAGGCTTGTGACGGTATATCATAACTCTTGAATATAAAGCATGAAGCTACCGCTTGTCAAGTATAAAACTTAAATCATGTGCTTATATATTGTTTGTCTTTGAAGTTCATATGAAGTATTGATAATAGTAGTGGTGGTGCATTAAGTTTTAATTTCTGTTGAATTAAGTGGTTAATGGTTAATTTGTTACCTTGAAGACTAATATGAAATATTTAATATTCTTAGTTTCAATTCTTGTTATTACTTGAAGTAAAATGTGCGAACTTCTCATGGAATAAATTAGATTTATATGTTTTCACCCATGTTTTAAATAGCGAGCTAAGGCCAAGGCGTTTAGCGTTTCATAAACCGTAATTAGCGGACATTAGCGGCAAAATAGCGGCAAAATTGTGCATGAACGCAAATAGCGGCACAATCTTTTTTCAGCTATTTCGGCTATAGCGGCAAAAATAGCGAGCTATTTTTTTTCATGGGTTTTCACATATAAACAAATTGCCTATTGCCTATCAAAATAAATTTTGTATTATTTTTATCTGCAAAAGAAGCCTTAATTAGCCACGAAGGTTATAGTTCTTCGTGCATCACTACCATGTAGGTAGATGGGAAACTGAATTTCCTAAAAAGCACATGAATAGTTGGACTATACTTGGCATATTAACTGGTCTTAGAAGGATCGATTTAGCCAAGAAATTGTATAATTTTTAATCTTGAGAGCTAGAAATTATATTCTACCCCGAGTCCTATGGTGTACACTGAATAGTACATTGGATATGCGAATTTCATGTCATAATCATTGAATACTAGAAGTATGATTTGGATTCTATGGATGCATTAGAATTGATATTCATAGATAATGCTTGAAGCAATTACTACTTGAAGTAGTTATGGCATAAAAATGGGGAATAATTTTGGATAAAGGCATAAGAAAATATGGATAATATATATTTAATAGGCATAGCCATCCTAAATCAATTTTAAAGTGCATGTATCAGGACTTGAAGTTCTGCCCGCGTCCCTTCCGGCCGAGTTAACTTTCTCTACTGCACTAATTGCAAGTAAGCTTGTAGCTTTGCATTTTGTTGTTATCTATTATGTTAGACTGAATTCTAACGTTTCACATTACAACTGCATATGTATCTCATTGAGCTACAAGTATCTCAACTCTTGCATGAATATTAGCATAGCAGCTATAATTGTGGCTAGTAGCTATCTTTGTGCTTCCCTCATAATCAAATTGGCTAGCTAGCATGTTATGTCTATATGGTTCCCGTTGAACTAAGGAATGCTTTGCTTTCGATGATTGCATGCATAAGCAATAGATTGATCTAGGACCGAACAAACTAAGATCAGGGGAGTGAGTTTATAAAATTTTTTACTCAATGGAGACTAACCCATTTGATGGGATGAATAGTTGTGGAATTAAGATATTGGATAATACAATTATGATGATTTGGGATTTACGAAGAAAAGGCATCAAGGGAGTTTTGCATTAAAGGCAATTAAAAAATTATAGAAGATTCCATGTGAATTTAAATGTTGCGTATTTTATACATTTGAAGTGTATGATCCATTTTTTTTGTATGAGTACTTGGATCAATCTTTTTAGGCTAATTAATAAAGAAGCTAGAGAATGAAATAGTTTTCTAAACTATGATTTGTGCATATTAGGGGAGAACATCCCTGATTTTGTATGAATGCTGAACATTCTTAAATGCACTTTAAGTATTCTAGCTCAACTTTGCATAATGAATAATAACCCCCATGTTTAAATATGTGCGTGAATATTTCCCATAAAACCTAATCATAGCATACATAAATGGACCTCCACTTGTAGTTGGAGATATATGAATTTGAATTATTTTAAGCCCATGATAGGGGATATCTATTGAAGTATGCTATTAAAGATCTAATATTGGTATTAGGGAAGAGAAAGCCTATTTTGAATGCCAAACATTATTTCCAGAGAAGAAAAAATGATCTAGAAAATTTTCCTAAAGCTTGAAGCAGAATACTATCACGCACTAAGTCAACTAATAGTTTGACTAATGCTCTTGTGAAAGCATGAAGCGGAGTATATGCTAGATATTTTTATAAATGAGAGGATTAACTTGAAGTTATAACCCAGAAGTTTTGTTTATGAATAGTAAACTAAATATTACATACTATCAAGCTAAAAATCTACGGGGACGCCTTGTAGGTTCTAGTTTTGTGTATACTTGTTGAATAAAAATAAAATGAAACTCCTCCATTCTCATGAAGAGAACACCTCATGAAGAAGGTTGAGCACCTCATGAAGAGGATCATCATGAAGATGAAATCCAACATACTAAGCGCAATCATCATTAGTGTTGGATATGTAGAACAATATACCATCTCTTGTTTGGGAAATGACAGAGATAAAATATTCTCACATTGTGAGAGTATTGGGAGAAGAGAAAATAGTTGTCGACAACACTACCTCTTTAATTACGAATGTTTCTCTTGTGAGAACCCGGATCCGGAAAAATAAAGTCCATGGCAAAATCGCTTGTAGCGATTATATCGGGTCAATGAAGAAAGCAATTGAGGTTGAATCTCCTATTAAGAAGAAATGAATGTTCTGCTATATCTCTGGCAAATGAAACAAATGAATATCGAATATGCAGTTAATAAGTGGATTATGAAAATCCATATAATTCCCAAAGAATATAAATCGCAACTTGTAGAAATCTCATACTAAGTATTAAAGTCTAAGGTATATATATTAATGAATGAATATTGAAGTCTCAAGAAGAGCATGTCCTAGAAGGATTACAATCATTGAATGATTTTATAGTGAATAACTCAACGTTATTGTGTATATCACTCATCCCTTATGCAGTAGAGTATGTATCTCATAGAAGAGAATTATTAATTCACTAAGAATTAAAGTATATTCCTGAAGAAATTAATCCATGAAGGATTTACCGCCTCAATTCTTGAATAAACACCATGCATCCCTGAAGTGAATATAGACCCGAGAGAGAAAATGAGGAATCTTAAGCACCATGAAGGTGTCATATAAACACTTTCGAGAAAGTGTAATGCTAGCAATGAATCTATCATCCTCTAAATGCAATAGAAAGAATAATGGTGACTTTGGTATTTAAATTATCCCCTAAATGCCAAAATGTAAGTCCGGATTTATTATTGAGTGATACTATAAAAATCTTGAAGATTTGTAGAATATACCATTTCAAAATCCACTAAGGAAGGACTATAAAGTATTCAAGCTTGTATAAGTTTGATACACTATCTAGAAGATGTTAAATATGAACTTATTTTTCCCCGTAATCCTCCTGAAAAAGGATTTATTATCTTGAAGGATAAAATTTATTTATTTTGCACAACAAGTGATTCTTTTTGCATGAAGCATATTGCTCTTTGTTATACCCATATAATTCATGAAAGAATTATAAGCCATACTTTTGAGTCAAATTCAAATGATGGCTTCGTGAGAGGGAGCAATTTTACTGAATTTACCTTGAAGGTAATTGAAACCATTAGAATTATAAAGATCATATGTGCTAAAACATTAAAGTTTATGCATAGATTATGAAGATCAATTTCTATTCACGAAGAACAGAGTATCCTGAAGAATATATGATCAAGAAGGTTAAATGTTGTACTCTTTTTTCCCTATGTGATGTGAGTTTTTACTAGAAGGTTTCTCACACAAGGTTTTTAATGAGACAACATGTGCAATGCAATTAACGAATGTGATGTACTCTTTTCTCCAAGAACCGTTTTTTTCCCACTTTGGGTTTTCGGATGGAGTTTTTGACGAGGCATATGCATATCGTGGTAATCGCCCAAGGGGGGAGTGTTGTAAAACACACGGACTCTTTCTTAGAAGGAAAGGAGAAGGATGAATCCTAATCCTAGTCCGTTTGTATGTGGGCTCTTACCAAAACTCTCCGGCCTTGGCTGGAATATAGAAAGAGGAGAAGGAGGAATCCTAATCCTAGTCCGTTTATTGTGTGGGCGATTTCCATACTCTAGGACTTATTCGGACTATATATACGTGGGAGATCCTCCATTGTAATCAACGAAGATTCAGATGAATAAAGAATAGTCTCCCCTACATCTTGTATCTACTTGTTCTACTTTCATCCACTACATTGATTGTGAGAGACGGAGGGGAAGGTCCTAACCGCTGATGACAAGTTTCACAACAAGATCCATCCAAATCCCGCTCGGTTACAAGTTACGTACAGATCCAGCCCTGCCTGTACGGCGGTGCCGCTAACAGTCTCGATGCCATGGGCCCTACCCGGATACATAGGTATATTAACGCAAAGCGGAAGATACATAGGTATACTAGGAGGACTCTCCGGCGTTCTTCTTGAGGGACACTCTAGCGTGTTGCTTTGGGGGAAGAAATTAGTTTTAGTTGAATTTATTCTTTGTAATCAGTAAGGATTGTAATTACAATTATTTCTTGATTACAATATTTCTTTCATAGCATTGAGGATTTTTTTGGGCAATGACGGGTAATGAGAAAGAATCGAATTATGTTTTTCGAGAGGTCTCGCTTGATGGGTTGTTTTATTGATCAATGCAATTCAGCTACTTGATGTTTCCTCATATGTACATTGTGTGCATCTTTTTATATGAGCTTTTATCGAATTTTGAATGAAATCGAATTGAATTTGGTTATCACTGGAACAGAGCATCCAACTATAAAGAAGTAAATTTGGCACAAATTGTCATGTGTATGTTCTTGAATGAAAAAGTTGCATACCCCGCACGTTGCTGCGGGGACTACAAATAATTTTAAAAAAATAGACTATTTTTTCTATAGATACTTATAAGCTGAACCTTGCATTGATTATGTGACCGCAAAAAAAAAAAAACTATGAATCAAATAAAAGATTTTTAACGACGGGCTATATCTTATATATAGATGGTGCTCCCGGTAGTAATAGGTGAATTAAGATCACAATATCCCATAATCAAGTAGAAATGGATCTGAATCCACGAATCTATACTTGTTGCCCTTGATGGCCATCCAATCTGAATAACCCGGAAAAAAAAATGGATTTACACAGGATCCGCAAGAGCAACAACATATAACATATGAAAAAGAAGGAATAAAGCATGGCTGTTGGCACACAGAATCTGGATGATGAGCGGGAATCACACAGGGGAAAAAAAAAAAAATATCTACATAAAATCTGTATGTTGACTTGTTGAGCGGCGACGTTGCGTTCTTTCTCGTATCCTCGTCAAAAATCGAGCAAGGAGGACCACGTCACGGGACATGGATTGGAAGGGAGCTCCTAGATCCCATGGAACCTCGACTTACCATACCGGAGGCATGCATCTATCGTTGTTCTTGGATGCACGCGCATCTGCCGTCGTGTGACTCCACCGCCCGTCGTTGACTCATCGGGCGAGCAAGGAGTCGGCCACCGAGGGAGCCGCCGTGCGCATGGATCGGGTCGCGCTCCGCCACGGCTGGCTCGTGCTCTCATGTCGGCCCGTCGTCGACGTTGGGGCCAGTCGAGGGCCGACGCCACCGCTGAAGGGCGCCATCCTGGTTGGAGCAGGCTACGCCGCTACCCGATGGCCGCCGTGGGTCGCCGGGCCGCACGACGCCCATGCCGATCCGCCCGGTGAGGAAGAAGGCGCCGCCGCCGCGAACGTGCCTCCGTGGGGAGGAGCGACCATGCGCGCCGGTGAGCAAGGAGCCGCAACCACAGCGGCCGCGCGCTTCTTGATCGCTGCACCATCAGCAGACGTAGCCATGGGGCGCGGGCGCCGCCGCTGGTGTCGAAGGATTCGGAGGTGCCGCCGTGGTTGCCAGCTCCATGGCCGCCATGCCCACGGGTGGGTCGCGCCGCCACCGCCGGGATGGCAACGAATCAACGATGTTTTCGCGAGATCTAGATCGGAAGAAATTGCGCTTGTCTGCGCTTTAAGCCGCCACTATTTGTCTTTGGCTTTGGGTGGGGATGTTGGTGGTGGAACGTGGGAGTGGGAACCATAATTGTTCGGTTAAGCGGTGTTGTAAAAACACACGGACTCTTTCCTAGAAGGAAAGGAGAAGGATGAATCCTAATCCTAGTCCGTTTGTATGTGGGCTCTTACCAAAACTCTCCGCCTTTGGCCGAATATAGAAAGAGGAGAAGGAGGAATCCTAATCCTAGTCCGTTTATTGTGTGGGCAATTTCCATACTCAAGGACTTATTCGGACTATATATACATGGGAGATCCTCCATTGTAAACAACGAAGAATCAGATGAATAAAGAATAGTCTCCCTATCTTGTGTCTACTTGTTCTACTTCTTTCACTACTACGTGATCATGAGAGACGGAGAGGGGAAGGTCCTAACCGCTGGCAACGCGTATCACAACACGTTATCAGCACGACAAGCTCTTCGTCGACATCGCCGTTGAAGCTGCCGCCCGATCTTCGGCACCGACGCCGTCGACGTCTCGCCACGACTACTTCGACGACGTCGACATCTCCGGCGTTGTTAGCGAACGGATCTGCTACCTCTACCGCTACTAATCTGCACCGCATCGACTCATCGTCACGCCGGCAGGTCCCCACGGCCTAGCCGAACTGTCCTTCGCGACAGCCTTCGCCCGAATTCAAGAATCAAAGGTATGAAAAAATCGCATCTCGCAGATTGCTTGAATGTGCTAGCCTTCGAGCTAGTCTATGCTCTCATATCTTGAATCTGTACATGAAGTACGAACATACATGCATACATGAACAGTTTATATGCTTGTACGATGGATCTAGTAGCCACCATGGTGCCATACAAATTATGATTAGAGGTTAATCCAGCGAGATCCATCCTCAACGTCATTAAATTGCTTGCAGCAAAACTAATTGGACTCGAAGATCCATAATAATAGCCACGAATAATTGGCATGAAGCCATGAACAATTTTTTTTTTTGACGTCTCGCATGTATGGTTTCAAATCCAACCCGTCTTACTAGTTACGTCATTGTCAAAATAAGCGTGTCCTGTAGATTTGTCTCGATCATTGATGAGATATTTTGACATGATTGTGTACACGCAGTACCGAATGCTTTTAGGGTTAATAAAAAAATATACTTGAAGGCTTGAACGCCGATTAGCAGCACCATGTATATGTATACCACCATCCCTATGGCTAGTAGCCAAGACCGCTGGAAGCTCAATCTATTCGAGTGTCGTTACCGACCTGCATGTCGTAGTAATCTGAAATCGAGTAGTGCCTGTAGCAGAAGCAAAGGCAATGCATGCATGCACAATCAAATTGCACACGATCCAAGCAAGCTTACTAGTCGGCCACCGCATTGGCTGCCGCTGTTGCACTTGCACGTGGCCAATCCTAAGCTATCGCGCTTGCACGCGCAGGACTCTGTAAAGTCCATGGCTGGCACGACACCGGTCGACCCTCCTGCAAATCCACTATGCCTCCGAAAGCAGCTCGTATGCTACTAGCCGGCTCTGCCGGTCGCACGCACGGATTGCAGCTTGTTGGACAGCTCGTGTGATCTGCCGACATCAGATTCACACCTTCATTGTTGCTTCACATGGCTCGTATGCCATCCTCGATGTATTGTAGCCTTGCGGCCAGCACGCCGTTTGATCTGCAATACGGGACATGGACATTGCCTACAAAGACATACAAATACAACCAACTTGAAGTTGTTAAGGCAAGTCAATGATTTTTTTATTGAGCTGCGGTTAATTCAATGAAATAATCCAGAAAAAAATAGAAAGACACTATCATATGGTGCCTAAATCATGCAGATTTTATGTACGGATCTTACAAAAAACAGGTCTTGTATTTTCTGGAGATTATGCAATTAGGGTGGATTAATTACATGGATCCCCTTGAAAATTTCAGTTTTTACAGCAGTTTTCTGAATAAATTAACTCTAGACCATCTGCTTACTATGTTTCTTATACCCGCATGTATAAGAGCATGCATGTACATATTAAATCTGAAGTTTAATGGATGCTTTGCCTAGCTTTATGTTTACGTAAGTAACAAGTAGAATTTAATTCTGAAAATTGCTAAGCGCAACCATGATTTATATACCATGTAATTGCAAGGATAAATCTTGAATGATTATGCTAGAAACATGGTAAAGGTTCATGAGCTCTCTAAATCCTGCAGACCTTAGACTAATTATTTGAGAGTCTCATATTTATTTTCCTAGCATATGATTTTTTTTTTTTTTGGGATGAATGAATGCTTGGTATATTAATTCTGAAAATTTACATATACCATAATCCTAAAAAATGCTAGGATGCTTCTAAGAATATATATATTGAATAACCATCCACTATCTTTTTGCACCTTGCTACTCGTTTACATGTAGTAAACTTATATGTACATGATTTGAGTTATGTTAATATGCATGCCTTAAAAAGAAGTAGCAATATCCTGAAAATTACTCCGAAAAGTAAAAGTATTTGTTACGGTCATTATTAAATCCATGTAGGATATTTTGCTACCATTGAAGTGTAGTAAACTTCGGTATATATATTTCTGAATTACTCTCTAGAATGAGTATATGACAGATAGAAGTAACAAATGCATTGTGGGACTCATTGCATGAGTAAAATCCCAAATTATGATTATAAAATATCATATTGCATTGAAAGTCGAATTTTGAAGCTTGTATGCTTAACGCTGCTCTATAAACAATAGCTCGAAGCTTTATAAATGTCTAGAAGACAAGATGGTAAATAAGATTATATCAATCTACATTCTTGAAGAAGTATCTCTTGTGTATAGAATATCAAAGAGCAATGTAATACTTGAAGTATTTGAATTTACCATCGAATTACTCAAATGAAAATTGGGTTGAATCTTTAGACGACTTTATGAACGGGGATATTATCGATTACAATAATTTTGAATATGTGGCTTGCATATGTTACACCCTTGAAGGCTTGTGACGGTATATCATAACTCTTGAATATAAAGCATGAAGCTATAAACTTGTCAAGTATAGAAGTTTGACATGCGAAAATGGATATTATTTAGAACATATAAAGTTTCTCTTGAAGAAGAACTTAAATCATGTGCTTATAGATTTGTTGTCTTTTAAATTCACCTAAAGTATTAATAGTAGTGATAGCGGTGCATTAAGTTTTAATTCCCGTTGAATTAAGTGGTTAATGGTTAATTTGTTAGCTTGAAGACTAATATGAAATGTTTAATATTCTTAGTTGCAATTACTTGAAGTAATATGTCTGAACTTCTCATGGAATAAATTAGATTTATATGTTTTCACATATAAACAAATTGCCTATTGCCTATCAAAATAAATCTTGTATTATTTTTATCCACAAAGAAGCCTCAGTTAACCATGAAGGTTATAGTTTTTTGTGCATCAATACCATGTAGGTAGATGGGAAACTGAACTTTCTAAAAATGCACATGAATAATTGGACTATACTAGCATTTTAATTGATCTTGGAAGGATCGATTTTGCCAAGAAATTGTATATGTCTTAGCAAACATGAGAACTAGAAGTTATATTCTACCCCGAGTCCTATGGTGTACACCGAATGGTACATTGGATATGTGAAGTTCATGTCATAATCAATGAAGACTAGAAGTATTATTTGAATTCTATGGAAGCATTAGAATTGATTATTCATAGATAATGCTTGAAGCAAGTTACTACTTGAAGTAATTATGGTATGAAAAGGGGAGTAATTTTGAATAAAGACATAAGAAAATGTGGACAATATATTTTTTTAATAGGCATAGCCTCGAGTGTATCGAGGACTTGAAGTTCTACTCGCGTCCCTTCCGGCCGAGTTAACTTTCTCTACCGCACTAATTGCAAGTAAGCTTGTAGCTTTGCAATTTGTTGTTATCTATTATGTTAGACTGAATTCTAACGTTCCACATTACACCTGCATGTGTATCTCATTGAGTCACCAAGTATCTCCACTCTTGCATGAATATTAGCATAGCAGCTATAATTGTGGCTAGTAGCTATCTTTTGTGCTTCCCTCATAATCAAATTGGCTAGCTAGCATGCTATGTCTATATGGTTCCCGTTGAACTAAGGAATGCTTTGCTTTCAATGCATTGTATGCATAAGCAATAAGATTGATCTAGGGCCGAGCAACCTAAGATCGTGGGGAGTGAGTTTATGAAATTTTCTCAATGGAGACTAACCCATTTGATGAGATGAATTATTGTGGAACTAAGGTAGTGGATAACACAATTATGATGATTTGGGATTTATGAAGAAAAGGAATTAAGGGATTTTTGCATTGATGGCAATTAAAAAAAATTCTAGAAGAAATTCCATGTGAACTTGTATGTTGCGTATCTATATTTTTGTAAGTATATGGTCCATATTTTTAATTGTATGAGTACTTGGATCAATTTATTAGGCTAAATAATAAAGAAGCTAGAGAATGAAATAGTTTTTCTAAACTATGTTTTGTGCATATTAGGGGAGAACATCCCTGATTTTGTAGGAATGCTTGAACATTCTTAAATGTACTTTAAGTATTCTAGCTCATTTGCATAATGAATAATAACCCCCATATTGAAATATGTGTGTGAATATTTCCCATAAAATTTAATCATAAGCATACATCAATGGGCCTCCACTTGTAGTTGGAGATATATGAATTTGAATTAAGCCCATGATAGGGGATATATTTTGAAGTATGCTATTAATGATCTAATATTGGCATTAGAGGGGGAGAGAGCCTATATTTTGAATGCCAAATATTATTTCCATAGAAGGAAAATGATCTTAAGAGAAAATATTCCTTGAAGCTTGAAGCAGGAATAGTATCACACACTAAGTCATACAATAGTTTGACTAATGCTCTTGTGAAGCCCGAAGCGAGCATATGCCGGATATTTTTGAAATGAGAGGAGTAACTTGAAGTTATAAACCAGAAGTTGTATTTGTTTACTAGTAGTAAACTATATATACTATCAAACTAAATCTATGGGGACGCCTGTGGGTTCTAGTTTAGTATATACTTGTTGAATAGAAATAAAGTGAAACTCCTCCATTCTCATGAAGAGAACACCTCATGAAGAAGGTTGAGCACCTCATGAAGAGGATCATCATGAAGATGAAATCCAACATACTATACGCCACGCATCATTAGTGTTGGATATGTAGAACAATATACCATCTCTTGTTTGGGAAATGACAGAGATAAAATATTCTCACATTGTGATAGTATTGGGAGAAGAGAAAATAGTTGTCGACAACACTACCTCTTTAATTGCGAATGTTTCTCTTATGAGAACCCGGATCCGGAAAATAAAGTCCATGGCAAAATCGCCTGTAGCGATTACATCGGGTCAATGAAGAAAGCAATTGAGGTTGAATCTCCTATTAAGAAGAAATGAATGTTCTACTATATCTCCGGCAAATGAAACAAATGAATATTGAATATGCGGTTAATAAGTGGATTATGAAAATCCATATAATTCTGAAGAATATAAATCGCAACGTGTAGAAATCTCATACTAAGTATTGAAGTCTAAGGTATATATATTCCTGAATGAATATTCAAGTCTCAAGAAGAGCATGTCCTAGAAGGATTACAATCATTGAATGATTTTATAGTGAATAACTCAATGTTATTGTGTATATCACTCATCTCTCATGTAGTAGAGAATATATCTCATAGAAAAGAATTAATAATTCACTAAGAATGAAAGTACATTCTTGAAGGAATTAATCCATGAAGGATTTACCAGTCAATTCTTGAATGAACACCATGCATCCCCTGAAGTGAATATAGACCGAGAGAGAAAATGAGGAATCTTAAAACACCATGAAGGTGTCATATAAACACTCAGAAAGTGTAATGCTAGCAATGAATCTATCATCCTCTAAATGCAATAGAAAGAATAATGGTGACTTTGGTATTTAAATTATCCCCTAAATGCCAAAATGCAAGACTGGATTTATTATTGATTGGTACTATAAAAATCTTGAAGATTTGTAGAATATACCATTTCAAAATCTACTAAGGAAGAACTATAAATTATTCAAGCTTGTATAAGTTTGATACACTATCTAGAAGATGTTGAATATGAACTTATTTTTCCCCGTAATCCTCTGAAAGGATTTATTATCTTGAAGGATAAAATTTATTTGTTTTGCACAACAAGTGGTTCTTTTTGCATGAAGCATATTGCTCTTTGTTATACCCATATAATTCATGGAAGAATTATAAACCATACTTTTGAGTCAAATTCAAATGATGGTTTTGTGAGGGGGAGCAATTTTACTGAATTTACCTTGAAGGTAATTGAAACCATTAGAATTATAAAGATCATATTTGCTAAAACATTAAAGTTTATGCATAGATTATGAAGATCAATTTCTATTCACGAAGAATAGAGTATCCTGAAGAATATATGATCAAGAAGGTTAAATGTTGTACTCTTTTTCCCTATGTGAGTTTTTACTAGAAGGTTTCTCACACAAAGTTTTTAATGAGACAACATGTGCAATGCAATTAACGAATGTGATGTACTCTTTTCTCCAAGAACCGTTTTTTTTTTTTTCTTTGGGTTTTCGGATGGAGTTTTTGATGAGACATATACATATCGTGGTAATCGCCCAAGGGGAGTGTTGTAAAACACACGGACTCTTTCCTAGAAGGAAAGGAGAAGGATGAATCCTAATCCTAGTCCGTTTGTATGTGGGCTCTTACCAAAACTCTCCGGCCTTGGCTGGAATATAGAAAGAGGAGAAGGAGGAATCCTAATCCTAGTCCGTTTATTGTGTGGGCAATTTCCATACTCAAGGACTTATTCGGACTATATATACATGGGAGATCCTCCATTGTAAACAACGAAAGAATCGATGAATAAAGAATAGTCTCCCCTATCTTGTGTCTACTTGTTCTACTTCTTTCACTACTACGTGATCATGAGAGAGACGGAGAGGGGAAGGTCCTAACCGGCCGGCAACGCGTATCACAACAGGGTTTTTGGGAGATGGAGAGCCACATCCGCACTACGAACATGGGCGGAACGGATGACTCGCGATGATGATGACCGGATGGGAAGTGGAGGTGGCGGCGATTTTTTTCCTCTCTACACTGGTGGGCCCGCTTAGTTGGCATAGCTGCATGTCCAGAGAACTCCTAAGTGGGGGTTTCTCATATAGAAGGTTTAGATTAGTAGTATATTCTTTCGATATGTCCCGAGCTCACCCAGCAAAGAGGTCCAAATGGCAACGGGCACCACGCCCGCGGATAGCGGATGTCCCGTGCTGCGCCCGCGAAGCAAAACCGTGCCAGCGCCCGCTCCGCCCGCCACCACGCCCACGGCGCCATCTTACCCCGTGCCGCTATCCGCGGGCAAAACTTGCCCGCGGGCATGCCCGTGTGCCCGCCAGATCTGCAGGAGGGCGGCGAGGACGACGGTGGGACATGTGAGCGGCGAGGACGGCGCGTCGGTGAGACAGATGGGCGGCGGCGGCTGCCGCTAAAGCGGGGTGGGGCGGCTCGACGAGGACGCCGACCGGGCAGGGCGGGCGCGAGGAGGACGCCGGCCGGCCGGGGAGCCCGTTGCGGTGGATCTAGGGGGAGCGTGGGCCGGACCAACGCCGGCGGGGAGGAAGGGAAGAGCAGCGCTGTCCGCCGCGCCATGGGCGGGCGGCCGGAGGCGCGGCGGTGGCGCGGCGCGCACGGGCGCGTAAGGCCAGGCCGGGGACGCGGACAGCGAGGCGTCTTGCGCCGGCCGTGGTGAGGTTGGGGCGAGGATCCGGGGAGAGGGTGGGGGGAGGAGAGGAGGACGACGGCCGAGGGGTCCGGGGCGTGTGGGCGGTGTGGCGGGGGGATGGGTGGTGGCCTGGTGGGTGATGCCCGCCCTGGGTTTTGGAGCCTATATACTCAGCTCGATGCGGTCCCACATGTCGAAGGAAAGTGGAGCGGGTGTGGCGGGTTTTGCGGTGCGGGTAAACAATTTTTCTTGCCCGTCGGTCGATGTCCGCTGGGCACAGCATGCTATCCGCGCCCCGTGCCGCGGGCACAAAACCCCAGCGCCCGTATCCGTGCCCGCCGGGTTTGGTACCCGCGGGCACGTGGATTTTCCTTGCCCGTTGCCAAGAGGAGCAAGAGGTACGCGTGCGTGGCTGTCAATTTGTCTCCTCTCGCGTGCACGCTGTCAACGCGTGCGGACAGGCGTGCTCGCCCGAGCTGCACGCTGCACTTGCCGAGTCGCTGTGCCGCGCCTGCCCGCAAGGCCGCCATGGCCGAAGCCACGTGCAAAGCGGCGCCGCACTGGAACGCAGTGCTGCAGTCCACACCGGAGCCCAACACCGTAGCCATGGATGCGGGGTTGAGCAGCCCCAGGACCGCTGACGCCGCTAACCGCGCGCCCTGCCCCTCGCCTTTCTTCACCCGTCGCTGCGTGCTGCTCAGCTGCATCCGCACCAGAACCGGCGCTGAGCTGTTGCCGGAGGCCGATGCAGATTGGGCACGAAGGACTGGAACGAAGACAACACTCGACGAATGGAAGTCCCGTGACCATACAACCACCACCTTATCCTCTCCTAGCGGACCCTGCCTGTCAATGCTACACCCTCTCTCTCATGTCGTATGTGAACCGGGTGCACATGGAATAGAGGAAGAGGAATAGGTGGATTACCGATCGGTGCATGAAAGCACAGGCACAGTGCTGACGAGAGTCCACAAATCAAATCGTTAGCTTAGAAATAATTTGCATGCTATCCATATGTGCTTTATTTCTTTCTTACATAATAAGTTGCCAGTGATGTTCTTAATACCATTGAACCATATATATTTTGGTGCATTATTTACATTCGGTCATTATTTTATTTCCCGTTGCATCGCACGAGCACTTTTGCTAGTATTAAAAGAGTACACAGTACATCTGGAATTTTACAGAATGCTCCCTAAACAAACTAGAAGTCCCAACGAAGACCCTAGGCAATTCTATCTGTTTCTCAATCTTTCTTCGGTGCCGGCGTCGCCGCCGCCGTCGTCGGGCTACTTCCACCGGAGGCAAGGTTCGCCTTCATGCCGGCATGGATCCTCAAGGTTGAGTTTTCTACATGACCGGACCACCATCCACGCCATACCCGATGAATCGCGGAGGGAGCAAACGTGGAGGAGGAAGAAGAACCGATCCGGTGGTCGCGACCTCCGCCGGAGTCGGCGTCGTCGTCGTTGAAAAATAAAACTCCCCATGCAAACATGATGAATTTAGCGCCGCCGATTACGCCACCGAACTCATCGTCGTTACCTTCGCCGATTTTTCATGGGAGAACACAAATCCACCCGACATCCGGATAGACATCGTTGGAAAACTAAATCTCCCTAGCCCACCGCCATGGCTGTATAGAACCAAAGCGAGACAAAGAAAGGGCTGGAGTACCTTATTCTCCATCAATGGTGATGTATTCGTCTTGCCATCACCGTTGAGAAACGACATGCTCCATTGCTCCATCGATGATCTTGACAACGCCTTACGCCGTGGCCAACCTCTTCGATTGGATCTCCAGAGAAACCCTAAACTTGAAGACTCAAACTACTAGGAAAAACTTATTGAAAACGATGGATCCCCACTTCCTTCAACCCCCGGCGTGATGCCAGAGGAGAAGGGAGGGGGACCAGACGGCGGGAGCCGGCGGCGGCTCCGCCTCGCGTGGACGAGGTCGATGCTGGGTCGGTTACAGGCGAAAGAAAATTGGGTGGAGAAATTTTGGCTTTTTATAGATAGGTATAGATATAGCTGAGTTGGAAACGGCATATATATGTAAGAGAAGGAACAGGCACGACGTATATATAGGAGGCTTTTACACGTAGCATTATGATAAAAGCTCGACACCTGTGTACCACTAAAAACTTTTGTCGCACCTGTATACCATCGGCCAAGTGTAACTTGTCCCCTATACCACTCCGTCCATTTTGCATACTAACGCTGTCTATCTGCGGTGGGAGAAGTCCAAACTACCCTTGTCTGAACTAACATGAGTGCGGAGAAGCGGTGAGACGATGCCGATGCCGGCGCCATTGACGTTGACGCGAGCAGCACTGCATCAACCATCCCGCCGCTCCACACGCTTGCCGACCAAGCCGAGCTCGCCATTAAACCCGCCTCCCGCTCCTCCCGGCGTCTATGGCATTGAATGCATCGCTCGCCGTCGTTCGCAGCTTCGCTCGCCTGCTCCGCGTCCTCGCCGCCGTCGCCGCTGCGCTCGCCTGCGAGAACGGCCGCATGGCGGTGCTGCGGCTCCCCGCGGCGCTCTCGGGCGGTCCCAGCGGGGGCCTTCGGGAGCCTGACGGCGGCGCCAGCAGAGGTTGGCGGCGTGGCACGGCCAGCGAGCACGGCGCATGCGAGTGGCCAGCAGAGCGAGGCGGGCAGGCGCGGCTGACGAGCGAGAGCAGCTGAGCGGCGCAGGCGCGACGCCGCCGGTGCGACTGGGCGGGCGTCGGCGCTGCCTTCGTAGCGGCCTTGGCGCGGGCAGCCCGCCGCTCGAGCTTCGCCGCGCGCGACTGCGAGGGCACGGTGCCGACGAGGTCGTGGCAGCTGCCGTGGCCGGCGTCACGGGAACGCCGGAGCGCCAGCGCGTCGCCAGGAGCGTCCATGGCCATGAGCCGCGAGCCGCGGCCCCTCGCCACGCCGTCCATGGCCACGCCCGCGAGCTTGTCGGCCCGCCGCGGCGTTCGCCCCTCGCCAGCGCCGCAAGCTCGCGTCCGCCCGCCCACGCCGCGAGGGCTAGCGTCCGCGGCGTGCTCACTGGCTGCCGTGTCCTCGCCTGCGAGCACCGCTTGTCCTCTCGGTGATCATCCTCCGTTTATTATTAACCCGGTCCCCGGTGTTTGGACTTCGAACGTGCTCGATGCACTACTGTCCAGCCATTTTTCAATTTCGAATGCGCGTGTGCAGGTGATCAATCGATCGGCTCCGAGACGAGCTCAAACCGAACCGGCGGCAGCACAGCGGGGACACATAGATGCAGCACTGCAGCGTGCCTGTGGGCTGTGGCGTGCATGCACCTCGCCCGCGGGCGCCGCGTCCTCCTCACCTGCTCGCGCCGCTGCGCTGGCCCGTGGCGCCGCCGCGCGCCAGCGCCCGAGCTCATCTCGCCGCCCGCCCGGCAGAGCTCATCCGCCGCCCGCCGCTCCAGCTCGCTTCGCGTTGCCCTTGCGCGCGCGCCGGCCGCCCCAGCTCAGCGTGCTCGCGTCGCCAGCGCAGGCCTCGAGCAGCTTCTTCTCTGGGCCACGCGCTGCCAGAATTACTCCACGAAGACCCAGGTTGCATCGTGAATTTTAGGCGTGGGGAGGGATTGGGAGAGAGAGGGGGGCATTTTGACGTTTTCCTCGGACGGGGCCACATGTCAGGTCTGGCTAACGGTGAAAATCGAACGGAAGGGCGACGGAGTGGTATAGGGGACAAGTTACACTTGGGCGATGGTATATAGGTGTAGCAAAAGTTTTTAGTGATACACAGTGTCAGGAGCTTTTATCATAATGCTACACAGGTAAAAAGCCTCTATATATATATAGCTGAGTGAGGCAGGCACAGCAGGATCCTTCGGTCAGGCAAATAATAGGAAGGAAGAGAGAGAGTTCAAGACATCCACGACGTGCAACAACGGACGGAGTCTCTGCCTCGTGGGGTTCAGTGTCGTCATGGGCCTTGAAGACAGGGACAGCTAGAGCCTGGACGTTCGGCACAAGCGAGAAGGAGAGATTTTATTATCATTATTATTTCAAAAGCCATTTTCAAAAGAGTTTTGAAATCATTTTGAGTTTTGGTCAAGACCACACATCACAAAAATTAAGTGCGGCAGCATGTATGCTCAAACATGTTCATACTTCCTATGATGAATTTTAATATAACAAAAAATATTATTTGCCAAGGCTTTCATGAGCACAAAAATACATAAATAAATCATTTTAACTTTATTTTCAAAAATGCAAATTTTCAGGTGTTACATTCCACCACAATTCTTTTTAAACATTCAAGCTCTATTGTTCATGCATTCTTTAACATTATTTGGTGCCATTTAAATTCTAGTTTTGTTGTCTTGCTTTTCTATAATTAGTAATGCATATAAAAGGTCCTTTCATCGAGATTGGTGGTTAACCCCCGATATTTGTGCATGTACATATACCGTGCATGTAACAGAATATTTCTGCACCCACTCACCTAGAGCAAGTAGATACTAATTTATATATATCTGTTCACATACATGGTTAGGCCCTACGTATAAATATATACAGGGTTATTCAACGATGTATGGCTACTTTTCCTAGCACCATATATCTGGGTACGAGTGTACACTATCACGTACATGAGTGCCCGAATATATGCACACATGTAGTCTCATAGGCTACATGCATAGGTAGATCTTGCATGTAATTAATTATATATGTGTGCAAAAATCGTACTTATGCATGGCTAACCACCACACCCATGTCTTTTCTAACCCGAGACACATACATATGCATGTACGTATGTGTTGCTAACCTGAAGGAACCATCCCATTAAGTGGACTACCTTCAAACTATGTCATACTTTCGGTTGACATATAAATGATGACCTTAGATAGCCACCGATCACATGTTAGGACCAAACTCACTAGGAACGATCGTTCACCTATGTTTACTCTTACATACTTTGTATGCTATTTTTCTTGTTTGTGCCTACTTGTTGGTCGACGCTAGGCAAGCGTAGGACAAAAGAGTGGAGAACCCGAAGGACCACAGAAGCACTGCTACACAAGGGTGAAGGAGCCAGAAGCATCGGAATAGGAACCTCTGATGAGCTCGTCATCGAATAGAGGCAAGTCCTAATTCCCACCTTACTCCCTACATTACCATTCCTTTAATTAGCTCTTTCTGCCACCTCTATATTTTGCTAGCCTCCACCATAAACCCACCATACCCTACTATAATTACCAATCTTAATAAATATATACTCCTTATATTCATATCCATGAATTAATATTGATTTATGAGTTTGCTTATAATAATATATTTATGAGAATGTTTTGGTTACCTTGAGGAGATATGAGAATGATAAATTTGATGATAATAACTATAAAACTTAAATTGGTAAAATTGAACTAAACCCGACAGGGGCGGGTGGGGGTAATTCATGTGGTATGAGCTACCATGGCAGGATAGCCTGTGTGGGATCCTGTGGGAGATACTTCCCTCGGTCACATAACGACTAGTTCATTGGCCATCTCGCCTAGCCAGAATTTCGTACAGCCACATGTCTATATGGGTAGACTTGACCTCACACCCTGTTAGATAGAAGTATAATTTCCGCTAGGAGGCCGGAGTGGCAACGGACTAACAGGAGAGGACACGGCTGCTGTGTGATCTACCGTGGTCAGATCGGCATGGTTGCTTTGTGGTCTTCCATATAAAACTTATTGTTGTGCCGTGTGCAAGCACCTTTTTATTTATTTTGGATGCTATGTGATCATCCATCGGATGTTGTGTGGTCATCCAACCACTCGATAATTTAGGATGCTGTGTGATCATCCTGATGCTTGTGGGTTCCGATCCCTGAGTAGTCTGTGGTGGAATTATATGGAAATCTAAGTAGCGCCCTCTCGGGTACGAGGTCTCGTTAGGCCTGTCTAAACCATGACGATGGTGTCGACTACGCCTATCATATGGGGAAATTTGTACACCTCTGCAGAGTATACTAATCCTATTCGAATAGCCACGTCCTTGGTCATGGGCAACCGCTGGGATGAGATCCCTAATGATTATTAGGCTTCGACAACTATGATGATCTGGTAAGACAGTTTTATGTTAAGGTAACCTAATAATTAACTTGGGAACTGGTGAGGATGGTAATACCCTACCAGGGCCCAACCTATCATTTATAATTACTCATCCTACTACCTTTATCATCAACCACTTTCACATATATCCTTTCCATCTCTCTCCACCCAAAGTTAGGGCTTGCTGAGTACTTTATGTACTCAATCCCATCTATTCTATGTTTTTAGGAGTGAAGCTACAGATGAGCACACGAGGATGAAGCTATCAAGGAATACACGAGGATTGGACAACTGGAGCATTCCTGAAGACGGAGCCATGCAGCTACACAAAGGAGCTAATAGAGGACTACTACGACTAGGACATGGAAGTATGCTTTAGGCTAGTGTTGCGTCCGCACTCCAAGTTGCATGTAGGAATGGAACCACGACATCATAGGACCGCTGTAGTAGAAATTCTGATGTATATTATAAGGCCAATGGCCCAAGCTATGTAAAGGCATATAGACATTGTAACATGTTTTTCCTAGATTAATAAAAGTATGGTTTTTGATATCAATCTTGTCTCAATTGTGCGTATCACCTACTGATCCAGGGAGTGATATATGATGCATAGTGAACTCTAAAAATTGGGGTGGCCGACACTAATAGACAACTAAGTTTCAAGATACTTCTTGAACACACTAGTCTAGTAGTAGTAGTAGTAAAAAACTAGTTTTGCATTTAGTTCTTGAAGTGTCTAGAGATAAGTGTAATCCACAGTGGAAGAATGAGATTTGGCTTCTAACTCTAAGTAGCAAAATCATGTTTGAGTTTTGACCAGTTGATTGTTTATGAACTATTTTTTTTAATGTATGTGATGTCCTCCATCAGGCGCCGTGGTGCCAATGAGCCTGTGGTGGATCGTGCCACAGTACCTGCTGGTGGGCTCAAGTACGATGACTGGGCACCTTCTCCCTTCTTTTCGTCTGTGAACCAGAGGAGTTGGATCGAGTACGATTGGGACACGTCTTGGAGTCGTATGTCTTCATAACTCTCGCTGTTTTCCTGTTTAGTCCCTGAAAATCACAACTTCACCAAAACTCATGGAAATTGTCAGTGTAAGCCCTAATAAGGTGATCTAATTATATTTTAGTCCCTCTTCATATTCAGTTGACAAGTAAAAGTATACGTTAATATGTGTCAACAAGCTCCCCCAAGCTTACCCTTTGCTAGTCCCTAGCAAAGCTATATGTTATAGTAGGATCAGGAGTTGCTACTACGCTTTCATTCCTCCGAAGTACTGTGGTTATCAGAAAATAATTTCTTCTCTTAATAAGATTGCTCTCTCATACCTTTTACTATGGGGCGTAGCCTTTTCACGAATCATAAGCAAGATAAAACAATCAAGCTAAGTACCATGTCTCAAGCTCTTTGATCAACTATCATCCTGGGGTTTTGCAATATTTTTCAAAAGAAACTCAGAGATCCTATGTATGACCCTCTTAAGTGGATGGAATGTAGCGAAGTTACATATGTAGTAGGATATACATAGTGGGATGATAGTGGTGAAGTGGATGAGTATGAAAGGTAGTAAATAGCCCTTAGCCTTTTCTAGTATTTTTCTTCTCAAGCATCTTGGACTATATCTCTCTTTCTAAAAATTGCTAAGATCTGGGCTATCCATTCTTGGAGAGGTGGGCTTTGCCCCCGGACTTGTGTCCATTTTTTCTCTCCCTTAGAGATGTGGGCCCTACTCACCCTCGGACACGTGTCCATTATTCATCTCTAAATATATTTTTATTATTAGGGAGGTAGGCCCTTCTCGCCTAGTATGACTTTTTGTCTGTTACTCTCCCTCTCTCGTCTCACTTTTCTCTCTAAATATTTATTTTTCTCTTTCCTTTTTTTTTTTTTTTTCGAATAGCCCAGCCTCTATTTGACATAAAAACACTGAGAGAGATATACCCAAAGATTGCAAGAGTTCATTTTCATAATTATGGCTAGCGGCTTGATGGAGTATGGGGATGCGTACTTCGGGTTAGAAGCGGCGTATTTAGTGAAGTGGGATGATCTTGATGCGAATGATAAACTCTTAAGGGTCATAGCTAAGGAACTCATCATGAAATGTTTTATAATTTTCAAAGATAAAACCCAGGAATCAAGTATCTCTAGGAATATGATAAACAGTAGCTCAACTTTTCATGTATCTTTATCTTTCAATGCTAAGACTTCGAGATTAAGCATGTGCTTCCCACAGGTATTGGGTTTAGAGCAAATTAATCATTTAAAGTTTTGGGAGAATCTAAGTCCAACGTGTAAGTACTTTTAAGAGGAATTAAAAGCGAGCAACTATTCATCATTTCCAAGCATATGTCACCAAGGTCACAATTAAAGAAAGAGAGCTAACTCAAGCAAGCATCTAACATTTAGTGGACTCTTAACACTAATACTTTTATTTAAGACTCATTAACTCTAAGCAAATATACTAACTAGCTAAAAATAGATAGGATAATAATACTTATCGTGATAACTGAGGGTGCTCTCCCCCAAGCTGGATCTTGAAGTAGTCTTTTTATTCGTCCTTGGAACTTGTTCATCTCTGGGTTTTCCTTAAATGTTCTCCCTGCAAATATTAATTTCGCACATACCCGAAGGAACAAATTCTAGGATTATGTTGTGAGCCTTCATGTGCTCACATATTTTTGTATTTTTATTTTTATGCCGCCACAGCAAGGGGTGCTTGCATGGGGCTTTTTAAGGAACTAATGCAAATGCAAAAGCAAACATAATTTTGTGATTTTCTAATGCAAGTTTTAGAAAAAGTAAATATGCTTAAAGGAAACATGCTAATTGAAATATGCTATGCAAAAATTAAATATGCAGATATAAATACCGAAGTTACCTCTCGGTGAGAGTTTTGAGTACTTACTCTCGTGGCGTGCTGTCATCTATGGAATCTCGTCGGGATGTCGTGTCTGGTGCGGTGCCCTCAATGATCTCGATGAGTGGCGTAGATGAGGTAGCCGACGGTGTTTGTTCAGTTGGTGACGCGGGTAGCGGTAAGTCTTCCGAAGGTGTACTCTTGTTGTCCTCTTTAGTAGGTGATGATTCTTTCTTTCCCCATGCTTACTTCTTCCGGTAGCGTCTCCGTTCTTGTTCTTCTTGGGCTTGATAAACGAGGATGCCCTCCCCCAAGCTAGGTATTCACCTAATCTCTTAGCGATGTTGGAGTGAGGTAGATAATTGTGGAGGAGTCAACCCCTCTTGGTCCTTCAAATCTTGCTTGATCACTCCTTGCGTGCTTCATCTGATCTTGACAGTTGCATCTCCTAGTAGGATGGCATCACCCATGTTCCTTGCTCAGTGTGCATGTCGTAGGTCGGGACATTCACTTGTGGAATTTTTGAGAAGTGGCAGACTCCTCCACATTTTGCGCAAAGTGTGTCCTGCTTGCATAGACAAGGTAGAGATCAAGTGCATGGGCTCTATTGGTGGAAAAACACCAATAGAACCAAAACTTTATTCATCTTACTCTATCCTTGGGCACATCTAAACATGGTAACATCATGTGTTCTATTTATTTATGACAAAGGTGACAAGATCAGACACCAAGCATGAAAGTAGCATTTATAATTGTAATATGAATGATGAGTGATCAAGTGAGTGGTGTGAAGAACAAATTATAGAGTTAAACATGTTGAGATCATCAGATCGAATCAAGCAAAGTTGTAACTCTAACATGTTTGACTTTATGAGTACGCCATGATAAAGAGAGAAGGTTCTATGACTTACTTCAAGATGTTACCTTTAATATTTGGAGCATGATGGCGCTGGAACATCTTGTAGAAGTCCTTATGTCTTGCTTCATCTCAGTGTGAGCTCATCTCAGGACCTCCCTCAAGCTTTTTTTTTTTTTAGTGTCTTATTTCCTACAGGGGTTAGTCCGACAAAAGATTCTTTTCGCTCCAATCCTATAATGATTAGTGACAGAAATACCCGAAGGAATATTTTCACATGTATATTTATATACTCATATCACAAGGAAAAGTAAAGACTCATGTTCTATCTCAAGAATTCTTATTTTAGGACACAAGCTCGTCCTTAGAAAACCTTTTGAAAACTACTTAAGATAGTGAAGTGGTCTCCCCTTCAACACCACCTATATCAAGATTCATAACCACGAGATCTAGAATATTTATTATAGATGAACGCATCTACAATCACCCTCTCAGAATCTATAGGAGGCAAGAGCACGAGGGGGTTGTACGTCTTGAGAGTGGTTAGACTAGAGAGACTAGGTAGTTCAGGAAGTTTCTCATGTGAGCATGAACTAGATGAAGTGTCTATGTAGTAGCTTCCATGCTCATTGATGTCATCCTTCTTCTCAAACTCCAAGGTTGATTTGTCATAGAAATCTAAAGTTTCTCTTGGAGTGGTGTCTCTCAGGTCGATCTCATCTAAGGTCTCGTCCATCCATTCAACGGCCGTGGCATATAACTCTTTTATTATCCTCTAGCCATTGTTGTCACTCTTCTTAGTCTTCCTGGTGGTCTTGATGGCTCCTATATTTAGGTTGTCTTGATGAATTTTTAGGGCCCTCAAGGGTCTCAAGGGAAAGAGAGTACAAGGATTCATCGGGGTTAAGGATGGGTCTGATAATGGATTCAAATATGTAATCTTGTCTAGGCATGGAAGGGGAGAAAATAAGATCGTCTTCTAGGTAGCTTGGCTCTCCTTCTATGGCATCAGTAGACATGCCATCATAGAATTCCTCCCGATATCCTTTGTAGGAACGAGAACATTTTCTAAGAGACTCCTCCTCAAAAGAATTTGAAATATATTCACTTGGAGGTCTCTTAGTGGATGCATTCTAAATGATAAATTCGAGGTATTCCTAGAATTTTCAAAAAGATCAACCTCGATGGAAGGATGGGATTCATCACTCTCTAAAGTGTGATATGTTTCCATAGTAGGAGATTCTATGGCAACCAAATTTTTAGAAGATATTATAGGAATTTTAGATTTGGTTGCGTGTGTCTCCTCTTGTTGTTCGGGGCTTGGCTCGACTTCTTCTTCGGGTAACTCATCAAAAACGTTAGTGTAGGGAGTGTTGTCAAGGATTTTCTCAAGAATGGCTTTTCCCTCACTAACTAGTTTATGTGAGAATGATCCTCCCGAAGTGATGTCGAGATTCGAGCGACTTCCTTGTTAAGACCGCGATAAAAGTGATAGAGCAGGACATGGTCGGCAAGGAAAGGTTTGGGCCTGAATTGGTAAGGCTTGTGAATCTAGCCCAGTCTGCTCCTAGAGTCTCCTTCTCTTTTTGTCTAAATGTAAGAACTTCTATTCTAAGGTCAGCGATTTTATAAAGAGGAAAGAAGGTAAGACAAAATTTGTCTCGAAGTTCATCCCAATCTCCATTTACGTTTCCTACAGAGTGAGCATACCATTTTCTCGCTCTTCCCTCAAGGGAGAACGGAAATAATTTCCATTTAATGGTCTCTTGTGTCATGCCAGAAATATTTCGGCAGGAACACAATTGCTCAAAATCTCTAAGGTGGGTGTATGGATCTTCATCGGCTAACCCAGAGAAGGATTGCTCCCGAATCATGGCTATAAGAGCAGGGCGAAGCTCATAGCCATCTGTAAGAATAGGGTGTGAAGATGATGGAGGCTCCAACATGTCGCCCTTTGGAGCAAAGAATTTAATGATAGGAGTGAAATCCATGTGGTATAGGTAGGGGTAAAAGGAAAGAAAGATAGAAGGGAAAAAAAAGTAAAAAGGTAAAAGGACGATCGTGGTTCTAACTAGCACAGCTACCGGTCCCCGGCAACGGCGTCAGAAAGCTTGTTGGTATAAATTAACGCGAACAGAGAAATCCGCAAGCGCACGGATACCGATGTAGCTTTCACCCGAGTATTCCAGAGTATCGATTTCCACGGGAACGTGAAGTGTACTAGAAAGGTTTAGAACGTCCTAAGATAATAATGGTAATGATGTGGAAGAGAGGGTTAAGTTTTCTAAGTATTCTAATATGATCAAAGGCTCACTTTACTTACGTCGGAGCAACGGTACCGTCCCGATCCTCGAAAAAGACTGGGAAAGGGTGATCGGGGAAGGCCGCCAAAAGCTCTACGAAACACCAACCCGAACGTGGTGGATTACAAAGACCCGACAGGTCATCACCCCCAGGGCTACCACAACTAACCGTGGGATTGGGTGCAAACTCGGGTAAACTCTAGTCTAGACACCACGTCTACACTATCGATTACTACTCTAGCCACGTATTTATAACTAGAGCACTCAATACGAGCGGAGATCCAAAGAAATATAGTAAAGTAAGAACTGAAAAGTAATTAAATAGAATAAATGGAAATAATAAATGAAGAACCTGGAGATTGCTGAAGACGAACTTGTTGCAGCAGAATTACAATGATGATGAAGATCCGACAGGTCCGGATCTCCAGCTTTCTCCTCGCCTCTCTTCTTGATCTTACAACTAGATGAACTAGAAGAACTAGAACTAGAACTAGAACTAGATGAACTAGACAACTAGAGGGACCTCTCTCTCTTCTAATATGAAACCCTAGATTTTTCTCTGTCGATAGCTAATGAGGAGATGATGAGAGATGAGCCTTGGGGCTGAGCCTGGGGCTGCTTATATAGTCCGGAGGAGGTGCCGGGTGTTGGACTTAGATACATCTCGTACTCCACCGTCGTCGTCGGATCAAACCGACATTAAACATGTGGTTTAGATCGCGTGTCAAAGTCGGTTGAGGAAGCTTCTGGAAGCGCGGCCGATGACGTGGAGGGGGGAGGCCGGCCGGCCTTAATATTAGGCCGGTCGGCCCAAGATGGGCCCCACCTGGGCTGAGCTTTTGTGGGTGCGTGCGTGTCGTCGTGCCGTTTCCGAATTGTATTAATTCGCGTCAAACGGAGTCCGGATGAGGGAGTTATGCCCGTTTTACCGAACCCCGCTCTGCGACTGATATCTTCTGATTCTGGACTCCGAATATGGCAAATGATATATCCGTTTCGATCATCTCGACGAGCTCTTCGCAATGTTGTACTTTGATTCTTCATTTGAAGTACTTCTATGTTGCTCTTTTGTAGGAGTTGGATCGGAGTACGATTGGGACACGTCTTGGAGTCGTATGTCTTCATAACTCTCGCTGTTTTCCTGTTTAGTCCCTGAAAATCACAACTTCACCAAAACTCATGGAAATTGTCAGTGTAAGCCCTAATAAGGTGATCTAATTATATTTTAGTCCCTCTTCATATTCAGTTGACAAGTAAAAGTATACGTTAATATGTGTCAACAGCTACAAGTAAAGGGTAGTATCATTAATCAATGCTTAATACATAACGTACATAGTATAAAAAGAGATATACCCTTAGGTAGCAATCAGCAGAAAGACAACTCCGATCTTCAGGTAAGGACTCCACTCCACAGGATCCAAACTGACTGGTTGATCACAAGCCTATACTTCACCTGAGGTGGTGGGGGAATAGCAAGAGTGAATTCATGTCGAACTCCACAAGTATAACCTACTGATCCAGGGAGTGATATATGATGCACAGTGGACCCTAAAAATTGGGGGGGCTTATTAACACTAATAGACAACTAAGTTTCAAGATACTTCTTGAACATACTAGTCTAGTAGTAGTAGTAGTAAAAACCAGTTTTGCATTTATTCTTGAAGTGTCTAGAGACAAGTGTAATCCATAGTGAAAGAATGAGATTTGGCTTCTAACTCTAAGTAGCAAAATCATGTTTGAGTTTTGACCAGTTGATTGTTTATGAACTATTTTGATATATGTGATGTCCTCCATCAGGCGCCGTGGTGCCAATGAGCCTGTGGTGGATCGTGCCACAGTACCTGCTGGTGGGCTCGTGAGGATTCTCGGCGCCGTCGGGCTCAAGGAATTCTTCTACGACCAGGCGCCGACTGCGCTCCGCAGCGTCGGCGTAGCGCTTGGTCAGCGCCATGGGCGTCGGGAGCTATGCGAGCGGCACCGCCGTGTCGGGCGATCAGATTGGGCGACGATGCGGGATGGCGGCGCGAGCTGGTTTGCCAACAACCTCAACCACGCGCACCTCGACTACTTCTACTAGTTCCTTGCAGGTCTTGCGGCTGTGGACGTGGCCTTGTTCTTTTATTTTGCAAACCAATACATCTACAGGAACAAAGGGTAGCCATGGTTCAATTTTTAGCATTTCTTCTGGCATCTAAGCTTCTGTATTTGTTATGTCTTTGTTGCTACACCGTGTCTTTGCGAAGATCTTTGTAAGCTTTCTGTAGCCGTGGTTCAATTAGTGGAAAAGTCTATATAACTCCCTAACTTATCATGAATCGGGCACATAATCCCCTAACCTATAAAATTGGATTTTCTCCACCCTGAACTTGTGCGAACCAGATATTTAACCCCTTGGGCGGTTTTGGCTTAGGTGGACATCGACGCTGGCATAGGTGGACACATCAGCACTGGGCCCCGCTTGTCAAGCTCTGTTTTTCCATCCACCAGTCGTCCCTTCTTCACGGTGCGCTACCACCCCTTCTCTCCGACGACAGTTGACCTAGATGGTGTGGTGAGTTCTGCTTGTGCGAGTGCGAGCAGATCTTAGGCGGCAGGAGCACAGCCTCACTGACATCAAAGTGCGTGGAGCTACCATCAGCAGATAATGGCAAGGAGGGCATCAGCTGCTGCCTGCTGGGGCGTAGAGGAGAGGAGAGAGAGGATCCCTAATGGCCGGTGAAGGGGTGAATTAGGGTTCTAAAAACTAAGAGCTTCTGGAGCACATATAAAACCTATTTCAGTTTCTATCTAAATATGCACTAGGTTTTTCTATGTGTTGCTATCTCTATCGCCAAAAGTTTTGCACCCTAAGTTCCAATCCTAACAACTACACATGGCAATTCTAGGAAAGGTAAATGCAAAACTAATGCAATAAGTAAATGCGGAAGATAAAAGGTAGAGAATGCAAACTCCCGACACGGCGATTTTTACCGAGGTTTCGGAAAGCAACACTTTCCACTAGTCCTCATTGTTGGAGCCCCTCTCAAGGGAATGCCTGCGCAAGGGCATAATCCCCGGTCGAGTAACTTCGTAGGATAACCGACGGACCTTCCCCACGCACAAGTGGGTCTCCACCTAGCCTCTCCTGGATGCTTCTCGCCCTCCTCCACTATGGTAGAGCTTTGGTAAAATGCCATAGGGTCTCTCCTCCCTATCACAAGCACCGGCGGCCATTCCACAAACTCGGAGGGTCTCGCAAGACTTACAAGCCCCGGAACTTACAACTCTTAGTGCGCGTAAGCACCGATACAAAAGAGGTGTGCAAACCTCACCTAACTCTAGGTTAAAACCTAAAGCAATGCGCTATAAGGTCTAAACTAGCACTAATCAAGCACTAAGCTCTATACTAATCACCTAGATCTTCTATTAAGAACTTTAGCGGAATGAGCACTTGCAAATGAGTAGAGCAACTTCCAACAGCTTCCCAATGCTCAAGCACACACCAAATGGCTGGTCAAAGGGGTATATATAGCCCCAAGTCCATAAAAGAGCCGTTGCTCCAATGGTTGTTTTTCTGCGTGACCACCGACCCATCCGCTGACCACCGATGCAATAGCACCGAACAAATTTGGTCAACTAGCCGTTACACTGATCAAAGCCTTCAAACTAACCACCGATCCATCCGGTGCTCGGCCATGTACCATCGGATCGTTCTGTGCTCCATTTTGCGAAGTCTCTGTCTCGGTTGACACGGACACCACCGACCCATACGGTGCTGCATAACTTGTACCACCGTATCATCCGGTGCTTCATTCAAACTATCTTCCCCGCTGAGCACCGATCTGTCCGCCGCTCACTAGAGATGCTCCGGTGCTCCGGTGGAGAAGTTCCGGTGCTCTTCTGAGCACAATTCTGTTTCAATTCTTCGCGTATCTTGATTTGTCTTTAATATACCAACATTTTGATGCCTTGAAATAAGATTTGAATGGCTTTTAATTACATCATTTGGAACCTAAAATACCTTCAAATATATACAACTTGACAAACATGTTAGTCCCAATGACTTATGTTGGCATTAATCACCAAAACTATAAAATGGCTTAGAGACCATTTTCCTTACAGCTGGAGGTACCAAAATCCCAAATCCGTAATCAATTTGCGTTCCATTCGATTGAGGATGCGGCCTTCCAAAGCAATTAACTATTGATTTTTATTGATCCGGCGAGACATCTAGTTCACTCAAGACACGTTGTACTCGTTTGCATCTCGCGTTGGAGAAAAATGATTTGTTTTAGGCTCCTGGCAGTGAAAAATTGCCGGCACACCACATGAAGCTGACGGAAGGAACGGGTTCCAAGCGGCGTGGCCAAGCAGATGCAAAGAGAGTTGCAACTGACCGTGAGGTGCGGGCTGCAGTGCGAGGAGCCGCGTGGACTATCCAACTGGCAGCGGCCACAGCTCCGAGCGGGCGCGCGACGCCCAGAGCGGCCAGCCCATCGGAGGAGCTAGCATGAGCGCCCAGGAACGCAAAAGGTGGAGAGGCGCAGATGAACAAATCGACGCAGAGAGATGGGGAGGCACGGATTGTCACCGAATTGGAAGGACGAGCGGCGAAGATGTCAAGGTGCCCGGAGTTGAGGAAGGAGTTCAGAGCTGCCCACTAAAAATGTCATCCGTCCACGTAAGCAAGATGGTCCATCTCAGCGTGACACCGTGGCGAAACTACCCTGCCAAACCACTCAAGGGGGTATTTGCATGGTATTACATAGTTGGAGGTGTGTAATATCCAGTTTTGTAGGTGAGGGGGAAATGTATACCCTCTATAGTTGGTTGGGGTGTTATATAAACTTTTTCCTTCAAGTAGTGTTCTGACGGATCTTTGCGATGATCGATGTAGCAGTAACACGAGTAGGTGACCAAATCATTTTCGGTCTCTTCCGGTGCACGATCACAAGAACGAAGCAAAGATTGTGCTCTTGTGCCATGGGCCAAGCCCGGTGAGGCGAGGGAGCATGTGTGTGCGGGTACCCTTTAATCCCATTCATACGATTTGGTGAAGTGGAGACAACCTCCATCGCTATATTGTCTGGTGGCACTAAAAAGTTTGCCTCCTCTACTACTCCCTCATATCCACTTGGATTTTAGAAATTTATTTTAAATTTCTTATGGGCCAAGCTCACAATTTCAGCAGCAACACAAGCTGAGGGAAATTAGAAAAAAATATTTTCTTCTTTTCGCGAAAGAAGTAGCTCTTATCCAGATCGTTTGGTCTAATCATACATGACATATAACTTGATAAAGCACAAGACATGGCGCGATATATCACCAAAATAATATAACAACCACATGACATATATATATATATATATATATATATATATATATATATATATATATATATATATATATATATATATATATATATATATATATATATATATATATATATATATATATATATATATTTGCGAATCACACAGTACAGACGCCAGACGGGGTCACAAACACGCACGCACACTCGCCCCTACGAATACACGCACGCAACCCTACACCTATGAGCACCTCCAAAAGATTGAGCCGTAAATTCTCGAGATTGATGAAGTCACCACTGGCGTCTCGCTATCGACGGGTACGTCGCCTACCACTGAAAGAATAGCGCCGGTTAAATCTTGACATAAATCCGAAAAAAATGCGAGCACCAATGCCAAGTCGAGAACTTGAACCCTGGTGGGCAGGTTCCACCACAAGGACCCTTACCAAGCTACGCTATATACTAACAAAGTAATATAGCAACCATGAACTCTATTATGAATATAACTCTAACGAGTTGGACACAAAGCCATAATGGATGCCAGAGAATGCTCAGCGATCCAAGTAAAGATTATTCTCGCTATGAAAGCTTCTAGTCTAGCTCCACTAGACTAGGATTACAAGTGTTGCACTAGAAAGAGGGAGAGAGACTTCAAGTGGTGTGTGTTGGAGTGGGGGTCTCCTCCTCCTTTTTATAGTGTGTTGATGACAGTTCAGCTAAAGATAAGGATGCGGGGCATCCGGAACCACCTTCGGTCAAGCGCACGAAGCCTTCCCGCCAAGTCTTGGGCCATGGTCTTGTGCACTTCGCATGGGTTTAGTCAGTTTGACCTTAACATGTGGGGCTCAGGATCTTTGTGTAACGCAGCATCTAGTTTTTCTGCATTTCTCTCTATTTCAAACTTGTATCTCTGAAAAGGCTTATTATGCAATACATGTCATATATTGCACTTACCGACCGTCAATAGCGACGGCCCAGACACGCGTCGCATGCGGCCGGGATGGGAAGAGGGCACCAACGATGAAGGCTCGTATGTGAGCTCTCTTGGTGTCGACACATGCGGTGCTCAGGCTCTAGGGTGCTTCCGGCCTGGAGGACGTAGATTGAGTGGCGGAGGGGATGTGGCGGGGAGCACGGGTGAGTATAAGTGGGTTGATTGTGTGGTTCCTGTGCAGGGGAGGTGTTCTAGGGGCGCGCAATTAAGGGGATGACACCAGTAGAGTGTTGAATAATTAGGCAATATCCGTATTAAATTCTAAAAGCAGTAAAATATGACAATGACAGTAACTAGTATGCATGCATCAAACATACTAGACGATAGTAATAGCATAACCATGAACTCAATAAACATGATTAAAGATTGGATCTTAGATCCGTACCTAGCGCTTGGATTTGCAAGCGCTGTGGAGGGCGTCGATGCATCGGGGAAGACAAGCAGCGCAGACGGAACGACAACGGTGTTCCGGACGGCACGTAGCAGCCGACGTTGAAGGTGACGCGCCCTCTCGTCAGGAGACTTGTTAGGAAGACGGGCCACGATGACAACGATTGAGCAGTTGCGCAGAGCGCTTCCCAAAAACCTTATTCGCCCTCTCCCGGTGCAGGATCGCAAGGACGGACGGTTCCGAGACCTGCTCTCCCCGATCGCCTGTGCACGCAGGTGTTCGGGATGGAGTAGATGGCGGCGGCGGCGCAGCAGTGAGAGAGAGGCAAAATCCTAACTCAAATCAGATCTATTTTAGGGATACCCTTTCATGGGGCCTTCCCGTGGATAGTCTGTTGTGTATGTCTTCTATGAGGGGTGGTCCATATTTATATGGAGGGAAACCTCCAACACCCTCGTCTATTAGCAATATGGGACTAATAGATGGTGTGCCCCCTCATCACGCTAATGGGCCTTTGAGATTTATTCAGGAATTATTGGATTGGCTAATGGGCCAAGCCCAAAATTCCAACAATCCCCCACCAGATCTCAAATCCCATTTAGAGCTTTGCCTGTTTCTCACTGTTGTTTAATATACTAGTGTTTCAGCAAGGACTGTTAAGTTGAACTCTCGTCTAGAACTTCAAGCTATGCTTATCCACAACTTGAACAATGGACTATGCCTTGAATTGCAAGTTTTGTGCAGACAAGTTTCACTCAAAGTCATACCAGTAGTAGACCACCAGTGATCTACCCTGCAGGTGGAGCATATTATACGTCATACTCCGTGGTCTCTTCATGAGCCTACTAGAGATCACCCAGATCTCATAGACTGCGACGTCAGAAAGTCGGACTCATATAGGTGTGTTCTTTCAAGAATGCTCTGTAGGAAGCACCTTTGCTTGTTAAAGCCAACAGAACACATTAAGGCATTTAGCCAGCCTGCCTTACAACACACATGCTGTATACAACCTACTCGTCGCACAACATTCGAGAGTATTGCATCTTCACCATAGAGAGGGCTTAAAAATTACTCTCCTCAGTCAACCATTGGCTTGTTTTTCCCAGGTCCTAATTCACGGGATCTCCGATCACATAGGTTGGGTTACCACCATGGCAACTTATATGGGTCTCATTCCCATCTCCCTCAATGCATTATCTATCACATTCCGTGATAGACCTTTTGTAAAGGGATCCACCAGGTTTTTGTCTGTTTGAATATAAGTCACACTTATTACTCTGGAGTTTCTCAACATCCTGACGGACTTCAATCGTCTTTTAACATGTCTTGATGACTTCGGATTATCCTTAGCACTATTCACCTTGACTATCACCGTTTGATTGTCGCAGTGCATAAGGATTGCCGGCACCGGTTTCTCAACCACAGGCAGGTCCATCAAGAGATCACGCAGCCACTCTGCCTCAACAGTTGCTATTTCTAAAGCAGTTAGTTCTGCTTCCATGGTTGATCTCGTCAAAATGGTCTATTTACAGGACCTCCATGATATCGCACCACCTCCAAGGATAAACACATACCCACTCGTGGCATAAAGATCATCAACATCGGATATCCAGTTCGAATCACTATATCCCTCTAACATAGCTGGGTGCCTAGAATAGTGAATCGCATACTCCATTGTACCCATCAAGTAGCGCATAACCCTTTCAAGTGCATTCCAGTGATCACTACCCGGGTTGGACATGAACCTGCTCAATTTGCTCACGGCAAAAGAGATGTCGGGTCTCGTTGCACTAGCAAAGTACATGAGTGAACCAACAATCTGAGAATATCTTAGCTTTTCTTTGGCAATTTTCTTGTTCTTGCAAAGTATCACACTGGGATCATAAGGTGCTGGAGAAGGCTTGCTATCTGCATAGCCAAACCGGCTCAAAATCTTCTCCACATAATGTGATTGCGTCATAGTAATCCCATTCTTGTCCTTAATCAGCTTGATGTTGAGAATCACATCAGCTGCTCCCAGATTTTTCATATCAAAGCTCTGTGATAAGAAAGACTTGATGGCATTGATCGCATCAATGTTTGTCCCAAATATAAGTATGTCATCCACATACAAACATAATATAACTCCTTGGCCCCCACCATAGCGATAGTATACACATCTATCAGCCTCATTAATGGCAAATCCTGCAGAGGTTAAAGTTCTGTCGAACTTCTCGTTGCACTGTTTAGGCACCTGTTTCAAGCTATACAAGGATTTCAACAATTTGCACACCTTGCTCTCTTGACCCTTCACAACAAACCCATCAGGTTGATCCATGTAGATCTCCTCGTCCCAACTCTCCATTTATGGAAGCCGTCTTCACGTCCATCTGATGAACGAGAAGACCATATGAGGCTACCAGGGAAAGTAGTGCTCGAATGGTGGTCATTCTAGCAACAGGCGAGTAAGTGTCAAAGAAGTCTTCTCCTTCTTTTTGTGTGTATCCTTTGGCCACTAGCCGAGCCTTGTACTTGTCAATGGTACCATCGGGCTTCAGCTTCTTCTTGAACGCCCATTTACAGCCTACAAGTTTACACATGTACGGTCGTTCAGTAAGCTCCCATGTTCCATTAGATAGAATCAAGTCCATATCACAACAGACTTCTTTCCAATCATCTGCATCTGGAGATGCATATGCCTCAAAGAATGGTTCTCGAGTATCATCCACAAGGTACACAAAGTGAAATCATCACCAAAGGACTTTGCAATCATCGGTCTCTTACTCCATCTAGGAGCTTCATTGTTATCCTTCTCAAGGATTTTCTCATGCTCAATGGGTTGTTCAGAAAACTCAACAGTACAACAGGTTCGAAATTATCTCGTAAGAATATCTAGAAATGTTATGCATATCTTTAATCGGAAACATGTTCTCAAAAATGAAACATCACGAGATTCCAAAATAGTATCAACATGCATATCGGGAACATCGATTTAACTACTAAAAACTATAAGCAATGCTCCTCTGAGCATATCCCAAAATACACAATCCAATCGTCTTAGGTCCCAACTTGCGCTTTTTGTTAATTGGTACATTAACTTTTGCCAAACATCCCCAAGTGCGCAAGTATGTAAGTGAAGGCTTTCTCCCAACTCACATCTCATATGGAGTTTGCTCTTTGTTTCTATTTGGAACTCTATTCAGGACATGACTAGAAGTCAATAAAGCCTCCCCCACCATGCCTTAGATAAACCAAAGTGTCTAATATGGCATTCACCAAGTCGGTCCAAAGGCGGTTTTTTCCTCTCAAAGAACCCCGCTTGATTCGGGCAAATAGGGGAGGCGTCCTCTCATGAATAATACCATGTTCCTCACGAAATTCATCAAATATTTTGGGAAAGTATTCGCCACCACGATCGGACCTAAGACGTTTGATCTTTCTGTCTAGTTGATTCTCAACCTCGCCTTTATAGATCTTAAAAGTAGTCTAACGCTTCATCTTTAGTTTGCAACAAGTAAACATAGCAAAATCTAGATGCATCATCAATCAATGTCATGAAGTAACTCTTTCCACCTTTAGTCAACACACCATTCATCTCACACAGTCAGAATGTATGAGTTCTAGAGGTGCCAAATTCCTCTCCTCGGCAGCCTTGTGAGGCTTCCGAGGTTGCTTCGATTGCACAAAAATTTGGCACTTAGAACCTTTGGCAATGGTGAAGTTCGAATTAAGCACATGCTTTGGATAGGCGAGACATCAAACCAAAAATTAACGTGACACAAACGTAAATGCCAAATACCGCATCGTTGCTAACACTGTCACAAATATGGTTCACGGCCTTGTTACGTAAATTCAACAAGGGAAAAGCGTAACAAGCCTCCGCAAACATAACCTTTACAAATAAATTGTCCGTGATCTCGACAAAACTAATTTATTAGACTCTAACACTACCATAAACCCTTCTCTACACATGTAAGGGAGCCACTCACTAGATTCTTGTTTATGGAGGGGACATGTCATGACGCGTTCTTCACCGCACGATCCTTCCCGGTAAACTTCAGATCGACCGCACAACACCATGAACAGGAGCATGTGACCTGTTTCCCATCAAGATTTAAGGAGTCTTTTTGCGACCTTGGCCTCTATTTCCCTTTATTCTTGGCATGAGGGAACTTTTTCACCATATTGGCATTGACGGAGCTTCTCCTCCCTTCTCAGCAGTTGTCTTTAGCCCGAGCCTTTTCCTCAACATGAAGAGATGCTATCATGTTTTCAACCGATATTTCTTGTGTCTTATGTTTAAGAGTTGTGGCGGTTCTTCCATGTCGAAGGCAACTTTGCAATAATGCAACCAGCCACAAACTTGTCGCAAAGCACAATTGAGGAGCTCAAGTTCAGTAGCAATTAACTGTATCTCATGCGCTTGTTCCACCACAGGACAGTCATTCACCATCTTGTAGTCATGGAACTCTCCATGGTATACAGCTCACGCCTCGCATCCGATGCATCATATTTTGCCATCGCTGCATCCCACGCCTTTCAAGATCGGTGATATGTATGTGCGAATCACGTGATCGTACCACCAAGAATACCGAGGATACAACCAACAAAGTTGTTGTTATCCTCCTCGAATTTCTTCTTAGCCTCATCGCTAAGTTCACCCCCTCAAGCTTGCCAAGTCTTGTCTCCCATATCTTTAGATAAGTGAGCCAAATACGAAGTCCTTGCAAGCCATCGCTTGAAGTGCACACCGCTGAATTTCTCCGCCTCGCAGCATTAGCGAAGGTAGATCCAGCCATGTCTAAATGATCAATAGATGACTGCCTAATATAAGGTTTTTGGATTGTAGAATAATTAGGCAATATCCGTATTAAATTCCGAAAGCAGTAAAACATGACAATGACAAGAACTAGTATGCATGCATCAAACATACTAGACGATAGTAATAGCATAACCATGAACTCAAGAAACATGATTAAAGATTGGATCTTAGATCCGCACCTAGCGCTTTGGATTTGCAAGCCGCTAGCGGAGGGCGCCGATGCGTCGGGAAGACAAGCGGCGCAGATGGAACGACGACGGTGTTCCGGATGGCACGTAGCAGCCGGCATTCAAGGTGACGCGCCCTCTCGTCGAGACTTGTTAGGAAGACGGGCCATGATGACGACGATTGAGCAATCGCGCTGAGCGCTTCCTAAAAACCTTATTCGCCCTCTCCTGGTGCAGGATCGCAAGGACGGACGGTTCCGGAGACCTGCTCTCCCGATCGCCTGCGGCACGCAGGTGTTCGATGGAGTAGATGGCGGCGCGCGCAGCAGCGAGAGAGAGCAAAAATCCTAACTCAGATCGATCTATTTTAGGGATACCCTTTCATGGGGCCTTCCCGTAGATAGTCTGTTGTGTTTCTCTTCTATGAGGGGGGTGGTCCATATTTATATCGAGGGAAACCTCCAACACCCTCGCCTATTAGCAATATGGGACTAATAGATGGTGTACCCCTCATCACGCTAATGGGTCTTTTTGAGATTTATTCAAGAATTATTGGATTGGCTAATGGGCCAAGACCAAAATTCCAACATAGAGGCGGGGCGCTCGACATGACGGCGGGGCTGGTGTCAGAGGTATGGGTGTGAGTTGGTGGCGATCAGTGGCGGAGTTAGAAATCAATCCAAGGTGGGGCCAATTGCTACAGTTCGCTTATTAGTTCTAGCGACACTAACTGCTTTCAAGTAGGAGTAAAAATTATATGAACTAGAAACAATATGTGGATTGCATTTGATGCAGCTCTTGCGCTTTAGAAGCAAGAAAAACAGAGAAGCAAATGAACAACCCCGCTTATCGACACCTGATAACGAGTAACTAACAACCGAGCAGGCAGCAGCTTGCGTTTGTAGCTCTTGGGAAACGCAGGGAGCCGGAAGCCTTGCACATGTTCAGTGATAGAGTGCGCCTGGGTCTTGCTTTTGCTTGCTGGAAGGACACGAGCAGATCTTGGTGGGTCTCAATTTGTTGATCTAGATAAACTGCTAATACGCTGAAAACTAATGTTGCATATGTCTAAAATTGGATGAGAGGACTGGTATGCTCTCATTGCTTCAGAAAAGATCGCTGGGAGAGGGGGAGGGAGAGGGCGCGTGGCCCACTTTTGCCCATGAGTCGCCTCCGCCAGTGGTGGCGATGGTAGCGCACGTGGGCCGAAAGTGAAAGAGTGAGGAGGGATGAATGGGGTGAGAAGGAAGAAGACGACAGTGGATTGGGCCGGTCAAGTCGCGCCTGGTTGCTGGACCGAGTGGCCCGCGAAGGAAAAGAAAAGAAGGAAAGGGGAGTTGGGCTGGGCTTGTCGGGCCGAGAGAAGAGTAAATGAAGGTTAGCGCCCATCAGTGCACAGTCTCTTTTTTCTTTTATTTAAAAAGATATTTTGTTGTGATTTGAATTCAAATTTGTGATGAGTTTATAAGTGTTGGACTTTTCCCTTGATATTAAATCGCACAAAAGTACACTCAAGCCATTTTTGGCTCTGACTGTTTTATAAGATTTTAGCCTACCCCAACTTGCTTGGAATAAAAGGCTATGTTGTTGTTGTACTGTTTTATAAGATTAGAATATAAATTTTAAATATGAGAGAATAAATGCATATGTTATGTGTTTATTTAAAATTTTTTAAAATTCCCCATTTTTATGAATTTAAATTTTATGGATGTCACATGTCTGCCGTCGGAGCCGGAGAAAGAGTCCAACCTTTTCTTTTGATCGAAGTCAGCGGAGGAAGCGCCAACCTATTTTTTTTTATTCCAAACAAAGTTATTCGCTCCCCACAGTAAAGCCCTGTATGGTATGGCTCTAACTCCATAGATTTCAGCTTCACTCCTAAACTCTAAGTGGAGTCTGCTCCATGTAGAGCTTTTTTTAGAAAAGCTCCACGTAGAGTTAGAGCTGATTGGAAGGGGTGTTTGGCTAGAAAGGTACTCTAAGATTCAAAAATGAGAGTTTAAGATGGATTGCCATTGTTGCTCCTGACTCATATCCCCACCTGTCATCCTCTCAACCACTTTCTTTTATCAAATTTTCTTGAGCTGCTACGCCTTTTACTATTTTCTTTAAACGAATAGTATTTTTACTTGATAATTTTAGGTCAAACAACTGACGTCAGATTAGAACTCAATAATAAGTATCCGTGACTGATTGACTATATATTATTCTTGATTTACTCCGCTACAAAACAAAGCTGCAAAAGAAGAACACGAACAGAGAGAAATCGAAATCTGTGAATCTCTGATCGATCGAGCTTCAAAACCGGCACACAACCTACTAAGTTCTTCTATTTCTTTCAAGATCCAAGTAACTTCTGATCTTTGAGACTTCCGGTTGGACCATAGTTTAATCAATTCCTGGCAATCTGTTTCAATGACAACATGCGTTATCTTCTTCGTGCATACGCTTCTATCACCAGAGCACAAAGACAGTGATCGTACCAGACAGCTTGAGCACCTCGGAACGATCCTTTGATTGTCACGCAAAACTGCTCCCGCAGCGCCACTACCATTTTCTTCATAAAAGCACAATCAACGTTGCATTTGGTCCATCCCGACGGCGGTGCTGCCCAGCGACGGATCGGCGCGGTCACATCTTGTTTCTCTAGGTGTAGCATCTGCCACAAATCAAACGCTGTGTCCTGCACTGATGAGGACATCAATGACGAGTACGATGACACCAGCAGCACCTCCACGTCAGGCGCCGCCTGCTGGGCTGATCATTCGGCACGTCGCGAGAGAGCTTAACTTCGCCTTGATGCTGACTAATGAAGGCCCAGAAGCATAGGCGTCCAGCCCAACAGAGTCCAAGATGCATGACAGTCCCAGGCGCATGCGTGACAGAGTCCCAACCGCATGCGTGTTTCCAGGCGTGGGCGCCTAGGGTAGACTGCCAACCCTGGCCGCCGCCCCATCTATATATTCAGGGGCTGCGCCCCCTCTTTTACTGGGGTTTTGATTTGTGTTAGCTTTAGCTACTTTGAACAATTGCAATTCAGCGTTGTTTCATATTTAGAACTCCACCTTCGAAAGTGATACAATAGATTGCTCGCGATCTCTTCCTTGCCCGTTCTTCGATTGCGCACAAGGATTGATCTTCGTGATCAGGCTGATCTTGCACCACAAGGTCAGTAACCACAGGGAGTTGGTTCAGCGATTGCATTGGCGTTTCGGGCTTCCTTGTCGTAGTCGGATCGTGAGGGTCAATTTCCATCCTAGTCGAAACTACCTCCACTCACCGAAAGATCGGGCACTTCAGCTCTATCAAGTGGTATCAGATTTCCAGGTTGATCGGTGAGTTTACCGAGTGTTTTTTTCCCTTCCTACAGTCCACGAAAACCAAATTCAGGTTAGATCCATCTCCCGGCAACCTTTTGAGCCGCACTTTCTTGCAATAATTTGCGTTGTTGAATTTGTTCCGCTTACGCTGCTCGATTGTTGCTGGTCACTTGTGTTGAATTCGGTTTCTATCTTGTTGTTTCCCTTCCTTGTTCTCGCTTTCGTTTCCGCTCTTTGTATCCTTGTCGTACAACCCTTCCTTGTTCTGTTCGTTTTCTGCTCTTCGTATCCTTATCGTACACGCTGGGCAAGAAAGAAAGAAGGATGAACAAGACAGAAGTAAGAAGAAAAAAGAAAGAAAGAAAGAAAAAACAGAAAGAAATCCAATTCGGACACACTTTTAGAGTTCTTTTCCGACTCGTTTCGGACGTCCTGTGAGAAAACAACCATAACTTTTCGCCGGATCTCGGATTGCAGTGTTTCTTTTTTTTCCGAAAGCTCGCCGATTTCCTATACGGGCACCCCGAGCTTGCGCCGGGTGACATAAACTTTCAGGCCAAAAATTTTCTAAGACCGAGTACCGGCGCTCCCGAATTTCTGCACGTTTTCGGCATCTCGGCTGATTTTCCTTCCTTTCCACCTCCTGCCTTATTCCGAGTTTGCACTTGTTTCCAGCAGCTACGTTACGTGTTTAGCACTATAATTCAACTTTGCATTATTGTTTGATTGTGCTAATCCTTGATCTGAGTGAAGCCTACCCAGAACTCCACATACTCCTACGACTTGCAGGCTTTGTTTCTCCAGGCAATCGCTCCTCCAATCTTTCGCAGGTTCTACTTGTTGGCTACGGTTCACCCCTATGTGCGTGGTAAGAACGAGTAAGGATGTGACTGCAGCATTAGTTGAGCAACTTGTCACCACATCCCCTGCGCTGTAGGCTTTGTAGGCTTTTGTTGTTTTTATGTTTGCATTAACGATGGCAGGAAACGAGACGATGGATGACAAGATTCAGGACGTGCGGGTGCAAGTTGATGGACTTGTCGCAGACATGAAGACGGTGCATGAACGGCTCGATACTACGGTCCACGACACGACCGAGCATTTCTACTAGATTGACCTCACTTTCAAAGAACTCGGACCACACTCGACACCATCAAGGCACAGCTTGACGCATTAGCAATGAAACTCACAGCGGTACAACAGGAGAGGGCCTATGGAGGTGACACCGAGAGGGACAAAGGCGATCGCCCTTTTCGTGCTCACCATGTGGTACGTCATCCACCTCCCACGGATTCATTTGCTAAGATTAAATTTAAGATTCCATCTTTCAATGGCAAGTATGATCCTGCTGGCGTATCTTGATTGGGAATTGGAGGTAGACCGTAAATTTGCATGCCATGATATCCCTCCTACGCCTCAAGTTAGGGCTGCGATTAGTGAATTTACTGATTTTGCTTTGATTTGGTGGTGTGAGTATAAAAATAAACATACCCCCTCCTACCACTTGGGATCAATCAAAAACCGCTAGGCGCCATAGATTTGTTCCGTCATACCGTGCACGTGATTTGCTTAATAAGATGCAGCGTTTTCAACAAGGGTCACAAAAGGGCATGCTTCGTTGTGGTCTGGTCGAGAGTGATGACGCTGCTATGGCTCATTTACGTGGTGGCTTGAACCGTGACATTCAGGATATTATTGATTATAAGGAGTATCATGATATCACCACTCTTTTTGAATTTGCTTGCAAAGTTGAACGTGAAGTGCAGGGACGACGAGCGAAGACATATACTAACTCTTTCGCAGATCGGAGTTCGACTTCCAGCTCCGCGCTGCTCTACCCGCGCCACCCATGCCTAGCACCGCATCAAGTGAGAGGACGGCCAAGCCTTACAAATACCACCCCCGACAAGGGCGCTACACCTTCTACAGGCCGTACGCGGGATATTCAGTGCCACCGTTGCAAAGGATTTGGGCACGTGATGCGGGACTGCCCAAACAAGCGTGCATTGCTTATACGCGACAATGGTGAGTACTCTTCAGAAAGTGATTCCGATGAACCTATACATGCTGCTCTTGCCACTGACCATGCAGGTAATGAAGAAGTACATGTGGATCACAACCACGCTGACCAGTATGAGAGTCTTGTTGCACAGCGTGTTCTTAGCACCTTCGTGTTGCCCATCCCGAAAAAAATCAGCGACACACTCGCTCCACACCAAAGGCGCAGTGCACGGCCGATCCATTCAGATCATCATCGACGCTGGCAGCTGCAACAACTTGGTGAGTACAGCTTTGGTCGAAGCTTTGTCCTTGCCCACGCGTGCTCACCCGCATCCCTATCACATTCAATTGGCTCAATGATGGCGATAAAATTAAGGTAACGCACTCGGTACGTGTTCCTTTCTCTCTAGGAGCTTATTCGTATTATGCTGATTGTGATGTTATTCCTATGGAAGCATGTTCCTTGTTACTTGGTAGACCTTGGCAATATGATACTGATAGCTTACATCATGGTCGTTCCAATCACTATTCTATCATGTTTAAAGGACAGAAAGTAATTATACATCCCATGACCCCCGACCAAATTGTGAAAGATGATCTTGCTAGGGCTGCTAAGACTGCAAAACAACTCAAATCTGCACAACCAGCCCTCCTGTTAAATCTGAAATAAAGTTACACGCTCCTGTTTTGCTTGCTACACGTGCTAATTTTGATGATATTGATGCTACTAAACCTTGCTATGCTCTTGTATGCTCTCGTATGCTCATTTCACTTGATGATGCATCATCTTCGTATATACCCCTTGTTGTTGCTAACCTATTGCAGGAGTATGTTGATGTCTTTCCAAAGGATTTGCCATTGGATCTCCCTCTTCTACATGGCATTGAACACCAGATTGATCTCATTCCCGGCACCCAGCTTCCGAACCGTTCCCCATACCGAACAAATGCAAAGGAGATGAAGGAGATTCAGCGCCAGCTGCAGGCGTTGCTTGATAAGGGCTACATTCGTGAGTCACTTAGCCCTTGTTCTGTTCCTGTTCTACTTGTTCCAAAGAAAGATGGTACATGGCGAATGTGTGTAGATTGTCGTGCTATTAATAATATCACTATTCGTTACCGCTATCCTATACCACGCCTTGATGATATGATTGATGACCTTCATGGTTCCATTATATTCTCTAAGATTGATTTGCATAGTGGTTACCACCAGATTAGAATGAAACTTGGTGATGAATGAAAAACGGCATTTAAAGCGAAATTTGGCTTGTATGAATGGTTGGTTATGCCATTTGGTTTGACTAATGCTCCTAGCACATTTATGCGCTTAATGAATGAAGTTCTAAGGCCCTTCGATCCTTTGTTGTTGTTTATTTTGATGATATTCTTATTTATAGCAAGTCCATGGAAGCGCATTTAGAACATTTACGTGTTGTTTCTGATGCCTTGCGTGCTGCTCATTTATTTGGTAACCTTGAAAAGTGCACCTTTTGCACGCAACGTGTCTCATTTTTTGGCTATGTTGTTACTCCACGGGGGCATTGAGGTGGATAGCAGCAAGATTGAGGCCACTCAGAGCTGGCCTACACCGACGACGGTCCACGCTTGATTCGAAGTTTTCTTGGACTTGCCGTTTCTACCACCGGTTCGTGTGTGATTTTAGCTCCATTGCTGCTCCTTTGCACGTGCTCACAAAGAAAGGAGTGCCCTTTGATTGGGGTGCCCAACAGGAGGATGCCTTTGCCACTTTGAAAGATAAGTTAACTCATGCTCCACTATTGTAATTACCTGATTTTAATAAGGTGTTTGAACTTGAATGTGATGCTAGTGGTATTGGGTTAGGTTCTGTTTTGTTACAAGAAGGTAAACCTATTGCATATTTTAGTGAGAAATTAAGTTTGAGATATTCTACTTATGATAAGGAACTTTATGCTCTAGTTCGCACTTTGCAAACATGGCAGCACTATCTTTGGCCTTGCGAGTTTATTATTCATTCTGATCATGAGGATTTGAAACATATTCGCACCCAAACAAATCTGAACCATCGTCATGCTAATTGGGTAGAATTCATAGAGTCTTTCCCTTATATCATTAAACACAAGAACGGGAAGGAAAATGTTATTGCTGATGCTTTGTCTCGTCGATATACCATGGTCTCATACCTAGATTTTAAAATTTTTGGCTTGCAAACTGTGAGTGATCAATATGTCAACGATACTGATTTTAAAGATATTATACCATGTTGTTCGGATGGCAAACCTTGGGGAATATATCACATCAACGATGGGTTCTTGTTACGTGCTAACAAGCTGTGTGTCCTAGCAAGCTCGGTTCGTCTTTTGCTGTTGCAGGAAGCACATGGTGGCGGCCTTATGGGACATTTTGGCATTTACAATACAAATGAGGTGCTGGCCGCTCACTTCTTTTGGCCGCGAATGCGACGTGATGTGGAACACCTTGTTGCACATTGTCCGACATGCCGTAAAGCTAAGTCACGCTTTGAACAACCATGGTTTGTATATGCCTTTGCCTGTCCCTTCTTCTCCTTGGGTTGATATTTCTATGGACTTTGTTTTGGGATTGCCTAGAACTAAGAAGAGGAGGGATAGCATTTTCGTGGTTGTTGATAGATTCTCTAAAATGGCTCACTTTATACCATGTCATAAAACTGATGATGCTAGCATTGTTGCTGAATTGTTCTTTAGAGAGATAATTTGTTTACATGGTGTTCCTAAAACAATAGTCTCAGACCATGATGCTATGTTTCTAAGTCATTTTTGGAGATCTTTGTGGAATAAATTGGGTACTAAATTGCTGTTTAGCCCAACTTGTCATCCCCAAACTGATGGACAAACAGAGGTAGTAAATAGAACCTTATCTACCATGCTTAGGGCTGTTTTAGACACGAATTTAAGTCGTTGGGAAGATTGCTTGCCTCATGTTGAATTTGCTTATAATCATGCTACGCATTCTTCTACAAAGATGTGCCCTTTTGAGATTGTTTATGGTTATATTTCGAGGGCGCCCATTGATTTGCTTGCACTAGATGCTAAGGACGTCCCCACATATAGATGCGGTTGCACATGTTGAACAAATGAAACAATTACATGAACAAACGCAACAAAACATTGCTGCTACTAATGTGAAAAGTTAGATTGTTGGTAGTAAAGGTAGAAAGCATGTTACTTTTGCACCCGGTGATATGGTTTGGTTGCATTTGAGAAAGGATCGGTTTCCTGCTTTGCGTCGTTCTAAATTAATGCCTCGTCTTTGGCTGGTCCTTTTAAACTGCTAACCAAGATTAACGATAATGCTTATATACTTGATCTGCCTGCGGAATTTGGTGTTTCCACTAGTTTTAATGTTGCAGATTTAAAACCATATGAGGGTGAGGATGAGGAGTTGCCGCCGAGGACGACTTCAATTCAAGAAGGGGAGGATGATGTGGACATCAATGACAACACGAAGTAAGAAGGGGAGGATGACGAGGACGATCACTTTCGGGCCCATGCGAGAGAGCTTAACTTCATCTTGATGTCGACTAATGAAGGCCCGTAAGCATAGGCGTCCAGCCCAACAGAGTCCAAGATGCATGATACCCCAGGCGCATGCGTGATGAGTCCCAACCGCATGCTTGTTTCCAGGTGTGGGTGCCTAGGTAGATCGCCAACCCCGGCCGCTGCCCCATCTATATATTCACGGGTTGCGCCCCCTCTTTTACTCGGGTTTTGATTTGTGTTAGCTTTAGCTACTTTGAACAATTGCAATTCACTGTTGTTTCATATTCAGAACTCCACCTTCGAGTGATACAATAGATTGCTCGCATCTCTTCCTTGCTCGTTCTTCGACAAGATAGGGATTGATCTTTGTGATCATGCTGATCTTGCACCACAAGATCAGTAACCACAGGGAGTTGGTTCAGCGATTGCATTGGCGCTTCGGGCTTGCTTGTCGTAGTCGGATCGTGAGGGTCAATTTCCGTCCTAGTCGAAAACTACCTCCACTCACCGAAAAGATCGGGCACTTCAGCTCTATCATGCACCCAATAGATGGCCTGCCTTAGTGATAGCGCACTTTCTCCATGCCTTCTCTTGTTTCTTGCCATCCACAGTGACCACATGCCACAAATGATTATCGCTGCTTCTTTTCTGGAGCATACCTCAGAGAATAACAAGTCTCTTGCCCATGTTAACGGGTAAAGAGGAGGCAATTTAATCCCAATTAGGTCATGCGCACATCTCCAGAACTCCCGTGCAACTGTACAATCAATGAGTACATGTTTAATCGACTCTTGTTCAGCTCCACAAACCTCACAATTTGCGATTGGCTCGATGTGCCGACCATGCAGGATTTGGCGTGCCCTCCACCAGAACACTTTAACTTTTGGTGGCACCTGCAGCTTCCAGGCCAAATCCCAAGTTGGATTAGATGAGCATCCCGCCTACATCTCTGTATCTTCAATGTTATAATCATTTGCAAGCAAACGATATGCCGATCGAACAGAATAGGTACCATTCTTTTTCCAACGACCATGCCCAAATATCATCATGTGTACTGCTTCGGGGATCCGAAGGATTGCATCGGCATCCAGACGAAAGAAAACCTGGTGAATTAGTTCCTCATTCCATCGGCCATCCGGGGTGAGAAGATCCGCCACCAAATGCACAGGTTGATCATTTGCGGCAGTGATAGGTTTCCCACGATAGTGCTTTGGAATCCACCTATCTCGCCAGATTTCAGTACTTAAACCATTCCCAATTCTTCTAATCAAGCCCTTCTCTAACACATCGCGTCCAGCGAGGATAGCTCTCCATGTATGACTTGAATGTTTCTTCCTTGTAGCTGCCATGAAATCAGTGTTTGGAAAATACCTTCCTTTTAACACCCGAGCACACAAAGAGCTCGGGTTTGTCATAAGCCTCCACCCCTGTTTGCCCAACATGGCAATATTGAATAAACGAAGGTCTCTAAACCCCATTCCTCCTTGCTGTTTTGATTTTGTGAGATGCTCCCACCTCTGCCAGTGAATATGTCTATTATCAGCGGAACTCCCCACCAATAATTAGAAATTGATGTCTTCATTTTCTTGCAAGTCTCTACTGGCAATTTAAAACAACTCATAGAATATGTTGGCACAGCTTGTGCCACAGACTTGAGAAGCATCTCCTTCCAGCACAACTTACTTCACTCCAGCCACCCATCAAACTTTTTTAGTCGCGTGTGGGCATGTATTCAAAGGCCTCTTTGGTTGAGCGTCCCAAGAGCAGTAGGTAACCCAAGATATTTTTTCTGCGAACGCCTCATTTTGAATATTTAATTCAGAACAATTCTTGCTGAAGAAAACCGTTGATTTATCACGATTATCCGCCTGATCCATTACTATAGATATCTAGTATCTGCTGTAGCTGATCTGCCCCCCTTTGTGGATGCTTCTGAAAAGACAATGCAATCATCTGCAAAGAGAAGATTCAAAATCTCTAACACCTCTGGATAAATGCATTGGACCGACTGACTTCAGCATGCTTGTTAACCCTCTGCTCATAACAAGAAGAGATATGGCGAGATTGGATCACCTTGTCGTAGTCCTCTAGATGGTTTGAAAATTTATGAAAATTGGCCATTGACCCGAACAGAAAAGGAAACTGAACGAACACATGTCATAATTAGTGATATAAAACCCGAAGCAAAGCCTAATTTTGTGAGAATGCCTTCGAGATAACACCACTCGATTCTATCGTAGGCTTTTGCCATATCCAACTTCACTGCATATGCTCCAAACTTTCCTTTCTTCCGCTTGAGATAATGAATACATTCATATGCAATTAGCACATTATCAGTGATAAGTCTCCCCGGAACAAAAGTGCTTTGTTCCTGTGAAACAATCTCATCCAAGAATAATCTTAATCGGTTAGCCAACACCTTAGAGCAAAGTTTATAAATAACTTGCATAAGGATATTGGGCGGTATTGCTTTAGCTCTTGTGGACATTTCACCTTTGGAATCAGAAAAAAAAAAAAAAACTCGACCGGGGCGGTTAGACTGCCGCCGCAGCATTGAAATGAGAAGAAGCTCGCTTCTCACCCGGCGAGAAAAATCCCCGAACCCCCACCCCATCCGGACACAGGGGCCGTAACCCATGAGATGGGCCGAACCTTCCTATGCTTTGGCACTGAGGCGAGTGAGGGAATTTTTTTTACCCAGGCGGCACAGTGGAACTACGCTGCACTCGAGGCGCGACTTAGGACAATACTGTCCCACGCGTCCCACAGGCCGCTTTTATCCCAAAAATTCGCCCCCCGTGGGGGTTCGAACCTGGGACCTGGGGTGCCGCCAGAACGTGCCTAACCACTGGGCTAGGCACCCTAACCACTAGGCTAGGCACCCTTTGGCCCTTTGGAATCAGAACAGTAATAGTTTTATGGGAAAAGTCTTATTTTCAACCTTGAACTATAGCAAAAGTCTGATTTTCAACCTATAACTACAAAAACCGGATAGAAATGACCATCCAACTGTCAAAAACGTGCAAATTTGGACCTTTGGGTAGTTTTAAGGGTGGTTTTGTATTATGTAGAAATTTAAAAGGTTTTAATTTAACCACAAAATTCATAACTAATTCATTTCAAATCGTAAAAATATGAAATGGGTAAAAATTTATAAATTTCAAATAATATCAAATAGAGCTTCAACAAATACACTACATTATAGGAATTTTTGGGTACTAATTTGATATTTTTCTGATTTAAAATAAATTAATTATAAATTTTTGTTAAATTAACTTTTTAAATCTATAGAAAATGCAAAATCGCTCATGAAAATCATTCAAGGGTCCAAATTTGCCTGGTTTTGACAGTTGGATGGTCATTCTTATCCGGTTTTGTAGTTGTAGGTTGAAAATCAGACTTGTGTATTTTATCATAGTCGGAGGTTGGAAAATGAACTTTTCCCTAGTTTTATTGATGTCTTCAGGCAAGATTCCCCATTTAAAAGATCCAGTACTGCCCTTGTAACACTGGGGCCAACCAAATTCTAATGTGCTTGAAAAAACCAGCCGTAAATCCATCTGCCTGGTGCCTTGTTAGCACCCATCATAAACAAAAGCCTTCTCCACCTCCTCTTCTGTAAAACGGTTGGCAAAAGGACTCGTTCATTTCCTGAGACACTCGAACCGGCACATGATGAAGAATAGCGTCCTGGTTCAAGTGATCCTGTGTTGTGAATAGAGATGTATAGAAATTAATAGCCATGCTCTCTAACTCTAAGTCTTCCTGTTTCATGAAAACCATACCCGCCTCATCCTTAAGGGCAAGGATTTTATTTTATTGTGTACGTTCTCTTGCCTTAGCTTGAAAGAAAGCCGTGTTACGACCACCTTCCTTTAACCAGGTGATCCTAGACTGCTGCCTTTCCATTGTTTCCTCTCGAGCAACCAGTTCAGATATCCTTGCCATTAACTATCGGCTCTCTCCATGATGGAGCTGATCCAATGGAACGCCCCGTCACTTTTTTCGAGCTCTCTCCTCAGCTGGTTCAGAGATTTCTTTACTGAGCCAAAGACTTTATTATCCCAGTTCCGTAGTGAAGTTTGCATGTGTGCTAAGGACTGGTTGAGGTGTTCCAGATTACTCACATCAGTTCCTCCTTCCCAGGAATCACGAATCAACACTGGATAGGATTCATCTCGACATGGCTTAAACAAGGTTCCTTGCTGAAACTTCCAGGGAGAGAAACTTATATTTCATTGCTCATTTGGAAATGGGAAAAAAAGACTTTACATAGTCAACACTTGATTCTTATTGTGGAGGGAAAAAAATTTATTTGGCATTGGTCACAGTCACACGGGAGGTCGGGAGGTATTCTCCTTGGCATAAATATTGATGTCTTGGATATCGAAGCATTGACGAAGGGGATTTCTATGTGAAATTCCGACTTCGCAATAGAAAGGATAACTTTTAATGGATTTTAGTGGTAGTATACGGGCGGCGCAACCTAAATTTAAGGAAGTTTTCCTAACAGAGTTGGTTCACGCTTGCAGTAAAGAAAATGCTCTCATTTTACTAGGAGGTGATTTCAACATCATCAGAAATCCTAGTGAAAAAAATAATGACAAATTTGATAACAAATGGCCTTTCTTATTTAATGCAATAATAGATGGCCTAGATTTGAGAGAAATTGAGATGTCAGGAAGAAAATATACGCGGGCTAACTCACTTAAAATCCCAACGTATGAGAAACTTGATAGGGTGCTGGTTAGCATAGAGTGGGAACAGAAGTTTTAATTGGAGACGGTAGTAGCTTTAACTAGAGAGATATCGGATCACACCCTTCTTTTGTTAGATACAAGAGAAGGAAGTGTCAAAAGAACCAGCCACCTTTTTAGATTCGAAGTTGGGATGGCTTTTAAGAGAGGGTTTTTTTTGAACTTGTGTCCGAAGTATGGAAGAAGGAAAGAAGAGGTGTAACACCTATGCAAAAATGACAAAATAAAATTAGAAGATTACGACAATTTCTAAGGGGTTGGGCTAAGGATATGAAAGGTGCTTACAAGAAAGAGGAACAAGAACTTATTACGAAGGCAGATGAACTAGATAAGAAAGCCGAAAATCAGCTGTTAAGTCAGCATGAGAATGACTTGAAACAAAGCACCAAGGATACGCTTGCCCACCTCGTTAGAGAGGAAGAAATTAAATGGTTTCAAAGGGCTAAGAAAATTGATCTCCTACAGGATGACAGTAATACAAAGTATTTCCAATCAGTCGCCAACAGGAAGCATAGGAAAACTAGAATTTTTAAACTTGAGCAAAATGAGGGGGTGATTGAGGGAGAGGAGGAGCTTAAGAAATACATCACAAAATACTACAAGGGCCTTTTCCAGAACACAGAGACAAATGACTTCACAATGGTTGAATCCATAAAGGAAGATACCCCGCAAGTCTCGGAAACTGAGAATGATACGTTAACTGCACCGCTCACTGAAAAGGACGTAAGAGATGCCATTTTTCAAATGAAATACAATAAAACCCTGGCCCGTATGGATTTCCTGCGGAGTTTTACCAAGTTTTCGAGTCTTATTAAAAATGACCTAATGGCCATGTTTAAAGATTTCCATGATGGCAATCTCCTCTCTTTTAGTCTGGATTTTGGAATTATAACTTTAATTCCAAAGCAACAGGAAGTAAAGAAAATTGAACAATATAGACCCATCTGCATGCTCAATGTGAGTTTTAAAATGTTCACAAAAGTAATTTCAAATAGACTCTCGGTAGTGGCAAATAATCTGGTCAAACCATCACAAACGGCGTTCATGACGGGTAGATATATCCTGGAAGGGGTGGTCATTCTGCATGAAACATTACATGAATTACAAAGGAAGAAGCTGAGCGGGCTAGTCCTAAAGCTGGATTTTGAAAAGGCAGACGATAAAGTGAATTGGTCTTTTCTCCAACAAGCCTTGAGAATGAAAGGCTTCTCATCTAAGTGGTGTGGGTGGATTGAAAAGATTGTTTCTAGGGGTAGTGTGGGAGTGCAAGTTAATGATGACATAGGACACTTTTTTCAGACAAAGAAGGGATTGAGACAGGGAGACCCTTTGTCTCCTTTGTTATTTAATTGTGTAGCTGATATGCTTGCTACACTGATCTCGCACGCCAAAGAAAAGGGCCAGTTCAAAGGCCTAGTGCCGCATCTGGTGGATGGAGGATTATCTATCCTTCAATATGCTGACAACACAATCCTATTTTCAGAAAATAATCTTGAGGAGGCAAGAAACCTAAAATTAGTGCTATGCGCTTTTGAGAAGTTAGCTGGACTCAAGATTAATTTTCATAAAAGTGAACTATTTTGCTTTGGTGAAGCAAAGGAAAGGGCGAAAGATTTTGTCCAACTGTTTGGGTGTAAAGAAGGGCACTCCCTTTCAAATACTTAGGTATTCCAATGAGTTATATCCAAGAAAACAGGGGAAGTTGTGGAAGAAAGGTTCCAAAAAAAAAAGCTTAGCAGTTGGAAAGGAAAGTTATTGTCAGTAGGTGGGAGACTTGTTTTGATCAACTCGGTGTTGTCTAGCTTGCCAATGTTTATGTTGTCCTTTTTTAAAATACCTAAAGGTATTCTAAGAAGGCCGGACTACTACAGGTCCAGGTTTTTTTGCAATGCAATGGGCACAAAAAGAAATATAGGCTAGCGAAATGGTGCATCCTGTGTAAACCAAAGAGTGTGGGGTTTTGGGAATTCTAAATCTAGAAGTACAAAACCAAAGCCTGATCTCGAAATGGCTTTATAACCTATTAAATAAAGAAGGCGTGTGGCAAGAAATTTTAAACAGAAAATACATCAAAGACAAAACTCTCTCGCAAGTGGTGAAAAAGCCTGGAGATTCTCAGCTCTGGGGAGGTCTGATGGATGTTAAAGATCAGTTTTTGGCTAGGGGCCGTTTTAGTGTATAAAGTGGAAACCAAACTAGTTTTGGAATGGTACCTGGTTAGAAATCAACCATTGTGCAGCAAGTACCCAACTCTGTACAACATAGTGAGGAACAAAAATGCAAAAGTAGCCCAAGTGCTACAATCAGTTCCTTTAAATATTTCCTTCAGGAGAGCTTTGGTGGGAGACAATTTCAAACAATGGCTGACCCTAGTGGAGAGCTTGATGTCAATTTCTCTTAATGAGGAGAGAGATGTTTTCTTGTGGGGTTTTAACTAAGAACAGAACATACACTGTTAACTCACTTTATAATGATATAATGAGAAATGCGGGGATAAAAGAAGACTGCATTGCTTGGAGGATAAAGGTACCACTAAAGATTAAGGTCTTTCTTTGGTATCTAAAAAAAGGGAGTAATTTTAACAAAAGAAAACCTTGCAAAAAGGAACTGGAAAGGGAGTATCTCTTGTTGCTGCTGTAGCTCGGACGAGAACATAAAGCATCTGTTTTTTGACTGCCATATGGCAAGACTTCTTTGGAACATCATTTCTTTCACTTTTGGTTTTCAGCCGCCTGCTGATAATTCAAATTTATTTGGTTCTTGGCTCAACAATTTTCCTAGAATGTTCAGAAGTCAAGTTTTAATCGGTGCAGCGGCTGTTTGTTGGGCTATATGGCTGAGTAGAAATGAAATGGTGTTCAAAATATCAAGTTCTTACAATTCTTTGCAGGTACTCTTCAGGGCGGCATACTGGATTAGGATCTGGTCAAAGATGTCTAAAGAGGAAGAGGGTGAAGTGCTGAGGAAAGGTTGCCATCAGCTTGAAGTCACTGCAATGGAAGTATTCTGCAGCTTTGGCAGGAAAAGCAGGAATAGAATTGAACTTTAGTTCCTGCCGATTATCTTTGTTTTGGCTCTCTAGTTACCTGTATCTGGTTTGGCTTATGACAACACCGTAGGGCATATGAAGGGTTTCTGGACCTGTTTGAACTTTTGTAACGTTGGGTTGTAGACACTCATTCCATGGGTGTTGAGACTGGTTTCCTTAATCTAAAAAAAAATCTCTTTTTTTTTTTTTTTTTTTTTTTTTTGCGACAAGCTTTTCTTCATTCATTCAAAGAACGGGAACAGGGTTACAATCACACGCTAGGAGCGAGGTAACACAAGCCGGTGTTATTTGCCACCATCCGACCTGTGACTCGTCCCGAGACCTGCTTAGCCAAAGTATGAGCTATCAAATTACACTTTCTACTTATAAAAGAAAATCTGAAATCTAGGAATTCTAGACTCAAGGCACGAATATCCTCCAAGACATGCAGCACACTCGACCGTTGGCAGTCTCGTACTTCCCAGAGCTTCAACAGCTCCCCGACAATCGAGTCTCCAACAGCACCCTCCGGGGCGCCCAATCTTCTCGCCAGTTCCAGGCCATCCCGACAAGCCTGAGCTTCCATGTGAAGGGCGTCAAGGCAGTGAAAATACCGCCAGGCACCACCCCTAATGAAGGCACCATTCTCATCCCGTAGGACAACACCAGTGGCTCCCTTCCCGTTCTGTTTTTGTAGCGAAAAGGCCTTTTTGGTTGTGATCGACTTTGATTCGGTCTGAAGGATTCCAACAATAGCGAACAATGATCAGACTCTGCCATCTGTATATGCCATACCTTGATATCAGAGAAAAACAATGATAAAGCATTGTTGGCTAAGGCCCTGTCAAGCCGAACCTTAATATTGTGTGCCCCCTCTTGCCAATTATGCCATGTACATAGGAGTCCGAAAAAACCCAAGTCAGTTAATCCGCAGAAAGCAACAGCATCACGGAAACCATCCATCTGTCGCTCTGAACGCTCCAAACCCCCATTTGTTCATTAGCATGCAATACTTCATTAAAATCACCAACACACAACCAAGGCAACTCATTTTGCTTCTGCAGGTACCGCATCAATTTCCAGCTACGGTGTCGCAATTCACGTCTAGATTCTCCATAGAAACCAGTAAACCACCACTCCTCCATCAGCGTAACAGAGTTCATCACTGTAATATCAGTGTGAAGCTTATCATGGGTACTGAGCTTCACAACAATATCATTGTTCCACAAAAGAGCCAAACCACCACCTCTTCCGTAGCTTCCAACTCCCAATCCATTAGTAAATCCAGTGATCTTTTCAACCAGTCCACCCGGTCATTAAACTGACGCGTCTCCGAAAGGAAGACGATTGAAGGTCTATGTAGCTTTACCAAGCTACTAAAGGGGGTGATTGGATGGTTGCATCTGGCCTGGTCAGGCCGGCGGGATGCAACGTCAACTTGATTGGCTGCCTGGCCGCAGAGATGCGAGCCGCCTGAGCCTGGCTGACGAGGTGCAGGCGGAGGATGCGCATAGGCTATAAAATCTACTACTAGATGCGTGCTTCATCTAGGCAACCAATCGTGTGCGCTGCGTGGCCATGCTGCAGTCATCCAGGCAACCAATCAAAGGGCACTTGCATGGCTTCAGCCTGGCCTTGGGGAACCAGGCTCGCTTGTGCGAGCCAGTCTAGCTTGCTGCAGGTAACCAATCGGACCCTAAGTTCACGAATTGCCTCAGGCCGTCCTAAGCCCCGGCAATTCAGACATAGAATTTTCATAAATTATACCCGTAACAGCAAAAGCTTAGCTGTTTACCTTTTGTATCCATCTAAGAGGAGGAAAAATTAAATACGCCAGCTCTGAACCGCCTCTACGGGATCCTTCTAGAATGTAATTAATGGGGAAATGAGAAAAAAAAAGGCTGTACTCTGTACCCGATGTGCAAGCTCCAATTCACCCCTGTTGAATTGCGACTAGTAATTTGCGCGCATGCACGCGGTTGAATTCAAAGTCGCACGAGATTAGTTACTGAATCCAACATGTTGGCAGGTGCATAATTATTCATCAAGTCAAATTACTGGCTAACTTTGTATCTTCATGGAAAATAGCACTTAATACTTGGCGGTGGAAGCAAGAACTATTAAACTATGTGTAACTACATTAACATGAGGAGGTCAAAGTAGACCCAAATAATGGGACAAATAGAAATTTATACAGTTAGTTTTGGCCTAGAGATAAATTGATTCTCTGTCTTCAAAATAGTTGATGATTTTTGTCTGTGTGTGTCCCATAAGAAACCTGCAAATCAAAAGCATTGATGGAAATATGGCAGTCAGTTTACCAAAGTGATACTTTTATCTACTTTCTAAATTAATGTGGCATTCCTACGTTAGTAGCACGTTTGATTAAAATATAGAATATACTTCAGCTAATTATTTTACAGGATTAATATTTGCAAAAGCTGTAAAAGTAATGGTGTTCTGGTCTTAACAGTGGAAGCAAAACTGACCAGAATGAAGTCAACTTTATAAGAGCTGCTGGAGGTGTAAAGTTAAAGAATGAGGCAAGGTTTACCTTACAGATGAACCAAACTGCTCACTAATGCCACAGTGTGGGTCTTTTTTCAAACTCACATACATGGAAAGAGTATATGCATATATCAATAGGTGACCTGAACTCTTGCAAATTGTGTAATCAAAAAGCTGATACATGAACTGTTGATTGAAAAATGGCCATGATATTAGCTTTGTACGAATGCTGCCCGATGTTGAGATAATGATGTGAAAGATGAAATATTAGCACTTGCATAATGAGTTTGAAGCAGCATAGCAATCGGCGTGACTTTTGCCACATCATCTGACAAGGTCAAGAAGCTCATATTTTAGAGACCAAAGTAAAATCAAAAGTTCTAGATACACAAAACATATACCACGCATGACTGTTATGCACTTCATTAGTACTCATCTGTATAGTCATAGAATAGCTGCATAGATATCCTATAGTGCGCAAGACATATGGAAAACTATCCAGGGTATTCTTAAGCTACCAATTAAAATCCCAATAAAATAATTCAAATAAGGACTTTGAGTGGGTTGAGTGGAAAAGTTTTCCAGTTCTGGAGTTAGGAAAAAGTTATTCAGGGGGTATTTTCAAGCTACTGATTAAAAATCCAATAAGATAATATAGAATCAGGACTTTGGGTGGCTTAATTGGAACAGTTTTCCAGTTGTGGAGTTAGGAAACTTTCATTAACTGGAGTAGCTCTTCTTTTAAAAAAATAAGGTAAGTCACCTGCAACAACCTTGTAGATGTTTATTGTTTACAGGTCTTCATATTAATAACAAATATACGTGGAGATTTAATATTGTGCACATGGTAGTACAGGATCTGTAGCTTAACAATGTTGAGCTATTTGATCTAAATGTGCTAAGTGAGAGTTCACTATTGCTATCCAGGTAAATAATGACATTAGAGGCATGAGTGTTTTAACCTAAAAGGAATAACATTGTTAAGCATTTTTATATGAGCAGCAAGGACCTAAGGAACTTACCTACAATTTATACCATTGTGAAGTGGTGTTCAGTTGCAGAACACTTTAGGATAGCTGCTCCTTGTAGCTATTGCAGGTTCCACTTTGGCATCCATCACATGCTTGCATTGCCTCCATCACCTATCAAAGTTGAAGTTGTAAGCGTCTTACAGCTCACATGTTCTTCCAAAGCTTCCAAAGCTTGCAGAGGAAGATAATTCTGTAGGCACCTGTCAATATAGCACACCCACACAAAGATAACTGCAGCGATGCAAAAATATTGTAATTGCGTCATTAAAACAACCAGAGCAGTTTTGCTCAATAATCGCTCCATTGGGTAGAGAGAGATTGTAATCACACCATAGAAATTTTGCTCATTTGATCATCTAATGGGATAACTCTGTACATATGTAGCATTATATCTCAAAAACAGAATAAAGATTTACACTTATGTGGTTCATGATAGCACCAAATCTTGATTCACTTAGACTGAGAAAAACTGAAGCAAAGGCACCCATATGAAGCCTTATCAATGCTCTATATCCTAATTGAAGGAGCAAACTGGCCATACAGAGAATAAATAAAAAGAAGCTGCTACTAATCCAAATGAGTATTGGAACAACTGTGCATGGGCATGTTCAAATTGATAAGTTCCATAAGCCTGTGTTCTTCCGTTTCCATAAAGTAAACAAATACATGATTTGAAGTGTATCATCATTTTATAATTGAGAAAGGTTTATTGCAATAGAACAGAACTGACTTTTTGAAACATCGCAAATTAGTGGAAGGATCATTACGTGAACTGAGCGTTAGCTCACCGGTAAGGGTCCTTGTGGTGGAACCTCGCCACCCGGGGTTCAAATCCTCGACTTGGCACCGGTGCTTTCGCATTTTCCTGGATTTATTCCAGAATTTAACCGCTATTCTTTTCGATTGGTAGGCGGCGTGCCCGGCCGACAATGGCGGCGCCCGGTGATGACTTCCGTCAATCTCGAGGATTTGCCGCTCAGCCTTTTCGGAGGTGCTCATATGGGTAGGGTTGTGTGCGTGTGTGTGTGCGTGTTTGTGAGCGTCTGCATCTGTACTATGTGATTCGCAAAAAAAAAAAAAAATGGAAGGACCATTACCTCCAGTACTATAGGGTAGCAACACAAAAATCATTGTAGCATCCATCACTACACGCGCACCTGCAATATATGAAGACTGACTAAGGTTAAATTAAATCTGGTGGCATCACGTGAAAAGCAATCACAAGAAGCATATTTTTTTTATCATGAACTGATGGTACCTAAGATAATATATTCAGCCAAATTGACTCCATAGAAAGTTCTATGAAATATACCAACACTCTTCCAGACTTAAAAGTGACAGTAAGCTGTGTGGGAAAAAAAAAAACAGTACTGTGGGGAATAGCTAAAAGAATTATGTATACAAATAGCTTGCCTCTGCATGCTTACAGATATTAATTTATGGATGCACATTGTCTTATCTCTTACTGTGAATTCGTATGGATCATTCTAATCCTGGAGTAACAAAAGAGTGAATATGATATGATATCCCTCAATTGTAACAAAAAGAACAAACATGGTACCTTTCAGATATCATTCATGGAGTTAAAGTAAGGAGAAAAGGTAACTATTTTTCTGCACAGATTAGAGAGAAATAGCATGCCCCACAAAGTAATGAACTATCCATACAATTCGAGAAGGCATTGGCAGTTCCATATTGGCCGTATGTGTATATTTTTTTATATGTATTCTTAGTGCAATGGTTTGATATTCACCCTTTATCCACTGATAGATCGGTCTGAGGAAGCAGCCTACAGATCAAAAAGAAAAGTTTCGACGAATAATCAAACAACGCTTAAGGGATGGTCATAAATCAAGTACCTTCTAGATCAAAAAATTACCTCTATCACCAAATTGATTTACTCCTCCTATTCGTCTCCCTCCACCATATGAAACTTTTTTCATATCTTGCTGTCCTGAGATAGATAAAAAAAAGGGCAAGGGGTCAGGAGAACCAAATATGGAGGAGGTTCTACATATGTTTGTGTTTTTTTGTAGTACATTTTAGGGTTTATTCAAAGTAGAAAGTGTGTCTATCACTGGTATCCTTACTTCCCATAGTATCTGAAAACAAGCTGTGCATCAGTTGAGATTATGAGTCTGAGCAAGAAATTCATAATGCGGCATTGGCTCACACAGAAACTTACAAATTCAGCCACACCTTTCTAGAAAACTGTACAATATCAGCCTCTTTATGGAAAAAGGGAACCTAGGGCAAGGATCTTATTAAGGCCTAAGGAAAGATAATGCTTCACCTGAAGCATAGCAAAATGGATCATGCAAATTTAAGCAGAAATAAAGAAAAATGTAGCATAAAAGGCGTAATATATACTAACCTGCATGAAAGTGTAAAGGGATGGATAGGAATAAACACATCATCGGCAATGGGGGGTGCTCAGTAATAGAACAACCAACAAATTATGTGAAGACATCATTGACAATGGACTCATGGTAATTCACAAAACGCAGCAAACTAACGGAAACAAAACCACACATGCAGAACAGAATTCGTTAATTTTAGTGCCATCATTATCATCAAACTGATGGAAATAGCAACAATCATGGGAAAATAAAATAACTAAGCATCATTGTACAATTCCATTGTCTCAGTCTTAAAATAGTTCGTCATTGCACAACCCCAAAACCTCAGTAGATAACTTGAAGAATGAAACAATTAGTCGTTGTTGTACAATGAAGGGTATCAGTTCTTCACATGGCCCTCATATTAAAAAAACAAAAGGACTGCAGGCACCGTCGGGATCCGACGGCTAACACTCCCAGGGGAGGGCAAGCTAAGGGAAGGGGAGAGAAAGCTCATACCCGGTACACAGTGCTCCGGCCCAGCCACAAAGGCACATGATCCGGACGCTCCGATGGATGAAATGGACAAATCCTGTAATGGAGGCACCACATCTGTTCGTGGATTTTTTGGAACAGACGCAGGAGCACAGAGAAAAGGGAAGTTGGGGAGAGAGAGCAAGAGAGGAGAGGCTGGGCGCGCTGAAGCAAACGGCCAGTGGGTAGCCGCGCCTAAGAGGCCCGTGCCGCCGCGCCATAGGGCAGCCGGCCGTGAGGGCGCGTTCATCTCGCGCCGCCGTAGGTGGCCCTGCAATGCCGCGCCGACGGGCGCGAGGCCTCCGTGACGCGGAGGCCGAGTCGCCGGGCTGTGCCACCGCCGTCGCGCGCGAAGATGCCCTACGCGCGGCCTGGAGCCAGCCCTGCGCCGGATTCGTGCCGCCGGCGTCGCCCCAGCCCGACGCGGCGCGCCGGATCGAGGGGCTCGTGACTGGCCGCCGGTTTTGACGAGGGGAGATGAGAGAGGGAGGAAGAACCCGCGAGGAGGTGCCGACGGCAGGCGACCAGCGGGGCGGTAGGAGGAGGGCTGGCGGCCGCGAGCAAGCCGGCGGAGGGGAAAAAGCGAGCGGCGGAGGGAAACGCAACTGTGACGGTCTGACGGAGATGAAGGCGAAGGCGGAGGAGGAAAAAAAAATCTTACGGTCAGGTTGAATCCAAAGGATTCCGGTCACACGTTTTTTCACCGCGTCGGTAGAATGCGACGGGCCATCGACATGAGGTACTGATTGGTGGGCCAGCTAGCTGGACGAGACGGCCATCAGACTCTAAATTAGCGGCCGTTGATCACAAACCAAGCGGTAATTTTTTCACTGACGCTGCCGCATGGGTATGCCGGGTACCCTCCCAGTCACAAAAGTTCCCTTATGTAGGTTTAGGGAACGCCACATACGGCGTGGAACGTTAATTTAAAGTTTCCGCGGTTAAAAACAAAACTAGACCAATATAGCCAGGGTGCGCCGCTCCAACCCTAGCGCCGCCGCCGGCTCCCGTCGCCCACCACGGTCCCCTCCCCCCTCCTCCCTCCGGCATCACGGTCGGGTTGAAAAAGTGGGGATCCATCGTTTCAATAAGTTTTTCCTAGTAGATTAGTCTTCAAGTTTAGGGTTTCTCCTGAGATCCAATCGAAGAGGTTGGCCACGGCGTAAGGCGTTGTTAAGATCATCAATGGAGCAATGGAGCATGTCGTTCCTCAACGGTGATGGCAAGACGAAGACATCACCATTGATGGAGAATAAGATACTCCACCCTTTCTTTGTCTCGCTTTGGTTCTATACGCCCATGGCGGTGGGCTAGGGAGATTTAGTTTTCCAACGATATCTATCCGGATGTCGGGGTGGATTTGTGTTCTCCCATGACAAATTGTGAAGGTGACGGCGATGAGTTCGATGACGTAATCGGCGGCGCTAAATTCATCATGTTTGCATGGGGAGTTTTAGCGCTTTATTCCTCTTTTGCAAAAGTGATGGGTATAAGGATGACGCGGCGGATGGTGAGATGGCCCCGTTTCGCTCGGACGGAGCTTGCGTCCGTGGCATATCCGTTTGGGATGATGATCCTAGATGGTGGAATTTATGGCTTTTTTTCAAGGTTTCTTGTCTCCCATCAATGGAGTTGGAGTAGTTTGGTTTACTTTTGTAATGAGAGGATGTAACTTGTTCTAGTATCAATGGAATTTCCTTGTCGCAAAAAAAAATTAAAGTTCCCTGCTCATAAGGGGTATACTTCTTCTAATGATGGTTCGAAAACACGAACGTGAACCAACTATTTTTGGTACGATAGCTTGGTACAATCCTCGTTCTTAAGTGAACTATACAGATTATAATAATCATGTAATTCGTTGTGTACATATGTTGTCCGAATATAAAACTAACTCAAGAATCAATTGATGTGGTCAAACTCCTAAAATCTCAAATATGACCCACTTAACTTGAGACCCATTTGGCCCATAATACCTTGATCTTCCATTTACCATCCATAATACACATGGCTCATATTAACCGGCCTAGGCAAGAATTCACGACAAATGTAAGGCAAGCCCGAAACACCACCACGCCGCCGCCGCCACCTACGCACCCAATCGGCGTCCCTTGACCCGCAGAACACGCCCCCTGCATCGTTCCGCCTCATGTACCACGCCGTTCCGTTCCCGATCCGGAACGAAAGTTCCCTGGTGACGCGGGATCACGGCCGCCGTGTACCGCGTTCCCTCGTGGATCGTGGTACCCTCGCCAAGCGTTTCATAAGGAGGAATTCGCGGCTCAAAGTGGATCTCCGATACGCGACGCCGGACAAGAAATCAGTACCGGCGAGCAGAGGTTAGCACCTGGGTCTTCGAATGGCCCGCAAAGGAGACGACTGCCACAAAATCTATGGGACGGCGATGCCCTCCGTAGTGAAAGACAACGCCCGATCCTCACGAGCTCCGATTTGGATGGACTCGACGAGGGGAGACCAACAACCGCTACGTTGGCGACACCAAAATGTCGCTCCCGTCGCGGGACTTCCTCGCCGTATTGGTCATCGGCGTCGCCGCTTAAGACTATTGTCTCTCCGCTCAAGCGCGTCAAGATCCGGCAGATAGTGTCCTGCAGCAGCAGGCGATGGCCTCGAAACGGCGACTGCTTCAAGGTGAACGGGACAGGATAGAACTCCGATGAGTGGAGAAAACGACCTCCGGAGCACGTAGGAACAAGCTCTCACAAGTGGAGAGACGGCTCCGAGTCGCCCAAGGGCGCTGGATCTGATTTCGACGAGCGGGAGGGACGGGTTCGAGTCGCCCGAGGGCGGGACACGGAGGGCAAGTTGAACACGGCACCGGCCGTGCAAATGCCTGCGTAAATTGTGAACATTTTGCTTCACTTTCTATTGCATGAATGATCAATGAAGATACCTAAATCATACTCTCAAAGAATGGCACCGTAGCCCGCCACTCAAAGCCTCAAATCGACCTCCACCTCATGCTCACAACCATGAGGAAATGAGACCCTCTCGATCACCTTCCTCCCATCCTCCCTCACCGCTCACCCCGGCCGAAATGCTCACGGGGGCCGACGTCAAACCCGGGGCGGCCTTCTCCCCGCCTTAAGATGCCGGCTCCCGAACCCGACACCGCCTCGCCGGCCTGCCGCCGACATGCGTCGCCCACCGGAGGAACATGAGCACCGACCGAGTGCTTGCCGTCCATGGGACCATGGTTCTCCACCTCCACTTCCACCGGAAACTTGAGCCGCTCACAACCTTCAGCCCGATGGCAACGACATGGTAGCTCCCGCCACCCTCTTCCTCCTTCCTGTCATTGTCTCCCCTCAGCCGGGCGAGAACGGCGGTGAGATCGCGAGCGTTGCTCCCGAGACTACTACCTTTGGGGAGAAAGTGGAGTAGCTGAGCCCGTCACCAGAACATGTAGACGGTCTTGCCATTGTAGAACCGGTAGCTCCGGCCGTATCCGGTGGCCGGGTCGGGCCGCATCCGCATGTCCGTCATGGGCACCTTGGTGAACTCCCCGGGTACCACGTCACCACCGGTGGTGGCCGTCGGGGTTGTGGTCACCGAAGAGCAAAGTTTTAAATAGCGGGCTATGGCAAATAGCGGATCTTTTTCCCGGCTATAATGCTATAGCGAAGCTATACTATAGCAGCCAGCCTATGGAAAATAGCGGTTTTCTAAAAAAACCTTTAAAAACAAATATAATTGGTACACAAAAATATGAAAATTAAGGTATCTAATGAATAGAAATATGTTTCCAGGGCTAAAGGAGCTCAGGGAACATTACTTAAGTTGGTTACAACAACATCATAAGCATAAAACATGACAACAAAAAGAGCAAGCTTGCATAGTTCGGGACTTCTAGTTTGATAGCTACATTGTCACTTTGCAGAGAATAGGAGTGCAAGTGCAATCCATTAATCAGATAGGCAATTCTCAGAATCAGAAGAATGGTCACTTGGGCCAACCATGTTGATGTCATGATCATCTTCCGTATCAGAAGATGAAGCAAACTCAGGCTCATCTTCGTTGCCTTCAGTTAGGTCTATAATCCTCCTTGTCCTCTTTCTAGGGCGGACAGATCTCTTTCTTTTGCCTTGTTCTGCTACTCCATCTTGTTCTTTCTCGCCTTCAGCTTCAGGGTACTATACTTGTGCTTGTTCAGCTTCAACATTTGCTACAACTCCAGTGATAAAATCATTTTCACCATCTTCAAAAATATTAGGAACCGACTTCTCAAGGGGATCTCTTGTTTTGTTTTGTTTCTTATGCTTGAGCAGGGAGTTAAATTTTACAAACACAAGGTCCCTCATCCTATCATGAGTCAATTTTGACCTTCTCTTTGAGTTAACCTGTGCAGCAGATTGGAATGGCATCAATACAAAACAAAGTTGAAGTAATAGACAACTAAATAGTAGAAACCAAAAGATCTTACCTGATCAAAGCAACTCCAGTTCCTCTCGCATGCTGATGAGCTACATGTCAGGTCCAAAATTCTTATTGCCAACTTCCTAAGATTTGGAGCGCTGGTTCCATAATTCAGCCACCATTTAGCTTCATAAAAAAGTATAGTATTTAGATTAAACCCACTAGATGACAAATTGAACATTTAGTAGTAAAGGTTAGATGGCAACACGATTAAATGAATGACAACTGTAACACCCCGCCCAATAAGGATGTGGCCCAAAGTCTTGCTGCGCACATGTTTAGTACCACCTTGCTGGTTAAGCAAGGGTGGAGTCAACTTATAAGCCTTTGTCTTCCAAAAAAGTCATATCATCTTCGGGTTAACCCTTTTACACGGCGAGGGCGAAAGTGTGCTGGGTGCTATGTGTACGCCGCGTGCGCGCCCTCGGAAGGGCCGTGCGGTGCGGCTTTAGAAGGCGGGGTGTTACACCGGCTCTAGTCGGTCAGAGGACCTTGTCTAACTTTATTGGTAGTTTGCCGGAATGGGAGAAACGGGGTTATATCGCCGTTGGTCGCTAACATTGTTAGATAAACCTTTGGAAGGCGGGGGTGTCACGGGTGGTATCGAGCCGACCCCTGCGGCTAACATAGCACCCTCGATTACATTTTTCGTCCCCGCCGTGTAAAAGGGTTAACCCGAAGGTGATATGGCCGGAAGACAAAGGCTTATAAGTTAACTCCACCCTTGCTTAACCAAAGAAGGTGGTACTAAACATGTGCGCGCGACTATTGGGCCACATCCTTATTGGGCCGGGTGTTACACCAACTCACCTGGGTCCAAACTTTCACTCTTCATGTGCCTTATAGCAATGTCTTTGCCAAATGTTCGAATGGCACCTTGGTACATACTGAGCTCATCAATGATCTGGTCTTGGACTTCCACCTCTTCAATCATCCTTGTAACACAAGTAACTAGACCCTCTCTGAATGTTCCATCTAACTCAATTTCCAACTTATTTGCATAATAGTAATATGGGTTCAAGTAATAACCAGCCCGGATGCAAAGGAGTTTTCAAATTATTATCCCACCTTTTTGTCAATAATATCCCAAATAGCTCAAACGTTGCTCCTTATTGTCAAATCTTTTGGCCATATCTTTCTTTGCATCCAATAAAGAACCTTATAGGAAACCCATGGCTGGTTGTTGACACTTGTTAACGTATACTTTTAATTGTCAACTAAACATGGAAAAGGACTAAAATATAATTAGATAACCTTATTAGGGGTTTATACTAATGATTTCCATGAGTTTTGGTAAAGTTGTGATTTGCGGGGACTTAACAGAAAACGGTAGAATACGTAACGCAATCCAACTCCGAAACAAGTCTAGAAGGCTCCGGATTACACCCGACGTGAACGAGACTTGACACCGAAGAAAACATCATCTAGAAGACTCCGAGAAGCCCGCGGCGCATCACGGGGCCCGTGGGTGGGACCCACCCCGGGCCGATCGGCCCATATATCGAGGCCGATCGGCCCGGCTTGGCCCCCCCAAGTCGTCCCTCGCTTCGAAACGTTCCTCCACCGCCTCTAAGACGCAATCTAATCCGGTCGTTTGATGTCGGTTTGATCCAAGGGCGTCGGTTAAGCACGAGATGCATGAAGATTAATACCACATTGCTGCTTGAAGTCAAGAGACATAAGAAGACCCATATATATAGACCCCTAGGCCTCCCTGATTCAATCATCTCAGATCAACTCATCATCATATCAGATCAGATCCAGCTCTAGTCGACGGCCTTAGCTCTAGTTCAAGAACTAGAAGTAGAAGATTAGACAAGATGTAGAACTAGAAGCCTTAGATTAGAGTTGAGAGTAGAGCTTCAAGTTGAGAGAATTAGAGCGCGGTTGAGGCGGAGTTGAAGGAAGGCCCGGAGTTGGTATTTGTTAACCTACACTGGTACATCACTATCCATCCTTCTAAGAACATTAGCGAGTGGCTCAAAGTAATTGGCAAAGACCTTTCAACACTTTTCCAAAATGTATCAGACCGCACCACTCTGCTAGCTTTCTTCCCTTTGTCCTTTTTTAAGTACCCCATTTCATTTAACTCATCGGACCTGAACGACCTTGCAAACTCTTTCGCGTTGTCCAGCAAGCTCTTCAAATTTAGATAGGCTGTCGCAAAGCGTGTAACACCAGAGCGCACTAGATCGTTACATGAGCGTGTAACACCCTTGTATGAGAATAAAGAAACGTAGTCACAGATCTTGTTTTCACAATTGTTTGCTCAACTTGTGGAATCTTCCCTATATCCTCCAGCATTAGATCAATAGTGTGGGCAGCACAACCATTCCAGAAAATTGAAGGTAGTTTTGCTTTTCGGTAGATCTGCGGTTTGCTAAATTATTGCTAGCGTTATCGGTGTCACCACCTGAACCACATTCTTCTCGCCTAATTCTTCAATGCACCCGTCAACAAGATCAAAGATGAATCTGCCATTTTTCTCGACAGATGAACACTCCACTCGAATTCGTGAAACAAACCCCATAAGCACTTGTGAACTACAAGATTCATTACTCCCCTAGATTTCTTGTCCATCCATGCATCTGTCATCAGCGAACAGCCTGTGAGTTCCCACTTCCCTTATGGCTCTTGAATGAATTCAACACTTTTTTCTTAGCTTTCCGTAAAAATGGATTGCTCATCTCATGTGAACTAGGTCCATCCAAGTTTACGCCAAAGTCTCCAATTGCTTGAGATCAAAACTAGGAAGATTCAACGCATTGTGTGCAATGCCAACTTCATAAAAGAACTGACAAATGTACTCACAAGCTCGATCTCTTCTCTCTTGCCAGCTTCATAAAAGAACTGCATTGTGCGCAATGGCGAGACCGTTGGCCTGGCCGGGGTACCCGGCCCACAGGATGGCACCGATCTTGGGGTTGGTTTGGGCAACGTGACGTCGGCCGGGCCGCCGGAGAGGAGCACGAGGATCACCGCCATTTCGCCGTGTCAACGATGGCGGTGAGGGTCTACTGCATCCCCGAGTAGCGTGTGGTCCGTCCTTCCTTCGCTATATCCTGGCCGCTTGCCGAGCCCCATGAAGAGGAACACGTGGTCGGGCGTAGCCCGCCCTTCTTCCGCCTCGTCCGTCGCCACGGCATCGCAGTCGCCGAGGGCGCACCCGATCGAACCCGACGCGGGCACGTATCTCGAGCCCCTTGAGCGGCGTGACGGACTCGCACGGAGGGCCGGTAGTTGGCGATGAGGGCCGCTGCCGTCGGCGCGGCCCAATGGCGGCGGTAGCGGGCGCACCGACGGCGGAGCGGTCAAGCGGAGTAAGGCGCCGTCGTTCTTGAGCGGCATGATGCCATCCCGTGCCATCTCGAGCGCCCGAGCGCGGTGCTCGGCGTCTCGGTGATGTCGGCTGTGCCATAGGTGTTCGACCTCGGGTCGCCATCGGTGGCTCACCCCGCATCCGCATGGCGAAGAGGTTGGTCGCCCTGTTCACGCGTCGCCCGCCCGCTTCCCTGCCCGGATCGCTGTCCGTCGCATGTTCGCCGCACGTAGGACCCGCGATTAATGTCCATTACGAAAAACAGATGAACCAAACAGTGGTCAACTCAAAGCGAGAGGATGTAGGAAAACTAAGCAATCGCATGATTAGATTACGGACTAGATTAAACATGATAAGAAACAAACCTAGCATGCATATCTCTAAGAGTAAGTATTATGGAGCCACGTAGGCGGCGGCCGGGGAGCACAACCCATGTCGAAAAAAATCACCGTTGGCGAGAGAGAAAAGGGGAGAGAGAGTGAAGCCGGCGAAATACTAAACGCCGACTCAAGCGGGCGTTTGCGCTTGCTTGCAACTCGATTCGCCAGGCCGCCACTACGCCGGGTCGCTCATTGGTTCTTATCTTGTCTTTGCTTACCTCTCCGCATTAAATGTCCTCCAGTCGGCATTTTATTCGGGCAAAATGGCGTTACCATAGTACTTGTTCTAACATACTAGTAAACATCAAGCATAACATCATGATCTCAGAAAATATGATGAAAGAATAGATCGGTTCAACTTAGTAGGAGCAGGCGTAAATGGTGGACGGAAGCGGCAGCGGTGTTGTTGACGGTGCGCACCAACCGGCGTCGCAGGAGACGAGCTCTCACAGCACCAAACTTGGACGAAAGACGAGCCATGGCGAAGACATTGAGTAGTCACGCGAAGCGCTTCCCAAAAACCTTATTCACCCTCTCCCGGTGCGGGATCACAAAGGCGAAGCGGTTCCGAGACCTGCTCTCCCGCTTCACCGGTGCACGCCGGCGCTCGGGATGGAGTAGGCTAAGAAGGTGGCGCAAAGAGCGAGAAGAGGCAAAAAACCTTGATCAAATAGATGAATTGGATGTTCTCGTTATTCTCGGTGGAGGCCAATAGGTTGCATATATAGGAGAGCCCACGGTCTCACGTCGCGATCGTGATCTAAACCGATTAGGACTCAAACGATCTTGCGGACTTGAAGGCCAAGTAACAACATAGGACAGCAAAAGGAAACCGAAACCTCACAAGGCAAGGAGTTGGATCATAATGGATACAACTACTCGACCATATATGGAAACCACTCGGTTAGGTATACCACTTCCTTATGCACACATGGGCCTTTGAGATTTATTTGGAATTTTTGAAATCTATATAGTCAAAGCCTATTATTTCATCAGATGAAATAACAGAGGACACGCGGGGGAGCAGAGGAACCAAGAGGTCACGGACAACGAGGAGACACATGCAAAGGGCCTTGATGGAGACGGCAACGGTGGCCTCGCCCTCGGGAGGCGGCATACCATCAAGCGTCCCGCATGATGGCGACGGCATCACGGTCGGAGGCGACGTGGCCGTTGAGGCCCCAGCCTCCCCTCGATGTCGGTGAGGAGGCCGCCGTCGGCCAAGACAAGCGGGACGCCGTGGACGGCAAAGTAGGCGCACATGATGCGGTGGGCGCCGCCGTCGGCGACGCAGCCCGAATCGGCAGCAGTCGAACGTGTCCGCCAAATCTGCGCCGTGGCCCGGCGCGAAAGCCAGAGCGCCGCACGCCGTTCCAAATCCTCGAGGTCGTAGGCCGTGGCGTGCTTGCAACCAAGGATTTAAATTTCAATTCGAAACTTCAACGAAAATTCATGAATTTCGGTTTTTTCGCCCATGGACGAAATTAGCGAAGGTTTACAAAATATTTTGGTAGTGTTAACTTTTTTATACGTTATGTGTTGCAATTAGAGGCATAATATTGCTGTGGCATAGTGGTTTCTTTCTCCTACCTTACAGCTCCTATAGGTTCGATTCTTAACTTTGTCATGATTTTCTTCCTTTTTGTCTCACTGACATGCGGGACCCATAGCAAAAAACAGAAAGAGAAACAGAGACTGGAATCGAACCAGGTTCCCTTGAGACTGTAAAACTAAAGTTCACCACTGCGATAGATAACTTCCTGTGAATGTCAGGCAAAAAGGAGTTTATTTGACCGATATAGGACTTCAAATTTCCAATGTTTTTTAAAAGGTTGAGCGAAATTTTTATCAAAAATTCCAAATTTCTCGTATTTCATTAATTTCGCCCGTGAACGAAATTTTGCTGAAACCGAAATAAAAAACCTTGCTTGCAGCACGCCGAGGTCTGGAGGATCCCCGAGGCGTTGCCCTGGATGCCGCGGATAAAGGTAGCGGCTCGCCACGGCGGGGTCCTCGCCAGGGGTCTCCTGGCCCAGCCCCAGCGCGGGTCCCAGATGATGTTCACGTTTGGGGACCACATGGTCAAGCCCTCCGCCTGGCCCACGTTGAACAGCGCCCGGGCCTCCCCGGCCGATCGCCTGCACGCGTGCGTCCACATCAGCAACCATAGTACATGCATGTGATGAATTTCGCCCGGCAGGCACACAAAGGAGGTCATTCTCAGAAAAAAAAAAGGGCACAGCAAAGGAGGTATTACTGCATTAGTATGGTGCAGAACTTTTTTTGCCCCGATTCTCATAAAAAAAAAAAAAACTTTTTTTGCCCCGTCTCGTTAATAAGCGGGTAAATGGAAAGAGGCTTTTCTTTTGTGAAGTACAGCACTAGTAGGCCAAGCCCAACGCTGTGAGCTGGCTGGGTGCCCCAACCTCCACACATGGACGAAAACTCCATGTCACGATAGTGGCTTCGCAGCTTCCGCTCGAGTGGCTAGCGGCGGCAGTGGCCACGCAGCCGGCGCAGGTTCGAATCCTGGATTCACCTGCGTCTCTCACCGGGACACTGTTCATGAGAACAGTGTTTTCCCCAAATAAAATCATGATGCCTCTCTTCGCGTGTGATGACACAATGGTCGAAACGCGTGCTTTCCGCCCGTCTGGAGCTCCCCGAAAGCAGTTCCGGCGATCTATGGAAGGACGCGATTTTTGCGTGTGTGTAGTTGTAGGTCTGTAGGCGGCGTGCATAGTGGTGGTATGCGTAGTGTGTGTGTGTGTGTGAGTGTGTGAGTTTGTGCGCCGAACAGATATCGCAGCTGCATCCGGTAAGAGGCAAAAAAAAAAAAGTTGCAAGCACTCTACGAAGCATGCGTTGAGATGAGTTGGGCACCCAAGAGCAGTCCAGTTGCAAGTAAAAGTGAGAGCAGCGGACTTGTCGAGCAAGGGGTATTATGGTAGGTCATGTGCCTGGCCAAATGCCGACGTGGAGGAGAGAAGGGAGGAGAGAGAGGAGAAGCGGGCCGTAAGCTACAGCCCGAACGAACTATGGGCACAAGAACCAAAAACTATGTGAGATAGACAAGTGGGCCCAGTATTAATTAGAAAGAGTTAACTATTATATGGATGGGGTGAGAGATGGGTACGTAAGGAAACTTACAGCCCAACTTGCTGGCTATATTATAATACTTGCTCTCAATAGGACAGCAGCAGTAGGACCATGACGCATTGACGCAAGCGCTGAGCATTGGCTTGTGTTGGGAGCTCTCACAGCTCCCCGTCTACGTGGCTGGTCACTTTTTACTGAGGCCGCTGCTTTTTGCCCTCCGCATTGGGCCTGCCCGTAGTGCACTCACACTCCTCCGTAGTTGCCCAGGCAAGTGTTATTTATCTGACAGCATAGATCTGCCTGTGTGCTGTCCTGAATGAAAAAGGAAAAAAGCAAGATCCGGTGGTGTACTGTCTGTAGTCGTTAGTGTGCCTGCTTATCATTTTGTTCTTTTTGGTTGTGTATCATTTGTAACACACTGACATAGGAATGTGGGTCGATGCTTTTCTAAGAACTCGTTGTAATTAAAAGCCTCGCAATTTCCCCTAAAAACATTAAAACCAGCCTTGCAGCTGGAGCTAGTTTTCCTCTATTGGAATGTATAATAGCTACCTGTGGACTTTTAGCCAGTGGAGAACTTTTTTTAGCGAAACGCAGCTGTACTGCGGAATTAAATTTCATTATTCATTATTTGGTTCCCAGCTATAATCATCTTGAAGTAGTTCATAATTAATCTCGAGTCTATGTGAGGGCTTGCCTTGCGTTGATGCTATGCTTAAAGTTCAAGGAATAAAAATAATAAAAATGCGAACAGAGCGTAGCTTAGCTGATAATTAGCTGGTAAGGTTTCTTATGGTGGAACCTGCCCACCAGAGTTCAAGTCTTCGACTTGACACTGGTGCTCGTATTTTTTTTATTTATTTCAGGATTTAACCGGCGCTATTCTTTCAATGGTAGACGACGTGCCTCTCGATAGCGAGACACCAGTAGTGACTTCGTCAATCTCGAGGATCTATCACCTCGTCTTAATACCGAGAAGGTCTTTCGTAGGGGGTAGAGTTGTGTGTTATTCATAGGATTAAGTGTGCATGCGTTTGTGAGCGTCTGCGTCGGTAATATGTTTCGAAAAAACAATAAAAAAACTCATGCGAATCCTGCTAGTAACAAACTAGGCGACGAACAAGGCCCTCTCGGATTGGACTTGCCGTCCTGATCTACGATCCAGCCATAGCACGGGTGGACACGCCGTACCCACGGCGAACGATCAACGAAAAGGTAGCGAGTCAGGCAATACAATCCAAACGGGTGGACACGCCGTACCCACGCCGAACGATCAACGAAAAGGTAGCCAGTCAGGCAATACAATCCAAACGACCGTGATCTGCACATTCAGATGAGCCTGCCGGGCTGTCGCACGCACTCGCACACACGTGACGTCCAGTCTCTGGAGGGAAAAAGGCGCCACTTTTTCGACGCAAACATTCTGCGATCGATCCGGCAGCCCTTTTCGGCACGGGCCAATTCAAATACTCCCTTCCGTCCCAAAAATAATGGGCGTTCTAGCGTCCACGAAAAAGTTTAAGAAAGATTGGCGTTTTAGCAGAACCATAGGTCCCCACCCTATACCGGTCCATTCATCACCTCTCTGTCGGCCACTATTCGGTTAAAAAAAGACGGTGGGAGGCGGGGAGGAACCGCAGCCGGGGAGGGGGCGGAGGAATCGACGGCGCCGGGGGCTGGCCGCCGCGCGGCCGCGGAGGAGGGCGGTCCCGTGCTGCCATGGGGAGCCGTCCTTGTGGAGCTGGCCGGCGGCCCCGAACATACACGGTGGAGGCGGCGGTTGGAGCCGACGCAGATCTAGGCGAAGGAGGTCCGGCGGCGGACCGCTTTGCCTCGGCGTCGGACGCGACGCTCCCGTCGCCCCGGGTCCTCGGGCTCGAGGTCGAAGGAGGTGGAGGTGCCGCGCGAGGCGAGCTCGGCGCGAACGCGGATCTCGGAGGTGGCGGCGAGGGACCCGTCACGTGCTTTTCGTCATCCCCCCGGACGGCGGCGGTGACCCCGCGCGTGCTCCTTCCGCCCCGGATCCGCTGCGAGCTCCCTCCCTCGCCTCGCGGCGTCGGGCCGAAGCTCGCCATGGCCGCCGGGGGCGAGCTCGCCGGAGATGCTATGTCGGGGCCGAGCTCGCCATGGCCGCCGGGGCTGAGCTCGCCGTTGTCGTCGTTGCGGGCTCGTGGTTGGGGCCCGGGAGGCCGCCGTCGTCATTAATGTCGAGCTCGCCCGCCGGCAAGCTGCCATCCGGAGGAGAGAGAATAGAGCATTGGGAGTGGGAGCGAGCCCATGCATCGTCGTAGGAGTATGCGGGACTTTTCGCGTTGGCCTTGGTATTCACGTTGGTTCCTAGAACGTCCATTATTTTGGGACAGAGGGAGTATGCATCCGTCCGGGTGGCGGGGTGTTCACGTCTTGCCGTGCCGACCCCTTTGGTTTCATTTGTCATCATCATGGCTTGTTGAGGTTTTCAAGTTTTGGCGCCAAACAACAAAGGTTTAGTTCCACCGCACACGGCATACAGTTTGGTCCGGAATTAGCAGCAGTATGATGTTTGGTCGGGCTCCAGCACTTGCCTACCAAATCCGCGCCGTGTCGAGCCGTGCGTGTTGGAGATATGCCCTATAGCCAATCGGATTGGAGGCTCAAAAGGATATGGATTAGGGTTACTAATGGGCCTACAAAGTGGAAGCCCATTGGCCGGGTCCATTAACACTAAAGGGACTACACAATATATTAGTCCCATATTGCTAATGGATAAGGGGTGGGAGGTTTTCCTCCCCATATATACGAGGGTGGGGCAAAGGGGAACCAAAGCAAGTTGAGCCGCCCTCAACCCTAGCCGCCTCCCTCTGCTGCCGCCCTCTCCTCTCCCGCCGCGCACGCCCATAGGGCATATCTCCATAGTAGTGGATTTCAATACTTCATAACGTTCACTGATGATTTGAGTAGATATGGTTATATCTATTTAATGAAGCACAAGTCTGAAACCTTTGAAAAGTTCAAGGAATTTCAAAATGAAGTAGAAAAGCAACGTGGCAAGAAAATAAAGGCTTTGCGATCTGATCGTGTGTAAGGTTCTAGATGGCTAGAGGGGGTGAATAGCCTATTAAAAATTCTACAAACCACTAGACAAAACTTGATTAGTATAACAAATGGCGTAAACGCGGTTTTGCCTAGTCTAGATGGTGAGCAAGCCTCCTAATGACAAGTCTAATATATGTTATGATCTCTATTGTCACACAAAGGCTATGTCTCTACTTTCTACTCTATTAAGCTAGCAAGAGAACTAATTCTACACAACCTACACAATATAAACTATGAAGTAGATACAAGGTAGAGAGGTGATTTTATACGGACGGTGAAGAGTAGATGAGCCTATCACCAAGATGTGAAGTGATCCAACACAATATATCAATATGAAAACCAATCACTGGGAGACAAGATTGACACAATGATTTTTCTCCCAAGGTTCACTTGTGCACCGACAAGCTAGTCCCCATTGTGTCGATCTCCACCTAGATAGTTCCTCGGTGTGCTCGCAAGCCACTTGCCTCGCAAGGCAACCCCTCACAAGGGAACCGCAAGACACCACTCTCAAGCGAGGTAACTCAATGACACGAGCAATTTACTAGAGTTGCTTTTGCCGAGGACAAGCACAAGAACCTCTTACAAATCAATCACCGGAGGTGGGCAAGAACAATCACCAACTCTTCCCAACGCCTCCAACAACCTCCAAGCCGGCTAGGTGACGGTACTCACCAAGAGTAACAAGAAATCACCGGCTAATCGACTCGCAAGTGCCACTAGATGAATCACCTCATGCAAATGCACTTCGAATCACTCAATCCTCACTCAAGATTAGCAACCAAGCAAGAGAGGATGAGAGGAGGGCTCTTTTTCAGCTCAAGAGGATGTCAAATGAATGAGAGGGGCAAAAGTAAGAGCCATGCACGGCCACACCTCTATTTATAGCCCCACAAGACGAAACTAGCCGTTAGCACCTCGGGCCGCTCAAGGTGCGTACACGGCCGGATGCGCTGATGCAAACCCGCCGGGCGCGTCCGGCCGTTATGCAACAGCGCGCCAACGGTCAAATTCAAATCGAAAGCAGATGCCCCGTCGACGAAACACGCCGCCGGACGCGCTGATGGAACCGCCAGACGCCAGCCGTGCGCGCTTCACCATCCACGCATCAAGCCACCGGGAACGCCGGACGCGTTAGCTCTACCGGCGGCGGGCGCTCGCGTTCACTATTCAGGCGTCCGGCGCGTTCAACTTCACCACGCCGCACCGGTGACATCACCAACCGCCGGGGCGCGTCCGCTACGGACGCTACTCGGGAGAGCTCCGCGCGGGCCCCGGACCGCCGGGCGCACTTGCCGAACGCCGCGGCGGACGGCGCCCGCGTGTGCCCAAGTCATCCGGCCATTACGAGCCGAACACGTCAATTCCAATGCGGCCGGACGCGTCGATTCCGATGCGCCGGACCTCTGCCGATCTCGGCGTCCATGCGCCTGATGCGTCAAGGCTACGTCCGGCGTCTCAACGCCCGGCGTCCGACGGCTTGGAAATGCTGCAATTCAAGCCGTCGTCGACGCTAACTTTGCCACCTTTTCTCATACATGCTAATCAACAAGTATACCACCTTGTGCATGAGAAATACAATGTTTTTGCCAACCACCTTGCATCCGGTGCTATAGAAAGTAGCTCTCTTATTTTCCCCGAAATGAGCGGTTACCAAATCCAACTCAACCCCAAAAAACACCATCACCTTTGCAAATGTGCTAAACTCCATCATGTGACATCCAAGTGCCGGTGAGTTAGCATTTTTTAAGCCATTTTCCAAAGGATTTTCATCGCGCACTAGATTCTAAATGCAATCACATGAAATGATGGACCTAGTGGCACTCATGAACCGAATTACCGAAGATCTCCCCTCTTCATAGTTCGGCTATCGATCCTAAACCACTCACACCCTCTATGGTGTCTTGAGTGCGAAAACAAAATGGCCCTATAGGTTATACCTTTGCCTTGAGCCCATTTTGTCCATCCATCAACCGCCAAGCCTTCACATGACATATGACACTCCATGTCATCATGCAACCGTCTTGGTCCATCGATCTCGATATTACTTGCTCTTCACCGTTGGTCGGTCCATCGGCGCCAAGTCTTGCCCAAGCTTCACCGTCGCACGGTCCTTCGCTTCGAAGCCTCAACTTGCCCTTCACACTTCCAACCGGTCCATCGAGCCAAGCCCATCTTGATCTTCACCATGCTTAGGTTACATAACTTCATGTCATGCCTCAACATTGAGCTCCACTTGGCATGGACTACCTTTCTCTAAATCATCCACTTAGAAACAAGGTTAGTCCTTAGGTTTCATCAATTATCCAAAACCAAACTAGGGACTTTCAATCTCCCCCTTTTTGGTAATTGATGACAACCTCACAAAGATGATTTTATAATAAAAATTTTGAACTTGTCATGCTTGTCCAAGCAATTTGAATCATGAATAAGATTTGGACAATCATCACAAATTCGGTTTTGGTAGGATTAGCTCCCCCTACATATGTGCATAGAGTTTGGATTGAAAGCTTTGCACATATGTATGGATATGAAAATTGTGGGAGAGTAATTCTACCAAAATGATGCTAAGGTGTAAGAAATGGACCTTTGAAGCGTGATACCAATCGGAGTTGCCTTTTACACCATCCTTAGCACCATTGTTGCACTAGACATACATCAAAGCTCAAGAACCCCGTGAGATCAACATTATAGCAAAGGTTCTTGATTCACATGTAAAACTTAATATGTCTAGTTACAACCTATTCATGCTAGTAGATCATTTCAACATTCAAATTCTAGACTAGCATTACATCACACAAACATGTATACCACGTGTAGGAATATGTGCAAGAGCAAGTCATATGATTAATGCACAACCAAATGCAACAACTTGTTCATGAGCTTGCTCCCCCTACTTGTGTGCTTCATAAAATTTTAATTTACTTCTTTCCATTGGCATATCTTTGTGACTTATCTCTCCCCCTTTGTCATTGATTATCAAAAAGGTATGGTCTTGTTGTGGAGAGAAAGTGACATTAGTTATTTTAGTGAGGTAGAATCAAATTTTATCAAATTTGGTCCCATCTAGCTTACTTGCCAAAGATATTCAATTCGGTTTGAACCAAAGACAAGCTTCTTCACACCTCACTAGAAGGGTTATCTTGCCTAAGTTGAATTAAACACTTATAGCAAATAATCTAGATTCAACACTAGGATTGCAAGCTCACAAACATGGCATATATCATCACTAGATCAAATCAAACATAGTAGCAATAGTGATGCTATATATCCATCAAATTCATTTGATTTCTCATGAATGCACTTAGGATGCAACATGTATGTCTATATGATCTAGCAAGTCCTAATATCCCATGAATGACATGTCATTACAATTTTACCTTGCATAGTCGAAGGAGAGGCATGTCAAGAGTGGGTGGGTGCATTCAACTCATGTTTGAGAAATCAAGAATGTTCAACTCATTCCTTACCTTGCAAAACCTTTTCTCATCAAGTGGCTTGGTGAAAATATCGGCAAATTGATCTTCAGTGCCAATGCTCATGATAGAAATATCACCCTTTTGTTGATGATCTCTAATGAAGTGATGCCTTATGTCAATGTGCTTTGATCTTCCATGTTGGACTGGGTTTTGTGTCATTCTAATTGCACTTTTATTATCACAAAACAATGTAGAGATATGAGACTACCGAGGCCACAACCCAGCCTCGTCGTGGCCACGTCTCCGTTTTTACCGTGGGCATCCGATGAAGATCGGGGCGGACGTTCTTTGCCCGTACACGCCGTCTGGCGAAATATATACCGGCTCCCGTCCAAACCCTAGCTCTCTCGTGCGTCTCCTCCCTCTACCTTTCCCTCCCTCTCTCTTGTGGCGGGGCGCGGTGCCCCAGCGAGCCGCCTCTCAGCCGGCAGCGGGCGGCGTGGGCGACCACGCTCGGCTCTCCCGGCTCCGTCGACTCGGGCGCGGGTGCGGCGGCGGCAGCGCCAGCCCAAACAATGCCTACCAGCCTTGCGGGCGGTGCCGGCCCGGCGTCGCGACTACTCACTCTCGCGTCCGCATCCACGCCTCCCTCTCCCGATCTCCCTCTGTCTCGCGGTGGCGGCGGCGGCCGCAAAAGCGGTGAGCTCCACGGCGCAGCGTCGCGGCGTGCCGTTCGGCCGCTCCCTAGCGTGGCGGCGGCCACAGCCGCGGGAATACCCCGTCGTTGGCTGCAAAGGTGGGTGAGCTCGCCCTCCCTCCTCTCTCGGTGCTCCAGGCACGCGAGTGGCCTCGGTGCTTAGGCCGTGAGCTCATGCCGCGCATCCCGTCCTCGGTTACATTGCTTAGAAGCTCAACACTAATGCTCCCCCCTCCGCATCGGACGCCCTGCGCTTCTTTACAGTCTTGGACGGGATCGAGGAGATCTGGTGTGAGGACGCGGTACGGGTAGCAGCTGCTGCGAATCCTCGACAGCCCTGCAGGTTGGTTTGTGTGGCCGGTGGACGCTGTGCAGGTGTTCGACGGAATGTCCGCGGGGACCTAGCAGGGTAGTGTTAGGTGCTCGATGAAATGCTTGTGCCGTGCAGCTATGGTAGTGTGTGTTCGGTTGGATGCCTAGGAGGTGTTTGGTTAAATGCCTGTTGGTTGATTGTATCATCTACACGACGCTTGCTTCTGTGAACTAATTTTTTAACCCTTTTTCTTTGACGCTTTTACAGGTTGGTGTCTTGGTGGAGCCTTTGTCTTCGTGTTGTCTGCAGGTGCAAGGGCGCGCTGTTTCTCTGCCTATCATAATTTTGAACTGTTGTGTGCTTATATGTGGTGCTTTGTCATTATATACTGGCCTGTTTCTTGGTTCCTTTGGGGATTTTTTTCTTCCTCACGTGCCTAGAGATCTTTCCAGGTTTGGTGTGCCGGGGGACAGGATTTCGGTGCGGGTTTGCCGATTCGGCTTGCCCTTGCAGGTATGGTGCCCAACGACGACCCATTCTAGATTTTGCCTGCATTTTATTGATATCTAGGTGGGATTGGTGGCTTTGATTTTGGTCTGACATCCTACTTATTTCCCTTTCTTTACCTTTCTGTTCTATCTTCTTTGTGCGGCGTGGTGTTGCGTTTTCCTTTTTCCCCCTAGCCTGTGAGAAGTGGCGCCATGTTTGCTGTTCGTGCGTCTTATTTGGCGCTCCTTCAGACAGTTGCGGCCAAATGCGGATTGCCGTGCGCGTCCGTGGTGTTTGAGTTTGGCGGAGATGGAACACCTGCTTATGGGGTCGAGGTTGCGGTGCCTTGCACTGGAAGTGTCACCGTGCCGTAGCGTTTTCTTTTGGGCGCCTGGGGATGATCTCTTGTGTTCTGCCTATGAGCATGCTGCATTGCAAGCTATCGCTTTCCTTTAGAAGATGTATGGGTTCATTGTGGTAGATTATAATTTTCAGGGTGTACTCATGTACAAGAAAATAGCGACTTCGGCTCTCTCTCTTGCTGCTAGAGCGTCAGGTATCGTTGGTAGGCTGGCAACAGAGCGGCGCGAATTGGCTGCTCAGTCTGAATGCTTAATCAAAGAAATTTGGCTCCTGTACTTTTGGCTCCTGTGCTTATCAATACATTGCGCAATATTAATCTTAGTTCTCAGAAGCGTTTCACTCTGTTTGTCAACACGCTTTGGCTCTTGCTGCAGCTGCTAGGCACACACCAGCAGCGTCCAGGAAGCGTCGTCGTGCAGATATGTTGGTGGAAACTGAACAAGAGCGTACATCAGCTCTTTGCAAGCTTTCTAGACACAGCAGCCGATCTGCACCAACAGCTTTGCTCTATTCTATGTCATCAGACTACCAGCAACAAGCCAGGCCAATCATGCAAGTGATGTTGCTTCTACTCTTCTACGGAAGATCAAAGCAGGCCAGTCATGCTAATGATCCTACCTCTGTCGTTTTTGTTTTACTTTCTAGACCAGCCAATGTGGGGCTCCTAATTTGGTTGTACAAGCCCATGACAGTTAAGGCTATGTACTTAGGCACTTTTAATCTCCGTATTTCACATATGGCACCTGCATTTGCAACATTTGGCTTACAGCATATGCCACCTCCTGTCACCACTGCTTGGATAATCTACTGCTTGTGCTCTAAAATATCTCGCGGTTTGTTTTCAGATTCAAGTTTTGTAACGTTGATGGTGGTAACAGATAATTCCTGAATTATTATTTTCTCTCTATTATCTTGATTAGTGTCTGCAACAAACTATACACATTTCACATGACCTAAACGCTCTACCTCCGATTATTTTTAATATGTTTTTTGGATTACCACTGTATGATATGGTACGAACAAGCTATATGCGTATTGTTGAAGTTCTGAATCTTACGATGCTACGCGTTAAAACCTGCGGGCGGCCAGATCTCGTGCGCGAACGCGCGCGCTATGGACTAGTGGTATATTATTGAAGTTGAACCCATAGTCCTTCAAGGTTGATTTCATCCATAGCAATTGTGCACAACATGCTCCCGCACTAACATATTTGGCTTCGGCGGTAGATATTGCCACACTATTTTGTTTCTTTGAGGACCATGACACTAGTGATCATCCAAGAAATTGACATGTTCCACTAGTGCTCTTTCTATTGATCTTGCATCCCCCATAATCGGAGTCCGAATATCCAATCAACTCAAATTGTGACCCCTTGGGATACCTAGTCCAACATCTTGTGTATGCTTCAAGTACCTCAATATTCTCTTTGCGGCCTTGAGATGACTCTCTCTAGGTGAGGCTTGATATCTTGCACACATGCATACACTAAACATGACATCCGGCCTTGATGCGGTGACATAGAGTAGGCTTCCAATTAGAGACCGATATTCCTTTTGATTCACCATGTTGCCACTAAGATCACTATCAAGACTTTCATTGGTGCCCATTGGAGTTGATATAGCTTTATCCTCTTGCATTCCAAACTTCTTCAACATGTCCTTGATATATTTGCCTTGACTCACAAATGTGCCTTCCTTCAATTGTTTGACTTGAAGACCAAGGAAGTAGCTAAGCTCTCCAATCATGGACATCTCAAATTCTTTGGCCATCATTTCACCAAATTCTTTGCAATAATCTTCATCGGTTGATCCAAATATGATATCATCAACATATATTTGCACAACAAATAGGTCATTTCCAATCTTCTTGGTGAATAGAGTAGTATCAACCTTTCCCACAATGAACCCCTTAGAGATAAGGAAACTCCTTAGCCTCTCATACCATGCTCTAGGTGCTTGCTTCAAGCCATATAATGCCTTCTTCAACTTGTACACATGGTTGGGTTTCTTCTCATCTTCAAAACCGGGAGGTTGCTCAACATATACTAACTCATTGATGATCCCATTGAGAAATGTACTTTTCATATCAAAGTCAAGACCCTCTATTTGAGTGTAACCTTGTGCAACTAGTCTTGCTTTGTTTCTCACCACTATGCCATCTTGATCTTGCTTGTTTTTAAATACCCATTTAGTTCCAATAACATTATGATCTTGAGGTCTTTCTACCAATTCCCAAACATCATTTCTAGTGAAGTTATTGAGCTCTTCTTGCATGGCCATGATCCAATCGGCATCCTTCAATGCTTCATCAATTTTCTTGGGTTCTTTCATTGACACAAATGATGCATGCTCACATATCATTGCCATTGATCTTGTTTGCACACCACTTCTAATATCACCAATAATTTTATCAAGTGGGTGATCTCTTGCAATATGAGTGGTTGGAGCACTTCATTTTGATTGCTTGAGCTAGGTTGGTCATTTGGTTTATCTTCATGAGATAGTGAACTAGCATGATGATCTTGCACTTGAGAACCACTAGTTTGCTTGATGGGTGATGTGAGCACTTGATCTTTGTTATCATCTACATCAATCACTTGCCTTGCTCTAATGTCCCCAATGTCCATGTTCTTCATTGCTTCAACCAACCGAGGTCCACTAACATCATCAATGTTTTCTTCCTCATCTTGAGACCCATTGGTTTCATCAAATTGTACATCATGGACTTCTTCAACTAGACCACTAGCATTGTTCCATACTCTATAAGCTTTTCTTGTTGTTGAATAACCGAGTAGAAACCCTTCATCACATCTAGAGTCAAACTTTCCAAGTCTAGTTCCCTTCTTCAAGATATAGCATTTGCAACCAAACACTCTAAAGAATGAGATATTGGGCTTTCTTCCATGAAGTAGCTCATATGGGGTCTTCTCACACTACAAGAAAGTTGTCATCTTTTGACATTTGATAATTGTCATAATACTTGAAAAATAAGTCATAGGTTGTAATTTGTGACACCAAGTTGACGAAAAATGGAATGTCAAAAGATGATCGCCTATAATGACAACTTATGACATTGAGATGGTAAAGTCATAACATTATGACACTGATTTTGCTTGTCACAAACATTTATGACTACTAACTTAATGTCATAGGTTTATTGTACCTTGCCATGTAAGCAACTGCCACGTAGGATGACTTGCTGAGGTGGCAAATCCTAGAAATGTCATAAAAAAAGAATTTGGCCTGTTTAAGCCCATGGACCAGTTCAATGTTTGGGCTGGATTTTTATTTTTAGACCAGCCCATGTGCTGTTTTTTTTGTTGCAAACCAGCCCAATGACTTTTTGGCCCAGAGATTTTTTGGATAGATTAGTTTTTTTCGACCAGACCATATCACTTTTTTTTTCTTTGCTTTGTTCGCCTGCTAGAATTTGGGCCGGCCCAATACAAAATTAACCACAATCAAAATTTTGAGAAATACAAATTCACTTTAAAAGATCCATTAAGCAAACGTCATTCTCATCCAGAATATTACAATTACAAACCATAGTTGCACCTAAATATTAAGAGAACCAATATCTCTTGGTCATAGTCTCAAGTTCAGAACATTACACATGAGTAGCCAGAGGTAGATCCCTGGTCATAGTCTAAATTCACAAAATATTACACATAACTAGCTACAACCATGTCCCAAATAGGTTCACAGTTCTCCAGGTGTTCAATTGATTATCAGATCACACAAAATAATCAAGATTGCCTCCAAAATCAAGTCAACTGTCCAAAGCAGTTAAGTTCACTGCGTGACATCTCAAACTATTTTAGAACTTACTGTTGTTCACCCGATAGTGCTGAATTGCCACCAAGGAAATTACGGAACAATCCATGCATCTCACCCATTTGCTTCTTCAACGTCTCATGCTCTTCTTCCACCTTCTTTCTTGCAGCCCTTTCCTCCTCTAACTTATTCACCACATCATCAACCTGAGCTCGAACAGCTGCTGATCCTTCCTTCTCAGCCACTAGTTCTTTTTCAAGTTCCTGTACACGTGCATCAACCTCAATAGCTTTGCTGCCTCTCTTAGATGCTGCAGTGCAGATACCAATGTTTCGAAGAAAAGTTGTCTTTGGCATAACATGAAGTACAGCTTTGGTAGGGGTCACAGCTTCTCGCCCTTCTTGTGTTGGTGCACTAACCTTTTCCACCATTTGAGCCTGGCAGTAGCAATAAAAGAAGTCAGCTATATGATGGGCAAAGAAGTATATAAAGATGCTTTATAAATGACCAATGCTAAAGAAAACATTTTGATTCACAAGTGGTAGCAATAAAATGACTCAGCTATAGCTACAGTTAGTTATTTTATAAAAAAATGAGCAAAATTAAGTTTCAGGACTAAGAGCAGCATACATATAGATGTTAGCTTTTGAATGATTGACCAAAATCAAAGCATTTAAAGATGTAAATGGTTTCAGACCAACAGCAGCATACATACATCAGCCTCTAAATGATGGGCAAACGAAATTCTAGACCAATACAGCAGCACAGAAGTTTATCTCAATTATTCATTTTAGGCCCAATTCATTCACAGGCAGCTGGAATGCCAAGAGCTAGCAGTAGCATGCTGAGCAATTCACATAGATAACCAACACATAGATGACATATATGACCATTCATGGCACATAAGCATTATGTGCATTCTCACTAGATAATAGGCATGGAATATAGGTGATAGATTTCATAAATATTGTTCATCGCAATATAAGAGAAGATAGAGATAAGTACTTACAATAGCATTCTGTGCATTCTCACTAAAACCTGTCTTGCTGCTGCAGTGCGTTTCCTTAAACACATCAATCGCTGTCAAGGGTGCATCCTTATATTTTTCCTTCTGAAAATTACATCAAAACCACAAATTTATCAAGTGACAGACACAGATAATACTAACAGTTCAAAAAAAACTAACTGAACAAACAATGATATTTATAGCACTTTTCACACCATGGCTATATAAACATTCATAATAATCATGGACTAGAAGCTTGTTTTAGCTCTATTCAGAATCTTACAAACAATTGAGTCTTGAAATGGTAGCCTACAACAATGAATATTAATTACATATTCAGATTAGTTGACCATAGCTTTTGATTTGTCCAGCCAGCTCCCAGGTGGCTCAAATATGCCTAGACTTGCATAAGCATGCTAATTAAGTTCATAAAGAGATCAAAATGGATTTTGCTCAGCTAGTCACCTGCTGCGGATTCCTAATTAATAGTCAGCTAAACAAGATCTATATTAGGACACCAGAGATCTGCAACCTATAAGACACTAGCTGATATTGCGGTCTTAACTAGGGTGGAGTCAGTCATCCAAACAGCCGCTTAGTGCCCAAGTTGCACCTACAGACCCGCTGATATTGCGGTTTTTTACTTGATTTAGATGCACATGTTGAAATAAGCCCACAAATCATATTATTCACCATTTCACTATTTATGGAACATAAATACAACAGGGGAACCTCAATACACAAACATTTGGACACAATAAGGCATTTTTCATTTATGAAACAAATCAGAATAGTAGCTTACCAAGACAAAGCAATGAGCAATGTAGGACCGTGATCCAGTCATCTGCTGTAACTTTACTTGCTCACGGCTACTTTTGGCTTTGAGACACTTGTCCTTTAGAAAAAAGAACCAATTAGTGGGATAGGTGGCCTATTTACTTTAAGTAAACATTTGCAACCGATATTTAGAAAGGATACCTTGTGCTTTGGGTTGGACCACATCTCCACAAGTTTTTTCCACTGCTCATCACTCGTGCTGTCTAAAGGTGAAGTTGTTCTGACCCGGTTTGCTGGTACGTCATTGAAGTAGTTCTTCTTCAACATGTACCTGATATTCCGCGTTTCTTTTTGGAGTATATCAAAGCATGCATCTTTCACTGGCTGACTATCTATGTTGATGTCAAATTTTATCTACACATAAGCATGAACATATGGTTAAAAGGGACTCAAAGCATATAATTATGGTATGAGCAGTAACATAACACCAGTAATTTATTTAACAAGTCAGCCTCATTTTTTCAATGTTGTTGAACCATTTCAACTAAAAACACAAGTTGGACACTTACAGCAATCTTTCCCATGTAGTCCTTTCGAATCCGAATCGCCTCAGGATCACGCTCATCCATATAATCCTTCCAGCGAGGGAAGATTGGGATATGGTCCCGAATAATAATGCCAGCCTCTGATGCTAAGAATGGTTTGCATCCTCTTTATCTCAATGTCAGTTAGTGGAGCATCTGTACTTGCATCGGAAAGATAAACCAAGAATTAGAAGAAGCAATGGCTATGTATTGAGCCTCAATAAAATACTTATAAAGTACACCATCTGTACAAGATTGAATGCCTAGATTGAATCTCACAATTGCCTAAATTCAATGCAAATATGCAGACATGGACAGAACTATTTTCGGCCTTCAGGTTGCAGCTCGCACCATGATGAAAACAGAATGCTAATTTTGGGACAATGCAAATGTTACGCATGTAGGAGCTAATTTTGGGAGGTGTACCTCTTGGTGGGCTGGTTGTCCTCCGGTTCTTCTGCTTCTTCCCAGGAGCCATCTTGGACGTTGCGGTGGCCGGTGGGGACTCCTGCAACCGAGGGGGGCAGTCCGCAGCTGATGGGGGTGTGGAGCGGCGTCAGAGGCAGGGCGACCGTCAAGGAGGGCCGTCGGAAGCAGGGCCGCCGGAGGAGGCAGGGCTGTCGGAGGTAGGGCAGCTTCTGTGGGAGGCAAGGAGATGGGCTTCCCTGGGAGGGGAGTGGCGGCGGCGCTTCTGTGGGAGGGAAGGAGATGGGATTCCCTGGGAGGGAGTGGCGGCGGCTGAGTGAACAAGGAGGGGTCACGGTGGATTTGGACTAGGGTTTGGCAGTGCCAAGTTACCATACTACCCTTGTCGTAAGTGACGAAGTTCTAGAAAATGTATGGACAAAAATATCATTTCACAGTCAAGTTTCGGTGCAGCGGCAAGATGCCCGCCCACCGAAAATTTAAATGTTCCCACGTCGCAAAAAAAAAAAAAAAAAAAAAAATCGGTGCAGCGGCAAGATGCCTGCCCAAATTTTCGGTGCAGCGGGGAGACGCCCGCGCTCACAGAGAACATTACATCTAAATCCTTATCGATTTTAGTAATTTTAAAGATTTTTTCTTGTCTATGGCTATACTACACTTGACCCCCTTATACATGTTTATATATTTATATACGCCCTTATAGTTTCATTTAGATCATTCAAAAGTAGTATTCCATGGTAAAATAATTTCAAATAAAAAGCTTATTTAGATCTAATATATGAAACTCTAAATGATTTCAAATTAAAAGTCATGAATACCAAGTCGCCTGTCGTGCGGCCACACCCTCGCCCACGCCCGACGTCGAGCCCCGCTCCCCCGCACGAGTCGGCGCCGGCCTCTTTGATGCGCTTGATCTCGCTGACCACCTCGCCCATGGACGGTCGGTCAGTGTCGGTCTCCTGCACGTACTGCAACGCCAGGTCCACGTACTTCCCCAGCCCCGCCGGCTCCGACCCGGCCCGCTCCCCTCCCGTTCTCATCTCTTCCTCCCACCTCGCAGTCTGCCACCACACATGCATCTACCTCGTGCAACCGCAACAGGATTGCACCAGCCTATCAAGGATCGTGTGGCCGAGAGAGCTCGTCGCCGAGCTTGTTTTGTCCGTAGCGCTTGTACATAGTGCCTGTCGCTACCTGAGAAGGCAATGCTTCGGGATCTCGCTATCTTTCGACCTTTGTAGCTGTTAGCTCCTAGTTTTTGGGCACCTTGATAGTAGGTCCCCCACAGTCTCCTCCATGCCTTGCCCTCTCCTCACCCTGCCTGAGAAGTTCCTCGAGGATTTTCAATCCCCTCGGCACCAGCAGCCGCAAGTGCTTCTCCCTATGTGCTGGCACCAGCCAGCCATAGAGGATGACTCCTGCCTCTGCATCGACGCGAGGCGCACTGCTGCTCGTCGACTCCGCCCTTCCCCTGTGCGTTGACACACTATTGATCGCTAACTCTGCCCTTTCAATGCCTCTGCCTCAAGTCGGAGTGGATGTGTTTGCTTCCTGTGTTTTGTGAAGGACACCCAACCTTTCCTGCTGGAACGATAGGATTCGTTCCTCTGATCCAAACACCACGTGACGTCAGCCATCCAAAGGAATCGGTTTCTGTAAAATTCCTATGAGAATCCTCCGTTCCAAACGCGGCCTGAACTTTTTTTTTTTTGAAAATTTTGAAAAATCGGTGGCCAGTCATCTTGGTGCTCAGTAACAAGGAACAAAATTACAAAATGTTCTGAATTTATTTTTCTCAAAAATATAAGAAGCGAGAGCAATCTCATAAACAATTCAGCCTTTTTAACGGAAAAACGAACATGACTTCCAAATTAACGTTTACCTCCCTTTTTTTGCATGCCAATTAAGTGGGCCCTAAAAACACATTGTTCGAAATTCTTTTTCTCCAAAATAGAAGAAACGGGAGAATCCATATTTCCACAAGTAATTCAACTTTGAAAAAAAAAAAAGGTGGAATACGAATTCCAGATTAACATTTACGACTGTATTATTTAATTTCAACAACATTTAAAAAAAAAAAGAGAAACAATAAGCTATTCTTATTATAGCTTAACACACTACGACTGTATGTCCAACAACATTTAACTGCCAGTTGAATACATTCTTGAATACAAGAACCCGGCACTGAATGACATGAGTTTTTCAAAAACTAGCGACAGCATATGAAGTTCACATAAAATCAGTTTCATGGCTGATGAAGCATATAGAAATTGAGTCTACAAAGCACAACTATTTTTAGCCTGCTGCCACCAACAACCCTGTCACCAAATTAGCAACAAAACTGCCACTGGACACCAAATTCCTCGCTGCGCCCTTCATCAGCTGCATGCATCAAATTCCTCGCTGCACCAAACCAATTCCTCGTTGCACCCTTTTTGACCTGTAAATATTTATAGAATGGTATAATTTAGTTAAAAATTACACAGCATGACAAATCAACTGTTTGAACCAACCTGATGCTAACAAGGACCTACACAAACTAAACTTCATTCACTGTAATCGCTATCATCATCGTTAGGAGGGTTTGTTGGAAATTCATTGTCACTGACATAATGCCATATAGTTTTTCGCACATTTTTCGAGTTATATAAACAAAAATGTACATAAGAACAAAAAAGGAGCGGTAGACCAGTTGGCCGGCAGGTCTTGTTTCATGTAGCGGGTTGCGAGTTCGATCCAGGCTCTCCCCACCTTAGCTACGTTTTTTCATTTTCATAACAACCTTAGCTACGTTTTTTCATTTTCATAACAAATCCTGCGTCCGCTGGGAGGCCCCTGGGAGGCCGCGGCCCAGTTGCATGCTGGCCTGTGCGTGCTGTCTGGCTGGGCTTTTTTTTTTTTTTGAAAACATTTCGCTGGGCTTCAATTAGGCAAAAAGAAAAGAAAACAAAGAGAATACTGGATTTAAATACTAATGGACATGGCTGCTGGGTCAAATGCCACCTTGGATTAGGTGGTAGTAGGAGACCCATCATGCCACCTTGGATTAGAAGGTTTTCAAAAATCAATAAAATAATTTATGACTCCTCATCTTAGTCATAGATTTATGACATAGTAAATTGGACATTATGACATGGCAAATGTTGTCACAATATACCATCTCACTACCATTTTGGCATTAGTTATGACATTTATCTATTAAAGTCACTAATTTGAGTTAGCTCCAAAACAAATGTCATAAACTAGTTGATATAGTGACATTTTAATTATAGGATGTCACAAGTTGACACATTTCTTGTAGTGTCAAGCAATGGATGACAATAGAGCCTATTAATTGAGTAGCAATCCGTGTTGATTGCTTCATCCCAAAACTTGTGACTCAATTGTAAATTAAGCATAGTTCTAGCCATATCAAGCAATGTCCTATTTTTCCCCTCAACAACACCATTGGAGGGTGGAGTGTATTTGGCCGAGAATTGATGTCCAATGCCAAATTCATCACAAAGATTATCAATTCTTGTATTCTTGAATTCACTCCCATTGTCACTTCTTATCTTCTTGATCTTGATTTCAAACTCATTGTGAACTCTCTTGACAAAGGTCTTGAATGTATCAAACACTTCACTCTTGTCACTAAGAAAGAACACCCATGTGAATCTTGTGAAATCATCAACAATGACAAATCCATATTTGTTCCCACCAATGCTTGCATATGTTGTTGGTCCAAATAGATCCATGTGCAATAACTCAAATGCCTTGCATGTACTCATTGTGCTCTTCTTAGGATGTGCACTTCCAACTTGCTTCCCGGCTTGACAAGCACTACAAAGTCTATCTTTTTCAAACTCAACATCTTTCAAGCCGTTGACTAGATCATGACTCAATAATTTCTTCAATTGTTTCATGCCAACATGACCAAGTCTTCTATGCCATAACCAACCCATGCTAGATTTTGATATCAAACAAGTTGAAAGAGAGGTTTCACTAGCATTGAAATCAACTAGATAGAGGTTCTCAAATCTAAACCCTTTGAATATCACATTGGAACCATCCATGCTAACAACCTCAACATCATCCGGTCCAAATATGCACTTGAATCCCAAATCACAAATTTGTGCCACCGAAAGAAGATTGAAGTCCAAGCTTTGAACTAGCAACACATTTGATATGCTCATGTCATTTGATATTGCAATCTTGCCATTCCCAATAATCTTGCCTTTCTTGTTATTGCCAAAAGTGATAGAATCAATGCCACTATCATTATCATTGATAGAATCAAACATTCTTGATGTACCGGTCATGTGTTGAGTGCACCCACTATCAATAATCCAATGCCTTCCTCCGGCCTTATAGTTCACCTACAAGCAAATCAATGAGATTTAGGTACCCATTTTTGTTTGGGTCCTTGTAGGTTAGTAACCAAGCTCTTTGGTACCCAAATTGTCTTTTTCTTTGGGCCAATAATGGGTGTACCAACGAACATAGCTCTCACACCATTCTCACCCTTGGTAAGCACATAACAAGAATCAAAGGATATAGCATTCACAATTTTCTTGTTCTTGTTCATTTTATTACAATTATGCTCTAGGTGCCCAACTTGCTTGCATCTATTGCAATATTGACCATTGCTCTTCACAAAGCTAGGCTTCGGAGTAGCAAAGGCCTTCTTGCCTTTCTTGGGGGTGTAGCCTAATCCCTCTTTGTTGAGAGAAAACCTTTGGCTACCCAAGCACTTTAGCAAGCGGGCCTCACCACCATAGGCTTTGCCTAAGGCATGAGTGAGCTCATCCACCTCTTTCTTGAGAGTCTCATTCTCAACCATTAGTGAGGCATCACAAGTGAAACTATCACTACTAGTAGAGGTAGAGTGGGTAGTGGTGGATGAAGAGCTACAAGAGAGGTTAGCATCATGAACAATAAAAGGATGATCAATGATATCACAAGTTATACCTATATCACAAGATGCAACAACCTCTTTCTTTGCTTGTTGCTCAAGAAGCAATGAGTGAGCCTTTTCAAGCTTAGAATGAGCTTGACCAAGATTCTCATGGTCTTCCTTTAGACTCTCATGAGTGGTCATAAGCTCACTAAGGGCTTTCTCAAGTATTTCTACCTTCATAGAAAGCTTCTTACACTCTTTGTCCTTGGCAATAGCTATATCTCTAGTTTCTTGCATCAAGTCATATAGTTGTTCTTTAGTTGGCTTATCATTATCATCATTATTAGCATATTCTATTTTACTTTCATCATCACTATCATCATATATTACCTTGTTCTCCTTAGCCATGAAGCATGAGTGTGATGAAGAGAATAATGAAGGCTTCTTGTTGATAGCAATAGAAGCAAAAGCCTTGTTGGAAGATTCTTCCTCTTCTTCCTCATTGTCACTCTCCCAAGTGACCACAAAGGCACCATCCTTGCCCTTCTTGAGTGTCATTCTTGCCTCTCTCTTCTTCTTCTTAAACTCGCCCCTTTTGTTGAAGTTGTTGTTCTTCTTCCTCTCATAGGGACACTCATTTTGAAGATGGTCGGTGCTATCACAATTGAAGCACCTCCTCACTTGCTCATTTCTCTTGTAGTTGTTCTTCTTGAAGCCTCTTCTCTTGATGAACATATGACCCATCTTCTTGACAACAAGAGCAAGTGCCTCATCATCAATCTCAAACTCTCCATCTTCTCCATTATCTTCTTCTTCAAAGATAGGAGCTTTGCTACTAGAGGAGGTGGCCTTGAATGCCACGGTTTGCTTCTTCTTCTCTTCCTCCTTCATGTCCTTCTCATCAACTTGCTTGTCATATTTGTCATAGGTCAAAACTTCTCCAAGCAAGTCATTTGGCTTCATTGTATCAAGCCCATCTCTTTGTAGCATCATGATCAACATCTTAAACCTTGAGGGCAAGCTCATCAAGAATTTGACACAAAAATCTTGGTCTTGTGTCTTGTACCCTAAGCTCTTGAGATCATTCACAATCACTTGTAGATGATGAAACATCTCCAAAATGGTTTCATCATCCTTTTTCTTGAAGTTCTCAAACTCACTTTTGAGGCCATAGAGCTTGGCACTCTTCACAAGCTTAGTGCCCTCATATGTCTCACTCAGCCTTATCCACACCTCATGTGCGGTTTCCAAGTCCTTGATGCCCTCAAATATCTTGGTGTCAATGCCTTCAAAGATTATGTTGAGTGCTATTCTATTGCATGTTCTATTTACTCTATCTTCATCGGTGAGATTGTCGGGGTCAATGATGGCATAATCATTTTTGGTGACCTCCAACACTCTCTCATGAATAGAGCCAAGGCGCATAGACATCTTTCTTTTCCAATGATCAAAAGAACTAATGCCATCAAAGAAAGGTGGTTTGCCCCCAACATGATTGAACATAATTTGAGCCATCTTTTCAACACCGAAGGATGTTAAGCCTTGCAAATACGGCTTAAGGAGGGGGTGAATAGCCTATTAAAAATTCTACAAACCACTAGACAAAATTTGATTAGTATAACAAATGGCATAAATGCGGTTTTGCCTAGCCAAGATGGTGAGCAAGCCTCCTAATGACAAGTCTAATATATGTTATGATCTTTATTGTTACACAAAGGCTATGTCTCTGCTTTCTACTCTATTAAGCTAGCAAGAAAACTAATTCTACACAAGCTACACAATATAAACTATGAAGTAGATACAAGGTAGAGAGGTGATTTCATACCGACGGTGAAGAGTAGATGAGCCTATCACCAAGATGTGAAGTGATCCAACACAATATATCAATATGAAAACCAATCACTGGGAGACAAGATTGACACAATGATTTTTCTCCCGAGGTTCACTTGTGCACCGACAAGCTAGTCCCCGTTGTGTCGACCTCCACCTAGATGGTTCCTCGGTGTGCTCGCAAGCCACTTGCCTCGCAAGGGAACCGCAATACACCACTCGCAAGGGACGCGTCCGGTGCGTTATGCAACAGCGCCAGCGGTCAAATTCAAATCAAGCCGATGCCACAGGGGCGATACACGCCGGGCGCGCGATGGAACCGCGCCGGACGCGTCTGCCGTTCACCATCCGCGTCAAGCCACCGGGAATGTCGGACACGTCGGCTCTACCGAAGCGCTAGGCGCTCGCGTTCACTATTCAGCGTCCGGCGCGTTCAACTTTACCACGCCACACCGGTGACGTCACCAACGCCGAGCAGCGTCGCCCGCGCCCGGACGCTACTCAAAACTCCAGCGGCGTCGCGCCCGAACCCGCCGGACGCAACTTCGCCGGACACACCGGCCGATGCTTCCAACGTTGGGCGCGTTGAACGCCCCGCGTGTGCCAAAGTCGGCCCGCCATTACGAGCGAACACGTCGGTTCAATGTGCCGGATCGCGCTGTTCTAATGCGCCGGACTACCGTCTCGGTGTCCATGCACCGGACGCGTCGGGGCTGCGTCCGGCGTCTCAATGCCCAGCGTCTGACGCTTGGAAATGCTGCAATTCAAGCCGTCGTCGACGCTAACTTCACCACCTTTGCTCATACATGCCAATCAACAAGTATACCACCTTGTGCACGAGAAATAGCATGTTTTTGCCAACCACCTTGCATTTGATGCTATAGAAAGTAGCTCTCTTATTTTCCCAAAAGAGCCAAACCCAACTCAACCCTGCAAACACCATCACCTTTGCAAATGTGCTAAAGTCCATCATGTGACATCTCCAAGTGTTAGTGAGTTAGCATTTTTCAAGCCATTTTCCAAAGGATTTTATCGCGCACTAGATCCTAAATGCATTCTCATGAAATGATGGACCTAGTGGCACTCATGAACCGAATTACCAAAGATCTCCCCTCTTCATAGTTCGGCTATCGATCCTAAACCACTTACACCCTCTATGGTGTCTTGAGTGCGAAACAAAATGGCCCTATAGGTTATACTTTTGCCTTCAACTCATTTTGTCAGTCCATCAACCGCCAAGCCTTCACATGACACGTGACACTCTATGTCATCATGCAACCGTCTTGGTCCATCAATCTCGATCTTACTTGCTCTTCACCGTTGTTCGGTCCATCAGTGCCAAGTCTTGCCTAAGCTTCACCTCGCAAGGTCCCTTGCTTCAAGCCTCCACTTGCCCTTCACACTTCTAACCGGTCCATCGAGCCAAGCCATCTTGATCTTCACCATGCTTAGGTTACATAACTTCATGTCATGCCTCAACACTGAGCTCCACTTGGCATAGACTACCTTTCTCTAAATCATCCACTTAGAAACAAGGTTAGTCCTTAGGTTTTATCAATTACCCAACACCAAACTAGGGACTTTCATCATGGAGGCGAATATTTCAGCCACGAGTTTAGCAATCATCTAAAGAGTTGCGAAATAGTTCCACAACTTACGCCACCTAGAACACCACGGAGGAATGGCGTGTCCGAGTGACGTAATCGAACTTTGTTGGACATGCTTCAATCAATGATGAGCCAGTCAGACCTACCGTTATCGTTTTGGGGATATGCTCTAGAAACAACAGCTTCCACACTTAATAGGGTACCATTTAAGTCCGTGGATAAGACACCATATGAGATATGGACTGGCAAGATTTCCAGTTTGTCTTTTCTAAAAATATGGGGTTGTGAAGCGTATATCAATTAACTTCAGTTTGACAAGCTTACACCCAAGTCGGACAAGTGCATATTCGTGGGATATCCAAAGGAAACCATTGGATATTATTTCTACAACCGATCGGAGGGCAACGTGTTTGTCGCTCGGAATGGTGTTTTCTTAGAGAAAGAGTTTCTTAAATGTGAGAAAAGTAGACAAAAGGTGTTTCTTGAAGAAGTTCGAGATGAGCCTATGAGGCAAGACTCTGCGAGTGATGCTAATGTAGCTGAACAAGTGGAGATACCTGTGGTGAGAGATGTACTACCAGAACCACGAAGGTCCGAAAGTGCACGTCGTGCAACAGATAGGATGATTCTCCTAATTACAGGAGAGCGTGATGCATTGTTGATGGAAAACGATGAGCCTAGGACATATACGGAAGCAATGATGGACCTAGATTTTGAGTCGTGGCAAAGTGCCATGAGATCCGAGATAGATTCCATGGGATATAATCAAGTTTGGAACTTGGTTGACCCGCATGATGGTGTTAGACCCATCGAGTGCAAATGGATCTTTTAGAAAAAGAGAGATATGGGCGGCAATGTTAGTGTCTATAAAGCATGACTTGTTGCAAAAGGTTTTCGACAAGTTTAAGGAGTTGACTACGATGAGACGTTCTTGCCTGTAGCGATGGTTAAATCTATTCAGATCATTCTAGCAATTGCTGCATATTTTGATTATGAAATATGGCAGATGGATGTCAAAACAGACTTTCCTTAATGGGAATCTGGAAGAGGACGTGTATATGATACAACTCGAGGATTTTGTCGATCCGACCAATGCTGGAAAGATATGCAAACTTCAGAAATCCATTTATGGGTTGAAGCAAGCATCTAGGAGTTGGAACATTCATTTTGACGAAGTGGTCAAAGGGTTTGGCTTCAAGCAAAATGAAGAAGAAGCTTGTGTTTACAAGAAGGAAAGTGGGAGCTCATTGTATTTCGATCTTGTATGTGGATGGCATATTATTGATAGGGAATGACATTCCTATGCTGGAATCTGTAAAGACTTCACTGAAAAATAGTTTTTCTATGAAGGACTTAGGAGAATCAGCATACATTATGGGCATTAAAATCTATAGAGATAGATCGAAGGAGGCTTATAGGATTAAGCCAAGATACTTATATTGACAAGGTGCTGAAACGGTTCAGCTTGGAGCAATCCAAGAAAGGGTTCTTGCCTATGTCACATGGTGTTAAAATCAGCAAGACTCAGCGTCTTCAAACAGCTGATGAGCGGGAACGCATGAACAAGATTCCATGCGGCTTTGGCAATTGGGTCGCATGTGATCCTTTGACAATTTGAATGTTCTTGATCCTTTGACAAAGGCTATTCCACAGCCTAAGCATGAGTCGCATGTGAGAGCTATGGGTATTAGCTAACTTCTAGATTAGCTCTGTTCGAGTGGATGATCATAGAGATGATTATTCGGTATCCATGATATATTGTTTATTTTTGAGTACCCATGAAAGGCAACTTGTATTGATTAACAATTGTGTAAATTGTTTGTGAAACTCTTCACTTGTATGGTTATTGAAAGGCGTCCCTAATCTGAGTTGATGTTTAGCATATGTATTAGTCGATGACTATGTTTCACAAGTCATGGACATAGAGATGTTAAACTAATAATGTGGGCACATGTATGACATGGGGCTGGACTGATCCAACGTGAGATTTTGTTACGTAGTTCTCTATTTACACAACATGTACGCTGTGTCCTTCAACCTGAGATTATCGTATGTACTCAAGATGTGAATGACCTACTTAAGGGCTATCAAACGTTACTCCGTAACTGGGTAGTTATAAAGGTAGTTTTCAGGTTTGTCAGGAAGTATTCTGTGAGTCATGGTTGATCAAGATGGGATTTACCCCTCTCTACTTGAGAGAGATATCTCTAGGCCCCTCGAGTGATCGGATCAAGAAATGCATGGCCGTGCTAGGTTAAGTGTTAACCTCTTAAAGGATCCGAATCACAATATCGAGAAAGAGAGGTTAAGCTTGAAGCTAAACCAAATATCGCGAGGCAAAGGGAATAGCATGTATATGAGTTGTGGTTTGTCTGATATGATCTTTGCGTGCACTTAGGAGTTGATGTGTCTTGCTAGAGGCTGCTATCAACTATTGGACTGAGTAGGAATACTCGGGACCATGTCTCTGTGTGCGTGAACCCATAGGGTCACACACTTAAGGGGGTTTGGAACAATGAAAGCTTGGCTTAGAGATTGTCTCTAGTGCAAGTGAGAGACTGTTGGAGATATGCCCTATAGCCAATCGGATTGGAGGCCCAAAAGGATATTGATCCATATGGGATTAGGGTTACTAATGGGCCTACAAAGTGGAAGCCCATTAGCACGGCCCATTAGCACTAAAGGGACTACACCATCTATTAGTCCCATATTGCTAATGGACAAGGGGTGTGAGGTTTTCCTCCTCATATATACGAGGGAGGGCAAAGGGAAACCAAAGCAAGTTGAGCCGCCCTCAAACCTATTTTTTTTTTGAAACTCCGCCCTCAACCCTAGCCGCCTCCCTCTGCCGCCGCCCTCTCCTCTCCCTCCACGCGCACTCCGGTCTTTGGCACACCAGCGCCGCGGTGTTCCATCCCCGTACGTGTAGATACCTCGGAGGTGCTGCATTTGGAGCACTAGGACGAACCGCACGTGCTGGACCAGACGGACGGTAGCAACTGCATGGCACTGCCACTTCGACGCGTTCGTCTACATCGACACGGTTCCGCTACATCTGCGCGCCTAGTGGTAACGATCTGTGATCTATAACCTGCAGTAATTCTGAGTTGTGGGGTAGAAATTTTTTTTTTTACTAGTGTAGCCTCCCGTAACCCAAAGGGCGTGTGCCTAATTTACTGTTGAGTAATTAGGCAATTTCCAGATTAATTTCAAAATATAAATCATGACAAATAGATGAACTAGATTAGACATGTTTAAATTACTAGCATGACAGATCAAGTATATCGCATATACTAGCGAGGATAGATCATGATATCACATAGCATGAACATAATAACTAGTGTAAGCCCAACTTGTAATTTAAACAACCAAAAACGTCTTTTAACGTGTCTTGTTGACTTTACATTATCCTTAGCACTATTCACTTTAGTGATCACTGTTTGATTATCACAGTTTCATAAGGATAGCCGATGCTGGGTTTCTCTACCACCGGCAAGTCGGACAAAAGCTCACGCTTGTGACCACTCGCCTCTACTGATCTTTGTATCCAAAGCGATAGTTCTGCTTCCATGGTTGATTTAGTCAAAATAGTCTGTTTACAAGACCTCCATGACACTGCGCCACCTCCAAGAGTAAATACATACCCACTAGTAGCGTAGATTTGATCAATATCAGAAATCCAGTTCGCATCACTATATCCCTCTAGCACAGCTGGGTGCCTAGAATAGTGAATTCCATAACTCATTGTACCCTTAAGATAACGCAAGACCCTTTCAAGTGCATGCCAATGATCATCACCCGGGTTGGACATGTACCTACTCAACTTGTTCACAGCAAAAGAGATATCTGGTCTAGTTGCGCTAGCTAAATATATGAGTGAACCAATTATCTGAGAGTATCTTAATTGATCTCTAGCAATTCTCTTATTCTTTCTCAATGTCACACTAGGATCATAAGGTGTTGGAGAACGCTTACAGTCCATAAAGCCAAAACGGCTCAAAAGCTTCTCAACATAGTGAGATTGCAACAATGTAATCCCACTCTCTTCCTTAATTAGCTTGATGTTTAGAATTACATCAGCCTCTCCTAGATCTTTCATGTCAAAACTCTTAGACAAGAAAGACTTGACTTCATTGATCACATCAATATTGGAACCAAAAATTAAGATATCATCAACATATAAGCACAAAATAACAGATTAGCCCCCACCATGTCGATAATACACACACCTATCAGCCTCATTAACAGCAAAGCCCGCACTAGTTAAAGTGGAGTCAAACTTCTCATGCCATTGTTTAGGTGCTTGTTTCAAGCCATACAAAGATTTCAATAACTTACACACTTTCTGCTCTTCACCTTTTACTACAAATCTATCAGGCTGATCCATGTAAATCTCCCCATCTAACTCTCCATTGAGGAAAGCTGTCTTCACGTCCATTTGATGAACGATGAGACCATATGAGGCAGCCAAGGAAAGTAGTACTCGAATAGTGGTCATTCTAGCAACATGTGAATAAGTATCAAAGAAATCCTCGCCTTCCTTCTGGGTATAACCCATAGCCACAAGCCGAGCCTTGTACTTGTCAATAGTACCATCAGGTCTAAGCTTCTTCTTGAACACCCACTTACATCCAATTGGTTTATAACCGAATGGTAGATCAGATAGCTCCCAAGTTCCATTAGAAAGAATCGAGGCCATCTCACTACGAACAGCTTCTTTCCGATCATCTACATCTGGAGATGCATATGCCTCTGAGATAGAGGTGGGAGTATCATCCACAAGGCACACAATGAAATCATCACCAAAAGATTTTGCAATCCTTTGTCTCTTGTTCCTCACAGGAACTTCATTGTCATCCTTCTCAAGTGGTTGTTCAAATGACTCAACAGGGTATTCAATAGGTATAGTATCATCAGGAGCTAATTCAGTAGAAAATCTAACATTGCTACGCATATCTTTCAAAGGAAATATATTCTCAAAAAATGTAGCATCACGAGATTCAAAGATAGTATCTACAAGCATATCAGAAACTTCAGATCTTACTACTAAAAATCGATAGGCAATGCTTTGTTGTGAGCATATCCAAGAAAGATACAATCTACTATCTTTGGTCCAAGCTTACGCTTCTTATTAATTGGAATATTGACTTTCGCCAAGCATCCCCACGTGCGCAAGTATGAAAGTGATGGTTTCCTGCAAACCCACATCTCATATGGCGTTGTCTCTTTATTTCTGTTTGGAACTCTATTCGAGGACATGACTCGCATCAATATAGCTTCCCCCACCATGCCTTAGATAAACCAAATAGCGAGTGTCTAACATGGCGTTAACCAAGTCGGTCGGCGTGCGATTTTTCCTCTCGTCAATCCCGTTAGATTCGGGCGAATAGGGAAGCGTCCTCTCGTGAATAATACCATGTTCCGCACAAAACTCATCAAATGTTGTAGGAAAATATTCACCACCATGATCTGACCTTAGACGTTTAATCTTTCTCTCTAGTTGATTTTAAACTTCAGTCTTAAAGATTTTAAAGTAGTCTAATGCCTCATCTTTAGTTTTCAGCAAGTAAATATAGCAATATCTAGAAGCATCATCAATTAACGTCATGAAATATCTCTTTCCACCTTTAGTCAACACACCATTCATCTCACATAGATCAGAATGTATGAGTTCTAGAGGTGCCAAGTTTCTCTCCTCGGCTGCCTTGTGAGGCTTTCGAGGTTGCTTAGATTGCACACAACTATGGCACTTAGAACCTTTGGTAATGGTGAAATCTGGAATTAACTTCAAGCTAGATAAATGTGACATTAAACCAAAGTTCACATGACATAAACGAGAACGCCAAACACTTGAACTATCATTTATTGTGCCACAAATATGATTCACTGACTATATAAATCTGCCAAACTTAGGCGGAACAAACCGCCACAAATCATAACCTTTACCAATAAATTGTCCATGCTTAGACATAACTACTTTATTGGACTCCATCACTACCTTAAACCCATCTCTTAAAAAAAGAAGGAAAACACTAACAAGGTTCTTGCGAATAGTAGGGACATGTTGCACGTTCTTCAGGTTATACGATTTTACCCGTAAACTTGGATCTACCGTGCCAACACCACGGACGAAAGCATGTGACCCATTCCCCATTAGAACAGAGGAACCTTGTAGCTCTTTATAAGAAGAAAACAAAGAGATGTCAAGACACACATGAATATTAGCACCTGTATCAACCCACCAACTTGGTGATTGAAATACCGATAATACAGTAGGAACGTTACTGTACTCTTCATCGGCATTGCTAATAGTCACTAGGTTGACATTCTTATTATTCCCACCGAAAAAGTGACCAAGCTGTCCATAAGTGAAGCAAGGCACCTCATCATTATTTTTCTTCTTCTTGAAGGTAGTTGTTAACTTGGCATTGGAAGATTTATTCCCTTTGTTCTTGCTATGTGGGTTTTCTTGCACAATATTAGTACTAGAATGGCTCTTGTTCCCCTTTTTAATAGTATTCTTCACCCCGAATCTTTTCCTCAACATCAAAAGATGCTATCGGGTTTACAACCGATATTTTCCGTCTCTTGTGTTTGAGAATTGTGCCGAAGCTCTTCCATGAAGAAGGCAACTTAGCAATAATGCATTCGACTACAAATTCATCGGGTATGACATACTTAAGGAGTTCAAGTTCTCTTGCCATGTGTTGAACCTCATGCGCTTGCTTGACTATAGATCGGTTAGCAACCATCTTGTAGTCATGAAAGCTCTCCATAATGTACAACTTCGGATGTACCAATGGTTGCATTCAGTTGATTCCACAATACCCTCTCATCTTGGAAGTGCAAGTTTGCATCTTCTAGATGACTAGCAAGACTTGTTTTTGGATTGTTCTTCTAAAGATAGTGTTGTCTCCCTGGAATCTTCTCTTATTTCTAGAGATATTTCCCTGAGGCGATCCAACAGTAACCCCGAACATCTTAGCCTCTAGCCGAAGCATGACCTTAACTCGCCATCTCTTAAAATGTGCACTAGAAAATTTTTCTAGTCTCAGCACGTCAGTGAAAACAGCCATAATTAAATCAAGAAAAAGCCTATGATAAGGTTTTTGGATTGTTGAGTAATTAGGCAATTTCCAGATTAATTCTAAAATATAAATCATGACAAATAGATGAACTAGATTAGACATGTTTAAATTACTAGTATGACAGATCAAGATATCGCATATACTAGCAGAACAGATCATGATATCACATAGCATGAACATAATAACTAGTGTAAGCACAACTTGTACACTAGATATGTTTATACCTGCCGATGTAGATGTACTTGGTGATGAAGATGCAGGCGATAATAGTCTGCGATAACCTGCTGATGTAGATATACTTGGTGATGAAGATGCATTTATGATAGTCTGCGGCAACCTTCGAGAAGACGAACCGCCGAGGACAATTTGGAAGCAGTCGCGCGGAGAGCGCTTCCCAAAACCTTATTCGCCTTCTCCCACTGCAGGGATCTCAAAGACGAGGGTTTCGGAGACCTGCTTGCCCGGTCGCTAGTGCACGCAAGCAATCGGGCTGGAGTAGCTACGGCGGCGCAACAACAAGAAGAGGCGAAAACTCTATCTCAATTCTCTGGAGTTGAGAGATTGTTCATTCAAGGGACTCCTCTCTAAACCAAGATGAGATATCGATCTAATTTTGGCGTGGCGGTAGGGCTGCTTATATATCCCGAACATCGTGTCGCGATCACGATCAGGTTAGGACTCTCTACTTAGAGTCAATTTAGGACTCAGAACTTGAAGGCCAAGATTACCGTAAAACGAATGAGCCTTTGAGATTTCTCTAGCAATTTCAGAATTTGTTATTGGGCCAAGCCCATCTAAATTCCAACATTTACGACTCGCATCGGCCTCTCTCGAACAAAGCCGTCTCCCAACATTTCTCAGTTTCCTGATCAGTGTCAGACTTAGCTCTGGATCAGAGATCAATCGGGTTGAAATTAATTAATTAGCCTACTACGCGCGCATGCCCTTGCCTTTTGTCCGTTCCGTCCCCAAGCGTGTCACGGATGACACCAGCGAAAAAAGCAGAGACCACGCGGCACCGGCGCGTGCATGCATGGGCATAGGCAGGCGATCGTATCAATCATTGCGGACGACGCATATATGCAAGGTCCAGCGGCCGCCGGGCCGGCGCTCCCATCCTACGTCGTCCCAGCTAATTGCCCGTGCCAGCGGCGAAACCAACCAATCGATCGCGCCGGACAACGTCCCACCAAGACCACGATTGCCCGAGTGCTCGTGTGTGCCCATTCCGTCCCGGTAATGCAAAGATGTTGGCCGGCGGCCCGGCGCACGTACCTGGCCGATGCGGAGCCAGAGGCCGTCGTCGAAGGCGGCGGCGGTGAGGAGCACCTGGAGGAAGCTGGTGGCGGCGCGGACGCCGCCGCCCACGCCCGCGGCGCCGCGGTCAAAGTGGAGCCCCTTGCCGGAGGTGGCCAGCCCGTGCAGCGCCTCGTTCCACCACTTGTACGCAGGGACGCCCAGCCGGGGCACCCCCGGTGCGACGACGCCGAGCCGGGCGACCTTCTCGTCCGGGGTCAGCCGGGACACCAGGTCCGCCGCGCGCCGGGCGGGCGGCAGCGTCACGTCGCAGAACGCGTAGCCCTGGGCCGACTCCGCCGACGACGGGCCGCACGAGAACGCCGGGACACCGGCCGCGGCCGCCGCTCCGGCCAGAAACGCCATCGTCGTCATGAGGATGAGGAGTGGCAATACTAGCGCCGCGGCCGCCATGCCCGCCGACGGTGATGTCGTTTCTGGAGGAGAAGCTGGTGATGGCCATGGAGGGAGGCCGGGAGCTGTGTCGTCACGAGGACACTGGCCGGGGAGTGCGCGGCTGCTTGCCTAAATAGGTGGCATATCAGTGCTTCAGACCAACGCGTTGCTTTTTGTTGCTACACATTGTCTCTGATTGGGGATTGCCTAAGCGGATTCAGTCGTGGTAATCAATGAAATGCTGTTTTTAGCAAGAGTGTGGTGGAAGTGATTACTACAATCACATACTTACGTACTCCAAACCAGCTTCAGAACAATGACCAAAACCCAACTTTTTCCCGGAGACCAACAAATATATAATTTTGATTAAAATGTTTCAGAACAATGGTAATAGAGTTCTTAGGCTAAAAAACCTAATTAAGCCATGTTGAAGTTGTGGAAGCTTCATCTTGTGCTACCCAAGTAGTATGGCCCTCCTCACGAGTAAAGGGAAAAAAAAAGGCATGGGCGTACGAACCTGCACCACTAGTTCGATAAAATGGAAGTAAACCACTATACTATGTTGTTTTTAATTAATAATATTAACTCGATAGATGATACTACTTTTACAATTTAAATCATCGTTTATTCCAACATGGTTGACTGAAAATTTAACGAATTTTGGTAATTTTCCATGTCATTGAAAAAATGGAAATGAAATTTAAAACCCTACTCTATACACATTCATAAATCAATTAATTTCTTAATTATGGTGGAAAACTGAATTAGATAATGCATGATAATTTCACAAATTAAAAACACACTGGATTTGATTATAAAAATAAATGAAAAGAAATTAATTGAATTTATTCTTCAATTTTCAAGGTAGTTTTTCAACGTGGAAAGCTAGAAGTTTGAACAAACAATGAACGTCTAGTGCTGTTTCTGAAAAGCATGAATCCCAGAAACCTGTGTTTATATATGGAAAGCTAAAACAACTCAGTTTTTTGAGATTTTTTTTTGCATTTTTAGCCGAAGAAGCTAAAAATGTTTTCTAAAACTACTATTGAATTTTTATAAAAAAATACCAGCAACTTGTCAGAAAAGCTCCAAAAGTTGTAGCTCAAATAAGTAGGCACATAGTAAAAACACAATTAGAATCTACGCAAGAATTTAGAGATCAATTCCATAAAAGTAGTTGGTCAGTAATGTGCTAATAATAATGTGTAACACCCCAGGTGTTTATCACCTTTGATTAGTGCTAAACCACTTTAGAAATTTCAAACATGGTCAAAAGCAGAGTCCACGCGGGCTATTCTTCCCGGGCGACCACGCGACGCGCGTCAGTCATCAACGCCGGTTGTAAGGAAAATGGCTCCAGTAATAGGCCATTAATGTTTTGGTGATTGAGTGTCAACATTAACCCATGGACTAACAATCTTTGCTAGTATACAAGAAAATAGTCGTATGGTTGCAAGTTGATGAACTTGGTTGAGCAAACACATCAAACAAGGTCATGAGCACTTGTACAACACATTAGAAGACCTTAAATAAGTCCAAGACAGCATAGAAGTGAAGCTGGGACAAAGAGACGCGAAGTAACGAAGCAAACGAGCACAGGACAACAGCACAGGACAATACTGTAGCTAGCAGAGGATGAATCGGTGCTAATTGTTCGGTGCTCATTGGAGGATTAAACACATCAAACAAGGCTATGAGGACTTAAATAAGACACTAGAAGACATTAAAGAAGCCCAAGACATCATAGAAGAGAAGCCGGAACAAAGACACACGAAGAAAAAGAGCACAGGACAATTAAGTGCATAGCACAGGACAATTAAGATGCTCCGGTGCTAATGCTAAATGCTCCGACTGCTCCGGTGCTCACCTTATAAATCGGTGATGCTGCATGTTTTCAAGACAGAGACTAGGAAAAATGGAGCACAGGACAATCCGGTGCTCTCCAGGGGCTAGCACCAAATGAGTCGGTGCTAAGGTCAGAGGCAACGGTCAGTGCAACGGCTAGTTATCGAAATAGTCCGGTGCAAAATGATGGTGTTCAGCGGATAAGTCGGTGCTCACGACAAATTTCAGCTCGTTGAAGCAACGACCAGTTGAGTAGCTTCGGGCTATATATACCCCCACCCCGGCCATTTGGTGTGTGCTTGAGCATTGTGAAGGTGCTGGTGCTTGTGTTACTCATTTTCAAGTGCTCATTCCACCAAAGTGTAATTAGAAGATCTCGGCAATTAGCATAAGGCTTAGACTTTGATTAGTGCCAGTTTAGGCATTGTTTTAGGTGTTAGCCTAGAGTTAGGCGAGGTTTGCATACGTCTTGTCTATCGGTGCTTGCGCGCACCAAGAGTTGTATCATCCGGGGCTTGTAAGTCTTGCGAGACCCTCCAACCGCGTTTGTGGAATGGGCGCCGGTGATTGTAATTGGGAGGAGAGGTTCCAGGCGTTTTGCCGAAGCTCTACCATATTGGAGGTGGCAAGGAGCATCCGGAAGAGGCTAGGCGGAGACCCACTTGCGCGGGGGAAGGCCGTCGGCTATCCGACAGAGTTACTCAACCGGGGAATTTATGCCCTTGCACGGGCATTCCCTTGAGAGGGGCTCCAACAACGAGGACTAATAGAGATCGTTATTTTTCGATACCTCGGTAAAAATCGCCATGTCGAAAGTTTGGATTCTCTACCCTTTATCTCCCGCATTTACTTATTGTACTACTTTTATGTATTTACCTTTGCTAAAATTGCCATGTATAATTGTTAAGATTGGAACCTAGGGTGCAAAATAGAAAACTTAGTTCCCATTTAAATAGAAATTAGAATAAATTTTTATACGTGCTTCGGAAGATAGTTTTTAAAAAGCCCCTGATTCAACCTAGTGCGTCACGTTCCCTTCGCCGGTGTCCAGCACTCCAGCAGCCTCGCCGCGCGCCGTCGTCATCTCTCCTCATATCCGTCCTCATCCTCTCATTCAAGGCACGAACGGCCAGGTTCGCCTCCCCTTGGCTGCCATTCCATGTGCCACATCGCTCAATCTTTGCTGCCAAGCAAGCCTCAGCCCTCGGCCTTATCCTCCCCAAGTCTCTGTCCTTATAACCTCCCTTTCTTCTTTTTCCCTCCGGACAGCAAAGAACAGAGCCGAGCAGAGCTCATCCGCCGGCGAAACTCGCCCAGCTCCGGCCATCCCTTTCAAATCACGGCTACCAGAGTCCTCAACCTTACCAGCTTCACCCTCCACCACCACCTCGCCCATCCCCATGGTCCCAAGCTCCAGGAGTTCCACATCCCACAGCCACCGCCCACCGGTGCCGCCAGTCACTCGAGATCCACCCCGCCGATGAACTCCTACCTCCGGCCCTCATCTGCTCGAACAAACTGCAAAAATGGAACCCCGGTGAGCCCCTGAGTCCATAGCTCTCCTCCTTCGCCAAGTTCCACGCTTGTTCCTGAGCTTGCCGCCAGCCTGTGCTTGCCGCTGCCTTGCTGCTGTCTGTGTGCGTGCGTGCAGGAGGTCTGGAGGTAGAAGAAGGGCAGGAGCGGTTTAGCAAGAAGAAATAGAAGTACAGGGGGTTTTTTGGTGAAAAGGTTGGGTTTATGTTTGAATGTAGGATAGTTCGAGGGGCTTAGGCGCTAGATTCAGAGGCTGGTTCGTAAAGAAAGGATCTGTTCGCGATGAAGTTTTGTTTTCAGTGGTTAGATTGCGAATCTGTTTTCCTTTTTTGGTTATTTGTTTTGTGTGTTATTAGCTGAAACTTGTAAAATCCATAACTAAATGTAGAAAAATCCTAAAATGACAAATCTAGTTTTGTTAGCTTCGTTTTGAGCATATTTTCTCAGTGGAGTATTGACTTCACACAGTTGAGTTTATTTTCTGGTCGATATAAAATATGCAATAAAATGTGCCTTAGAGTTTGTAAAATACATAGTAAATGCTATAAAAATGATAAAATGGTAAATCAAACTCCTATGTGCTTCTGATGGGCATAAGGATTTATTAGACCTGCTTGTTCACATGCTTTAACTTCTTATCTGGTAGAGTAGGTTTATGTTTGTGCATATGCTATGAAAATTCATAACTAAAGTTATAGAAATGCTCTGCACGCAAAACTAAAATTTGTTACACTCCTAAATATCATTAGAATAGAATAAAAATAAGTTTAAACATATGTGTTGTTAAAATCTGGGAGATATAAAATGAACTAGTAAAAGGGTTGATAATAATGTTTATTGCATAATAAATAGCATAAAAATGGTAAAATAATGAGACCACTTTGATTAGGCTAGATTTTCTTTATATGATGTTCTATATGATTTACATGCCTTGTGTGAATTAATGAGTGATGTTGCATTCATATCATTGATGCATTGTGCACTTGCATACATGTAGATTCCGGTACATATGAGCTCATGGATGTAAAGCAATCTTAGCTGTGAAGGCCAGCAGGGAGTATTTTGAAGACACGGCCCAAGGTCGGAAGGGCCCTGTGCCTCGCTAACATTGATCGGTACTCGATAAGGCAAGCTCCGAGCATAACCCTTTCTTTCAAAATTTAATAATTCTTATATATCTTTGTGCATTTACGTTTCCGTGGAGTTGGATGAAACCTTAGATGCATAATCCATAGTTATACTAGTATGTGTAGGTCGTTAGTACTGCCATGCTTAATTAAGTTCGGTACAAGGCGAGTGATTTCCTATCACTTCGCGAGATATAAGTTTTACTTAAGTTGTTTTACGGAAAATGGTTCACATGATAAATTGTTGACCAAAGCGGAGAGTTTGATTATTATTATGATGTTGTTGATTATTTTCTCCGTGCTCGTGTCGATTAAGGGCCGGGCCATTGTTGGCCCCGGCGATCAAGTTTGAACAATACTAATCACATGCTAGAAGTAGAAGGTAGTCGAACTGGTAAACATATGTACTTGATTAAACGAGTTGGAACTCCCTTACTGCCCTCCTAGGGTGGCTTGAGTAGCCGCGGAGAATTGGGTATGTATGTATTTTATTTTTGGTGGTCTCTCGTAGGGCTCGGTGACTATTGCGGGCGGGGCAGATCCGCTTCCGATAGCGAAGATAGGAACGGTTTGGCACGTCTTTGCTCGATGGGGCGAGATGTGACGTGTGGTTAGGTCATCCTTGCAAGGATTAAAATCGGATCGATTCGCCGCCGCTCTCGGATAAGAGAACCTTGATCACTGCGTCGCATCATAGAAAAGAAGTGAAATTATGGTGGGAATAATATTGTTGTTTGATTAATTATTTATCCACCATGATTGTTATAGTTATGCAAATTTAGAAAATAGCTTCTCACACTTTTAATTTTGGCTAAAAAATTGAAAGTAGGGATCCACTATTAGATGCTTTTTGGCAAAACAAACCCCGAGCCAAAAACCTTGCATACTAGGAGTCTTTTTTTGTCGGGTCGGTCTTATACTAGGAGTCTTTTTTGTCGGGTCAGTCTTGTTGAGTATTAGTTGCTCAGGGTTTGTTGATAAACTTTAACGGGTGGAGTCGTCTTCTCTATGATGTCATAACGGTGGGCACAATGTGATGTCTTCATCTTGACGTTGTTATCGCTTTTAGCGTTAGCTAATCGGTTTTTGTTTTTCAAAATTTATTTTGCTGTGCCTTTGTATTTTATTTATTGAACTCACTTTGTAATTAACTAATTATGTAATCCTGTCATGTTGATACTATCTGCGCTCACCTTCGCGTGAGACTATCGGTGTTTGTTTCGATCCGATTCTGGAATTGTGGTTGAATTGGGATTTTACCCGACAGACTGCCGGATTATACCGGTTTAAGTGCGTGTTGACTAGATTAACTATTAAAATGATGTTAGCGCACTTAAGTTAGTTTAATTTGGGTGGTTCTGCCACATAATGTAAACAGGATAAAATCGAAATTTGAAAGTTAAAGTTCCCACAGCACTACATACAAGTTGATATGAAGGATGCATCGTTTCCATCCAATTAAAATAAAATAGAAATGTCGGACAAGAACATAAGTAGTACCAGTGATCGTAGACATTCATTTGTAAATATTTAAGGATAGATATTTTTTCTTAATCTATAAAAAGAACATAAGTACAGATATCATGACTAGTTGATCAAACTTTTTTCGTGGCTAGACTAGTTATCCACCTTTTGTACCTAGTTGCCAGAAAAAGCAGAATAAAATCTGCTAATGATTTCCGGGAGAAACCCACGTCTATATGCTAAAAACAAGACATATATATATGTACAAAATGTGCATGAGTGCAGGTACAGTACTACTGCATCCACTTGTCACATGTGTTGCACCCACGGGTGGTGAGAAGGGTGTGAGAAAGAGGGATTCCTCTCCTTTGACTTGAGAAGAAACAAACTAGAAGACAACCTAGGTGCTGATGATCAATTTATTGTATTTAATTGCATAATAAAAATAGCGAGAACGGCTAAAGAACAAGGAGCTAGACAGGTTCACATCGTGCGTTGCTGCCAGACATGGAGCATGCCGTGACTGCCGCCCTTTTTGCCATTTTCCTCTAAATCAGCTGCCGCCTGCAGCTAGCTGCAAAGGCCTGCAACTCACTGGATTTGTACGCACCCGACGTGTGAATGAATGGAGCTCTTTTGTAGGCATCTCGGCACCCTGCAATGTTTTATGTTGAACTTCGCAGTCGTGCATTCCTGGAAATTAAATAGGTAGAGGCTCACAGGTCTCTCTTCTCATGGAAAAATATAGTAGCATATGACCATGTGAGTTTGGTCGTATCTGTGAGAAAGGAAATTGCTACTGTTTGGGCTATCTTTAAAAAAAATATGAGAATTTCTTAATTATTTTGTATAAAAAAGTTAGAGAAATTAATAGTATATTAGTTTAATTGCTTCACCGTAAAGGTAAGTTTGTGAGGAGAGCAAACAGTTTGGGCCTGCCTGCAATCAAAATGTCGTTTAGTAGAATCACTTTTGACTCATGGGCCAGGGAATCCACTTTCGGACTCAACCAACTCGTCCTGGTTCGATGGCTGCAGGGCACGCGAGCTGAACCAAACTACGGTTCGCTACTCACAGCGTCGGCATCGGATTGTGGGCCCCACACATAATACAAAAATTCGTTTTGCTGCGGCCGGCGTCCGTTCTTCTTCCTCGTCCGTTCTTCTTCGGCCGCCTGACCCTCGTCTCTCGTTCTCTTTCCTCTCCGCCCTCCCCATCCTTCTTCCCCTCCCTCATCCCAGACCCAAACTATGGATCCAAAAATTGAGCACTGGAGAACAACGAATCAATTCATCCGTCCATGGATTCGAGAATACCGCCTGGCGCCTGACTCTCCATCTCTCGTTCCTCGCCTGTCCACCCCGCCCCCCGGCCCCCCAAAAAAAAAAAAAACCATCGGCCTATGGATTCGAAAAAATCAAGTTCCTCGCGGAGCTCTTGCAGCTCGCGTCGGCCCCGTCGAGCGTCGCCGTCGCGCCTCCCCTCCTCCTGCTGCAGACCTCCAAACAGCACGTCCTCGAGCGCGGCGCGGAGGCCCATCGCGATGGAACCTCGTCTGTGGAAGCAAACGGCGGTAGTGATAACTGCCAGCGGCTTATTTTATTTGTTTCAACAGTCCATGGTTCACATGCTGCAGACCGTTCGCATTTTGCCTCTGACAACGACGGTGCGGCTGCCACTATGGTTATGGTTCAGTACAACCGAACCATACTCTCCCTCGGTTCGTCCACGGTGGGTGCTCGCATCACATCACAACGGATGAATAAAGCGGTGTTGGGAAAAGTGGTGCTACTCGATCATGACCAATGACGGAGCCAGGAATTTTTTTAGCTAGGGCAAACTCGATATGTACAACAATGGAGACAAATTGCCGTCTGCAAGTTTTTGGAATTTACAATACAGACGGCTAAAAAGAAAAATTGCATAAACCCACGGACAAACGCCCATTTCTATTTTGGGTGTCTACAAATAATTTAATACTTGCATATAGCCCATAATCAATCATGAATAATATTTCTATATACCATTGTGTTGCTCATGGATAGAAAATTTAGAATCAAAGGAAACATACAACTAAAGTCTGACAATTTATAAATTGACTAACTGAACACATTCAGTTATCAATTCAGTGATCATCACTGAGCACATGCAGCCATCAATTGTATTGAACTAGAAACATCCAGTGCCTAGAAAAAAATCAGTGATTACTAACTACGCACTACACACTTATCACCATCTTGATATTAATAAATATACAGCAGGTACATAGCAGCATGTTCAGGGAATCAGGATTGGTGAAGAATCGAGGCCTCGTCTCCCATGGATTGGTGAAGAATCGAGGCCATCTGCCAGGGATTGAGTGTTGGGGACGAACTGCTTCCGCGGCCAACGAAGGGTGTTGTCATGCCGTTGCTGAAACTGACGAGAATTGGGTGCTTGGGTAGAGCCGCTTGCGTGAGGAAGTTTCCTCGCCGCCGGCCCCGCTGCTGGTGGCGCTGCCTTTGCCTTGTTCTTCGTAAGCACCGCGGCCTTCCTCTTCGAATCCCGGCAAGACATAGTGGGCCAAATCCGGCGCAGGCGCAACGACGCCGGAGGTTGATTTGGGCGAGAATGGCGGCGAAGATGGCGCGACTGAGATATATATGCGAGGATTTTGGCGCAATTTTTTTCCCTCGCGCGCAGCTGGATCCATGCGGCTTCGGCTCAAGATGACGGCGTCGTACAACGCGATGGCAGCCGTCGTGTTCGCCTGGGAGCACGAGCCTTCACCGTCGTCTCACCAAGCGACGGCACCGCTCTCTCCCTCATTTACTGTAGCAGACAAGGGGGATTTTGCAAAATTTCACTTCGGAGACGACGGCCAGAACCACCGTTGTACGTGCCCTAAAAAGATGTGTGTCATTTTCTAACTCGATCAAAATGGAAGTCGATTATTGCTGCATGCCATAAAAAACAAACCTTTGGCTCTTCTTCACTGCTTGCACCTTGGCCTTGCGCTCTTCCTCCTCGCTCCATCGCCAGCTCACCGCCGCCCGCACCGCTGCACTCCCGTGTAGGGCGCAGCCCGCTCCCAACTCCGCTCCAGGCTCCAGCTGACCACTGCCGGTCTCTGGGCTAACCTGTCCGCGGCCACGGCCGGCCCCAGCCGCCAGGCTAGCTCTTGCTCCTCCTCTCCCCTCCCTCCATCACCAGGGGCGGTAGGCGCAGCCAAAGGCCCCTGGCGGCGGCCGGGCGCACCTGGGACTGGGGTGGGGCTAGGCTGGCGGGCGGTGGCCGGCGGGCGCAGATGGGCGCCGCCGCCACCGGCAGGAGGAAGAGCGGCGGGGGCGGGCGGCCGCCCGGCGCGCCCGCCGGGCGAAGAAGCGAGTAGATGTGCGGCGGGCGGGCGCGGGCGCTGCCGCCGCCGATGCGGGTCGGATTGCGGCGGCGGACGGTAACGACAGCGGCAGCGCTGGGCGCCGATGTTTCTGGCGGCGCGCATGCGTGCCAAATGCAAGAATCGAGAAGGACTAGAAATTGTCGCGGCATTGCCGCGTATGGTTAGTCAGTGTAGCCATTATTGATGGCTAAGGAGGTAATGGTTAGATATAAACAAGTATTATTGCAGACTGGTGATATTTAGAAAGCAGCATGATAAGTTCTGCAGATATGTCGGGCGCTATATAGCTGCATTTGAGATGACAGTGATTTTTCCAATGACATTTGTATTAAGAAAGTGTGGACGAATGGGATTCAACAAATAATGTGTGTATATTGCTATTTTTGTTACCTAGGAAACGATCTATCTTTACTTCAGTTTGTGGCCTTGTCTATCCTTTACTGGAGACACCGCAACATATAGTTGGTCGTGAGTGAATACGGGTTTTCTCAGGCACCTCAACGTATTTTTGTTAGAATATATACGTATTTCTTCATTTTTAGCATATATAAATACAAAGTGCAGGTAAATCTGCCATAAGACGCTATGATGACGGATTCATGTAAGTAGTGTTTGGATTAGCAACAATATTGTACATGCTATTTTAGAGATATTGTCTGACAATGAAATGAAGATGAATTGAAGGGAGAATACATTATATACAAATTGTGAAAAGTGGCCGTTGGGCGGTAGGAGGAAGCGGGAGACAGGTGAGAGCCACACAAGCCGCAGAATGGCGTCGTCTCTCTCTGGCATTCCATCGAACAAATTGCGGGCATTGTCTATATCAAGCTCGAAGCTCAAATTTGTTCAACGCTGGCAGGGGCAGACGGTGGTGGCCGGTTGTGCCGTGGAGCCCGGGTGGTACGAGTGCAAGTCTCTGGACAGGCATGACCGCACCGGCGTGGACGCAGCCGCCGTGCTTGCGCTTCTTTGCATGGCCACCTTACGCCTCGCGCCGGTGGCCGATTGCTCCTCGCCCTGCCATAGTCTAGAGGCCAGACGGTGGCATTCACGGGAGATTTTTTCAGCCTTGGTGACTGCTGCGATAGGGAGGGATGGAAGAGAGGAGGGCCGGGTAAAAAGACGATGCTCTGCGCTCTATCTTCTGGCTGTGACTTCCAGAGTCTTCATGGAGGTATTAGAACTGGCTTTTTTTATGAGCCACGTTGAGGTGCTTGATGCCATCGGTTTGTGATCTAACGGATGAGAGCAAGGCAGGTGACGTGGTCCAATGGTTGGCCCGCTTTTGTTGCAAGAATCGTAGGGTGAAAGACTGGGGATTTAGGGATGGGAGTGAAATTGGGCCCTTAGTGTTATGGGCTAAACTGCCTAGAGCCAGGCCCAAAAACAATCCCAGAAAGAAGCCGAACCTGCTGCTCCTCGCCTCCTCCTCGCGTCATGCGTCGCGGCGTCGCCGCTGCTCCTGGACGGCCATCGGAGATGGAGAAGAAGCTGAAGATGTACTCCGGGGGTCTCATGCTACGGCGCCGGTAGCTGGGGCGGCATCGCCCCAGTGGTAGCTCCGTCGTTCATGACTTGCTTGGGCAGAACGCATCCGTGTGCTTTACATAACCGGACAAGTTAACTTTTACCGCGGCGGCAAACCTCAGAGTGAGTGCTTGCTCGATCCGGTTTGGCAAAAAGTGCGCGAGCGCGCGCGCGTGCATGGCTCAGTGGCTGTATTATTTCTAGTCGGATGGCATTCGAAATGCTTTAGTTACAGCTAGCATGCATGGATGTCTAATGTCTCATCTAGGATCGATCGTTAGGGCGCCAGTGTGCTTGCGATGGACACAAACTGTTATCAGCGTGTCGTCAACACGTCAATTTTTCTTACTGCTCCGACCTGGCATGCATTTCTGTCTTTTATCTTTCTTGTATGTATTTTTCTCATTGTTGTTTCTCGTGGGGTTTCATCTCTAGCCTATTCCAACTTGCTTGGAACAAAAGGTTATGTTGTTGTTGTTCCGACATAGCATGCATCGGCTACTACCGAGATTTTTTCTTTTGGAGGCTGGGGACTCCTTGGTAGTAAGCCTCATATGGCGACAAGGCAATGGGATAAGTTCTCATGCTGTAGTCTTTATACGGGTAAAAACTTGGTATTCCTTGCACCAAAACTCATTCGGGGAATGCAGGGATTGGGGGAATGCGGAGATCAGCCGGCTCAGTCTCTTTCAGATGCTCATAGATGTTCATGTACGTAATGTATATGTGAGGATCTGCGTGTACTATATTTCAACAAAAAAAGATTGGTTGTTAAAAAAATATTTTTTTAATGGCCCGTAAGAAACTTTTGACACGGATTTCCAGTAGTTTAAGCTGAAATTTGGCCTTCCTTCTCTCACTTGTGCAGTTGTTCTTGCAACCAAAAGTGTTAATGGGCACTATAAAAAAAAAAGTGTTAATGGGCCTGAGCTTTTGTCTCGTTTGGGCTTCATTGTGAAAAAGTTGGGCAGTCAGCAACATTTAAGGGCCCATCCATGTTTTATGGACATCAGTAATGCCATTTATTCGATGTTTACCTCTATAAATATATCTCCTCCATGAGCATCACAAAGGCCCGATGATCAACCGGTGCCCCACATTGCGCAGAAGCCGCTAGATCACATTTCTAGCATTTGGATTTTTTTTTTTTTTTTTTTTTGCATCAGACAAAATATATTCTACAAACCTAGCCCTATGAGGTAATGTGAAAAAACTCGACCGGGTGGGGTTTGACGGCCCCACTGTTTTTCATTAAGAGGAAGCGACCAACGGCTCCCCGGCCGAGAAAACTCTCGAACCCTAGTTTCACTGGGTAGCGAGAGGATTTTTTTTAACCCTGCATGATTCCAGAAATTCACCCCCGGGGGGGGGTGTTTCAAACTCTGGTCGGCAACCAAGGGCGCTACTGAGAGCACCTGACCACTTGGTCCAGGCATCCGTTCCCCCTATGAGGTAATGTGATTCGATGTTGACAGGTGTTGGACAAGTTGTATTTATACTTCAAGCTATAAAGGCAATTTTTGATGTTCTATATGTTTCGAGCCTCTCAACCTCCCTATTTCACATCTCGGCCATGTCAGATGACATGCAAAACAAGTTTTGGTATATGACGAGAACCGAGCATAGCTCGGATGGCTGGCAGTGCGGGTGTGCACGCAGCCGGGCGCTGGTTCGATTCCTCACAGGAATCGCGCAACTCGCGTCTTTCACCCCCGGGAACAGTAGGTTCCCTAAATAATGTCCAGGTTCCTGCCTCTCACGCGTGGAGCCACAAAGGGAATGCGATGTGCCCGTCGCCTACGGAATCAGAGGATTCTGGTGATCTCAAGAAGGACGCGGTGTTAGATCTGTGTGTAGTTGTAGGGCTGTTTGTACACGAGTAGTGTGAGTGTGGTGTGCGTGTGGTGTGGGCTTGAGTGTGTACGATCAGATACTACAGCTGTACCCAGATGAGAGGCACTAAAAAAAAAAAGTTTTGGTATATGACACTTAGAGAGTGTTTGGTTTTATAAATGAGATTATTAATAATCGTTTCACCCCCTCAAATTCTTGTCTTGTTAAAGAAACGAAATGTGTTGATATATATCATCACCTCACCTCATATGTAGATAGTTATTACTGTCACTAGAAATAAAATCATCCCACAAAATTTTGTATGATGTACTCATGATAATCAATCTATGTAGGATGAGGTAATCGTAATTCACTGGACCAAACAATAGTGCAAAACTAGAGTAAAATAAAGGTAGACACAACATTTTATCACAAGTATAAAGATATGTCGATGTTCAAGAAATATAGTAGAACTAATGACAAGTTTTTAAACATAAATGAGCACCAACAATGAAGTAGCAATAATAATTCTTACCACTTACAAAAATAAAGAAATATAATAATGGTCAATGTAGCATAGACAATCATGAAAAGTTTACAAGAGGGGTTGCCATTGACAAAATATATAATCTAACCACTATATCCTAACGAAGGAGAGTAAACAAGTCAACTTTTAGCAACGAAACTACATACGGAAACCCCTAATTGTTTATTCAAAACCAACATACTTTCTTGGGGACCGTAAAAACTTCTGCCACAAAGAAGGGTTATGATTGGTTGCTCAACCCTGCCTTTAAATGCACAAAATCGAAGCAAGGGGTTGGAAATCAGATTGAATGCAATGCGTTCTCTACTTTCGTATGTCCATGTTGATAAAAACTATTAGCAAAACCTGAGAAGAGATAAAAGTGGGACCTTTTACAAGGAGCAGCATGATTTTTTTGAGTTTATACTAGTTAATAACTCATATGCTTTTTTAGTTTTCTTAGGTAAGAGTGCCCAAAACGTTGAACATCTATGCACTTTTTTTTTTAGATTTCGGAAGAGAAGATGGTACTATAGGAACTCACGGGTCCTATGAGCACGCCAAATTTCTAGTCAATCACTTAGTTTGCTTTCCAGTGTTCTGAATGTACAATTTGATTTGACGTACCGAATAGTATGTTTCATTTTTGTCAGTTTCTGCTATTTTTTACCCTTGTTTGCACTAAATTGGTCATTATGTTTTATTATTACAATTTGCAATCCCTCATTCCATCTGATAATATGGGGGCAAGAAGATAATAAATGGATGAAGAAATTACTACACCTTGGTATGTTTGTTCAAAGAAATTTCAGTTAGTTTGTCTCATCGTCGCCAATTGAGAGACTATGTTTAGGAGATTACAAATGGATTAAGAGGTTACTATGTTTGGAAATAAATAACATGTTTCTCTTTTTAGAAATCGAATGATTTACATTCTAAAGGCCATGAAGGTATGAATGCACTCCAAATCAAATAAATAAATATTGTATTGTACTACAAATTTGTCAAGTGTGAAGAAATTTAGTGTACACTAGCTAATCAAACCGTCATGAGAAATAAGGTTAGATATACTGAATTTTTCATCGCTTATTAGTCACGTGACAACTAGTGAGCCATTTTGTCTTTTTCTTTCTTTGTGATCGACCATATCTCAGCACCATATCTCAGAGTAGGGATGAAAACGAACGGAATGGACGGAAAATACCCTCTCGTTTTCGTTACCACATTTTATTACCGGAACGGAATAGCCGAGAGCGGAGCGGTAGCGGGGATCTATGAGTATACGAATACGGATAGATACGAACGAAAATGCGATGGAAACGAACGGGAATCGGGAACTTAACCGGGATCTCACAATCATATGTTCACGCTGCTGGCCGTATGTGCTCAGTGCTGCAATGCCCATTATGTTGCCTGCTGCTTGGTTTGCTCGCCGCTAGCTTGTGATTTGCTGCTGGTATGCACAGCAAGCAGCGCCATGTGCACGGCAGCACTTCAGCAAGCATGATTAGCAGAGGCAGAGCAGCAAGCAGCGCTAGCAGAGCAAAGGAGCGAGCTGCAGGCAACCCCAGAGAGTAGAATTTTTTTATATTTTATATTTTCCGATTTTTCAAAAATAAATAGTCGGCCACAAAATTTGCAAAACTGGTCTTATATTGCCACTTCAAACGGCTATCGCCGAGTGAGTCATCCGGCGATATGTTATGGGAAAAAATGCAGAGCATATCGCCAAATGGAACGGCGCTGGCTGCCTATCGCCGTTTCAATCGGCTATAGCCGTTTCAAATGGTTGCCGTTTCAAACAGCGATATGTCCCTTTGTCCACCTTTCACCAGGTCGCGATGTGAGGCTGAGCTAGACTGTTTGAAACGGCTATAGCCATATGAAACGGCGAGATTTACATTTAATTTATTAATCTTTCTAATTTTTCAAAGGTAAATTTGATTAAATATGTGATTATTTTAACAAAGAAAATGACATCTAGGGAATTTGTTTTATGACCGCACGTTGCAATATGAAAAATTGTTCGAGCAAAGTGCAATAAAACCTTGCCAAAAATAAATAAATTCCCGACCGTGAACTTAGCAAAATTACAAGAGCTAATAATGAATTGCGTGCACCAGAGTGCAGATCTGGCAGAGCTTCGCTTCAATCTCACTCCCGCTCTCCTCTCCTCCCCTCCCCTCTCCTCCCCTCCCCTCTCCTTTCCAATCAGCTCGCTGTCTCTCTTTTTACCGCACAGAGGCAGGCGCTAGGTGATAAACAGAGCAGGTGTGTGGTGACGTGGTGATTTTTACGAGGCATCCCTACTCTCCATGTAGGATATTTTTTATAGTATTTAATACCCTGCCACATAAGTAAAAGTGGTGAAATGGTACATGAGTTAACGAGGGAAGAGGAAAAAAAAAAACGATTTACTACCTGAGAAACGATCTTAACTCGCGCACCAACGCACGAAGACACCACCGGTTCCGCGTTGAGGCTGGCATCGTTTCCTCCAAAGCGTTTTTGCAGGCCCCGCAGCCACCGCTCCGGTCCTCAACCAGGACGCTGGCGTCGTCGATGCTCGCCGCACCGCCATCCTCTCGTCCCCGCCTCCCCGGCGCTTGCAATCGTCGCCTCGCCGCCGCCCGCCACACGCAGGAACAGCTTGCCGCGCCCACACTTGAGTTGCCCGCTGCCGTTGTTGAGGCCGCTGCTGAGACCACTGGCATGCAAGCATCTTCCATAGCATCAGCAAGACTACCCTGAACAAGATAGATTAAACAATGGTGACCTCAAATTGGTTGGTCGTCAATTCGAATCGGAAGTCAGCGAGGTCGATTTGGGTGGGGAGTAGTTCGATTCAACATGAAAAACTTCAATCCAGTGTGGAACTGCCCTGAGGCACCTCCCGCCGTTTCAAACGGCGACGCAGAAAAAAGCGCCGCTCCAAGCTGCGATAGGTCCTTCCGCCGGATGAGACGGTGATAGGTTGGTGGGGCCCTAGAGCCGACAGGTTATCGCCGGGGAAACCGGCGATTTTCTGTTGACTGGACGATCTTGCCCCTAGAGCTGCGTTGAACCTAACGACAACGGTCTCGACGACCTGTCGCCATTTGAACGGCGATAGCCGTATGATACGGCGATTTTACTAAGCGCCACCATTTGAAGGTATCATCTGGCGACATAAGACTAGTTTTGCAAATTTTGTGGCCGGCTATTTATTTTTGAAAAATCGGAAAATAAAAAATATATAAATAGACGGGTGGAGACTAAATGTTGGTGGGCCTATTCCGGTTAGGTTGTTTACGGGATAAATACGGAACTATTCCGGATAAAAATGGGAACCCATAAATATGGGCGGGATAACCCTCCTCCTATTTTCGATCCCGTCCGGAACATTCCCATCCTGTTTCCTGTCCCAGTTTCGTATTTTCCCGTAAATACGAAAATGGGCGAGATAAAAAAAGTATACGGTTTCTCTATATGCCTCTCTCGTGTCTTTACTCGGCCAAGCACAACAGGATGAAGTAGAGGATTTGCTTGCTTCGTTCTGCAGTGCCATACAAACTCTACTACCACAGATTCATGCCTCTAGGATGCCATGAGTCCACATATCTTCCTCCACTTCATGGTATGCCTTCTTTCTCAAGACCAGAGTGGATTGAGCTCCACCTCTTCTTCTCCAAATTTACAACACATGGTAAATCCGAGGACAAATCCTTTGTATCTCGAGCTTCTTCGATCTCTTGTGCACGAATTTCTAAACTTCTTGTTGTCATTAGTTGTAGGACCGACCAGAATTTGAGAATCTTGTGGAGAAGCTCTGGTGGAGCCTTGGATATTTTTTTTACCTCATTTGTTGTCACTTCCTACATGTATGGAAAAAATATTATGGTTGCAAATTTTAACTACAGTTTGTGTGTATAATGCCTTGACAGGTGGATATTATAAATTTAGGTGCATACATGCTTAACAACGGCAGTTATTTTTCCCTCTGCAAAAGACTTATATTTTCCTTAGTCCCAATATAATTTGTGCCAAATCTATTCTTTATCATAGGTCAGGTGAGCATGAGAACCGGAGAGCTCTGTACTATAATTTTTTCTTGTTTAGATTAGATTCGTGCCGATGGATCGAACCGAGCGCCTGAGCCGAGAGAGCGGGTTTCCCTCGCCGCGAGCATCGCCGCTGATTTGCTAGGGTTGCCACACATCGACCATCCAGTCCGGCCCCAACGGCAGGGAGTTCGTGTACCGCCCCCATGTAATTTTTTTTTCTATGAAAGTGTTAGGTTCCTAGGGACATCGGAAATTCCTTACGGTTTTGAAATAATGATGTAGGGAAACATACTTTCCCAACCACATTTCAATTTTTCCTAGGAAAACAAAAATAACCCTAGGGAAACCAGATTCCAAAGAGTGAATGCTGATCATGTCAAAAATTTATTGAGTCAAATAATGGTGTATGCAGAACAAAAGTTGGTATGTGTAAAATTTATTGAGTCAAATAATGGTGTATGCAGAACAAAAGTTGGTATGTGTATTATATTGAGCCATAATATTGGTGAATGTAAAAAATATTGAAAAAATGTTGGCTTTAAGAAAATGCTGAGAAATGTCAAGAAACATTGATGAATGTGAAAAAATTTAAAGAAAATATTAAAAAGATATTAAGAAAAATGTTGGTCACATCAATATAATGCTCATGCACTCGAAACATATTGATATTCCTTAATATCTTTCGGACTACTTGTTGGTGATTTGGCCTGTGTTCTATTGGGCCCTGACGGGTCAGGTTTATTGCTTATTCGTCCGCCCCTCTAATTGTGTGCTTTCCTCGATGTGAGATGGTGGAGCCTGGACCTTTCACACATTCTAAGAGCAACTCCAACAGTACCCTATATCAGCTCCCAATCCTATATTTTTAGAAAAAGATGAAAAACACTGCTCAACAGTACCTTATATGACCTCCCAATCTTTGGCAGGTTGGAAAAAACCTCCCACCAGCGGAAATATACGAGCCTTCTACGAGCCCCGCATCCTTCCCCCCAATCCCGCTCGCTACGCGGTCGGGGAAAAGCCCTTCGCGCGCGGCGGAACCCCCGCGCGCCGCCATGGTACGTGATCTTTCCCCGCCGCCAACCTTCGCCCATAGATCGGCGGACTCCCGCTACCGTCATCGCCCGTGAGATCGGCCGAGACCTGAAACCGCCCACGCCACCATCGCCGTACGTGGATCGCCAAGGCCAGGGATGCCACCATCGATGGCCGCACCCTCACGCGCGCGAGATCGCCGCACCGTATCGCTGGAAGCTACTGCGATGACCTCGATCGATTGCTCCATTAAAAATGATTATCTCCACTAATTATTGCATGTTGCTTTCTCTCTGGGTGCGCTGCTGCTGGTCATCACTACCGTGCGCGATGGGCGACACGATTGCTGGAGGTACGTCGTCGTCGAGTAGATTAGCCTCTTGATCATAACAATTTGCAGTGGGTTTTACTTTTTTGAGCATCACAATTTGCAGTGGGTTCAGCGGCGTGTGCCGGCGGCGCACAGCATGGTCGCACGGATGCAGCCGCGCGACAGGACTCCCCGATCAACAACCTGATCTCACCTAGTGGGCCCAATTTTTAGTTATTGAGAGACAATTATAGGATATTGTTGGAGATTGGTAATATTTTCCTACCCTATTGTTTTTTGGGAGATCCTACACTCATGGATATTGGGAGAAATTTATAGGGTACTCTTGGAGATGCTCTAATAATTTTTCTAGACTAGCAGCCATGCACATGCGACACGCACGTGTTTAAGGATGTGATAGACTATATCATATCTAGATTAGAGAATAAAAGAAAAAAATAAGATTCTTAAATACTTGAATTTGTTGTTTAATTTTTTTATTACTTACCCGACTATAACACTAAGGCGAGCATATTTATTGTATACTTCTAATTTATGGAAATTGTTGTTGAACCATCAATTATATATTTGGATGCAATGGATTAACAAAACCAGATAGGACAAGGACTCATGGTGCCCAATTCACCAATTTTTCGCAAAACAAATCAATTAAGTTTCCATAGTATTTAGTACCTACATGGTAACATGGAGTTTGTAAATTTGTGACAATATATTACATCTAGTAAATTACAAGAAAACCTTGACATAACATTGGTAAAACATTTACCTGCATTGTGTGAAGCTTTGAATTTCATGTACAACACACAATTTTACCCCCAAAACTGGGAAATATGCAGTCATAGTCATCTCCATGCAGCTTTTCCTCATTTGTATTTTCAGCTCGATTTATTGGACGACCATAACTGGCAGGCCCTCCCCAGTTATATATTTTGTTGACTAATCTAAATTCTCTAAGAATTGAGATACACAGTTGGTACACTATCCTGGACGTGCCAGGAAAAAATCATCGAGCCAAGAATTTCCAACACCAATGCTCTGTGTGCCAATCAATCTGCTGTTGTGTTGGATTCAACGGCATAACAGAAAAAAATTGCCACATTGCTGCAGTTTGCTCAAATTGATGGAGTACTACTGGGAGTATATAAATAATAACAACAAAAAACAGTTGTATCATTCTCCTTTTTCCTCTTGTACGTGATTCATCTCTTGTTCTTCTGGCAGAATGCCTAGTAACGTCTCCGCGTAGCATCAGATTGGTCAATTACAGGCTCTCAATGGACAGGCATTCCCCATAAGCAACTTACATCTTGAAGTCATTCATGTCACCTACCGGCAGATGAAAAGTGAGTGCGTGTCTCAGGTCAGCAACATTTCACCAATGCTCATATAAAAAAAAACTTATCAATGTTGGTTTCCTTCATCTTAACAATATGAAAAATCCATAAAATCCATTAAAAGGATAGTCATTATAATACAACAATTTTCATGACCAGGATGGTCATCAAAGGTAATCAAATTCGAAATCAACATAAAATTCAGTTTTGTGTTTCTTACCATGCTTCGTCAGCTATCAATACGTAGCTTAAGTAAAAGACATACGTATGGCGTAGTATCGGATCTCTTGTATGATATGGAATAATCAATATCCACGGTTAGCATTTGAAGAGCACTCATAAATTGAAATAGGACACAGGTTAGATCCCAAGGTAACAAGCATTAGAAATCACTGTAGCTATATTACTTTTTTTTCAGATACAGGAACGGTAGTTTCTTTACGATGAGATATGATGATGCCTTATTACTACTCTTGCTCTTTACAATATCTTCTTCCTGGTAGCCAGTTTCAGATCCTTACAATGTCAGAATTCCGCACCGAGACATCTTTCATAGGTATAAAAAGAAGCAGATAATTAGTAATCCAGTTGACTTAAAATATACAGCAGGACACAAAATACAAGGACTACAACGTCTACTGAATGGTAGTGTCCTAATTGGAACAAAAAAACGTGAGGTCTAATAAAGGGCATCGATGTGTACCAAAGGAGGTCAGGTGTGTTGTAGCATTTTGACGACGGTCAGCCTCATGATGCTGCCAAGCTCATCAGCATGTCGACGTCGCCAAAGGGCTTCATGGGGACGTCCGTGAGTATGGGATTATGCATGGAGGACCACCCAGAGCATGGACTGCGGCCTCGCCTGGTTGGCTCTGTTCTAAGAGGAAACCTCCTCGGGATCCCTGGATTAATCCATGAGTCACCGAGTGGAACAACAAGGCAGAAGTTGCCCCACAACGACGACGATGATGGAGAGCTCGGCAGGGACGCTGAGATTTATGAGATCTACATGGCGTGGCGCAGTCGCATGAGCCCTCGTGGTGCCCAGCGAGGAAGTCGCCTCGCGCGCGGGGAATTCTAGCGGTGAGCGCACTTTGGGAAAACAGTGCTGCTCCTGAAAGTCGCGTCTCGCGCGCGAGGAACCCTAGCGGCCAGCGCTCTTTGGGGAAAGCGGCGGCGAGAGAAAAGGAAGGAAGACGTGATTGTTGATACGTTGGTACAGGTGCGGGTAAGAAAGTTGATGGTGACAAAAAAAAATTTCACCAGGGCGTCGACCCTAAAGTTGAATGGCAGGAACATGTAAGACATCTTACACATTTGATGGGTCCACCTTTATGTTGTTTGTGCACCGTTAGATCAAAAGATTAAATAAATCCTAGGGTCATAATATGAGGTGGGTAAAAGAATTTTAGGTGACAAGTTATTATCAATTTCTTCGCTATTTTATAGTATAGAAAAAAGGCGGAATAGCCAAAATCGTCCTTCAACTATTGTTGAAGGCTCACTTTCGCCCTCAACTACAAAATCGGCCGTATTCGCCCTCAAACTTTCGAACCGCCTCATTTTCGTCCTTGGGTCCACGTGGAGCGCTTACGCTGGCTCGCCACGCCATCGCCAACCAGCTACGGTTGTGAATTGGCGTTTCTACCCTTGGTGATCTCTTTCCCCATGCCTCATCTACCCAGAAGTTCATGGACGCTGTGGGCCGGGCTGCTCAGCCCCGCGCCGGAGCTCCCCGCCGCGCGCCCGCTCCCCATGCCCGCCGGAGTTCCGCCACCGCCGCACCTCCGCTGCCGCGCTCCAGCTCCTGGCGCCCGCTGGGAGCTCCGCCACGCGCCCCGCGGCCCGATTCACCGCGCGCCAGCCCTGCTCCTCCGCGTGAACAAGCCTCGCGCCGCGGCCCCGATTCGCACGCACGAGGAGAGAAGCGGCCGGCGCAGGGGCGCGATGTGACGGAGGCGGAGAGCAGCTAACAATTGGGGCCCTCGACCGCGGCGCCGCCGAGTCTTCATCGCCCAGAATGCTGATCAGATCCTGCACCTGCCTGCTGAAGCTGATCCGCCCGCTGCATGCGTGCGATTCGCTTTGATTTGTTTTGATTCCTCTCGTTAGTACTCACATAGTGTCGAGACCAGCTGCTGGCCAGTCTCCTCCCCGATGCTAGTCGTGGCGGAGGCGAAAGTTGAGCGGCCGCAGCCGAACGGCACGTCCCCCGCATGCGCGGCTCCGCACGCAGCGGGCAGGGGCTAGCGGCGCGGCTCCAACGGGGGCAGGGGCGGGCGGCGCGACCACGATGAGGAAGGAGGAGCAGCGAGAAGATAGGCCTTGCCGTTTTTTTTTCTTTGGAAAGGAGGGGGGCAAACAATCACACAAAGATGCCACAAAACCTTAGCTGATGTGGACGATGACGAGGACAACAGCATGGCGCTACATGTCAGCCCAGGGACGAAAATGAGCCGGTTGCGAAAAGTTTGAGGACGAATACGGCCGATTTTGTAGTTGAGGGACGAAAGTTGGAGGACGATTTTGGCTATTCCGCCAAAAAAACATATTCCAACAATCGAGTTACAAGAAAAGTAGACAATCCTTGTGTATCGTCATCGGTTAACAGAAACCTAGAGAATCTGATGAGTTACCATGCGAACATTTGGAGAAAAAAAAAGCATCGTAAGAATAAAAGTAGAAGATACACAGACAGTACTTTGCAGAGATCAATTTGACAATTACTGCCCGCTCGACACACTTGACGTTCGTTCGAGTAAATTACCGGTCCAAGCGTACTAACAATCTTTTTAGATAATGGATAGAAAAGTCCGGCTTCAACCTCCTCACAGAGGGAGAATCAGTCCACAAGTTGTTACACGTAGTAGGTAGATTACACGATCTCAAACAAAAGTTTTGTAAATAATAATCTTAAAGGCTAATGCGAATCTAAAGGGCCATCCATGGGAGGCGAAAAACCTATAGCACCGACGTTTCCAATGTTCGACACGCCTGATGATCATCTCTTTTTTATCTTCATGATGTTGCAAGCGCCCCGAAAGGTCGGCTAAAAGACAAGCCCCCTGAATAGGACCTGCAGAAAAGTTTTTTGATTTACATTTATCAAATACAACCACATTTCTTGTAAGCCAAATTGCCCAACAAAATGCTGCTGCCCCTGTCAACAAGTACAAATTTGGTTTTTGGCCCCTTGCTTTAACAACAAATTAAACAAATCATCTATGTTTCTTGGAGGGACAATACCAAATACTATGTGTAAAGCTCGCCACAAGAATTTAGCATAACAACGTTCAAAAAAGAGATATTAGATGGTTTCTTCTGAATTGCAAAAGCTACAGATCTTGCTACCACCCCAATTTCTTCTAGCTAGATTGTCTTTTGTAAGGACCACACCTCTTTTTAAGTACCATATAAAGATCTTAATTTTTAATGGTAATTTTGTACGCCAAATATCCTCGTGTCACTTTAACACCACTGTTGACAAGATGTTTATACATAGAGTGCACTGTGAAGGAACCGTTAGAATGTAAAGACCATATAAAGGTATCTGTACCCTCCTGTAAATTTATATTCACTAGTCTTGATACTAGATTGTGTCATTCTTGTAGCTTATTGCCCACTAATGCCCTTCTAAAAAAGAGATATTAAGAGGGACTGTGCTAAACACATCCGTTACAATGGCAAATCTTTGTCGAACAATATTATACAAGGAGGGGTATTGGATTTTCAATGTCTGGTTGCCCATCCATATGCCTCCCCCAAAATCTAATATGTGTTCCCTCGTTTAGCTTGAACCTTCCTAAGTTAAGGAATTGGTCCTTCACACTCATCAAACTCATCCGTAAATGTGAGTCTCCCCGCTTTTTTATTACTTGGCCTAAAGTTTTATTCTTTAAGTATTTATTTCTCAAAAAGATTATGCCATATGCCATCCTCGTTACACAATTTAAACAACCACTTACTTAGCAAACATTTGTTCTGCACATCTAAATTTTGGATACCCAAACCACCTTGATCTTTTGGTTGACACATTATTTTCCACTTCACTAATCTATCTTCTTATGTTGATCATTTTGCCAATAAAACCGCGATCTAAAATACTCAATTTTCTTAAGGACTTCACTTGGAACCTAAAAAAAAAAAAGAGACAATAAACATTGGTAGACTAGACAAAACTGAATTAATCAAAGACTGCATCTACCACCAACTGACAACAACTTACCCATCCACCCACTTAATCTTTTCTTGAACCTCTCTTCCATCATTTTCCAGTCCTTATTATTTAGTTTTCTATAATGCATTGGGATGCCAAGATACCGAAATGGGTATGAACCTAACTTACATCCAAAACAACTAAGAGTATATTGATTCATACTCCTTTGCCTGCCCAAAGCAAAAGATCTCGCTCTTATGAAAATTAATTTTAATCTAGATAATTGTTCGAAAGCACAAACTAACAACTTCATGTTTCTTGCTTGATCAATATCATGGTCTAAAAGAATAACAAAGTGTCATCTCGTGATATTGCAATAAAGACAAGCCATCATCTACTTAAATGAGGCACAACCCCTCTCACTTGTCCATCATCCTTAGCCCTAGCAATAATGATAGCCAACACCACCACTATATTAAATAGTATTGGTGAGAGTGGATCACCTTGTCTCAGCCTTTTTTGTTTGGAAGTAAGAACCCATTTGATCATTTACTTTTATTCCAACATTACCTCCCCTGGATGAAAGCTTCAATCCACTTGCACCGTGTATCTGAAAACATTTCATTCTTAAAGTTTGTTGTAAGAAACTCCATTTAACTTTTATCATAAGCCTTCTCAAAATCAATTTTAAATACTACTCCATTTTTCTTTTTTTGTATGTAATTCATGTATCATCTCATGTAAAATAACAGCCCCTCCATTATGTTCCTACCAGGTCGAAATGTTGTCGAGGAAGGTCTAATTATCTTTTGTGCTATCTTTGCAACTCTATAAGTGGCCACCTTAGTGAAAATTTTGAAGCTAACATTCAGCAAACATATTGGTCTGTATTGCTGAATTTGCTTCACCTCCCCACTCTTGGTAATTGTATTATTGATCCAAAGTTTAAGATATGGAGAGGTAGTAAGCTATTACGGAATTCATCAAACAATGCCATCAAATCTTCCCTTATAGTATGCCAAAAGACTTGATAAAAACTGTGGAGGGAATCCATCGGGACTAGGTGCCTTATTATTCTCCATTTGAAATATTGCCACCTTTACTTCTCGCTACGTGAACTTTTCAATCAACACATCATTTTCCTCACTTGAAACCTGAGGAATGTCGTCACACCGTGACTCATCCATGGACACATAGCTATTTTCGGATGGTCCAAAAAGATTTTTATAATATTTTGTGATATACTTTTTGAGATTTGCATCACCATATATTAATCCTTCCTCCTGCTCAAGTTTAAAAAAATGTGTGTTTTCCTATGTTTTCCACTAGCCACTAATTGAAAGTACTTTGTGTTTGCATCTTCTTCTAAGAGGTTTTAAACTTTAGCTCGTCGATACCATTTGAGCTCTTCTTCTCTTAAAAGTTCCGCTAGCCGCTCATTAAGTACATGCTTTATGTTGACTTCATGAGGGCTCAATGAAATTGTCCCTGTCTTTTTTATCTAAATCATCAAGTTTATTCAGAGCTATTTTTTTTTTTTTTATATGCACCACCCACATTTTTATCCCACCCCTTTAGGTACTGCAAAAGCGCCTAATTTTTGCTTGCCATCTTTCTAAAGGTGTATGGCCTTCCTGCACACTTTTCCAAATATCACTCATCATTTCAATAAACCCATCATGCAAGAACCATCCTAGCTCAGACTTGAACATTGGTGGGTTACTAGACATAGATGTGTCACCAGTATTTAAAAATAGTGGTGTATGGTCCGATATCTCTCTTTTTAGTGCTTGGACAGTGGTATGCGGAAACTTGACTCCCTTCGCGGCATACTAGTACTCTATCTAGTTTTCAAAGGTCGGGTTCTCGCATGTTATTTGCCCACGGGAATTGTCACCCTAACGCTTGCCAGCTTCTCTATAATTAAACTTCTTGCAAATGGTAGATATCGTGAAACTAGGATTTTCCAACTAGAACAAGAAGAAGGGGTGATTGTGGGAGAGGAGAACCTCAAAACCTACATCATTAACTATTACAAAGGCTTGTTTGGAGGTCCAGAAAGTAATAATTTTCATTTGGATGAGACACATACATCGACATTCCACGGGTTTCAAACCTAGAGAATGAATTGCTTTCGAGGCGTTTCATGACACCGAGATTAGAGAAGCAATTTTCCAAATGGAACCGAATAAGGCGCCTGGGCCGGACGGTTTCCCAGCTGAATTTTACCAACATTTCTAGGAAATTATACAATCCAATTTTTTGGTGCTTTTCAAGGAATTTCATCAAGGAAATTTACCTCTACATAGCCTAAATTATGGGGTAATTACTTTACTACTTAATGTTAGTTTTAAGATTTTGACAAAAGTCCTCACCAATAGGATAAATCTTGTGGCACAAAAGGTGATTCGGCCATCCCAAACAACCTTTTTCCTGGTAGATATATAATGGAGGGTGTTTTATTTTACATGAGACAATCCACGAGTTACACAGAAAAAGAAAAGTGGAGTCATTCTAAAGTTAGATTTTGAAAAGCCTATGACAAGGTGAAATGGCCTTTCTTGCAACAAGTCTTACGCATGAAGGGCTTCTCACCAAAGTGGAACTCTGGATAAATCAAATAACTTCAAAGGGGCCGGTAGGGATTAAAGTCAATGATAGTGTCGGACACTTTCAAACAAAAAAAAAAAAGGGTCGCATAAGGAGACCCTTTCTCTCCTATTGTTTTTTAATTTAGTAGTCGATGTTTTAACAATTTTAATTGCCCGTGCAAAAGAAAATGGGACTATTAGAGGTCTAGTTCCACATTTGGTGGAGGATGGCTTATCTATTCTGTAATATGAGGATGATACAATTCTCTTTATGGAAAATTATCTAGAAGAGGCAAAGAACATGAAGCTTTTGCTATGTGGATTAATTTCCACAAAAGTGAAATATTCTCGCTACGGAGAAGCTAGTAATCTAGGAAGGGAATACTCACAGATCTTGGATGTGATATGGGGACCCTTCCTTTTCAGATACCTAGGCATTCCGATGCATCATAGAAAGCTTAGAAATTCGGATTGGAAACAAACGGAAGAAAGATTCCAGAAGAAACTAAGTGGGTGGAAAGGTAAAATGCTATCGGTAGGTGGTCGGTTGGTTCTCATAAACTCGCTCTTAGTAATTTGTCAATGTTTATGCTCTCTTTCTTTTAAAGTTCCTCGAGGATAGTTAAAAGACTAGACTATTACAGATCTAGATTCTTTTGGCAAAATTACGGACATAAGAAGAAGTATAGATTGACAAAATGGAGTGTAGTATCTACACCAAAAGAACTAGGAGGGCTAGGAATTTTAGACCTTGATCTGCAGAATAAGTGCTTGCTTAGCAAGTGGATTGTTAGAATTATTAATGAGAATGGAATCTAGCAAAGGCTCCTTCGAAACAAATACTTGAGACATAAAACCATAACACAAGTAGAACACATGTCCGGGCGACTCTCATTTTTTGGTCCGGTTTGATGAAAGTCAACAATGAGGTATTGAGACTGGGCAGATTCAATTTGGGGATGGTACTCAAGTTAGATTTTGGGAGGATGCATGGCTTGATACCACACCTTTTAAGAATCAATATCCGTATCTTTTTAACATTGTACGGAAAAAGAGCACAACTGTGGGCGCAGTCTTAAGATCGAACCCTTTAAATGTGGCCTTTAGAAGGTCACTAGTTGGGAATAATTTACAACAATGGCGACATCTAGTAACCAAACTTGTGAATGTTCAACTAGCGGACCATAAAGACACCTTTGTGTGGTCTTTGCAACAAAATGGCCGTTTTTGAGTCCAATCAATGTATAAGTCGCTTGTTGTGCCAGATAATAGACCGTATAATAATAATATCCGAAGCTAAAATTGCCCTTGAGAATTAAAATTTTCATCTGGTATTTATTTAAAGGAGTTGTTCTAACCAAAGATAATTTGGCGAAACGACAATGGAAAGGAAGTATAAAGTGTTGTTCTTGTAACTTGAATGAATCTATCAAACATCTTTTCTTTGATTGTCATATAGCTAGATTTATTTGGAGAGTTGTACAAGTTTCATTTAACATTAACCCACCAAAAAGTATTCATCATATGTTTAATGGGTGGCTACAAGGGGTTAATAAGAAACTAAAATACAAGATTTTGGTTCTTTGGGCAATTTGGTTAAGCAGAAATGATATGATTTTTAACAACACTCCAGTTGTTACTCCTATGCAGGTCATCTACAGAGGGACACATTGGATCCGTGTCTGGATGCTGCTGCTAAAGGAGGAAGAGCGACCCCAAGTTATTTTGGGGTGTCGTGTGCTTGGAACAACGGTCATGGAGATTTTGTCTCAAATGGATGGTCCTTTTCCAATAGAATTGGTTTTTGAATTTGTTTTGTTGGCTACACAGTATAAGACTGGTCTTGTCGTTTTTATCTCCATGCGGCTTTCATATGTAATAAAGAACAACTATATGCACTGTTGATGCAGCGGCTGGAATATTTGAAATATATTCCCGTTTCTAAAAAAAAATATTGCAGCTCCAAAAAAATTCCTTTCATTTTCTATGAATCTCTAAGTAGAACGTTTTCCTTACTGGCTTAGTTAATGTACTTGGCCATGGAACGAGGATCAAGAAGATACTTCCGTGCACTACAGGTGAAGCAACCAGGTTCAATTGACTTGCAAGAAGGGACCACCTGCTTGGATTGACATCATAAAAGGAGTTGAATAATGAATATGCATGGTAGAATGGCAGTTCAACCCAGCTTCTTGACCAGTCTACTGTACACAATGCTAGTTGCTAGCTCTCTCAATCATTAAAAGAAAAATAATTGTTGTTTTACTAAACATCGGTTACCAAATTAGATTTGGCATTTTCAAGAAAAAAATAGCAATAACATTCTGAAATTGTCACCTAAATAAGTTGCACACACATGGTCCGTCAAGGTATCAACTTCGAAAGTTGCAAGTCTTGCTGCTTGTATAGCAAACAAGAGTCACGTGCAAATGAAATGGCCATGCCAGGCCATGTTAAGAAAATAATATCATAGAGATTTGAGGTTACAACCAAGGTTTGTTCCTTAGATTCAAGACCCACCATGTGCACAAGCACATTTTGCTCATCCATGGTTGGAATGACTGGACTGTGAACTGTGAAGTACCATATTACCCTTACTGAAGAGATGTATATAAGAGCAGACGAGCGTGTAGCTCGGTGGTGGGCGCTCATGCTGAGGACGTCACCAGCCCGGGTTCGAACCCGGTACGCTGCACCAGCCTCCTATGAAGGCTGGGGGCAAAGCCCGTTTCTCAAAAAGAAAAAGAGATGTATATAAGAAAGCTAAAATAAAGTTACTTACAGTTGACATCTGAACTAATTCACAGTTTAGAATCATATTATTATAGATGCCAGCGCAGAAAATGTGCACAGCAAATGGACAATAATGAAACTGGCTGATGTATTGAAACACCAGAGCTCTTGTGCCATTCAAAAGAGTCAGCATGTTAGCATTGTAGCATTAGTCAATAATAAAACGACATTTCTCATGGCTCCTAGACTCCCACTGGAGCTGATTAAGCAGCAAAACTTTTTTTCATACGAGATCTTGAAGCACTAATAAACTAAACTTTTGTATACCTAGAATTTAATCTTCCCCTCCCAGAACTAGTTAATATCACTACTATATTTTCATCTAACCATCATTTCCAAACTGAAAATACAGGTGCGCCATGGCAGACAGTCACATTGGCAGACTTCTGTGATATCACCAGCATAGATGGATCCCAGCTTTCATACCCAGCACCTTGCTGACATAAGCATCTGCCTTTCCAGTATTGGCGCCTGAGGAACCTTGGGAGAGAGAATACAAGTTCCGTCCACCAAAGATTTCAGACCCTGTGCCTTCCTCAACTCCATAGCCACTGCCCGCAGAGTTGCCCTCAACTAGTGTGGCAACCGGCATGGCATAGCTGCCACCCATGGCACCATGGTAACCAACGTCCCCATTGTACAGGAATGAATTAGATTCTACTGGTGGCGATGAAGCATCGGCAACACCTGTCATGTCCTGAACAGGCGATGGCTGGAAAAAATTATGGGTGCCACCTGGGGCTGGGAAGTGCTGGAGGTGATGCAGGTTATGCAGTGCTGCAACAACCGCATTGTCCTGCTCTGGCTTGCACCACAGCCTGGAATGGTCATGGCCATTGCTGAATTGAAAGGGGATTGGCGTCATGGCTGTGGGACACCAACCACTGTAACCGTAACTCTCAGCTCCATAGCTGTCAATGCCATCAGTAAGAAGGTTGATAGCAGTCATATGACCAGCAGAGTCACCGTTTATGTTGATGCCCATATCTGATTGATCAGGCACTTCCTTGAGACGCTTTGGAGTGCCGCCAACAGGCAGGGAGCTGCTCTCAATGATGCTCTTGACGTCATACCGGCTCATGTCAAAGTTCGTGACAGCATTGAGGCCTCGGAATTTGATGGCAGCAATGTCGTAAGCCTCTGCAGCTTCCTCCTGGGTACCTACACAGGGAGAGGTCAGCCACATACTATTATATTCAAGAGATAAAATAATGAAAAAAGGTGCTCCAGCAGTAGGTTTATGTTTTTCTGTCTTGCTTCCATTTTGCTTGACAAAAAAAAAAAAAAAAAAAAAAAAATTTGCTTCATTAAAAATATTAAAATGTGACTTACTGAATGTGCCCAAATAAAGATCCTTGTTTCCTGCCACCCTTCCTATTCTTGCTTGCCACCTTCCATGCTGATGGTGCCTGTTTTACATGATTGCTTGAAAGTTAGCTAGACAAGGAATTAAATATCAACTTTGCAAGAAAAATAATATAATAGAATATCATAGTCAACTGTGGTAAAGGAGTACCACAACTATTCAGCAATAGAACGATGAGATTAATAGTTGCAACTATTTATGATCTACATGCAACACAAATTCCCATCTACATGCAACACAAATTCCCATAGAAACAATGCACTTGCTAACTAAAACCAGAGATAATAAGGAAAAGGAATATTTTGTACCTGGTAACCCCCTCGGTAAATTGATGCACCACGAGAAAAAAACCACTGCTTTTCCTGTATCACAAATATATGTTCTATGTCAATCCATTTGTGAAATATATAAGTTCAATTTCCATGAAGGTACAAAGTTTTGACAACACATGTACCTTCTAAGAGATGCAACATATTCTTGTGGTGACATATGCTTCATCTCTTCTAACTCCTTTTCATAGTTGCTGATCTGAACATAAAATGCAAAATCTTACAACATTCATTCATATACGCAGTTATATATTAGAAGTAAAATATCAATTCTGGAGAACCAACATATTAACAATAAGTAATACCGGAAAATTTGTAGTAGTTGTGGTGCCCCGGTACTTGAGAGCAGCTAAATCATAAGCTCTAGCTGCTTTTTTCTTCTTTATCATATCCACCTTCAATGCATCAACCACATATTTAATATACTTGACATGAGAAAAAAAAAGAGATATACCATTTTGCAATTGTAAACAAGTATTACTTACCAAGATACACTGAATCAATGGAATGAAGCGATTGCAGGTATCGATGAAGAAAAGAAAAACACTAAATTAGCTAGTGAAATTTTAAAGCCGATCTAATAAATAATAATATGATGCAGCTTATCATTACAAATTTAAATATCTATATTATAATCATTACCTTGTCTACCTTTCCGAGTTTGACCTTCTCTTCTGCAGCTATTGTCCCAAAGATGGGCTTCATACCTTCCTGTCCATCTATGCCTATTGAGGACAAAGCCAAACTTTTAGTAACAATATCTCCAAAAAAAGAAATATGATGATAGCATTCAAAAAACTATGTGAAGCAGATTGGGTGTTCTGGATAAACAAGCACGAAGGGATGACCGAAAAAGAATAGCAAGCACAAACTAAAAATATTTTTTTACCACATGTATGTGCCACTAGCAAATTTAGCCAGCCACATCATGAATACATGTCTTGAAGTGATTTCATGCAATGGTGATGGTAAAGTGGTAAACACATCAACAACAAAATCATTTAACTGATACAATATAACAAAAGAGGAAGCAGTTCTACTCGATTACAGGCGGTAAAAAGTATGAGTGGCGCAACACTTATATAAGTCTAGAAGATAGATACAGCAATCTAGAAATATAAAAATATCAAGGTACCATTCAAAATATGCGAGAGAGATCAAATGGGCAAACGAGCTGAAAGCTCGGTGGTGGGAGCTGACAGTGGTTAGGCCACCCGCCAGGGTTCGATCCCCATCGGGGACAACCCTGGTGTTGCACCGGGGATTTAGGGTGTGTGAGCGTGCGGTGTGTGCATGTGTGCGCGCGGGGCTTCAGTACATCCACAAATCAACATATATATATATATATATATATATATATATATATATATATATATGAGATACTTACATTTTCAAACAGCACAAGAACTGCTCATAATTTTTTTTTAAAAAAAAAAAAATAGCACCACTACAACAAGAGCAAGAGCAAAAAACTTGAACTAGAGATGATATCGTCCATTAAAAATATCAGAGGAAAAACATGCGTGATGCAAGAACACTAACAACATCGAAAGCAAAAAAAAAAAAAAAAAAAAAAAAATCTAGTTGGTTACTAAAGTGGATAATATAGGTTCTGTATATCCAAACGAAGCTGCAAACGCCAAAAGGTTCAAAGCAACAAGAAAAAGCAACAGTATGACATGCATCTAATGAAAAAGTTCAACACAAGATATACCAGTCGGAAGAAAACAGAAAAAAAAAGAAGAATTTTCCAAAACCAAAATAAAATCAAGAACCTACTTTGTGACGCCGCGGTATATGGAGGTCCGCTGCCCGAAAGTGTCCACCGCCGCCGCCTTCCTCTGCTGCACCGCGTCAGCCACGGCGCCGCCGCCCTCCGCGCCATCGCCGGCCACCTCCGTCGACGCCGCCGCCGCCGCTGCCACCGCCAGCACCATCGAATCGACACCCGCAGCAGGCCCGGCCGGCGCCGGCCGGCTGCGCAGCCAGTTCTTGATCATGGACAGCCCGATGGAGCTCGCACCGCCACCCACCGCGAATGGCCGCCCAGCCCCCACCGCGGCGGCGCTCGGCTCCTGCAGGCCGAGGAAGTCCTCGAGCTTCGGCTCTGCGCCGGCCTCGTCGACATCGCCACGGGGAGAGGGCGGCAGCGGGAGCAGGGCCGCGGCATCCTGGCGCCGCCGCCGCCGGAGAACGAGGCGAAGCGCAGCCAGTTGTTGGTGGAACCCATCTCGGAACGCGGCCGCTGCAAGCACTAGCACTGATCCTAGGGAAGAGAAATGGAGAGAGAGAAGAGAGAGAGAGGAGGGTGTGGGCTCTTGTCGCCTTTATAGACTGCAAGCCCTAGATAGACTCTTCCTGTCTAGTCTCGCTCTCGCTGCTGTGCTCTAATCTCCACACAAGTAGATAGAGAGGCGAGGCAGGCTAGGAAATGGGATCAATAAATCGCTGACGCCTTGGATTCCCACAAGGGGTGTGAAACCTCATGGGAACGCGCGAGGTGAGCATGCGTATGAACGGGGCACACGTATATGAGCGGGCGTGTGTAATTATGACGCGGCCACTTCGATTAGATTGCACCGCATATGTGCGCTTTGACCGGGGTTAACCAAGGGTTAATTCTAATTTCTAGCGGTCAACCGCCCGGGTTAGGGACTGACCAATGGCCCGGGTTGGGTTAACACGTAACTGCAGGGGGCGGTGTGATTCTTTCAACGGCGAAAGGCTGCGAGGAGTCGAGGACTACGAGATTGAAGGGGCCCGGCCCCGGCGGCCGCCGGCCAGCCGGCGCGCAGTCCGCGGGGGCGCCCACCTGACGCTCCCGCCGGCGTATCAGCGAGCAGCGCCCAAATGATGTGGTGGCGATGGAATAGGGTATTTTGACTCCTTTCCCGTTTCGTCGGCGTCTGCTCCGGCGTCGGCGGGAGTTAGTGAGGTTTGTGTTGGGTGGTTCGGGGAGTCTCCAATGGTGACCAAATAGCTAGCTAGGAGGAATTCTATTAGCTATCAATGACACTTTACAAATAGCTAGCTAGATGAGGTATAAAAATAATATAAAAGTAACATGTTGATTGGCTATCGAGGAGAGAGACCAAATAGCTAGCGACTCTCAAATAGCTAGCAACTAATAAATATCTAATCTAGCCCGCTCTCCTAGAAACATCTCTCTCACATAACTCTCAACTATAGTGTTTATTTTTTCTTATTTAGATGTCTCATCTAGCTAGCGATTTGTAAAGTGACATTGATAGCCAATAGAATTGTTTCTAGCTAGCGATTTGGTAACCATTGGAGACGCTCTCGAAGCATCTTCCTTCTTCTTCAGCGGCGGCGACGTCGGTTCCGCGAAGGACGGCGTTCAACGGGTCGGTTCCCCTTCCGCCTCGAGTTTGTTTACTTGTCTACAATCAGATATGGCTCGGAGGTTGGTTCGAGAATCGAGATATGCGAGGCAAACTCGATTGTGTTGGAATTTTGGCTTGGCCCATTAGCCAATCCAATAATTCCTGAATAAATCTCAAAGGCCCATTAGCGTGATGAGGGGGTACACCATCTATTAGTCCCATATTGCTAATAGACGAGGGTGTTGGAGGTTTCCCTCCATATAAAATGGACCACCCCCTCATAGAAGAGATGCACAACAGACTATCTACGGGAAGGCCCCATGAAAGGGTGTCCCTAAAATAGATCTGATCTGAGTTAGGACTTTGCCTCTCTCTCTCTTTGCTTTCTTTTGCCGCCATCTACTCCATCCCAAACACCTGCGTGCACAGCGATCAGGAGAGCAGGTCTCGGAACTGTCCGTCCTTGCGATCCTGCACCGGGAGGGCGCGAATAAGGTTTTTAGGAAGCGCTCCGCGCGACTGCTCAATCGTCGTCATCGTGGCTCGTCTTCCCAGCAAGTCTCCCGACGAGAGGGCACGTCGCCTTCAACGTCGGCCGCTACATGCCTTCCGGAACACCATCGTCGTTCCGTCTGCGCCGCTGTCTTCCCCGCGACGACGCCCTCCTCCGCAGCGCTTGCAACTCCGAAGCCCAGTGCGGATCTAAGATCCAATCTTTAATCATGTTTACTGAGTTCATGGTTATGCTGTTACTATCGTCTAGTATGTTTGATGCGTGCATACTAGTTACTGTCATTGTCATGTTTTTACTGCTTTCGGAATCTAATACGGATATTGCCTAATTATTCAACAGATTGAGTTCCCATACCGGAGTGAAGTGGAATTTCTTCTCCGGCGACAGCGGCCAACGATGGCAGCGGCGGCGACGACAGTTGGAGATGAGGAAGAGTATAGAACCGTCTGAGATGGTTCTGGTTGTATTTTCTAGTTTGTTCAAGGGGTTTCGTGTAAACTTCTGGTTGTACTGTTCATCTTTTTAATATAAAGTTAATCTTTTCGAAAAAAAATGCGGTGGCGCAGCCCGACTTGGCTTTTGCCCAGAGTTTGCTCGCTCTTTTTTTTTTTTCTTTATTTCTTTTTCAGGCTTATTATATTTTATTTATATATATATTTATATATGTATGTATATATGTATAGGAAACCTATTATCTGTATCCTGCCACAAAATAATTGTTCTGTGCCGGATCAATCCACCGCACCGTGCACCACCCCCACTGCACCGCGGTCCCGACCAGTCGGCCCACTCCTGCCTCGCTCGGCTCGTCCGCCCACACCCCCGGGCTCGGCTCCCAGCCATCACGCTGCGCCGAAATTGCACCTTGTTCCCCGTTGACCATCCCCTCCTCTGCCAGACGCGCCGCCGGAGCACAGCGTCAAATCTGCTGGTCCGGTGACCCCCCGCCGCTCTCTTCCCCTATCTGGCATGGATTCGACGGTTACCCGATATGCCACAACAACAACGCGGGACAGCTGCCTCCTCCCCTCTCATCTGCAAATGGATCTCAGGTATTCCTGCGATGGCTTCAGATTTGCGGGAAGGCCACGCGCTCTGCATACTAGTAGGGCGTGCCTTCCCCAACGCGGCGGCGTGGCTCCTCCAACACGGCAGCGCGGGGGGTGTGGGGCAGACAGAGGCAGCATCCCGTGCTCATGTGTTACCAAATCGACGATGGCACTGGGCCGAGGATCCATCTCCTGCTTGGTGCTAGGTTCCCCGCCTATCCCATTCCGCCCAAGGGGGGAAACAGGACCCTGAGGTTTGAGTCGCTTCTTTGTTTCTGATTTACGCATGGACCGAGGAACGGGAAACTCCTGTTTTTTCTTTGTTCTGTTTATCGATTCCATTACTTTTTGTTGACTCATCAGATGTGTACGAATGATTTACCTCACGATTCTTGCATGTTGTGTATAGAATGTGCAAGCAAACACTACAGCATAGCCTATTATACAAGGCATTCAAAAATGCCTTTAAAAGTGGCAAAAATGCCTTTAAAGGGTTTTTGAGGCACATTTGAAAATGCCGGCTATAAACAAGACTTAAAAGGTCTTTTGAGGCATTTTTTCAAAATGCCTTCTAAAATCAACATTCAAAGGCATTTTCTAGATGCCTAAAAAACTTTTTAGAGGCATTGTGTACAGGCCTTCAAACATTACTGGAGGCATTATTAAAAATGCCTCCAAAACCAAGTTACCATTACACTGCTAGCCAGCAGTACTAAATCGGCACATTCAATTATCAAATCAGCACAATCCATTTAACAATAAGTCAAAGATACCACAATCTAACACCCTAGACATTATCAAATCAGCAGTACTACATCCAAACATTTTAACCTTTCAGATACACATAGTCATATTTGTAACCATACACAATCATATGGCAGAAAAATAATCAAATATCATCTCCATGGTGTTCCTCAGCCCTGATGTTTAGGTCCTCGCTCCAGAATGAGGCTTCCTGCACCATTTTAAATATGTTCACATTAATGCCATATATGGAAATCAACAGATGCATCACCCTCCAGCATCCATGCGTAAAGCCAGGGTTGCAACATGAGGTTCCATGAATCTGGGCACTAGTACACTAACAAATGGCAGTGCCACATAACATGGATAGTATCAGGATATGGCACCATGAATTCTGACCATTGGCCAAATGAAATGAGTGTCAACAGATCAATGGGTAGTGGCACCAAGCACTTCAGAAACAGCTTCATGGACTTAACTACTCAACAAAGAAGGAAGGGAAAGAGATAATTTATTGTTATTCTTGTAGCTGAAATGATAATGGTCTTATTACTGCTAATCATTGGGAGGACTTTAACATAACATGCACCATAAATTAGCACTAGGTACATACATCGTTTCAGAACTCAACTCATTGTAAGCTAGGCATATCCCAATGCGTGAGGGTATATAATTAGTGTAATAATCTTTACCATTACAGATATTAACACTGAATTTTCATAAATGACTATGAAATTTAGTCTCATGCATGCTAATGGCCAAGCAGCCAGAAGGTTGAGCCCCCCTAAACCAAACCAAGCCAATCCAATTAAATCAAAAGCACTAGCAATAATGCTGATGCTAGTATCCAATGCATGGCAGATCTTGTTCCACTACAGCAGGCTGGTTGCTTGCTGGTTGCGCACACATACAAGTATAGTACACCGCAGCACACACAGCAGGCTTCATGGCACCGGTAAAATGTCAAGGGTTACCAAGAACAAGACCAGCTAGTAGCTACTACAGGAATGAAGAAGATGAAGAGAAAACAAAACCCATGGAAACTCAACAGCATCAGTTTGGTCAATGGATGGATGGAATGGAACAGTGGAATGCAATGCAACTAATTAATTAAGCTATGAGATCAGCAGCAGGTTAACAAAGAAACAAATCAATAGCAGAAGAAATTCAGATGTTACCTTTGTGGCCTAGAGACTGGGGTTGCTTTGTTTTTCCTTTACATGGCTTCTTTGATATCTTGCTTTGTGGCAAACTCTGTGAAGCATCTTGGACTTTATTAGGCCTGGTAGCATCATGTTTTGATGTCGACCTTTTTGCTCCTGCTGTCCCACTTGTGTTTAGGGTGACTTTGTCAATGGAACTACAAAACTATAATAGAAAATTTCAGATTTCAAGTCAAACTTTACAAAGTGTCAGTTAAAACAGTGTGCTACCTGCAATGGAGTGCCATCTGTACAAATGATCTGCAATATGGTTACAACAAAGTAGACTTTAGTCTTTCATGATTAGAAATAAACAAAAGAACCTTTTCAAGTCTAGAGATCATACATTTTGCCGAGGCCATGGTATACAACGAGCATTTGCACTTCCTAAATTCTGTATCTTCCCATGTGCACGAGGCAATATGGTTGTTTGTTTGTAAACAATATTCACAAGGACTTCAATGTAATGTGCCAATGGTTGGCCATCCTTAGCTGTAGCTTTCCTATCAGTTTTCTGAATGGTACCCAATGCCACCAGCTTTTTACTATTTGGAGATGCCAAACCAACCTCCATACCACATTTTATTACTTCCATATCATCCTACAAAGATGACTCCTAACTTTATCACTTATCTACTATTTACTTAGAAAAATACTGATATGAGAGAAGGCACAACAGTCACCTTATGAAGTGGTGCCTGAAACTTTCTTTTTGCTTCTTTGGAGGTGTTTTTTTTTCCTTGGCATTTCCTAGACATATGTGCTCTTCTTTCTCTCTCTTTATTTTTTTTGCAGACTTTGTATCATAGCATTTCCATCTTCCTAAGAATTGAAGACAAAACTAATTACAGGAAGTAAAGATTGGAAAAGTAGGCTAAATTTAACTATAATGAAAACTGAAAGGTGTATGTATTTAGAGGTCACCACTCTTCAAACCAGAGGACAAATTATTAGTACTAGTTTGATTTTCTTAACTGCAACCATATTTTAAAAATTGAAAGAAAGAGGACACAATTTACCTCAGGTTCCGCCTTCCACTTCTCTCTTTTTGGGAACAATGTAGAGAATAAATCATTATCATGGGTATCTTCAGTAATTAAAGAAGGGTCTTCTTCAAATCTTCTTTGGATTTCATCCTTCAAAAAGAGATATGACCAAATAATTTTATCAACCTTGATGAAAAATTAGCTATAATCATCAATTGGCTGTATCAACAGTTAATTCTTCCTAACTAGAGATGATAGAAAACAACATACAATTTTTTTCAAAGCTGTAATCATCAATTGGCTGTCCATTTTTCTGGTATGTGTTGGTATATACAGCTCAGCACGACCAATTTGTCTTCCTTCCTTTAGTTCCTGTATTATTGTGTTAACAACATTAGTTTGGTAACACATGAAGGCAAACAACGATTTAAGGTCAGCAATAATAATGTAAAGAGAGCACCTAAGATGCAACAATGAAAATTAAGCTTTCTATGGAACTGTACTCGACAGTGGGAAAACAAGAGCAATTTGTAACTAATATATTACCTAGGTGCTCTCATCCACTGCTTGTCCATGTTGGCTGCAATACTATAAATCTCTGTGCTACTTAAATAGGTTTCCCAGTGCTGAAATGGAGAAGACAAGGATGGCTAATAAAATTGAACAATCATTCATAGTATAATGTATTCCCAACCAAACAAACCTGAACTTCCTATCAAGGCATCCTAAATCTTAATGTATTCCCAACCAATTAATCAAACAAAGCGAAACAGGCCGATAAGGACCTCTCGTAAAACCACATGAAAGATGAACTCTCAATCTCCAATTCATCCTGGAAATTTTACTATTACTACTCTTAACTTACAGTAGTGCCATTGGGACTAAACTAAACCGAATAGAGTTCCGAATTAATCTCAAAAGTGTGTCATTATTCAGATGTATGTTGTTGAGCTGTCATTCTCTTACAGGCAACACTGAAATCCATCGTACCACTACCAAGGTCATTGACGAGCTACTTGATGGAGTCTGACAGAACCAAGCACCGGCTTCCACCGGAGTTCTAATAGCACAGTACCACACGTAGAATTACTTATATATACTGTCATATAACTATATTGTTAACCACAATATCCAGTAGATAACATTTAAAATTCTAGCAAAGTTTCAGGATGTGCATGGGAGAGGCACGAGAGAGCAGACAGCATAAAAAAATAAGAATACCCAAATCAGTACAGCGTATTCATATAGATCAAATCGACTCCCACAAATCAAGTAGGAACATAATAGAGGACTCAATAGACTGGTGGCTATGTGGATTTACCTCAATTTCCTTTGTAGTCGTAGCAGTAAGTAGATCGATCCGAGAAGCGTGGTAGTGGACGAACTCTGATGATTCCGAACTCAATTGGTACTGGAAGTAGCCTGGGTGGAGGAGCACTTGAAGAAAAGGTGAATCCCGACGAACTCCGACGATCCCCCCCTGCACCGGCCTCCCCGCAACAGCGCCCGCGCACAGCCTGCTCGTAGCCGCGCCGCCTCCCCGCACCCGCGCCTCCTCCCCGTAGCCGATCCGCCTCCCCGCTGCCGATCCGTCTCGCCGCCTCTCCGCAGCCCTCCCAGCGCTGGAGCAGAAGCCGCGCCGTGCCCTACAGCCGCATCGCCCTGCGTTTGGGCGCTGCGCTGCCGTGCGATGGAAGGAGCTCTTCGTGCAGGTGCGTGTGCGCGTACCGTGCGATGGAATGCGATGGAAGGAGCTCTCCGTGAGGTGAGGAGGGCCAGGCAAGAGGTGTGTGAGCTTTTTTTTTTATTTGACACAATAAAGGCCCAACTATCAGCGTGAGTAGGCCCAACTATCAGCGTGAGAATAGAAGGCATTTTCAAAAAAATGCCTCCGATGGTAGAGTTATTTAAGGCATTTTCAAAAAACGCCTCCAATGCTAGAGTTTATTTAAGGCATTTTCCTAAAAATGCCTCCAAAATTGTTTTAAAGGCTTTTTCAGAAAAATGCCTTTAAGTAAAGGAATTTGAGGCAATTTTAGAAAAATGCCTTTAACAAATGCCTTTAATTCAATGACGTGTTATAGTGAAAGCAGTTCAAATTGTAATTTTCTAGGGCTGGTGCTTGACGCAGATTAAAATTTTGCTTTCTTCTTCTTCCTAAAGATCTGTTGGGCAAACGAACTAACCATCCTCAAGCAGCTCATCGAGATAAATGTCGTTAAGATTGCTTCAGAGGCTACAGTCTCCACTTGTCAGTTAAAAGAACAATATTATTAGATGCGAAGGGCTAATGTCGTTCACAGTTACCATATTTCATTTTTTCAGTATTCAGCACTTTATTTATTATGAATTCCTGTTCAAATCCAGGCTACAGTGCTTATGCTAACAAATACTAAATCTAGTAGCTCGTACCTTGGATAAGCTTGATGCTAAATTGTGGTAGCTCTCTGAATTCTCGTAACTGTTTTATGGTAAACATATCTGTCGCTATAGTAACTGGTTTCTCGGAAATAATCAACATCAAATTATTGTAACTCGCCATCCTAATTACCATCTCAACCCACTGAAATTCTCATAAATGTTTTATCTTAATTGATATTCTCGTTATAGTAAATCAACTTGGTGGTCAGCTGATAATTGATATGGCCTTCTTCCTGCTGCTATTTGTCTGTTACATTCCTGCACATATCCTTCTTCTTTTTTCTTGCATTATCATATAATTTCTTACATTGTAGTAAATATATGATCACATTTTTACTATTCCAACATATCATGTATCGCAAATCTGTTTCCTTGCCTTATATCCTTAGCTATGTATAGTAATTTGGACATATGTCTAAAGCACTAGTAGAAGGAACAGTACCATAGTGATGTGAAGCTTGATACCTTATTTATATCATATGACCTAGGAATTTATATGTTCCTCTTCCTCGTTTGTGGTTGAAATTGAACCTTTCTGTTTGTAAAAAGTTCACACATGGCTTTATTTATATTTTACTCTATATACTTGATCAACTAAAGGGATGCAGATCTGTGCTGCTGCAGAATTTCTTCAGGTTCCTGTTAAATCATTTGATGAACTGTCTGTCCATTCTACTCAGTCATTGGCAGATGCAAAGCTAGTTGGTTCATTCTGATTGTCTCATTACAGTGCAGGCACAGGTGCCTCAGTTGCTGGTCTTCCGCGTGATTTGCAATCTACTACCTAACATGATCAAGAAGCACAGGATCTTGATCTTCGCAGCTGATTATTTGTCAAAAACTCTAGAGTTCTAGTGTTTATGGACCTATATTTTCCTTCTTGTTTAATTTTTGATGGACAAATGTATCAATCCAGTAAAAAGCAACCTTTGTTATGATATTAGTACAGATAGAGTTCTCTGTCGCTTTCTTTGCATCTTTTAAATCAAAATTAGTAACAAAATTACTGGAATTCACATATAAGGGACATAGATTCAGTAAATCGTTTATAAAATCATTGTAAAGTGCAGCTGTCAGATTTACGAGGGCAATATATATATAGACCTTGTGTGTTTGACCGCTTGCGTGTGTGTTCCTGCACTACTAGTATATGGATAGAGAGGCCTGCATATTGTGGCATGTCTGTGTCAAAAGCAAGCATAGCACGCTCGACGTGTCAGGGCAAGGAACAAGGAAACATGTACAAGTAATATGGATTTTCGCCAAGACAAGGACAGGAATGGCTCCCTACTCAAGAGAGGCTGCGTTTGAGTTTTTATAAATTATAAATAAAATACACCACACCGTCGCACTCCTATATAAACACATGCACACGAAAACCACATGTGACTACGGTACGGGAGACTGCAGCAGCTAATAATCTTGAGATTCACGGTCGACAATTACCGCACTTTTGCATTATACTCAATATATGATCAATTATATGCTTTCCTTTTATAGTGTTGGACGATGTTGTTTTTCACAATATATGAATGCCAATGATACGTTTTATGGCAGCACCACCCAAGTGTTTTACTAAAATGGTACCCTTCCATCTATGTCAATTAAACATCATTTTGGACAAAGACACGGCCCCAAAACACAGAAATCTGACTATTCAGCCAACTAATTAAATGCGACTGAGCGCTCAGCTGGTAAGGATCCTTGTGGTGGAACCTACCTATCAGAGTTTAAGTTATCGACTTGACACCGGTGCTCGCATTTTCTTGGATTTTATTTCAGGATTTAACCGACGCTATTCTTTTCAGTGGTAGGCGCCGTGTCGCCGGCGACAAAGAAGGCACCCGGTGGTGACTTCGCCAATTTCGAGAATTTGCCGCCTCAGTCTTTTGGAGGTGCTCATAGGGGTACGGTTGCGTGCATGTTTTCGTAGGAGCGAGTGTGCGTGCGTATTTGTGAGCCTGCGTCTCGTGTGATTCGCAAAAAAAAGCCAACTAATTAAATATATTTACAAATATAAAATAATCATATTATTAGTTAACCACTAGTTTTACTTTAAATTTAGCATTTTGCAGTATCCGAATGCAGCATATAAATCCCAATTTGTAACTACGATAATTTAAAATATTTAAAACCTAAAACAATACTAATTGACAATAATATTGACCGGCTCTTTGGGTAGAATGTACAACTTGTCATGCCTGCCAAATGACTAGGGGTGCTTCATTCTGCGTTGTTTTTCGTGTTTGGTATAACTTTAGATTGAAGCCGGTGGAGAACCCCTTCATAAAGAAGCCTAATAAGAAACATTTGACAAAGTTCTATTTTTTTTGCGAAACACAGTACAGATGCAGATACTCACAAACAGACGCGACACTCAACCCTACGAATACACGCACGCAACCCCACCCCTATAAGCACCTCCGAGCCGGCTGATCCTCGAGATTGACGAAGTCACCTCTGGCATCTCGCTATTAACGGGCACATCGCCTACCACTAAAAAGAATAGCGCCGATTAAATTCTGAAATAAATTCAGAAAAATGTGAGCACCAGCGTCAAGTCGAGGACTTGAACCTTGGTGGATAGGTTCCACCACAAGAAACTTTACCAGCTGATCTACGTTCAGTTCGTAACATTTGACAAAGTTTAACAGACTTAAAAAGATCTCACTACAACCTCCTCATTAAGGCCTCCTCCAATGGTGATAGCGACATCGCTGGCCACCGTTGGAGGAGAGAGAGAGGAAGTGGAGGGGGTAAGCACTTTGGAAAAGGCGCCGACCTCCTCATTGAGGGCGTTCGCAGCGGATCGATTTGCGCCAGCTATTTGACGATGACTAGGCTCGGGATTCAGATGCGGATGAGAGAGAGCCGGGAAAATGAAATCGCTATCGATTCATTCGTCGCCTAGCTCGCACAGTTCCCGAAGCTATTCTCCTCTCACACGCGCGGTCCCCCCAGCAGTTGCTGACCCTGTGCGTTGCGATCCCCGAGCGCCTGCTGGGCTATGCGCTCTGCCTCTCTCCTCCACATTGCTGGAGATTTCGCCAGCATCGCTGGTGATGCTCTAAGAGCGTCCGCAGTGCTGGTTCTTTACTCGGTTCTATACTCTATCGACCCGGGTGCTTTCACTGTGAGCATCGGTCCTATAGAAAAAAAACGAAGGACCGGGTCCTTTGCATGGGAGCGAGTACCATGGAATAAAAAAGTGTTCTCCTCTCCGGCCTTTGTCTCTCTCCTATACCACACAACATCTAGCACCACATGCCTTCCCTACTTGGGTTGATTTTTTATTTTGGTGGGCTCCTCTATCGAACCGAGTCCGGTTCTTCCCACTGTGAGGTCGATAGCAAGACCCATCATGTCACCTGTGGAGCCCATTAACGAACCGACGTTGGTGCGACACACTGCTGGTGCCCTAAGGCCTCCTCCAGTGGTGATAGCGACATCACTGGCCACTATTGGAGAAGAGAGAGAGGGGAAGTGGAGGGGACAGGCACTTCAGAAAGGCACCTGTGAGAGAGAGTTCATCGTAGTTCGTTCTCGATAGGAGATGAGTGGGTCGCTAGGAGCATTCACGAAATAGAATACTCCCGCTGTTTCAGAAAAAATACAATTCTAGTACAAAGTCATGTTTTAATATCTTGAGTTTGACCAATTATAGATAGAAAAAGATCAATAAATATGATATCAGATATATATCATTAGATTCATTATAGAATGTAGTTTCATAATAAATTTATTTAAAGCTATAAATGCGAATATAATTTTTTAAAATATGATCAAACGTGAATTAATTTAACTGCACGTAACCCGTAGTTGCATTCTTTCTAGACGGAGGTAGTACAGTTTTTTGCCAGCGATATCGCCTCCCTTTGGAGGAGGCCCGCCATTCTTGCCTTGTCTAGCACCTGCAAGGCTGCCGAGGTGTGCTTGCCTTTATACGCGTGGAGGCCGCCGGAGACGCGCTCACTCACGCTGCGTGGCGGAGGCGGAGCCCGTGCTCGTCCCAAGCGACAATCCGTCCACGCCCCCCGCTGATTGCTTCAATGTACGGCCGTCGAAAGCGCGGAGCTGCTGCCGCTGCCTTGCCGTGGACAAGAGTGCCCCATGGAGTCCGATGGAGGAAAAAGAGATCGGGCACCGAACCCATGGATGCGTGGAATCCAATGCTCCCGTTGGTGCTAGCTCGAGCCGCCGCCGTCGTCGCGCCGCCGCCTTTCGCCGCCAGCGACCGCCGCTCACCGCCACGCGCGCCCTTGCTGGCGCGCGTGCGCATGCCTCGTAGGCCGCCGCGCTCGCCCACTGGCCCGCGTCCCTACTGCGTGTCCGCCGCCATGGCCAACGCACATGTGGGAGATGAGGGAAGGAAGAAGACCCTGTTATGTCACTTACGGGTGGGATCCACATGTCGAGGAAGAAAAGGAAAAGGGAGAAATCTATGATTTTGGCACCTCTCTTCTATAGTTTAAAATTGTGAAAGGGATTTTTCTATACAACAAGAAAAAGTAGAAAATCAATCTGTTGGAGATGTTATAAGGGCAGTTCTAACCCTCCACCTCAGCTAGTTTTCATAGCATTAAATAGGATGTCATTTCAGCAAAAATCTGATGTGGTAGAAAAATTAACTAGGAGAGAGAGGAAAAACAGTAGACGTCGTTTCTCATCTGAGAACTGGAATCGGCTCGGCGACCAACGCGCCAAGACACGACCGATTCTCGCGTTGGGCGCTACGCTTTCCTATCCACACGTTTGTGGGCCCCACTACCCGGGGACTGCCACATCATGGAAGGGGAGCTTGATGCCGCCGCCGCCGCCGCCTGTGCCGGAGAGCCGCCACGAATGTTGGAACCGATCAACTTGATCGTGTAGTTCCCACAAGCCCGATGACCCGGCGAGTTCAACCAACGGACTCGACGACGCCTTGAACGGTGACTGCGATCACCACGTGAAACGCGAACTCGAGGATAATGAAACAACGCAACTAGGCAAACGAAACAATGAGAGAGATTTGTCCCTAACACACAGCACACTTTTTATTGATGCTTTTGCTTACATTATATAGGTCTGAGACCTTGACCTCTCCCCTGCCAATACGGAGTCCCCATGGCTATCCTACTAGGATTAGACATGGACATGCAAAACACCACATTGGCAGGAAGACCGACTTGGACACGGTTCAGGCAGGTCTGTGCACATCTCCAGAACCTCTAGAACTCTATGTGTCTTAACTACACTAGGACTCCTAATAGGACTAGGACTCTAACAGATTACAATAGGAATATGACTAGAACACTACTATGTCTAACATTTCACCCCTAATCCTGTTACACCCTAATGACGCCAAGCTTAAGTCCGAACTCCACGAACTTGATTCTCCCCGAGAGGCTTTGTCGAATGTCGACAACTTGCTCGCCTGTCTCTCCGATATGATCAACTTCGACCATGTCCTTCTCAATGCAGTCCCTAATGTAGTGATAGCGTGTATCTATGTGTTTGCTTCTATCATGGAACACGGGATTCTTGGCAAGCTCAATAGCCGATTGATTGTCTATCAAAAGCCTGAACTTCTGAGGTTCTTCACCAATCATCTCTGCTATCAGCCGACTTAGCCACACACCCTGACATACTCGTGATGCAACTGCAATGTATTCTGCTTCACAAGAAGATAAGGCCACCACCTTCTGTTTTTGTGAAGCCCAAGTCACCAGATTTGATCTGAGATAGAAGATGATCCCTGAGGTGCTCTTCCTATGAACCAAGTCACCAAAGCAATCACTGTCGGTGAAACCCAACAATGTTAGATCAGTCTTCTTCCCTTTCTGAAACCTGCAGCCATAATCAAGAGTGCCTGCTATATATCTAACAATCCTCTTGATCAAGCTACCCAATGTTCCTTCCCCGTGCCTCCATAAATCAAGCTTACAATGCCAACTGAATAAGCTATGTCAGTCCGGTGTTCACCAAGTACCTCAAACTCCCAATAATGCTCCCCGTAACATGTAGTGTCAAATTCTCGCACCGTGCTTTGTTGCGGTAAGCTTAATTCTCTGCTCCATTGGAGTATCAACCGAGTTGCATCCTGTCAGTCCACATGTTTCAACAATCTTCTCTGCGTATGCTTTTCGACAGATAGTGATTTGTGACTTCTCTTGTTTTACCTCCATGCCCAAATAATAACCGAGTAAACCAAGGTCACTCATGCCGAAAGTTTCTTTCATTTGATTTTTGAACTCAGCTATCTTCGCATCGCTTTGGTCCACAAACAATGAGGTCATCCACATATACTCCAACCAGCAACAAATTATCACCTGTGCCTCTCTTGTACACTGCATGTTCAACTTTGCTTCTCTGAAATCCTAGAGCTTTTAGCTCTTGATCCAACTTGAAATTCCACGCCCTTGGTGCCTGTTTGAGACCATACAATGCCTTGTGCAATTTCAACACTTTGCCTCAGATTCTCTCGGATTAGCAAAGCCGGGAGGTTGATGAACATACACCTGCTCTTGGAGTTCTCCATTTAAGAAGGCCGACTTGACATCCATATGATGAACCTGCCAATCTCCTTGAGCTGCAAGCGCTAGTAACACTCTGATAGTTTCCAACCTTGCCACTTGTGCAAAAACTTCATTATAATCTACTCCTTGCTTCTGTGCATAACCTTTGGCTACCAAGCGTGCTTTGTGCTTCACAATATTCCCAAAGAAAGATCCCTCTTAACCTTGAACACCCACTTCACACCGATTGCCTTGTGTCCCTTTGGTAGGTCCATCGAGACCAAGTCTCATTTGCCTTGATGGACGCGCAACTCGGCTTCCATGGCTTCTTTCCAACACTCCTCATCTAGTGCTTCTTCAACACTCATCGGTTCATCACCGCAAGCATACAAACACCATCAGTATTCATAATCTTCGATCTCATCGGATGATCAAGCGGATCCGTCGCTGTTCTCGTATCGAAGAGGAACTCCTTCCGATCTGGCCGACCGCCCTTGAATTGGTGTAACCCAATCAATGCTTGATGCATCGGATGAAGCCGGTGTTTGAGGGGAATTAGATCCCAAAGATCCTCCCGAGATTGCTTTGCGAGGAACTAGGCTCGGGAACCCAAAGACCGGAGTTGCCGGGTTCTCGAATCTGCCGCTGTGCTATTGTCGGATCTTCTACAAAGAAGCGGAGCTGAATTTCAAATTCTTCGACTAGTCTTGAACTGTCGCTAAACCAGCCCAATTCCAGCCTTGATCTTCTTCGAAAATCACATCCCCTCGGCGATATGTAGCGTCCTTGACACGTGATTTAGCATCCTATAGCCTTTTGTTCCATCTTCATAGCCAATCATCACCATCTTGACCGACCGTCGGACAACTTGGTGATGCCAGACCAATCGCTTTACATGTCCAATGGAACCGAAAAACTCGAGGTGATCAACCCTTAGTTTCTTACCATACCAAGCCTCATATGGTGTGACACCATTTAGACTTCTAGTTGGAGATCGGTTCAGGATATATACCGCTGTTGCTACTGCTTCTCCCCAATAGCACGTAGGAATATTCTTGCTCTTCATCATGCACCTTGCCATCTCAACCACCGTTTGATTTCGACGCTCCTCTACTCCGTTTTGTTGAGGGGTATACGGTGTAGTAGTGTAGTGCTTGATGCCTGAATCATTGCAAAAGATATTGAACTGAGTTGAATTGAATTCACCACCTCTGTCAGTCCTTATGCCTTTCAGTTTGCCTTCAAGTTCAGTTTCAGCCTTTGCCTTGATTATCTTCAAATATGACAATTTTCACTCTTGGACTTGAGCATCTCCACCCACATAAATCTACTATGATCATCCACCACGAGCGTAAAAATAAGACTTCCCTCCCGGAGTTGGTGGACTGATTTGACCACAAAGATCGGCATGAAAAAGCTCGAGACCCTTTGAAGCACAACGGTATGAGTGACACTTGGAAACGGGTCCTGTGTTGTTTGCCAATGGTGCAGCCATCACAAACTTGTTCAACCCTATCAACGGCATGGCATCCCCCTACACACCATGTTTTTCCTTCCTAGATCCCCTCGAAAGTGATCCGAAGTTTAGGTGACCAAAGCGTGCATGCCACTTCCAAGCATCATCATCCATCTTCGATAACAAGCAAACTGGAGAAACTAAATTTAGCTTGATAGTGTAAAGACGATTTGCTGTTCTTGGAGCCGAGATCAATAAGGTATCTTGGTGATTGAACACCTTCAGCCTCCCTTGTTTCAAAGACACTTCCCTACCTTTCTCCTCAAGTTGGCCTAGACCGATTATATTACTTTTTTGAGCTTGGGAATAAAGTAAATATCGATCAATACCTTGTGCTCCTCCTATCGTCCTTGAATCACCATTGAACCGCGGCCTTGTATGTCGACCGGTTGATCCATCACCAAAGCGGATTGTGCCTCGGACCTCCTTGTCAATATGAGAAAGAGAAGAAGACAGCCGGTCATATGATTCGCGGCTCCCGTATCTAACACCCAAGTCCCATCTGGGCCGCCAACCCAAGACAACCTTCTCTCATCAAGTGCACCACGATTTGTCGGACAAACAACGGTGCCCTCGGTGGCCATCAACGAGCTGGTTTATCTCCTCGCTTCTCTTCCTTTTCTCTTCGCTTCTTCCGATTAAACTGCGCCTTGTGCCCAATGGCCGTAGATCCCACAATTCTTGCATCCGCCTTTACGCCGCGGTGTGCCCTCCGAAGTCGACTTCACGCCACGAGTTGCCCGAGCCACCACCGCCGGTCGATGAGGTGTTTTGCCTTTGCCCCGATAGTTGTTGCCTCCTTCTCGGCCATGATTAGTTTGGAAACGGTTCTTATGTTTCTCAAGCCAATCTTCTTCTGCATGAGTAACGAGAGTCCCGCTTGTCGATGTCTGCTCCACCTTGGCATCAACTCTTTCTTCTCGCAGCCCGAAGGTGTCCCACCGTTCTTCCACTTTGAGTGTTTTGAGATCGAGATCATCTCAATGGTTACTGACAACCCGATTGAAACGTGGTGAAACGACCAGCAGAAATTTCTTGACAACCCGAAGTTTCCTCGATCGTCTCACCTAGTGACTTGAGGGTGGTGACAAGATTGGTGATCCTCATGCCGAAATCTTCTACCCCTTCTCCTTCCTTGAAACCCGATGTTCTCAAATTCTTGTAGGAGTTTCGGGCGCGACTTCCTTCACGCGATCCGCTCCAATCCTCATCGTCTTGATGCCTCCCATGCCTCTTTCACCCCGATTTCTTGCCGCCTAGAGTAGACCACATCTCGGCTGGGCACCGACCGCATCGGTGCTCCCATGGCCCGACGATCCTCGGATCGCTTGACATCGGGTACCGGGATCAATTGCCTCCCAGATTTCCAATGCCTCAAAGTTGATTTGCATCAACATCGCCCACTCGGCGTAATTCGTCCGAGGTAAGCATTGGCCACATGAGATTGCTCTCCTTGGCCGCTTGGTATTGCTGGTGCTTGCTCCATCGTTGTCCGGCATGTTTGATCTCCTCTCTTCACCTTCTAGCTGTCGCCGCCGCCTTGATCTTCACCGAACGGCTCCGATACCACGTGTTGGAACCGATCAACTTGATCGTGTAGTTCCACAAGCCCGATGACCGGGGCGAGTTCAACCAACGGACTTGACGACGCCTTGAACGGTGACTGCGATCACCACGTGAAACGCGAACTCGAGGATAATGAAACAACGCGACTAGGCAAACGAAACAATGAGAGCGATTTGTCCCTAACACACAGCACACTTTTTATTGATGTTTTTGCTTACATTATATAGGTCTGAGACCTTGGCCTCTCCCCTGCCAATACGGAGTCCCCATGGCTATCCTACTAGGATTAGACATGAACATGCAAAACACCACATTGGCACAGGCAGGTCTGTGCACATCTCCAGAACCTCTAGAACTCTATGTGTCCTAACTACACTAGGACTCCTAATAGGACTAGGACTCTAACAGGATTACAATAGGAATATGACTAGAACACTACTATGTCTAACAACGAACTCGTCGTCGCCTCGCCGGGAGGCAACCACCCGCACTGGGACTGGGAGCGCTCGGCACCCATACTCGCCGGAGGCCGCCACTCTCGCACGGCCACCCCGCCCACTGCCGCAAAGCGCTCACGTGTGTGCTGCTCGCGTCCGCCCAGCTCCCCGCCGGCGTGGAGCTCCTAGCCCGTGGCCTTGCTGCTGGCTCACAGTGCTAGCAGTACCGTCCGTTGGGCACCCAGCGACTAACAACTCTACCCGCCTCTTCTATTTTTCTTTTTGCAACCTGCTGATGCTGCTTGATGCCTTGATGCAAACTCCCATCTTCCTCCCGTGTGCTTCGATTTGGACTATATAGGACTTTAATTGGAACTCGAGGACTTCGATTTTTTCCTTTGATTTGTGTTGCAGGCACAGCTTGCGCGCAGCGGCCACTTTGAGCTCACCGTGGCCCGTGCCTTTATGCCCGCAATTGCGCGGCAGCAGCCCTTGAGCTTGTGCTTGGCTGCCCCGAGCTCGCTGCCGACGCCGCCAACGTGCACTCACGCGTGATGCATGCCTGCAGTTCACCACCACGGTACTTTTGCGCTTGCCACCGGCGGCGGCGGCGCGGAGCTCGGCCCCGCCGCTCCTACGGAACTTCATGCCGCTGCTCGTGCGTGCGCTTGTCGCTGACGCAACCGTTCGCCCTCCGGAGCTCGCTTTGGCCTCGCCGCTGCAATGCGCAAGTGACAACCGCTGCTGCGCTACTAGCGTGCGGCTTTTGCGTCGACCCCGTCGCTAGTGAGGAGCGCCGCCGCTATATGCCACCAGCTGCCCGAAGCTCGGAGCTGCGCCTTATACCGGCCTTGTCGCCGGCTTGTTCAAGGCCTTGCTGCTTGCGCAGAGCAGCACTCGCTTGTCTGCTCGCCGCCGTAGCGTGGGGAGAGAGAGCGCGACGGAAGAGGAGAGAGGATTAGAATTGATTACGGGCCCTCGTGAAGACTTGGATGCGTTGGGTGCTGTAGTTTCTACATGCAGTATCTTTCTGATATGGCAGCTATAGAAACTAGCGAGCACTTTCTGCATTATCCGTATTTATATTGGACAAAAACGTAAATATGGATATCCGTATTCGTATTCGATTTTAATATGGATGTTAAATGGATATATCCGAATTCGTTTTTTAGCAATTTTCTCTATCCGATTTCACATTCGTATTCGAGAAAAATCCGACACATCCGGCATTATCTGTATCCGCGAAGAATAAAGTACAAATGATGTACATCATTATACACCATATAACCAATTTAGAAACTATCTACATGGCAAATGGCTAATTATATTAATAATAATAATAATAATATATAAAATAAATTATATAATACTTATTAATGTGTAATTCTTCTTATTCAATATTTTATATATTTATGAAAATAATTTATATAATTTGTACATTTAATTATTTAAATATATAGTAAATACTCCTCCATAGTGCAAATAGAAGTCCTTTTCCGTCCAACTGTGTAGAGCGCAAAAAAGAAGTCCCTACCTGCGCATGTTAGTGGTTTAGGACGTTTATGCCCCTCCATTAAATACGCGGCATGCAAAAAAAAAAAAAGCACCACAGGGAGAGAGTCGAACCTGGGATCTCTGGCTCCTCAACGCCTCGGGACTTGTCACGGTAGCCAATCAGCCAAAGAGACGGTGGTGTCTACAATGCACCCATCTCTTTATTTATTAGGGGCAAACATGGAAAAATCACCTATAATAAATCACTCCTTGGTAAAGCGTAATCTTGTCCTAAAGGACCTCTAATACCATTACGGAGGGAGTATATTTTTTCTGATAAGTTATCTATACATGAGATATACACCCATAATTTACTCATAAAACTATCCATAAAAGTAAATTAATACACACTATGACATTTTCTGTCAAATCAACTAAATATCCGAATACGAATCCGAGTTCGAACTATTCGTTTTGTATTCGTATTCGATAGCATTCATATTTGTATTCGAATTCGATTCCAAATGTGGTAAATAGTGACATCCAAATTCGATTCCATGCATATTCAATCCGAATCCGGAGAAGCTTGGGACAATGGGACTGCCCTAAGAAAGGAAAAGAGAAGCCAATGATCGCCTTGGGGTTCTCACAAGGGATGTGAAACCTCATGGGAAGGCGCGAGGTGAGCTGCGTATGAACGGGGCGCACGTATAGGAGCGGGCGTGAGTAATTATGACGCGGCCGCTTCGATTAGATTGCACCGCATGTGCGCTTTGACCGGGTTAACCACGGGTTAATCCTAGTGGTTAACCGCCCGGGTTAGGGACTGACCCGTAGTTCGGGTTGGGTTAACGGTTAACTGCAGGGGGCGGTGTGATTCTTTCAACGGCGAAAGGCTGCACGGGCCTAGAGAATGAAGGGGCCCGGCGGCTGGTCGGGCAGCCGGCGCGCCGTCCGCGGGGGCGCACACCTGGCTGCCACCGCTCTCGCCGGCGTATCAGCGAGCAGCGCCCGAAAGATGCGGTGGCGCAGCCCGACTTGGCTTTTGCCCGGAGTTTGCTCGCTAGTTTTTTTCTTTGTTTCTTTTTTAGCTTAATTCTTATATATATATATATATATATATATATGGCAGCTTATTCTACACCTTCATTGTTTTTAGGTGTAGCATAACTATTCTACACCAAAGCACATCCATAGCTGGTCTGACGGCACCAGCCAGCCAGCCCACCCGCCAACTCTAGACGCACCCAATTCCATCGCTTCCACCCTTCCTTCTCTCCCCGCGACGGGCTTCTTAGAGCTGCGGCAAAACCAGCGGCGCCCCAACCCCGTCCTTCTTCCTCGGCCTGCGGCCACCGGCAGCGCCCTGGCCCGTGCTTCATCCTCAGCCTGCGACCACCGGCGGGGCGCCCCTCTCCTTCCCCGGCCTGCTGCACATCTCGCCCCCACGTCCTCCCCGATCCAAACGACCGCATCGGCGGCGGCGCCTCCCCTTGGCCCCAAAACGCCTCGCTCGGCGCGCTGCTGCCCCGGTCGACCACTGCCCATGGCCGTGGGGCCGGGCGCCGCCTCGTCGTCGAGCCGCCGCCACCCCGGATCCGCCCCAAAATCACCGACCACCTCGTCGTCGAGCCTGCGCACCACCCTACCGGCCATCTGGGCGCTCCCTGCCGCCCAGGTGATCAAGCACCGGCACACGGTGGAGATCGAGGCGTTCACATAGCAGCTCCGGCTCAAGGACGAGAATCCAGAGCACAGCAGCGGCATTCTACTGAATTTGATGCCGAGCTAAAGCCGGAGGAGGGATTGTTAATTCGTGAGCACCTGTGATTATGTTAGTGGACGATGATGATGCCTGATGAGGTTAGTGAATGTGAGTGTCAGAGGTTTCTTCTGTCTCCAGGTTCTAAGCTGTTTTTATGGGCAGCAGATTAAAAAACAGATACCATGTTCTAAGCCTGATTGGTTGTCTTGCTGAATTTTCTTATGGAGCATAGTAAGTATATACAGTGATAGTATAAGCGTTGTGCCTTCATTTGTCAGGCAGGGTAAACTGGTGTGCTCTGGATTCGATCACCTCGTCGTGCCTTCACTCGTCGCCTCCTGCATTCTACTAGATGTACTGAACAAGTACTGAATAATACTTATACTGCTGAACACAATTGCGACGGCGACGGCGCTTGGCGCGAGCAATGGCAATCCATGGCTGTGCCGGCATAGGTTCTGGACAGCAGACTACAGGGCTGGGGCCTGGGTCGCCAAAGGCCGTCGGCCGTGGTGAACAGGGAACAGGCAAACAACGATAGCTCAGTATTGTTCAGTACTTAACATTGTTCAGTCTTCTCTGATTGCCGCAAGTCTAAACCTCAGTATTGTTCAGTACTTAACATTGCTCAGTACTTAACATTCAGCAGCAGGAGTTGCTTGACGTGGATAATAGCAGAAGTTGCTTGAGGTGAATACCAATTGTGCTTCAAGGTCTTCGCTTCCCATGGTGGGCTGTCGGTGCACATGACATGGGAGCACACACGCAAGTGGAAGATGGTGGCAGAGGACGTGCCGAGAGAGATCATTCTGCTACTCATAGATACTTGAAGTTACTGATAATTATTGACAAGATACTCGGACATACTAACAATATACTTAGAGATATTGACTACTACTCAAAGATACTTCTCACTGATAAACAAGATACTTAGACATACTCACAAAAATACTCGAAGATACTGACTACTACTCGGAGATATTGATAAACAAGATACTCTGACATACTAACAAAAATACTCGAAGATACTGACTACTACTCACAGATACTGAGAACTACTCGAGATACTTGATAAACAAGATACTCGTACTGACAAAAAAATTCGAGATACTGACAACTACTTAGAGATATTGAAAATACTCCAAATGTCGTAGTTCAGTCTCAGCATCTCTCATAGTTATTGTGAACATTTAATATTTACTATCTCTCACTCTCTTAGTACATGTGAGAAGATAGACCGCCGGTAGGAGGTGAGTTGGTGGTGACCTCTGGAAAGCCCCCGGTGGGCGCAAAACTTGGGGAGAGACAAGGGAGGGGTTGTGTGCGAGGTGTCGGTGGAGTGTAGGCGGAGCGCTAGCGCCAATGACCTCTGGCAAGCCCTGTTGGGCGGGCCTCCCACAGCTCATGGCGGAAGGTGGGCGGGCCTCCCGCGAGACCAGCGTATGATGATGTGGTGGGTCGCCGCGAAGGTTAGGCGCCGCCCGGCGGTCGGTCAAGTATCTTCAAGTATTTCGTCAAGATTCTTGTTAGTAGCTTTGATATATTTCAAAGAGCATTCAGTACAACATAGTATGATCTAGTATATTTTATTTTATTTTTTGGTCTGTACAATCCTTCAGTAACGATGTAGTATCATCCAAAGATATTTTCTTTTCTTGGTCACCACTCAGTGCAATCATTCCATAACATTAAGTACTCGTTAGTATCACCTAATATATTTCAGTAACATTGGGTATATTGACGAAATATTGATGAAATACTGGAAGTACCGACAACTACTGACCAAAAATATTGACATACTTAAATATACTGAAACATATAAATATTGACAGTATCTTGACACGTCAGATCTACTACTAGTTGGTACTTATAAATATTGAACACTAAAAGCGGCAAATACCATTAAAAGTGTCTCGAAAACATTGCTTGGGAGGGGGCATGCTTTTCAAAAGGCACTCGCCCCGGAACCTAAACTTCGGCAAACTCCATGAACCCTAAACGCGGGTAAATGCCATGAACCCTAAACTCGGCGAACGCCATTAACCCTAAACTCCGCAAATATAATTAAAAGTGTCTCCTGAATACTTGCCTAGGAGGGGGGCATGCTTTTGAAAAGACACTCGCTCAAACCCTAAACTTAACAATTACTGATAACGCCATGAACCCTAAACTCGGCAACCACAATGAACCCTAAGCTCGCAAAAAAAAAAAAATATTGACCCTAAATTCAGCAAAAACAATGCACCCTAAACTCGGCAACCCTAAATTTATATAAGGAAGATGTATCTCATTGCACAAATGAACAATACGAACCCTAATCTTAGCAAAATGTGTGAACCCTAATCTTAGCAAAATGTGTGAACCCTAATCTCAGCAAAATGTGGGAACCCTAATCTCAAAAAATGTGTGAACCGTAATCTCAAAGAGAATGTGTGAACCCTAATCTCAAAGAAAATGTGTGAACCCTAATCTCAAAGATAATGTGTGAACCTAATCTCGCACAAATATGTCAACCCTAATCTCAAAGAAAATATGTGAACCCTAATCTCAGCATAATGTGTGAACCCTAATCTCAACAAAATGTGTGAACCCTAATCTCAAAGAAAAATGTGTGAACCGTAATCTCAAAGAGAATGTGTGAACCCTAATCTCAAAGAATGTGTGAACCCTAATCTCGCACAAATGTGTCAACCCTAATCTCAAAAAAATTTATGAACCCTAATCTCAGCATAATGTGTGAACCCTAATCTCAAAGAAATGTGTGAACCTTAATCTCAAAGAAAATGTGTGAACCCTAATCTCAAGAAAATGTGTGAACTCTAATATCAGCAAAAAATTGTGTGAAGTGTGCACATATCTTCACCGCTGGGCCTCGAGGGCCTACCGGCCCTCTCGGCCTCGCTACATTCGCTCACGAGGCCGCACCTACGACGCTAAATTTATATAAGGAAGATGTAGGTGTGCACAAATGAACAATAGGAACCCTAATCTCTGCAAAATGTGTGAACCCTAATCACAAAGAAAATGTGTCAACCCTAATATCTGCTCAACAAACGCGATGAACCCTAAACTCGTCAAACGCCATGGACCCTAAACTCAGCAAACGCAATGAACCCTAAACTCGATAAATGCGATAAACCCTAAACTTAGCAAATGCAATGAACCATAAACTCGGCAACCACCATGGACACAAAACTGAGCAAAAGTGATGAACCCTAAACTTCGGCAACCGCCATTAACCCTAAACTTCGGCAAACGCCATTAACCCTAAACTTCGGCAAACACGATGAACACTAAACTCGGCAAACGCGATGAACCTTAAACTCGTCAAACACCATGGACCCTAAACTCAACAAAGGCGATAAACCCTAAACTTCGGCGAATGCTATGAACCCTAAACTTCCTAGTAGGGGCATGCTTTTAAAAAGACACCTGCCCCAAAAATGTAAATTTAACAATTATCGATAACTACTGAACCCTAAACTCGACAACCGCCATGGACACTAAATCGGCATACGCCATGAAAGGTAGCAGCAGCTTGGACAAGATACTATTCAGACATACTGACAAAGTACTCGTCGAGATATCTTGACAAATATTACTAACAAGATAATGACAACTATTTGGACAGACCGACAAAATACTGGAGATACTGACAACTATTACTAACAAGATACTAAGACATACTCAAAAACATAATTGGAGATACTGGAAGCTACTCAAAGATACTGGCAAATACTCGGACATACTAACAAAATACTCGGACATACTGACAACTATTACGACAAGATACTCGGATATACTCGAGAAATATACTTGGAGATACCGACAACTACTCGGACATACTGACAAAAAAGTTGGAGATACTGACAACTATTACTAACAAGATACTCGAGACATAAATAGTTGAAGATACTTGACAACTATTACTAACAAGATACTCAGACATACTTACAAAAATACTTAGAGATACTGAAAACTACTCGAGAGATAATGACAACTACTTTGAGATACTGAAAAAATATTAAGAGGCACTGACAAAACAACAATGTCGTCTACTATAAAAAGCTAGCGAATACTTATGACATATTGGCGAATAGTGATGAAAATACTGGCGAATACAGATGAAATACTAGATGATGTATAGCAGAATATTGTATATTTCTCAAACACTAGTAGCCTAAAAAAATGACGAATGTTGATGAAATACGATGCCAAAACATTAAATAGAACACAATACATGTGTGTGCAAAGAGTAACCACATCTCACATTATAACCTCAACATTCGTTAATGTAGACATTAGTGATACAAATTCCATCCACAAAACAACCATCTAAAAAACCCGACATACGTGAGACTTTGCTTCGTTTACACATCGACAGGAAATTACAAAACAGAAAATTACAACGCATCCATATGCACAGGTTGACAACACTGTGGCGCAAGCTCTTTTATGTTAGTGGGGAATTTGGTCTTTGCCTCATTTATATCGTGGAAGGCCATGTAGTAAAGTTGCTGGGCCTGTATTGAGAGACTAGTTCCTGCACTGGCACAACATGCGGCTGCTCTCCAGCATTGCCATCAGTAGGCCCCAAGGAAGATTGAGTCGGTGGTACATCCGCATTGCCATCAGTAGGCCCTGAGGAAGCTTGAGTCGCTGCAACGTCCATCCGAAACTCGTTGCCTTCGTCCAACCTTAGGGTCAAGCCCTTAAAACCCTTTGGTAAATCACCAGTCACCTTTAGTCGTGGCATCACACTATCAGGAAAAAATGATAAGAAACAGGAAGAAAATCAGAGCACATATAATGGGTTTCAAATACTGAACTAATAGATTAAAAAATAAACAAATACTGAGCTGTACTAAACTAAACTGAACCAAACTGAAACAAGAACAGAACAATAGTAGCAAAAAAATACTGGAAGATACCGAATCTAAATATTATCTCAGTATGTCTTAATATCTATTGGTACTTAGATCACAATTAGAAGTACTTGTCTATATATTGTCAGTATTACTACATAACTACTAGAATTTCTCATTAATTCTAAGTTATTAGTATTTCTCCCTTTGGGAAAGAATAGAGGATACTAGGGACCTAGCATACACTGAATGCAGAAAAAAAGAATACTGAAGCAAACAACCATGGAATCGTGTGGAATATCTACTACTATTTTGATAGATGACACCTAATTAAACAATACACTATCGTATACCATGGTACTAACAAATATTAAACAACTGAATGCTAGTCAAAAGTCTGAAAGACTGAATGCCACGGAGTACTGAAAAGAAGAAAATGCAGAAATATTGAGACGGTGCTGCCGTCGAGTGGGATGGAGAGGGCACGGACGCAAGGGCACGCAGGCGTGAGTGGCGCCGCCGGACGATCTGGGCAACATTGCAGGTGGGCTGTGCAGGCTACCTCACCGCAGGGGAGGCCAGCATCTAAACGAATTGACCTCAGCTCAAAAAAATCTAAATGAAGTGAGTGCTGTCGCTGCAATCGATGGAATGGGGGTGATCGACCACCATGGCTGGAGATGAGGGAAGGAACGGGGATGGGGATAGCTGCAGGCAGCAACCGATTCGAGGGAGGGGGAGCTCACCTCACGCCTGCGCTGCCCCGTGTGGTTGCGTCTGCGGGTGGCTGGCTGAGCGCCTCCTCTCCCAGGGAAGCCCCGCTCGCCGGGAACCACCACGAGCAAAGCCCGACGACAACGCCGGGTGCCCCGACCGATAGCAGTAGGAAGCAACACGAAACCCTAGAAAAAAGCAGATCAGAGGAGGACCTCACCTTCAACTCGCGATTCGCGAGAGAACTCACAGCCACCGGATCCCCGACCTCAGCCTGCAGTCAAACCGTGCGGTTGCGCCTCCAGTGGCCGCCGCCGCCGCCGGGTACCCCGTCTCCCCGACGGCTCCGCCTCTGATGCCCTGTTTAAAATAGCGCTAAGGAATTTAGCGTTTGGGCGTCGAAAACGCTATAGCGGCGCTATTAGCGCTATTTGGCGCTATAGCGCTAAAACGCATCAGCGGCAATGTCTTCTGGCCGCTATTAGCGCGCTATTTGCCGCTATTAGCGCTATTTGTTCTGAGGTCTGATGGAGCTCCTAGCGCCGGGAATGGCCTCCAACTAGGCCACGGTTGTGACCCGCCCCTTCCGCCGCGCGGGTGACGGCCCTTTCGCCGCCGCTGGCTGGGCCCCCCCTCACCACCGCCGCCGGCTGAATTGCCCAGAAACCACCGCGGGTCGCCTGGGGAACAGCGAGACCGCCTCCGCCTCCCCCGATACCCGATCTGAGCGGGGGCGGGGCGGGATGCAGGGTACGGGCGCTGGTTGGGTGCGTCTTGAGGGGCTGCTCGGTCGGGTTAGGTGGACCGGACCTGGTTGGGTCGGCTTGCTGGGTTGGGTGCGTGCAGGGCAGCTCGGTTGGATGTGTCTAGGTGTAGCATAAGCTATACTACACCTAGGTGTAATATATATATATATATATATATACCTACTATTGTACAGCCTACGCGTGAAATAAAAACCAACGCAGCATGTGTTTGACCGCTTGCGTTGCGTATGTGTTCCTGCACTATATGGATATAGAGTAAACTAGAAAACTGCGCGGCTTTGCATTTGCAATTAGTTATATCAATATGAATAAGAATAATGATAACTTTATTGGTCTTTAGTTACAATGAGTACAAATAATGGTAACTGAATTGGTTTTATGCAATATATTAGTTTTATTTTTTTATGGTAATTGTAAATTATTATTGAAGTAGTATTTTTTTTTCTTATTGAAATGGAACTTTCTTTTTTGTTGGAGAAAGAAGGATAAAACTATTTATTAAAGTGGGAGGTGCATAAGTAGCGGAGTGTTAATGCAATTATGAATTGAGGAGAATTCGACATTGAACAACTCGGTTTTTCTATTTTATGTTTTATTTGATTTTCACATGTACGGCTAAAAATATAGGCAAAATGTATAGATAAAATTGTGTGCTAAAATATGCTATATTTTGGATCCAATGATAGAAGTATTATTGGTGAGTATTCTCAAACAAATTGATTTTTTTTTTTTTTTTGCGATTTACAATGCACTTTTTGAAATCTTCAGCAAATGTCTTTGTATAAATGAAAAGAATAATGGATAAGGGAAAACACCGTCGGGCCAAATTCAGCCTATAAAGGCTCAAGGATCCAATGGTAGGCCGGCCCATAAAAAAGGCCTAAGTTGCAGGTCGATTTTGGCAAAGTTTGAGGGCTTTTTGCAAGATAATATGGGAGAGGAGTCCGGACTGCGGGTTGTATTTTTCTATAGTGCGAGGGTCTTTTTGAAATTTGTTTGGGAGACATCTGATCTGGGCCGTCGGTTTGGACGATCGGATGGCGGGAAATGTTGGCGACGCGGCCACGCTCTCCAAATCCGAGCTTGAGCTCGGATTCGATAGGTAAAGATTCTCTATGTAACAAAAATTATAGCCACTCCTTCAGTGCCATTAAAAATTACGATGTTCCTTCAGTGCCATCGTTTTTAATTTTCATTCCCTACATACCACGACCGTTACCTTCAGCTAATTACTGTGCTATGGCCTATGGACCCCACGCGTCAGTGGAACTGGAGAGAAAACTTCCTCCTGCGCCTCTCGTCCACAGCGCGCCGACACCCACGTCCGCGTACAAGCCGGCGAGCCACCGCCCCCACCTCCACGGCGCGCGGGAAGGTGCGCATCTCCACCACAATGGCGCCGCGCGCCTGTTCCTGGCCGTGGAAACCGTGGCAGCCAAGCCGCAGGCCCCGCCGCCGAGCTAGGGCAGCGTGATGAACTTCACCTTCTTCTCGCGGCCCCTGCAGCGGCCGCCGCGGTGCCCACATGGCGGCTACGCGCGGCATTCGCTGTCTTGACGGCCCAAATCGGCAACCACGTGCTCGATTCCGCCGTTGCCTGCTCGTATTCATTGACCTGCTCGACCAAATTGGAAATAGATCGAGAACGGACATCGTCGATCTGTGGTACCTGGAATAGCTGCGTCGGTTTCGAGCTGAACCCGACGAGCACTGACGTCCCCCCGGCTCTTGCTTGAGTGCCGCGCCGCCCGAAGCTTCCTCGCCGCGGCCGCCCGGAGCTTCCCCACCGTGGCCACCGTTCGGAGCTCCTCGCTGCAGCTGCCGTCTTGGAGCTCCCTCAGATGCAGCACAAATTGGATCGGAATCCGTTGAAGACAGGAACCGGGAGAGTCTTGCCGGAGGAGATGAAAATAACCTGAGCTCCTCCGCATGCATGCCCATGGTTCTAACGCGAGTTGGACGTCCGCCTCCCTGCTGCAAGCTCGAGCAAGCGTGCGGGCCATTGGCCCATGGGTAGGCAGGAATCTGCCACAAAAAGCAACGCATGAATCCTTGGCCGCGGGAATCAAGCGAAGCAGAGCTGTGCAAAGGAAAGAGAGGAGAGAGGAGCAGCAACGACACTGGTGGAGCTGCTTAACGCCGTGAGATGGGAGGTGACGGTAGTGCCACGTAGGGAACGCAAAATTAAAAACGATGGTAACGAAGGAACCTTGTATTTTTCGATGGCACATAAGGAATGATTATAATTTTTGATGGCATACAGGGAATTTACTCATGGATATAGATTTGCATTGTGTCATGTTTGTGTCAAAAGCAAACCTAGCACACTCGACGTGTCTATTCAAGAAGGAACTAGGAAACATGTGTAAAAATAGATTTTCGCATAGTGCCAGAAAAACAAGGGACAGGAACTGCACCCTACTCTTTGTATCAGAAATGTTTCATTTCAGTTTTTGATATAAAATAACAACACACCGTCAAACACCAATACAAACACACATGCACACAATCACACTGCCCATTAGAGTTCAAGTCCTCGAATTGATACTGGTGTTCACATTTTTTGGATTTATTCTAGAATTTAACTGGCGCTTTCTTTCAGTGGTAGGAGACGTGCCCGTCGATAGCGAGATGCCGGAGGTGACTTCGTCAATCTCGAGGATCAGCCGACTCGGTCTCTCGATGTGCTCATAGGGGTAGGGTTGCGTGCATGTATTCATAGGGTTAAGTGTGCGCGGCGTTTACGTTGTGAGCGTCTGCATCTGTAGTGCGTTTAAAAAAAAATATATATATTATAATATACTCTTTTTCTTAAAAAAAATTAAGGCAGGTGCACTGCCGATTCATTTAAGAAGGAGAAGAATGCGAACAATTACATAGTTGTTATTCCATAAACAAGGGAACTCAATACTCTGCTGCTTTCCTATCATAATTAAATCACAGACGGCTCTCCTCTCCCACAAGGATCCATACGGAGGTGCATCTCTTCATTGATCAAAGCCAAAATTCTTGCCGACGAAGCAGTGACGCCCTCGAAAACTCGTCTGTTCCGTTCTTTCCACAAGTTCCAGACCGTGTAAGGCCTTCTCCAACGGGGTGTCTTAAAGCTAGAAGAAGTAGTATTTTAATCATGAAACAGGGAGAATATTGTAAAACAACCGGACTCTCCAGGAAGGAAAGAAGCACTAGAAGTCCTAGTACTTGTCCGGTTGCTTGTAGGCTCTTACCAAAACTGCAGGCTTAGTTCGGTGTTGGAATTTAGATGGGCTTGGCCCAATAAAAAATTCGGAAATTTCTAGAGAAATCTCAAATTTCCATTCTATTTTTGGTAATCTTGGCCTTCAAGTTGCAGAGTCCAGAGAGTCCTAAACCGATCGTGATTGTGACACGATGTTCGGGATATATAAGTAGTCTACCGGCCACGCCAAAATTAGATCAAATATCTCATCTTGGTTCAGAGAGGTGTCCCTTGAATGGATAACCTCTCAATTCTATAGAGTTTTCGCCTCTTCTTGTTGTTGCGCCGCCATAGCTACTCCAGCCCGATTGCTTGCATGCACTAGCGACCGGGCGAGCAGGTCTCCGGAACCGTCGTCTTTGCGATCCTGCATCTGGAGAAGGCGAATAAGGTTTTTGGGAAGCGCTCTCCCGGCTGACCGCTCCCTATCTTAAATCGCTTTTTCGTCTTCCGGCGGACACGCACGGGATCTTCAACAAGGGAGCGCAATCGTCGTTTGCATCTTCACCACCAAGTACTTCTACATCGCAGGTATTTCACGGTGACAGGTATTACATCCGTCATCTAATCTCATTATTCATCATGTTCAATCTCTTCAATCTGTCCAATCTATCTGGTGTACATGTTGTGCTAGTTGTATATACACCAGTTGCCAAGATTATGCCATGTTTTATGTTGTTAAATCATGCTATGATCTGTGATGTGCTTTTATGCTATGCTAGTATGCTTCACATGCTTTATCTAGTAGATCTGTTCATCATGATTTATATAATGGAATTAATCTGGAAATTGCCTTATATCTCAACAGTTAAGTAGTATATATATCGGAGGAATACCCCGTTGTAATATATCGATTTGAGGAATAAAGAGAAGCTCCACCTACATTGTCTCTCGTCTACTTTCATGCTTGTGTTCTTGTGTGCTTATCGTGAGAGGCGTGAGAGGGAGAAGATCCAACCGTTGACCAGGGGGCGAAGCTATCATCAAAGTAACGGTGGTGCACTGCTAAAGGAAAATACTATTTGTACTTGTTATATGTGGTGAATATTAGTTAGTTTATTAATAAAACTCTTTTGCACCCTGGTGCCTGTGCACCAGGCAAACGTAGTGTGGCTTCGCCCCTGCCGTTGACGGCGTGTTTCACAACACGTTATCAGCACGAACGCTCTTCATCGACTACGCCAGAGGATCGTCACCAAGCTCGACGCCGGGCGATCTCGCCGTCGTCCTCGCCATCGACTACTTCGACGACGTCGACTACTTCAACGTCGTTAGCGAACGGATCTGCACCGACTCGCCATCAAGCAGGAATGTCTACGACCATGCCTAATGTCCTACGCGGTATGTATCTACTAATAACTGACCTACGTGGCAAGTTCCAATGCAACAAGGCATAAATTGTTGAAATCATATAGTAGATTGGTTTTGTGCCCGGGCTATTGAGCCCGATAGATTTTTTTTTTCAATCTCCTATTCGATCGGCCATGAAGGCGAAGTACAAAACACCTGTACGTGATATTGGTACTCACGGTCATGAAAGAATATAAGGCCACCTCGTACAATACTTGGCAAAGCACGAAGCGGATATAGATGATCAAAACTGCATATTGATCTTAATCAATTGACATGAAGTCAATACATAACAAAAATTTTTTTTCTATAGAACTAGTCTGACAGCGACGAGAGAGCAAATCACGCACATATGTGATGGCACTCAAAGATACAACATGTACGGTGTACGCTGGTATTGATGCCAATAAGCCTGCAGCTTCCACGTTCGCCTTAACGCGAACTTGCTGGCTCGCATGCCGACTTCTCCGTGCGTGACACTGCCTGCAGCATGCAAAACAGAGCGCACGACGCCCGCACACGCGATTAAGCTCTGTTGTATACTTATCCATGCGCGATCCAAGAACCAATGCTTGCACGCACTTTGGACTCGGTGCCTGCATGCAATCCGGATTTGGTACCCGTATGCGTATTGGACTCGATCCTTCGTGCTCGCTCGCCTGCACGCGAGCGCGCTAGGCTCGCACGCGCCAACTCTGACGCTGGACCGGTACGCGCTCCGGCTCTGGCGTTGCTCGCCCGAACGCATGCACAGTCGCTTGCCAAGACGCCTGAATGCGCACAGCCTTGCACCACCTCGTACTTGTGTTGCCGCAGGAAGTCGCCCTGCCAGATGCGAACTCTCTTGTTGCTGCCTGAACGCTGCGTCCCGAAGCCGCAAGCCTGGCTAACACGTCGAGGATGCCACCGTCCCCGCCTGTGTCCCTTAGTGATCTCCGCGAGTTGCTATGCCATTGGATTCGTTTCTGTGGCCAATCTGCTTGCAGCTTCTACCGTCAGCAATTGACTAAGGTCGGTCGCCACATCTCGACCTCACGTCATGATATGCACACGAGAGGGTTGATGATTCCGATCTTTCGGTGAGAGGTGGGATAACTTCGATTTGGACTGGAACGACGTTCACGGCCCAACTACAACCATCAAAGGACGTTGCGCCTTAGCAATCGATACACCAACTCCAGCGGTCGCCGCGTTCTTGTGGAGCACGATCAACCAAACCACTAGGGTAATTCCTGCAAGCAATCAAAGAACAAGCAAGAACAAATAGAACAAGTAGACCAAGCAACTCAATTTGCAAATATCTATCAATCTGAACTCACAAGGTGGGGTTCTAGATACAAGGAGGCGACCGGCGCGCTCACAAGGAAGTAGCAATGGCTAAACTTTCAACTAAACAAAACTCCATCTATTTGTGACGGCTATGGAGGTATATGAAGGGATAGAGGATGACCAGGACCTGGTGGGGTCATCCTCACAACGCTAGGACGTGTCCCTATTGGGCCCAACATGATACACGGCCCATCGGACCAAAAACCGGTGATGCAGCACCATCAGCAGGAAAACTGTCTGGAGTAAATTGACAATTGCGGCTGAGTTCGAGTAGATATGCATATGAGACTGGATCCATATGAAAATAGACTTGATAAGCTTTCCATCAATTACATGAACGCCCAAACGGAGTCCGGATGAAGTCGTGGGGCGGCCGTCAGAAGTTGGCCTTTTACTGCAGTCCGAATCCAGCCTTTCCAAAACGTGTTGGATTTGATCTCTTTCCTTCCTTGGGCCAATGTGACGTGGTAACTTGGTGGGAGACGTGGAAATACTTAGAATTGGTACCCAATCAACTTCTTTGTTCTCCATGCCTTCCATGTTTGTTTAATACTCTTTTTGATCCATATATGTATTTCTGAAAATGACAATGAACACACATCATGGCGTAGCATCAATTCATAGAATGTAACAAAGATAATCATGATATAAGAGTGATTCACCTTATATTTACAAGCCATTAGTATAGTTATATCTGATCTGGTGATGTCCTTATCATTCTTCCCTTCTTGGCCGTCCTCGACTTGCTCGGTTGCATTCAAAGGTGCTTGGTTTGATGTTGGAATTTTGAGCGACGACTATGTTGCACGACCACAACGGGCAATGCTCCCCTTCTTTGAGCTGAACCTGTTGTATAAGGGAAGCACTAGAACAACTTTGCAAGATACTGTTAGTGTTAGTGCAGCCCCCTATTTCATCATGGTATTGCAGCCCAAAAGAAGAATTCAGATTAGAGCAAATATAAACTTTATGCACAAAATATTCTCCTTTGCTATCATATTTGCCAATTGCATGAAGTGAACAATGATTAAAACATGGCAAACCAGGTTTCTCATATAATTCATTCTCCAAACTATTCAGGTCACAAAGAAAATCAAGTTCGATATAACCTAAACAATTTAAAAGAAGACACGATTTTCAACTCTTCTTCCTCACTAGCAATGCAATGAACACGTCTTATTTCAGCATGCGTATCATCAATAATATAATTATCATGACTATGCACTAGTTGCATCGTAGAAATAATTGAAGCATGATTACACTCACAAGTAGTGTTTTCAGCACCAAATGCGTTGTTTTGCTCACTCTCCTCTGACGTGGTAGTGCTGCACAATCATTCTTTTTTTTTTTTTTTTTTCACTTTGGCAGCGAGTGTAGTTGCTCAAATTGTTCAATGCACTCAATAGTATTGTGTCCATCCTCCTGCAAAATGTTATGGACACCAAGGGAAACAAAAGAGTGCTCCATCTCTAGTTGTGGTGATGCAATCCGAGAAGAAGTATCACACAACTCTTCTTTGTCACAACCAACAACTCGAAAATCATCTTGTAACACATCCATTGAATTTTTCTTTTCACAAATGGGTAGCAATTCTACCAATTTCTTTTCACTCATATCATTTGCAAGTTCAACCAAAACAGAGAGAGAGAATCATATGTTTCATGCAAAAGTCTATCTTGAATTTCAATATTTAGCCCCTTTAAAAATCTGATTTCAGTAGCTTCTTCACATTCATTCAAACCACAACGCAACATACGGAATTTCAGATCATGATAGTATTATATCAACAGACTTTTTACCTTGTTTAAAATTGTTCAATTTATCAAGCATACAATTAGCATAATATTCAGGAACATGATTTTCTCTAAAAATTCTTTTCATATCCTTCCATGTTTTAGGAACTTTATCATGTCTCAACAAGTGCTTCCAGAAAGCTAAACCATAACTGGTTAAAAACAGCAGAAGCAGTTATCACTTTTTGCTCTTCAGACAAATCATATTTTCTAAGCTCTTTATCTATGTTTAGCACCCAATCAATGTATGCTTTAGGATCAAACTCACCAGCATAGGAAGGCAAGAAGTAAATGATGTCCTCAATCTGAAGGTGCAGTTTTGTTGTCTCAAAAATATCCGTATCACCTGCCATGATACACAAAAATAATATGTATCCTCCTGTCAACTACTAGGATGTGGCTATTGTAAATCTCTCAAACTCTCTTGTTCACAACAAGCTCTTACAAGTTCTTACCAAGCCAAGCAGGATGTGATGACAACCAGCAAGACGGAAACCTTGAAGAAAGTGTACCGGTGCCGCAGCAACAAGGCCTGTCAAGCTGTAGTCGAATATGTGGAGCTATAGGTGGGCTGAATCAAGGAAAACTCTAGCATCACATTAGTTATAAAAGCAAGCTGAATCATTCAACGGCGGTACTGTGCTGGTCCTAGGCTAGAACGTGCTAGAGACGCGAGCCTGGACACAAACGAAGTCACTGAGCTGCAGCAATCAAGGATCACAAGGAGTGGAATAGTACCAATTGAAAACCTTTCTCTTCTTTCTCTTTCTTTCTTTCTTTGCTTGCACCTTCTTTTTTTTTTTTCCTCAACCAGGAATAACAAGCTACTTACAGCACTTAAAAAGATTACTTGGGATGGATGATTCAACAGCAAAGTTAACACAAGTGGCTGTTTTGCAAAACCAGCAGATGCGCAAATTGCAAGGATGATTGCGAAGCCCTCAGAACGAATTTGGAAGCAAGGTCAGATGCATTAAAACAAGCACAAGTCCAGGTTTTAAGATTGTATTTAATCACCCTATTTGGACTTCGGAGTAAGGAAATATAGCACTTTTCTTTTCAGGCTAAAACTGGACTCTGAAACAAACTTTGTTTTAAATTTGTGCGGTTCTTTTTTTTTTTTGTTTTTTGATGGAGGGACAGACGTGGGTGGAAGCACAAAGAACGTGGTAAGGGTTATGGTGGTGAGAAAAACAATGGAATGTCGAAATCAAATCTGATTTGTGGAGAGAAAAAATGGATCAGCAATGGTGACACAAACGTGACTAGAACTCGAAACTCTAAATGACTAGATGCTAAGATCAGCAACTTGACACAACCGATGCAACCAAAAACTCAGCAACCCTAACCAAGTAGCACTAGTAAGGCTCAAAAGGGTTTATAGGATTGCAAGGAAAACTAATCTACTTTTTTTGGCTTTTTCTGGACTATAGGGAATTAAAAAGAGCGATGGATTGGAGATCTCTCACCCGATAAACCTTGCTCTGATTACCAACTGATGAAGAAAACAAGATGTGAACCCGTGGGGGTTGAATGTGGATCTTTCGATGAGAGGGGGATGACTTCTTTTGGGGGATGGAGACAACGTTCACGGCCTGATTACAACCTTCCGAGGAAGCTGCGCCTTAGCAACCAATATGGTTGTCGCGATCTTGTGGGGTGCGACACCCGGCCACTAGGGCACTCGTCTTGCAAGCAACCGAAGAACTAGCAAGAACAAGTATGACAAGTACTGAATTACGAGATATGAATGAAGGTTTCAAACTCAATCTCAAACAATGGTGGGGTTCCGTACATAAGGAGGCGACTGACGCACTCGCAAGGAAGTAGCAATGGCTAACTTTCAACTAAACAAAAACCCAATCGGTTTGTGGTGGCTATGGAGGTATATGAAGGGGTAGAGAACGACCAGGACCTGGTGGGGGTCGTCCTCACAACCCTAGAACGTGCCCCTTTTGGGCCCAACATGACACAGCCCATCGGACCAACAACCGGTGATGCAGCACCGTCGGTAGAAAAACTGTCTGGAGTAAATTGGCGATTGCGGCTGACTCCGAAGAGATATGGATATGATACCGGATCCATATGAAAATAGACTTGATAAGCTTTCCATTAAGTATTTGGCCTTTTACTGCAGTCCGAATCCAGCCTTTCCAAAACGTGTTGGATTTGATCTCTTTCCTTTCTTGGGCCAATGTGACGTGGTAGCCTGGTAGGAGACGTGAAAATATTTAAAATTGGTCCCCAATCAACTTCTTTGGTTCTCCATGCCTTCCATGTGTGTTTAGTACTCTTTTTGATCCATGTATGCATTTCTGAAAATGACAATGAACACACATTATGGCATAGCATTAATTCGTAGAATGTAACAAAGATAATCATGACATAAGAGTGATTCACCTTATGTTTACATGCCATTAATATGGTTATATGTGATCTGGTGATGTCCTCATCACGTCACGCATGGCAGCTCATATGTGCTAGCCTGAAGCTCTGTGTGACGACCTCCACGTCGTGCGCGTATCCTCCTTGAAGCGAGGTCGCCGCCCCCAACGGCTGAACCGAACACCACACACGGTAGAGACTGGCATGCTGCCGGTCTCTTCTATTCGCCCCGCTCGATGTAATGACGCTTGTATGCGCCTTCACTGCCGTTGTAGTCTTCCTTCTCGATGATCGTGCTAGCATGCACGCCTCGCCATGGCTGCTTGCACGCAAGCCTCCACTGCACTGGTTCTACCTGTATGAGAACCACCGACAGTATATGAAAATTTAAAAAGTCAAAAGCCTGGCATTGCAATTTTACTTGAAAATAAATTTCAGGAATAACGCTAAAATTTGCGGATAAGACCCAGTTTTGTGGAATTGAGGATTTTGAAATATGTTATTGAAAAAATACTCTTGGGAAAGGGATTTTACGGTAGAATTTAGAAATCATATATTATTTACGGTTTAAACCCTGTATTTAATATTTGTGATGGAATTTATTGTTTTGTTATATTTGCATAATACCTTCAATCATAGAAACTAGTTTTAGGTTTATGATCTCTCTCAATCCTGAAGAACCTTAGACATGTTACCCCTGAGAGTGTCATATTTATTTATTTTTTTTTATCTAGGAAATCATATAAATTATCTGCTGAATAGATTAACCAACCTATAATTTTGCACTTATTTCATGCATTTAAACACATGAAGTGTGCTTGTAGCTATTGCATGAATAATGAAGGGTGCGACATGAAGTCAATTATTTCTTGAAGACATTTAATACTAGTTTAAGCCTAACACCACATGTAATTTCTAGAAGAAATGCTATATAACTTTGAAAGTTATTTTAGCTCATCGAAATTTACCTCCCAATATGACATCATGATTTTACAATAGCAGTGAATTCGTAAGAAGTATGTCTACTACTTGAGTTCATACATATAACTTGAAGTTATGCAAACTTAAATGTGTTTTGTTGAAGAAACATATATTTTGCCATATGTGCACTTTTGTAATTCAAGAAAAATGTGCACAAACTCAGTATAGAAAATATTTATGCAATCAGAAATTTTATAACTATAAAAGTGGAAGTAAAATAACTTATATTGTAGAAGTAATGTTGGGTTCAGGGGAGATGCATTGAAACAATGAAGTTTCATACTCACCCATAATCTATAAATAGAATTTCCTACATAAGTTGCATTATTTTTTAAATTCATGTAGAATTTGGTTACACTGATGAAGGGCAAGCAATTAACTTTTGCTTTAAAACAAAAAGTTTAGCATTAGCTTAAGAATATTTTCCAGAATAGAAGGGCAAAGTTATACCTCCATATAGGTTTTTCTCACCTTATCTTGTGCCCACTTGCTTGTAGCAATTTTTACTTGTAGTAATAACTTTAATCTCATGGAATAAATAAAGAATTACATACTGAATACTGTAAATAATTGCTTTGAATTGCCTACTGGATAAATATTTGAAATGAAATTTCCACTATAATTGTCTCATATAACCATGTAGGTTATAGTTTATTGTGCATTATCACCATGTAGGTAGAACGAAAACCGAATTTCCATGAAGCACATGAACGAGTAATATTCAAACTTTCTAATTGAACTTAGAAGATTCAATTGAGCCACGAAATTGTATATTACACAATTATGTACCGAATAAATATGCCCTCTAACTTGAAGTTTATTCTACCAAGTCACATTATTGTACACTGAATGGTACAACTATATGGATCTTATACCATATTTTGTATATACTAGCAGTATAATTTAATTCTATGGAATATTGAAATAGCTGATAGATCATGCTTGAAGCATAACATCACCTGAAGTGAAATTACGATATGAAAAAGGAGAGATATTGGAGGCATAGAGACATATGAAGAATGTTGATAAACTTGAAAAAAATCTAATAGGCATATCACTAATCTTGTAGCATTGTTGGTTTAGAGCTGCATCGATTGATGGACAAACCAACGCGCAAGTTGGCCTGTAGCCATGGTCATTATAATGACTAAGCTTGTAGCTCTGTGCAGAGCCTTTGTAATCCGTAAATACCACTATGTCACTAAAAATGATTAGTTAATAGCTTTTTCGCACTAATGTGGGAACCTGCATGTTACTACATTAATTATTAGCATTTGCAAAATTTTGATTTACAAAGGCTAGAAGCCATAATACTATTGTTTTCATTATACTAGCTCGCATGCTATACATACTCAAGCTTCTCCTGTTGAGTAGCATCTCTCAATGTTGAGATGGTTGGTATGCCATCACAACACACTATCAATCAGCTTGCATGCTAACCTAATTTGTGCATCACATGAAAATATTAAGTATGATTAGAAGTCATCAATTTGTCTCTAATCAAGTAGGTTGAGATCAGGGGGAAAACCAGTTTGAAATCGGCTCAATAGTCATTTTATCAAATCAATTAGAAATTGATTGACCCAATTATAATAGGTTTGCGGAAGAATAGAAGATGGACCTGTTAGTCCATTGTGTGGAAAACTATTTCATATTTATGGGTTTAAAATTTTAAAGCATATGGGAAATTTTGGAATGATTAAGCAATTAAAAGAAATTTCTTGTAGATTTTATGTTACAAATCTATAAGCATGAAATTTATTTATCTAAAATACTTGAAGTATATTGTATGAGTATTTAAATCATTTTTTGCCAAATAAATAAGTAGCTAGATAATAAAATAGTCTTATAGATATTTAGAAATGCAAATTTGAAGGCATGCAGAACATAGCAAATTGCATAATATATAAATAAAGTCTAGCTCATTGCATAATAAATAACCCCTAAATTTTGAAATTAAGTGCATGAAAATATTTAATTTCACCATATAAGCACACATGGGCATTAGCTTGAAGTTTGAAAAATATGGATCTGAATTTCCATTATGTAAAGCTCATGGGAAATCATTGGAAGAATGCTATTTCTTTTATGAAGATGTAATACAAGCATTAGAGGGAGCGAAAGCCTATATGAATGCCTTGTATTGAATGGAAGAATGATCTTCATAAAATATTTACGTAAGCTTGAAGCAGGAATAGAAACATGCACTAAGTCATACTCGCATGGAGCGAGTATAATGCTAGAATATTTAAATATGAGGAAGCCCATGAAGGGCACCACCTTGATGAGGACATCAACTACACCACGGATACATCTACACCAGCAGCACCTTCTCCAGTGCCTCCAGAGGATCTGCCACCTGCACCTTCCTCAGTCCAGGCACCACCCCCTCCACCTGGGTCAATTACTCGGGCCCGTGCGAGAGAGTTGAACTTCGTCATGCTGTTAAAGAATGAAGGCCCAGAAGAATAGAAGATGGCCCAACAGGAAGCCCATATTGGGGCGCCTAGGGTTGGACGCCGACCAGGACACGTGCGCCCCCTCTTGGCCACGCGCCCCCCTCCTGCCGCCAAGGGGCTGCGTCCCCTATTTAGATAGACTCCTCTTTTATTTTCAGACTTGAGTTTTGTTTTACGTCTAGCTTTAGCTACTCTCGAACACCTGCAAATACGCGCTGTCCTCGTGTGATTCAGAACTCCACCTTTGAGTGATATTGAGATTGCTCGCATCTTCTTCTTATTCGTTCTTCGATTGCGGACAGGAAACGATCTTCGTGATCAGGCTGATCTTGCATCAACAAGGTCGGTAACCACAGGGAGTTGGTTCAGCGATTGCATTGGCACTTCGGGTTCGCTCGTCGTAGTCGGATCGTGAGGGTCTACTTCCACCAAGTCGAAATTATCCCCACTCACCGAAAGATTGAGTACTCCAGCTCTATCCAGTGGTATCAGGTTTTCCAGGTTGATCGGTGAGTTTATCGAGTGCTTTTTCCCTCCTACAGTCCACAAAAACCAAACAAATATTTTCAGGTTAGATCCTTGTCCCAGCACCCTTTTGAGCCTCGCACTTTCTTTCAATAACTTGCATTGTTGAATTTGTGTGCTTATGCGTTCAATTGTTGCTGGTTACACTGTGTTCTATCCCTTGTTTTCTTTTCTTCTAACCCTAGCATCGCTCGCCATCCACCGCGCGCCAGCCTTCCCTTTGGTTCGCGCCGCCCCTGATCGCCCTGCTCGCCATCTGTGTGTTTTGGAAAAGTCAAAAAAAGGAAAGACAAAAAAAAAGAGATACAAGCAACAAACAAAAAAGGAAACAACAAGGAGGTTGCCTAATCTTGTTCGGTTTCGTTCGGGAAGTCCAGGCCGTTTCGGACGTCCTGCTAGAAAACGACCATAATTTTTCGCTCGGAACTCCGATTTTAGTGCTCTTTTTTTTCCCAAAAAGCTCTCGAAATTTCCTATATCGTGGCACCCAACGTAGCATCGATGCACATCTCAAGAAGGCAAAAAAATTGTTAAGACAATGTACTGAGGCCCGGAAGTTTCTGCATCCTTTTGCACTTGTTTCTAGCAGCTCTTGTTACGTGTTTGGCATTATAATTCAACTTTGCATTATTGTTTGATTGTGCTAACCCTTCAATTGAGTGCAGCATACCCAGAACTCCACAAAGTTCTACGACGAGCAGACTTTGTTTCTCCAGGCAATCGCTCCTCCAATCTTTCGCGGGTTCCACCGGTTGGTTGCAGTTTGCCCCTGTCCGTGTGGTAAGAACGGATATGAATTTGATAACAGCACTATAGTGAGCGCCTTGTTAGCCGTCCCACTTTTGTTGTCATCGATTTTGTTTTGTGTTTGCGCTAACCATGGCAGACGATGACGACACGAAGGATGCACAGCAGCAGGACATGTGGACTCAAGTTGATGGACTGGCCACGGACATTAAGACGATGCACGAAAGGCTTGATTCGACAATCACTTCGGCGGACGAGCGGTTCGATCAGATTGACCTCACGCAGATGGCCACCAAGACCACGCTCGACACCGTCGTACCACACCTCGAAGCATTGAATACCGCGATCAAGGAGTTGCAGAAGGACTACGGCGGTGACACCGAGCAGGATGATGGAGATGCTGGCAACTGCTGTGGCCGTGCTTGCCGCGTGGTACGTCATCCCACAGAAATTTACTGATTTTGCTTTACTCTGGTGGCGTGAATATAAACTGAAACATCCCACTGCTACTCCCGCTACTTGGACCCAATTGAAAGTTGCTATGCGACATAGATTCGTGCCTTCATATTATGCCCACGATTTGCTTAATAAAATGCAGCGTTTCCAACAAGGTCAACAATCTGTTGAGGAGTATTACCAGGAGCTACAAAAGGGTATGATTCGTTGTGGTTTATTTGAGACGGATGACGCTGCGATGGCATGTTTTCGTGGTGGTTTGGACCGCAAAATTCAGGATATACTTGATTATAAGGAGTATGCTGATATGACCACATTATTTGAATATGCTTGCAAAGCTAAACTTGAAGTGTAGGGACGCCGATCGAAGACATATACTAACTCTTTTGCAGGAAGGAGCCCGCCATCCAGCTCAGCTCCTGCTCTTCCTGCACCATCCACCACTAGCACTACACCGCGCGAGAGGACGACAAAACCGGTAGCGCCCCGAGCCACAGTCACTGCGCCTTCCACAGGACGTACACGGGATATTCAGTGCCATCATTGCAAAGGATTTGGGCACGTGATTCGGGACTGTCCAAGCAAGCGTACCTTGATCGTACGTGACAATGGTGAGTACTCTTCCACTTGTGATTCCGAGGACACTCAACATACTATGCTTGCTACTGACCATGCAGCTAAGGCGGAGGTACATGTCAACCCGGGCGACGCCGATAGGTATGAAAGCCTTGTTGCGCAGCGTGTTCTTAGTACACAGGTCGCCCCGCCTGAGAAGAATCAGTGACACACTCTGTTCCATACAAAGGGCATTGTGCAGGAGTGGTCGATTCGCATCATCATCGACAGCGGCAGCTGCAATAATTTGGCGAGTACCGTGCTGGTTGAAAAGTTGTCTTTACCCACTCGTAAGCATCCGAATCCATATCACATTCAATGGCTTAATGATGGTGGGAAAATTAAAGTAACACGGTCGGTGCGTGTTCCTTTCTCCATGGGTGCTTATTCTGATTTTGTTGATTGTGATGTTATTCCCATGGAAGCATGCTCTTTGTTACTTGGTCGACCTTGGCAATACGATACCGATAGCTTGCATCATGGTCGTTCAAATCATTATTCTTTCATGTTTAAGGGTCAGAAAATAATTATATATCCTATGACACCTGAACAAATTGTTAAAGATGATCTTGCTCGAGCCGCTAAAACTGCTAAACAACTTGCACCATCACCATCGACATCTGTTAATTCTGAAATCAAGTTGAATGCGCCTGTTTTACTTGCTACACGTGCTGATTTTGATGATCTACGCGATGCTCATTTGCCCTGCTATGCACTTGTATGCTCTAGTATGCTCGTTTCACTTGATGATGCACCGTCTTTGGATATTCCCCCTGCGGTTGCTAACCTTTTGCAGGAGTACGCCGATGTCTTTCCTAAGGACTTACCACTGGGTCTGCCACTACTCAATGGCATTGAGCACCAGATCGACCTCATCCTCGGTGCCCAACTTCCGAACCGCGCCCCATACCGTATGAATCCGGATGAGACGAAGGAAATCTAGCGCCAGTGTGCAGGTGTTGCTTGACAAGGGTTACATTCGTGAGTCTCTTAGCCCTTGCTCGGTTCCTATTTTACTTGTTCCAAAGAAAGATGGGTCGTGGCGTATGTGTGTAGACTGTCGCGCTATTAATAACATCACCATTTGTTATCGATATCCTATACCACGCCTTGATGATATGCTAGATGAGCTTAGTGGTGCCATTATTTTCACTAAGATTGATTTGTGTAGTGGGTACCACCAGATTAGAATGAAACTGGAAGATGAATGGAAAACGGCTTTTAAAAACTAAATTTGGGTTATATGAATGGTTGGTTATGCCGTTTGGATTGACTAATGCTCCCAGTACCTTTATGCACTTAATGAATGAAGTTCTAAGGCCCTTCATAGGATTGTTTGTTGTTGTCTATTTTGATGATATCCTTATTTATAGCAAGTCTATGGAAGAGCATTTAGAACATTTGAGTGCTGTTTTTGATGCGTTACGTGCTGCCCGCTTATTTGCTAACGTGGAAAAATGCATCTTTTGCACACAACGTGTCTCGTTTCTTGGTTATGTTGTTACTCCACAGGGCATTGAGGTGGATAGCAGCAAGGTTGATGCCATTCGGGAATGGCCCACACCGACAACGGTCACACAGATTCGGAGCTTTCTTGGACTTGCAGGCTTCTACCGTCGGTTCGTCTGTGATTTTAGCTCCATCAGCGCCTCTACACGAGCTTACAAAGAAAGGTGTGCCGTTTGCTTGGTGTGACTCGCGGGAGGTAGCATTCAACACTTTGAAAGATAAGTTAACACATGCTCCCCTCTTGCAACGGCCTGATTTTAATAAAGTGTTTGAGCTTGAATGTGATGCTAGAGGTATTGGGCTAGGTGCTGTTTTGTTACAAGAAGGAAAACCGGTTGCTTATTTTAGCGAAAAATTAAGCGGTGCTAGCCTGAGATATTCTACTTATGATAAGGAGCTTTATGCTTTAGTGCGCACTTTGCAAACATGGCAGCACTATCTTTGGCATCGTGAGTTTATAATTCATTCTGATCATGAGGCTTTGAAACATATTCGTACCCAAACAAATCTGAACCATCGTGGCCTTGGCTGGGTAGAATTCATCGAGTCTTTCCCTTACATCATTAAACACAAGAACGGGACGGAGAATGTCATTGCTGATGCTTTGTCTCGTAGATATACCATGCTTTCACAGATTCGATTTTAAAATCTTTAGCTTGCAAACTGTGAAGGATCAATATGTCAACGATGCTGATTTTAAAGATGTCTTTGAACTTTGTATGAATGGCAAACCATGGGGCAAATTTCATATGCAGGATGGGTTCCTATTTCGCGCTAACAAGCTGTGTGTTCCAACAAGCTCGGTTCGTCTTTTATTGTTACAGGAAGTGCATGGAGGCGGTCTCAAGGGACACTTTGACGTTTACAAAACGCATGAGGTGCTGGCCACCCACTTCGGTTGGCCCCGGATGCGTCGTGATGTCGAGCGCCTTGTTGCCCGCTGCACTACTTGTCGAAAAGCTAAGTCACGATTGAACAACCATGGTTTGTACATGCCTTTGCCTGTTCCTACTTCCCCTTGGCTTGATATTTCTATGGACTTTGTTTTGGGATTGCCTAGAACTAAGAAGGAGAGGGACAACCTTTTTGTGGTTGTTGAGCGATTCTCCAAAATGGCTCATTTTATACCTTGTCATAAGACTGATGATGCTAGCAATGTTGCTAAATTGTTCTTTAGAGAGATTATTCGTTTGCATGGTATTCGAATACAATAGTCTTTGATCGCGATGCTAAGTTTCTCAATGGAGATTACTTTGGAATAAATTGGGTACTAAATTGCTTTTTTTAGCACAACTTGTCACCCTCGGGCCCGATGGACAAACTAAGGTGGTAAATCAAACTCTATCAACCATGCTTAGGGCTGTTTTGGACAAAAATTTGAAACATTGGGAAGATTGCTTGCCTCATGTTGAGTTTGCTTATAATCATGCAACGCATTCTTCTACAAAGATGTGTCCGTTTGAGATTGTTTTTGGTTACATTCCACGGGCACCTATTGATTTGTTTTCGCTAGATCTTTGCGGATGCCCCACACATAGATGCTTTGTTACACATGTTGAGCAAATGATTAACCTGCATGAACAAACTCAACAAAACATTGCTTTGCTGCTAATGCTAAATATCGGGTTCTTTGGTAGTCAAGGACGAAAACTTGTTACTTTTGAACCTGGTGATATGGTTTGGTTGCATTTGAGAAAGGATCATTTTCCTACTTTGCGCCATTCTAAATTGATGCCTCGTGCTGCTTTGGTTCTTTTAAAGTGCTAACCAAGATTAATGATAATGCTTATATCCTTGACCTCGCTGCGCGGGAGTTTGGTGTTTCCACTAGTTTTAATGTTGCGATTTGAAACCGTATGCGGGTGAAGATGAGGAGTTCTTTGTCGAGGGTGACTTTAGTTCAAGAATAGGAGGATGATGAGGACACCAACTACACCACGGATACATCTACACCAGCAAAGACCTTCTCCAAAGCCTCCCGAGGATCCGCCACCGCACCTTCCACCACGTCCGGGCACCTCCCCTCCACCCGGCCAATTACTCGGGCCCGTGCGAGAGAATTGAACTTCGTCATGCTGTTAAAGAACGAAGGCCCAAAAGAATAGAAGATGGCCCAACAGGGAAGCCCATATTGGGGCCTAGGGTTGGGCGCCGACCAGGACACGTGTGCCCCCTCCTGCCGCTAGCGCCGACCAAGGGCGGCGTCCCCTATTTAGATAGACTCCTCTTTTATTTTCATACTTGAGTTTTGTTTTACATCTAGCTTTAGCTACTCTCGAACACGCGTAAATACGCGATGTCCTCGTGTGATTCGAGAACTCCACCGTCGAGTGATATTGAGATTGCTCGCATCTTCATCTTGTTCGTTCTTCGATTGCGGACAGAAATGATCTTCGTGATCAGGCTGATCTTGTATCAACAAGGTCGGTAACCACGGGGAGTTGGTTCAGCGATTGCATTGTCACTTCGGGTTCGCTCGTCGTAGTCGGATCGTGAGGGTCTACTTCCACCAAGTCGAAATTATCCCCACTCACCGAAAGATCGAGCACTCCGGCTCTATCACATCGATGTGGAAATACACTTGAAGTGAAACTCCTTGAAGGATTTTATCCCCGGGAGAATGTGCAGATAATGAATACTCACAAATGGGAAACAGAAAAATTAGGAGAAACAACCTAAAGTTATTAACCGAAGTTAAGTTTACTTGTAGTAAACATAATGCTATGTGTGGTATATCCCAGATATTTAATAATATACGCACCATGGCATATGGCTTGATCATTAATTTAAAACCTTTGGGACACCTGTTGGTTTTAGATCCAATGAACTTGTCAAACAAATTCCAATGAAACCTCCATAGAAATCTGAAAAGAAGACCATCATGGTCAAATACATCACAAATTAAGAAATAATCATCATGAAGATGAATGCCTAACACTACAAAGCGCGCAGTATTTTATGTTGGGATGGCAGATACTATAACTATTTTATAGTCTTATCCTGAAGATATGGGAGAAAAAAGAATGAATGTCGACAACATTACCTCTAATATCGCAAATAATTCTTAATGAGAATATGGAGCCATTATCAAAGTCCATGGCAGAGTTGCATGAAGCACTCATATCGGGTCAAGTAAAGAATGCAATTGAGGATAAATCATGAAGAAAATATTTGAACCTGCAAGTTCAAATTGGATAAGTCATTATGAAATAATAATATAGTGAAATGCAATGGTTTATATGTCTTTTAAAAGACTAACAAACTCCCATTATGTATGAATGAATATTCTGCTACTCATCTCGCAAATGGAAAGAAGAATAAATAAATTATTAAGCAGTTAATTGATGTATTCAGAAAATCCATAAGTGGTCCTTGAAGGAACCATTCTTCCTCTAAGGAATTAAAATTAAATCTCATGCTAAGTATTAAATGTCTAAGGTAAATAATATATCTGAATAAATATTAAAATCTCTAGAAGAGCTAAATCACGGAAGGAAATAAAGTCACAAAATGGTTTATTGTGAATAATACCTTTTGAATAAATAGTTCATAAAAGAACTTAAATTGAAAGGATCGTGTAAGTCACTTCTCCTATGCATGAGAGAATTTCTCATAAAAAAGAGAAATATTATTCTTGAAGAATTATGAATTCCTTGAAGGATAGTCATTGAATGACTTATCGACAATTCTGAATAAACACCAAGAATCTAGAAGATAGGAATGAAACATCATATAGACCCATGTGATTGAATTAAGAATGCGGTGAGAAATTATATGATTTTAAATATATTATTTAAGCATCTGTAAGTGCATATGTAGCTATCCACTATTGATGGCAAAGCATTCTCACATACCACAGAAGGTATATTGGTGATTGGCAAATTGAACTATCCCCTCAAATGCCAAACTGAAGACTGATTATCGATAGTGGAATAAGTCAATCTATGAAGATCTACTGAACATATGCAAATTGAAACTTATTAGCCCCCATATTCCTCTGAAAGGATAATATTTTATTTTGTGTTGCACAATTAAATAAGTGGTTGCTAATGCTTGAAGCATTGCTCCTTATCATATTTAAGTCTTTGAATGACTAAATATTGTACTCATACATATTTATGTAGAATGTCCCTAAGGCATATTTGAACATTGAAGTTCATAGGATGTCATCATGAGGGGAGCATATTTTGATCATGTTATTACCTAGAAGGAATTAACTTGATGATTAACTTTTGAATTTACCACGAAGTGTACCACTTGATTATTTAATATCATGAAGATCATTAGTGCAAGAATCGTGAAGTTCATGCATAAATCTTGAAGATTCATCACTATTCATGAAGAATAGTAAATATAGAATTGTGTGTAACTCAGAAGGTTAAATGTTGTACTCTTTTTTACCTCTGTGAGTTTTTACTTGAAGGTTTCACACATAAGGTTTTTTTGACGAGGCAACATGTGCAATACAATTGCGGTTGATATGTACTCTTTTCTCCAATAACCGTTTCCCCTTGGGTTTTTCGGATGAAGTTTTTGATGAGGCATATGCATTCATGGTAATCGCCCAAGGGGGAGTGTTGTAAAACTACCGGACTCTCCAAGAAGAAAATAAGCACTAGAAGTCCTAATACTTGTCCGGTTGCTTGTGGGCTCTTACCAAAACTGTAGGCTTAGTTCGGAGTATATATATCGGAGGAATACCCCATTGTAATATATCTATTTGAGGAATAAAGAGAAGCTACACCTACATTGTCTCTTGTCTACTTTCATACTTGTGTTCTTATGTGCTTATCGTGAGAAGCGCGAGAGGGAGAAGATCCAACTGTTAACGACACGTTTGACAATAGAGAAAATGTCTCGCCAGCGCTTGTTTAGTCGCCCAACTAGAACGCAGTCTGATGCTGCTCTCCCTCACACGCACGTTTCCCGAGTTCATACTGCTCCTTGCATCTGCCCTCTCCCTCCTCCGCGGGTACTAGCGATTTCGCCAGCACCGTTGGAGAAGGCCTAAAGCAGTATCGCAGCTACCCGTCTTTTTTCCTCCTTTTGCAGCCCCTGGAAAGATCCATTCCACCAATCTTCAGTTGTTACTAGAACAATGCGTGGCGTTGCCGCACAAAAATGACCCGTCTTTTTTATTTGTTGTAATATTGGTAAATGTTTAATATATTTATGATAAAAGTTGTGGTAATGTAAAAGCTGGGAATATGTACTTGTCCTTAGTAGGGTATGTAGTGTGCAATATTTACTAAAAAGGGAGGCGGATAATGTATTCTATTTTATCATTATAAGAGTTGAATGATTTAGTCGTCTGTGTGTCATTGTTCATAGTGATTGACTTCTCTCAGCTTCCGACGTGTGGGAGGGGGATCATAAACATAGTATTTGATTATGTATATTTTTTTGTTGTATCATACTTTGCTCTTGATTGATCGCAATCTGTCTATTTAGTTGTGAGTTAATCTAAAAGAAAGTGTTGTTTTACTTATTGTACTTCTATCCATTTTATTTTCTAGTGCTTCGCTCACAGGCTCGATTGTGAGAAGATTTGTGGTTTGGACCATCGTGTCATGGCTGCGTGAGTTTGCATGTGTAATCTGCATGTTATGGTGAAACGTTTTCTTTTTATATGGGCCGTCCGATGGTACTAGTTGGATTTTTTTCAATGACGTGGCGTGAACAAATTGGTGGGTTTATGTGTTGAGCAGGGCAAATTGCAAAAAATTCTAGTATTGAGCCACTTTAAATGTAACATGATTTTATGCACATTTTAATTTTTAGTAAGGACAGAAGAAATATTGCCCAAATTTAATATTTTTATTGGATACCTCTCATCCTAACGAAGTAAACAAAAGTTAATTCATATTTTTTTCTTTGTATTTTACAAAACTGTTAGGATGGATTTGTAATTTCATGAAAGGAAGACTGTTTTCCTGAAAAGTTGCGAGAGAGGCTTGTGGACGGCGGACCGTATTTTAACAAAGTTTGAGGTTTTTTTGTGATAAATTTTCTGGGATAGGTTGGTGGATGGTAGACAGTATTTTGATAAAGTTTGGGGGCTTTATGAAAAAATTACTTAAGAAAGGTTTGGATGCGGATGCGATTTTTATAAAATCTAGGGTGTTTTTGTAAAATACTGGTTCTCTCTGGGTCAATCTGACCTCGATGGCCGGTGTCTTTTAGCAATTTTGACAAAGTTACCTTGGAGAGGTTTGGACTTACATGCGATTTTTATAAATCTGGGGTGGTTTTTGTAAAATAACTGGTTCTTTGTGGGCCGATCTAGCCGATCGCTCTCGATCCGACGACCTGTGTCATTTTCGCATGACGTGGAGGGGCTGTCCGCCCAGGAACGCGACGAGCTTTCAGTATAAAAAAAAAAAGAAGATTCTTCGAGATGGCACATGGGTCCATCTGGAAACCAGCACCCACACCTCCTGTGCAAACACACAATGAAGACACAAATGTGCAGCACTCTCCAATACATGATCACACAAGGAGCATATAGGATCACATGGCCAGTTACGAACTATTAGTCTATCAGCCGTAAGGATTTTATTTTGTTTTAAAAAGAAGTGTAGGAGCCCCTGAATCGAATATCATATGCAGATTTAGCTGTGTAGTTCCCATCGGCAGTCCACCGCCACTGGATCACATCCCTCTGATCAGTGAGCTGCACATCCTGCAAAAGGCCCCAGAGGATCACAAATTCTGCTAACTCTTGTGCTATTGACATTCTCCAGATACCCCTCGTCCACTGTTGGTTGTGTAAATCTTCTTGCACAGTGTTGTTCTTTCTCCATGCCAGCTTGTAGAGACTTGGTGCCAAGTCACGGGGTGCTCTGCCGTCCAGCCAGCTTGCTTCCCAGAACCGAGTGCTCTCGCCATTCCCCACACTGACTCTTGTGCTTGCCCTGAAAAGTTGTTTGTCTACCTCATTGCAAGGCACCTCTGTACCTACTCATGGGCGGTAAGGGTCAATCCATTGCCACCGTAGTCGTAAATCTCGATTGAAAAACTCCATGTCAAGGACCCCAGACCACCTAACCTTTTTGGTTTCCGCACATTTTCCCATCTTACCAAACAATGCCCCCCTGACACATTTTCCAATCCCTTCCATAAGAAACCCCTCCTTATCTTGTCCATCTTCTTGATCATCCACTTCTTAGGTGCAAACATAGTGATAAAGTATGTCGGTAAAGATGACAGCACTGAATTTAGCAGTCGAAGTCTCCCAGCTCTGTTAATGAATCGTCCCTCCCTTCCAAGTTGGGAGACGATTGGCCATTTTATCAATTAATGGCTAAACACCGACTCGACGAAGCTGACGGATATGCAGTGGAAGACCAAGATATTTGCACGGGAAACTCTCAACTGGACATTGGAACCCTTCCATTATTTGTTCTATGTTGAGATTGTGACAACAAATAAGGTAGACGGCGCATTTTGATCTGTTAGCAACCAGTCCGGACACATGCCCAAACATGTCAAGTATCTGAGCAGCAAAAACCACATCTTCCTTGATCGGCTTCAGGAACACAGCAGCATCACCCGCATATAAACTTGCCCTAAGTGTAGCTACACGGTTGTTAATTGGAGTCAAAGTACCATCAGCAGTGGCATTCTCAAGCAGCTCCTGTAATGGTTGCATTGCCAATTAGGAGACAACGGGTCTCCCTGTGTGTGTGTGTGTGTCTATATATATGTGTGTGTGTGTCTATATATATATAGAGAGAGAGAGAACTACTATTCTACTACCTACGTTATGTTTATTAACCAACGCACCGGCGGAGGCACGGCGGAGCGCCGCCCTGTCCAACGAGCTTAATTAGAAAATCAGGTGACCATTAAATACCACACGTAATCAATTTGGTAATATAGTAATAAAATCCCGCAATCATTGCCATACTTTACTGCACCAGCGATCGTATATAGGTTGACCATTGGTCCCGTCGCTCCACAACGCCGCACCCCTTCCCGTCGCTGCGTTTCGCAAAACCACGGCCGGCGCATCACCGTCGCCGCGGCTCCATCCAGTCTTTGGCCGTGGCTCCTTCCCGACGACGCGCCCTCGATCTACCCGCACGACGAGAGCTCCGGCGTTGGCGGCGCATCTCCGTCCGCTTGCCCAACGCGCCCTGGAGGGGCGTCGTGCCCCGGCGGTGGCGGCGCATCCTCGTCTTGCGCGCACGACGGGCGCTGGTGGTGGGGGATCCAGCAGAGGCTGCGGCTCGTCGTCGTTGCCCGGCCGGTGGCGTCCCGTGCGTGGAGGAGCAGATATCGGGCGTGGGCGTGTGTAGGGCAGGATGCATCAGGTGAGGAGAGCCACGATCCATCGATCTCCCCAACTACGCGTGCCCTCCAGCAGCTGTCCCTGGCCGGATCGATGATCATGGTGAGGGATCCGAGGGACCAGACACGTGTGTGCGCTTATGCTTTTGCAATGCAAAATCGATTTGAATAGATGGACCAGGCACATGCTGGCGTTTTTAATTTCATCTAGCATGTGTTTCGTTTCGGTAGTACATGATTAATCGTTCTTGAGAATAGCCTATTTGTTTCTATTTTCTAGTCATGGTTGTGATTCTGACTTATGGCGTGGTAAATCAATCTTTTTCAGAGAAGAAAGACTCGAGAAGATTGTCGAAGACCATGTTTTGATGATGTATCTGGGGAAGTAAAATCTTCAGATGCTATAGTTACTTTTTTTTGTTACAAAGAGATTAATCTGAATATTATGTAACTAGCACAAAAACAATTTTATTACACATGCCCAGAGCTCGGACCCCTCGACAATTCTCAGCAAACTTTACTACAAACGCGGCCAGAGAATTATTTTCAGACTCAAATGATATTAATAATAATATTAAATACCTTGTCCAAATAATTTGCATAGTTAATTTATAAAAGCAAATGATTACTAGACGGGCCATTCGTTATCACAAGCAAAATTACCGCTCATGGGGTGCATGTGGAATTATTTTCGTAGCATATTGTTACTGTTAGTAAAAAAAAAATGACCCTCCCGATGATTACCAAAGTGAATTATTTACCGTTCACATGGTTAGACGGAATTAATTTCTTACCAAAATAATACAAGTAGTAAGAAAAAAAAAATTAGTAATAAAAATTAAGAGAAAATTATTCCTCATTAGTCCAGAGGGGATTATTTATAGACTCAAATAATATTGATAGTAATGAAAAATACGTTGTCCGCAGACTGAAAATCCCAATGATTATCAAAGTTAATACAAGTAGTAATAAAAATTAATATTAGTAATAAAAGCTAAGAGAAGATAATAGTAGTAATAATAATTATTACTTTTCCATCTCTAGTAGTAATAATTGTTACTTTTCCAATTATCTATTATTACTACCTATCTCACAAAAAAACTAAAAATCCCGTAGGCTAATAGTTTTTATTATCCCATCTCGCCATCTCGGTTTGCTTTTCAATTTTTTTATTACATCCGGGGATCACCAGATTAATAGTTTCAAAAAAAAAATCATGATTTACTAGCCTAAATGTCGCTGCATGCAAGCTTTGATTGCCGATTTCAAAAATAGAAGCTCCATTCCACGCGAGCCATGCATAGCCATGCAGGCATTTCGGGTGCAGTAATGTTGACGTACTGCCATGCATGCACCACAGGAGCATTATCTTGAAGTAAACTAAGTTACTTTAATTCGGTGTAATCAATTTAGGCGCCTACCTTTGCATGCATAATTCCAGCCATGCATCACGCAACCAATAAATAAGTAGCAATTGGAGTCCACGGTGGAGGCAATTGGGACTTGCCGGACCTGGTCCCTCCGGCCACCGGTGTTATGAGTCGATATGTAATTATTTTCTTAACAAAATGATACCATAATTAATAAAAAGTAGTCTATTGTGCCATCCGACACGCCGATATTTGCATAGGAAATTTACCGCTCACAGGCCTGGCGGGATTATTTTATTAACAAACTGATACTATTAGTAATTATTTTACCGCTCGGATGCCCAGAAGGAATTATTTTACTCAACAAGCCGGGAGGTAATTATTTTATTAACAAAATCTATACCTAATAATAATAAAACACGAAAATTTCTGCTAATCTGCCAAATTTTTATCTGCCCTGGACCTGTCCAGGCGGCACGGCACGTCCGTCCTGCAACTGTGAGGCCCAATACCAGTTCTAATCCAATACGGTTGTTCCTTATCAGTATGCATGCGGGGGCCGCCATTCCGGTTGTCATATGAGTTCGGCTCAGACTTCCCTCCCTCAATGTCCGACGCAGCGCCGCCGTACCCACACGACAAGCGTCGCTCCGAGTCCACAGCTTTTGATTCCCACCATTGGTGTCCGACGTAGCGCCGCCAAGATTCCCCGTTATGCGTTATCCATGGCAAGTTTGAATCGAAAATGAAAACAACTCGGAACAGAGAATTCCTTTGCCATACCGTATCTATATCTCTATATATTAAAGGTCCTTGTCTTCTTTGATTTCACAGAACGCCTCGCAGACAGCAATCTCCTCCGGCAGAGTCGAGTCGTATTGGCCAACATCGTTGTGTGCTTCCGTGGAGTCCGAACGGCAAGAAACTCGTCGAGGCCGACGCCAGTGTGCACTCATCGGCCTGGTACGTACCTGTGTACCCCCACAAACGTACCCTCGATTGCTAAAAGATCCATGTGACTCAAAAACACAGTCCATCTATTTTAAGAGATTTTTCTTGCTTGTTTGATTCATGGCGTTGAGAGAGTATTACTGATTTCAACTTATTCTTTTTCAAGCCTTTGCAAGTTTGTTTCTACTGAATTTTCTTAACCAACAAGACTAAAAACACTAGGCATCGGCATCATATTTTATCACTACCCATCAAAAAGGCTACCACGGGCCCGACAGTTTGATCATTGGTTAAGTCTCTCATGCACATATGAGTTAGTATAATGCACGTCTAGAAAATCCGAAAGTCCAGTCTCGATATCTAAGTACAAGAGAAATTGAAATGGATGTCGTGATCCATGGATAAATGTCCAAGCCATCATTTCCTGTACGAGTTTACATTCTGATAATCTTAAATGCAATTGGAACACATGACTAATCTAAGTCTCGAATTATTCATTTAGCCACATAAGTTAAACATCTTGTTGCAACGTATTCCCGTTGGAAGACAGTCACAACTTCTACATCTTAGATGTGGCGTGGCCTCACATGAGTTTTGTTCACATAAGTTAGCAACTTGTGTTCTAATATTTTTTTAGAAAGGGGAATATATTAATATCCCAGCTTCGCATCGACTAATGCATATGGTTGTTCATTATTCCAAGCAACCAAAACAACTCCAAAGAATCTCAAATGCAAAGATTTGAGCCCTCAAGACAAAAACAATTTGAAAAGGAACAAACTAAAGAGAAATTCTATTGCTAAATCTCCAGCCATATCTTGCGAACACCTCCATTGCGGTTGTCTCAATAATTCTACAACCCGCCTTCATGAACTGGCGATCCTCCTCCTTCTGAAGTAAGGTCCAAAGACTGGTCCAATACATCCCCTTGAAGATAACCTGTAATGGAGGTTATAATATGTATTGGCTTCCCGTTGCAACGCACGGGCACTTTTGCTAGTACACTATTAGTAATAAAAACTATTCCAACCGGCGGCGGACACGACGACGGTGATTAATACAAGAAATTTTATCGCTCTTAGACCGGGTTGGAATTACTTTCATAAACAAAACGATATTGTTAATATTAAAAAAAATAATCTAACCGCCCGATCCGACGCGCTGTGCAAATTTACCACTCACAAGACCGGAGATACTAGCAACGGTGCATACGTATCGGCACAATCTCACTTTTTCATTCGGCGACTTGAGTCCAAGTCGGAGAAGGGCGCCGCCGCCGGCTCCGTTATCCACCACCGCTGGTCCCCTCCCTTCTACTCGGCATCACGCCGGGGTTGAAGGGAGTGGGGATCCATCGTTTTCAATAAGTTTTTCCTAGTAGATTGAGTCTTCAAGTTTAGGGTTTCTCTGGAGATCCAATCGAAGAGGTTGGCCACGCGGCGTAAGGCGTTGTCAAGATCATCGATGGAGCAATGGAGCATGTCGTTCCTCAACGGTGATGGCAAGACGAAGACATCACCATTGATGGAGAATAAGGTACTCCAGCCCTTTCTTTGTCTCGCTTTGGTTCTATACAGCCATGGCGGTGGGCTAGGAGATTTAGTTTTCCAACGATATCTATTCGGATGTCGGGTGGATTTGTGTTCTCCCATGACAAATCACGGTGAAGGTGACGGCGATGAGTTCGATGGCGTGTCGGGCGGCGCTAAATTCATCATGTTTGCATGGGGAGTTTTATTTTTCAACGACGACGGCGTCGACTCGGGCGAGGTCGCGACCACCGGATCGGTTCTTCTTCCTCCTCCACGTTTGCTCCTCCGCGATTTATCGGGTATGGCGTGGATGGTGGTCCGGTCATGTAGAAAACTCAACCTTGAGGATCCATGCCGGCATGAAGACGAACCTTGCCTCCGGTGGAGGTAGCCGACGGTGGAGGCGGCGACACCGGCACCGAATAGAATTGCCTAGGGTCTTCGTTGGGACTTCTAGTTTGTTTAGGGAGCATTCTGTAAAATTCCAGATGTACTGTGTACTCTTTTAATATAATGTTGCCACGTCGAAAAAAAAAAAAAAAGACCGGAGATACTAGCATGGTCCGAGACCTGGCTCGCTGAGCGGTGACTACTATAAAGAAATTCCTGACCGGACACACGCTGGTTTGAACGTAATCATTTCTGGACCTAAATGAAAATATCAGTAATTAATTTTACAAAAAAATTACCATGCACTCGGTCAGAGGTAAATATTAGCAAAAAAAAGTTTACATATTTCACAACCTACGTAGAAACAGTGAGTAATAAAAAAAAATAAACAGAGGCTGCATATGGATGGCGAGATTGAGATGGGGCGCATGAATTATTTCAGCAAATAAATCAGTCCACCTAAGCCATGTGCATGTCATCTCAATCATTGATAAATGTCAATTATTACCGTCTCCCCATTAAAACCCATCTTGACGTCAGCCATGCATGCGCCATGCACGCGTTAACTGTAGCCCCGCCGGAGTGTGCGAGCGGTTGTAGCTCCGGCCACCGGCGCGTTGGTTAATAACCTCAAGCCTGGGAGCAGATTGATTCATCAGGGCAGTCCCAATGGTAGACACTATGCAAAAGGGGCAAGGTCTCAAGCAGTAAATCCACGTGAATGACGCCGTCGATACCGCAGGAATCATTAATTGATCGCCGTTTATAAATAAAATAGCAAACCTCATCTCTGGATCATTTGTCCCGTCATTTTCATCTGCACCAACCGGCGGTTGACAGAGGCTCCATCGACGGAAACGGCCGGAGCTCTGGGCGCTGCTGGCGCCGTGCGACGGGACGCTGGGGCGGTGCGAGGTGCCGATGCCCGTGCGGACAGCACCCCCGGCTGCCGCGGTCGCCTCGTCAACACGCCTCGGCGCTGTCGTGACCATGGAAGCTCGACCTCGGCCCTCCCGGCTCATGTGGCGGCGATGACGTACGGCCAGCTGCGGCGGCGTCCTTCCTCCCACCGACGTCCCCGACAGCGGCGTGGCACGGCCCAGAACCATCTCCGACCGGCGGCGCGTGGCTTCACGTCGCAGTCCGGCGGCCGTGCTGAAGGACCACGGGGCGCTGCGCGCGCGGGCGCCGTGCACAGGCATACACGACGACGATGATCCCATGGGCTCGCATCTGCGTCGCGGCCTCCCCTCTCCGGCGCCGCAGCGAGGGGCTCCGACGACGGCGCGGCGTGCCGGCGTCGCACAGGGACACAGGCTGTTGCGGCAACGCCCACCACTTCACCGACTCATCTGCGTCCGTGTCATCGTCTTCCTGCTGCCGCTCCCCGTCCGAGGGCCAGGGATGTCCGCGTCACCGACACATCGCTGGGGCTGAGCAGCGGCTGACCGGCGATGCGTGTGTGCGTCCGTGAGACGGTGCGAGGAGGAACGAATGAGACGCACGGACCAAGCTTTGGAAGAGAGCTGCGTCGAATATTTTTCCTTCTTTCCTTTTTTTTCCAGGGCGCCTTCAGACTGGTTCTCAATGCAGATGCAGGAGATAAGGAGGGCCGGCGAAGTGCCTGCCGCAGCTAACGCTGCCTCAGAGTGCCGAGCGGCCAGCGAAGTATGATACAGTAGCTTAAAATAGTTTTATTTTTGTATAAAGCTCCCAGCAACAACGAACAGCTAGTACTAGATTCATCAATCTGGATGGATTTTTGAAATATTTTTACGAATAGAAGCCAGACGCAAAGGAATCTAATATTTTTGTTCATGGCTATACGAATCTAACTAATTATTGCTGAGATATTAGGCAATTTTCAGATTAATTCCATTATATAAATCATGATGAACAGATGAACTAGATTAAACATGTTTAAATTACTAGCATGACAGTCAAGATATCGCATATACTAGCGGGACGGATCATGATATCACATAGCATGAACATAATAACTAGTGTAAACCCAACTTGTACACCAGATCTACTAGATAAAGCATGTGAAGCATACTAGCATAGCATAAAAGCACATCACGATCATAGCATGATTTAACAATATAAACATGCATGGCATGATCATGGCAACAGGTGTAAGCACAACTAGCACACCAGATAGATTGGATAGATTGAATAGATTGAACATGATGAATAATAAGATTAGATGAAAGATGTAATACCTGCCGCTGTGAAATACCTGCCGATGTAGAAGTACTTGGTGGTGAAGATGCAAACGACGATTGCGCTCCCTTGTTGATGATCCCGTGCGTGTCCTTCAGGAAGACGAGCAGTGACGAAGATTGGGAGCAGTCGCGCGGAGAGCGCTTCCCAAAAACCTTATTCGCCTTCTCCGGTGCGGGATCACAAAGATGACGGTTCCGGAGACACCGCTCGTCCGGTCGCCGGGTGCACGCAAAACGATCGGGCTGGAGTAGCTACGGCGGCGCAACAACAAGAAGAGGCGAAAACTCTATCTCAATTCTCTAGAATTGAGAGGTTGTCCATTCAAGGGACACCTCTCTAAACCAAGATGAGATATTAGATCTGATTTTGGCGTGGCCGGTAGGCTGCTTATATATCCCAACATCATGTCGCAATCACGATCGGTTTAGGACTCTCTACTCAGAGTCAGTTCAGGACTCTGCAACTTGAAGGCCAAGATTACCAAAAATAGAATGGGCCTTTGAGATCTCTCTAGGAATTTCCGAATTTGTTATTGGGCCAAGCCCATCTAAATTCCAACAATCCCCCACCAGATCTCAAATACCCATTTAGAGTTTTTACCAGTTCTCGCTGCTGTTTAATATACCAGTATTTCGGCAGAGACTGTGAAGTTGAACTTCTGCCTAGGTCCTTAAGCTACACTTATTCACAACTTGAACAATGGACTACGCCTTGAATTGCAAGTTTTGTGCGAACAAGCTTTACTTAAAGCCACACTAGTACCTGGCTGCCAGTAGCCTTACCCCGTGGGTGGAGCATATACGTCATACTCCCTGGTCTCTTCATGAGCTTACTAGAGACCACCCAAGTCTCATAGACTGCGACGTTTAACAGTCAAACTCATTTAGGTATGTTCTTTCAAGAATGCTCTATAGGATCGCATCTTCGCTTTTTAAAGCCAATAGAACATATTAAGGCATTAGCCAACTTGCCATACAGTGCCTCAACACATTTGAGAGTTATTGCATCTTCACTTAGAGAGGGTTATAAATATACTCTCCTCAGCTTACCAATAGCTTGTTCTTCCCAGATCCTTAGTCACGGGATCTCCGATCAAAAAAGGTTGGGTTACTACTACTGTAAACTCATATGGGTCTCATACCCATCTCTCTTGATGCGATTTCTATCACATTCCATGATAGCCCTTTAGTAAAGTGATCTGCCAGGTTTTTGTCTGTCTGTATATAAGATACAGTTATTACTCCGGAGTTTCTCAACTTCCTGACAGACTTCAAACGTCTTTTAACGTGTCTTGTTGATTTCACATTATCCTTAGCACTATTCACTTTAGTGATCACTGTTTGATTATCACAGTTCATAAGGATAGCCGATACTGGTTTCTCTACCACCGGCAAGTCAGACAAGAGCTCACGCAGCCACTCTGCCTCTGCAGATGCTGTATCCAAAGTAGTAAGTTACGCTTCCCTCCTTGTTGATTTAGTCAAAATAGTGCTGTTTACAAGACCACCATGACACTGCGCCACCTCCAAGAGTAAATACATACCCACTAGTAGCGTAGATTTGATCAATATCGAAATCCGTTAAGATCACTATATCCCTCTAGCACACCCTGGGTGCCCGGAATAGTGTATGCCATAACTCATTGTACCTTTAAGATAGTACAAGACGCTCTCTAGTACATGCCAATGATCATCACCCGGGTTAGACATGTACCTACTCAACTTGCTCACAAAGAAAAGAGATATCCGGTCTAGTTGCGCTAGCTAAATACATGAGTGAACCAATTATCCGAGAGTATCTCAATTGATCTCTAGCAATTACATTTGTTCTTTTACAATGTCACACTAGGATCATAAGGTGTTGGAGAAGGCTTACAGTCCATAAAGCCAAAACGGCTCAAAAGCTTCTCAACATAGTGAGATTGCAACAATGTAATCCCACTCTCTTTCTTAATTAGCTTGATGTTTAGAATTACATCAAATTTCTCTCCTAGATCTTTCATGTCAAAACTCTTAGACAAGAAAGACTTGACTTCATTGATCACATCAATGTTGGAACCAAAAATTAAGATATCATCAACATATAAGCACAAAATAACAGATTGGCCCCCACCATGTCGACAATACGCACACCTATCAGCCTCATTAACAAAGAAAGCCCGCACTAGTTAAAGTGGAGTCAAACTTCTCATGCCATTGTTTAGGTGCTTGTTTCAAGCCATACAAAGATTTCAATAACTTACACACTTTCTGCTCTTCACCTTTTACTACAAATCCATTAGGCTGATCCATATAAATCTCCTCATCCAACTCTCCATTGAGGAAAGCTGTCTTCACGTCCATTTGATGAACGATAAGACCATATGAGGCAGCCAATGAAAGTAGTACTTTAATAGTGGTCATTCTAGCAACAAGTGAATAAGTATCAAAGAAATCCTCGTCTTCCTTTCCTCGGTATAACCCATAGCCACAAGCCGAGCCTTGTACTTGTCAATAGTACCATCGGTCTAAGCTTCTTCTTGAACAACCAGTTGCACCCAATAGGTTTACACCCAAATGGTAGCTCACATAACTCCCAAGTTCCATTAGAAAGAATTGAGTCTATCTCACTATGAACAGCTTCTTTCCAATCATCTGCATCCGGAGATGCATATGCCTCTCGTGATAGAAGTGGGAGTATTGTCCACAAGGTACACAATAAAATTATCACCAAAGGATTTTACAATCCTTCGTCTCTTGTTCCTCGCAGAACTTCATTGTCATCCTCCTCAAGGACTTCTTCAAGTGGTTTTCCACATGACTCAATAGGATGCTCGATAGGTATAGTAAACTCGAAGCTAACTCAAGAGAAAATCTAACATTGCTACGCATATCTTTCAAAGGAAATATATTCTCAAAAAAATGTAGCATCACGAGATTCAAAGATAGTATCAACAAGCATATCGAAACTTGTGATCTTACTACTAAAAATCGATAGTAGGCAATGTTTGTAGTGAGCATATCCAAGAAAGATACAATCTACCGTCTTTTGGTCCAAGCTTACGCTTCTTATTAATTGGAATATTGACTTTCGCCAAGCATCCCCACGTGCGCAAGTATGAAAGTGATGGTTTCCTACCAACCCACATCTCATATGGCGTTGTCTCTTTATTTCTCGCTTTGGAACTCTATTCAGGACATGACTCGCAAATAATATAGCTTCCCCACCATGCCTTTAGATAAACCAAAGAGTGTCTAACATGACATTAACCAAGTCGGTCGGCGTCGCGGTTTTTTTCCTCTCGGCAATTCCGTTGGATTCTAGCGAATAGGGAGGCGTCCTCTCGTGAATAATACCATGTGCCGCACAAAACTCATCAAATATTATAGGAAAATATTCACCACCACGATCTGACCTTAGACGTTTAATCTTTCTCTAGTTGATTTTCAACTTCAGCCTTAAAGATTTTAAAGTAGTCTAATGCATCATCTTTTAGTTTTCAGCAAGTAAATATGGCAATATCTAGAAGCATCATCAATCAATGTCATGAAATATCTCTTTCCACCTTTAGTCAACACACCATTCATCTCGCATAGATCGGAATGTATGAGCTCTAGAGGTGCCAAATGTCTCTACTCCGCTGCCTTGTGAGGCTTTCGAGGTTGCTTAGATTGCACACAACTATGGCACTTAGAACCTTTGGCAATAGTGAAATCTAGAATTAACTTCAAGCCGGATAAATGTGACATCAAACCAAAGTTCACATGACATAAACGAGAATGCCAAACACTTGAACTATCATTTATTGTGCCACAAATATGATTTAATGACTTATTACATAAATCTACCAAACTTAGGCGGAGCAAGCAGCCACGATCGTAACCCTTACCAATAAATTGTCCATGCTTAGACATAACTACTTTATTGGACTCCATCACTATCTTAAACCCATCTCTTAAAAAGAAGGGAAACACTAACAAGGTTCTTGCGAATAGTAGGGACATGTTGCACGTTCTTCAGTTGTATGCGATTTTACCTGAAGTAAACTTCGCATCTACCGTGCCAACACCACGAACGAAGCATGTGACCCATTCCCCATTAGGACGAAGAACCTTGTAGCTCTTTATAAGAAGAAAACAAAGAGATGTCAAAGCACACACATGAATATTAGCACCGTTTCAACCCACCAACTTGGTGATTGAAATACCGATAGTACAAGAAGAACATTCTTCAGTACTCTTCATCAAAGATTGCTAATAGTCACGAGGTTGACATTCTTATTATTCTCACCTGAAAAAGTGACCAAGCTGTCCATAAGTGAAGCAAGGCACCTCATCATTATTTTTCTTCTTCTCAAGGTAGTTGCTAACTTGGCATTGGAAGATTTATTCCCTTTGTTCTTGCCATGTGGGTTTTCTAGCACAATATTAGTGCTAGAATGGCTCTTGTTCCCCTTCTCAATAGTATTCTTCACCCGAATCTTTTTCTCAACATCAAGAGATGCTATCGCTTTTACAACTGATATTTTCTATCTCTTGTGTTTTTAGAATTGTGTCAAGCTCTTCGATGAAGAAGGCAACCTAGCAATAATGCATCCGGCTACAAATTCATCGGGTATGACATACTTAAGGAGTTCAAGTTCTCTTGCCATGTGTTGAACCTCATGCGCTTGCTTGACTATAGATCGGTTAGCAACCATCTTGTACTCATGAAAGCTCTTCATAATGTACAACTTCGGATGTACCAATGGTTGCATTCAGTTGATCCCACAATACCCTCTCATCTTGAAGTGCAAGTTTGCATCTTCTAGATGACTAGCAAGACTATTTAGGATTGTTCTTCTAAAGATAGTGTTGTCTCATTTGGAATCTTCTCTTTTCTCTAGAGATATTTCCTCAGGCGATCCAACAAGAATCCGAACATCTTAGCCTCTAGCCGAGCATGGCCTTAACTCGCCACCTATTTATTTGTGCACTAGAAAACTTTTCTAGTCTTAGCACGTCGCTGAAAACAACCATAGTTAAATCAAGAAAAGGCCTATATTAAGGTTTTGGATTGTTGAGATATTAGGCAATTTCCAGATTAATTCCATTATATAAATCATGATGAACAGATGAACTAGATTAAACATGTTTAAATTACTAGCATGACAGTCGAAAAGATATCGCATATACTAGCGGGGACAGATCATGATATCACATAGCATGAACATAATAACTAGTGTAAACCCAACTTGTACACCGATCTACTAGATAAAATGATCTACTAGATAAAGCATGTGAAGCATACTAGCATAGCATAAAAAGCACATCACGATCATAGCATGATTTAACAATATAAACATGCATGGCATGATCATGGCAATAGGTGTAAGCACAACTAGCACACCAGATAGATTGGATAGATTGAATAGATTGAACATGATGAATAATAAGATTAGATGAAAGATGTAATACCCGCCATTTGTGAAATACCTGCCGATATAGAAGTACTTGGTGGTGAAGATGCAAACGACGATTGCGCTCCTTGTTGATGATCCCGTGCGTGTCCTTCAGAAGACGACGGCGATTTTAAGATTGGGAGCAAATGCGTGCGGAGAGCGCTTCCCAAAAACCTTATTCGCCTTCTCCCGGTGCGGGATCGCAAAGACGACGGTTCCGAAGACCTGCTCGCCTCGGCCGCCGGTGCACGCAAATGATCGGGCCGAGTAGCTACGGGCGGGCGCAACAACAAGAAGAGGCGAAAACTCTATCTCAATTCTCTAGAATTGAGAGGTTGTCCATTCAAGGGACACCTCTCTAAACCAAGATGAGATATCGATCTGATTTTGGCGTGGCAAGAGGTCGCTTATATATCCCTAACATCGTGTCGCGATCACGATCGCTTTAGGACTCTCTACTCGTGAGTCGGGCCAGACTCGCAACTTGAAGGCCAAGATTACCAAAAATAGAATGGGCCTTTGAGATTTCTCTAGGAATTTCGAATTTGTTATTGGGCCAAGCCCATCTAAATTCCAACAATCCCCCACCGGATCTCAAATGCCTGTTTAGAGTTTTGCCAATTCTCGCCGCTTTTAATATACCAAATTTTGGCGTAGACCGTGAAGTTGAACTTCTCGCCATGGTCCTTAAGCTACACTTATTCACAACTTAAACAATGGACTACGCCTTGAATTGCAAGTTTTGTGCGAACAAGCTTTACTTAAAGCCACACTAGTACCGGGCTGCCAAGAGCCTTACCCCATGGGTGGAGCATATATGTCATACTCCCCGGTCTCTTCATGAGCTTACTAGAGACCACCCAAGTCTCATAGATCGCGACGTTTAATGATCAAACTCATATAGGTATGTTCTTTTAAGAATGCTCAGGATCGCATCTTCGCTTGTTAAAGCCAATAGAACATATTAAGGCATTAGCCAACCCGCCATACAAGGCCTCAACGCATTTGAGAGTTATTGCATCTTCACTTAGAGAGGGTTATAAATATACTCTCCTCGGTTTACCAATAGCTTGTTCTTCTCGGATCCTTAGTCACGGGATCTCCGATCAAAAAGGTTGGGTTACTACTATCAGAAACTCATATGGGTCTCATACCCATCTCCCTCGTTGTAATTTCTATCACATTTCGTGATAGCCCTTTTGTAAAGGGATCCGCCAGGTTTTTGTGTCATGTTCGTATATAAGATACAGCTTATTACTTCGAGTTTCTCAACTTCCCCGACGGTCTTCAAGCATCTTTTAACGTGTCTTGTTGACTTTGAATTATCCTTAGCACTATTCACTTTAGTGATCACTATTTGATTATCACAGTTCATAAGGATAGCGGCACCGGTTTTCAACCACCGCAAGTCGGACAAAGAGCTCACGCAGCCCACTGCGCCTCTGCGATCTTTGTTTCTAAAGCAAGAAGTTTTGCTTCCATGGTTGACTTAGTCAAAATAGTCTCGCTTACAAGACCTCCATGACATTTGCGCCACCTCCAAGAGTAAAGACATACCCGGTTGTGGCGTAGATTTGAGCAATATCGGATATCGGTTCCAGCATCACTATATCCCTCTAGCACAAATTGGGTGCCCGGAATAGTGTATGCCATAACTCATTGTACCTTTAAGATAGCACAAGACCCTCTCTAGTACATGCCAATGATCATCACCTGGTTGGACATATACCTACTCAACTTGCCCACAAAGAAAAAGAGATATCCGGTCTAGTTGCGCTAGCTAAATACATGAGTGAACCAATTATCCGAGAGTATCTCAATTGATCTCTAGCAATTCTCTTATTTTTGCTCAATGTCACACTAGGATCATAAGGTGTTGGAGAAGGCTTATAGTCCATAAAGCCAAAACGGCTCAAAAGCTTCTCAACATAGTGAGATTGCAACAATGTAATCCCACTCTCTTCCTTAATTAGCTTGATGTTTAGAATTACATCGGTCTCTCCTAGATCTTTCATGTCAAAACTCTTAGACAAGAAAGACTTGACCTCATTTATAACATTCATGTTTGTTCCAAAGATTAGAATATCATCAACATATAAGCATAATATAAATGATTCGCCCCCACCATGTCGATAATACACACACCTATCAGCTTCATTGACAACATAACCGCACTAGTTAACGTAGTGTCAAACTTCTCATGCCATTGTTTAGGTGCTTGTTTCAAGCCATACAAAGATTTCAATAGCTTGCACACCTTTTGCTCTTCACCTTTTACTACAAATCCATCGTGATCCATGTAAATCTCCTCATCCAACTCTCCATACAGAAAAAGTGTCTTTACATTCATTTGATGAATGATCGGACCATATGAGGCAGCCAAGGATAGTAGTGTTCGAATAGTGGTCATTCTAGCAACAGGGTGAGTAAGTATCAAAGAAATCCTCGCCCTCCTTTTGAGTATAACCCTTTGCCACAAGCCGAGCCTTGTACTTGTCAATAGTACCATCAGGTCTATGCTTCTTCTTGAACACCCACTTACTTCCAATTGGTTTATAACCGATTGGTAGATTAGATAGCTCCCAAGTTCCATTAGAAAGAATCGAGTCCATCTCACTACGAACAGCTTTCTTTCCAATCATCTACATCCGAGATGCATATGCCTCTAAGATAGAGGTGGGAGTATCATCCACAAAGGTACACAATGAAATCATCACCAAAAGATTTTGCAATCCTTTGTCTCTTGTTCCTCACAGAACTTCATTGTCATCCTTCTCAAGTGGTTGTTCAAATGACTCAACAGGTATTCGATAGGTATAGTATCATCGAGCTAATTCAAAAGAGAAAATCTAACATTGCTACGCATATATTTCAAAGGAAATATATTCTCAAAAAATGTAGCATCACAAGATTCAAAGATAGTATCTACAAGCATAACAGAAACTTGTGATCTTACTACTAAAAATCGATAGGCAATGCCGCTGTGAGCATATCCAAGAAAGATACAATCTACCGTCTTTGGTCCAAGCTTACGCTTCTTATTAATTGGAATATTGACTTTCGTCAAGCATCCCCACGTCATGCAAGTATGAAAGTGATGGTTTCCTACCAACCCACATCTCATATGGCGTTGTCTCTTTATTTCTCGTTTGGAACTCTATTCGTGACATGACTCGTAGTCAATATAGCTTCCCCACCATGCCTTAGATAAACCAAAGAAGTCTAACATGGCGTTAACCAAGTCGGGTCGGCGTGTTTTTATTCTTGGCAATTCCGTTGGATTCGGGCGAATAGGGAGGCGCGCCCTCTCGTGAATAATACCATCTTCCGCACAAAACTCATCAAATATTATAGGAAAATATTCACCACCACGATCCGACCTTAGACGCTTAATCTTTCTCTCTAGTTGATTTTCAACTTTAGCCTTAAAGATTTTAAAGTAGTCTAATGCCTCATCTTTAGTTTTCAGCAAGTAAATATAGTAATATCTAGAAGCATCATCAATCAATGTCATGAAATATCTCTTCCCACCTTTAGTCAACACACCATTCATCTCGCATAGATCGTAATGTATGAGCTCTAGAGGTGCCAAGTGTCTCTCCTCCTCCGCCTTGTGAGGCTTTCGAGGTTGCTTAGATTGCACACAACTATGGCACTTAGAACCTTTGGCAATAGTGAAATCTGAATTAACTTCAAGCAAGATAAATGTGACATCAAACCAAAGTTCACATGACATAAACGAGAATGCCAAACACTTGAACTATCATTTATTGTGCCACAAATATGATTCACTGATCTATTACATAAATCTGCCAAACTTAGGCGGAACAAGCCGCCACAGTCATAACCCTTACCAATAAATTAACCATGCTTAGACATAACTACTTTATTGGACTCCATCATTACCTTAAACCCATCTCTTAAAAGAAGGAAAACACTAACAAGGTTCTTGCGAATAGTAGGGACATGCTGCACATTCTTCGGTTGTGCGATTTTACCCTAAGTAAACTTCGGATCTACCGTACCAACACCACGAACGTAAGCATGTGACTCATTCCCCCATTAGGACAGTAAGAACCTTGTAGCTCATTATAAGAAGAAAACAAAGAGATGTCAAGACACACATGAATATTAGCACCTGTATCAACCCACCAACTTGGTGATTGAAATACCGATAGTACAAGAGGGAACATTACCGTACTCTTCATCGAAGATTGCTAATAGTCACGAGGTTGACATTCTTATTATTCTCATCGAAAAAAAGTGACCATGCTGTCCATAAGTGAAGCAAGGCACCTCATCATTATTTTTCTTCTTCTCGAAGGTAGTTGCTAACTTGGCATTGGAAGATTTATTCCCTTTGTTCTTGTCATGTGGGTTTTCTTGCACAATATTAGTGCTAGAATGGCTCTTGTTCCCCTTCTCAATAGTATTCTTCACCCGAATCTTTTCCTCAACATCAAGAGATGCTATCGGGTTTTACAACCGATATTTTTCGCCCCTTGTGTTTTATAATTGTACCAAGCTCTTCCATGAAGAAGGCAACCTAGCAATAATGCATCCGGCTACAAATTCATCGGGTATGACATACTTAAGGAGTTCAAGTTCTCTTGCCATGTGTTGAACCTCATGCGCTTGTTTGACTATAGATCGGTTAGCAACCATCTTGTAGTCATGAAAGCTCTATATAATGTACAACTCAGATGTACCAATGGTTGCATTCAGTTGATCCCACAATGCTCTCTCATCTTGGAAGTGCAAGTTTGCATCTTCTAGACGACTAGCAAGACCGTGTAGGATTGTTCTTCTAAAGATAGTGTTGTCTCCCCGAATCTTCTCTTATCTCTAGAGATATTTTCCTGAGGTGATCCAACAAGAACCCGTAACATCTTAGCCTCTAGCCGAGCATGGCCTTAACTCGCCATCTCTTAAAATGTGCACCAGAAAAATTTTCTAGTCTCAAAGACGTCGCTGAAACCAGCCATAGTTAAATCAAGAAAAAGCCTATAATAAGGTTTTTGGACTGTTGAAATAATTAGGCAATTTCAGATTAATTCCAAAATATAAATCATGACAAATAGATGAACTAGATTAAACATGTTTAAATTACTAGCATGACAGATCGGTATATCGCATATACTAGCGTGACGGATCATGATATCACGTAGCATGAACATAATTACTAGTGTAAACCCAACTTGTACACTAGATATGTTTATACCGGGCCGACGTTGAGGACAACGTAATGAAGAGGTTCCCCGGTCCGACGCCGAGGTCCTCCGTGTCGCCGCCGCCGTCGTCGATCGGCGGCCGCTTTGAAGAAATCGAAGAAGCCGTCGATGAAGACGGCTACCGGACGGTCCTCCGCTTGTCCTTCCCGAAGACGAGCCGTGACGAAGATCGGGGAGCGCCGCGCGGCCAAGAGCTTCCCCAAAACCTTATTCGCCTTCTCCCGGCTGCGGGATCGCAAAGACGAGGGTTTCGAGACCTGCCGCCCCGGTCGGCCGGTGCACGCAAGCAATCGGGCTGGAGTAGCTACGGCGGCGCAACAACAAGAAGAGGCGAAAACTCTATCTCAATTCTCTGAGTTGAGAGATTGTCCATTCAAGGGACTCCTCTCTAAACCAAGATGAGATATCGAGATCTGATTTTGGCATGGCGGTAGGCTGCTTATATATCCCGAACATCGTGTCGCGATCACGATCAGTTTAGGACTCTCTACTCAGAGTCAGTTCAGGACTCTGCAACTTGAAGGCCAAGATTACCAAAAATAGAATGGGCCTTTGAGATTTCTCTAGGAATTTCCGAATTTGTTATTGGGCCAAGCCCATCTAAATTCCAACAGCGACAACCTCGACACAGAACTCCGATAGCAGGTTGCAACGGCGGCAAGGCAGCAGTTGACGTCAAAGGCGGCAGCGGGTGGTCTTGCGTTCTCGGCGAGATCGCGAGTTTGAGCGCAGGGTAGATGCAAAACAAGGCGGTGGCAGGTTGCGTACGTATAGAGATCAAGGGTTTGCTAGAAGATGCGATGGACAGCCTTGGTATTTATATAGACGAGTATAGATATGGATTGTGTGAAGTCCTTGCCGTGCACGATCGGCAGTACAGATTAGATAGAGGACATCATGGATGACCAAGGAAAGAAAAACCAACGTCGTCAAAATAAGAAAGAGAAAAAAAAGACGGCTGGGTGCACGTTTAGAACAAAGAATGCAGGGAGCAAATACCAAAACTGATAGATGGATTAGAGAACTAAGCGGATAAGCGAATAGGCCGCAAGGAACACAGGAAATAAATAAAAAGAAAGGATATTCAATTGTGAACGAGAGAGAAGGACCAGATAGCAGGCCGGGCTGAGTTAATGAAAGGATAAAAGGAATAAAAGAATACCTTTTTCTTTTATTTAAACTGATTTCGATAGAGCTTTCCAAATAAATTTGAATTTCTTTTCAGTTCCAACAAAAACCAATCATCACAGAAATAATATGCAGTGGCATGAATGCATCAAACATGTATCTAACCTTATGATAAATTTTAATTTGTCAAAATATTTATTTTCCTATATTTTCATGAGCACTAAAATACATAAATAAATCATTTTTTTCTATTTTCAAAAAGAGCAAAATTTGGGGTGTTACAAATCCACCCCCCTTAAGATGAATCTCGTCCCGAGATTCGGAAGATAAAGATCGAAGAGATTGAGATACTCTGTCTATAAATCGTTGTCACTTCTCGAGTAATTCCATTTTCTCGGTAATGATTTTTGCCTTTGCTTTGCTAGCTTATCTTAATAACCTTACTCCGAGTGACTTGTTAAACTCATTCTGAATAGGTAGTTCAACAACTCTGAGTACTCCATCCAACTCCTAGTAACATCCAATTGTAAGCACACGTGTTACCTTTTTAGTAACCATAGATGCATTGTTGCAACAGATGCTAGAACACTCTTCACACTGTTGTTCTTTATGACCCTTTTTAGATTAAGCATCTGACAATTCCTTGTCCCCGACAATTCCAAACTACAACATCTTAAACCTCAACATGTTCTGCTTTCCCACTTTCTAATCCATAATATCTAATTACTTTGTATCCACCTCTAGTTACTATCATCTGGTGGGCAACAATGATAGCCTTGATAAGGATAGATGGTCATATAAAACTTGTGATAATCCAAGAAATCGACAAACTCACAACTTATAGACAACTCATGACCTTCCAATTGACCCACATGACTCTCTTGATCCAAAGTGGGTTCCACTATCATCTTGCACGACTATGGCCAAAATACTCAAACCTCTAATCACTTTTCCTTAGTCACTTCTGTCAAGTACTTTCGCTAATCCTTGAATCTAATCTTTTGGCCTGTGTTGACCGAATCTTCGTAGCGTAACTCCTCTTTGCTAAGGGTATCGGCAACTTCTTCTCCTTCCATAGCTTATAACACCTTTTTCCAAGTTACAACACTTGATTAGCCCAACCCAACTAGAACATGCAACAGAAGACCAACTTAGCAGTCCTATAAATACCTACATTCCATGTAGACACACTCTTCAAAACCATGTGATCAAGCTACAATCGGTAACCAATACAAATATCTTGCCAAATCCATATGCTTCACAGTTAACTTGACATCCAAACATAGTTTAATATATTCTCTTGTAGTAACATCTTGAGAGACTTGGGTAATCCTTTCTTCAACCACCAATAGAATCATCTCATTCGAAGGAAACAATATTGCATACTTGGACGGCTTCAACTCAACACCTCACTCTAGAGTTCTCCATGCAATCCACCATTAGAGATGTCATACCTAAGAAAGGATGTTCCTTCAAACTTACTCACCATGATGCTTGTTGTAAGTATTGGGTTTCCAAATTCATCATAGAATAACTATAGAGAAGTCCAACATGCAGCACACTCCTTTATCATCATTGCTAACTTGTCTTGAATTGTGAGTTGAATTTCCAAAGTGTTGTGATAGCTTGAGACATAATCCAATCATGTCAAGCACACAAGCTCCTTGTAGACGATCCATCCATCATCAACCTTGAGTGAAAGATGCATGTGCTCAATGTTGATATCTCAACCATAAGATAGCATATACTTCCGAGTGAAGAACTAAAATATACCAATCTTCATCTTGCAACTTCTTCAACATGGCTACCCCCCTTAAGAAACGATTACTAGGGGACCAACAAAGGTAGCTTAAACATTCTCCCCAGCGAGTCATCCATCTTAATAGTCTAATGACTTCCAAAAGAAATTCAATTGCATAAACAATATCAAGAAATCTGAAGCTCCTCGCGAGTAGAAAAACAGCAGCTCAGTAAAACATCAATAATTTGAGTTCTGTTAATCCAAGAAGGTCGTGCTTTATACCGCTGGAAAGCTTATGAAATTCTCTACAACTTCCTTATAGAACTCTTCTCCAGATTCAACACTTAAGTTGGTCGAAAACGGTGCACAACAGAAACTAGTCCAGATTCCTGACAGCACAGTTGCATCGCCTTGTGATTTTCATAACTCTCAAACCAGACAGGCTATGAAGGTGATTCTTACGCTCAGATAAAGATATGGAAGTCTACTTTTGTCCAGATTAATTCCATGATTTTTGCTCATCCAATGATAGAGGTATAAGCCAAAGAACTCAGATTGCCCCGAAAAAAACAGGATGGACAGAAACAAGAAAACCAACCCGACTATTTATTACACTAAATCCTTAAATCTTAAGCCTATAAACTAAAGGAAATTGTGGACAAGCCAATAATATCATTGCACTCAATACAAAGATCCAAATCAAACATCAATCATAAGCACAAAGCAACTAAACATTTCAAGTTCACAACCACACAAACTCAACTTTCGCTACTAACGTTTTGTTGCATAAGGGACATAAATTCCTACTTAAACACGGTGTGATTTCAGCGACATCCACGGTAACACCTTTTGAGTGTGAATGGGCGGAACACGCCCTCCACCTCAATATTCCTTGGTAGTCCAGCATGACTTCTCCACTCATTAGTCTCCTCAAGAGCTTCCTCATGATGTTCCTTACTTACGCCAAGCTCTAGTTGACTATCTTCCGAAATTCTAATGGAGGACTTGGATTCTTCACGCCATCTCCTTTATTTGTTCACCCTGCTCTATACTACAATTATCCATAACTCAAAGCAAAATACTCGGTAGAAGTCTAGGGAATCGCTTTCGCTTGTCATCCTTCATCTCTTCATAGTCTTTCCCAGGATATCCCTCCTTGTGATGTGTGCTTCCGTGCTCCAGTGACTCTAATACTTAAGATGCGTTCAATTCTAACTAGGCTTAAGTCCCTACGTCGACGGAGCTGATACCAATTTGTAACACCGGTTTTAAGAACAAAACCAGATGAAGCCCTATGTGAGCCCCGGAAGTCAAATCTCACATATAGTTTTACAAATGAATGGTAATCAATTCACAATGCTTGAAATATAACGAACGTAACATAAAAAGCAAATAACCTCGGCTAGCGAGACAATGGAAAGACTCTCTGTTCTTCTCATGTAGGCACCACGAGGACCCGACCGACCGGTTGATCACAAGCCTAACTTCTTCCCCGAGGTGTGGGGAATAGCAAGAGTGAGTCCATGTGAACTCCGCAAATATAGCTAGGTATTATCTACCCAAAAACCCATGATCATTATAACATAAACAATGAATAGCATGAAACGATAAATCATGAACAATTTAATAAGCATGTAAAGCCAACGATTATAAACATCAAGTTAATTATCAACATAATAAGCATGTGATTCTATTCATAGATGTCTCCAAGGCCGTTCATAACCGCGAACACGGCTGTTATAACGATTTTAACTCTCACAAGCAGAGTGTACACTTTCACTACGGGTCATGGTTTTCAGGGCCGAGAAAACCATATAAAGCCTTTCAAAGGGGTTATCTAAATATGCCGAATAGCGATAGGGCTACAACCCATTCTCTTCCATTTCGGTAACCATCGACACAAGTAAACACTATCCCCCTTTTTAAAGCCGAGCCATGTGACCCCCATAGCTGTCTTTGTATATCCCGGATGATCACAAATGATTTCGCCCTATGAACCATGTTATCAACAATTCATATTTAACGTTCAGTGCATAAACATTAAGCAAGCCATAAGATCATGGTTTAAAGATAGCATATCCCAAAACCATACTTGCCTTATTTAGATATCCTTCTTTAAGTCCAAAGCTTTCCCAACAACACCTTCTTCATCAACTTCTTATAGATCATCAATTAGGTCACCAACATAACGCTCACCGACTGGACATCAGCACAAAGCACCACACATATATCCGAGCAATCATACACGAAGCAAACAATAACAGTAAATTAGAACAGTACACCAATCGATGAAAAGATTTGAGAGCAAAACTACACGTTGCTACGAACACACATGTGCGAACGGCACGCTAATTAGAACTACGGTTTGAAAACGACTTTCGAAAGATTATTATAAAATTCAGAAGTAGGGCACGTTAAACATCGCTACACTACTACCATGTCAGCCTGGCTACAACGTGATCATAAGGTTGAATAAGCAAGGATATAGCTGAAAGATATATAAATATATATGGACATTAAAGATTTTGGAATTGGCCAAATGTGCAAGGAACGTTTACACATTGCTGGAGAGAAACTATGCATGCATGTCGTGAAGTGGGAACACTAGCACAGTAGCATACGCCTTCAGAAGCCAAAACTGGAATCAGCAGCAAGAGACTAGCTACGATGGTGACTTTCATGATGATTGTAGGTACATGTATAATGTGTAATTACTATGGTATTTCTACATTTATTTTTCTAAAAGAAACCGCTAGAAAACATATGGATGAGGTAGGATGGAACCATGGCCGGCGATGGAGCTTTGCTGCAACTAACATGTGGTGTATTTCTCTTGTATTTGTGGATTTAATCTTGTAAAGGAAAACGGCAAGAAATCGCATTGATGTTAGCATGACATCATGGGGCTAGCAACGATGGCATCAATGCAAGCTGAGAATAGGATGAATCGGATCAACATCAACTAGGAGTTGCAACAGCTACTAATTAAGGCATGGTGCAAGGAATACTCGGCAAGACTTAGGAGCACCGGCGATAGCCACGGCAGTACACACGTTAGGAGCAACTAGACGTAGTCCATCGGCTGATCGGGATAAAGGAGGAGATCGTGGAGTACTTACCGGCGTGTTCGAAAGTTAGCCGGGGCCGGAGCAGCTTATACGGACGCATGCTCTCAAGCAACGGATGAACACCGATGATGATCGGAGGCGAACATGCACAGATGCGCAAACCATATGAGCTATATAGATCAAGATCACGTAGACAAGAGAGATGAGAGGGAGCATGTACGCTGGATTTCTCACGGCAGAGGCAAGATGTCCTTGGACAGCTTGATCGTGTAGTTGATGATGGCCCCGGATGAAACACAAACGGTGGCGCGAGCGGCGGCATTTGTTGAAATAATTAGGCAATTTCGATTAATTCCAAAATATAAATCATGACAAATAGATGAACTAGATTAAACATGTTTAAATTACTAGCATGACGGATCAGTATATCGCATATACTAGCGGGACGGATCATGATATCACGTAGCATGAACATAATAACTAGTGTAAACCCAACTTGTACACTAGATATGTTTCTACTGGCCGACGTTGAGGACAACGTAATGAAGAGGTTCAGCGACGGCGAGGGTCCTCAGTCATTTCACCGTTGTCGTCGATCGTCGGCTGCTGCTGAAGAAATCGAAAAGAAGCCGTCGATGAAGACGGCGGGACGGTCCTCCGCTTGTCCTTCCCTAAGACGAGCCGTGGCGGAGATCGGGGAGCGATCGCCAAGAGCGCTTCCCAAAACCTTATTCGCCTTCTCTCGCTGCGGGGATCGCAAAGACGAGGGTTTCGAGACCTGCTCACCCGGTCGCCGGTGCACGCAAGCAATCGGGCCGGAGTAGCTACGGCGGCGCAACAACAAGAAGAGGCGAAAACTCTATCTCAATTCTCACGGAGTTGAGAGATTGTCCATTCAAGGGACTCCTCTCTAAACCAAGATGAGATATCGATCTGATTTTGGCGTGGCCGATGAGGGCGCTTATATATCCCGAACATCGTGTCGCGATCACGATCGGTTTAGGACTCTCTACTCGAGTCGGGTTCAGGACTCTGCAACTTGAAGGCCAAGATTACCAAAAATAGAATGGGTCTTTGAGATTTCTCTAGGAATTTCCGAATTTATTATTGGGCCAAGCCCATCTAAATTCCAACAATCCCCACCGGATCTCAAATGCCCGTTTAGAGTTTTGCCAATTCTCGGCCTTTGTTTAATATACCAAGTATTTCGGGCAGAGATCGTGAAGTTGAACTTCGCCTAGGTCCTTAAGCTACACTTATTCACAACTTGAACAATGGACTACGCTTTGAATTGCAAGTTTTGTGCGAACAATCTTTACTTAAAGCCACACTAGTACCTGGCTGCCAGTAGCCTTACCCCGTGGGTGGAGCATATACGTCATACTCCCTGGTCTCTTCATGAGCTTACTAGAGACCACCCAAGTCTTATAGACTGCGACGTTTAACAGTTAAACTCATATAGGTATGTTCTTTCAAGAATGCTCTGTAGGATCGCATCTTCGCTTGTTAAAGCCAATAGAACATATTAAGGCATTAGCCAACCCGCCATACGATTGCCTCAACGCATTTGAGAGTTATTGCATCTTCACTTAGAGAGGGTTATAAGTATACTCTCCTCGGTTTACCAATAGCTTGTTCTTCTCGGATCCTTAGTCACGGGATCTCCGATCAAAACGGTTGGATTACTACTCATTACTGTAAACTCATATGGGTCTCATACCCATCTCCTCGATGCAATTTCTATCACATTTCGTGATAGCCCTTTTGTAAAGGGATCTGTCGGGTTTTTGTGCATACGTATATAAGATACAGTTATTACTCCGGAGTTTCTCAACTTCCTGACAGTCTTCAAGCATCTTTTAACGTGTCTTGTTAACTTTGAATTATCCTTAGCACTATTTACTTTAGTGATCACTGTTTGATTATCACAGTTCATAAGGATAGCGGTGCACGGTTTAGGGTTGATTATGTTAGAAGCTATGGGGGTTGAACATGTTGAAGCATTTGGTGATTCATTACTTGTGGTGCAACAAGTTTCCGGTGAATGTCAATGTCTAGATGGATCACTACGTGCTCGCCTCGATATGTGCCTTGATTTAATTGGTAAATTTACCGAATTTAAGATTCGGCATATTCCAAGAGAAGAAAATCATATGGCCAATTTCTATGCTCAATGTGCTTCCGGTTTTATCAAGGAAGGTGATCAATTGCATGTGAAGTACGTGCAAAGAGCAAACTTGCTTGCTCAACGTGCATCTGGCTTTGAGGTAAGATAATTACTTTCATTTACAACAATTGTCGATGCATGAAAGTTTGCTTGTTTCAGATTCTAGTAAAAATTCGGTTCAACCAAAGTTAATTGGACAAACCGATGTTACTAACGATTTGGGACAACAATGTAAAGTTCTTTTAAATCAGTCTATTTCTGTTTTGGACAATGGTAGCACCGATTTAGAAGATTGGAGAACTCCTCTCTTGTGTTTTTGCGGGATCCTAGTACCAAAGTTGACAAGAATATTCGGGCGCTTGCTTTCAAGTACACATTGCGTAATGGTGAGCTTTATAGGAGGGCTCCGCCGAAGACTTGTTGCTAAAGTGTCTAGGGGCTGATCAAGCACGAGTGGCCATGGGAGAAGTTCATGAAGGCATTTGTGGTACGCATCAATCAGCTCAAGATGAAGTGGTTGTTGAGACGGGCTGGTTTCTATTGGCCTACTATGATGGCCGATTGCTTTCATTATTACAGAGGTTGTGAAGAGTGTCGGCGGTTTGGAAATATTCAGCTAGTGCCGGGCCGCTATGCTTCATCCTATCATCAAACCGTGGCCTTTCCGTGGTTGGGGCTTGGATTTCATCGGTCAGATTCATCCTCCATCTTCGAAGGGGCATAAGTTCATCTTGGTTGCTACCGATTACTTCACTAAATGGTCGGAAGCAGTTCCATTGAAGAACATGACACACAAGGAGGTAATTGAGTTCATCACCGAGCACATCATTCATAGATTCGGCATTCCTCAAACATTAACTACGGATCAAGGGACGTCATTTATGGCGAAGGAAGTGAAGGATTTTGTCGAATCATATAAGATCAAGATGCTTAATTCATCTCCATATTATGCTCAAGCCAATGGTCAAGCAGAATCAACTAACAAGACTTTGATCAAGCTTATTAAGAAGAAAATAGAGGAACATCCAAGAAGGTGGCATGAGGTTTTGTCAGAAGCTTTGTGGGCTCATTGCATATCTAGGCACGGTGCAACTAAAGTTACTCCCTATGAGTTGGTGTATGGTCAAGAGTCGGTGTTACCCGTTGAGGTAAATTTGGATGCATATAGATTTGCTAAGGAAAATGATCTATCTCCTACTATGTATCATGATTTGATGATGGACAACATCGATGAGGTAACCGACAAGCGAATACAAGCTCTAAAGGAGATTGAAAAGGATAAAGCCCGTGTTGCAAGAGCCTACAACAAGAAAGTCAAGAGCAAATCGTTCCAAATCGGTGACTTAGTTTGGCAAACTATATTACCAATAGGGTCAAAGAGCAATCAATTTGGCAAGTGGTTACCCAATTGGAAAGGTCCTTTCAAGGTGGTCAAGGTGGTATTTGGGAACTCTTATGTGCTTGAGTCAACAAGTGATGGAAAACGCCAAGATAAGGCGATTAACGGGAGGTATTTGAAAAAGTATTTCCCTAGTGTTTGGCAAGAGGCCTAGTGCTCTCCAAACAATGGCCGATGCATGCATCGGCCTTAGAACAAAAATGGCCGATACATAGTATCGCCCTTTGTCACCGGACAACCGATACGATGGGCATTCGTGTTGTTTGGTTTTCTTTGTTTTGTTTTCAGGTTCATGCGCCTCTCACCTGAAAACAGGGGGGCATGTGTTGACACCCAAAAATGGCGTGGTCTAAGTCACGGTAAAAATCCAGACTTAGCCATATTTTTGGAGAGCTAACCCACCGCAAAATTCCGGACTTAGCCAAATTCTCGAGGAGGTTTGAAACGGGCTCTACGGAATGCGGCCGGACTCATCGGGCGGCGTCGGTCCAGCGCCCGTCCTAGCGTCCGGTCGAGTCACGCCCCACGATCGGTTTGCGAACCTTTACGTTAAAACCGTCGGACGCCGCCGACCGGAGCGTCCGTCAACTCCTCCGTGAGTCCGGTCGGTCGAATCGAATCGAGCTGATTTGGGGCATCGACCGGAAGCACCCATCGCGTCCGGTCCAGCGTCCGTGCTAGGGTCGGTCAGGTTGCGCTTAGCGATCGGGCTGCAGACCTTCTTACGAAAAAAACCGGCCGGACCCCTCGACCGGAGCGTCCGGTCGTGGGGCGGTCGGCGTCCGGTCAGCCCGGCGTAGCCCGTGTCCGTCACGAGATCCGAACCGATTTGTTTCCAATCGTGTTTAGGTCGGTTTTTGATGCTTGAAAACGTCCAAGGACGGTTTCCTAAAAGGATAAGACCACCCTCCTCTATATAATAAAGAGGTTCATGGCGATTTGATCCCATCTACATCCAATCGACAACCAATCTATCTCCTGTCCCCGTTTGTAGGTCATCTTCTTCCCTCAACCCCTCTACGTTCTTTGTTCGGGCGAACTCCGCGTTCTTCGTCGGCGTTCTAGGCGGCCACGCTGGTCCTAGAGAACCCCAGCGTCGTGCGTCCTCCCGACGGGTCTTCCCGGTGTGGTGTGTTCGGAGGTTCTTCCGGCCGTCCACCGAGCTCTGGCGCCCCTACCGATCCCTAGATCGGTTTGGGCTGCCACGCTGCGGTGCTCGCGCTGCTTCAAGGTTGTGTGCAACCTTCGTGGGCGTCCCAAAGCCCTCCCGGTGTGTTGGTGTGAAGCCCGGTTTTCCGTCAACAAGTAGTCATTTGACTTCGTCTTCGGCGCCCCTGCGGCGACTTCGGAGTTCGTCCGGGATTTTGGTTCGCTGGGTCTTCGTTTGCCGCTAATTGCTTCTGCGCTTGGTGGAGCTTGGTGATTCCTTTGCCACCGGCCCCTCGCAAGAAAAGTTTTTCGTGTAAGCGCCGCCGTCTCTTTAGTGCATTGTCGGCCTTCTCACGCCTTCTCGTCCCTCCCGTCCGCTGCCATCGCTGTGTTGCGCCTCGCATCCAAGAAGGCCTGTTGATCCAGCGCCGCGGGCGTCGCGGGCGTCGCCCCACGCGCAGCTGCGAGCTCCTCCACCGCGGCGAGCGCGAAACGGGCGCTGCTGCCGCGCTTTCAACATCTCCATCTTCGCGCGGAAGCCGCTTGTTCTGCATCGGCGTCGCGCGCGTTCGCCGCTGCCCCCATCGGTTTCTTCCTCAAGGCGCCGCGACTTCCTGCAGCCGCCGGAGAGGCCGTCATCGCGTCGCCACCGCCCGGACCCACCGTGGACAAGCCGCTCTTCCAGCACGCGCTTCCCGGCGGTGTCGGCAGGTTCAGCATCAGCTGCGCCGCCCCGTCTCCGCCCAGCGGACCAGCCCGACGCCGGCGCCGCCGTCAAACAGGAGCAGTCGCGCTTCTCTGTCTGGGGCCAGGCAGACACTTGAGGCGTAGCTCACCTCCGCAGGTGTGGTGTGGGTCGCGTCCCCGTGCATGCCGCCTGGCTGGACTCATCTGGAAGCGTCTCGAGGATGCGAGCAAGGACTGCAGGTTGCTGGTGGTCTGTGGATTATTTTTTTTCCTTTCTTGCTACTAGTACAAAGCTTCAGGAATCCAAAGTCAATTTGGTTTGCATCAGATTGAAGGAGTGGTTCCCAATATAGGGAGACAACTCTTCCGTGAGAAGCAGGGAGAGAGTCGGAAGATGATAAAGAAGAGGAAATCTAAGATGAAAATGCCCACCATATCTCAGACACCGGACCTGAACCTACCGGCTACTGATATGCTGGCCGCCTGGCCGTGGTACCAACGGGGCTGGTGTCTACTCGGGTGAACCAACCGGCCGGGGGAATGGAGGATTCGGAATTTGATACTTCGGATGAGTTGACGAAGAAGAAAAAAAAAGAACAACACACAAACCAATGCGAGATCGGCGGCGGCTGCAGGGACCTGTCCCCGCCGGGCAAGCACAATGATTTGCCTCAGTGTGAACTGCCGGGGCTGCGGGCGGTCGAGGCAGTTCAAGAACTCCGCCATCTGGTGGAGACGACGAAGCCTGCTATAGTTTTCTTAATGGAGACTAGGATGACACGAGAACGTGCGTTGGACTTGCAGAAGGTGATGGGGTTTCCAAATGGAGAAGCTGTGGCTGCGATTGGGTGTAGCGGAGGCCTATCGCTGTTCTGGAGGAGGGATGTTTTGGTGGCGATTTAGAACATGTCTAAGTCACATATTGATGTGGTGTTGTCATGTGATACGTTAATGACACGGCAATGGCGACTGACTGGTTTCTATGGTGAGCCACGAAGGGAACTGAGGAAGCTGTTCTAGAGGAGGGATGTTTTGGTGGCGATTTAGAACATGTCTAAGTCACATATTGATGTGGTGTTGTCATGTGATACGTTAATGACACGGCAATGGCGACTGACTGGTTTCTATGGTGAGCCACGAAGGGAACTGAGGAAGAACAGCTGGTATTTGATGAGATTTTTTTGTAACACCCGGTCCAATTTGGATGTGGCACAGTTAGAGGCCTATGAGTGCAGAGTGCACATGTTTAGTACCACCTTGCTGGTTAAGCAAGGGTGGAGCCAACTTATAAGCCTTTGCCTTCCAGCCATATGACGCGTACACATAGCACCTTGCTTACACTTTCGTCCTGGCTTCGTGTAAAAGGGTTAACCCGAAGGTGATATGGCTGGAAGGCAAAGGCTTATAAGTTGGCTCCACCCTTGCTTAACCAAAGAAGGTGGTACTAAACATGTGCGCCAAGAAGACTCATAGGCCCCTACCGGGCCATATCCTAATTGGGCCGGGTGTTACATTTTTGCGAGCTCAGTTGGATCTTCCTTGGTTATGTGTTGGACACTTTAATGAAGTGTTACTAGCAGAAGAACACTTTGGTTCGAATGAACGAGAACAGTGGCAGATAGAACAGTTCCAGGATGTGATTGATGACTGTGACTTTATTAATCTGGGCTTTAACGGGTTGCCATACACATGGGACAACCGGCAGGAGGCAGATCGTAACGTCAAGGTATGGTTGGACTATGCTTTGGGGGACTCCAAATTCCTGGAGCGGTTGGGCGCGATGAGAGTGATGCATGTACCTACTGGGTATGCCTTCTCGGATCATTCGACGCTCCTGATTGAAGTAAAAGGTGTTGATAATCAGGTAGGAGGACGCCAGAAATCGAGGCAGTTTCGCTATGAGAATATGTGGCAGCGTCATGAATCTTATACAGATTTTCTGAACCAATCTTGGTTCTTGGGACTCAAGCCCGAACATAGACGGCCTCGCTGGTCTGGCAAACAAATTATCCTCGCTGCAAATGGCTCTCCGATCATGGGACAGAGACGTGTTTGGTTCTGTGCGTGAGAAACTCAAGTAGATACGACAGGAGCTTGATGAGGAAAGAAGGGGCACGATGTATCGTGGCCCAACTGCACGTGAACGGAGCCTAATGAAGGAGCTAACAGAAACACTAGGCCGTGAAGAAGAGATGGAGCGGCAGCGCTCATGAATGGAATGGCTGAAATCCGGCGATAGGAACACCGGCTTCTTTAAGGCAAAAGCTAAAGTGCGTGGGCGCACAAACCGTATTAGAGCTCTAAAGACGTTGGATGGATCACTTGCTACAGAATAGGGGTCATGGAGCAGATGGTGTCGGATTTCTACAAGAATCTCTTCACGGCCCAGGAGCAGCTGCATCCTGAGCTAATCTGCCAATATGTCCCTTGGAAAGTGACGGCCCAAATGAGTGAGTTGTTGCAACAACCTTTCACGGCCGAGGAGATGAGAGTGACCCTCTTTCAGATGAAGTTCGGGAAAAGCCCTGGCGAAGATGGGTTTACGGCTGGATTTTTTCAGAAACACTGGGACCGAGTGGGGAGGACGTTACACAGGTGGTTCTTGGGTTTCTGAATGGGGGGATGGCAGAGGTGATCAACAAAACAATCCTGGTGCTGATCCCTAAGGTAACAAATCCGCAGGAACTTAATCAGTTTCGGCCTATTTCCTTATGCAATGTCATTTACAAGATCTGTTCAAAAGCAATGGCAAATAGATTGAGGCTGGTGTTGGCTGATGTTATCTCGGTAGAGCAAAGTGGCTTCGTCCCGTGTAGACTCATTACCGATAAGATTCTGATTGCATACGAGTGTATTCACTATCTGCGCAATAAGAAAGGGATGACCGGGGCGTGTGCAATCAAACTGATATGGCAAAAGCATATAATCATGTGAAATGGAGGTACTTACATGATGTGATGATGGCGTTAGGATTCCCGATGGCTTGGTGCAGTCTGGTGATGAGGTGCATGACTTTGGTAACCTTCTCTGTGAGGGTCAATGGCGTTCTCTCACCATCTTTTAAGCCAACAAGGGGGATCCGACAAAGCTTCTGCATGCTAAAGGCAAGAGGCCCTCAATGTATCTCGCGAGGGGTTCGCGTCAGTGGCCAGGCTCCTTGGATATCACATTTATTATTTGCTGATGATTGTTTGATTTTCAAGCAAGCAGATACAAGGGGTGCTAAAAGAATTGTTGAAATCCTGAATATGTACAACCATGGTTCAGGCCAGTTAGTGAATAACCAGAAATCTGCTGTGTTTTTTAGTGCCAATTGTGAAGATACGACGAAGATGGATGTTCACCAAGCTTTACAAATCCCCACTGAAGCATTGGGAGAAAGATACCTTGGTCTCCCAACAGCGGTGAGAAAGATTACTGACGGGGTTTTTAACTATGGGCCTGACAGAATTCGTACATTTGTCAATGGATGGGGAGAAAACCTACTAAGCTGTGCTGGGAGGGAAGTGCTCCTCAAGGCCAATGCACAAGCTGTACCAACTTATCTGATGAGCTGCTTCAAATTACCGGCCAATGTTTGCCAGAAGATGAGAAAGTACACCTCTAATTACTGGTGGGTTAGCTCCATTGATAATCATAAGATTCATTGGCAGCGATGGTCGAAGTCAATTTGTCCTAAAGCTAATGGTGGGATGGGTTTCCGAGATATGCTTCTTTTAACCAAGCTCTGTTGGGGAAGCAAGGTTGGCGTTTGATGATGAGACCAGAGTCCTCGTGCGCTAGGGTGTTAAAGGGAAAATATTACCCCATGGCAATTTCATCTCAGCCACGAGGAAGAAAAGAAGCTCAGAAACATGGCGAGCAATCCTTTGGCGCAGAGAAGCTCTTAGGAAAGGGTTGATAAAAAGAGTAGGACCTGGAGATACTGTCAATATCTGGTCGGATCAGTGGATTGGAGGCTTAAGATCCATGAAGCCATTGATAAGACAGGAAGGGGTGAACGTGGAGATGGTACACGAGCTGTATATACCAGGTACTAGAACTTAGGATGAACAAGTGGTACGGGACTCTTTCATTCCTCATGATGCAGAAGAAGTCTTGAAGGTTAGGCCTGGGCAACGTATGATGCTTGGGCTTATGAAAGGAATGGATGCTACTCTGTTCGGTCCTACTATCGGTTACTGAAAGTTGAATAAGACCAGAAGGAGGCGATGGCAGAAAACATAGCTGGCTCGTCTGGTAACTCACGATGGTGGTCCGCCTTATGGAACCTGAAAGTACCACCAAAAGTTCGGATTTTTGGTGGCGAGCGCTGAATAATTTCCTGCCTACCAGAGGTGAACTAAAGCGACGACACAATGAGCGCGAGGATCACTGTACGACTTGTGGCGAGCCTGGTGAATCTCTATTTCATGTGGCTGTGAAATGCACATTTGCGTGCCAATTCTGGAGATCGGCGCAGGAAATTACTGGTGTAAATTGCCAACCCTACATCCTGTTTCGTGGACAAGGGATGTGTTATCAGGGGAATTATGCACATCAAGTGAAGTAGCGCTTATAATATGTGGCGCATGGTCTCTCTGGTCAGGGCGAAATGCAAGGAAGCACGGCAAGGAGAGCTAGAATCCAAGGGCTGCGGTGCGACATGTAGCTGCTATGGTTGAGGATCTGATATGCCTACAGACCAACACTCCGGAGAGACCAGCAAAGCAACCTCGTCAGTGCCGGTGGGAACGGCCTCCGCAGGGATGGGTAAAAGTGGACGCAGATGCATCCTTCCAGGTAGCATCGGCGTTCGGGCATTAGGGGCTATTATCCGTGATGCAGACGGGAAACTTCTTATAGTTGCGGCAAAAAGATATGACCATATGGCGGATGCACTGACTGGGGAGTTTCTGGCTGCACGGGATGGACTCGCTCTGGCGATTCAGCATGGCTTTGACAGGATTATTCTGGAATGCGACTGCCTTTCACTGGTGAACATGTCACGAGGAAGGGATGGTGATTGTAGTGCGGTCTTTGGATTTTGGCAAGAGATCCAAGAGCTAGGAAAGTCCTTTAGTTCTATAGTATTTGCTTTTGTGTTCAGGGAAGGTAACCGGGCGGCGCATGTCTGTGCAAGCTTGCCGTCGGTGCTAGAACCTGAGCTTGTGTGGGTAGAGAGTTTTCCACCACGTCTCATGGAAGTGGTTGGGGATGACTGTAATCCTGCTGAGATTTAATGAAGCTCTTGTGATATGCTCCCAAAAAAAAAAAAAAATCGTTACTGTAGCACGAAATCAAATGGGAATTGAACTGTACCGTCGATGGAGGCAGCACCTTCGCAGGCGGCAGCGGAGATTGAACTGTGGGGAACTCTCCGCCGAGTTTGCCGGAAGCAAGATGAGCACGCTGGTGACATTCTCCTATTCTTCTTTCGCCCCGCAGCTCAATTCCTTGACGATGGCCTAGCCAGGCAGGTTCAGGTGCTGTCGGCTTGGATACTTCACAAGCCTCGTCGCCCAGCTTACGCCCCGACCCACTCAGGTGCGCTCAGACACCAGCTTCTCTTACACCGGCCGGCGGCAGCAAAATCTCGATGAGCTTGGCCGCAGGGATTGCTTCTCAGCTTGGCGCAGCACAACGGCAGCGACGAGCTCTCTCTGGGGGGAGTGCACGGCGACAGCGCAAGGAACAGCAGCTGGCGATTGCGGCAGGCGGCGCACTGTAGCAAACGAATCGCCTCCTAATCGCCAGAATCGCCTCTCTCGACGAGAGAGTTGGCGGATTAGACGTGAGATCTACGAGAGTTCCACGAGGTGCTCGGGGATTTTTGTTTCACCCGTGGATTGACCTAGTTTGGGCCGCCGTCCACTCCGATACACGGGTTGCCAAATGTGTTTTCGGCCTAGAAGGGAGAATTCACCCTGGCGTGGGCTTGGTTCCATGGTTGGCCGGGTTTGGGCCCCAATCCTCGTCGATACTCGGGTTGCCAAATGAGGCCGAGTGCGCGAACCGTTTTTCTCTTCTTCGCCATGCTTCGGAAAGACGGCAATGGCGATTTCGGGATTCCTCTAGGGATTTCTTTATGGTTCAGCTTTCCTCTCGCTAGGATTCTGCTGATACTATTGTGAGTCACTTCTCCTTTTTTCCTTTGTGATTCGGGCCGATTAAAGGGCAAACATTGGGTTTGTTTCTCGGCCTTGGTCACATTTGGAAATTGAGTGTAAATCGGGTGCTGATCTGTTCAAATAAGAAGGCGAGGTGAACAGAGGGAAGAAGGATACTGATTTGGATGAGCTGCTGCAAAAACTTAAGTTACATGAGGATGAAGAGGAATGTATTATTTTGGGGGAAGATCCAGAGGAGCTAAAAGCGGAAGCACGTTGGATGGCACTAACTAAGGTAAATACACCAAAGTCCTTCAGCCACGCTGCTTTCTTCGAACATATGAGATATGCCTGGAGCCTTAGCAAAAGAAGTGAGCTTCAAAGCAATTGAAGAAAATCTGTTTGTTCTCAAATTCTCGTGCTTGGGGGATTGGAACAAAGTGATGGATGAGAGCCCTGGGATTTTTAGGGGAAATGCAGTCCTAGTTGAGAAGTATGATGGAATCACAAAACCCTCAATGGTGAAGTTTAATAATCTGCCAATTTGGGTCTGTATCTATGACATTCCAGTGCTTTACAGAAAAGGCAGCATTGGATTTCAACTTGGTGCTAAAATTGGAAAAACATTAAAGGTCGAATCAGATAATGAGAACATTGGCTGGCGCAATTTTCTAAGGATCGAGTAAGTTTAAATGTTCATAAACCTTTGACTAGAGTTATCTCAGGCTTCCTTGCCCGCGAAGGCAAGCGCGAGGCTTTAAAAGTCGAAAGTACGAGAAGCTGCCAAAATTTTGTGGATACTGAATGTGGTGATGGAGTACACGACACGACAAAAGCGCCATGGGAACTGGTTGATTGCAAATCCTGGCGGGGGTGTGTGGGTGGGGGGGGTTAAAAGCAACAAATCAGCGGGTCAATCTGAAAAAAGAAGTTTGGAGACCAGGGATTCAGATTTAGTAATCAAAGATTTAACAACAACAACATAGCCTTTTGTTCCAAGCAAGTTGGGGTAGGCTAGAGATGAAACCCGCATTTGCACAAAGATAGGAATAAGGCACAAAACATAGGGAGCATTAGGAGTAGATAGAAAAAAGGATCACGGTTCGAGGCACACTAATTGCTAGTCTCCACGCGCTCCTATCCATAGCTAAATCCTTGGAGATATTCCACTCCTTAAGGTCTTTCTTAACCGACTCTTCACAAGTCAGTTTAGGTCGACCTCTGCCTCTCCTTATATTATCTGCCCGCTTTAGAACCCCACTACGCACCGGCGCCTCGGGAAACCTCCGTTGGACATGTCCAAACTATCTCAACCGATGTTGAATCAGTTTCTCTTCAATTGGTGCCACCCCGACCCTATCCCGAATATCTTCGTTCTGGACTCTATCCCTTCTTATGTGCCCACAAAACCACCGTAACATATGCATCTCTGCTACACTCATCTGCTGGACATGTCGTCTTTTTGTAGGCCAACATTCCGCACCGTATAACATTGCCGGATGAATTGTCGTCCTATAAAACTTCCCTTTAGCTTTTGTGGCACCCTCTTGTCACAGAGGACGCTAGAAGCTTAGCGCCATTTTAGCCAACTAGCTGAAATTCTATGCCTAACTTCTTCATCAATGTCGCCATCCTTTTATAGGATCGATCCTAAGTATCAAAAAGTATCCTTTTTAGCCACCACTTGCCCATCCAGGCTAACATCTCCCTCCTCATGCCTAGTCGCGCTGAAATCGCATATTTTGTACTCGGTCTTGGTCCTACTAAGCCTGAAGCCTTTCGACTCTAACATGTGCCTCCACAACTCTAACTTCCTATTAACCACTACCTTACTTTCATCAACTAGCACTACATCATCAACAAAGCGCATACACCAAGGGATATTATCTTGTATATCCCTTGTGACCTCATCCATCACCAAAGCAAATAAATAAGGGCTCAATGCAGACTCCTGGTGCAGTCCTATATTAATTGGAAAGTCACTGGTGTCGCCATCACATGTTCGCACACAAGTCATCGCATCCTTATACATATCTTTAATGAGGGTAATGTACTTAGTTGGGACTTTGTGCTTTTCCAAGACCCACCACATGACATTTCTTGGTACTTTATCATATGCCTTCTCCAGGTCAATAAAGACCATGTGCAGGTCCTTCTTCTCCTCCCTATATCTCTCCATCAACTGTCGTATTAAGAAAATCGCCTCCCTGGTTGACCTTCTAGGCATGAACCCAAACTAGTTTTGGGTCACCCTCGTCACTCCTCTTAGGCGATGCTCAATGACCCTCTCCCAAAGCTTCATCGTATGGCTCATCAGCTTAATCCCATGGTAGTTAGTACAACTTTGAACATCTCCCTTGTTCTTGAAGATCGGTACTAGTATACTTCTCCTCCATTCTTCGGGCATTTTGTTTGACCGACAAATGAGGTTAAAAAGCTTAGTTAACCATACTATCGCTCTCGCACCTAAGCATCTCCACGCCTCAATGGGGATCCCATCTAGGCCCATTGCTTTGCCTCCCTTCATCCTCTTCCAAGCCTCCTCGATCTTTGCCTCCTGAATTCTTCTCACAAAGCATCTGCTAGTATCGTCGAATGAGTCATCCAACTCAAAGGTAGAGCCCCCATTCTCTCCATAGCAACTTGTCGAAGTACTCTCGCCATCTTTCCTTGATCTCCTCGTCCTTCATCAGAAGTCAATCTATCCCATCCTTGATGCATTTGATTTGGTTAATGTCCCTTGTCTTCCTCTCGCGAATCCTGACCATTCTATAGGTGTCCTTCTCACCTTCCTTCGTGCCTAGCCGCTAATAAAGGTTGTCATACGCCTGACCCTTTGCTATACTCATAGCTCGCTTTGCAACCCTCTTCGCTATTTTATAGCCCTCTATGTTGGCCACACTCTTGTCAAGGTGGAGGTGCTTCAAACACTCCTTCTTCTCCTTGATAGCCTTTTGCACCTCTTCATTCCACCACCAGGTGTCTTTCACCTCCTATTTACCTCCCCTACTCACGCCAAACACTTCTGAAGCCACCTTTCGGATACATGTTACCATATTTAGCCACATGTCATTTGCATCTTCTCCTCCCTCCCAAGGCCTTCGTCTAGCATCCTCTCCTTAAACATCTGCACTGCTTCTCCTCTAAGCTTCCACCACTTTGTTCTCTTATTCTTGGCACGTTTGTCTCGATGGACATGTACCCGAAATCGAAAGTCCACCACCACAAGCTTGTGTTGAGGGACAACATACTCCCCAGTTATTACCTTACAATCTAAGCAATCCCATCTATCCTCCCTCCTTGCAAGGATAAAGTTGATCTGGCTCGAGTGTTGTCCACCATGAATGGTCACTAGATGGGATTACCTCTTCCTAAAGAGGGTATTCGCTAAAACCAAGTCGTAGACCAACGCAAAGTTCAAAACATCCTCCCCCTCTGGATTCCTACTGCCATACCCGAACCCCCCGTGCACTCGTTCGAAACCTACACTAGTCGCACCCACATGGCCTTTAAGGTCTCCTCCTATGAAGAGTTTCTCGCTGGTAGGCATGGTACTAACCATGCCATCCAGATCTTTTCAAAACTGCCTCTTGGTGCTCTCACTAAGTCCTACCTGACGGGCGTAGGCACTGATCACATTCAGAGTCAAATCTCCAACTACTAGCTGGACTAGAATAATCCGGTCGCCTTGCCTCTTAACCTCTACAACTTCATCCTTAAGGCTCCTATCGATCAGGATTCCTACACCATTCAAACCCAATGTTCTCCCCGTGTACCAAAGCTTGAAACCAATACCCACGAATCAACAGATGTACTCTTCTACTCATTTTGTTTATTTGAATCAAAGATTTAAATAAACAAAATGAGCAAAAGGGTATGTATGTTGTTAAGAGAATCAACAACAGGAGCACCCAAGCTGACCCCGACCTACAGGATGGTGCCAAGAGCCCTCTGAAGTGAGATAGCGAAAGGTGACTCAAATTGTGTGAAGGTGGGGCACGTAAACGACTTACTGATCAGCAGGAAGACCATAGAAAGGCTCTTATGTTAGTACCTAACCAGGATAAGACAAGTGAACTGGGTGCCGGGGATGAAGCCCTTTTAACACATCCAATGGAATAGGAGGATGAATATGAAATCAACTATGAGAAAGGAGACTTAAAGCATAGGGTCTGCAGAGATTAAGAATGGCGGAGGGTAGCAAAGATGTTGACGATATTGAGATGAGCTCGGTGGGCTCCCTTGAGTACCGCCGGGCACAATGAAAACTTTAAGTTGGAACTGTCGCGGGATTGGCAATCCTGCGACCATGAAAGAACTTCGCGACCTTGGCGAAGGATTATGCCCCCTCGGTGATTTTTATTATGGAAACACAAATCAATAAATACCGAGTGGAAAATCTACGATACACATTGGGATTTGATAATTCCTTTGCTATGAATAGTGAAGGAAGGAGTGGTGGCTTAGGACTATTTTGGAAGAATGAGTCATTGTGTTAGTCCTTAAATATTCAAACTATCACATTGATACAGAAATTCGTGAGCACGGTAAGCTCCCATGGCGCATGACTTTTGTTTATGGAGAACTGAACAGATCTTTGAGATACAGGACATGGGATACCTTGAAGAAAATAAAGGGCGATTCACATCTCCCATGCTTATGTATAGGAGACTTTAATGAGATTCTCAGACGTGAGGAACAATTGGGACCAAATGAGAGAGGAATACCTAATGGAAGGCTTCTAGGAAGCTGTAGATGTATGTCATCTCTGTGATATTGGGTATATGGGCTTGGATTGGACCTTCAAGAAGAAAGTGACGGGCGGGCATTTTGTTCGTGTTCGGCTAGACCGAGCCCTCGCGTCGGCTGAGTGGTCCTCTCTATTTCCACTTGCTGCAGTGTCCCATTTGACAGTAGTAAAGTCCGACCAGTGTCCCATTTTATTATCTCTGGAACCTGATGAGAGGAGTTATTGAAGGAGTTTAAAAGGAAGCCTTTCAGATATGAGCTGATGTGGGAGACAAATGAAGACTTTATACCATTAATTCAACAGCTCTGGAAAAAATAGCGAACATTGTTTCTCAGTGAAAGATCTGAATAATAAATTAATACAGTTTGGGGAAAACTAAAATCCTGGGGCGAAAGCAATTTTGGTGCAGTCCGGCGAGAACTTAGAGAGCTAAAGAAAAAGCTAGAAAGAATAAGAGCAGAGCCAAATAGGCTAGCTGTAACCGAAGAAGAGCAAAAGGTGGTGGAACGAATAGTGTTGCTGAACTATCAAGAGGAAATAATGTGGAAGCAGAGAGCTCGAATTACATGGCTTAGAGAGGGAGACAGCAATACCAGTTTTTTCCATCAGAGAGCAAATAGAAGAAGAGCAAGAAACAGGATAACAAAACTAAACAGATCAGATGGATCAGAGTGCATCGATACTGATTAGTTGCATAGCATGGCATTGGAATTTTATCAAAAGCTATTTTTTTAATTCCGACAGCACATCAAGTATGAATCAAGTGCTAGATTGTATACCTCACAGAGTAACTGCTGAGATGAATCAATTTCTAAATGCCCCATTCAATGAAGCTGAGGTGAAAACTGCATTATTTCAAATGTGTCCATCAAAAGTACCTGGACCGGATGGATTTCCTGCTCATCTTTTCAGTGCAATTGGGATGTTTGTGGGGAGGAAGTAACAAGGATATGGGAAGGTTCTCAATGGAGATGAATTACCAGCTGATATTAATGGCACGTTCATTGTTTTAATCCCGAAGGTTCAGAATCCTGTATCCTTGAGCCAATTTCGTCCGATTAGTCTCTGCAATGTGGTATACAAGATTATATCCAAAGCTCTAGCAAATCGGTTGAAGAATGTGCTCCCGGATATCATCTCTGAAGAACAATCAGCATTTGTCCCTGGAAGAATCATCACAGATAATGTCCTGGTGGACTACGAATGCTTACATCATATGCGCACTAACCGGTCTAAAGGTAATGCTTATTGTGCCCTCAAAATAGATATGGTCAAAGCATATGATAGGGTGGAGTGGAACTATTTGGAGGCTGTGATGCTTAAATTGGGTTTTACTCGATCTTGGGTAAATAAAATTATGAAATGTGTCTCAACAGTTTCCTTTTCAGTTTTATTTAATGGTGAAAAGTTGCAAGAATTTAAACCAACACGGGCTATTAGACAGGGGTGATCCTATTTCCCCTTATTTATTTTTGCTATGTGAAGAGGGCCTTTCCTGCATACTTAAAGGAGAAAGAAAAATTTGAGAATGTACAAGGTATCCAAATTTCGGAAGCAGCCCTAAATATTAATCACCTTTTGTTTGCTGATGATGGTATTTTATTCTTTAAAGCAACAACAGAGAATGCAAAGGTTGTGCAACAGGCTCTGTCAGAATATTGCAAAGCTTCTAGTCATATGGTGAACTTGGAAAAATCTTCCATATTCTTTTCGTAAAGGTTGTCGCCAGATTGTTCGAGACGAAGTCAAAGAAATAATGGGAGTGGAAAATGAATCTTTGAATGAGAGATACTTGGGGCTTCCTACAGTGGGTGGGAGAACCACGAATGGTGTGTTTAAATACCTCAAAGACAGAGGCTGGCATAAAATACAAGGATGGCTTGAGAAAACTTTATCGGCAGGAGGGAAAGAAGTATTAATCAAAGCTGTGGCTCAGGCCATACCTACATACACAATGTGATGTTTTAGACTTCCAAGAGGGCTTTGTGAAGACATCAATTCCTTGATAAGAAGGTTCTGGTGGGGTAGTGATAATGGCAAGCGGAAAACAAGCTGGGTTGCATGGGAGATAATGACACAATCAAAAATCATGGGTGGCCTGGGATTTCGAGATATGGAATGTTCAACCTTGCTTTACTTGCTAGACAGGCATGGAGGTTGTTTTAGGCCACACACCCTTTGTGCTCAACTTCTCAAGGCAATTTATTTTCCATCAAGTGATATTATTAGTGCAGAATTGGGAAGCAACCCATCTAAGACTTGGAGAGCAATTTGCGATGGGATAGAAGTGCTCAAACAGGGCTTGAAGGAAAGGTAAATGCGGAAATGTAGTGCAATAAGTAAATACGGAATGTAAAGGGGGTAGAGAATGCAAACTCCCGACATGGCGATTTTTACCGAGGTATCAGAAATCTACGCTTTCCACTAATCGTCGTTGTTGCAGCCCCTCTCAATGGAATGCCCGCGCAAGGGCATAAACCCCCGGTCGAGTAACTCCGTAGGATAGCCGACAGGCCTTTCCCACGCGCAAGTGGGTCTCCGACTAGCCTCTCCCGGATGCTCCTCGCCGCCTCCACTATGGTAGATCGTCGACAAACTGCCTAGGGCCTCTCCTCCCTATCACAAGCACCGGTGGCCACTCCACAAACTCGGTTGGAGGGTCTCGTAAGACTTACAAGCCCCAGATTTACAACTCTTGGTGCGCGCAAGCACCGATACAGAAGAGGTATGCAAACCTCGCCTAACTCTAGGCTAATACCTAAAGCAATGCACTATAAGTTCTAAACTAGCACTAATCAAGCACTAAGCTCTATGCTAATCACCTAGATCTTCTATTAAGCACTTTTATGGAATGAGCACTTCAACTTGAGTACAAGCTCAACCAGCAACTTCCCCAAGCTCAACCACACCTCAAATGGCTGGGGGTTGGGGTATATATAGCCCCAACTCAAGAAACTAGCCATTGCACCTCAGGCTGCAAAAACTGTGAGCACCGACTGATTCGGTGGTCACCGACGTAATGCACCGTACCTTACTGTGCAAATAGCCGTTGGAATCTGATCGTTGCCCCTGCCAGCACCGACTGATCCAGTGCCCTTTCTTCCTTAGCACCGTATGGGTCCGTGCCCCTCATACTCCATACAGAGCCGATTTTGAGCCGATCCTCGAGCCGAGCCGACGCGCCGATTGATCCGGTGGTCCATCTCCTCTTGAACCGTATGAATCGGTGCTCTGTTTGAACTTGACTTTTGCTGCGCCCGGCTCTTGATCACCAACTGATCCGGTGGTGAATTTTCTCCCACACCGTATGAATCGGTGCTCCCTTTCTTCAGAATGCACCTTCATGTTGTCACGTTCACCGACTAATCCGGTGATGTGTTGCCTTAAGCACCGAATGGGTCGGTGGTACATCTTCACGCTGTCTTGGCCCTGCTGGTGATCCTATCACCGACTGGTCCGGTGCCCTGAGAAAAATGCTCCGGTGCGCACCGACCATCCACTGCAATGCGACGGTGCATCTTCTCAGCAGGATTCACTTTGATTCTTCAAGCGTGTCTTCGTCTTGTCTTCAACATACCATCATTTGTGAGTCTCAAATAAGACTCTCCGGATTTCCAAAGACATTTTGGATGGTATAACATGCCGCCATTTGGATGGCGCAACGTGTCCGTCATTTGGAACCTAAAAATACCTTCAAATAAATATCTTGACAAACAAATGTTAGTCCCAATGACTATGTTGGCATTAGTCACAAAAATCATAAACGTGGCTTAGGGGCTATTTTTTCCTTACAATGGTTTCATGAAAACAGTGGTACATTCTCAGTTTGATCAGCATATAGGATGTTGGAATAATCGAGGAAGGTGAGGGAAGACTACTTAGAAGCACGGGCAAATTGTTCAGATGCCACATCTACTTAAAAATATTGGAAACATTTGTGGAACTTGAAGGTACTATCTAAGATTAGAATTTTTGTTTGGCGCCTGGCTTTAAGCTCTATCCTACGGCTGCTGTACTCAAGAGTAGAAATATGTCAGAGTCAGCCATATGTAGAATTTGTGGAGTTGATGAGGATGACTGGGGGCATGCAATTTTGAAATGCATAATGTCTAGATGTGTGTGGGCATTAATGGATGAAGATATAACTGAAATGATTGAGTCAGTATGTTTTGCTGACCCAAAGCAGTGGATTTTTCATATATGTGACAATATACCTGAAGAAGTTAGCACTAAAATATTGGTTACAAGCTGGGCAATATGGCATGCAAGGAGGAAAGCTATTCATGAAGGAATATTTCAGAGTCCTTGGGCTTACAGTTGCGAATCAACTTATCAATGAATTTCAAATGGCCAATGGCATTCACCATGAGAGAGGCAAAGAACAGAACCTATCTACAAAAATCTGCAGATGGATTCCACCGGATCGAGGTTTTGTACAAGCTGAATGTTGATGCATCTATTGGTCATACAAGGACTAGGGGTGCTATTGGTGTGGTGTTCCGGAATGATCAGGGATGCTTTGTGGCTGCTAGTGTCATGGTATGCCCTACTATTAATGATGCTGAAACTTTAGAAGCAATTGCCTGTGCAGAAGCTCTTGCTCTTGCTGAAGATTGTGGTCTACGCAAGGTGAAAGTGGCTTCGGACTGCCTCAATGTTGTCAAGAATATCAAAGAGAATCCGAGATGCTCTTAAATGATGATCCTTCAAGACATCCACGAAAGAGCAAAAGGCTTTGATTGTGTGCAATTTGTACACGAAGGTAGGGATTGTAACAAGGAGGCTCATAATCTAGCTAAAATAGCATGTACTCTTGGGGATGGCCGGCATGTTTGGTTGACCTCTCCCCTGTATTTCTGGATGTAAACATTGCTAGCAATGATGAATAAATCCCTATCTTCCTCTCAAAAAAAAAAAAAAAAGAGGCCGAGTTTGGGCAGGGTGTATGCGGACAGGCGACGGCAGACAGGCGTCGAACGCTCGAATGTTTGACTGGATGCCAAAAACAAAACTCATGTGTGGGACCCAGTCCACAGTCGGCTAAAGAGATTTTTAAAATTTATTTAAGTAATCTTTATTTAATTACTAGCAGCCCGTGCCTTGCAGCGGGCTACATTGCAGATATATTTAATGACTGTATCATATATTTCAGTTTATTTATAATCAACTCTAGACACGCTATGCTCTCGTGAACATCTCGTCATGATAAATAATCAGATCAGATGTATTTTTCCGCGATGTCCACGATGCATTGCACGACGTCATCCGGAGTAGAGAGCATTGCCATGTGATCTGCGCCGTCGATCTCCTTCACCTCATCCACCAGGTTGTTGGACACCGTCCACCTCTGGAACTCCTCGGGTATCGTCCGGTCCTGCTTGCAGACGATGTAGACCTTGCGCCGCGGTGCTTGCAGACGATGTAGACCTTGCGCACGGTGCCATAGCGATCCTTGGAGTGTGGCTGTTGGACCCGTTGGTCCCGAGGAACGCCGAGCCGACTCGCATGAGAGATGTCGCAAGCGTGATGTCCTGTGAAATAATGTTAGTTAGCAATCATGTTCGACACGTATTTATCTATTTTCAGAATAAATAGTGTTTTTCTTAATTTTTTGGTTTAGCCCAGGATCGAAATAACAAGAAATTTTTACCGAGTATCTCTCTATTGTTACGTGCACTAATCCAATTTGAATTCACGGCTGGAATAACAAAACCACTTCTATGAATTGTGAGGCTTGGATTATGTTGCTTGGTTATAATATTGATTTCTGGAGCAAGGCTGATATTGAGAAAACTAACCAACAACCAACAACCAAGCCTGTCAGTCCCAAGCAAGGCGGATATTGAGAAAACTATTGTTGAATTTGGTAAATTATTGGTTTGGGAAGAGGATCCTCATAACTTAGCTCGCATTGTTGTTAAAGTCAGAGTTGTGGATCTATTAGAAATTCCTTGGTTTATTGTTTATTCTAAGGAAGAAGATTTTGAGGGGGATTCTTGGACAACGCACTGCGAAATTCTTCAGTACCATCTGCTTTGTGGAGGCCCAGGAGATGAGGATCAGCCTCCTGATTTTGTTGAGCCTAACCTTTTTTTATTTCTTTGGCTATGGGCAACCTAACCATCCCGTGCAGAATCAGGGTCAAGGGGAAGGCAATGCACAATAGGGCAATGCTTGAATTGACGGCCAAGGTGGAAATTGTAATGGTGCAGCCCAATGGGGACTTTGGCCTGAATAGGAAATGAGTGATGCTTTCATAGGCCCAGCTCCTGCTGCTAATCAACATGTGCCAGCTCCTGTTGCAAATCATGCTCTTGCTGTTGATAATCAAGTCCTTCCTGCAAAACCCGCTCAAGGCCCTCCTGTTGCTGCCCAACAGACAGCTTTTCCAGCTAATCACCCTGTGATGGTTGATCTTGCTTTTGACTTTGAGTATGGCTCCCCTCAATGATCTGGGGCAACTTGATGCTGAAGAAATTATCCCAGTTGTGGCTGAAAATATGATGGATCAGGATCCTTTGGATAATGCAGCAGAAGATATCGTTGATGGGATAGATTCTTCTAGTGACTCTGATAACAATATGCAGGTGCCACAGGGATTTGGGGATAATATGGATGTGGAAGTTTTCATCCCTCACGAAAATGGCCAGCCAATGCATTTTGTGCAGGAGGACATTCAACTTGATGAGCTTCTTAATGGGGACCTAAATGAGGGAGAGGATTACTTCAATAACGTTCAGTTGGGTTTTGTTGGAGTGCTTGAATTCAACTATGCTGGTATGTTTGAGGCAAGAAATGCTTCCAAGAGATTGGCTCTTTTTCAAGGCAACCCCACAATGGTTAGGCACTGGGCTACCTATTTCTCTCCAGGCCAGAGCAATCATCAGGCAGAGATTCCACTTCTTTGGTCAGACTTCTTGACAGCTCAGTTGCTCAACCCCATGAGTTTCCTTTGGGCCAAGGAGTTTCTTTCCTCTCCAGCTGCAAAGTTCCTAAATTCTGGCAATGGTACTGTGTAGTTCAGTCTGACCTCTAAGTGTCATGTCTCAACACTTCTTTTGTGTTCTAAAGTGATTGAAACGCAAGATTGTCCAAATAGCAAGAGCAAGGGCAAGGCTATTATTTTTGAAGGTTTGCCTCCTGATCATATTGCTAGCTCCTCCTCTCCTGCACTAGCTGTTACTATAACTTCTCCTTCAACTCCTCTACAAGATACTCTCTAGAAAGTTAAGGCCACCCCTGGGCCTTGGTCCAAGAACCTTCTTGAGAAAGCTGAGAAGCTGAATCCTCATGATGTTGAAGGCAACCTATCTGATGATGACTTGAGTAGAAGCAAGAGGCAACTGGCTTAGAAGAATGGCTTTTGTTCATCACCTTGCAATGACAACACCTGTGTTGGCTATTCTGTTAAGCCTCCTTCCATCCCTGCTTCAATTGTCAAGAACCTGGGTTCTACTTTCTGGAAAATTGACCCGGGAAGCTCACTATTGAGGCTCTCAATACTAAGAAGCAGTCTGTTCCCCTTGGTGGGAAGAAGCTGATTAAGAAGGAATCTATGAAGGATAATGAAGATGCAAAGAATATCAAGAAGAAGCCCAAGAAGCAGTAAATGTTGGTGTTTTGTACATCCTGAACCTCTTTACTCAAGTTTGGTGATGATAGCACTCTCTTTTGTTCCCTTTTGGTCTATAACAAGCCGGGGGTGATTATTAGAAATGTTCTTGTTCGATGAGGCTATCAGTGCTTTGGGTCTTGTGGAAATGCATTTTGTTTCTTATCGGTTACAACAAGTTTGAGTACTTTACAAGTCAATTCAGTACTTTCCTTACAACACGACTAGTTCCTAATACAACACAGAGTCCTACATCATCATGCTTCGTGGTCTCCATATTTCATACTATCCAGTCTTGAAGTAATCCATGCATCCTTGTAGGCCCATGGCTGCATGCTCAACAAGCCCCCGAGCGCTATATAGCCGAGTTCTACTTCAATCGAGTACTTGCCAAAGCATTCGAGTACTTTTCAGACGCAGTCAAAAGTCTTCGAGTACTTCTTTCATCAATATTGGAAAGTTCATGATTAATCCGAGGCTGTGAGGTGCTCTTGCCCCAAACTTGTAGTATATGTAATAAGTATCAGGTGCGTTCGAAGAATCGCACTTGATATCAAGTAGCCCCCGAGCCTTAGTTTGAATCATAGAATCAAGCTGAGGGTCCACAAAGTCTTGAATCTTCATCAAAATAATGAGTGCATTTTCTGAGAAAATCGCACTTGATATCAAGTAGCCCCCGAGCCTTGGGTTGAATCAAAGAATCGAGCCGAGGGTCTTGATTTGCTTCATCATTATTTTGTATAAAGAATTTAAAAATCCAGAACAGATGACCATGTATACTGTAGCCCCGAGACTTGAACCATGCCTTGGAAGGGTAACAAGGATCAAGAATCTCGTGTCATACTGGACTTCCCAGTAACGAATGTTGTTTTTAGTAATCGGGAAAAGAAAAAGGATCAGATAAATAGACAAGTTTAGGACGTCTCCAAAAAATGTGTATTTACCGAGATTTCTTTCCCAAAACCAAAAAACCACAAACTTTCTTTTCAGAATGTTGTGAAACTTATCATCAGCGGTTAGGACCTTTCCCTCTCCATCTCTCACGATCTCACGTAGATGAGAAGTATAACAAGTAGATACAAGATAGGGACACTATTCTTTATTCATCTGAATCTTGGTGTTTACAACATAGAGCTCCCACATATATATAGTCCAGCCAAGGCCGGAGAGTTTTGGTAAGAGCCCACATACAAACGGACTAGGATTAGGATTCATCCTTCTCCTTTCCTTCTAGGAAAGAGTCCATGTGTTTTACAACACTCCCCCTTGGGCGATTACCACGATATGCATATGCCTTGTCAAAAACTCCATCCGAAAACCCGAGTGGGAAAAAACGGTTACGGGAGAAAAGAGTACATCACATTCGTTAATTGCATTGCACATGTTGTCTCATTAAAAACCTTGTGTGAGAAACCTTCGAGTAAAAACTCACATAGAAAAAAAAAAAGAGTACAACATTTGACCTTCTTGGTCTATATTCTTCAAGATATTCAATTCTTCATGAATAAAATACTTCAGTATTTTAGCAAATAAGATCTACTTGATCTTTGTAATTCTAGTGGTTTACCTTAAAGGCAGATTCAATAAAATATGCTCCCCCTCATAAAGCCAAACTTTGAACTTCATTGTTCAAAACACACTTTTCATAAACGTGTGTAAACTAAATGGTATGCAGTACCACAATACTATATCTTTCAAAAGTTGGCTCATAAATCTTCTATGAATTATATGAGTATAAACAAGAGTAATATGCTTCATGCATAATAACCACCTATTAGTTGTGCAAAAACAAAATATTATCCTGCAGAGTAATAAATTCTTTCAGAGGATTATGGGGAAATAAATTAATATTTAAAATCTTCTAGATAGTGTGTCAAACTTATACTAGAGTTTGGATACTCATATTAATCCTTAGTGGATTTTCAAATTGTATGTCTACTAATCTTTGAGATTTGATTGTACTAAATACAGCGAATGGGTTTGACTGCAGAAAATTTGAGAACCCCTCCTGGTGGGTATAACCTGCAACCATATGAATTATCATTCAGTGAACATCTGCTAAATTCATATACTAACAGGACTGCCAAAATAACAGGGTAACATATCAGCATATAACAGTACTGTTGGCCCTATTTGTCATTACGTGCCAAATGCAGGCTAGTACCCAATTCAACAATGAACAATCACAGACCTATTGCTCTGCCATCACTGTAAATCCAAAGCGGTCTCTACTCCACTCAAGAATTTGGTGACTACATACATCATTATTCATTACTAGTTACTAGGCAAGTAAATAAACTAAAAAATTAATTCAGTGAACAACTAATTAGCCGTCTCCAGTTTACATCATTCAGCACCAAGGTGAACTAACAGGACTGCCAAATAACATCAGCAAAAAATATGTAAGTTCAGTCAAATAACATTCAGATTTTATTTACCCTTCAGTAGGAGATGACATTGGCCAGCATACACCATGGGGGAACCACCTGTACGAGGAACACCAGCAACTTCAGTCACACACCGGAAGCTCCAGCTTGAGCGTGGCTTGCAGCACCTCCATCTTGAGCACGGCTTGCAGCACCTCCGGCTTGAGCGCGGCTTGCAGCACCTCCGGCGACTGGAGCTTGAGGCGCCCGGCTTCCAGGAATGCCTTTGCCTCGCCCAGCGAAGTCCCCTTTGTCAATCGATTCATGATTTGGGGATTCTCTTGGATCACAGTCGGTGGGGGAATGAGATGGAATCGAAGGGGGTTGCAGGAGGATGGGAGGAGAAGGGAAGAGGCTGGATTTTGGAGGAGGCGGCGCCTCTGCTGGCTCTGCGGATCACGGCAGACGAAGAAGGAGCACGCGGGAGAACGAGCCTGCTGTGCGCTGGATTTGGGGTTCGCGGGGAGCTGGTGAGGACGTCGCGGGGAGAGGAGAGCAAGCACGCTGGAGACGGCGAGGACGCGGGGAGAGGAGAGCGAGCCGCGGGAGGAATCGCCGCGGCGGTGGCTCGCGGGCGTCACGATCCATGGAGTAGACGCTGGCCTCCCCAACGCGAGTCCAGTAGAGTCGTCCGGCCTCGAACGAAACGACGACTCGACGTCTTATTTAGACGTCGTTTCTACGTTTTCTTCTCTCTTCCCTCAATAAATAACCCGCTACATCAGCAGTTTACCTACGTGGCAGTGTAATTAATGTCTATGAACTCTATCGTAGAGTCTGCACTGTGAGTGCCCTTAGATCACAAGATAGAGAATTTAATTAAGATAATTGAAACAAGTAACTTAGCTTGATTCATAGGCGTTTATCGATGAAGCGAACTAGTTGAAATCAATTTCGACTAGTTATTAAATGCGCCAGGTCAGCCGTCGAGTAATTGAAATACTCGTTCGCCGAGCTGGCGGAGTAGTGGTCGCAGCCAACACGCCGCGCGTCGGCATTGCGGTACGAGCTGGAGCCGCATCGAGTAGTCGAGGTTGTCGTCGACATTGTGGCGGGAGCTGAAGTTGAACCGCGGGCGTTGCTGGCTTGTAGTCGTACGTGTTTTTGATAGCTAGTACTTTCTTGCATGTGCTTGGCAAATAAAGTCATTTGCTGGTGGCCTTCCATGTGGGCGTAGCACCAATATGCAAAACTGAATCGCCACAGAAACCACCGAGAGGCAGGAACCATGTGGAGCTTTGCCTCGCTGCGATGGGCTTGAATTATCTGGACTCCGACTCGAACTTGGTGACTTCGATATGTAATAGATGCCCAGGTCACCTGAGTCAGAGAGAAACGACGCGGAATCGAATCCGTCTCGGACTAGAACTCAATGTCTTGCACAAAACAACATAACCCGCAACATCCGGTGGACAGTAATCTCTTTTCTCCGTTTGAACTGTAATTCAACGAGACCGAGGCATAGATGCTGATTGCAATCATGCCGCCGACAGATTGATCTTGAAGAGAATTTGGACGGATTGCCTCCCGTACATGGTGGCTGAGTGATTAATCCCAGGGGAATTCGGGTGGGTGGGTTTTCAAATTTGAACCACTCGACGGAGCCGAATCCAACTCGCGCAGTCTAATCCGAACTGAATTGAGTTGTTGAAGCCAATATCTTCTTCTCCATGGTGAGCGAGATGACGCCGGAGCCGAAGACGAAGCTTGCGCCCACTTGAACGCGATAAATTTCTTGAAAACGCCATTGGGTTCGTCACGGGATCTTCGATGAATCCCCCTACCTGGCACGCCAGATATCAGTGTTTTACCGCCAATCCTACCGAGGGTTATCCCGAGGTAGTAGATTTCAGGTGGGGTATCGCCGAGATCACGAACTCAAAGGCCACACAACACAAAGTTTAGACAGGTTCGGGCCGCTGGAATAGCGTAATACCCTACGTCCTGTTTTGGTGTATTGTATTGCGTATGAGATGTCTTGCCTCTACGGGCTCCCTGCCCAGCCTTATATACACGGGGGGCAGGGTTACAAGTCGGTCAGGGGTAGGATCCTAGTCGGTTACAACAAGTTTGAGTACTTTACAAGTCAATTCGAGTACTTTCCTTACAACACAACTAGTTCCTAATACAACAGAGTCCTACATCATCATGCTTCGTAGTCTCCATATTTCATACTATCCAATCTTGAAGTAATCCATGCGTCCTTGTAGGCCCATGGCTGCATACTCAACAGCGTCCGCCTCCTCCCCCGCTCCACCCTCCAGCCACGGCGGCCTGGCGCCATGCCCCCAACGACCTCCTTCTCCCTGCCTCCAGCCGCGGTGGCCTGGCGTCATGCCTCGACTGCTGCCACCTCCCCCGCCTCCGGCCTTGGTAGCCTTGCACCGTGCCTCGTGGTCGCCTCCTCCCCTACAACATCCCGGAGGAGAGAGGATGCGGGCGAAGCCCTCCAAACACCCTAAGATGGTAACATAATAGAAATATCTGAAGAGGTAGAAGAAGTTACCAAAAGATGAATCACTTCTACGTATTGGCGCTAAAACGTGACCAACATATGAGTGCGCTAGATCATGCAATGGGCTGGGGAGCGCCTTGTAGCGCCGCTGCACCAGACCGGTTAAACCCGTGCGGGATACCGATTAGGCCAGGTTCGCCGAAGAGCCCGACGAAGATCGATGAACGCTTGCCGGGAGGGACCCGTAGAAGGGCAAGCGCATGCAGGGGTGTTTTAGGGTCGGCAGACCACCTAGAACATCCTCAAACGACGTAGAGACAAAGAAAGAACAACAAGAGGGTTTGCAGGAGCCAGGGCAAAGAGAAAACGTAAAAAAAGGCACAAAATAGTATATTGATATGTTTTTTTATCGATTGGATGCCCTCAATCGGCCATGGCCCTTTATATTTATATTTATAGGGGAGATCTTGCCCCATTAGGAGTCGAAAACCCTTACAAATTTTGTGCTAAAATACAACTCCTAACTCGGATTACACGGACCAAAAAAACCGGTCTAACCGGTTCGAAACCGGTCTTTCCTGTCCGCCCGTGCACGAGATCTTGCGAAGTAATAACTCCCTCGTCCAAACTCCGAATCGGATGTTCCACATATGCATCTTGATCGTCTCGATGAGAAAAACACAATGGTGAAGTCCAATTTACATTTTGACCAAGTTGACCAGAACGGTCTAATCGGTTTGGGCAATTTGATCTGACCGGTCCGCCTGACACTTTTAAATTTGAGTGCGAACATATACCCCTATTTTTACGGCAAACCATGCATGCTAGAAAACACTCCTCTAGTCTGGAATCACCTAGGAACAATGAAAAACAATACATTGGCCATATAGTCCATGTAATTTGCTTCAACTGAAGATGATGATGAAACACTTTGCTTTGGCCTCCATACCGCTTAGTGACTAACCTTTGCGGGTATTACCCCCCTCGTTTGCTTCTTCATCAACTCTTGTTTTCGCTTTCATTGTAATTTTCTCTTTTGGGTGTGAGATAAGCCTGAGGGACACCATCTCGGCTGTAGATATCTTGAATCTTGCTTGCTACCTTTCTTGCATTGTTTAACAACAGTACATGCATTACCTTTAACAAGATCACTTTTGCAACCAACCGGCTGTTGCAGAGCACCATATATAATTTGGATATGAAATAATGTATGGTTGCATGTACAAACTATTATAGTCACTAGGCGTATAATAATAAGGATATGGCCAAGACAATGGCATATATGGTCCAACAAAAGAATGTAGTGCAGCAACACTATTACCTTGTTGGTGAAATTCATGTGGCCCTTGATGGCTTGGCGTTGATCTTGTACTTTTATTATTGCTTGGCCGATTCCTTTGCTTTTGAGCAGCTCCTTTCTTCTTATACTTGGCTAGGAGTTCCTCAAAGCTCAGCCTTGCCTCTTTCTTGTTCTTGGAAGAATTTCCAGCCTTGCTGGACATACCGGTTAGACCGGTTTGAGGGCCGGTTAGACCGTTCGGTGCACGGCCAGCCTTCTTACTTTTGCCTTGCCCCCCGAGCATCGAAGTCTTTGATATAATCTGGGGAATCTTCTTCTCTGGCCTTTTTACACCAATGACCACATTCTTTCCTATAGCCTTTCTTCACCAATGATCACTTTAGGATTTGTCAACTCAAGAGTTTTTACAGGAAAAGGATTACAATCCACTTGCATATCATGGAAAACCAAATGAACTTCATTAATGGCCAATTGTATTTGTTGGTGAAACACATTGCAATCATTGGTGGCATGAGAATAAGAATTATGAAATTTGCAATAAGCACGCTTCTTCAATTCCTCAACTGCATAGTATGAGACATTCTAATTTTTCCAAGCTTCATCAGTCATCAAAGATCCTATCACACTTAGATATGTCAAAAGTAAACTTAATCTCATCCGCCGATTCTTATGGACCGGCTTAAGAGAAGCACAAGTGTTCGATGCATCTTTGGATGACCACTCAAATTCACCAGCATAAACTTCTTTATTCTCATCATCTGAAGAATTATAATTCATCATATGCATGTTTAGACGATCAAATTTCAGCCGACTATCTTTAGTTCGGCTGTTTGAGCTAAAGCTCTTTGTAGCACTTTACTAATGGTAAGAAATTCATATCCTTCTAATTTTTCCTTAATATGAGATCTCAAACCATTAAGTGCTAATTCAGCAAGATCCTTTTCAGAAATAATCAAACTATAACACAGGTTTTTAATATCTCTAAATTTTCTAATATATTCAGTAACAGATTCATCATGCTTCTGCTTAACCCATGTTAAATGAGATAGCCACAATTCATTATCACCACTACAAAGGTGCTCATGAAACTTATGCTCTAATTGAGACCATGTATGAATAGAATTTGGGGATAATGCTGAAAACCATGAGAAAGCAGTACCAGATAATGACAAAGGGGACATTCTGCTTTTCAAATAATCGTAATTACCATAGGCACCCATTTGTGCATTAAATTGACTAACATGCTCCCATGTAGTCCTATTATCCTCCCCAGTAAACTTGACAAACTCTGGCACTCTAAAACTTTGTGGATACGGCATAGTATCAAAGCTTTCTCAGGGTAAGGTTTTTGACATACTAGAGTTTTGCTCTTAAGCTCTATCCCGAAATTCTCTTTAAACGTAGCAGCCAATTCTTTTTTTATGTTTTTCAAGCACACGATCATAATGGGAATCATTCTGTTTTTGTGTATTAGAAGTGCTAGCATTCGACATTTGTTGTGGTATTTGATTCGGCTGTGTATATGGTCCTGGACCATATGAAAAACCTGAACCTTGGGGAGCAATAGGATTTGTATTATAAGCCATAGCAGTATCTGGATGCAAATAATAACCAGGAATTCCACCACCCCGGCTAAAAAATCAGCCTAAGCTGCAGGTATACTAGCTATTGGCTTAGGGGATATGCAACAATAGGAACTAAACCGGTCTGACCGGTTTCCTGAACCGGTGTGACCGATTTTGTCAGAGTGTGCTGCCCTGGAGGAGTTTGTCCATGAAATGAATTAACTGGCATGCCATATTGAGGTATGAATGTAACCGATGAATCATGATGTACAGTTTCATGTTGAGACAGACTAACATTACTAGAATTCAGAATATTGCCATCACTAACCGTAGGTTATTTTTTTCAAACTTTCTAAAGATATAGTAATCATATTCTGAAAACTCTCATGCATCTATTTCTGATTTTCAAGGATTAAACCACTAACTTGCTCAAGAGTAATAGATTGTGATGAAGAACCCACATTGGTTTGTACCTTATTTGCTTCTTCTTCATCCGAAACGATGACCACCTCCTTGTCCTTGGAGATAGTACCCTTTCGATCTATCAAGAAGTGAGAGAGAAACCATCGGTGTTCTTCTTCTTCTTTTTTTCTTTGAGTCGAGCTTTCTCCTCCTCACGTTGCTTCTTGAAGGCTTCATATGCTTGACTATCATCATCCGACAATTGCTCAACTGACGGCCTTTGAATATTGTCAGGATTAACTTCACTAGGTTTTGGTAGATTAACCATAATGACAGATCCCATCTTCCTCTTCCCAAGCGGATTCGCCAAAATGTGTTGGCGCTAAAACATGACCAATACACGAGTGCGCTAGATCGTGCAGCGGGCAGGGGAGCACCTTGTAGCACCGCTGCACCAGACCGGTTAAACCGGTATGGGATACCGATTAGACCGGGTTCGCCGGAGAGCCCGATGAAGATCCGACGAACGCTCGCCCAGGAGGGACCCCGTCGGCCAGGCAAGCGTGCGACTTAGGGGTGTTGTAGGGTCGGCAGGCACCTAGAACGCCCTCAAATGCCGTAGAGATAAAGGAAGAACAACAAGAGGGTTTGGAAGAGCTAGGGAGAAGAGAAAAAGTAAAAGAGGCACAAAATATTAGATTGATATGTTTTTGATCGATTGGATTCCCTCAATCGGCCGTGGCCCTTTATATTTATAGGGAGAGGAAGTCTTGCCCGTTAGGAGTCAAAACCCTTACAAATTCCGTGCTAAAATACTAACTCCTAACTCGGATTATGCAAACCAAAACCGGTCTAACCTGTCTGCCCAGGTGCAGATCTTGTCGAAGTCATAACTCCCTTGTCCGAACTCTGCATCTTGATCGTCTCGACGAGAGCTAAAAACGGTGAAGACCAATTTACATTTTGACCAATTTGACCAGACTGGTCTAACTGGTTTGGGTAATCTGATCTGACCAGTCTGCCCAGACCTGCCAAATTTGAGTGCGAACACTATGATATCTATATATGCAATAATATCTGAAGAGGGAGAAGCACAAAATATCTAATTTTTGTTGTCTGTTCATACGTTCGTTCTTATTGTTCCTTTCTTTTTGTGTTAAAAACTAACTTTAATTCACTCTCCCCACCCAGTTTATTCCCATTATGCCATGGGTTCCGCCGAATGATTTAGAGAAGGGAGCGTGGCCACATGGGAGGGAATCAACCAGCGCACGGGTTGATCAATCCTAGGGGATTAAGCTATCCGCACTCATCATCCTCTACTTTTTTCTCTAAAAAGAAATATTTCATCCTGGTCATCAAGATTACTTCCTCTATATCAATTTCTTCCGTGCTCGCCACCCTCTAAATTCTCCCTATACCAACTACCACCCACTGGGTCCCACCAACCAGATTCTTTTATCCCTACCACAGCCCACCTCGTTCACTCGCCCATCCATATCCTCTCTCCCCCGGTTGTCTCTCTCCCTCTCTCCCGACCCTCTCTCTCCCTGCAGATCCCTCCTAGCACCGGCCGCCCCTCCCCATCCCTCCGCCCGGCGCAGCCTCCGGCTGCAGCAGCCCAAGCGTGATCTCGGGCGGGTGAGGCGGTGGGCACGAGGCCGGGCGCGAGCTTAGACGGGTGCGAGGTCCGCCCTCTCGGCAGAGGAGCGAGGCCCCTTGGCCGGGCGGCGTGCGAAATCAACGGGCGGCGGCTCGGGTCAACGCAGAGGCAAGCTTCTCTCCGTCGGTGGAATCGGGCGGCCTCGAGCTCAAGGCCGGAGGCGGCGGCCCAGCCTCCCGCATCGGTGAATCGAGTAGCCTCCGCGTCGGATGAGGACATGGGCGGGCGGAGTTCCGGCATCGGACAAGGACTTGGGCGGGGCTCTCTAGCGCCCCGGGAGGAGGAGGAGGAGCTCCGGCCGGATCGGCGCGCAGGTCCACGGGGCCGTGCCGGTGGAGCTCGCAAGGCGGGGGTCTGCCCCGGTGGCGGCGGCGCGGGGGGGCCTGGCCGGCAGCGCCCGCCCAGTGTGCGAGCCTTGCTTCTTCTCCGCCCGCCCGCCTCCTCGCCTTCATCTCCGTGCTCCTCGAGGCTGGACCCGGCCGCGGCCTTGGCGAGCGAGGCGCTGAGGCGGAGGGCGAGGCGGCGGGCGCGTAGGCGGAGGAGCCTCCGCCCCGCTCTGTCGCCTCCACCTCGAGTCCTGCGGGCGGGCTGGTGCTCGAAAAGGGTGCGGCCAGCATGGGCTTGGGCGCGGAGGCGGCGGCCGGTCTTGAGCTCGCCTCTGCTCCCTCCCTCCTCTTCCTCTCCCGGCACCGCCATCTCCCCCCCTCTGCTCCCTCTCTCTTCCCTTCCCCGAGGATGGGGCGGAACGGTCGAGGTGGGCCCCGCGACACGCGGCGGGGGGTAGCCGGGCGTTCACGACGCTTGCTACTTGTAGTGTGTACTAGAATCAGCGTGTTCCCCTAGGGTTAATAATCCTAGGGAAAGGCTGAAAAACCGTAGGGAAAGGGTTTCCCGAGGGTATTTCGTAGGGGAAAGCCCCTAGGGCAGAATTCGACGGGAAAGACTTGGTTTCCCTAGGATTTTGGTCAAAACCCTAGGGAAACATTCTTTCCCTAGGGGCTGCATCCCCTACGAAACTTCCTATGGAAAGCCATCACCAGTTTCCTTAGGAATCTTTCCCTAGGAATCAGAACTCTAGGAAAAAGAATATCTTTTACACATATTTATATTTGAATTCAAATACAAATTTATATTTAAATACAAATACTTCAAATTCACATATGAACACATAAATAGGCACTCATTTTATCCAATCCATAAGCACATCCATACAGTTAGAGTCATAATTATCATAATACAAACATGTCATCCATCCGTTTGGTGCCCACCACCAGTATTTAAAACAAAATGCAACAAGCAATAACTACAACTCATCGTTTGACAACAATCAAAAGAAGGGATGGCCATGAAATACGCCACTTGTCGTCTCATTCACTCCATCACTTGTCCCATTCGGATGGCCAAATACTCCAACAGATGTGCCAAAGGTACTAACCTGTGAGATTATTAGAAAAATGTTAAATTAATTGCATACAAGGGCCATGTCAAAATACACACAGCAACACGACAATTGGACTAAAAGGTATAGATCAAGTGGATATTTATCAGCAACATGTTGTATATATTGTATCTAAATTGCCAAGTCAGACTCAATATCGCATTAGCATTTTAACCAGCACTCCTAAGTACTAGCAGCTGCATGTGTAGTGTTTCGTGGGGTTCTCGAGAAAAAAGTGTGATGTTTTGTGAGAGAGAATAGCCACACACAGCTGCAGCAAAGATTTGCAAACATTTAATATATAGGAAATAGGAACATTTGCCTTCCATTATCTTCAAAGTGATCTCTACAAGGACTGGGCAACATTTGCCTTTGCAATCATATTGAACAACTAAACAAACATAAAAAGGAGTTACTTGTACCTTTTTTTTAATTGTAACATGCTTGGCATCTGCCAACGCCAGATGCAAATCAATCTCTTCTTGGAGTTGCCTTTGCAATTTCTTAACCTGTACAGGTATATCAAGACTAGAGTATTACACAATCACATCTGGGAATATCTACTCACTTTAGAGTTCAGAAACCAAGGAAAACACACTACTCACTTCCTGCTCTGGCTGTGACCTGTACTGCTGCATGATGCACCATCGTGCCCCTTCCCTCTTGGCACTACCAATGCAAATAATTGGCACTACCAATGCTGCATGATGCAAATCACAATCTCTTTCGGCAATAATAGGCTAAGCAAAAGTTATTTAGTGCACGTACTAAATCATATAAGCTAATCATTAAGATACATTGCCTCTAATTAAGCTTCATCACATAGACTGAACAATAAGAAACTCAGCGCAATACCTATTAATTACTTTAATAGACTCAAGCCTCCTACAGCTGTAGTAAAGGACACGCGAAGGTAAAATTAGAATATGAGAAACCATGAACACACTACATGATTAATAAGATTAAAAGTTTAACAGATTGAGATCGAAGTACTTACAGATCCGGAGTCCAACAAAGAATCGCGTCGAGTGGGAGATCCGTCCAGCGAGAGCGGAGGGAGATCTGTGCGACGCGGAGGTCAGAGGGGATATCTGCCTCGGCGTGCTCCACGCGGCGGTGCGCGAAGGAAACGACGACCTGTGGCTCGCGGAGAGAGCGGTGGCGGCCTGCATCCCGCGGCGCGCTCGGGTGCCGGCGGCGTGCTCCGCGCGACACGGAGATTAGCGGGAGCCGCGGCAGCACGGGGATGCGCAGGCCTGTGGCGCGAGGAGGGAGCGGCCCGCGGCGAGCACAGAGGGGGCTCCGGCGTCCTGCGTCCCGCGGTGCTCGGGTGCCGGCGGCGTGCTCCGCGCAAAAAGAGATCGGAGGGAGCTTTGCAAGCGGCGGACTGGGTGGTGGCGGCGGCAGAAAGAAATTTTCACGGGAGACTTAGAGATAGGGTTTGGTTCAGCAAAAACAAAACTCCCTAGCAATTTTCGTAGGGAAACTCGTAGGGAAAGCCCCGGTCCTCTGATCTGTCCCGACCAAAGAAGAGTTTCGTAGGGAAAGGCTGGTTTCCCTTGGTTTTGCCAGATAACCCTAGGGAAACGTAACTTTCCCTAGGATTGTTTAAAAATGGTAGGGAAAGAAATATACCCTAGGGAAACTTGCAAATTCTAGTAGTGTACGACCTAGCCCACCAGGAACCTTGCCGGGCCGTTTACCATCCCTTGCTGCGGTGGGAAAAACGGGAACGCGCCGGTAAAGCCGCCAGGTGCCCTTTACCGCGCTGGTCGCGTACCCAGTCTGGATAGCCTTAGATACTAGGAGCTCAAATCTGCATATTCAATATTCTATACTGGATCCGAGACCGAATACCCGATTTATATAGTTATGGGTCCTCAATCCAATTTTAAAAAAGTTAAAAATCAATAGAAAATTGTAAGCTAGCATTTTATTATCATTACATTTTTGAGCAATCACTACAAAATTTTAGTATTTTAAATAATTCTAAATATATCAAAGTTACAATTGCAAATCCATAAAAAATATTTCAAAAATACAAAATCAATCTATAAAAGCAAATTTATATATTACATTCACTGAATACTATTAAAGGGTAAAATATGTCAGCGATCCTTAAACTTGTCTCGTTGTGCCATATAGGTCCATGAACTTCAAAATTCATTTTTGAGTTCCTAAGCTTGTTAAGTGGTGCACTTCACGTCCAAATCCCTCCACGTGGACTCCTAATGCTGATGTGACATGCTGACTGGGTGCCACAAGGTAGCCTCCTGCTAGCACATTTCATCGAACTACTAATGGGTGAGGCCTTGCTCACGGCGTTGCAGTCCTCTCGCACCTTAGGCGCCCGCCGCCGTGCCGGCATGCAGCTGCTCGAATGCTACCAGGCTAAAGAGCTTGTGCTCGGTGATCTCGTCAACCGCAAGCTCTAGGATGTTGAGCATGCCACGGATGGATGTCGTGCAGGGATGCAGCCTGCACGCTGCGCATCGCTTTCCTGGAACTGATTCCCTGCTTGGTCGAGCTTCGTCGTCGACGGGAAGAACAAGAACCCGTCCCTCTTTTGTGCAGCTAGCTGCAGTGGCAGATCGATGTCAATGGGGTGGAGATTGGAGAGCCAGCCCACCGCCGTGCATCCCCGGTCATACCAATTGAATTGAAATCAGCCAGCCGGTGACCGAACTGATCTGTGACAACATAATTAACTTAATCAAGAACATATGCCTGCCTTGCCGTCCATGAACATCAATCGCAAAAACCCATCCCATCGCGCCTTGTCTAACTGCGCCATGCATGACTCGAGGAAGGCGGCTAGCGGCCTGCACGCTGAGGGCCGCGGCAGTTGGATCTCCGCGCGGCGCCGCTGCAGACAGCGGCATAGACATGGAGGTGCTCGGTTGGATGCGCTCGATGTGGAACAAAATAGCAGTGAGAGAGACTGAGATGCTACTTGCTCCGTCAGCATACCACCTCTCCGTTGGGAGACTAGGTGGAAGAGTATGGACCTAGGGTGCACCATTTTACAAGTTTAGGGAACCAAAAATGCATTTTGAGAGTTTGTGGACCTATATGACATAGTGAGACAAGTTTAAGGACCACCAACATATTTTACTCATTATTAAAAAAGTTCAAATTAAATTTAATGTATAATATTTTAAATTTTCATTTCACTAAACTTTACTAAAAATATAAATAAATAATAAAATTTGAGTTACAGATGTAAATTTACTCTTATACTTTTGAGAAAGGAATCTTCTTTGATGTTTAAAGTATAGTTGACGGAATCAAATGAAGTGAATAATTTTCAGGCACAATGAGCAGGGGTTAATTATAGGGAAAGTAGCAAAAGGCTGTCAAAGAAGCTTATCTATACCTATACTAATCACAGACTCTCTAGAAAATCCCACGTTAATCGGAGAAAAAGAAAAATATTAACCATTGATCTAACGTGGGACCAATTTGTAATAAAAATAAACGGTCCCGATTTACTAACAAAAATTCTCACGTAGTTGTTTCATATCTCATAGTTCCTTTAATTAATACAGGTATACTTTATCAAAAAAAAAAAAAAAAAAAAAAAAAAAAAAAAACACCCACGGAAGAAGATCAACACTTCAACTTCGTTCCCTAGCTACGAAGGAGAATTGGAGAAGCATCTTTCCTTATGCTTTCTCTTTCCTTACGCTAACTCCTAAATTTTCCATGCACACAATGCGTTGGATTCCATAAGTCCCTCCTCTTCTGCTTAACGAGGCAGCGATCTGCTAAGTTCCATCGACATACATAACACGATGGAAGAACCTGTGCCGCCATGGTGTCATGTCGCCGTCTCTCAATTCTTTTCAATCGAGCCTAACCTCCATGGTGTCACGGGGTCCAGATGGCCCAGAATCATCATGGTGTCACACAAAAGTTTAATCTTCATCGCAGTTTTTGATCTATTTGACACCGTAACCATATATCCCTGAATTGCCAGGTGAATGGCTCCTAGCAACAATGGTGCTGAACTGCGAGCTTGATGAATTGAGCTACCTGTATCACCAGAAACATCAACTTTCATGGAGCTTTCAAGTGGATGCGGATGGACAAAAACCAATGGTGCTGCTATAAAAAATCACAGATTTATTATCTGGTAAAAAGAGGATTCATCAGACGATGGGCCAACTGCATGGGGTCATTTTTTATGCTATATGGAGAGTGGAAATTTTCAGGATACATAACTGATGTCACTGCGTGCCTGCATTTTTTATTTATGTAGGTTCATCAACTATTAGGCGAAATGCGGGTGGCTTGTAGTCCAATGGTAGGGCGGTCGGTGGGGCGCTACCCACCGGGGTTCAAATCCTGGTGCTCGCACCTTTTTCTTGGGATTTTCCCAGGATTTACCGGCGTTATGCATTAAGTGGTAGCGGCGTTCCGTCGGCGACGAGGTGCCTATAGTGATTTTTCGAGAATCTCGGATCTGCCGGCTACCCAGTCCTTGCGGAGGTGCTCATAGGGGGTAGGGTTTGCATACGTGTGTTCATAGGGGTGAGTATGCGTCGTGTTGTGGCGTCTGCGTTGTCTGTGAGTAATTCTCAAAAAAAAAAAAAAAAAAAAAAAAAAAAAATTAGGCCGGCGAATGATGAACGGCAATGATGCCTCAATGTTCGGCTGCTGCTTCCGGGAGCTGAACCTAATGTTGTCAGGGTTATGGTTTCTGTCTTATGTTCTGACTTCCAAACTGCTAGATTGTCTTAGGTGAATGTGGAGCACAGATTTGTCAAAAAAGCAATCTAATACTATGAGACTACAAGAGCACCTTTCTAAGCAATCAGTGTACACTTCAAGATTGGTGGGCTCACGTTCGTGGACTGCAGCTAAGAAACCACAGAAAAGGCACGGACACGCTGATCATGTTAATCCTTTCGAATCTGTGGAAAGAGCGCAATGCACGCTTGTTTGAGCGCCGATTCTCGTCAGTACAAGACTTCCTATTGAAGATCAAGGAGGCCATGCTCTGGATGCAAGCTGGTGCCCACAAGTTGAATTCGTTACAAAGAGAGTAGTTGGGTACTATATCTGTCGTCGTTGTCTTAGCGCATTACTATGCCTAAAGTCTCTACGTGAGCCCTCGGCTCCGGGTTGTTAATAAAACTTTAAAATTTCTCCTTAATACAAAAGATGCGTAGCTCTCCTGCGTATTAGAGAAAAAAGAGCCGCTGTGATCTTAAACAAAGAATGGTTTATTCGCCCAATCGATGAGGGACATGACATGATGATTGTTTTAGCAGGAGTTGTAAATCATCCATGCAAAGAGGTAAAGAGGCATGCAGTGGGTCCCGCAAATAGACGCCCAGCACTATAATGCTATACTAGTAGAGAGCGCGCGCAGGTAGTAGAGAGCGCGCGCAGCGGATTGGTTTGAGTGCTGGTCATGTATGTAAGAACACATGTTTCGTGCACATAGGAAGATAAGTTTTGGCGCAACATATCCATGAATGAACCGCAACTTTTACACTGTATTCATAAAAAACAATATAGTCCATTTTGATAGCAAGAGATAGAGGACCAACTGGTAGTAAATATTGTATCCAAAACTTATCATGCTACAAGGACAGTTAAAATAGAAAAAAAAAATCCATCAACAAATCGACACGGGAGCAGCTAACCAATGTACATGCTCAGATTTGTATTGGAGATCATACGAGAGAATGGTCCAAAGTTGTAGAATGGACTTACAGCTCATATAAGAGGAGTCAAGATCAGCACCACGTTAGTAGCACTCGCACGACATCGTGCATGCAGGGGATGGAAACGTAATCGAAAGTCAATACAATATATGTCTGTACATGATGAAGAAGTGTATATAACATTTGTTGTTTAAGTCTGAAACTAAGAATGATGCATAGGTATATAATAATAATGTTGATACAGGTGGTTTTAGCCTTGTAATTCTTGTCAGAAGCATAGGACCTAATAATTAAGGGTACCTGTAACTAAGAGGACCATTACATATGTTACATAGATCATAAATGTGACAGGTAATAAAAATAGCTTCTTGCCCAGTGTCGAACATTTGACCTGAATCCTGCAGCGACATCCATAATTTAGGTATCAATGGAAAAAAATATTTTGCAATCTCAGTATTGTTACTAATAGCATCTGTGGCTGAACTAAGTGCCTACCAAACCATTTGTGAGCTACAGTATACAATTCTTACAAATTATAGTTACCAAGCGTAAGTACAAATTTGCAACATATTCAGTAAAGTTGCCATCTTACAATTGTAGTACTACTACTCACCATGGTTGGAGCTCAAGCAGTGGTTGACCTGGTACTGGAAGAGCATGTCTTTGTTTTTAAGATGCCTGTGCAAATTTATGCGGCAAAGAGCAATGGCCTTAGATCTTTATAGAGGATCTCCCACATTTTGTCCAGCACGATGACACTACAACCAGAATAATAATATGATCATGAGAATAGCTCCAAAAGAAACAGGCAACTTTAGTGTGCTCCAAAACAAACACATAATCAATTAAAAGGAAAAATAGGGAGTGCAATTTAAATTGGCATTTTGAACCAACCAAGATCAAGTAGGACACGCCGGAAGCATGGGTACCATGTTTAGAGTATTCTGCAAAGTGCGATTTCATTGATCTATGAAGTGTGTACAGTAATATAAAGGCAAGAATTCTAGAAGCCACAAACTCAGAGTATACACGAGGGAAACATCTTGTTGATCTAGTATAATCAGGTCCAGCATATATATTTGAGGTTTAGTAACCATGGATAGGCACGAGAGCTAATTTGATGCTGCTGTCTTTTGGCACTTGAAATTGGGTGAAAAAAACTAATTGTATGTAGGTCAACAAACTAAATCAAACAATAAATAAGTCATTTTTAGCTCACTTTTGTTGACCTTGCTGAGTGAACCCTTCAGGAGGGCCTTAGAGCTCGTGCTCATACTATTTCAATATTTTTATAGGATCGTAGCACATCGATGAAATCATATAAATCATATCTGACAATTAACTATGTATGACAACTAAAGATGAAATGAGATTTTGAGAAACATTTTTTACCTGATAAGGCGGTCAAGGAAACTCTGAGCATATTCAAGTATTTTGATTTCGTAATAACCGTACCAACGGTGTAAATTGGTAGGCACTAATTCAAAATAATAGGAATATTTCTAACATGTCTCATAAGGTAATCGGTTAATTTTGTACTAAGTGGATCATGATACTCAAATGGGATAGCCAATAAATAAAGATGATAGGTTGAAGTAGGATCAAGGTACCATCAAAATCACAGTAACCACGTCTCTTATTTTTGTACCAATTTATTAAATAATATGGAGAACCAATCTACACACTGCATAAGTAATTGGACTGTTGAAGGAGTACTGCAGCCAAGGTATGTATTTGGATCACAAGGATGAATAGTTTACCTTGTTTAGATGGCGCTGTTAGGCAAAAGCCTAATTATTTCAGAACCACGCTCCAAATCTGAGCCTTTATTCTTTGGTCTGGTACTCAACCTCATAATTTCTGTCCATAACACCTAGACTCCCAGACGCAATTGTCTCAGGCACTACAGTTTTCCATTTCCCTGATTCTTGCCTAGCATGAGCAACACTTAAAGGACTTCGGCCAGCATACATTTGGCTGTGCTTATCCTGAAAAATGGGAGATGAAGCACATCCAGACTTCACTTCACAGTATTGTCAAAAATGTTACTAAACTATGGAAGAATAATATATGGTTTCCATGATGATTTGGATAAGATAGTTACAAAAGGAAAACAATGAAATACATATGCATAATTTCTACGTTAAAAAAAAATCCCATACCGCCATCACCTCAGAAACTGGCATTGGTTTGGAAGGGCCACATTTTAAGTATGCAATGTATGGCCTTTTTCAGTTTTCAACCATTTAGCAGGCACCATTGTGCAAAATAAGGTCCTTGTATGGGTCCATTAGAGCTATCTAATATCCCGATTTCTTTGTTCCATTAGCCGTCACAATAAATGAGCATCAATTCACAGATTTGTGGAAAAATGATTTGTGTGTGTGTGTGTGTGTGTGGGGGGGGAGGGGGGGACAATGAAAATTGACTACTTGTGGAGGACACTGGATTCTCTGACAGTGACGATTGCTGTATCAAACTAATGTAGCTTGTGGGTGAAGTGCAAACCTGACCAGTTGAGCCAATGTTTTGATGAGGCACAACATGGACATCAAAGCTGAATTGGTCTGCGTAACAACAGACAAATTTGCCAAAGTATATTTCGTGCTCAATCAGAAAGGCTAAAGCATGTGAAACTGCATGAAAGGAAATGCATTTAATAAGCATACACTTAGTACTGAGAACAAATGATTAGGCATGCTCAACTCCAAGACTTGATATACTTATCTGAACTGACCTTCATAAGGACTCCTTTATGCTCACTATGTGATATTCTAAGTTCTTTTTTAGTTGTCAATCAGAAAGGCTAAAGCATGTGAAATTGCATGAAAGGAAATGCATTTAATAAGCATACACTTCGTACTGAGAACAAATGATTAGGCATGCTCACCTCCAAGACCTGATATACTTATCTGAACTGACCTTCATAAGGACTCCTTTATGCTCACTATGTGATATTCTAAGTTCTTTTTTAGTTCAGATAGAAGCTTGACCTTTACCTGTAAAATGGTAAAGAGCCGTGTAATTGTAAACTGATCAAGAGTATCGAAGAAAGCAAAAGGTAAAAGGGCTAAGTCTGGATACAATGTCATAATCCCTTTGTTCCACATTATAGTTCAGTTTGGCTCTGTCCTAAGTCGAACCTTCATCATCGTGCAAATGTAAAAATCGAAACATTTACCACAAAAATCAGTAACATGATAGCAGGATTAAGACTTATCTTCGCGGGCGTCGAGAACGACAATCGGGCGGCGTGGGTCGCGGCTGGGCGGAGGTCGCAGGTCGGTTGGGGGGGGGGCGCACAAGAGGAGCGTTGGCCGTCGGTCGCAAGTGGGGTCCCAAGCTGCGGAGGCCTTAGGACGGCGGCGAGGCGATGGCGGAGGCGGCCTTCCTCCTCCTCGGCGGGCCCCTCGCGCTGAGCGGTTAGGCGACGACGTGGAAGCCGGGCACACCGGGGCGCGGAGGCTGCGGACATGGCCGGTGAGGACGGCCACCGCCGGGCACACACATGGCGCCCGCGGCGCCGCCGCATCGGCGACCGCCGCTAGGGCGGTAGTAGGTGGAGGCACCGCCGACCTAGGGTTAGGGTGCCGGTCGGCGGCCACGTCTTTGGAACACAGCCGTGGCGGTAGATGGAGACGGAGGGAGAGTGGGGAGGGGAGGGAGAGGGAGAGGAGAGGAGCACCGGTGGAACCGTCGCCCCGCCGAGGCCGGATTTGAGGAGGCGGAGGCAGCGACGGGAGGGTCGCCATCCGGAGAGAGACGGAGAGGAAAGGAGAAGTTTCGTGGTTTTTTTTTTTTTTTTTTTTTTTTTTTTTTTGCCCAGGCGCCACACGATTGAGTGCCTAAGGGCTTCTCAGTGGTGAAAACAAACCGACTCATGCTCCTACGTGTCATCGGCATGAATCGATTCATCCACTGGAGAACATCGAATCATCGATGACAAACATGTGAGTCGATGCAAAAGTTTGCACCGGTTCATCAGCCGGCATGGACAGTAAAAAATATTTTTCTCCCCTCCGCTAGAGAGCCTTGACGAGTCCATCTCCCCCAATGCTGTCACATAAGAGGGGCCCATGCCTCTGTGAATCGACTCACACCATTGGAGCTCCATGAATCGATTTTTGGTTGCGTTGAATCATGGTATAGGTGGCCTTCTTTTATTCATTTTTTATTCGGTGAGTCGGCTCACCACTGGAGCTGATATATGAGCTTGTCATGGGCCCCAGCCAGCCGACGTGGCATAGCTAGGAATGGAGGGAGGGTCAGTGGGGCCCATGTATCCGACGTGTCATGGCTGAGAAATTAGTTCCGTACAGCAATCCGACGTGGAATAGGTGAAAATGGAGGAAGCTCCAGGCAAATGAAGGTTTTAAAATCCAACAACACTGGATCAGGATTGGGCAGCCTATATTACCCAACAACATTGGTACGATTTATTACGGTACCATTCTCTCTACATTGTTTTCCTCTAATTCTTCGGGTAGGCTGAGTTTTCATTGGTCACTCTATAGTGATACTACTATTGAGTTATTGAAGTGGGGTAATATATGATAGTATGGTTTATCTTATTTTTTTAGGTTTTAATTAAATAACAAATGAAATGTGTGTAATTTAATCAACCAGCAGTTGCAAAATGTGATGTTTTGATCTGCCTCTGTTATCAGATATTAGGCAAAATGGTTAGTTCTTACTTTAAATCCGTTATCAGTTTAATTATAATAGAGTGAAATGCACCCTAGGCACCCTCAACTTGAGCGCTGTTGTCAAATAGGTCCATGGACTTAGAAACCAGCCATCTAGTCCCTCGAACTTGCGAACCCGTTCACCCCAGGTCCATGGCGGTTTTGCATGGGTTGCATGGCGGTTTTACATGGGCATTTGTAGAGATGCTGACATCGGCGTTGACATCGGCACTCCTTTTAATTTGAGAAATTGATATCTTTTTATTCGAGCTCTAAATATAGCAAATAATATATCAATTTTGATCGTCTCGACGAGCTCTTTGCAATGGTGTAATCCGTTTGTTATTTGAGATAGTTTTATTTCGTGTAAAATTAAATATTTCTATAAAACAAGTAATTACTTGTTTTATAGAAATATTTAATTTTACAAATTCCGAACTTATATTTTATTCTCACTTGCAATCTGATATATATATGTGGTCAGGATTCAGTTCGGATATATGCATGCATCGTTTGTGGCGAAAGCCTCCATAACATGTTCATGCTCCAACTTCAAAACCGGATAACATTGACCCTCCAGATTTCGTGCGCTGAAAGCATCCAGCCATGCATTGTCCTTGTCCCCGGTCATGCCGTCTATAGCGACTTAGCAGCTGGGGGCGACGCCGTCTTGGCGTGCATGCAGGCACATGTGCAGCTAGCAGATGCATGCATGCATGCATGCATTGCATGTTCACGTGCATACATTGATCGAATAATCGACACACATTTGTTCGTGTTGTCTAAGGTTTTGAAACTCTTGCAAACGTTTTTGGACGGGGCGTAAAGCTAGGGTCTTAAATCTTAACCAATTTAAGTTGCACCTTTCTTTTTCTTTTTTCTGAACCATTCGTTTTATAGAAATATCTAATTTTACATGAAATAAAACTATCTTAAATAACAAAACGGAGTACACCATTGCAAAGAGCTCGTCGAGACGATCAAAATTGATATACTATTTGCTATATTTAGAGCTCGAATAAAAAGATATCAATTTCGCAAATTAAAAAGAAGTATTGATGTCATCGCTAATGTCTTCGCTACAGTGTCCATGCAAAACCGCCATGCAACCCATGCAAAACTGCCATGGACGCAGGGTGAACAGGTTCGCAAGTTCGAGGGGCTAGATGGCTGGTTTCTAAGTCCATGGACCTATTTGACACGCTGCAAGTTCAGGTGCCCATGGTGCATTTCACTCATTATAATATTATCAAAACCTTAGTAGTTCTTTTTTTGCGAGAAAAACCATAACAATTCATTAGTGAGCATTAAATGAGTTACATTATATCTAGCCCGTGCGAATGCATGGGTTGATGGCTAATTTTAAAAATGGCTTATCAAGAAGTGAGGTTGGTAAAGATGATAAATAGATAAATATCTCGGCCCCGAGTCAGCGTGTTCCGGGTTCTGGCCTTCTGGGCTGGGCTTTTCGTCTTTTGTGATAGTACTTGTTTTTTTGCTGACTTGTGGGGTCCAACGTCAGCAAAACACAAATTCATTCGTGAGAATCACCATTTAGAAAAAGAAAGAACCAGGCGCTGAAAAAAGGCGTTATGGTTGAGTGTGGATGGAATTGAAAGCACAAAGGACACGAGAGCACTGGAAGTCTCCAACGTTTATCGGGTGTGACCGTGTGTGTGAGAGGAAGACCAACTGAGAGAAGCGATGGGCAGCAACATTCTATATGACTAGCGTCCCTTTTTACCTCTTGTTTTTTTGCGAAAGGCCGGCTCTTCTTTCTTGAAGGCTGAATTATCTTTTTCCGAGGGTTTAGTGCTTCTTTTCAAATTCAAACAAAAATCACAAATAATTCAACTCGGTACACATATTCTATTTTTACCACAAAACACTATATATTGAGCCACCTTATTTGCACATAAAATTGATTCTATGGACGTAAAAATAATACGGTAGAGAAGGAAATAGTGAACTACATAATTTTCCTTTTGGTCTCAAATGACGTACTGATTTCGTTTATAACTAATTCCAACTTTATTGAAAAGTCAAATTATCTCAATTTTGATTAAGTTTTTTATACAATAAAGTACTAATATTTATGATAATAAATAAGTACTAGTAAATTATTTATTAAATTATTTTTATAATATATCTATTCGGTGCCATAATTTTTTTGTTGTTATTTCTATTTTAGTCAGAGATAAAATAGTTTGACTTTTTATAAAAATTGTAATCGCTTATAATTTGGAACAGAGTAAAGCAGAGTAGTTGACTTCATTGTAGTTGCTTTGGAGCACAGAAGAGTAAGGTCCTGCAACTAATAAGAAGTTTTCTACGACTTGGTTTAACGCATGGTCCTGTTTATAATTCTAAGCTGCCGCATACTATGCCATGCAAAGAGGAATCTATTTGATATATCGAAGAGATTACTTAAAATACATTTTGATAAAGTATGATACTGTTCCATATTTCCAGGCAACCTTGCATTGGTTTCTACAAGATGCTCGTGTATTTCAAGAGTAAAGATTTTGAATACTGCTTTGACCTGCAGTCACTCCAGTTGTGTGCAGGTGTAGTGCAAGGAAAGTGATGATCTTAGTCTCTTAGATGTACATTGAAGGATCGAAATATCAAGAAAATTACGATGGAACCTTACCTCCTAATCAATGTACCCACCCGCATCCCACCTCTCTCTATATATGAGGGGCTTAGGGCCTCTGAAAATATAGATGCCATTGGAAAAATAACATAATTGAGTGTCTACCACTAGAGAAATGATAGTGGCAGAGACTCAAAACTCAGATAATAGATTCCACAAGATGAGAAGAAACATAACCAAGCTATACATCTTAATTTTGTTCGCAAGTATGCAAGCAGCACCACACTTGTCCCTACCGGCATCCAAGAGTTCCATATTCTTCACTTCCTGGTCAAGGGGCTCATAGCTCAATGGTAAAGGCCATTGGTTAGGGGGCTCCCACCCGGGGTTCAAATCCTGGGTGCGACACTTTATCCCGGATTTATTTTCAGGATTTTCCGGCGCTATGCATTAAGTGGTAGGCGACGTCCCCGTCGATAACGAGGTGCCAGTGGTGACTTCGGAACTTCAAGCTTTGCCGGCTGCGTACGTGTGTTCATAGGGGTGAGTGTGCGTGCGTGTTGAGCGTCTCTAGCGTTGTCTTGTGTAATCTCAAAAAAAATATTCTTCACTTCCTGGACTGGACAGTGTCGACACAAATTTTAAAACTCCGATCCATTGGCGTCACAAACACCGTCAGCCCTTGGTCGTCATCATGTTCAGAGATGCCACGTCCATATGTACGGTAGCCCATGTTGGATCCGAATGCATCACGTTACAAAGAGCAACCTGCTGGTACCAGCTATAGATGTACGCGGTACTAACCTGTAGGACGTAGAAGAAAAATGGCTAGCGTTAACGCTTCCAGCAGCGACTGGCATGTCCGGGTCGTGAGCCGCCGCCTGGTGAAGGCCTCCGATGCCTCCATCAAGCCGCACGTCACCGTCTCAACCTCGACCGCATCGCGCGGACCATCCAGGTCTCCATGTTCTGCGTCTACGAATCCGCTGGCGGCGACTTCGGGCGCCGTCGTCGCCGCCTTCGAGGCGGGCCTGCCTTCCTTCCTCAGCCACTTCTTCCCGCTCGCCCGGCTGCATCGCGAACACGAGATCCGGCGTCCCAGAGCTCTACTGCAGCAACCAGGGCGCCCAGCTCCTTGTCGGCGAGGCGGCTGACGTCGCTGAAAGACGGGATTATGGGGAATACTACCTGATTACTGTGATTGATTAGCGATACATGTATATAGGCTTGTGGACAGGCCCACTTGCCATGTTACAATCCAACACTCCCCGCAGTCTAAATTGGGAGCACCACGAACATTAAGACAGGACCTAAACTCCGTGAACACGGACGTCGGCAAACCTTTCGTGAAGATATCGGCGTACTGGGACGTAGTGGGAACGTGCAGGACGCGGACTTCACCAAGGGCGACTCGCTCTCTGACGAAGTGCAGATCGATCTCAATATGCTTGGTTCGCTGATGCTGAACCGGATTGGTGGAGAGGTAGACGGCGCTAATGTTATCACAGTAAACCACTGTAGCATGACGAAGAGGACACCGAAGTTCTTGCAGAAGCTGGCGCAGCCAGCAAGCTTCAGCGACTCCGTTGGCGACAGCTCGATATTCTGCCTCTGCGCTGGATCTAGACACCGTAGGCTGACGCTTGGACGACCAGGAGATGAGATTGTTCCCAAGAAACACAGCATAACCCGAGGTGGATTTGCGTGTATCAGGACAGCCCGTCCAATCTGCATCGGTGTAGACAGTGAGATCCGCTGGAGAGGTCTGGTAAAGGTGGAAGCCAAGATCCAATGTACCCTGAATATACCGGAGGATGCACTTTATAGCACCCAAGTGAGGCTCCCGGGGGTCGTGCATATACAAGCACACCTGTTGGACAGCATATGCAATTTCTGGACGGGTAAAAGTTAGATCTTGTAGAGCTCCAACAATACTGCGATAGTGACTTGGATCATCAACAGGAGTACCATCAGCGGGAAGCTTGGAGTGCGTATCCACAGGAGTGCTGCTCGGCTTGCAGTTACTCATACCAGCACGGTCTAGAATATCCAACATATACTGCTTTTGAGAGAGAAATAAGTTGTTGCTCTGGCGCTTGACACTGACACCCAGAAAATGATGCAACGGCCCCATGTCGGTCATGGAAAATTCCTGACGGAGGGCTACGATAATCCGCTGAAGGAGAGCCGGCGACGATGCACTGAGCACAATGTCATCAACATAGAGCGGAAGAAATGCCATGTCAGCTCCTTGGCAATATATGAACAGCGACGCATCGGACTTGGCCTCCACAAACCCAAGAGATGTGATGTAGGATGCAAAGCGATTTCGCCAGGCACGTGGAGCTTGCTTCAGCCCGTAGAGCGACTTGTTCAAGCGACAAACATGGTTGGGCTTCGAGGAATCCACAAATCCAGCTGGCTGAACACAATAGACCGTTTCATCCAAGGTGCGTGGAGGAAAGCGTTCTTCACATCAAGGCTGGTGTATCGGCCAAGAGCGCGAGATAACGCCAAAGTGAGCACCACACGGATGGTTGCTTGGTTTAACCACCGGGCTGAAAGTCTCATCATAGTCGATGCTAGGGCGTTGTGTGAAGCCACGGAGGACCCATCTTGCTTTATAGCGATCAAGAGAGCCATCGGTCTTGAACTTATGGCGAAAAACCCACTTGCCAGTCACGAGATTAATGCCTGGAGGACGAGGCACCAATGTCCAGGTGTCATTGGCCTTCAGAGCATCGAACTCAGCCTGCATAGCGAGCCGCCAATCTGGATCTGCCGGGGCAGCACGGACGAAAGAGGGAACCGGGGAGGTCCACGGTATCACGTGGAGATTCGGTTGATCCACGGGCTATCGAAAACCATCCACGCCCGCGGTGCGCATACCATGCGCGTTGACGGCGAGAGCTATGGCCTGTGGTGCCATCGAGATGGTCCGGCCAAGGGTCCCTTCCGGCTGGCGGCAAAGAACACAGGAGGCGGGATCCTCGTGGGCGGCGGCATCGGACGGAGTGGGTGGCACCGGCGGCGCCGGACAATGTGTCCGGGCGCCCGAGGGCACCACCGGCCACGGCGTCCATGCCACCGGGGGGCACCCGGTGCGGCGTCCGCACCGCCGGGAAGACGAGTACCGCATCCACAACTCTTTGCACAATGGGCGAAGAGAAATCATCGGCGACGTCCAAGAAGGACGGTGTGTCGGGGTCTGGGGAGTGGTCGACACTGCGGAGAACGGGAACAAGGTCTCATCGAATATGACATGACGAGAGACAATGATCCGATTCGAGTGGAGGTTGAGACACCGGTATCCTTTATGATCAGAGGAGTAGCCAAGGAAGACACACATGGTGGAGCGTGGTGATAATTTATGTGGAGATGTGGAGGAGAGGTTAGGATAGCAAGCGCAAAACCGGAAAACCCGAAGATGAGAGTATGCGGGCTGCGAGCCGCGTGGAGGGCGAAATAGGGGTTGTTGGTATTTCTAACGTCACTAACTAGTAATGGCGTTTAGAAAGAATATCGATGTTGCTTCGAGATAAAACTAAAAGAAATATTCATTGCAGTTCATAGCATATCCGAAAAAGGCCGGTGTCATCCCTATAGTTAAACTACTAATATGCAAGGAATAAAATATTCGTACTATGCCTTGATAACTTCTTAATAAGTAAATAAACAATTATAACTGGGTATCCGCAGCGCCGCGGATATGAATATACCATTGTAGCATTTTAACCGGGAGTAAGAACCAGGTGTTGAATTTATATTCTACCACAGGGAAAGAAGTCTTCTATCATGAATTAACTATGCATAGGTGCTAAACATCATAATCATCACTGTGTGCAAAGCTTAAGTGTTAAACTTATCAATTAATTAAACAAGGATCAAAGTTCACAATAAAGATAATGATAAAGTTCTTGATAAATAAATTCAACCAAAGTCATATCTAAGTGGGCGAAAATAGAAAGTGTCAAACAAAGGACGATAGCAATTCATAGGCTAGCTAGCATTAGAAACTCCAATATGTAACTCTAAACTATAAGTTAGGATCTACTCAATTAGTTCAATACATCTAACAATCATTGAAGAAAGACTAATTAAATCCGCACATGAGGACGTAATCCGTGAAGACTAAGGCCGAAACTTAGAACAACCCGAATAATATCATCCGCTAGGCCTACATACGGGGATGGATTGCAAAGGACTCAATGGTCTTTGTCACCACCACGATCTACCACACGACCCGGCACATAGGGTGCAAACGCGTAAATAAGATCTAATCACCACGATTACATCATCTCTACCACTCACCCTCCGAACGAAAGGATGAGCGCTATACGAATCCATGCATGAACATAACAATAATTCAACTATGCTAAATGTGTAATCAAAGTAAATACTAGAACAAATAATCTCGAATATAAACATGATCAAGATATTCATATTAAGAACGTGTGCGGAACTTGAAAACTACTTACAATGAAGAACTTACAAGAACGAGGCCTGATCTTGAGCCGGCCTCCGACGATCCGGAGCGGATTTCTCCCTTCCTACTAGTTCTAATCTTGATTGCTACTCTTCCTAAAGCGATGTTTCTACAAATGGGATATGACTTGGATCTTGAAGCGTTGTTGTTGAATTGAGAACTTGATGATCTGAAAGAGGGGGTCTAGGGGTCTATATATATGGGTCTTCTTACGTCCCTTCGGCCAAAGCGAGCAATGTGGTACTAATCGGGTGTTGGATCTTGATCCATCTCGTGCTTCTACCGACGCCCTCGGATCAAACCGTCATTAAACAACCAGTTTAGATTGGCGTCTTAGAGGCGGTGGAGGAAGGTTCCGGAGACCGGGCTTGCGTGGCCGCCAAGCGGGGCCGATCGGCCCCATTATTGGGCGATCGGCCCGGTGGGGTTCCCCTCCGGGTCCCATCGTGCGTCTTGGCTTCGGAGTCTTCTAGATGATGTTTTCTTGGTGTCAAGTTTGGTCCACGTCGGGATTAATCCGGAGCCTTCTAGAGTCTTTCTCGGAGTTGGATTGCGTTGCGTCGCGTAGGCTTTTGCATGGCTCGCGAACTCGCTTTGTTTTCTCGTTTAGTCCCCGCAATTCACAACTTTACCAAAACTGATGGAAATATGTTAGTGACCCCCTATTCTAGGTTGTTATTATTATTTATACCCCTTTCTCATGTTTAATTGATTAATAATTTTATATGATAACAAGTGTCAACAGGGGTATGGCCGTCTAGAGTTTTGGTGGGGTGACGATTAAGCAGATATGTGGTGGTGTGGAGAGAGTCAGCCTAATAAACTGGAGGTAGACTGGCCTGAAATAGAAGGGACCGCACGATGTTATTAATGGTGCGAAGGGTGCGCTCGGCACGACCGTTCTGTTGGGAGGTGTAGGGGCATGACATCCGGAGGATAGCGCCATGAGTGAGGAAGAACGTGCGGGCCGAGGAGTGGTCAAACTTCGCGGCCGTTGTCGCCGACTGCCTTGATGGTGCCGTCGAACTGCGTGCGTGCATAGGCAAAGAAATTTGTGAGGGTGGTGAAAGTGTCAGACTTGAGACGCAATGGAAAAGTCCAGGCGTAATGGGTGCAATCATTGAGAATGACTAAGTAATACTTGTAGCCGGACACACTAACCCTTTGGAGATGTCCAAAGATCACAATGTATTAGATCAAAAGGACGAAACAGCCACGAGTTTGACAAACTAAATGGTAAACGCACACGGCGGCCTAGGCGCGTGCATGACAAACATGATCATTGTCTTTGCTTATTACAGAAATAGCATTTGAGCTAATAAGGCTGAGATAAAGCTGCGTGCCCAAGATGACCTAAACGACGGTGCCGGAGGGAAGCATCGAGGCAAAGTGGGCGCGAGGGCGGTGGTGCTGCTGGGTGTCATAGTGGGTGAGAACGGGTATAAATCACCCGTGCTATTGCACTGGCGATCACGCTCCGTGTCGAAGATCCTTCACGAAAAGGCCAAATGGGTCAAACTCAATGGAGCAATTATTGTCGGTGGTAAAGCGACGAAAAGAAATCAAGTTCTTAATAATGTGTGGTGAAACAAGAACATTAGAAAGAACAAGAGGACGTCGTGCATTAGAGAACGAATGTGACCCAATGGACGTAACGAGAAGCGATGCTCCATTACCAACAATGATAGATGAAGGACTAGATCAAGAAGGAGGGTGAATGGTAGAAAGGATACTAGCATTGTTGACCATGTGCACCGGCGCCGGAGTCGGCGTACCACTCGCCCGATGTCGGGCGTCGGCGTCATAGTGTTGAAGCCGCTGACGAGGGGCGCAGGCGGATCCACGACATGCCATGCATAGGGCGTCCGGTGGCTGCCGCAGCTGCTGTGGCGCCAGGGCTGGTCTTGGTTGTGGCGCCCAAAGTCTGTTCTTTGTGGCGCGGTCGGGCTGCCATAGCCGGCCCGAGGAGGGCCAAGGGTGTTCTGCTGTGTGTTGGCTGAGGTACAGCGAGTGAACGCCGCCCGAGGAGGACGAACGGCACACCGCCACCGGACCGGGCGACCGGAGCTGCACTGCGGGTCAAGGGTTGAAGAACGCGCGGGAGGCAGGACCGCCCGAGCTGCCGCCCGCTGCTTCTGGCGACCGCAGCCACGGCGGCGGGCTGCGGCGACCGCCACCGCCCCGTCCGCCGCCCGTTGCCGACCAGGCCCCGCTTTGCCCGCCCCGGTAGGTCCGTTGTTGCCGACCATCGGGCACGACCGGCCGGGAGGCGAGGGTTGGTGAAGAGCGCCGGGTCGTTGAGGCGGGCGGGTCGACGCATCGGCGGTGGCGGAACACACTAGCGGCGGCGTCGTCGATGTCGATCTCCTCGGCGACAAAGAGAGTGCGTGCCTCTTCGAAGGTGGGGAAGGGCAGCCGCATCTTGAGGGTGGAGACCATGGGCGGAAATTGCCGTTGAGCCCACGGGAGGAGGGTGAGGACCGTGCGATCCCCCGATCGGATCACCATAGTCGCCGAGGGTGGCCGCCATCGCCTCGAGCTTGCGCGAAGTTGGTGATCGTGGAAGACCCCGCCACGCTGGCGAAACTCGGCCGAGAGCGCCAGGCGCGGGATTCGCTGGCCCGAAAACTCGTTCTCGAGGTAGAGCCGTGCACCCCGCCGTTGGGCTTGCGGTTCATCGTCGATTGCTGGAGGTCGGCGTGGATCGTGGCAAAGAGATCCGGTGAGCACCGTGCAGTTCATTTGCACCCACGCCGGCCGACGGGCGTTGGACGACGTCGGAGAGGACGTGATCCGCGAGGGCGTGCCCTAGGACGACGAGGAACATGGAGCGCCATCGATTTGTAGTTGTCGGCGCACGATCGGTGGATCAGGGAAATGAGCACCTTGATGTTGAGGACGATGGCTGCGCCGTGGACAGAGGCGTGCTTAGCCTCGCAGCGTCGAGCTCGGCGGGGCCTTGATCCGCCGCAGCCTTGCGAGCCGGACCTCCCTCGGCCTCGCGAGCGGGCTTGCGCTCTCCTCCATCTCGGCCATGGTGAGGAAGTTCGGGCGGCGGGACTGTGCGTCGCGGGTGGTGTGGACGACGTAGACGGACGGCCGGTGGCGGGCTTCGACTCGGGACGCACACCTTGGAGCGCTGCACGCAGGAGGCCGGACGTCGATTCGTAGCTGGCGAAACCTGCGCGACGGCGGGCACGGGCGCGTCGCGCGCGAGCACTGCCTCGGGTGGCGGGGCGAGGGCGGGAGGGCGCTCATGAGGAGCGGCGGCGCGCTATTCGCGGAAAGCGAAGCTAGGTCACGGGATCGGTTTTCGTGATACCATGAAAGACGGATTATGGGGAAAACTATCGATTCTTCGTGATTGATTAGCGATACATGTATATAGGCTTGTGGACGGGCCCACTTGCCATGTTACAATCCAACAATCGCACTAGCGAGCTTGACTACGCCATGGGTGCGGCGCTACACAAGGTCAGTGCGATGGGCGGGGACGCGTTGCGCGGTCGGTGTAGGTGGTCTCATTCGCGTGCGGTGGCTTCACTGTGGCGTGGCAAACCAACCACGTCGGCGCCGGCCAGTGCGCTAGCGCGAGCTCGCTTCGTCACCGCCTGGTCCGCTTGTTTGCGCGGCGGGCGATGGGGGCGCTCCCAGCGGGCGCTCCGGCGAAATACGACAGCGCCGCCGTCCCTACGGTGCCTCCCGTCATCGAGGCGTTCACACCGCTGGACTGGACACCCGCACCCGGTTAACGTGCTCACCACCGACCGAGCTCGTCCTCCGCGTCTATTACATCGAGGCATCCGGCGTTGTACCGGCTGTGACGAGCGCGTCGAGGCGTCTTGGCTGTTGAATAATTAGGCAATTTCCGTGATTAAATTTCCGAAAGCAATAAAACATGACAATGACAAGAACTAGTATGCATGCATCAAACATACTAGACGATAGTAATAGCATAACCATGAACTCAGTAAACATGATTAAAGATTGGATCTTAGATCCGCACCTAGCGCTTGGATTTGCAAGCGCCGTGGAGGGCGCCGAGATGCGCCGGGAAGACAAGCGGCGCAGACGAACGATGATGGTGTTCCTGGACGGCACGTAGCGGCCGGCGTTGAAGGTGACGCGCCCTCGTCGCCGAGACTTGTTAGGAAGACGGGTCACGATGACGGCGATTGAGCGATCACGCGGAGCGCTTCAAAAAAACCTTATTCGCCCTCTCCCGGTGCAGGATCGCAAGGATGGACGGTTCTGGAGACCTGCTCTCCCGATCGCCTGTGCACGCAGGTGTTCGGGATGGAGTAGATGGCGGCGGTGCAGCAGCGAGAGAGAGAGGCAAAATCCTAACTCATATCAGATCTATTTTTGGGATACCCTTTCATGGGGCCTTCCCGTAGATAGTCCATTGTGCATACCTTCTATGAGGGGGTGGTCCATATTTATATGGAGGGAAACCTCCAACACCCTTGTCTATTAGCAATATGGGACTAAAAGATGGTGTACCCCTCATCACGCTAATGGGCCTTTGATATTTATTCAGGAATTATTGGATTGGCTAATAGGCCAAGCCCAAAATTCCAACATTGGCTTACCTCTGAGAGAGGCCCTCGGCGTCGTGGCCGCCGTCCGGGCGACTCGTCGTGCCACATGGGGTGGTGGGTGAATGGGCGGCGGCTGTTGACACTTGTTATCATATAAAATTATTAATCAATTAAACGTGAGAAAGGTATAAATAATAATAACAACCTAGAATAGGGGTCACTAACATATTTCCATCAGTTTTGGTAAAGTTGTGAATTGCGGGGACTAAAACGAAAAACAGCGAGTTCGCGAGCCGTACTACTACGCGACGCAACGCAATCCAACTCCGAGAAAGACTCTAGAAGGCTCCGGATTAATCCCGACGTGGACCAAACTTAACACCAAAGAAAACATCATCTAGAAGACTCCGGAAGCCACGGCGCACGACGGGACCCGTAGGGGAACCCCCTGGGCCGTCGGCCCAATAATGGGGCCGATCGGCCCCCGCTTGGCGGCCACGCAAGCCCGGTCTCCGGAACCTTCCTCCACCGCCTCTAAGGCGCAATCTAAACCGGTTGTTTAATGACGGTTTGATCCGAGGGCGTCGGTAGAAGCACGAGATGGATCAAGATCCAACACCCGATTAGTACCACATTGCTGCTGAAGGGGGAAGGGACGAGAAGACCCATATATATAGACCCCTAGACCCCCTCTTTCGATCATCAAGTTCTCAATTCAACAACAACGCTTCAAGATCCAAGTCATATCCCACGCTGTAGAAACATCACTTTAGGAAGAGTAGCAATCAAGATTAGAACTAGTAGGAAGGGAGAAATCCGCTCCCGATCGTCCGGAGGCCGGCTCAAGATCGGGGCCTCGTTCTTGTAAGTTCTTCATTGTAAGTAGTCTTCAAGTTCCGCACAATGTTCTTAATATGAATATCTTGATCATGTTTATATTCGAGATTATTTGTTCTAGTATTTACTTTGATTCTTTGTTGGTATTTCTAATGTCACTAACTAGTAATGGCATTTAGAAAGATATCGATGTTGCTTCGAGATAAAACTAAAAAGAAATATTCATTGCAGTTCATAGCATATCTGAAAAAGGTTGTCATCCCTATAGTTAAACTACTAATATGCAAGGAATAAAATATTCATGCTATGCCTTGATAACTTCTTAATAAGTAAATAAACAATTATAACGGGTATCCGCAGTTTAATGATATGAATATACCATTGTAGCATTTTAACCGGGAGTAAGAACCGGGTGTTGAATTTATATCTACCACGGGGAAAGAAGTCTTCTATCATGAATTAACTATGCATAGGTGCTAAACATCTTAATCATCTAACCATCTCTCGTGTGTGCAAGCATTAAGTGTTAAACTTATCAATTAATTAAACAAGGATCAAAGTTCAACAATAAAGATAATGATAAAGTTCTACGATAAATAGATTCAACCAAAGTCATATCTAAGTGGGCTTAAAATAGAAAGTGTCAAACAAGTAGGATGATAGCAATTCATAGGCTAGCTAGCATTAGAAACTCCAATATATAACTCTAAACTATAAGTTAGGATCTACTCAATTAGTGCAATACATCTAACAATCATCGAAGAAAGACTAATTAAATCCGGACATGAGGACGTAATCCGTGAAGACTAAGGCGGAAACTTAGAACAACCCGAATAATAACATCCGCTAGGCCTACATACGGGGATGGATTGCAAAGGACTCAATGGTGCTTGTCACCACCACGATCTACCACACGACCCGGCACATAGGGTGCAAACGCGGTAAATAAATAAGATCTAATCACCATGATTACATCATCTCTACCACTCACCCTCCCGACGAAAGGATGAGCGCTATACGAATCCATGCATGAACATAACAATAATTCAACTATGCTAAACATGTAATTAAAGTAAATACTAGAACAAATAATCTCGAATATAAGCATGATCAAGATATTCATATTAAGCATGTGTCCGGAACTTGAAGACTACTTACAATGAAGAACTTACAAGAACGAGGCCCCCGATCTTGAGCCGGGCCTCCGACGATCCGGAGCGGATTTCTCCCTTCCTACTAGTTCTAATCTTGATTGCTACTCCTCCTAAAGCGATGTTTCTACGTGGGATATGACTTGGATCTTGAAGTGTTGTTGCTTGATTGAGAACTTGATGATCCGAAAGAGGGGGTCTAGGGGTCTTTATATATGGGTCTTCGTGTCCCCTTCAAAAAGCCCGGTGATGCGGTACTAATCAGTGTTGGACCTTGATCCATCTTGTGCTTCTACCGACGCCCTCGGATCAAACCGACAAAAACAACGGTTTAGATCGCGTCTTAGAGGCGGTGGAGGGAAGGTTCCGAGACCGGGCTTGCGTGGCCCGGCAAAGCGGGGCCGATCGGCCCTATTATTGGGATCGGCGGCCGGGGTGCCCCCTCGGTCCCGTCGTGCGTCGTGGCTTCTGGAGTCTTCTAGATGATGTTTTCTTCGGTGTTAAGTTTAGTCCACGCCGGGATTAATTCAAGCCTTCTAGACTTGTTTCGAGTTGGATTGCGCTTGCGTTACGTCGGTCGTATGCCACGTCATTTCTACGCTGTTTTTCCTGTTAAGTCCCTCGCAAATCACAACTTTACCAAAACTGATGGAAATATGTTAGTGACACCCTATTCTAGGTTGTTGTTATTATTTATACCCCTTTCTCATGTTTAATTGATTAATAATTTTATATGATAATAGGTGTCAACAAACTCCCCCAAGCTTACCCTTTGCTAGTCCCTAGCAAAGCTATATGCTATAGTAGGATCAGGAGTTGCTACTACGCTTTCATACCTCAAAAGTACTATGTTTATCAAAAATAAATTCTCCTCTTAACCAGATTGCTCATACCTGTTTACCATGGGGCGTAGCCTTTTCATGAATCATAAGCAAGATAAAACAATCAAGTTAAGTACCATGTTTCAAGTTCTTTGATCAACTATCATCCTGGGGTTTTGCAATATTTTTCAAAAGAAACTCAGAGATCCTATGTATGACCCTCTTAAGTAGATGGTGGTAGTGGAGTTACACATGTGGTAGGACATACATAGTGGGATGATAGTGGTGAAGTGGATGAGGATGAAAGGTAGTAATTAGCCTTAGCCTTTTTCTAGTATTTTTCTTCTCAAACATCTTGGACTATATCTCTCTTTCTAAAAATTGCTAGGACACAGGGCTGTCCATTCTTGGAGAGGTGGGCTTTTCCCCTGACTTGTGTCCATTTTTCTCTCTCCTTAGAGATGTGGGCCCTACTCACCCTCGGACACGTGTCCATTATTCATCTCTAAATATATTTTTATTATTAGGGAGGTAGGCCCTTCTCGCCTAGTATGACTTTTGTCCATTACTCTCCCTCTCTCGTCTCACTTTTTCTAGATATTTATTTTTCTTTTCTCTCTTTTTCTCTTTTTTTTTTTTTTTTTTTTTCGAATGTAGCCCAGCCTCTATTTGGCATAAAACACTGAGAGAGACATATCCAAAGATTGCAAGAGTTTATTTTTATAATTATGGCTAGCGGCTTAATGGAGTAGTGGAGTGGGATGATCTTGATGTGAATGACAACTCTTAAGGGTCATAGCTAAGGAACTCATCATGTAATGTTTTATAATTTTCAAAGATAAAAACCAGGAGTCAAGTATCTCTAAGAATATGATAAACAGCAGCTCAACTTTTCATGTACTTTTATCTTTTAATGCTAAGACTCAGATTAAGCATGTGCTTCCCACAGGTGTTTAGGTTCAAAGCAAATTAAGCATTTAAAGCTTTGGGAGAATCTAAGTCCAAAGTGTAAGTACTTTTAAGAGGAATTAAGGCGGAGCAACTATTCATCATCTCCTTAGCATATATCATCAAGATCATAATTAAAAAGGAAGAAAGTAATCTAACAAGTTCCAGCATTTATTTGACTCTTTAACACTAAGACTTTTAACTAAGACTCTTTTAACTAAGACTCATTAACTCTAAGCAAATATAACTAGCTAATAAATAAGACATAGGATAGTGATACTTATAGTGATAAATGGGGGTGCTCTCCCCAAGCTTGATCTTGAAGTAGTCCTTTGTTCATCCTTAGAGCTTGCTCCTCGTTCGGGGTCTCCTTTAATGTTCTCCCTGCTAATATTAGTTTTGCACATACCCGAAGGAACAAATTCTAGGATGTTATTGTGAGCCTTCATGTGCTCACGTCTTTTTTGGATTTTTATATTTATATTTATAAGGTGTGGACCTTCATGTGCCCACATATTTTTGAGAATTTTTCTATGCAAAAGGGATGCTAATGCAAAAACATATGAGTGCAATATTTTTTTTTTTATTTTTATTTTTATGCCGCCACAAAAGGAGTGCTTGCATGGGGCCTTAGGAAACTGATGCAAAATGCAGCAAACATATTTTTGAGATTTTCTAAGTGCAAGTTTAGAGAAAAATAAAAATGCTAAAGTAAACATGCTAATTGAAATATGCTTTGCAGGAAATTAAATATGCAGATAAATACCGAGTTACCTCTCGGCGAGAGTTTAGAGCACTTACTCCCATGGCGTGGTGTCGTCTATGGGCCCTCTTTTAAATGTTGTACACAGTAAGGTTCCTTCAATGATCTCAAAGGGTGGCGTGAGGCGAGTAGCCGCAGGAAGTCGATTGTTCATTTGTTGATCTTTGGCGCTGGTCGGGTCTCAGAAGGTGTACTCTTGTTGCTCTTCTTAGCGGTAGCGCACTTTCTTTCTTCTTCCAAGATTGCTTCTTTGGTGGAGACCTCTCTAGCGTGGCGGTCGGGCGTTCAAGATGGGTAGGAGCTGAGTGTATTTTTCCTTGATATCTTTCTCTATTCTCTCAATGTGCTCCATTTTTCGAGTCCGGTTTACATTTGCGGTCTCTCGGAGGCGGCTTACGCTCTTGGTCTTTCTTGGGGCTGTTCATAGTTAGTGTAAGTATTGAAGAAAACAGCGTATCTTTTACCTTGAAGCTGGAAGTGGATCTGCCCCCGTTCGATATAGATGATAGCTCTTGTAGTGTTCGAGCGGTCTTCCAAGTACTATGGGAGGATCTTGTTCTTCTTCTCCCATGTCCATGACTAAAAAGTCGGTGAGGACATAGCGTCTTTAATCTTGGGGGGGGCGTTTAGGTATCATACCTTCCGGGAATCGGTGTGATTGATCCGCCATCTGCAGACATTACATAGGTGGAACACAAAGGCGCATTACCATATATTAATTGATCGTTACCTTTGACATTAAGTTGATGCCCGATCCGTGTCGCGTAACTTCTTTGGAAGTTCAATTGATTAATGGAGCGGTGGATTGATGGAACTCGGGGGTCATCTAGCTTCTCTAATGGTGGTGGAATGCGCCGAGTCTGCGTTACTGTTGGGACTTGATTGATCATCAAGACTTCGTTCCGCGTGTGGTCGAGGTTGACGGTTCTTCTTGTTCTTGCTTCTTCTTCTTGTCCTCTCCTCGGCCGGGTTTGTACGTGTACTTGAGGGTGCGGTAATTGGTACGGTTGGAGCGGGGGGAGCTAAGGTCTTGTGTTTGCGGTTGAATCTCTCCCTCTTTCCGTTGGCGTTGAAGGCGATCTTGCGATTGTCGGCGTAGATGATGGCCTTGGTGATAGCAAGGAAGGGGCGGCCCAGAATGATCGGGGCGTTCTTACCTTTGCCCGTATCCAGGACCACAAAGTCGGTGGCTACGTAGAGTTTACCGATGTAAAGACAAACGTCTTCTAGGATGCCTTCGGGATAGCATAGCGATTGATCTGCAAGTTGTAGGCACATAGTTGTGTATAATAAATTTGAATCTGGCTCAAGGTTTACCTTAGGCATGATGTTGACACTTGAGCCAAAGTCGCGGATCGCATCGTAGGTGCGGGCGCCGATTTCAATGGTGACGGCCGGTCTCCACGGATCTCCTTTCTTGGCGGGCATACCCCGGTCGGCTGGTCAATTCAGTCTTCCTCGTGCATCCGTGATGCGAATACCTGCATAGTACATATCGACAAGATTTGCAAATTCTAATTCTTCCGGTTGGCCCGAATTTTACTGGTTAGGCATAGGAGCGAGATAAAGCCGGTGAGATAACTGAGATTCTATCATTTTATTAAAGCTATCTTTGGTTCTTTATTGCGAGAAGAAAAGCTTTCCATTTTAGTACTAATAGTTTCTAGCATTTTATCATTGGAAGCTAACTTCTTAGGCAGTTATCCATAAGTCTACCTTGGTTTTGTACTAACTCTCTTAAAGGTGGAAAATTATTGGAAGAGTTATTACCTTGATAGTTACCCAGTGGTTACCTTGGTAGTTGGGTCTCTGTTGATTCCATCCTTGATTCGGAGGGGACGATCTTGATTGTTGTTGTTGTTGATGTAGTTTCGTCCTCTTCGGCTCGGGGACGATGGCTGCGAGTGTCGATGTTGCCACATTCTTCACATGTCATGCGGGGGGTCGAAGAGTTGCATGACTTCCTTCTTCTCGGGAGCTTTGTCTTCAAGATTCTTCATAATTAAATCTATTTTGGCGGGCCGGCATGTCTACCTCTTTCAGGTGGTGCATTCCTCTTTCTTTCTTGTGGGGTTGACGGTCCTCATTCCGGGTTTGGTTTGATGCCATCTTCTCCACAAGGTCGATAACTTTGATTCGGTGTAAGGGGACGAGCACCTCCTCGGCCGGCGGCGTCCATGGTCTCACGGGTGTTGTTGTTGAGCCCGTGGTAGAAGGTCCGCATGAGTAACCAGTTCTCCATTCCATGGTGTGGGCATTGATGATGTAGTCTTGGAAGCGTTCCCACGCCTGCAGGAACGGATTAGTCGTGTTGTTCTTTGGAAGCTTGAGATTTTCCCGTAAAGGCGTTGGTTTTGCCTATAGGGAAGAACTTTGCCGGGGAAGGCGGTAGAGCAAAGTGTCTAAGTAGTGAGTTTGTCTTTGTTGGCGTAGAACCCTTTGCTCGTCCCAAGAGTGAGAATGGGAACAGACGAAGTAGGATTGCATCACTTGAGACATCTTTGATGGTGAAGGTGCCCGTGAGATCTCTAGGAAGTGTTGTAGGTGAGCATTGGCATCTTCATGGGCTTTTCCACGAAATTGGCTAGCTTGTACCATGTTGATGAGTGCGGGCTTGAGCTCAAAAGCTTTGTCTCCCACATCGATTTGTCGGTCCAGTCGCGGATGTTGGCCGTGAAGTCGGTCTGCAGTATTCAGCGAAGGGTCTTGTTTGCCATGACTTGAACACGGGTGCTAAGCTTCGCACGATGGAGGAGTCTTCCGAGGTAGTGATCTTGAGTTGAGACTTCAACTTGGATCTTGCCTCCTTCAAAGAGTTTTTACGGATCGGATTGGAAGTTTTCGGGAAGATTCCTTTTCATACATTACCACGAAATAGATAGGAAGAATAATACTTGAGGGTAAACTTGTTTAAGAAATTGATAAATTTAATACTTACGATGCGTGAGAGAGATGTATGCAAGTTAATCCTATATTTTTATTTTATTGGGCTAAAGACTTTCTTTCCCGACAGCGCAAAAATGCTTGTTGGTATTTCTAATGTCACTAACTAGTAATGGCATTTAGAAAGATATCGAATGTTGCTTCGGATAAAAAACTAAAAAGAAATATTCATTGCTTGTTCATAGCATATCACGAAAAGGTTGTCATCCCTATAGTTAAACTACTAATATGCAAGGAATAAAATATTCATGCTATGCCTTGATAACTTCTTAATAAGTAAATAAACAATTATAACTGGGTATCATAAAAGCGCGCAGATATGAATATACCATTGTAGCATTTTAGCAGGGAGTAAGAACCGGTGTTGAATTTATATCTACCACGAGGGAAAGAAGTCTTCTATCATGAATTAACTATGCATAGGTGCTAAACATCTTAATCATCTAACCATCTCTAGGTATTGCAAGCATTAAGTGTTAAACTTATCAATTAATTAAACAAGGATCAAAGTTCAACAATAAAGATAATGATAAAGTTTGATAAATAGATTCAACCAAAGTCATATCTAAGTGGGCGAAAATAGAAAGTGTCAAGCAAGTAGGATGATAGCAATTCATAGGCTAGCTAGCATTAGAAACTCCAATATATAACTCTAAACTATAAGTTAGGATCTACTCAATTAGTGCAATACATCTAACAATCATCGAAGAAAGACTAATTAAATCCGGACATGAGGGGCGAGAATCCGTGAAGACTAAGGCGAAACTTAGAACAACCGAATAATAACATCCGCTAGGCCTACATACGGGGGATGGATTGCAAAAGGACTCAATGGTCTTTGTCACCACCACGATCTACCACACGACCCGGCACATAGGGTGCAAACGCGGGTAAATAAGATCTAATCACCATGATTACATCATCTCTACCACTCACCCTCCGAACGAAAGGATGGCTATCACGAATCCATGCATGAACATAACTTGATAATTCAACTATGCTAAACATGTAATTAAAGTAAATACTATAACAAATAATCTCCGAATATAAGCATGATCAAGATATTCATATTAAGCATGTGTGCGGAACTTGAAGACTACTTACAATGAAGAACTTACAAGAACGAGGCCTGATCTTGAGCCGGCCTCCGACGATCCTGGGCGGATTTCTCCCTTCCTACTAGTTCTAATCTTGATTGCTACTCCTCCTAAAGCGATGTTTCTACAGCGTGGGATATGACTTGGATCTTGAAGTGTTGTTGCTTGATTGAGAACTTGATGATCCGAAGAGGGGGTCTAGGGTCTTTATATATGGGTCTTAAATCATCCCTTCGGCTTCAAAGCGTCGATGCGGTACTAATCGGTGTTGGACCTTGATCCATCTCGTGCTTCTACCGACGCCCTCGGATCAAACCGACAAACAACCGGTTTAGAACGGCGTCTTAGAGGCGGTGGAGGAAGGTTCGAGAGACCGGGCTTGCGTAGCCGGCAAAGCGAGGGCCCGATCGGCCCTATTATTGGGCGATCGGCCCGAGGGGGTGCCCCGGGTCCCGTCGTCGCGTCGTGGCTTCGGAGTCTTCTAGATGATGTTTTCTTCGGTGTTAAGTTTAGTCCACGTCGGGATTAATCCAAGCCTTCTAGACTTGTTTCGAGTTGGATTGCGTTGCGTTCGTCGGTCGTATGCCACATCATTTCTGCCTGTTTTTTACGTTAAGTCCCCGCAAATCACAACTTTACCAAAACTGATGGAAATATGTTAGTGACACCCTATTCTAGGTTGTTGTTATTATTTATACCCCTTTCTCATGTTTAATTGATTAATAATTTTATATGATAATAGGTGTCAACAATTACACATTTAGCATAGTTGAATTATTGTTATGTTCATGCATGGATTCGTATAGCGCTCATCCTTTTCGTTCGGAGGGTGAGTGGTAGAGATGATGTAATCGTGGTGATTAGATCTTATTTACCTGCGTTTGCACCCTATGTGCCGGGTTAGTGTGGTAGATCGTGGTGGTGACAGCACCATTGAGTCCTTTTGCAATCCATCCCCCGTATGTAGGCCTAGCGGATGATATTATTCGGGTTGTTCTAAGTTTTGGCCTTAGTCTTCACGGACTCGTCCTCATGTCCGGATTTAATTAGTCTTTCTTCAATGATTGTTAGATGTATTGCACTAATTGAGTAGATCCTAACTTATAGTTTAGAGTTACATATTGGAGTTTCTAATGCTAGCTAGCCTATGAATTGCTATAGATCCCTTTGTTTGACACTTTCTATTTTAAGCCACTTAGATATGACTTTGGTTGAATCTATTTATCGAAACTTTTATCATTATCTTTATTGTGAACTTTGATCCTTGTTTAATTAATTGATAAGTTTAACACTTAAGCTTTGCACACGAGAGATGATTAAGATGTTTAGCACCTATGCATAGTTAATTCATGATAGAAGACTTCTTTCCCTGTGGTAAAATATAAATTCAACACACGGTTCTTACTCCTGTTAAAATGCTACAATGGTATATTCATATACGTAGCGTTTGCGGATACCCGATTATAATTGTTTATTTACTTATTAAGAAGTTATCAAGGCATAGTACGAATATTTTATTCCTTGCATATTAGTAGTTTAACTATAGGGATGACAACATTTTTTCGGATATGCTATGAACTATGATGAATATTTCTTTTAGTTTTATACGAAGCAACATCGATATTCTTTCTAAACACCATTACTAGTTAGTGACGTTAGAAATACCAACAAGCATTTTTGGGCGTTGTTCTTGGGAAAGAAAGTCTATAAAAATATAGGATTAACTTGCATACATCTCTCTCACGCATTGTAAAGTATTAAATTTATCAATTTCTTAAACAAGTTTACCCTCGTTATTATTGTTTCTATCTATTTCAGGGGTAATGTATGAATAGGAATCTTCCCGAAAACTTCGAAATCCGATCGAGAAAAACTCTTGAAGGAGGCAAGATCCAAGTTGAAGTCTCAACTCAAGATCACTACCTCGGAAGACTCCTCCAGCGTGGCGGCTTAGCACCCGTGTTCAAGTCATGGCAAACAAGACCCTCCGCGAGTACTCTTGCGCGACTACGGCCAACATCCACACCGGGGCGGCGGTCGATGTGGGAGACAAAGCTTTTGAGCTCAAGCCTGCACTCATCGACATGGTACAAGCTAGCCAATTACGTGGAAAAGCCCATGAAGATGCCAATGCTCACCTACAACACTTCCTAGAGATGCGTGGCACCTTCACCATCAAAGATGTCTCAAGTGATGCAATCCTACTGCCGTCATTCCCCATTCTCACTCTTGGGGCGAGCGGCGATGGTTCTACGCCAATAAAGACAAACTCACTACTTGGACACTTTGCTCTCTCGCCTTCACGGCAAAGTTCTTCCCTATAGGCAAAACAACGCCTTACGAGGGAAAATCTCAAGTTTCCAAAGCAGAAACCACGGCGAATCCGTTCGCAGGCGTGGGAGCGCTTCCAAGACTACATCCTTTGAATGCCCACACCATGGAATGGAGAACGGCTACTCATGCGGACCTTCTACCACGGGCTCAACAACAACACCCGTGAAACCATGGACCGCTAGCCGCTGGAGGTGCTTTCTGTCCCCTTACACTAAATCAAACTCTTGACCTTGTGGAGAAGATGGCGTCAAACCAAGCTTGGAATGAGGACCGTCAACCCCGCAAGAAAGAGAGAGGAATGCACCAGCTGAAAGAGGTAGACATGCTGTCTGCCAAAATGGATTTAATTATGAAGAAGCTTGAAGACAAAGCTCCCGAGAAGAAGGAAGTCATGCAACTCTTCGATTCCCGCATGACATGTGAAGAATGTGGCAACACTGGACACTCGGGCAGCCACTGTCCCGAGTTGGGAGAGGGCGTGAATTACATCAACAACAACAACAACCAAAAGATCGTCCTCTGAATCAAGGATGGAATCAACAGAGACCCAACTACCAAGGTAACTACTCAGGTAACTATCAAGGTAATAACTCTTTCAATAATTTTCCACCTTTAAGAGAGTTAGTACAAAACCAAGGTAGACTCATGGATAATCTGTCTAAGAAGTTAGCTTCCAATGATAAAATGCTAGAAACTATTAGTACTAAAATGGAAAGCTTTTCTTCTGCAATAAAGAACCAGCATAGCTTTAATAAAATGATAGAATCTCAGTTATCTCAGCTGGCTTTATCTGCTCCTATGCCTAACCCAGGTAAGATTCCGGGCCAACCGGAAGAATTAGAATCTGCAAATCTTGTCGATGTCTACTATGCAGGTATTCAGACTAAGGATGCACGAGAAAGACTGAATTGTGCTGACTGGGGTATGCCCACCAAGGAGATCCAGGGAGACCAGTCATCACCATTGAAATCGGCGCCCGCACCTACGATGCGCTTTGCGACTTTGGCTCAAGTGTCAACATCATGCCTAAGGTAAACCTTGAGCCAGGTTCAGATTTATTATACACAACTATGTGCCTACAACTTGCAGATCAGTCGCTATGCTATCCCGAAGGCATCCTGGAAGACGTTTGTCTTTACATCGGTAAGCTCTATGTGGCCACCGACCGTGGTCCCGGATACGGGCAAAGGTAAGAACGCCCGTCATGCAGGGCGCCCTTTCTTGCCACCACCAAGGCCATCATCTACCCGACAACCTTGCAAAGATCGTCTTCACCGTCAACGGACCAGAGGGAGAGATTCAACCGCAAACACAAGACCCTAGCTCCCCTGCTCCCAACCGTACCACTACCGCACCACGAAGTACACGTACCGGCTATCGAGGAGAGGACAAGAAGAAGAAGCAAGAACAAGAAGAATCGTCAACCTCGACCACACGTGGAACGAGTCTTGATGATCAATCAAATCCCAACGAGCGCCAAGACTCGGCGCATTCCACCACCACTAGAGAAGCTAGACGACCACGAGTTCCGTCAATCCATTGCTCCATTAATCAATGGAACTTCCAGCAAGTTATGCGCATGACACGGATCGAGCATCAACTTAATGTCAAAGGTAACGTATCAATTAATATATGGTAATCTGCCTTTGTGTTCCACCTATGTAATGTTGCAGATGGCGGATCAATCACACCGATTCCTAAGGTATTGTACTGAAAATGTCCCCGTCAAGATTAAAGATCGCTATGTCCTCACCGACTTTTTAGTCATGGACATGGGAGAAGAAGAACAAGATCCTCCCATAGTACTTGGAAGACTGTTTTACGAACACTACAAGAGCTATCATCTACATCGAATCCAGGCGAGATCCACTTCCAAAATTCAAGGTAAAAAGATATATGTTTCTTCAATACTTACACTAACAATGAACAGCCAGAAGAAGGACCAAGAGCGAGCGTCTCCTCCAGACTACTACAAAAGCTGGACTCAAAGATGGAGCACATTGAGAGAATAGAGAAAGACATCAAGGAAAAATACACTCAGCTCCTACCCATATTGAACGCTGCACCGGCTACACCCGAGGTCTCCACCAAAGAAACAATCTTGGAAAAAGAAAGAAAGGCTGCTTTGCTAAGAAGAGCAACAAGAGTACACCTTCGGAGACCCGACCAGCGCCGGCATCAACAAATGAACAATCGACTTCCTCGGCTACTTCGTCTACGCCCCCTCCGAGATCATTGAAGGAACCTTATCGGTACAACATTTATCGAGGGCCCATAGACGACACCACGCCATGGGAGTAAGTGCTTTAAACTCTCGCCGAGAGGTAACTCGGTATTTATCTGCATATTTAATTTTCTCGCAAAGCATATTTCAATTAGCATGTTTACTTTTTAGCATTTTTTCTTTCTCTAAACCTGCACTTAGAAAATCTCAAAAATATGTTTGCTGCATTTGCATCAGTCTCTTAAGCCCCATGCAAGCACTCCTTGCTGTATGCATAAAAATAAAAAATACAAAAAAATATTGCACTCATATGTTTTTAGCATTAGCATCCCTATTGCATAGAAAAATTCTTAAAAATATGTGGGCACATGAAGGTCCACACCTTATAAATAAAAAATAAAAATCCAAAAAGACGTGAGCACATGAAGGCTCACAATAACATCCTAAATTTGTTCCTTCGGTATGTGCAAAATTAATATTAACAGGGGAGAACATTAAAGGAGACCCCGAAGAGGAGTAAGCTCCAAGGATAAACACAGGACTACTTCAAGATCAAGCTTGGGAGAGCACCCCCATTTATCACTATAAGTATCACTATCCTATGTCTTATTTATTAGCTAGTTATATTTGCTTAGAGTTAATGAGTCTTAGTTAATGAGTCTTAGCTAAAAGTCTTAGTGTTAAAAGAGTCGAATAAATCTTTGGAACTTGCTAGATTACTTTCTTCCTTTTTAATTATGATCTTGATGATATATGCTAAGGAGATGATGAATAGTTGCTCCGCCTTAATTCCTCTTAAAAGTACTTACACTTTGGACTTAGATTCTCCTAAAGCTTTAAATGCTTAATTTGCTCTAAACCCAACACCTGTGGGAAGCACATGCTTAATCTGAGTCTTCGCATTAAAAGATAAAAGTACATGAAAAGTTGAGCAGCTGTTTATCATATTCTTAGAGATACTTGACTCCTGGTTTTATCTTTAAAAATTATAAAATTACATGATGAGTTCCTTAGCTATGACCCTTAAGAGTTTATCATTCACATCAAGATCATCCCTCCATTAAATACGCTTTGCTTCTAACTTCGGAAGTACGCCTCCCCATACTCTATCAAGCCGCTAGCCATAATTATAAAATAAACTCTTGCAATCTTTGGATATGTCTCTCGGTGTTTTTATGCCAAATAGAGGCCGGGATACATTCGAAAAAAAAAAAAAAAGAAGAGAAAAAAGAAAGGAAAAAAAAAATAAATATTTAGAGAAAAAGTGAGACAAGAGAGGGAGAGAATCTAACGGACAAAAAAAAGTCATACTAGGCGAGAAGGGCCTACCTCCTAATAATAAAAAAATATATTTAGAGATGAATAATGGACACGTGTCCGAGGATGAGTAGGGCCCACATCTCTAAGGAGAGAGAAAAAATAGACACAAGTCCGGCAAAGCCCACCTCTCCAAGAATGGACAGCCCGGTCTTAGCAATTGTTAGAAAGAGAGATATAGTCCAAGATGCTTGAGAAGAAAAATACTAGAAAAAAGGCTAAGGCTATTTACTACCTTTCATCCTCATCCACTTCACCACTATCATCCCACTATGTATGTCCCCGCGCATGTGTAACTCCACTACCACCATCTACTTAAGAAGGTCATACATAGGATCTCTCGAGTTTCTTTTTTTGAAAAATATTGCAAAACCCCGGATGATAGTTGATCAAAGAACTTGAGACATGGTACTTAACTTGATTGTTTTATCTTGCTTATGATTAGGTGAAAAGGCTACGCCTCATGGTAAAATGTATGATGAGAGCAATCCGTTAAGAGGAGAATTTATTTACTCAGTAATACGAGAACTTTTGAGGTATGAAAGCGTAGTAGCAACTCCTGATCCTACTATAGCATATAGCTTTGCTAGGGACTAGCAAAGGGTAAGCTTGGGGGAGTTTGTTGACACTTGTTATCATATAAAATTATTAATCAATTAAACGTGACAAAGGGGTATAAATAATAATAACAACCTAGAATAGGGGGTCACTAACATATTTCCATCAGTTTTGGTAAAGTTGTGAATTGCGGGGACTAAACGAAAAAAAAACAACAGAGTTCGCGAGCCGTGCGACTCACGCGGCATAACGCCAATCCAACTCAGAAAAGACTCTAGAAGGCTCGGGATTAATCCCGGCGTGGACCAAACTTAACACCGAAGAAAACATCATCTAGAAGACTCCGGAAGCCCGCGGCCTTTACGCCGGGACCCGGAGGGGAACCCCCTGGGCCGATCGGCTAATAATGGGGCCGATCGGCCTGCTTTGGCGACCCGCGCAAGCCCGGGTCTCCGGAACCTTCCTCCACCGCCTCTAAGACGCAATCTAAACGGTTGTTTAATGACGGTTTTGATCCGAGGGCGTCGGTAGAAGCACGAGATGGATCAAGATCCAACACCCGATTAGTACCACATTGCTGCTTTGAATTTGAAGGGACAGAAGAAGACCCATATATATAGACCCCTAGACCCCCTCTTTCGGATCATCAAGTTCTCAATTCAACAACAACGCTTCAAGATCCAAGTCATATCCCACTTATTTGTAGAAACATCGCTTTAGGAAGAGTAGCAATCAAGATTAGAACTAGTAGGAAGGGAGAAATCCGCTCCCGATGCGTCGGGAGGCCGGCTCAAGATCGGCCTCGTTCTTGTAAGTTCTTCATTGTAAGTAGTCTTCAAGTTCGGACACGTTCTTAATATGAATATCTTGATCATGTTTATATTCGAGATTATTTGTTCTAGTATTTACTTTGATTACACATTTAGCATAGTTGAATTCTTGTTATGTTCATGCATGGATTCGTATAGCCTCATCCTTTCGCGTTCGGAGGGTGAGTGGTAGAGATGATGTAATCGTGGTGATTAGATCTTATTTACCTGCGTTTGCACCCTATGTGCCGGGTCGGTGTGGTAGATCGTGGTGGTGACAGCACCATTGAGTCCTTTGCAATCCATCCCGTATGTAGGCCTAGCGGATGATATTATTCGGGTTGTTCTAAGTTTAGCCTTAGTCTTCACGGATTACGTCCTCATGTCCGGATTTAATTAGTCTTTCTTCAATGATTGTTAGATGTATTGCACTAATTGAGTAGATCCTAACTTATAGTTTAGAGTTACATATTGGAGTTTCTAATGCTAGCTAGCCTATGAATTGCTATCGACCCCTTTGTTTGACACTTTCTATTTTAAGCCCACTTAGATATGACTTTGGTTGAATCTATTTATCGGAACTTTTATCATTATCTTTATTGTGAACTTTGATCCTTGTTTAATTAATTGATAAGTTTAACACTTAAGCTTTGCACACGAGAGATGATTAAGATGTTTAGCACCTATGCATAGTTAATTCATGATAGAAGACTTCTTTCCCCGTGGTAGAATATAAATTCAACACCCGGTTCTTACTCCCGGTTAAAATGCTACAATGGTATATTCATATCTCGTAAACTTGCGGATACCCATTATAATTGTTTATTTACTTATTAAGAAGTTATCAAGGCATAGTACGAATATTTTATTCCTTGCATATTAGTAGTTTAACTATAGGGATGACAACCTTTTCGGATATGCTATGAACTGCAATGAATATTTCTTTTAGTTTTATACGGAAGCAACATCGATATTCTTTCTAAAACGCCATTACTAGTTAGTGACGTTAGAAATACCAACAATCGTCAGCGTTCTTTAGAGTCCGCCAGCGCCATGCCACGGCTACTTTGGCAACGTCATCACCTTCACCCAAGACGCAGGCCAGCGGGTAGGAGGTCCTGCAGATGTCGTTGCACTGTAACACCCGGTTTTAAGGAGAAAACTGAATGAACACCATATGTGAGCCCCGAAGTCAAATCTCACATATAGTTACAAATAAATGGTAGTATCAATTTACAATGCTCGAAACATAATGAACATGCTATAAAAAGAATATAACCTTAGCTAGCGACGGGCGGAAAGACACTCCGATCTTCCCCACGGTGTAGACTCCACGGGACCAACCGACCGGTTGATCACAAGCCTAAACTTCTCCTGGGGGTGAGGGGAAATAGCAAGGGTGAGTCCATGTCGAACTCCGCAAATATAACTTGGGGTTCATGAGGCTCAAGAAGTTTTAAGTTTGGTTTGACAAATGGTTTGCTTTTAGTTTATGTCAAATTTTAAGCTTAAGCATCAAGGATACCCATTCACCCATATTCTCATGGTTAAACAAATATAAACAACAAGTATATCATGAACATAACAGTAAAGCAAGTCATTCTATTCCTAGATGTCTCCAAGGCCGTTCATGACCGCGAACACGACTGATATCTCAGTTTAGTTAACTCTGCGCATAGGTGTATACTTTCACTATGGGTCATGATCTCCGAATGAATGGGTTTGCAAGGTCCAAACACCGGATACCATATAAAGCCTTCCAAAGGTTTATCTAACAATGTTAGCAGCCAACGAGCGATACAACACCGTTTCTCCCATTCCGGCAAACTACCAACAAAGTTAGATAAGGTCCTTTGACCGACTAGAGCCGATGCCATATAGCCCCCATAGTCGCATGCGGTAAATCCCGATGATCACAAATGAATAAGTCCTTATGGAGAGCTAAGAGCTTCATAAACAAATAAATAAACACAAGCTCTTTCGCCCTTTAGCAACAAAATACACAATTCCATTTATCAAGAATTAATTGATAAAGCAATAATAATAAAGGTGTTGTTGAGTGCTAGCATATTACTACCCAAATGCATAACCCATAGGTGTCAAGGAACAAGTATTCAAGTGGCTAGGATAATCCTTAAGGTCAATCAAGGAGGACACATGCATCATGAATTGTTAATTAAGGTGAATAGGACATCAAGGATGATCCCAAACTATACTTGCCTTGATTCTCGAACTCCCGTTGATCCCGCTAGTCTTGCTCATAGAAGAATTCCTAGCCACTCCCGAATTGCTCACCGGCTAAACTTCGATCACCAAGCAACATCACACAATCGTCCCGCAAACATACACGGCAAACAAAGAACTTATAAGATAACAGTACACCAACAGTAAGAAAACAGTTTAAAAATTTTTATAAAACTATTCTACACGCCGCTACGATCACATCGATATATAGATCATCAAAAACGGACTTAAAAGCGAGCAAGTTATGAGCTTTTGAAAATCAGTGGCAAAACTGTAAATAGGCTGAACAGGATTTTCGAATAAATTAAATAAAATCTGATTTTACTCTGAGCCAAGGACCTCGGTGCAAGTCTTGAATAGTGGTAATGTCTTTTTTTGCAAAACTGCCATGCCGAACGGGTATCGCGGATGTTGGCCGTCGGATCGAAGACCGACGGCCATGATTAGACCCACCGGCGCTGGCGGCGGCGCTGCACGCCGGAGAAGAAGGATGCCGCCGGGCGGCGCCATGGCGGAAACGACAGAGCTTCGCCGGCTGAATTCGCTTTCGCGCTACGGAAAGCACCAAAAACCCATGGAACTTGATCCAATCGAAAGAGGAGCTCATGGCGATCTTACCTAGCTCGAAATCGAGAGCTAAACAAAGCTTCGGGGCGAGCACGGCTTGAATGGGCGGACGAGAACAATCGCGAACGGCGATGTCGCTACCAGAGCCAAATTGAACCAAACGAACAGCACCAACGAGTTCGCGAATTCAAGGAGATGATGTTTTTCGATCTTACGGGCGTGAAAGACACGACGGCGGCCGATGAATCGAGCCCGCGGCGAAGACCTTCAATGGCGGCTAGGTTTCCATGGTCGGAGCTCGAGCGTAGGCGCTGCGAGGCGATTAGATGGGAAAAGAATCGCGCCCCGCCAGGCGGCTGCCTCTTTATAGGGCTTGGACACGCACGCATACATGGAAAGAAATCCGCCAGCCACGGACTCGGATGCGGCGCGCTACGATCTTAAATCGGGTGAAGTTCGGAGCGCAGTCCTACTCCGGACGCCGCCTCGCACGGGTGACGGTCACCACGTGAGAGGAAAGGAGGGTGCTCGCTGGTGGCTTGCGCTGGACCGGAAAGCCGCGACTCGGCGGCGCGCCGCCCCCGAACCCCTCCGAGCTCCTCCGACCGCCGCCGCCGCCCTTTCCGTCGCGGCGGCGGTGCGGCCGAGCCGGCCGCCCTCAACGGGGGCGCCGCCACCCCCCGCTCCCTCCCCCACACCCCCCCCCTCCACCTCTCCCCGGCGGCGAACTCGCCGCTTCGAGCTCGTTCACGATGGATGGCGGATCCGGGGCTTTGGGACCCCCGGATCTGCGCGTCCCTCGGGCCGCCCTACTCCCCTCCCGACGACCTTTGGAGGGACCACCTCGGCGGCGCTTTCTTCTTGTCCGCCCGGCGTCCCTTGCCGTGGCGGCCATCTCGCCGCCGGTGGCGTTGGCTGCGGCGCTCGGGCCCCGGATCTGCTGCGTCCTCGAGCCGCTCCGCCCGCTCCCGGCCCGGCGCCTCCTGCCTAGGTCCGGCCGTGGGCGGCGCCGGCGGCTGGGCCCTCCAGTGCCTCCCACCGGGGTCCTGGCTGTTTTGGGGGCTACGCCGTGGGCGGCCCGCCCCCACGAGCCGGGCGCCTTCCCTTCCACCCGTGGGGTTGCGGCGGCCGTCGCCTTGAGCATTTGCTCGTGATGGCCGGCGGCCGGCGTGCAGCGTCTTGGGTGGTGTGGCCAATTGTCTACGCCGTCTCGCACCGTGGTGGTGTGGACGGCGGCTCTGGCGGATCGTCATCGACACCGTGGTGGTGTGGATGGCGGCGTCTCGCCCCCCATTGCGTGACTTCGATTTATGGAGCTCCGGGCGAAAGCTTAGCCCGACGACGTCGGGCGGATGACGGCGACGCCGTTTGGCGCCGCACCCTTCTTGAGGGCGTCATCTTCGAGTCTCCCCGATCCCGCCACCACCACCGGATTCTCGGCGAAGGCCTCGCCTTAGCTTCGCTAAGGCCAGCAACGATGGCGTCCTCGGCGTCACCCCTTCATGAAGGCGTTGTTGAAGAATCTCTCGTGGCTCGCCGCTTGCGTTGCCACTTTCGCCGCCTTGTGCTGGCCGGTGCACCGTGGGTTCGCGGGGAGCTGCCGTTGGCCCGTGTTCGTCGTGCTGTGCCTGATTACCCCCCATCCTGCTCTTCACTTGGTATGTCCTTTGGTCGTCGAAGCCGTAGTTGTAGTTGTTGTTTCCTTGCGCGGAGGCTTGCCGTTGGTGTGAGACTGGTGTTGGTGCTCCTCGGCCGTGGTCCTTCCCGGTGACTCGGGAGGAGCACCGAGTCTTTCGGCGGTTGCTTACCGCCGCGGGGGTTCCGGTGGATGCTTTGCCACCGAGGTCGCCGTTGCCGCAGATGCTTTGCTGCCGAGGCTGCCTCGACGATTGCTTCATCGTCTGTAGGCTTGGTAGGACGGATGCTTTGCCGTCTACGGAGTTCGAAAGGATGCTTTGCCGCTGTCTCACGGCTCCGATCATGGTTGATTACCTAGGTGTTGAGTTATCTGTTGTATTAGGCTCAGCCGTTGGGGTTGTTAGGTGGAGGGTCCCCACCCCTCAAGTTTCTTGCTTTTGATTGTTCGTGTTTCGACCCCGGTAAGTGTTTGCTTACCGTCGCCTCTTGTACCTTTGTTTAAACTCTCTCCTGCTTAATGAAAAACGTGCAACGGCGTGGTCTCGAAAAAAAAAATGAGCAGGCCAAGGCAATGGAGAAATGCCACATAGGCCAAGAGAGAAGAGACTCGCGCTATCCACGGAAATCGATCGGGTCACAAGATACGGCGCGACGTCAATGTGCATTAGGATGCGGTGTCCGTGTCAAATACGAGAAGGAAGAACGACGCTGACCAGCTGGGCCCTGGCGACAGCAGAAGACAGGAAACTGCAGCAGCGCTGCACTCACGGCTTGCCAAGCTGAACTGGACTGGCAGCGCAAACAACAAGACGACGAGGGCCAAGATGTGCCGCTCGGCCTGAACAAAGGAAAGAGAGAAAAGGCCACGTTGGGCTGCCAGGCCGAATAGAGAGAAAAAGAGAGGAGAGAAATAAATCTGTTCTCTTTTATTTGAACTCCATTTCAAAATGCTTTGCAAGAGATTTTAAAAATCCATTTCAATTCTTAGCAAAACCATACATCACAAAAATATAAATGCACCAGCATGTATGCATAAGCATGTTGCTACACCCTATGATAAATTTACTCTAATTGAGTAAAGTACATGGCGGTCCTCGAACTTGTACGGTGTGTCATCCCTTGGTCCATGAACTTAAAAAGTGTGTTATGCAGGTCCTTAAATTTTGTTTGGGTTTTATATTCATCCAAATGGGTATGGATATGTACCCGCTAGCAGAAATAAGACTTAATTGGTTAAAACAAAAAGATTGCCAGGGGTTATAAACAAAATTGCCTAGACACATAAATCATACAAATATTTACACCATTATGAGGACTATTTTGACAATAATTGACTTTTTACTTTGTCACCGCCGGCGTGTAGCGGGGCGCAGCCGGGACGTTGCTGCAGCGCATATGAGCCACGGTCGCGCAGGCGAGAGCAGCTGCTGCCGTTGACGCACAGGGGCGCAGGAGAGCCGCCGCCGCTGACGTGCACATGCACGCGTGGCTCGCCCGAACTGCCGCCATGCAGGCGACCAACAGCCGCGGCAGCGCACAGGCACGCCCATGATCTCTACCCTTTGGCATACATGCACAAGTGAGAGAGAGAGGAGTACTGTGTGCGCGTGGCTCAGCCTCTAGCGTACAACAACATGCTGCCCGCGGTGCCATCGAGGGGCTGCTCGTCGTCGATCTAGCCATGGCCATGAGAGAGGTCAGAGGTGGGAGATAGAGATGACACGTGGGTCCATACCCGTTTGGATAAAAATAAGACCCAAACAAAAGTTTAATGACCTGAATGACACACTTTTAAGTTCATGGACCGGGATGACACACGGTACAAGTTTGAGGACCGGCCATGGACTTTACTCATTTTAATTTGACAAAATTGTTTATTTTCCTATATTTTCATGAACACAAAATACAAATTAAATTATTTTATTCTCTATTTCCAAGAACACAAATTTTAGGGTGTTACAATTCTACCCCCCTTAAGAGGAATCTCGTCGAGATTCGAAAAAAACTAGGATTACGGAAGAGAAACATATAAAGATTTTGATAGCACTTTATCAACTTCATAACTTGCACACCAAACTTGTCCAGCAACTGATGCCTTAGGGTAGCAACTTATTAGTGTCAACTGAAAAGATACATGGCTATCTTGGTGATTCTTTGCGCTCAGAGAAAGATATGGAAGTCTACTTTTGTCCAGAATTATTCCATAATTTGTAGTGATCCAAGAATAGAGCTACCAGCTGAAGAAGACAGACCGCTCGAAAAGACAGGATATGGCAGATACAAGAAAAACCAACCTGACTATTTATTTCATTAATCCTTATACCTTAACCCTATGATCTAAATAAAATTTGTAGGCAATCCCACAAGTTCATTGCACTCATTACAAAGATCCAAAACAAACAATATGCATCATGACAATTCAACTTAACAATACATGCTCACACTTCAATCATTGACTTGAACTAGCGATGCTATCGTTATCTTCATGTAAAGGGCAAAGATCCTAAAGCTCTTATTCTCATAACGCAAGAATGTGGTGAGATAAGATTCTAAAATCATGTCAAAGCAAGGAGTGAAGATGGGGAACAAAATTTTAAAATAAGCATCAAGGAGGAGGCGAATATCAAGGATAGAAATACAATTGAGAGGAGAATATCAAGATGATAAGAAAGAATAGCTCAAAGGAAGCTATTAAGTCAAGGAGGAGACAAAATTAGACAGGGAATGAGAACTAGTCAATTCAGATGTCAAGGTCTCGAGAAAATAGTTTTAAAACAAAATAAGCTTGAGGAAAAGACCATTCTAACTAGGCTTGCGTCCCTACGATCAACACCGAAATGCGATACCACTTGTGACATCCCGCCTTCCAAAGGTTTATCTAAACAATGTTAACAGCCAACGGCGATACAACCCCGTTTCTCCCATTCCGGCAAACTACCAACAAAGTTTAGACAAGGTCCTCGACCGACTAGAGCCGGTGTAACACCCTGCCTTCCAAAAGCCGCACCGCCGCCCCTTCCGGCGGGCGTGCACGCGCATACATAACATAACACCTTGCTTACACTTTCGTCCTCGCCGTGTAAAAAGGGTTAACCCGAGCGTGATATGGCTGGAAGACAAAGGCTTATAAGTTGGCTCCACCCTTGCTTAACCAGCGAGGTGGTAACAAACAGGTGCGCGCAGCACTCATAGGCCTCTAACTGGGCCGCATCGTTATTGGGCCGGGTGTTACATTGCCGGACGTGGCAGCCATGGCGCGGGAGGCGATCACGGCGCTGGCGTACGACGAGCACTTCCAGGATCTGGTGGACTGGGTGGAGAATGGAGGACCACAGGTCGAAAGGCACATCCTGTCGGCATCGATCGGCAGGGAAGCCCGACATTGATCGTGACGGCGTTCACGTCGATCCGGCTCGACACGGACTTCGGCTTCGGCCACGCCGTGGTGGGGGTGCCGACGACCGTGTGGACGGCGAGGCTGTGCTCGGGGTACGTGCAGATCGTAGAGAGGCCCAGCGGCGACGGGTCGTGGATCGTTAGCGCTTTCGTGTGGCCGCAGCTCGCAGCGGCGCTGGAGGCCGACGAGCCGCGCGTCTTCAAGCCACTCTCCGCGGTTGGTCTTATTGCTACACTGGTCTCGCGCAGTCGGCTCTGAAGTCTGAACCACTTTTGCAGGGTGTTTATTCCACGTATTAGACTGCAGAAGAAAATAAGAGTATGGTGTACTCCCAATTCTTGCATTGATTTCAACTATCCATTCCACTAGTTCGGCCACATTTTTCAATCAAGCATACAGTGTATGCCTGTTCATCCCTGATCCGATGAGTTGTACTGTGAATAGCACTACAGATTTCAAATAACTTCATTTCCTCACCACAAAAAAAAAACTTCGGTTCAGTTAATGAATTACATGCTTCACTGGGAACGGACGATTTCTTCTATTACTGCTGTCCTCCAATCCTTTTTGACAGATTATAGCATGCCTTTTAACATCCATATCAGTAACTGAAAGATTTACCATGGGTTTTCAGCCTAGATGAACCATTTTAGTATGTCGAGAAATATAATAAAATGAATACTCACTGTATGAGGAGATCTAATATACTACAAATTAGACAAGTCTAGCACTAATGGGCCGACATGTTCGGCTTGGTGAATTTAATCTCATTAAATTGGCCCCATTCCCTTTGGCCCAATAATTGAATCGGTGTGTGTTGGCCTGAGATTATCCCTGCCCAAGTGTCCGTCAGCCGCGAATTGGCTTGTAGTCCAATGGTAGGACGGTCTAGTGGGACGCTACCCACCAGGGTTCAAATCCTGGTGCTCGCACCTTTTTTTGGGATTTTCCCAGGATTTACCGGCGTTGTGCATTAAGTGGTAGCGGCGTTCCGTCGACGACGAGGTGCCTATGGTGACTTCGAGAATCTCGGATTTACCGGGCTGCCCAGTCCTTGGAGGTGCTCATAGGGGTAGGGTTTGCGTACGTGTGTTCATAGAGGTGAGTGTGCGTGCGTATTGTGAGCGTCTGCGTTGTACTGTGTAAAAAAAAAAAAGTGTCCGTCAGCCCATGAAGCTATATAGAGTAGCTAATATAATTTTAATCACCGTACTAGCTTTACTTCATAGTGGAAGTAGAACTTTTCACAGTTGTATAGTTCCTGTAGAGAAAGACTGTAATATACTACTAGTCTAGTATGATAGCCGCCTCTAGCCGACTAGCCACACAATACAAAAGGAATAAAAAAATCTATGGTGCTACAAATGAAATTATGTCCAGCTGTCTCAACCACCATAAGGAATATGGATATATACACATATAAAATCAAGAATAATGCTTCAATTGCATGTTAATTAATATATGAGCCAGCAAAAAGCAATATGATTTTTTTTACAGTACTAGTATATAACAATCTTAGCAGCCGCTCCACCTTGGATCCTCGTAATCTTTGTACTTTTTTTTTTTGCGGGTACTCGTAATCTTTGTACTAATTAATGAAACTGAGCTTTCAATATTAGCCGCCCCTCTGTTAGCTTTGAGCGGAAAAGACACGCCGGCCTATATGTGTTAAAATCGACGCGCGCGCACAACAGGTTAAAATATCATCTCCCGAGCTCGATCACCGATCGAGACGACGTGAGCATCCATGGCGGAGGCGATCGGCACCGGCGCTGCCAGGCACGTCTTCCTCGTCCACGGCGTCTGCCACGGCGGCTGGTGCTGGTACAAGGTAGCGGCGCGGCTGCGCTGCCTGCTGCCCCCCTTCCTGCCGCGTGCTGCCGCCGACCTCGCAGCGTCGGGCGTCGACGTACGCCCGGCTGCGCGAGGTGCCCACGTTCCGGCCTTCGGTGTTGGAATTTAGATGGGCTTGGCCCAATAACAAATTCAGAAATTCCTAGAAAATCTCAAAGTCCCATTCTATTTTTGGTAATCTTGGCCTTCAATTTGCGAGTCCTGAACCGACTCGAGTAGAGAGTCCTAAACTGATCGTGATTGCGACATGATGTTCGGGATATATAAGCGACCTACCGCCACGCCAAAATCAGATCTAATATCTCATCTTGGTTTAGAGAGGGGTCCCTTGAATGGACAATCTCTCTATTCTAGAGAATTGTGATAGAGTTTTCGTCTCTTCTTGTTGTTGCTAGCCGTAGCTACTCCAAACCCGATCGTTTGCGTGCACCCGGCGGCGAGGCGAAAGGTGTCTCGGAACCGCCGTCTTTGCGATCCTGCACGGGAGAAGGCGAATAAGGTTTTGGGAAGCGCTCTCAGCGCGACCGCTTCAATCTTCGTCCTTTGCTTTCGTCTTCCCGAAGGACACGCACGGGATCATCAACAAGGGGCGCAATCGCCGTTTGCATCTTCACCACCAAATACTTCTACATCGGCGGGTATTTCACAAATGGCGGTATTACATCTTTCATCTAATCTTATTATTCATCATGTTCAATCTATTCAATCTATTCAATCTATCCAATCTATCTGGTGTGCTAGTTGTGCTTACACTGTTGCCATGATCATGCCATGCATGTTTATATTATTAAATCATGCTATGATCGTGATGTGCTTTTTATGCTATGCTAGTATGCTTCACATGCTTTATCTAGTAGATCTGTTTATCTAGTAGATCCGGTGTACAAGTTGGGTTTACACTAGTTATTATGTTCATGCTATGTGATATCATGATACGTCACCGCTAATATATGCGATATACTTGATCTGTCATGCTAGTAATTTAAACATGTTTAATCTAATTCATCTATTCATCATGATTTATATAATGGAATTAATCTAGAAATTGCCTAATTATCTCAACAATCCAAAAACCTTAAGATATGCTTCTTCTTGATTTAACTATAGCTGTTTTTTCTTGACGTCTTTGAGACTAGAATACTTTTCTAGTGCACATTTTAAGAGATGGCAAGTTAAGGCCATGCTCTAGCTAGAGGCTAAGATGTTACGGGTTCTTTGTTGGATCGCCTCGGGGAAATATCTCTAGAGATAAGAGAAGATTCCGGGGGAGACAACACTATCCTTAGAAGAACAATCCTAAACATTCTTGCTAGTCATCTAGAAGATGCAAACTTGCACTTCCAAGATGAGAGGGCATTGTGGGATCAACTGAATGCAACCATTGGTACATCTGAGTTGTACATTATGGAGAGCTTTCATGACTACAAGATGGTTGCTAACCGATCTATAGTCAAGCAAGCGCATGAGGTTCAACACATGGCAAGAGAACTTGAACTCCTTAAGTATGTCATACCCGATGAATTTGTAGCCGGATGCATTATTGCTAGGTTGCCTTCTTCATGGAAGAGCTTCGGCACAATTCTAAAACACAAGAGACAGAAAATATCAGTTGTAAACCTGATAGCATCTCTTGATGTTGAGGAAAAGATTCGGGTGAAGAATACTATTGAGAAGGGGAACAAGAGCCATTCTAGCACTAATATTGTGCAAGAAAACCCACATGGCAAGAACAAAGGGAATAAATCTTCTAATGCCAAGTTAGCAACTACCTTCGAGAAGAAGAAAAAATAATGATGAGGTGCCTTGCTTCACTTATGGACAGCTTGGTCACTTTTTTCAAGTGAGAATAATAAGAATGTCAACCTCGTACCTATTAGCAATGCTGATGAAGAGTGCAGTAATATTCCTACTGTACTATCGGTATTTCAATCACCAAATTGGTGGGTTGATACAGGTGCTAATATTCATGTGTGTGTGCTGACATCTCTTTGTTTTCTTCTTATAAAGAGCTACAAGGTTCTTCTGTCCTAATGGGAAATGGGTCACATGCTTACGTTCGTGATGTTGGCACGGTAGATCCGAAGTTTACTTCGGGTAAAATCGCATAACCGAAGAACGTGCAATATGTCCCTACTATTCGCAAGAACCTTGTTAGTGTTTCCCTTCTTTTAAGAGATGGGTTTAAGGTAGTGATGGAGTCCAATAAAGTAGTTATGTCTAAGCTTGGATAATTTATTGGTAAGGGTTACGACTGTGGCGGCTTGTTCCGCCTAAGTTTGGTAGATTTATGCAATAAGTCGCTGAATTATATTTGTGGCACAATAAATGATAGTTCAAGTGTTTGGCATTCTCGTTTATGTCATATGAACTTTGGTTTGATGTCACATTTATCTAGCTTGAAGTTAATTCCGTGATTTCACTATTGTCAAAGGTTCTAAGTGCCATAGATGTGTGCAATCTAAGCAACCTCGAAAGCCTCACAAGGCAGTGGAGGAGAGACACTTGGCACCTCTAGAGCTCATACATTCTGATCTATGCGAGATGAATGGTGTGTTGACTAAAGGTGGAAAGAGATATTTCATGACATTGATTGATGATGCTTCTAAATATTGCTATATTTACTTGTTGAAAACTAAAGATGAGGCATTAGACTACTTTAAAATCTTTAAGGCTGAAATTGAAAATTAACTAGAGAGAAAGATTAAACGTCTAAGGTCGGATGTGGTGGTGAATATTTTTCTATAATATTTGATGAGTTTTGTGCGAACATGGTATTATTCACGAGAGGGACGCCTCCTATTCACCCGAATCAAACGGAATTGCCGAGAGGAAAAACCGCACGCCGATTGACTTGGTTAACGCCATGTTAGACACTTTGTTGGTTTATCTAAGGCATGGTGGGGGAAGCTATATTGACTGCGAGTCATGTCTGAATAAAGTTCCAAACAGAAATAAAGAGACAACACCATATGAGATGTGGGTTGGTAGGAAACCACCACTTTCATACTTGTGCACGTGGGGATACTTGGCGAAAGTCAATATTCCAATTAATAAGAAGCGTAAGCTTGGACCAAAAGACGGTAGATTGTATCTTTCTTGGATATGCTCACAACAAATTGCCTATCTATTTTTAGTAGTAAGATCCGAAGTTTACGATATGCTTGTAGATACTATCTTTGAATCTCGTGATGCTACATTTTTTTTTGAGAATATATTTCCTTTGAAAGATATGCGTAGCAATGTTAGATTTTCTCTTGAATTAGCTCGATGATACTTTGTACCTATCGAGTACCCCTGTTGAGTCATTTGAACAACCACTTGAGAAGGATGACAATGAAGTTCTTGTGAGGAACAAGAGACAAAAGATTGCAAAATCTTTTGGTGATGATTTTATTGTGTACCTTGTGGATGATACCCCACCTCTATCTCGGAGGCATATGCATCTCGGATGTAGATGATTGGAAAGAAGCCGTTAGTAGTGAGATAGACTCGATTCTTTCTAATGGAACTTGGGAGCTATCTGATCTACCATTCGGTTGTAAACCAATTGGATGTAAGTGGGTGTTCAAGAAGAAGCTTAGACCGATGGTACTATTGACAAGTACAAGGCTCGGCTTGTGGCAAAGGGTTATACTCAAAAGGAGGGCGAGGATTTCTTTGATACTTACTCACCATTGCTAGAATGACCACTATTCGAACACTACTATCCTTGGGCGCCTCATATGGTCCGATCATTCATCAAATGGATGTAAAGACGACTTTTACTGTATGGAGAGTTGGATGAGGAGATTTACATGGATCGGCTGATGGATTTGTAGTAAAAGGTGAAGAGCAAAAGGTGTGCAAGCTATTGAAATCTTTATATGGCTTGAAACAAGCACCTAAACAATTTCATGAGAAGTTTGACACTACGTTAACTAGTGCCTTATATTGTCAATAAAGCCGATAGGTGTGTGTATTATCGACATGGTGGGGACCAATCATTTATTTTGTGCTTATATGTTGATGATATCTTAATTTTTGGTTCCAACATTGATGTGATCAATGAAGTCAAGTCTTTCTTGTCTAAGAGTTTTGACATGAAAGATCTAGGAGAGGCTGATGTAATTCTAAACATCAAGCAAATTAAGGAAGAGAGTGGGATTACATTGTTGTAATCTCACTATGTTGAGAAGTTGTTGAGCCGTTTTGGCTTTATAGACCGTAAGCCTTCTCCAACACCTTATGATCCTAGTGTGACATTGACAAAGAATAAGAGAATTGCTAGAGATCAATTGAGATACTCTCTAGATACTTGGTTCACTCATGTATTTAGCTAAGCGCAACTAGATCGAGATATCTCTTTTTGTTTGTGAGCAAGTTGAGTAGGTACATGTCCAACCCGGGTGATGATCGTTGGCATGTACTAGAGAGGGTCTTGTGTTATCTTAAAGGTACAATGAGTTATGGCATACACTATTCCGGGCACCCACTGTGCTAGAGGGATATAGTGATGCAAACCGGATATCGATATTGCTCAAATCTACGCCACAACCGGGTATGTCTTTACTCTTGGAGGTGGCGTAGTGTCATGGAGGTCTTGTAAAATGCACTATTTTGACTAAGTCAACCATGGAAGCGTAACTTCTTTGCTTTAGAAACAAAGATCATCTACTTGCGGAGTGGCTGCGTGAGCTCTTGTCGACTTGCCGGTGGTTGAAAAACCGTACCGCTATCCTTATGAACTTGTAATAATCAAAACGAGTGATCACTAAAGTGAATAGTGCTAAGGATAATTCAAAGTCAACAAGACACGTTAAAAGACGCTTGAAGACTGTCGGGAAGTTGAGAAACTCGGAGTAATAACTATATCTTATATACTGACGGAGACAAAAACCCGCGGCGGATCCGTTACTAAAGGGCTATCACGTAATGTGATAGAAATTACATCGAGGGAGATGGGTATGAGACCCATATGAGTTTGCAGTAGTAGTAACCCAACCTTTTTGATCGGAGATCCGTGACTAAGGATCCGGGAAGAACAAGCTATTGGTAAACCGAGGAGAGTATATTTATAACCCTCCCTAAGTGAAGATGCAATAACTCTCAAATGCGTTGAGGCAATTGTATGGCGGGGTTGGCTAATGCCTTAATATGTTCTATTGGCTTTAACAAGCGAAGATGCGATCCTACTGAGCATTCTTGAAAGAACATACCTATATGAGTTTGACTGATTAAACGTCGCAGTCTATGAGACTTGGGTGGTCTCTAGTAAGCTCATGAAGAGACCGAGGAGTATGACGTATATGCTCCACCCACGGGGTAAGGCTCTTGCGGCGGTCGGGTACGAGTGTGACTTTAAGTAAAAGCTTGTTCGCACAAAACTTGCAATTCAAGGCGTAGTCCATTGTTCAAGTTGTGAATAAGTATAGCTTAAGGACCTAGGCGAAGTTCAACTTCACGGTCTCTGCCCGAAATCTTGGTATATTAAACAGCAGGCGAGAATTGGCAAATCTCTAAACGGGCATTTGAGATCCGGTGGGGATTGTTGGAATTTAGATGGGCTCGGCCCAATAACAAATTCAGAAATTCCTAGAGAAATCTCAAAGGCCCATTCTATTTTTGGTAATCTTGGCCTTCAAGTTGCGAGTCTGAACCGACTCGAGTAGAGAGTCCTAAACCGATCGCGATCGCGACACGATGTTCGGGATATATAAGCGGCCTACCGGCCACGCCAAAATCAGATCTAATATCTCATCTTGGTTTAGAGAGGGGTCCCTTGAATGGACAATCTCTATTCTAGAGAATTGAGATAGAGTTTTCGCATCTTCTTGTTGTTGTTGCTTGCCGCCAGTAGCTACTCCCCGACCCGATCGTTTGCGTGCACGGCCCAGGGCGGCGGGTCTCCGGAACCGTCGTCTTTGCGATCCTGCACCGGAGAAGGCGAATAAGGTTTTTGGGAAGCGCTCTCCGCGACCGCTCTCCCAATCTTCGTCCTTTGCTCGTCTTCTTGAAGGACACGCGCGGGATCATCAACAAGGGAGCGCAATCGTCGTTTGCATCTTCACCACCAAGTACTTCTACATCGGCGGGTATTTCACAATGCGGGTATTACATATGTCATCTAATCTTATTATTCATCATGTTCAATCTATTCAATCTATCCAATCTATCGGTGTGCTAGTTGTGCTTACACTGTTGCCATGATCATGCCATGCATGTTTATATTGTTAAATCATGCTATGATCTGTGATGTACTTTTATGCTATGCTAGTATGCTTCACATGCTTTATCTAGTAGATCTGTTTATCTAGTAGATCTCGGTGTACAAGTTGGGTTTACACTAGTTATTATGTTCATGCTATGTGATATCATGATCTGTCCCCTTTCTAGTATATGTGATATCTTGATCTCGCCATGCTAGTAATTTAAACATGTTTAATCTAGTTCATCTATTCATCATGATTTATATAATGGAATTAATCTAGAAATTGCCTAATTATCTCAACATCCGGGACTACACGCGCCGCTTTGCTGGGCGCCTCCCGGTCTCCCGGCGGGCGAGAAGGCTGTGCTCTTGGGCCACGCGGCCTCGGCGGCCGGCGTTGCGCTTCGCCGCCGAGGAGTTCCTAGACAAAGTCGCCGCCGCCATGTTCCTCTGGCCCTACATGCCGGGACTGCACCTCGCCGGCCCAGGCGCGCGTGCTCCTAGCAAAGGCGTCGAAATGCAGCGATATATTATTTAATTTATGTGGGGACGGATAAAAAAGAATCGCTATTTCCGGTGATCCAAACTCTTTGTTAATTCCCCTACTTCTCTTGAAGCATGCCATGAGCAACCAGGAATCCCGGTTGGACAATGAGATGAAGCCCCAAGATGGGGACGGCAAACTTCTGCTTCCTTCATGTTCGCCCCGGGTTCACAACTCTGCTCCAAAGAGGTAAGTTTACCGGGAACCACCTATGAATCTATGATTGTGCAAGGCTTTTAGTTTAAATTTAAAGGGAATTTCATTTGTAGGACATTGGAAAATCGCATATTTTGCTGCAACACACAAAAGCGGCGCTTGTTTGCCGAGTACCATTACAATTTTATGGTCATTTGCCACAACACACCGTGTCCATTAAAATAACAATTTCCAGCAATGGGGTGAGAGAAGCTTTCTAAAATGACGGTGATGCCCCTGTGAACCGGACTCGGGCTCATGTTGGTCGAACGGACCATGTCCAACCGGACTTCGGGCGCCTCTGGAACCCTAGCTCCATCTTTTCCCCACCGGCAAAGTCGCCCGGCGACCCGGCGCCTTCGTTCTCTTCCTCCACCTTCCCGGCCTACCGTCGCCCGATCTCATCCCCCACCTTCCCGCAGCCCGGCCCCGCTATAGCCGTCGCCGCCTCCGGCAAAGTCGCCGCCGGGGGCAAAGTCGCCACCGCCGCTACGACCACGCGCTCGGGATATGGAGGCGTGAAGATGGCTGCATCCCCGAAAGTAAAGCGGCTCCGCCCGAGTATCGATTCTCCGTCGAAGGGCCTCAATCTGTCATGGGTGCCTAAAGGGTATACGTTCTTAACCTCTTTGCCTTTCTTATTGCGGTTAGGTTGGGTTTCAAAGGGCCTCAATCTGTCATGTGTTGTTCTTGTTCGTTTTTTAGGATGGACAGTAGTACTGCATTACGAATAGCAGTTCGTGTGCCAGATTATGTCGAGGCTTGTGATGATGGTAGCAAAGTGGCGCACAATGCATCCGATTTTCAGTTAGTACTTGATAGGGACACTCTGAATTTGATGGATCTGACAAATGAGGTAGCAGTGAACTTGTCTTTTGGGAAGAATCAAGGTTTTAATCTGTCATTCTTCGACAAGGACACCAGATGCTATACCTTTCTAACTACTGATGCAGCCCTGATGCATGCCATTGGCAATTATTGGGACTTAAGGAGGCTTCCTCTGTTTGTTCAATTTTATGATAAACTGCGGTGGCCTACGATCGAGCATGTCTGTTGATAATGAGGCTGGTGCATCTTCTAATCCACCTCTACTTGCTATTACTGATGGCCATGTCGATGATGGGCAGGATGTAGAGTCACTTAGTGAGGGGGATAGTGACTCTCATTCTACTGACTCTGATGCCTCTGATGGGTCTTCTGACTCTGATAATGAGGCTGAAGCAAAGAAGGGGAAAGGCACCAAAAGGGCTATTGTTGACAAGGGAACATGGGATGATGATGATGAAGAATATGTGGGCATTAATGATGAGGCCCAGTACATGGATGACCAACAGCAAGGAGAAGTTGCAGAACCTGCTGTCTCTGACTCTAATGAACATGATGATTTGTTAGTAGATGATGAAGCTGGGTGTGAGGTCACTCAGCACGTAACTAACATAGAGAACCCCACTATAGCCGAAGGTGTCACATTTGAGGATGGGGATACCTTTAAGAGGGCTATTAGGCAATATGCAGTGCTTAATGAGTTTGAAATTGCAGCTCCTTACAGTGAGAAAGCGAGGTACAGAGGCTTTTGCAAGGGGAAAAATAGGAAAAATAAGAAGTGCAAGTGGAGGATCCATGCTTCGCAATTGCCGGATGGAATGACTTGGCGGGTTTGTAGCATACAATGCTTAACTCATGTATGTTGTTGTTGTATTTTGTTAAGATAGGCCTTGGTGATGCCTTTTTGATGGTTTTTTTGCAGATAAAGAAGTTGCATGCAAAGCATGGTTGTGCCACCACGTCTCAACTAACCAAGAACTGCATGGCTCCCAATTCATGGGTGAAGGACAGGGTTATTGACATCTTGAGGGATGATCCAACAACAAGGGCCAAAACACTTAAGAAAGATTTGGAGAAGAAATACGACATCAAGTTATCCTACTATGTTGTGTGGGATGGTAGACAAATGGCTCTAGAAGACATACAAGGCAAATGGGAGGACAGTTTTGAGGATGCTTTCCGTTTCAAGGCTGAGGTGGAGAGAACGAATCCAGGCAGCATTGTGCAAATTGATTGGGCACAAGAGGGTAGCAAGAAGAGGTTCACTAGGATGTTTGTGGCTTTCAAGAGTTGTATTGATGGTTTCTTGAATGGGTGTAGACCTTTCCTTGGTGTGGACTCTACTCATTTAAGCGGGAGGTGGAGAGGGCGGTTAGCTTCAAAGATCGGTTGTAGATGGACACAATTGGTCACATTTCCGGTTGCTTTTGGGGTCTTTGAGTGCGAATCGCTCCAAATTGGAAATGGTTTTTCGAGCAGCTACAAGTTGCCATTGGGTCTCCTCCCGGACTTGTAATCGATGAGATCTTTGGCAAGGGTATTGACCTTTGGGTGACCTCTGTATTCCACAATGGTGTTGAGCATAGAGTGCATGAGGCATCTTGTGAAGAATTTTAATAAGAGGTACAGAGGGGCAGTCTTCAAGAAACACCTATGGCCGGCTTGTAGGGCTTACAATGAAAAGCACTATGAACATCATTTCAACATTATGAACCGGGCTGCACCTAGGGCTATGAAGTGGATTGAGGACAACCATAAGCATTTATGGAACAGATGGAAGGTCTCTCATGCATCCAAGTGTGACTATGTTACTAACAACATAGCAGAGACATTCAACAGTTGGATTAGGAATGAGAAGTCACTGCCTGTGATCCCACTGATGGATAAAATAAGGCAAATGATAATGGAGAAACAAGAGATAAGGAGCACATTGGCAAATAGGATGACAGAAAAGATATTGCCTCACATCACAAAAGAGCTTCATGGTATGAGTAGAAATTTACACTATGTCATACACAAGGGTCCTAACAACACTGGTGAGATCCAAGGCACTACAAAGGAACTCAAAACCTGGAGGCACACGATTGATCTAGAGGCAAGGGAATGCAGTTGTCAGAAGTGGCAGATCAGTGGACTTCCTTGTACTCATGCTCTTTGTCTTATCACTTCTATGCGCAACAGGAGTGTGGAAGACTATGTACATAACTACTACTCTGTTGCAATGTTCAAGAAAACATACGAGAATGCTATACGCCCAATGACGAGATAGAACTCGGTGGCACCGGCGACATGGGTTTCAAAATGTGGCCTCCTCGGTTCAAGAGAGCTGCAGGGCGTCCAAGAAATAGAAGGATCAAAAGTGCAGAAGAAGGTGGCAAGCCACGGACGCAGAGAAAGTGCAAGAGGTGTGGTCAATTCGGCCATATGATGAAGACCTGTAATGAAACAGTCTATGACTCTGATGCACCCCCACCAGCACTCCCAAAACCAAAGAGAACGAGGAAAAACAATAGTAACAGCACACCTGCAATAACTGTGTCCACACATGAATCACAGATTGGAGGAACTAGCTGTAGTGTTGCAGCATTAGTGGCACCACCACTTACCAACAGCCCACCTGCAGCACTTACCAATAGCCCAGCAGCAAACACTAGAAGGTATGTGAAAATATACCAGATTGCTCTCTTAATTCAATACTAATAACTGTGGCAAACTTTTTGTACTTCCTAACAGCCAAAAAAAGGGTGTTGGCGGAGGCACCTGAAGGCTTGGCGCATGGGAAGAAGAATAAGAAGAATAAGAAGACAGAGAAGGTGACCAACGAGATGACCATGGGCACTAGAGAGGGAGCAAGCAAGAGGATCAGAAAGAAGAAGCTGATAATGGACCTGTGTTGTCAGTTATGATTTGTGTTGTTTTGTAATGAACTAAGTACTAGAATGATGGACCTGTGTTATGTAGAACCGTTTATGTTCAATGCAGACCTGTGAGATGTATGGCGCTTTGCCTCTGGTTATTGATAATAGTTATGCATCATCTATATATTTCAAGCTCATACATTTCAACACATTTTGCCACTGGTTATTCAACTAGGTTCACATGCCAACTAGGAAGCTAGCGTTCCTGCAGTGGGGGCGCAGGACAGCAGGCTGGGAGAGAGAGATGGAGGCCGGCAAAAATGGGGAAGAAAAGGGAGCGATCAGAACTGGTCCGATCGGGACCATGTGGTTCAACCAGACCACAAACGACAGTCAAGGGGCAAAATCGTCTACTTTGTCATGTTTCTCTCACCAGATTGCTGGAAATTGTTATTATAATGGACGCGGTGTGTTGTGGCAAATGATCATAAAATTGTAATGGTACTTTCGGCAAACAAAGCGCGTTTGCGGTGTGTTTGCAGCAAAATATGCGATTTTCAATGTCCTACAGCGAAATTCCCCAAATTTAAAAGAAAAATAAGGTGTACAGCATTTTTGCCGTCTGTGGTAATTTACATGGTGCTAATGAATAGTTTCATATGAACTTCGAAATACTCCCTCCAATTTTTTTCATGGCGACTTTCGCTACTTTAGCACGGATTGGACCAATGTTATTTGTGTGCCATAAGGATAAGATTATAAATTAATATCGTAATTGTCGGTCAAAAATTTTGTCCCTGAAATGCAGTGTGCCTCCTAATTTGAAACTAAGAGATTGACCTTAATAGTAAATGTATATAATATTAATTAACTAAAAATATACTAAAAATTTTGACAATGAATTTATTAGATGCCACACTTTTTTATGCGATCAAATTTGGTGGTTGCATGTAACACCCCAAATTTTGCCTCTTTTAAAATAGAGAAGAAAATGATTTATTTTGGATTTTTGTGCTCATGAAATATAGGTAAATAATATTTTTCATTAAATTAAAATTATCATAGGAAGTAGAAACATGTTTGAGCACTCATGCTGGTGCATACTCATTTCTTTGTGGTGGTCGGTTTTTGCTTGAAACAGAAAAGGATATCAAATTTGTTTGAAAAGTTATTTGAAATTTGCTTTGATTAAAAAAAAAGATTTCTTTTATCTCCCTCTCCTCTCTTTATTTCTAGCCGAGTGGCCTGTTAGCATGAACATGGCCTGCGTGGCTATTTCAATTCTTCTTGGCCCGTTCATTCATGCCTTCCTGCTCTTGGGCCGTAGTGCCTTGACTCAGCCTGGTGATGCTCACGCTTGCAGCACGCCGCTTTCCTCCTAGACTTGATGACGATTCCGTCCACGTTGTCCGCGTCGTTATCTTTCATCGTGTTCGAGCCGGTCTCGAAGCTGACTCCCGCAGGACCCGCCGCACCGCGTTGCCATCATCTTGATCTTCCTCACGAAGGAAAACCAAGCTGCCGCTTTCCTTTGTCTAACTGTCGTATTCCCCTCGATCTCCTTTCTTTCCATCCTTGGAGCATCTTTGGCCTATATAAGTTACGCACCACGCCCTGTCACCGTTCCCAATCTCCTCGCAACATCCGCAGCGCCCGGAGCCCTCATGTTGCCATGTCGCCGCTTCGTGTTTCTTCTAACCTAAACACCAGCACCGCCTTCATCCAGAGCATAGCAGCCACAACCCTTGTCGTCGCCTCACCTCAAGCTCGTAACCACTGCAAGCTCGTAACCACTGCAAAACCCTAGTCCTAGCTGTTCTGTGTCGCCGTTTTGCATCTTGCCGAAAAGCACCAATGGAGAACGTCGACTGCTGTCTTGCTGCGGTCGCAACCTGCTGCCGAAGTTATGCATCGAGGTTACAAAGCTTTTGATGCCTTCATCTATTTATCTTTTTCATTCTGTTTGCTCACGCCAAAGCCGATCGAACTCTCTACAGAAAGTTCTCGAGCCACCCTGCTAAGCCCTCACGTTGCCATCAAGTTTTCTTCTGCCAAAACACACTAGGTGAGTTTTCAATCGTTCCTCTCAGAATGCATGTTCTCATCACAAAACCGAAAACTGAGGCGTGTACGTTCGAACTCCAGCAAAGCTCCAACGCTAGCCATGGCCTCCTTGTTAGCTTGCATGACGTGACATCATTTGATGACATCACATGCATGATTTTCTTGCCGGTTTCCTTGAGAAAAATAAATCTAGGAATACAATCTAAATACACATACACATCCATCACCCTAAGCCATCCAATTCTAGAAAGGGTCAAGATTAGAAGGTACCCTTTCATTGGCAGTTTTCTGAAGAGCCCTCGGCTTTCTTCATATTTCTGTTGTCAATCCTCATATCAGATTTAGTTTCGAATTTCATTTATTTTATTTCGAAATCAGTTTCGGTTTATTTACAGAACTGCCATCCTGATTTAAATCTTAATAACTTCTTTGTTTTAAATCCAAATCGATCCGTTCAAGTTGCGTTAGATTCGTAATTCCATAATCTACATGTTAATCTTACTATTATTCATGTTTTTAATCTTTTAAGTTTCGAAATTTAATTTAATTTATTATTTTATTACTAATAAATTTGTAAAATTCATAACTACGCCGTTATAGCTCCGATTTACTGTGATCTTTACGTCTGTGTGATCATAGTGACGTGTAGAATAGTTTTATGTACTTTTTAAACTGTTTTCCCACTGTTGGTGTACTGTTCTAATGGTAGTCTTGTTTGCCATGCATGATTGGATCCATGTGTTCGTGTGTTCTTTGATTGGAATCGAGTAGATCGGTGAGCTTTATGTTGTTGATCTCGAAGAAGACCGTGATCTATAAGAAGTTGATGAAGAAGTTGTTTTTGGGAAAGCATTGGACTTGAAAGGATCTATATTTAAGGCAAGTATAGTTTTTTGGGATATGCTATCTTTAAACCATGATCTTATGGCTTGCTTAATGTTTATGCAATGAGCGTTAAATATGAATTGTTGATAACATGGTTCATAGGGCTTAAAAAGAGCTATGTTTTGTTTATGATGCTCTTAGCTCTCCATAAGGACTTATTCATTTGTGATCATCCGGGATATACAAGTACAACTATGGGGGTCACATGGCTCGACTCTAGTTGTTCAAAGGGTTTTACCTAACTTTGTTGGTGGTTTGCGAGAATTGGGAGAAACGGGGTTTGTAGCTCTGTTGGCCACTTAATATTTTTAGGAGGGCCTTTGAGCGACTTTATATGGTTTTCATTTGTTTGGGGAGTCATGAACCTACTGGGTGGAAACCATGACCCGTAGTGAAAGTGTACACCTCTGCGCGAGTTAAAAATCTGTTATAACGGCCGTGTTCGTGGTCATGAACGGCCTTGGAGACATCTATGAATAGAATCACATGCTTATTATATTGATAATTAACTTGATGTTTATAACTGTTGGCTATACATGCTTATTAAATTGTTCATGATTTATAGTTTCATGCTATTCATTATTTATGTTATAATGATCATGGGTTTTGGGTAGATAACACCTAGCTATATTTTGCGGAGTTCGACATGGACTCACTCTTGCTATTCCCACACCTCGGGAAGAAGTTAGGCTTGTGATCAACCAGTCGGTCGTTCCACTGTGGTGCCTACATCGGAAGAACAGAGTCTTTCCGGCTTGCGCTGGGCTGAGGTTATGTCTTTCTTGTTAGGTTTGTTTTATTTTAAGCATTGTGAATTGATTACCATTCATTTGTAAACTATATGTGAGATTTGACTTCCAGGGCTCACATATGGCTTCATCTGGTTTTGTTCTTAAAACCGGGTGTTACATTGCAAAATTCAACTTTGTGCAAAAATCGGTAGCAATCGGCAAAAACATCCCGGTACAAATGGCACGTGAAGTAAATATTTGTTTTGCAGGACATAACACTTGCGAAATCTCTCATAAGAATTGGCTCGGTGTTCCTTGACGACCTACAGGTCATGGAACCATTCTCCAAGGATCGCTACGTCTCCGTCGCGCCAAGGTCTACATCGTGTGCAAGCAAGACCGGACGCCGACCGATGAGTTCGAGGGGTGGATGGTGACCAACAACCCGGTGAGTGAGGTGAAGGAGATCGATGGCGCTGATCACATGGTGATGCTTTCTGCGCCAGATGATGTTGTCAAATGCATTGCCGACATCGCTGAAAAATACAATTGATCAATCATCATTCATCACGGTGATCATTAAGCATTTATTTATTTTCTGAAGTAAATTAAGTTGCCAATGTGTTTGGTTGCTTTGTATCAAGCCGAATATGTGTATAGAATGGTTGGGCTGGACTGAATCAAATCTGGATAGAATGGAACAACTCTTTATTTGGTTGTCTGTACATAAAGCGTGTAGGGATGGTACAAGATTTCGCTGGTGTCTCTTCTCTACAGCTAGCGCCATCAAATAATATTGTAGCTCCAAATAGAACTTTGGGTTGAATTTTATTCTCGATACATCCTAGAAAGGTCTGATAAAACTTAAAAGGTTAGGGAAGGTTTCCTTGCTTGCTGGTACCTCAAGATAAAAGATAGATCACAAACTAGATTTTAGTTGAGCACCTTGTATAACATAGTCCCCTATCCCCAGCATTTGAAATTTGTTCACTAGTCTATGATGGACCAGCTACCAGGGCCGACTAGTGAGTTAGTGACTGAGGTGGAAAAAGTCAGCGAAGTAGGAGAAGAAAAGGCGCCAAAAAAAAAAACCAACCGCAGCTGCCCTTTTCCATCATCACCCACGACCCAGAACCATCCAAACTTCTTTGCTCCATTGATGCAGGCTTGGATCAATACGTATTTAATTGAACATTCGGTACAGCTTGCGTCCATTTGCTTGTCACGTTTGGAGAGTACAACAGGAGTATAATGGTCATTTTACTTATTACTCTCTCCGTCCCAAAAACATGCAATTCTAAGGTTTAAAATTTGTGCCATAAAATATGCAACTCTAACATATAGCACTTGCTGTGGGGCCCATAGATGAATGACTTTATTAGGCTAGTCTCAGCGGGAGTTTCATAGATATTAAATAGACTGTCATGTTAGCATTTTTGATGATGCCGCCGTGTATTAATGAAGAGATGTGAAATGAGTTTCATGGGGTGAAACTCTCTGTACACAGTTACTTAGACAGCTTGTGTCACTATACCACAACCCCAATTGGCTGACCGACGTGGGTCGTTATAAGTTGGAAATAAACATTGAATTGATGGTCGGTATAAGTCGGCGTTGATTCATCAGTCGTTATAACACGTTGTAGCGTCTGCCTATCAGTCGCTGTAGAAATTTAGGTATTACATTAAACTGTGGGTCCGGATTTCCGAATACATGGGTCCAACTATCGGTCGGCATAGTTGTGCCATGTCGCGTTCAAATGAAGAACATCTAGCTCTCTTTTTTTCAATCGGGAATTAAATCTTGGAACTAGTATTTCTTCCTCATAGAGACTCCAAATTCAATGATTTTTCCTAAAATTTTTCTAAAATCAATATCTTTCATTTCATAACATTTGTTTTTATATTAATTGCTATTTCTTGTATCGCTTTTAAATGGCTTATTTTCTTGCATTTAGTACATAATAGAAACACATGTTTTTAAAGAATAATTTCTAATCTCACTTCATATTTTCTAATGTTATACTGAACATGAGGTTATGTCCAAATATGAGTTTCTCAAAGTTTGCATTGAGTTATATGAAACTATGTGAGAGATGTAGCTATTTGTGAACAATGTATAGTCTCACTTCATCAAAATCTTCTAAATTTTTATATCAAGACTATACATTCATAAAATGATTCTATGCAAATTTATAGTATATTTTGAGAAGTTTTAGGTATCATTATCATTATTTTATAACAAATAGCTTGTAGAAGTTTGAATTATGGTTAGGCAAGCATTTGAATTTTTCATCAATTTTCGGGATATGAGCTATACTAAAATAGAGATACTTATAATATATTTTTTGAGTATATTTTAAACATTATTTGAGATACATATAGGCCAAATTCTGCTACTTTAGAATGTTTCAATAAAATAAAAAAAAAAAAGTTAAGCGGGCCAGTTTAAGGCACGCACACAAGCCCAAACTAGGTTTAGATCGCACCTCACTCATTTTGAAACCCTAGCCGACCCTCTCCTTCCCCGGCCTCCTCCTTTTTTGGCTTGTTCGGTTAATATCTATCTCAGAGGTATTGAGAGGTATTGGAGTGTATTGAGGGGTATTTTGACTTATTAGAGATTTAATATGTCTCAATACCTCCCAATACCTCTAGAGAAGGGATTAACTAAACAATGCCTTTGGCTCCTCGGATCTCGCCTCCCCTCTTACTGTGGCTGCCCCTCCCTCCCCATCCTCACTTCCCCACCCCGCAAGGCAACAACCGCGACGGCGGGTACCCCGGCTGGTGAGCATGGCGGCGGTCCGATGGAGCTCTGCCTAGGGGTGCTTGGCCGGGGCGGGTGAGCCTGGGCGGTCCGATACCGCCTTGGTGGTGGGGATGGGGGGCTGGCTGGTGCTTGCCGGGTGGCACCGTGGTGGCGCTTCGTGCTGTGCCGGGCTTCTTCAATAAAGTTGATGTAGAGGCAAGGAGGAGTGGGCTCTTGGCTTGGCCAAGTGCGTCGCGGCAGGGCTTGGTCTTGAGTCGGGTGAAAGCCTTCACCGGCGCTATTGTCGGTGGCGATGGTTGTGGCACCCTTGTTGCGCCGTTCTTCCCGCTGGGGGCACCATTGTGAGGCACCATGTTCCTACTATACGGGACTCTTTAGGGTGAAAACCTTGTCCATCTATGGATGTGCGATGGCTAGGCAGTGGTGGAGGTTGGTTGGTGGTGTTGTCCGCGCACAGTGGCAGAGTAGGTGTGCATGATCCGTGTTCCGCGGGGGAGATCTGAGAGGTCCCATGGATCTTTGGAGGCCTTGAGGCGGCGCATGGTGCAATGGTGATCCCGATGACAGCTGGGCGGAGGCATTGCTCTCATAGCGGTCTCATAGCTGGGCAGAGGAGTGTGAGGCGGTGGGAGAGGCGAGGCCCCCCATGCAGAGTGGCCAGGATCAGTGGTTTCCATTGGTGCTGTGCCAGGCGTGTTCTGCTGAAGCACCACTTGAGCAGGGGGATCGACGATCGTGTGTGTGCGGCTCGAGGGTGATAGTCCCGTGGAGGAGGAGTTCAAGTTGCCGCTCAGACTTGCAGCGGGCTGTGGCATTTGACATGGCAGAACATTGGCTACGACGGTGCAGTTTAGGGTGGCTTACCTTCGGCTCATTGCTAAGTTTGTGGTGGTGTAGCGTTATGTTGTGTGCGTTGTTTGTGTGGCGGTGGTATTCGATTCGGCATGTGATGTACAATTGCTTTCTTCTTAAATGACGGAGTAGTGATCCGTCCATCTTTTCAAAAAAAAAGAAAATCTGAATAATTAGTGCTGATAGAAAATTACGATACTGCCCCTACATGCAGGAAATAAATGAACTGAACAATTCAGAGAGATTATTCCCTATTTGGCCCTGAGAAATTTACTCGTTCCTTTCTTGGCCCTGAAAAATTTTTCGTTCCCTATTTGACACTGGGTATAACTTATGTTCCCCATTTTACACTCCGTCAGGTTTTCCATCCGGTTGCCGTTAAATGGCATGTGAAAAGACAATTTTGCCCCTTGTAAGGCGGGGCGCACACCAGTTTCTGTTCTCCTCTCCTTCTTCCCGCGCAGGCTACTGCGCCTCGGACACCGGCTCCTCCGGCCGCAGTCCCAGCTGGCCGCGCCTCCCCGTCCTCTGGCGCCGTGCGCCGCCTCTAGGCCTGCCGCTCCTCCCGCTACTTCACGTCGTCGCTCGGGCGGCGCACCTCCTTGTCGTCTGCGCGCCCGCCCGAGGGGCGGCGGCGCTCGCTCGTCCACCCGGCGCATCCGCACGATGCCTGGGCGACCCGCTTCTCCGTTCTTTGCGTCATCGCGGCGCTGGTTCGAGGCGGCTGCGGGATGGCGTACACCCCGTCTTCGCCGGGCTCGGGATTTCAGGTCTCCGCTGCTTTCTCGCTGCGTCTTGCGGCGTGGCGGATCGAAGGGGAGCGTGAGCCATGGGAACAGCGCCGCAGCGGTGCCACATCGACAGCGGCGTTCGACTACCACGGTCTAGATGGTGATTCGGCACGGCTAGACTGTGATTCAGCATCTGCAAGTTTGCTCATGGGCTGTGGCGAGAGAGGCCTGCTGCAGGTGCGTGAGAGCGAGTCCGCGACGGCGCGTGAGAGCGAGTCAGCCCGCGCGGGAAGACGATTCTGCTACTCGATGCTTTTTTTCTTCCACGAGCTTGTCCCTGCGTTGCCTCATGGAAAAGATAAGATTTTTTTTTTTTTTTTTTTTTTTGAATTTTCAACGGGGGGGAGAAATTCCCCACCTGAATTTTGTATTGATGGCCCCAAACGGCCCGCAACAAAGTTTACAAAGGTATAAGGAGGGGTTATTTACATTACAAAACGGCACGGCAATTGCATTTAGACAACTATTGCCGAGTCAAACAAGGAATACCACTTGTCAGCTGCATGTTTTCTTTTCTTTTTGAGCCTGTATCGCCAAAGTCGTGCAGTCTCACTGCAGGCTCGAAGCAAGCCGTCGACTGTCTGTGTTTGATCTCTAAAACCTTTGCATTCCTGGCTTTCCATAGTTCCCAGCAGCAGAGGGCCAAGAAAGTAGCAAATTCCTCTTTTGGAAGGCCATTGACAGGAGAAGTGAGGTGCAGGGTTGAGATGTCTATGTCCCTGAGCTGAGGCAGACCCAACCTGGCCCAAAATTCTCGCGCTAGTGAACATCCGCCAATGATGTGATCTGCAGTTTCATCGTCTTGGTGGCAAATCTCGCAGATGGCATCAGGCACGACGTGCTTCTTTAGAAGGTTGGAGCGGCATTTGATTCGACGCTTCAGTAAGAGCCACATGAACATCTGTGCACGCGGTGGTGCTGAGTTGGTCCAGACGAAAGCAGCACTGTCATCCTTGGTCCTTCCCCTGGAGATCAGTAAGCTGTAGATTGCCGAGCTGTCAAGACCGCCCTTCCCATTGGCAAAAACGGAGGTGCGTTGGTCTGCATCGTCGGATAGTTGCACACCATTGATCAGTTGCTGCAGCTGCTGTAGGTCCTGGGACGCTCTCGGGCTCAGCCTTGGAACAAGAACGTTCTGGACGCCTCGGCTGAGCATATCATGGACTGAGCTGTCCTTGTCCAAGCAGTGGGAATGGATTGCCGGGAACAAATCGGCGAGGGCCTCGTCACCAACCCAAACATCCTCCCAGAAAGATGTTGTTTTTCCATCGCCGAGCTGCACCTGTGTGATTGCTTGGTATAGGGGTAGCAGTGACCTAAGGACGTTCCAGTGCTCTCCATGAATGTCACCCTTTAGGGAGCACACCGATGCTCGGCCCTGTACCCATTGTGCCCAAGCTGAGGAAAAGATAAGATTAGCACAGAGAATTGTTGGATGTTTTTCTTGGACGAATGTACGCACAGTTGGAAGATAAGATTAGCACAGCGAGTCACTGTGACTTGCCGAAGGAGAGGGCAGGAAGGAGAAGAGAAGCTGGTGTGGGACCCACATCTTACATGGGGCAAAATAGTCTTTTCAAAATGCCATTTAACGGCAACCGGATGGAAAACTCGACAGAGTGTTAAATAGGGAACGAATGTTATACCCAGTGCCAAATAGAGAACGAAAAAATTTTCAGAGCCAAAAAAGGAGGTAGCAAGTTTCTCGGGATCAAATAAGGAATAATCTCTGTTATAAATTTGTCATCAGCGGTTAGGACCTTCCCCTCTCCGTCTCTCACGATCTCACGTAGATGAGAAGTAGAATAAGTAGACACAAGATAGGGAGACTATTCTTTATTCATCTGGATATTCATACATTACAACATAGAGCCCCCACGTATATATAGTCCTGCCAAGGCCTAAGAGTTTTGGTAAGAGCCCACATATAAACGGACTAGGATTAGGATTCCTCCTTCTCCTTCCCTTCTAGGATAGAGTCCGTATGTTTTACAACACTCCCCTTGGGCGTTACCACGATATGCACATGCCTCATCAAAAACTCCATCCGAAAACCGATGGGAAAAAAAGTTCTTGGAGAAAAGAGTACATCTCATTTGTTAACCTGCTTTGCACATGTTGTCTCATTAAAAACCTTGTGTGAGAAACCTTCTAGTAAAAACTCACATAGGGAAAAAGAGTACAACATTTAACCTTCTTGGTCATATATTCTTCAGGATACTCTATTCTTCGTGAATAGAAATTGATCTTCATAATCTATACATAAACTTTAATGTTTTAGCAAATATGATTTTTATAATTCTAATGGTTTCAATTACCTTCAAGGTAAATTCAATAAAATTGCTCCCCCTCATAAAGCCATCATTTGAATTTGACTCAAAAGTATGGCTTATAATTCTTCCATGAATTATATGGGTATAACAAAGAGCAATATGCTTCATGCAAAAAGAACCACTTGTTGTGCAAAACAAATAAATTTTATCCTTCAAGATAATAAATCCTTTCAGAGGATTACGGGGAAAAAAATAAGTTCATATTCAACATCTTCTAGATAATGTATCAAACTTATACAAGCTTGAATACTTTATAGTTCTTAGTGGATTTTGAAATGGTATATTCTACAAATCTTCAAGATTTTTATAGTACCACTCAATAATAAATACAGTCTTGTATTTTGGCATTTAGGGAATAATTTAAATACCAAAGTCACCATTATTCTTTCTATTGCATTTAGAGGATGATAGATTCATTGCTAGTATTACACTTTCTCGAGTGTTTGTATGACACCTTCATGGTGTTTAGAATTCCTCATTCTTTCTCTCGGGTCTATATTCACTTCAAGGATCAATGGTGTTTTCTTCAAGAATTGGTAGTAATCCTTTAAGGATGTTATCACTTTCTAAGAAAAATTCTCTTCTATGAGATACATTCTCTATTATATGAGAGATTATTATGTGATATACACAATGAGAGTGTTATTCACTATGAAGTCATTCAATGACTCTTTTCCTTCTAGGACATGCTCTTCTTGAGACATTAATATTCATTCAGGAATATATTACACCTTAGAATTTTTGATACTTGTATGAGATTTAATTTCACTTGTTGCGATTTATGTTCTTCAGGGAACTATATGGAGTTTCATAATCCATTTATTACTTGCATATTCAATATTCATTCATTTCATTTTGCCAGAGATATAGCGAGAACTTATTTCTTCTTAGTAGGAGATTCAACCTCAATTGCATTTCTTCATTTGACCCGATATAATCTCTACAAGAGACTTTGCCATGGACTTTGTTTCGGATCCGGGTTCTCGTAAAGAGAAACATTTGCAATTTATAGAGGTACTTGTTATGCGACAACTATTGTTTTCTCTAATATTCTCACAATATGAGATTATTTTGTCTCTATTATTTCCCAAACAAGATATACTTTATTGTTCTGCATATCCAACACTAATGATACGCGCGCTTAGTATGTTGGATTTCATCTTCATGATGATCCTCTTCATGAGGTGCTCAACCTTCTTCATGAGGTGTTCTCTTCATGAGAATGGAGGAGTTTCATTTTATTTCTATTCAACAAGTATACACAAAACTAGAACCCACAGGCGTCCCGTAGATTTTAGCTTGATAGTATACAATATTTAGTTTACTATTCGTAAACAAAACTTACGGGTTATAACTTCAAGTTACTCCTCTCATTTATAAAAATATCCGCATATGCTCCGCTTCATGCTTTCACAAGAGCATTAATCAAACTATTAGTTGCCTTAGTGCGTGATAGTATTCCTACTTCAAGCTTCAAGAAATTTTTCTAGATCATTTTCTTCTCTGGAAATAATATTTGGCATTCAAAATAGGCTTTCTCTCCCCTAATGCCAATATTATATCTTTAATAGCATACTTCAATAGATATCCCCTTTCATGGGCTTAAAATAATCAAATTCATGTATCTCCAACTACAAGTGGAGGCCCATTCATGTATGCTATGATAGAATTTTATGGGAAATATTCACGCACATAATTAAACATGGGGGTTAATTTACAATATATGCAAATGAGCTAGAATACATAAAGTGCATTCAATAATGTTCAATATTTCTATAAACTTCGGGGATGTTGTTCCTCCGATCTGCACATAACATAGTTTAGAAAATATTTCATTGTCTAGCTTCTTTGTTTGGCCTAAAATAATTGATCCAAATACTCATACATAAACTTGGACCACATACTTCAAATATATAAAATATGCAACATCCAAATTCACATGGAATTCCTTCTAGATTTTTCTAATTGCCATTAATATAAAATTCCTTTATGCCTTTTCTTCATAAATCCCAAATCATCATAATTGTGTTATCCACCAACTTAGTTCCACAACTATTTATTCCATCAAATTGGTTAGCCTTCATTGAGCAAAATTTGATAAACTCACTCCCCCGATCTTAGGCTGCTCGGCCCTAGACCAATCTATTGCTTATGCATACGATGCATCGAAAGCAAATCATTCCTTTAGTTCAATGGGAACCATATAGACATAGCATGCTAGCTAGCCAATTTGATTATGAGGGGAGCGCAAAAAATAGCTACTAGCTACAACTATAACAGATTATGCTAATATTCATGCAAGAGTGGAGATAGTTGCAGCTCAATGAGATACACATGCGGGTGTAATGTGGAATGTTAGTATTCAGTCTAACATGCAATTAGTGCATAGAGAAAGTTAACTTCGGCCGAAGGGATGCGGGCGAGAACTTCAAGTCCTGATACATGCACTCAAATATTGATTTAGGGCGGCTATGCCTATTAAATATATATTATCCACATTTTCTTACACCTTTATCCAAAATTCCTCCCCTTTTTTCATGTCATAATTATGTCAAGTAGTAATTGCTTCAAGCATTATCTATGAATAATCAATTTTAATGCTTCCATAGAATCCAAATCATACTTCTAGTATTCACCGGTTATGACATGAAATTCACATATCCAATGTACTATTCAGGTGTACACCATAGGACTCGGGGTAGAATATAACTTTTGGTTCTCGGGATAAAAATTAAATACTTAGGATTATACAATTTCTTGGCTAAATCGATCCTTCCAAGATCGGTTAATATGCCGGCATAGTCCAACTATTCATGTGCTTTTAGGAAATTCAGTTTCCCATCTACCTACATGGTACGGATGCACAAAAGAACTATAACCTTAGGTGGTTAATTAAGGCTTCTTTTCGGGATAAAAATAATACAAAATTTATTTTGATAGGCAATAGACAATTGTTTATATGTGAAAACATATAAATCTAATTTATTCCATGAGAAGTTCACACATATTACTTCAAGTAAAAATTGCAATTAAGAATATTAAATGTTTCATATTAGTCTTCAAGCTAACAAATTAACCATTAACCACTTAATTCAACGGGAATTAAAAAATTTAATGCACCACCACCACTACTATCAATACTTCAGGATATGAAATTCAAAGATAACAAATATATAAGCATATGATTTAAGTTCTTCTTCAAGAGAAACTTTATATGTTCCAAATAATATACATTTTTGCATGTCGTAATTGACAAGAGGTAGCTTCATGCTTTTATATTCAATAGTTATGATATGTAGTCACACGCCTTCAAGAAGTGTAACATATACCCGACCATATATTTAAAATTATTGTAATCAATAATATCCTGGTTCATAAAAGTCATCTAAAAATTCTAACTCAATTTTCATGAGTAGCTTCTTATGGTAAATTCAAATACTTCAAGTATTACATTGCTCTTTGATATTCTATACGCAAGAGATACTTCTTCAATAATGTAGATTGATATAATCTTATTTACCATCTTGTCTTCTAGACATTTATAAAGCTTCGAGCTATTGTTTATAGAGCGTTAAGCATACAAGCTTCAAATTTTGACTTTCAATGCAATATGATATTCTATAATCACAATTTGGGATTTTACTCATGCAATGAGTCCCACAATGCATTTGTTACTTTTATTGGCCATATACTCATTCTAGAGAGTAATTTGGAAATCTATATATACTGAGTTTACTACACTTCAATGGCGATAAAATATCCTACATGGATTTAATATTGACCATAACAAATAGTTTTACTTTTCGGAGTAATTTCAGGATATTGCTTCTTTTTTTAGGGCATGCAAAATACCGTAACTTGGACCATGTGTATATAAATTTACTACATGTAAACAAGTAGTAAGGTGCAAAAAGACAATGGATGGTTACTCAAAATATTCTTAGAAGCATCCTAGCATTTTTCAAGATTATGATATATGCAAATTTTCAGAATTTATACCAAGCATTCATTCAACCCAAAAATTCATATGCTAGGAAAAACAAATACGAGCCTCTCAATAGTGATAAGTCTAAGGTCTACGAGGATTCAGAGAGCCCATATATTTATGCCATGTTTCTAATATAATCATACAAAGATTTTATTCTTGCAATTACATGATATTTAAAGAGCACATAGAAAAAAATATGGCATATATATTGACATAAAAAAATGTTGAAAAACATTAAAATTTGTTACACATACTTTTCTTCGTGAAATTCACCGAGAGATTTATTTTCTTAATAAGTCAATCGATGATATTTTCACAATGCATGTGAGCTTCTCGGGCTCTTCATTTTCATGCTCCTTGAGGGTGTTGTCGCTAAATAAACGTTGCTGGGTCGAGCCTATTTCTATCTTGATTTTACGCCACAATCCGCTTACATCTCGATCGAACAACCATGTGCATCTGTAAGAGGCAAAAGCACTACGGTACCAAGCGAAAGTCGATGCGGAAAGCTACGTGCAAGGTGGTTTCAAGATAGGAATCTTCCGTTCTCGGGCGAGTAAACATGCCGTGTGTCGCTACAAAGAACTGCCTAATATCGATGCTATGTGCAAAGAGAATCTATACAATGAGCTCATGCAGAGCTACGATAATGATACTTTGCTCAGAAGCTTCGTGCAAGGGCAGCGGCAGCGGCAAGCACACAAATTATGGATGACGATTACTTTACATGCATCCGGGCACGAAAAAAACTTAATAGATCCGTCAAGCTAGTTCAGCTAGAGACTATGACGACAAAATTCAGATTGCCTTTTTGTCCGACGCAACAACGACCTCAATCGGGATGATGGTCTCGCATGCCATGTTACGAATTGGCTTCTTGATTGTTTCTACTCGTCGGATGACAATAAGGGGTGGATCAATCCGAATTCAACTCGATCAAATATTTGCTTTCATGGTCAAGATCGCGACAGCAAGATGCAGCCTTACTAATCGGCGATAGTTTGCAAGCACGTAGAACCAAATTTGCAACTAATGTCGGATCCGGACTTACAGGTCAAATATAAGCAATGCAAAAGAAAATGAGTAGACGGCCTGCCTTGGATCAGGGTCGTGTGGCCTCGGCTTTTGCCGTGCAAAAGCGTGAGGGCGTCGTTTCTGGTAATTTCTGCAGGAACGATTTGCAACTTACACTACGAGTGCGGGATGGCAAGCAAGCTAGCCCCAGAATATGTACGTATGTGATTGAAATACAACTAATGTGCATGTACATATATTAGATGTGTATGTACTTCATTACACATGCATGTACGCAGTATATAAATTGGAGCGAAGCAATCTGCGAGATGCGGTCGATCTTTTCGTACCTTTTGTTCTTGAATTGAGGAAAACGAAGGGTCGTCGATAGACAGTTCGGCTAGGCGGGGGGACCCGCCGGCGTGGCGATGAGTCGATGCAAAGTCGTGATTTGTAGCGGGCAGGTAGCGGATCCGTTCCGCTAACAACGTCGGTGATGTCGGCGTCGTCGAATTAGTCGCGGCGAGACGTCGACGCGGCGTCGGTCTTGAAGATCGGCGGCGGCTTCAATGGTGGTGTCGACGAAGAGCTTTGTCGTGGCGATAACGTGTTATAAAACTTGTCATCGGCGGTTAGGACCTTCCAGGACCTTCCCCTCTCCGTCTCTCACGATCTCACGTAGATGAGAAGTAGAACAAGTAGACACAAGATAGAGAAACTATTCTTTATTCATCTGGATATTCATACATTACAACATAGAGCCCCACGTATATATAGTCCTGCCAAGGCCTAAGAGTTTTGGTAAGAGCCCACATATAAACGGACTAGGATTATGATTCATCCTTCTCCTTTCCTTCTAGGATAGAGTCCGTATGTTTTACAACAATCTCCAATTCAAAAGATACTAGAGGTTTCAGCGGTCTAGTGCGATGCCAAAATAGGACAATATACACCGTTCATCCGGATACCCCTTAATTTGTCAGTAGCTTTTCAGTACATGTAAGAGCAACTCCAACCGGTACCCTACTCCTGACTCTCATACCTATTTTGAGACTAACAGTAAAAAAAGGCGCTCCAACCGGACTCTCATCTCAACCCCATCCTCATCCCGGCTCTCATTTGGTGGCTTCGGTCTCTCATCCGAAGGAGCTCCGAGATGGACCCTCATCCGGTGAGACGAGCAACTACCGCTCCTCCCGTGCCGCCGCGGAGACTTCGCGCCTGGACGCACGCTAGGTACGAATCCATCTCCTTCCTCTGCGTAGCGGCGATACTAGTTATTTTTCCGGCGCAACCCATACAACTCGCAGATCTGCTCGTCGGCAGATGCGGCGGCGCGGTCCGCACAGCTCGCAGATACGCACGCCGGAACAGCTGCGCGTGGCTTGCTCGCCGCCCCACCCCATTTGCCATGCCGCAGTCTGGCACGCAGCCGCAGGCCCGCAACATGCACGGCTGCCCCTGTCCGCTTGCTAGATCCAGAAGCAACAAACAAGCAGCGGAATATTTTTTTACTTTACTGCCGAGCCACCGCCCAGGCTGCCTACTCCGCTTGCCTAGCTGCAAGAAGCAGCAAGCAGGCAGCATGCTCCATGGAGATGGAATTAATTTTTACTGCCATGCTGCTGTGAGGAGATTGGTGGTGTTGTGTGTAGGAAGGTAGGATCTTGCTGCTGCATCTGCATGTAGGGATGTTGCTGCATCAATTAGTATTTGGATTGATTTTCCAATGCAGGAAAATGAGTCGCCTTTTCCTCTTAGGCTCATCCTTCTGAAATGGGAAGTTGGGAGCATTTTATGGACACCAATGTGGACAGTAGTGAGTTTGATTCTGAAGACTTTCAGCTTGGAAGCGTACACGTAGAGCAACCAATAGTTGAGGCTTCTGCTCAGGTGAAAAGCAACAAAAAGAGATAAAAAAATTTTAGTGAAAAAGAGGATATTTTATTAGTGTCAGCATGGCTGGAAATTAGCATGGATCCAGTACAATCCGTTGATCAAACTCGTGCTACATATTGGCAGCGAATTCATGATTACTATCATGAGCATAAGGACTTTCCATCAGATCGTAATACCAATTCTCTTTCATACCGTTGGGGTATCATTTCTGCAAGTGTTAGTTTGTTTTGTGGATGGTACAAACAAGCTCAGCTTAAGAATCAAAGTGTGTTCACGGAGGAAGACAAGGTACAAAGTCTCTTTTCTTTGAATTGTTTAAAAATGAATGCATTGTTACTAACACAGTCCCTTGTGTATATTCAAGAAGCATGTGCAATGTACAAGGCTGCAGATAAACAAAAGAGATCATTTGTTTTGTTGCATTGTTGGAATATTTTACGACACCCTCAGAAGTGGTTGGCCCTCCCCTGTAACAACAAAAGATAGAAGACGTCCTCCAATGCAAGTCCAAGCTCATGTACTCCTGGAACAAATGAAAGCCATCATGCTGATGAAGAGGAGGGTCCATGTCATACTTCACCAAGCAAAGAACGGCCAGATGGTAAGAAGAAGGAGAAGGCACGCAGAGGTAAAAATCCTGTATCTGATGGTCAAGCCTTTTACATGGAAGCAATGGAATATGAGCCAAGAAAGAAAAGGTTGAAGAGTTGAAAGAGATTAAGAAAAAAGAGCGCAATGATATGAGACTTGCAGTAGAGACTAGAAGACTAGAGCTAAAGCATGAAGTAGAGAACAAAAAGCTAGAACTAATGCAATAACTAGAGAATAAAAAGCTAGAACTAAAACAACAAGTAGAGAATAGAAAGCAGCAAGAACTAGCTTTGAAACAAAGGATGAACGATGAGAAAATCATAAATATGGATCTTAGAGGTATGGGAGAGAGCAGAGAGAGGAGGAGCAATCATGTAAAAGAATCAACGCGTGAGGCGCGGCTGGCAGGGGCCCGGCGCGCTCGTCCGCCGCCGGATGCGGGCGGCGCGGGCCTGCCTCGCCCCGGTCGAACGTCGCGCGTGCAGCGCGCTCGTGCGTCCACCGGGCGCTGGAGCTCCACCAGATCCGGTCACCAGCGGCGAGGAGGTCGGCGCACGAAGCCAGCGCGAGCAGTGCGGGGCGTCCGACGGAGAGGCGGTTGGGGCCGGTGGCGACTGGATTTGGGACGGCGCATTGAAGAGGCACGAGACGCATGTATCCTCGGTCGCCGGACGCAGATCTGGCAGGAGCGCGACCTCTGGATCCGTTGGATTCGGCGGCGGATCTGGCGTTGGGGTAGCGGCGGAGTCCGGCCGGCTTGGTGCGTGGGCGAGCTTGCGTGGGCCACGGACGCGGGGCCAGCCAGCGTGGATGAGCTGCGCGGCGGCTAGGCCCGGCCGGGGCCACGAGCGGACGGTGGAAATGCGCGGCGCAGCAGCTGCTCAACCGCCGTCGCACGCGCAAATTTTTCTAAATTTTATCCTTCGCCTATTTTGCGAGATTTGTTTTTCTTTCTTCGTTGTGTTCCTCGGTTGATCAGGATCTTGTTCAGAATCGTGATGAAGCTCTGCATCAGAAGCAGCCCGCGATGATTTTTGATATGCTGTCGTGCGCTTTTTTTTTACCCTTATGTTCACTGTTATTTGCGTAATATTTTTCTTTGTTGTACCCACCTCACGGCTCACGGCGACACATCTCTTGTACTACCTCCGTCCACAAAAGAATGTAATTCTAGAGTTTGAAATTTGTCCAAGAAAGAATGTAACTCTAGAGAAAACACTAATATTTTGTAGAGTTTTTGGTAGTGATGGTTGCAATACTCTTATAATAACGTAGGGGTAAATATATCTTTTTATTCGTTTATTGCTATGTGTGTAAAATGCAAGAATTGCATTCTTTTGCGAATGGAGGGAGTACATGATTAGCAATTTTTTTTTATCAAGCATACCTGTATTTTTTTTAATCGAAATATACCTGTATTGAACATTAAGGAACATACAAAGACACTTTTCACCGAAAATCGAAAATCGGACCGAACTTTTTCACCGAAAATCGAAAACCGGACGAACCGAACCGAAATGCGGTTTTTCGGTTTTCGGTGTCGGTGTCGGTTTTTGTTTTTAACGAGTTCGGTGATCGGTGTCGGCCGGTTTCCGGGTGCACCGAACCAACCACCAATCAAACCGAAGTCTATTTTCCACCGGGCAATTCAACACTAAGCACGGGCATTGGTTTACCGATTTTTTTGGTCGGGTAATTCGGGTAATGAAAAATTCGGGTAATGAAAACTGCTACCCGATATTAGCCCCAAAAAACACTACCCGAAATTTCGGTGCCCGATAATCGGGTTCGGGTTCGGGTATATCAATCTACCCGAATTTACAAAAAACAATAAACCACACAAAATTTTATTAGCAATTTAAACATAATTTCACTAGCGATTTGTGTGGAATTTCAACAACAATTTGTGTAGAATAATACATTATAGTCACTCATTCAAACCAAGATAATTATATTTTAATAAAGTGATAATTTAAAGTGTTCAACTAACAACAAGTGACAAATACAAAGATGAAGGTAAAACTTTGGGTAGTTCGGGTAGTTTGGGTACCGGAGTGTATTACCCGAATTACCCAAACTAATTTCGGGTAATTTAAATCACTATCCGAATTTAGGATCGGGTACCTTGGGTTCGGGTAATTCGGGTCCGGGTTCGGGTATTTCGGGTTCGGGTAACGGGTATCGGGTATTTTGCCCAGGCTTATTCAACACACAGGCACACACAACAGGCCATCAGCCACCGGAAGCCCAAGACAGGAAAATAATTTCAGCCCAACTTGGCCCAAAAACACCACGGTCCACACAACCTTATCTAGCTAATCTGGAAGGCTCCTGAAGTCCTGCATCAACTATTCAAGAACCAACACTCGGTAGGGACGGCGGCGCCGCGGCAGCGGGCACATGCCGTGCGTCAGTACTTCTGTAGCTCGGAGGCAACGCCGCAACTGCGACGTCCAACCTCTCGGCTTCCGGATCTGTCGAATCCGCAGCGACGGACGGCGAGCGGCTGCACCCGACGAGCCTGCTATGGACTCCTGGCGAATCAACGAACGGCGAGCGTCGGCGCCCGACAAGCCTGTTGTGGATTGACGGCATAGGCAGCAACCGCGCGCGCGAGTATGTTTTCCTCGCTTCTCCGTCCGTGCTGTGCCTTGGCCCTTGAAGCTTGGTTCGCTTCTGTGGCAGGATTGGGATCAGAGGAAGGCATAAAGTTCGGTGAAGTTCAGTGACAAACCAGAATACCGAACCGATAATACCGACACCGATATCGTAGGTTTTTAGTTTTGTGAAGCACCGATCGGTTCTGGATTTTCGAATACCGAAATTCTACGACACCGAACAAACCGAACCGAAATGTCGATTTAAACCGAAAGTGCCCACCCCTTACTGACACCTCACGGCGATACATCTCCTGTACTACCTCCGTCCACAAAAGAATGTAATTCTAGAGTTTGAAATTTGTCCAAGAGAAAACACTAATATTTTGTAGAGTTTTTTAGTAGTTTCTTGTAGTGATGGTTGCAATACTCTTATACTAACGTAGGGGTAAATATATCTTTTTATCCGTTTATTGGTATGTGTGCAAAATGCTAGGATTGCATTCTTTTGCCGACGGAGGGAGTACATAATTAGCAATGCCTTTTTTATCAAGCATACCTGTATTTTTTTATCAAAATATACCTGTATTGAACATTAAGGAACATACAAAGACACGCATACGTACAGGTACATACCAGAAGGATACGGAAGACAGCTGCCTCGACCTTTTACATAGAGGCCCCTAACAAACAAAGAAAATGCGACTAAGTCCTTTGACTCTGTCGGTCGACTTCTCCAAACTCCATTGGCGCCGGTCGTTGCCGAAGATCCTCCGCCGCCAAACCCAGGACAGAAGGAGCCCTATCGCCATAAGGCTTTGGAAGTAGCCGCAGAACACACTCGCTTCCAAGAACGGGATGAAGCCATCGCTGAACACACATCGGCTGGGGACGCACCAGCTAGTCGTGGACGACAGATGCCGCCGCGAGATATCCGAGCCTTGTCCACCCTCCAAACTTCCGCACAACCCAAAGCTGCCTCTTTATCCTCGAACCAAAAGGCTAGAAGACGCACCTCCCATCCAGATCGATGCGCCGCCCGCTGAAGACTCCTGTACAGAGATCCCCTACAGGGAATCCCTCCTCCACGGACTCGCCGTCGGCATCGGAGCAGCTCGCCATCGCCGCCGTCGCCTCACCGATGTCGCTTGGAAGACAAAGGTCATCACCAACCGAAGCTCCCGTAGGTGCTTCAGATCCGGTCAGCACCAACTCCATTGGCCCGCCATCGTCACCCAAGCGAATGACAACAAGGTGGACAAGGGCCAGGAAGACTTTATTCGATGGCAACAGCGCCGCCTCCACCCAGCAAATGCCGTCAGAAAACCTACTCCCACGGAGACCTAATCTACATCGCCGGTCGGAGATTCGCTGGACCCTGGACCCTTTCCAGGCGAAAGATTGAATCCTCATTTGCCCTTTGATCATCACCGCTCGCCGGTCGTCGCCATGACCACGATGCGAAGGGAACTCCATCGCACGAAAGGCTTTGAGAAACCGCGAAGACACCCGGCCCGAGGGGACAAGTTGAAGGCAACGCCGCCGTCCATCGGTCGGGGACACACCCCCCGCACCCTCGGCCCTGGATCCAAGCTCGACGATGACAACGACCGCCGCCACAGAATACTCGAGCTCGATCCATCCTCCTGACAACCACAACACCCGCAACCTCCACTGCACCCTGGAAACATGAGATCGACTCCAGCCACCGCCACCAAGGACGATGCGCCGTTGCCGACCGAATCCTGTACAAGGCTCACCCACAGGGAGACTAGCCTCCACAGGCTCGCTGTCGGCACCGGAGTGGAGCACCGACAAGGCGAGGACGAGCCGGGGAGGACCTTATTTCACAATGGCTCCACCGTCGCCGCCGCCTCGACCACGCCCACCGGGACACAAAACCTAGATCTACTAGGACTACCTCAGACTAGCGGGATAACCGCGGTCTCCCTGCGGATGCCTTGTGATGGTAGTATGGTACCATGTCGCTTTGGAACAAGATCCTCTACCATCAGACAAAGTGATGGCTCTCGGCAGTCATTCGATCTGCAGCATCTCTTTTTCATCCGACGACCTGCTGGTTCCTTCCAACAAATGGGCCTCCGTCCGACAAAGACACGAAGCACCGTGGCCCAATTACGCCGGGTCCTTTTTCCTTCTTGGAAGAAGTCCAGTTTGCCTCCCTCAACTATCACAAAAGTCTGATTTACCTCTCCAAACTACAAAATCAGATACTAAACCTCCCTGAACTTCGCAAACCGGGCCAATTTACCTCCCTCCCTGATTCAGACCCCCCGATTTCATCTGTTTTGCCGCAGATTGGATTCTGACCGGCGGCACACCTTCCTCCGTTCCTCGCCCCCCTCCTCTCACTAGTTTCAAAATCCCCAACTCCAATTTCGACCTCGATTCTCCAATCCATTTCACCCTCTGGTGGAATGCTGTGCGGTGGGGGTACGGAGGCGACATGGAGCCGTTGTTCTGCAGGTGTGGAAGCAGGCGGACGAATCTGAAGCTGCGGAGGTGAAGCACGGTCCTCACAGCGGGTGGAGTGATACGAGGCTTGATAAACAATGGGTAGAGGCCAAGCAGATCTCGGGCCACCGTCGCAGACGAGGCTGTCACCAAGTGGCGCGGTAGACTGCTGGGGAGGAGAAGCGTAGCCATGGGGCTACCGACGCCCGGCGACGTAGGCGCAGAGCGTGTAGAGCTCCAAAGGAGCCACGGTCGTCCGCCACCGCGCGAGCGAAGGTTGGGTGGAGAGCACGGGGCAGCAGGTCTGGGGCGAGCCGACGAGAAAGGGGCGGCGGCGCGCATAGGCGGGGGGGACGGCTGCCAAGTCGCCGTGGCCGAAAGCAGGACGGAGCGGTGATCTTTGGGTCGCTAGCGCGAGGGACGACGGCAAGTGCTGCCGGCGGGGAGCAATGCAAGGAGTGAGGTGTGGCCGGGACTTGCGACCCTATTGCTGCAAAATAGGGCTGCTCCAAGCCGCAATCCTGTTGTCAAGCCACTCCCGCAGTTGAGCTCGTACATGGTTGAGCCCTGAAGACCTACGCCTCTGCTCCGTACCCCCTAATCACCGTGCACCGACAAGCGCTTGCACGCGCTACCACGTGACCAGCATGGCCCGCACGCCATTCAGCCATTGCACCTTCCTACATCACGTAGATGTGCAGCAATGGCCCGCATGCAAACCGCCGATTTTGTCAAAACGGCCAGTAACCGTATGCTGCCGCCTGAAGCCGAACTCTCATCTCTGCGTCCACGATATGAGACCTGGCCTGCCGCCTGCAGACGTGTCGGCACCAGCACTGCGTGCAGCCACAGCCATGATCATCGACACCCGCAGTTTTGTCGACACATGCTCGTCGCCCGAACGCGCGGCGGCACTCGGCACACGTCCCCATCCGGCTTCGGGACATAGCCGTAGTAATTTTTTTAAGAAAAAAAGAAGAAGAAAGGCCAAAGGATATTTGCGAAAAATCTCTCGAAGAATATGAAATCAAAACAAGGTCTTGAATACTTTGCGAACAAAGCCTCAGGAAGATTAGGTTTTGCGGCAAGAAGTTTGATATTATTTACAGTATGCACCTTCTATAAATTTATATTTATGAAAATTATTTACTATTTTATGGCATATTTGTTATATTTACACATAAGTTCAGTATAATAGTGTCTTTAATCATAGAAACATGGTTTTAGGCATATGAGCTCTCTAATTTTTTTATGAAACCCCTGTGAGGCTCATATTTAATTTTTTTAGCATGTTAATGGATACATAATTCTGAAAATTTAAACCATTAATCCTTGAAGTGGCTAAAAATTTTACCTTTAATTATAGAAAATGGTTTTGGGTTTACGATCTCTCTCAATCCTGAAGAACCTTAGATGTATTACACCCCTTTTTAAATGCGCCGGCTATGCCATTTAGCGGCAAGATCTTTGCCGTTATAGGCTATAGCGGGCTATAGCCGGCATTTAGCGGGCTATAGCTGGCTAAATGCCATATCGGGAGCCATTCTCGAAGCTATAGCCGGCTATATTGGCAGCTATAGCCGGCTATTTAAAACTATAATTACACCCCTGAGTGTCATATTTATTTATTTGTTTTTTTCCTTGCAATGATAACTTGGGTAAATGATTTTGCTAGGAAAATTCTGGAAGTTATATAATATTTATTGAATAGATTAGCCAACCTTAATTTTGCGCTTATTTCATGCATTTAAACACATCAAGGGTGCCTGTAGCAATTGCATGAATAAAGTAGGATGTGACATGAAGTCCATTATTTCTTGAAGAAATTTAATACGGGTTTTTAAGCCTAAAACCACATGTAATTTCTAGAAGAAATTCTATATAACTCTGGAACTTATTTTTAGATCATCAAAATTTACCTCCCAATATGACATCATGATTTTACAATAGTAGTAAATTCGTAAGAAGTATGTCAACTATCTGAGTTCATACATAACATGAAGTTATGCAGAGTTAATATGTTTTCTTCAAAGACCATATAGTTTACCATGTATGCATCTTTGTAATTCAAGAAGAATGTGCATATTAACTCAATATAGAAAATATTTATGCAATCAGAAGTTGTATAAATATAGAAGTGGAAGTAAAATAAGATATATTCCAGAAGTAATGTTTGGCTTAGGGGAGATGCATTGAAACAATGAAGTTTCATACTCACTCATTAACCTATAAATAGAACTTCCTACATAAATTGCATTATTTGTTAAATTCATGAAGAATATGGTTATGCTCATGAAAAGCAAGCACTTACATTTTGTTTAAACCTAGAAGTTCAAATTTGTTTAAGAATAAAAGGGAAAATTAAACATTTTGGTGTTTCTTACCTCTGAATAGGTTTTTCTCACCTTATCTTGTGCCCACTTGCTTGTAACATTTTTTACCTGTAGTAATAACTTTAATCTCATGGAATAAATAAAAAGAATTACATGCCAAATATTGTAAATAATTGCTTTAAATTTGCCTATTACATAATCCTTTGAAATGGATTTTCCACTATAGTTGTCTCATATAACCATGTAGGTTATAGTTTATTGTGCATTGCTACCATGTAGGTAGAAACAAAACCGAATTTCAAGAAGCACATGAATGAGTAATATTCATGCTTTTAATTGAACTTAGAAGATTGAATTGAGCTCGAAATTGTATATTACACAATTATGTACTGAATACATAAGCCCTCTAACTTGAAGTTTATTCTACCCAAGCCACATTATTGTACACTGAATGGTACAACTATATAAATTTCATACCATATCATGTACATACTAGTAGTATAGTTTAATTCTATGGAATATTTGAAATAGTTCGTGGATCATGCTTGAAGCATAACGTCACCTGAAGCGCAATTACAATATGAAATGGGGAAGAAATTGGGGACATCAAGACATATGAAGAATGTGGATAAACTTGAAGAATCTAATAGGCATATCCTTAATCTTGTAGCATTGTTGGTTTAGAGCTGCATCCTATTAGATTGATGGACAAACCAATGCGCAAGTTAGCCCGTAGCTCTGCGCATAGCCTTTGTAATCCATATATACCACTGTGTCACTAAGAATGACTAGTTAATAGTATTTTCACACTAACACGAGAACCTGCATGTTACTCCATTAATTAGTAGCCTTTGCACGGGTATTGCATTAAAATTCCGCTTTACGTTGGCTAGTTGTCACAATACTATTGTTTTCATTGTATTAGCTCGCATGCTATACATACACAAGATCCTCCTGTTGAGTAGCAACTCTCACTATTTGGATGGTCAACAAGTCATCACAAACACTATCAATCAACTTGCATGCTGACCAAATTCGTGCATTTCATGCAGATGTACGACATGACTAGAAGTTCTCAATTTATCTCTAATCAAGTAGGTTGAGATCAGGGGAGTAAACCTCTTTGAAATCAGCTCAATAGTGATTTTATCCAATCAATTGGAAATTGATTGACCCAATTAGAATGGGTTTGTGGAAGAATAGAAGATGGACCTGCTAGTCCATTCTGTGAATAATTATTTCGTGTTTATGGGTTCAAAAATTTTAAGGCATATGGGAATTCTTGAATGAATAAGCGATTAAAAAAGAATTTCATGTAGATTTTATGTTCCAAAACTATAAACTTGAATTTTATTTTTCTAAATTACTTGAAGTATATTGTAGGAGTATTTAAATCATTTTTTGGCTAAATAAATAAGAAGCTAGATAATAAAATGGTCTTATAGACTTGTAGCAATGGAATTTGTAGGTATGCAGAATATACCAAGTTGTACAATATACTTTGCATAACAAATAACCCCTAAATTTTGGAACTAAGTGCGTGAAAATGTTTAATTTCACCATATTAGCATACATCGGCATCAACTTGAAGTTTGAAAAATATGGATTTGAATTTCAATTATTTAAAGCTCATGGGGATATCAATAGAAGTATGCTATCATTTATGAAGATGTATGATGAGGACATCAATGACAACACGAGTACGGCGACACCACCAACACCTCCACCTCGGGCGCGCTGCTGGGCGATCACTTTCGGGCCCATGCGAGAGAGCTTAACCGTCTTGATGCTAACTAAGGTGTCTAGCCCAACAGAGTCCAAGATGCATGACGGTCCCAGGCGAATGCGTGACGAGTCCCAACCGCATGCGTGTTTCAGCGTGGGCGCCTAGGGTAGATTGCCAACCCTGGCCGTCGCCCCATCTATATATTTAGGGGCTGCGCCCCTCTTTTCTTGGGGTTTTGATTTGTGTTAGCTTTAGCTACTTTGAACAATTATAATTCAGCGTTGTTTCATATTCAGAACTCCACCTTCGAGTAATACAATAGATTGCTCGCATCTCGTCCTTGCTCGTTCTTCGGTTGCGCGCAGCGCGGGGATTGATCTTCGTGATCAGGCTGATCTTGCACCATAAGGTCGGTAACCATAGGGAGTTGGTTCAGCAATTGCATTGGCGCCGGTCTTGCTCGGCGTGGTCGGATCATGAGGGTCTACTTCCACCAAGTCGAAATTATCCCTACTCACCGAAAGATCGGGCACTCTAGCTCTATCAAGTGGTATCATATTTCCGAGGTTGATCGGTGAGTTTGCCGAGTGTTTTTCCCTTCCTACTGATCCACGAAACCAAATTCAGGTTAGATCCATCTCCCGGCAACCTTTTGACCCGCACTTTCTTTCAATAATTTGCGTTGTCTAATTTGTGTGCTTCTCAGCGTTCGATTGTTGCTGGTCACTTGTGTTGAATTCGGTTTCTATCTTGTTGTTTCCCCTTCCTTGTTCTGCTCGTTTTCTGTTCTTTGTATCCTTGTCGTACACGCCTTCCTTGTTCTGCTCGTCTTCTGCTCTTCGTATCATTGTCGTACACGCTGTGCAAGAAAGAAAGAAGCATGACCAAGTCAGAAGAAAGAAAAAAAGCGAAGAAATCCAATTCGGACTCATTTGTAGAGTTCTTTTCCGACGCGTTACGGACATCCTGTGAGAAAACTACCATAACTTTTTCGCTCGGATCTCGGATTGCGGTGTTTCTTTTTCCTAGAAAGCTCGTTCGATTTCCTATACGGGGCACCCCGAGCTTGCGCTAGGTGACATAAACTTTCAGGCCAAAAAATTTTCTAAGACCGAGTTCCGGCGCTCCCGAATTTCTGCACGTTTTCGGCATCTCGGCTGATTTTTCTTCCTTTCCACCTCCTGCCTTGTTCCGAGTTTGCACTTGTTTCCAGCAGCTAAGTTATGTGTTTAGCACTATAATTCAACTTTGCATTATTGTTTGATTGTGCTAATCCTTGATCTGAGTGCAGCCTACGCAGAACTCCACATACTCCTACGACTTGCAGGCTTTGTTTCTCCAGGCAATCGCTCCTCCAATCTTTCGCAGGTTCTACTTGTTGGCTGCGGTTCACCCCTGTGTGCATGGTAAGAACGAGTAAGGATCTGACTGCAGCATTAGTTGAGTGACTTGTCACCACATCCCTGTCGTTGTAGGCTTTGTAGGCTTTTGTTGTTTTCGTGTTTGCACTAACGATGGCAGGAAACGAGACGATGGATGACAAGATTCAGGACGTACGGGCGCAAGTTGATGGACTTGTCATGGACATAAAGACGGTGAACAGCTCGATGATACAGTCCACACAACGACCGGCGTTTCGACCAGATTGACCTCGCTCAGACAGCCACCCGGACCACACTCGATACCATCGTGGCATGGCTTGACGCCTTAGCAACGAAGCTCACGGCGGTACAGCAGGAGAGGGCCTATGGAGGTGACACTGAGAGGGATGAAGGTGATCGCCCTTTTCGTGCTCGCCGTGTGGTACGTCATCCACATCCCACGGATTCATTTGCTAAGATTAAATTTAAGATTCCATCTTTTAATGGCAAGTATGATCCTGCTGTGATTAGTGAATTTACTAATTTTGCTTTGATTTGGTGGCGTGAGTATAAAAATAAACATACCCCTCCTACCACTTGGTATCAACTGAAAACTGCTATGCGCCATAGATTTGTTCCGTCATACTATGCACGTGATTTGCTTAATAAGATGCCGTGTTTTCAACAAGGGTCTGTCGAGTAGAGAGTATTATCGGGAGTTACAAAAGGGCATGCTTCGTTGTGGTCTGGTCAAGAGTGATGACGCTGCTATGGCTCGTTTTTGTGGTGGCCCGAACCGTGACATTCAGGATATTATTCATTATAAGGAGTATCATGATATCACCACTCTTTTTGAATTTGCTTGCAAAGCTGAATGTGAAGTGCAGGGACGATGAGCGAAGACATATACTAACTCTTCTACAGGACGGAGTTCAACTTCTAGCTCATAATCGCTCTACTGCGCCACCCCACCTAGCACCGCACCGCACGGCGAGAGGGCGACCAAGCCTACAACGCCAGCCCGGCCAAAGGGCGCTGCACCTTCTACATGCCATACGCGGGATATTGATTGCCACCGTTGCAAAGGATTTGGGCATGTGACTCGGGTTGCCCATCCCGAGAAAAAATCAGCGACACACTCGTTCCACACCAAAGGCGTTGTGCGACCGGTCCATTAGTATCATCATCGGCGATGGCGGCTGCAACAACTTGGCGAGTGCGGCTTTGGTCGAAGCTTTGTCCTTGCCCACACGTTCTCACCAGCATCCCTATCACATTCGGTGGCTCAATGATGGCGGTAAAATTAAGGTAACACGCTTTCGATGCGTGTTCCTTTCTCTCTAGGAGCTTATTCGGATTATCGCTGATTGTGATGTTATTCCTATGGAAGCATGTTCTTTGTTACTTGGTAGACCTTCGCAATATGATATTGATAAAGCTTACATCATGGTCGTTCCAATCACTATTCTATCATGTTTAAGGACGTAAAGTAATTATACATCCCATGACCCCCAACCAAATTGTGAAAGATGATCTTGCTAGGGCTGCTAAGGCGCAAAACAACTCAAATCTGCATAACCAGCCGCTCTGTTAAATCTGAAATAAAGTTACACGCTCTGTTTTGCTTGCTACATGTGCTAATTTTGATGATATTGATGCTACTAAACCTTGCTATGCTCTTGTATGCTCTCGTATGCTTGTTTCACTTGATGATGCATCATCTTCGGATATACCCCCTGTTGTTGCTAACCTTTTGCAGGAGTATGCTGATGTCTTTCCAAAGGATTTGCCACCGGGTCTCCCTCCTCTACGTGGCATTGAACACCAGATTGATCTCATTCCCGGCACCCAGCTTCTGAACCATGCCCCATATTGAACAAATCCAAAGGAGACGAAGGAGATTCAGCGCTAGGTGCAGGTGTTGCTTGATAAGGGCTACATTCGTGAGTCACTTAGCCCTTGTTCTGTTCCTGTTCTACTTGTTCCAAAGAAAGGTGGTACGTGGCGAATGTGTGTAGATTGTTGTGCTATTAATAATATCACTATTCGTTACCGCTATCCTATACCACGCCTTGATGATATGCTTAATGACCTTCATGGTGCCATTATATTCTCTAAGATTGATTTGCGTAGTGGTTACCATCAGATTAGAATGAAACTTGGTGATGAATGGAAAATGGCATTTAAAACAAAATTTGGCTTGTATGAATGGTTGGTTATGCCATTTGGTTTGACTAATGCTCCTAGCACATTTATGCGCTTAATGAATGAAGTTCTAAGGCCCTTCATCGGATCCTTTGTTGTTGTTTATTTTGTTGATATTCTTATTTACAGCAAGTCCATGGAAGTGCATTTAGAACATTTACATGTTGTTTTTGATGCCTTGCGTGCTGCTCATTTATTTGGTAACCTTGAAAAGTACACCTTTTGCACACAACGTGTCTCGTTTTTTGGCTATGTTGTTACTCCACGGGGGCATTGAGGTGGATAGCGGCAAGATTGACACCGGCAGGCGATCCACGCCAGATTCGAGTTTTCTTGGACTTGCGGTTTCTACCGCTGGTTCGTGCGTGATTTTAGCTCCATTGCTGCTCCTTTGCATGCGCTCACAAAGAAAGGAGTGCCCTTTGATTGGAGCGCCCAACGGGGAGGATGCCTTCGCCACTTTGAAAGATAAGTTAACTCATGCTCCACTATTGCAATTACCTGATTTTAATAAGGTGTTTGAACTTGAATATGATACTAGTGGTATTGGGTTAGGTGCTGTTTTGTTACAAGAAGGTAAACCTGTTGCATATTTTAGTGAGAAATTCAGTGGTGCTAGCTTGAGATATTCTACTTATGATAAGGAACTTTATGCTCTAGTTCACACTTTGCAAACATGGCGGCACTATCTTTGGCCTCGTGAGTTTATTATTCATTCTAATCATGAGGCTTTGAAACATATTCGTACCCAAACAAATCTGAACCGTCGTAATGCTAATTGGGTAGAATTCATAGAGTCTTTCCCTTATATCATTAAACACAAGAACGGGAAGGAAAATGTTATTGTTGATGCTTTGTCTCGTCGATATACCATGCTCTCAAAGCTAGATTTTAAAATTTTTTGGCTTGCAAACTGTGAAAGATCAATATGTCAATGATACTGATTTTAAAGATACTATACCACATTGTTCGATATGGCAAACCTTGGGGAATATATCACATCAACGATGGGTTCTTGTTCGTGCTAACAAGGCTGTGTGTCCGGCAAGCTCGGTTCATCTTTTGTTGTTGCGGGGAAGCACATGGTGGCGGCCTCATGGGACATTTTGGCGTTTACAAGACACATGAGGTGCTGGCCGCTCACTTCTTTTGGCCACGAATGCGACATGATGTGGAACGCCTTGTTGCACGTTGTCCGACATGCCACAAAGCTAAGTCACGTTTGAACACCCATGGTTTGTATATGCCTTTGCCTGTCCCTTCTTCTCCTTGGGTTGATATTTCTATGGACTTTATTTTGGGATTGCCTAGAACTAAGAAGGGGAGGGATAGCATTTTTGTGGTTGTTGATAGATTCTCTAAAATGGCTCACTTTATACCATGCCATAAAAACGATGATGCTAGCATTGTTGCTGAATTGTTCTTTAGAGAGATTATTCGTTTACATGGTGTTCCTAAAACAATAGTCTCGACCGTGATGCTAAGTTTCTAAGACATTTTTGGAAATCTTTGTGGAATAAATTGGGTACTAAATTGCTGTTTAGCACAACTTGTCATCCCCAAACGATGGACAAAACAGAGATAGTAAATAGAACCTTATCTACCATGCTTAGGGCTGTTTTTAGACATGAATTTAAGACGTTGGGAAGATTTCTTGCCTCATGTTGAATTTGCTTATAATCATGCTACACATTCTTCTACAAAGATGTGCCCTTTTAAGATTGTTTATGGTTATATTCTGAGGGCGCCCATTGATTTGCTTGCACTAGATGCTAAGGATGTCCCACATATAGATGCGGTTGCACATGTTGAACAAATGAAACAATTACATGAACAAACGCAACAAAACATTGCTTGCTACTAATCACGAAAAAATCAGATTGTTGGTGGTAAAGGTAGAAAGCATGTTACTTTTGCACCGGTGATATGGTTTGGTTGCATTTGAGAAAGGATCGGTTTCCTACTTTGCGTCGTTCTAAATTAATGCCTCGTCTTTCTTGGTCCTTGTAAAGTGCTACAAGATTAATGATAATGCTTATATACTTGATCTGCCTGTGGAATTTGGTGTTTCCACTAGTTTTAATGTTGCAGATTTAAAACCATATGAGGGTGAGGATGAGGAGTTGCCATCGAGGACGACTTCAATTCAAGAAGGGGAGGATGATGAGGACATCAATGACAACACGAGTACGACAACACCAGCAAAGACCTCCACCTCGGGGCACCGCCCACCGGGGCCGATCACTTTCGGGCCCATGCGAGAGAGCTTAACTTCATCTTGATGCTGACTAATGAAGGCCCGAAGCATAGGCGTCCAGCCCAACAGAGTCCAAGATGCATGATACCCCAAAGCGCATGCGTGGATGAGTCCCAACCGCATGCGTGTTTCTAGGCGTGGGCGCCTAGGGTAGATCGCCAACCCCGGCCGCCGCCCCATCTATATATTCGAGGGCTGTGCCCCTCTTTTCTTGGGGTTCGATTTGTGTTAGCTTTAGCTACTTTGAACAATTGCAATTCAGCGTTGTTTCATATTCGAACTCCATCTTCGAATATAATACTGATGGGTGCTCGCATCTCGTCCCTTGCTCGTTCTTCGATTGCGGCGTAGGGTTGATCTTCATGATCGGCTGATCTTGCACCACAAGGTCGGTAACCTCGGGGAGTTGGTTCAGCAATTGCATTGGCGCTTTGGGCTTGCTCGTCGTGTCGGATCGTGAGGGTCAATTTTCGTCCTAGTCGAAACTATCTCCACTCACCGAAAGATCGGGCACTTCAGCTCTATCAATGTAATACCGGTATTAGGGGCAGAGAAAGCCTATATGAATGCCTTGTATTGAATCGAAGAATGATCTTCATAAAATATTCCCGGAAGCTTGAAGCGGGAATAAAAACACGCACTAAATCATACTCACATGAAGCGAGTATAATGCGGAATATTTAAATGTGAGGAAGCTTATGAAGGGCACCACATGAAGTAGAAACACACTTGAAGTAAAACTCCCTGAAGGAATTTATCCTAGTGAGAATGTGCACACAATGAAAACTCACAAATGGGAAACCGAAAAATAGGAGAAACGACCAGAAGTTATTAATTAGAAGCTAAAGTTTAGTTGTAGTAAACATAAGGGTATGTGTGGTATATCCTGGGTATTTAATAATATACTCGCCATGGCATATGACTTGATCATTAATTTAAAATCTATGAGGGCCTTTGTTGATTTTGGATCAAATGAACTTGTCATACAAATTTTAACGAAACCTCCATATAACTCTGGAAAGAAATCATCATGATCAAACACCTCACAAACTAAGAAATAATCATCACGAAGATGAATGCCTAACACTGTAAAAGCGCGCAACATTTTGTGTTGGGATGGCAGATACTATTTGACTATATCATAGTTTTGTTCTGAAGATATGGGAGAAAACAATGAATGTCGACAACATTACCTCTATCATTACAAATGATTCTCTAATGGGAATATGGATCCATTAGCAAAGTCCATGGCAGAGTTGCATGAAGCAATCTTATCGGGTCATTGGGTCAATGAAAGAATGCAATTGAGGATAAACCATGAAGAAAATATTTGAACATGTAAGTTCAAATTAGATAAGTCATTATGAAATAATGATGTGGTGAAATTCAATGGTTTATAGGTCTTTTAAAAGATTGACAAACTCCCATTATGTGTGAATAAATGTTCTGCTACTTATCCGCAAATGGAAAGAAAGGATAAATTAAATATTATGCAGTTAATTGGTGATTTTAGAAAATCCATAAGTGATCCTTGAAGGACTCATTATTCCTAGAAGGAATTAAAATCAAATCTCATACCAAGTATTAAATGTCTATGGTATATAATATTTCTGAATGAATATTAAAATCTCTAGAAGAGCTAAATCCTAGAAGGAAATAAAGTCATAGAATGACTTATTATGAATAACACTTTTTAAATAAATAGTTCATAGAAGAACTTAAATTAAAAAGATTGTGTGAATCATTTCTCATATACATGAGAAAATTTCTCATAGAAGAGAAATATTATTCTTGAAGAATTATAAATTCGTTGAAGGATATAGTCGGTGAATGACTTATCAGTCAATTATGAATGAACACCAATAATCTAGGAGAAAAGAATGAAACTTCATACAGACCCGCATGATTGAATTAAGAATGCAGTGAGAAATTATATGGTTTTGAATATATCATTCAAGCACCTGTAAGTGCATATGTAGCTTTCCAGTATTGATGGCAAAGTATTCTCACATACACAGAAGGTATATTGGTGATTGGCAAATTGAATTATCCCATCAAATGCCAAACTGAAGACTGATTATTTATAGTGGAATAAGTCAATTTATGAAGATCTAATGAAGAGATCATTGGCTATAAACTAAAATTCACTTAAATAGAGTTGTTATTATTTCAAATTAAAACATTAAAGGTTGAAATCAAAGTATCTAGAAGATATGCAAATTGAAATTTATGAACCCCATATTCCTCTGAAATGATAAAAATTTATTTTGTATTGCATAATTAAATAAGTGGTTACTAATGCTTGAAACATTGCTCCTTATCATATTTAAGTCTTTGAAGGACTAAATATTGTACTCATACACATTTATATAGAATGTAACTAATGCATTTTTGAACATTGAAGTTCAAAGGATGTCATCATGAGGGGAGCATATTTTGTTCATGTTATTACCTAGAAGGAATCAACTTGATGATTAATTTTTAAATTTACCACGAAGATGTACCACTTGATTATTTAATATTATGAAGATCATTAGTGCAAGAATCGTGAAGTTCATGCATAAATCTTGAAGATTCATCACTATTCATGAATAATAGTAAATATAGAATTGTGTGTAACTCGGAAGGTTAAATTTTGTACTCTTTTTACCTCTGTGAGTTTTTACTTGAAAGGTTTCTCGCGTAAGGTTTTTGACGAGGTAACATGTGCAATATAATTGCGGTTGATATGTACTCTTTTCTCCAAGAACCGTTTTTCCCAATGAATTTTCGGATGGAGTGTTTGATGAGGCATATGCATTTGCGTAATCGCCCAAGGGGAGTGTTGTAAAACAACCGGACTCTCCAAGAAGGAAAGAAGGACTTCAAGTCCTAGTACTTGTCCGGTTGCTTGTGGCTCTTACCAAAACTGTAGAGTTAGTTCGAGTATATATATCTGAGGAATACCCAATTGTAATACATCGATTTGAGGAATAAAGAGAAGCTCCACCTATATTGTCTCTTATCTTCTTTCTACTTGTTCTTGTATGCTTATCGTGAGAGACGTGAGAGGGAGAAGATCCAACCGTTGACGGCGTGTTTCACAACACGTACATCAACAGACCGGCCACAAATCAGCCTGCCCACCACATGTGACCATCCTCCCAAAAATGACCATTAAATAATCTAAAGCAATCAAATGATCCAGCACAAAAATGGCCTTTCGCACAAACAAAATGCGACCACCCACTAAAAAAAAAAACCAACAAATGATCCAGCATAATGAAACGACATCAACCCACACACCCGATACTCTACGGTCTAAAGCTGCCTACTTCACGATTCACAAACACACCAAGCTTCAAACTGCCGAAGTACTACACAAAAGAGAAAAAAAGGACTCCGTCTCATGTAAGCGCGGCGTAGCGCGCCATCCGTCCTACTCCCTCTGTTCCAGAAAACAAGCAACTCTAGGATTTCTTACACAAATCAATATATAAGTGAAAAGACGCATGTGCCCTTCTTGTCCTTTTCCAACAGTGCTAGATTTGGTGGATCCCGTTGGTCAGTTGGTGGATTCCGCTAGAGTTGGTGGGTCCCATTTGTGAGTTGGTGGGTCCCACTTGTCGGTTGGTGGGTCCCGCTTTGTGTGAGTTGGTGGATCCCGCTTGTCGGTTGGTGGGTACCGTTTGTCCGTTGATGGGCCCCGCTTGTATGCTAGAGTTGTATGTTCTATGGGATAAATTTCGAACGAGTTGCATGTTTTTTGGACATAGCAGCACTCTTCCCCCTGCTCTTTGCTGCTGCTCGTGCTCACCTTGCACCACACCTCGATGTGGTGCCGGCGGGCTGGAAAACGGCGGCAACGTGCGGGGGCTAGATGCGCCCATGGTGGATCTCGAGGCGAGGGCGGCCAGCGGGCCTCGAGTGGCTAGCTGGCGGACCCTCGATGTGGTGGCCAACGCACTTGACGGGGCCGCTGGGGAGGCTTGACGCGGTGGCCGGCGACCTTGCCAGCGGTGGTGGCGGGGGCTCAATGTGAGGCTCCATCAGCCCACGGAGGAGTTCGATTTCGTGGTGTTGGAACTTGATCTAGCTGCAGTGGCCATCGATCTGCCCACATCGGAGCTCGATTTAGCTGTCGTGGCCATCGATTTGCCACACCGGCATGTGGGGAATCTGCAGCCTGTTCACAGCCTCCGCGTGCGATGCTGCTTACGCCGCGGCTAGGCACTCAAGCCTACTAGAGCCAACATCGAGCACATTAATGCCTGCAAGTATGAACTTACCATAGTGTGTATCCTCTGATTGCCTTACCTGCAATGGAATCGAATTGTTATCGAGCATTGGGTTCAGGTATGCTTTTTTGTTTGAACGAACTTCAGGTATGCTTTTATCCCTCCTGATGGAGTGATGCAGCCAGTTGAAATAGAGATGGCACAATTTTCCTTACTCTATTTTTCTCAATGATGTCCAAATTTCCCATTCAAATAGATCAGGCACAGATAAGTTAATCTCATATACTCATTGATTATTTCAGGTTGGTATTAGTTGCTAAGATGTTAGTCAAATGATGAATGAGGAAGGTTCTACAACCTACCATTCTCTCAGCACAAGAAAAGGTAATTATTTCACCTGTCCACCTTCACTTCACAAATCTTTTTCTCTGACCAAAACCAAATCAAGCAACAAGAAATTAGCTAACTGCTTTATTTATTAATGTATATCAATGTATTGTGATTGGTGCACCGATATTGTGTGATACCACTATCAACATAGGATAAGGCTAATTTTCCAAACCCGTCATGTTCTGCAATATCTTTTCTTTAGTTTGCCTAACATACCTCTTCGGCATAATTGACAAATACATCATCCAGTACTTTCAAGATATTTCTTTCGAGATATATGCTCTACAATGGTTCATTTGATTTATGAGTGCAAACCCACAATACCTGAATTTTTGCTGCTTCTTTTTCCCAAATTTGCAGGTATCCATCATCAAGCCACATGTCCGGCACCAAACACTGTGAGGTGAATTATCTGATTTTAGAGAGGTTGTACTCCCAGTTCTACTCCCAGTTCATCGAGTGTCTAATAAATCAAACATAGCATCCTTGTTTCCTTTCCACATATGCCTATTGGTTTTCATAATTGGACTACGTACATTCATAGAATATATTTTCGCATCTCTACTTCAAATTGTTTTGTATGTTGGGAGTTGTAGTAATAGTAATACTTATCACTAATGCTATTTTTTGAAATGATGGCTATTTATTTCTAAAGTAAATAATCTTCAACACATATGCACCTCAACTGTACGCATTTGCTGCTTTATCTCTACTGAATTTTCCTTTAGACAAGAAAGTTATGTATGTCTAAAGCTAAAATACATATCATCAAATTGTAGGGAACTAGGGATGCATTGCTACAATCAAAGCACAGATACATATCATCAAATTCAAAGTGACCATTATGAAGGATGCTGAAAAATATTATATTAACCTAACCACCATATTCTTTTCTCTTGCCACCAATGGATGCTAATGATAAAACTATTTTACTTTCTTTCTTGACACTGCTTCCTATTGCTTATACATTTATACTATCAATGATCCAATTCCTATCTTTTAATTTTCTTTCCAGATTGTTGAAAGATGGTTGCCTATGTAGGCAGTTTCTTCAACATTATTTACTATATTGTTAATTTTTATGCCTCTTAGGTAAATCCCTATTTTTTCTTCTTTGCTCCTACTGATTCCAGCAATTATTTGCAGCCGTGTTAATCTCATGGCTCTGCTGTGTTAAAACCCAATATGTAGTTTCATTTCCTTACGTAAAGTTTAATGCTGGAAAAATTAAAAATGTCACATAAATTACCCTCTGCGCTAAACTTGCAAAACGAATGCATTAAACTTTTGAGTTGCTCTTATTGGATTAGTTTGTTTTTCCATTGATATCAACCTTTGTGTTAATTCAGGAATAATGGAGTAGCCATTGTTGGCGAAAAACAATCATTCCTGTTACGGTGTTTACATGCTGCTTGGAGTTGAACAGCGACACGACTAAAAAAATAGAATCAAGATCTAGTCTCAATTACGCATGTTTATTCCTATTTTCTCACTTTGGTTTCATGCAAGAGACGCTATGTTTCGGTGACCGCCAATTTATAGCAGCAAGCTCTTTCTAAGCATTCATGTAAGATGATTGAAACACACCTATATATATAGTAGGGGGTGTTGTTTTTGCAGCTTCCATGGAAATTTCTCCGGTCCGCAAGAGGCGATGTGCATATAGAATATATAATGGTCACTCCATGGTCTTTTTTACTATGTTTGCATGCTGTGGGCACCCAAAGAATAGGCCGGTCGGATCTAAACCCATTTCTATTCTCAGACCACACGCACTACTAAGTCAGCCCAAATCCATTTCTATTTATATATATACGTTTCAGTTCTAATAGATAAGAAAACAATAGTCATGATGACACAACATTCAAATGCACAACTCTACTACGGGCACGGCGAAGCGCTACTCATCCTATATCTATTCTATACTATAAAAGAGCGAAGAAATTGAAAAATACACGTTACCTGAGAATTCATACCCACCATATGTTTTAACCGTTAGATATAACTTGATATCTTGATCTGACGGATATTAGACCTCCTTACCTCCTAACAAGTGGGCCACCCCGTAAGATGTAAGATTTGTTTGCATTTTTAACTTTCAATTCCATCGCCACTGTGTTTCTTTTTTCACCGAAACAAAATTATACCCGCCGCTCGTGGCTACCTAAGCCGAGTCCTGGCCTATAAAAGGACGTTTCATTGTCCACCTATTTTGATCGGCTATACATCGCCGTCGTCATTGGAACGGAGCCCGCGGGGGCGCAGCCCACGAACGTGCTCCTCTGCGACGGAGTCCAGGACGCGTAGGTCGGAGGTGGTGTCCGTGGAAGCGACCTTGGCCAGTCCACGAGTGCGTTCTCTTCGGCGGTGGCCTCATAGTCACGGTGGACGAGAAGCGCTGGTCCGGGCGATCAACTCATGATGCATGCGTGGACACGCGATGCAAAGCTTGTTGTCTCCTCGTTTGCATGTACGTACGTAAGCACAGGTAGATGCCTCCATAATGGACTTCTTGTTGATTAGCTTGCATGGCCGTATGCCTGTATGTGTAGAGCGCGTGCCTTCCTTTGCTTGACTATAATCACAATTGTTATGCATGCTGATCGGTGATCTCTGCCTCAGTCCACCACATACGTGCAGCCACCGTATATCAAATCATTCCAGCGTGTATCGGATTCGTATCGAGCATGTTTGTGCGAGATTCATATGAAGCAGCACGTGGAGAGATTCCATCACCTCGATGTGTATGATCCGTTGCCTTACTTCTAAGATTGATCTCAGACTTGTCTCTGGATGCAAGGTTTGGCAGCTAGATTGGTGACAGGAGTTCGCAGGAATTCATGTGATCCCGATCTGGACAGAGAACAGGAGACATCACATCACGCCATTATAAGCTTCGCCCTCCTACCACAGAAGCTTGCTAAATTTTCCACCTATACTCAAGTCTGCCAAAGCATTGCCTGTCCAAGCCTCCTAAAACTTCATGGTTGGTGGTGCATGGACTGAAATTTGTGATGGCATGGCTCGCCATCTGTTACTACACTGAATGAAGTCATGGAAGTCCATGACTATATCTCTTTTCTATTTAACGACAATGTTTTGTGGCCTTTGATAAGTTGGTAAGCATCTTTGCCATCTTAATTATGAATCAATAAATCATCTTGATATTTAAATTTGGATAAGAATGGCCATTGGTAGTTTTTTTCGTGGGTCCTCTCATTGCCAATCGGTTTTTTTTTTTTTTTTTTTTTTTTTTGCGACGTGGGAACATTATATTAAAAGAGTACACAGTACATCTGAAATTTTATAGAATGCTCCCTAAACAAACTAGAAGTCCTAACGAAGACCCTAGGCAATTCTATCTGTTTCTCGATCCTTCTTGGTGCGGTGTCGCCGCCTCCACCGTCGGCTACTTCCACGGAGGCAAGGTTCGTCTTCATGCCGGCATGGATCCTCAAGGTTGAGTTTTCTACATGACCGGACCACCATCCACGCCATACCTGATGAATCGCGGAGGAGCAAACGTGGAGGAGGAAGAAGAACCGATCAGGTGGTCGCGACCTCCGCCCGGTCGGCGTCGTCGTCGTTGAAAAATAAAACTCCCCATGCAAACATGATGAATTTAAGCGCCGCCCGATTACGTCATCGAACTCATCGTCGTCACCTTCACCAGATTTGTCATGGGAGAACACAAATCCACCCGACATCCAGATAGATATTGTTGGAAAACTAAATCTCCCTAGCCCACCGCCATGGCTGTATAGAACCAAAAGCGAGACAAAGAAAGGGCTGGAGTAACTTATTCTCCATCAATGGTGATGTCTTCGTCTTGCCATCACCGTTGAGGAACGACATGCTACATTGCTCCATCGATGATCTTGACAACGCCTTATGCCGTGGCCAACCTCTTCGATTGGATCTCCAGAGAAACCCTAAACTTGAAGACTCAATCTACTAAGAAAAACTTATTGAAAAACGATGGATCCCCACTCCCTTCAACCCCGGCGTGATGCGGAGGAGAAGGGAGGGGCACTAAGCGTGGTGGGCGACGGGAGCGGCGGCGCGCTAAGGTTGGGCGGCGGCGCCCCTTCTCCGACTTGGACTCTAGTCTGATAGCATGTTTCATTGCCAATCGGTTTTAAGACTCTTAGATTGGCACTGGACTTTAATAATGTAGAACATACTTTCAGTCCTGATGGTACGATTTCAGCTATATATAGGGACATAATGCTTGATGGAAAACGACCGAATTGAGAATGCAATTTGACGAGTGTGTCATATTTCTCGTTTCATTGTTGGTATTGTTACTCTACTTGGAACTGTGCCTGATGACAAAAGTGGCAGGTATTTTTTCGAAACAAAACAACATTATGTAAATTTGTCTATTGACACTGATATGTGGTTTGATGATAATCACTTGTAATGGATGTCTACTTCATTTATAGGACGCTTGCTATGTATCTTGGCAAAAGATGTCATGCTCTCAGTAGTTTACAAGACACACGAAGCTGCTAATTACATTTAGAAATTCAACTCTGATGGAGGAGTGGGTGTTGGCCTTGGTATTAACTGTGAAGCAGCTGATTTGGGTGTTCCCATTAAAGAGCAGATTTGTATCATTTACTACTTTTGTCAAAGTTTGGCACCTATATTTATTTTTTTCTAGAATAGCATTGACAAAAATTAAAACATAACCATGTTAGCGGCATCTTAAAAATTTAAAAATTCGCACAACAATAAATTGCTACTTAATTTAGGCTCACACCCATAATGCCTACCACGAGTTGCTTGAGGAAAAGCATATTTAATGAAATTCACCTATGACTGAGGTTAATCCATGCTTTTACACTAGGTTGTATCACTCCATGGTGAATGTAAGAACATGAATTAGATTAGCATTTGTTTTCAGTTTTGTTGCGTTGATGGCGAATAAGGAGCTGATAGATTTGGCTACAAAGGTACATAAAAATATGGCATTGTGCTCTTTATTTGGTTGCCTTCAGTTAGTTTTGATTACTTGTCATCCATTTGGTAGTAAAAACAATATTTTGCCTGAGCACTGGTTTGGATCGGAATTATTTCCGGCTCGTCGTCTTGGGGTACAGAAGCACCTCTCCACCAACGCCGGTTGTGTGGTGTGGCTCCTTGAGCACTGGTGCCAAAGCTACCAGCAAATCCGCACCAAACATTTGATCAAAGTATTACCAGTGCCGAGTTTTGTGCCAGCTAAGAAATTGATGTATTTGCTTATAAGGTTGTCATTAATTCTATTATTGACTTTTAACATAAAATTTCTTTTATCATGAAAAATAATAATAAATACACCGTAAAAGAAGCACATTATAATTTGGACCGCACTGAATGTGTAAGGCTAGATAGAAGAGACGACCTATAATTTATTAGGCTACTTGGAGAAAATTGTGAATTTTAACTGTTCATCATACCATGGTTTGATAGGGTTGTTAATAAAATTATGGCTTGGTAATTTTTTTGGGCATGTATAGTGCTTACAAGCGAAGTTGAAATCTAACATTTTTAGTCTTTAATCTTTTAGGGAATATATGACTTTTTAATACGCACGTGCGTACACGCACGTGCACATTCACTAGTATATATACCAACTTTCAGAGCTGAAGAATTTGCCAGCCTCACGGTGAATCCAGCGGTATCGGCCATTCTTGCGTCGACGCGTGTATTACCGTGGTGAAGTGAATCACGTTCCTTCTTGGGCCCGGCTCCGTGCCCTGTTGGGCTGGCTCATGAGTGGCCATTTTTCTCAATCTGTTGGCATGGGCCCAGTCAATGTCCCGCAAAGAAATTCACATTCACACAGCTACCCTACAACGACTCCGACTGTGACGTGCTGTGTTGCGATGCCGCCGCCGCCGCTGGGTGGACGTGGTGGTCGCCGCCGGCGCCGTTCGACGACGACGCTCGCCACGTGTGCAGCCGCTGGAGGGCGACTAACCGGCGGTGGAGCTCCGGCGACCAGCACCGCCGGGCCTTCCTCGCCTGTGTTGCTGCTGCCAGAGGCGGAGCCAGGATTTGAGGTCAGGGGGCCATCGACAAAGCAGCAAGATCGTAGGCAGTAAATATCATTAGTAGCTCAGTACTAATCGATGCAGCCAATTCCTTCTCATCGTAGACTGCTAACAAGATAAGAAAATTTCATTTGAATTGGATGATTCAACGATTATGGAATATGGATTACCTGCTGCCTTGTCTGCCGGTGGACGCAAGGTAATTTGGACAATGGCGGTTGCGCGGCCGCGGCAACGTGGTGCGGCGCACAACGGTGTCCGACGTCAGGGTCCGGCAAACTAGGCAACTGGCGATGGAGAAGGAGATGGACAGTCGAAGTATCGAAGCGTCGAGCAGTAACGTTTTGGGCGAGAAACGAGGAAGGCAGAGACGAGAGAGCCAAGATGCTTCACGGTCGACGCTTCATGCCTACTCCGAACGATAATGAAGGGATCGGAGCAGCAGCAGCTAGATAGGCCAAAAATGGGCTGGTTTTTATTGGACCTCAAGTATGCAATTAACATTTGTAAAGATCAGGAGGGGCTGAGAAGCAAAAACACATACATTCACTATATACTACAGGATTTGTAGAATGTCAGGGGTGCTTGGCCCCCCCCCCCCCACACTGGCTGCTGGCGCTACGCCGCGGCGCCGCTGTCCGTGACGACGCTGCTGGTGCCGCTCGGGGCGGCGGGCCAGCAGCGTCGATCGCCGAGGACGACAGGGTCAGGTGCAGCGATAGCAGAGTTGGATGGATTTGGATTTTTCTGCAGATCATTGGACTGGATTGAATGGGGGCTTAATTTTACTTGGAGGTGAATTGGATCTCATATTAATTGGATTTTGGATGTTAGTCCACTCCCAGGTATACTGCAGGGCACCCCTGCAGCTGGCGACGGTGTGGAGCCGGACCATATCGGCGACCACTGGGGACAGCTGCGATGGCAGCGACAAGTCCGAGCACGGCGGCAGGTCCGAGAGCTATGCAGCAGTAGCACAGGACCATTGAATCCGTCGTCACCGTGCATATCCAATTGCATCCGGCGCTAATGGATTTTCGTCTAATGAATGGCCACATCCAGTCCAACGAGTCCAAGTGCTTAAATCCAATTGAATTATTGGACTATCTCAAATCCAATCCCAGGTATAGCTACATCCAAATGCAGCCGCCATCACCCTTGACGCGTGCCTGAGTCTCCCATATCCTAGCAGCTGAGCAGCAACCGTTGCCTTGGAAGGGAGTTTTGTGATTGGTGTTTTACAGATGTAACCACCTGGCATCAGCAACCCTTTTTTCCATGTCTTCTTTAATTTCTTGAATATCCTTATGTTCAGTTATTGGCTCCAATTGAATTATTTTTTTTCTCAATCAGTTTCCTTTGTTCAGCTGGTCAAGATAATTCGATTGCCATCAGAACATAGAATATTCATGTTAGCTTCACAGCCTAATTTCTTTGCCATTGCTTACTTCTCATTTTACTCCATGTTTCATATGCAGAGTGCATTTCCTTTCGCTGACAACTGCTTTGCATGCTCAATTTGTTTCCCATGCTTTGAGCTGCCCCGCTTTAGAGCATCTCCAAGAGCTCTTGTATTTTGTTTGCTAAATTTGGTGATTATACCTCCTTTGTAAAATTAGAAAACCCTCTAATTCCATGGGGTAATCCAAGAGACTAGCGAAAAATGTGATGGCTATATTTAAGATAGAAAGCGGGCGGCGTTGGGAAAAAAATGGCAAGCGAGGACGGCAGAATAGCAAGCCTCGATGGATGGCCAAGTACATAGAGGAGCTGTTGGACCCAAAGGAAGCCCATGTAAAAGAGCTCTTGGAGATGCTCTTGGATGTACAGGTTTAGCTACAGGGAGGTTACAAAACTGCTTTACAGAAAGCAATACAGGTGGATAAAACAGGAGGTCTTATGAAACCTTGATTCTTTCCCTCTTCAATGGAAACAATTTATTTATTTCTCAAACATAAGAAACTCGGGTACAATGTCATTCTGATTTCATCAGTTTTTAATACATCTATATCCTTGCCAAAGGAACTCAAGATGTGTAACATAACTGTAAGCTCCATTCTAATTTGAGCTGATAAGGTATACGGAAAAACGATTGCATCTTTGACAAAAAAAAAAATATTGTTTTTTGAAAGGTTAAAAAAAATATATTGTTAAGGCAGCAAAAGAGGTTACCTCGGTTGACTTCACACTGATTTCTATTTTCTGCATCCCACATACAGGATACACATGCATGTTGTGTTTTAAACTTCACTAGAACATTACGCGTGCTTCACGCGCCCTATCATGCATATATGAAAAGAAAACAAAGACAGCATTTTTAAAAAGACATAACTTGATGTTTATACTGTAAACAACCATTTTTTGTGAAATGCTTCTTTCACAAAATTAATTTGGTATCTTGTTAAATATCTAACCATATGAATCTGTCAGGATATAAAGTTTCTTAAATTCATCAACCCATCAGTAGAGTCACCACTCCCATTATACAAAGGAAAATCCATCGAGGTAAAGAACAACACACTAATCATCTAAGAGACTAAGATCTACAGTAAACTAACAGAGATACATCTCAAATTTAACTTCGGATTAGTTAGTGATCATATAAGATGGAACATGAAAGATTGGTGCCTCCCAGACGATGTAGTGACTCAGTTCGCTTTGTTGGATACATAACAGTAAATCTCTTCTTTATTACTGAAAACGGAGACACGAACTCTTGCAACTGTTTCTCAAAAAAAAAAAGAACTCTTGCAACTGATTCTCGAGATGCAGTGCACCATGCTTGTTGCTTTCTCTTTTAACAAGTTTTGAGAATGTAAATCAATTAGACATCACAGGCTCCCCTAATGCTTGGCTTTGCATCGTGGCAAGAACGAACAAACTCTGTTTCCCTGTTTCAATCGGACAGACCTGCAAACAAAACAGGGGCAACATTAAGGACTGGAACCAGAACATGAAAAAGAAATTAAGGTACACACCTATCTGTAGAGAGTGGAATCTCACTTATAGAGAGATGTGACCCAACGCCAAGAAATACAATGCAAGGATCTAGTTGAGAAAGCGAACTGAGCGTAGCTCAGCTGGTAAGGGTCCTTATGGTGGAACCTGCCCACCAGAGTTCAAATCCTCGATTTGGCAGCACCGTGCTTGTATTTTTCTAGATTTATTCTAGGATTTAACCGGCGTTATTCTTTCAATGGTAGGCGGCGTGCCCGTCGACAGCGAGGCGCCAGTGGTAACCGTCCAATCTCGAGGATTTGCCGCTCGGTCTTTTCGGAGAGATGCTCATAGGGATAGGGTTGCGTGCGTGTGTTCGTAGGGGCGAGTGCGCGTGCGTGTTTGTGAGCTTCTACGTCTGTACTGTGTGATTCGCAAAAAAGGATCTAGTTGAGAAAAATGAAGTTAAAACTACATGTTCTAATACTATGCATGCCTTATGAAGTGACAATATAACAGAATACAACCCATGCACAAATGAAGAATAGCTTCTTATTGAAGTGATCAACATACATGAGAAGGTCCTAAACACTATGTATGAGATAGCAAATGGGAACATACAAATACATGAACCAACTTTGGCACCACACACAAATTGCATGCATGCACAATAGCAAGTGATCACACAATCTCAAATAGTAGGAGGTGCTCGATCATTAACTGCAAAAAGATCTTCTCGCTATTAGGCAAATAGCCTTTTTTCTCAAAGTGCTGAAAAATATCAGTACCCATACCATATCTGTCGCGAGCTCTTCATCCTTGATGGGTTCAAAAACAACTCATTAGGAGAAGTAATAGGCGAAGAAAGCCTGGGAACTTGCTAGAGTTCAGTGAAAGGACCTGTAGCACTTGGCAGGTGCTCCTGTAAAAAAAACAGAAGGTTGAACCAGAAACTGACAAGTCACGTAAATGACATGAGTCATGACATTGACATTGCATGTCTATTTATCTAGATGTATCAATGAAGCTACTTAGGCAATGGAAAAAAAAATCAAACCAATCAATTGCACATGTTTTCAGAGGGATGAAAAATAGATCAGTTTCCATATGAGAGGATATCAATATGCATACGACCATCAAAGAGATTGTTCTATGCTTAATTAGGGAGACATGCAAAATTCTTGAGCACATAATAATACAAGTAGTACAGTACCTACATCATGTATAAACATCTGTTCAATGGTAAAAGAATTGCAGCATAAAAGAATACAACCAAAATTGGTACTTATGCTGATGTTTTAATTTAAGCTCCAAATAGATTTGCGGCCTTGTATAAAAGAAAAAATCAGTACCTACACATCCTATCTTTATTTGACAACAATTTTGGCTGAGGAATCTAAAAACAAGCATATATGTAGAGCAAGCTATGGAAGCATGGAGAGTAACTTGAAATCACATATTTCTTTAGTCATTGAACCAAAGACATACTAATTTTTGCATCCAAAGACCACCAAAGCCATTGGTAGTCAGTTTTTTTAATTGATCCCACACCGAAACAATCCCAATCTAGAATCAGCTATCTCATGGTTCTAGATGTACTATTTGCTTTAGGATTTGTCAAAAGGTCACTTAGATTCCATTTACACTGAAATGGGTTTTGTTGCCAAAGTTAAAAAGTATCTACTTAATAAAATTACACTAACATCGCCATCACTGAAAAATAATACTGGCCTGACATGTTCTTAATACAAAGCATACATCAATTAATCACCTTGCTTGAGTCAACAACTATTGGAAAAATAGACTTTTCTTAAATTATCAACCTTTAAAAAGTTGTGGTAATGAATGGATTAGTTCAGTAAACTGAATTCATTTGAGCAACTACTACACCAAGAAATTCACATTTTAGCTCTGGCTTCTAAGCTTCAGAGTACTTCTTGTTTTATCAAGAAGCATAGCTCCACCTGATCACTTTAAATATGTGTCCATGTTCTTGAGAGCATCATAGTGCTTGAAAGCACCACAATAGTCTTGTGAAGCCCTAAAGTGATGTTTTTTTTGGTCTATGTACTATTTTTATTTTTTCTCCTATGCTTCAAAACAAAAACCGGGCCTAAGGTCTGAAGCTACCCTGACAAATTTTAGAAACAACACATTATGTCCAACAATTACCCCCTTGCTTATAAAGAGAACTGGCATAACCTGTTAGTGAAGTAATAAAAGTGTAAAGAACCTGAGGGAGTGACAACAGGCTGAGCCCAAAGCTAGCATATGAAATTACTATATCTGTAGAGACATGTCCAAGCGTGCTAAAAAATACTTCTTACATTTGATTATATACACTGCAAATATCAAGGAAACTTATCCAACAGAAATGTCATGTTTGCAGATCTATACCCATAGAGTTATGGTTTTGAATATTTCTAGAGTTTGAAAGAGTTGGGGCAAAGAGCACATACAGCACAGTAGCACACAATAGATTCAGAAGAGATGAGATAGAAGGGATGCATACCAATCTAACAGGATCTGCAGGTTTTTCAATCGAGAGCGTGAGTTCTTTCCTCCATTCCGAATTGGTACCCTTCTTTATTACCCGTGTTTTCAACTTCTGTGATATGTTGAAAAAAAAATATTAATCAGGGCATGTGCACGCATCCCTGAAAAGAGACAGTCAAATGAATAACAGGGGAACTATAAACAGATGAAATAAAAAGAAATTGACTGCAGAAATTGAATCTATTATATCAAACCTTTCCATGGAATAAGAGACTTATGCATGGCTCGTGTGCCAGTATGAGAAATCTTCTTGGTACTGCCCGTTCCTTTCAGTTTGAGATTAAATCAAAATTGGACTCTGAACTACCAACAATATCAGTGATGAGTAAAGAACATTATGCTAATGATAATTTCTTTCAATATTATAGCGACCAGTTGTTTCTTAACCTGAAATCTACTAAATATCCTTAAGTTGCAGATTATACAGACCACATGACAAGGGCTTCCTCTGCTCCATGGTCATTTGCTTTCAAACAGAAAAGAGACTAAAAAAGAGAGATTGTCATCATCGAAATGAAAAGATGGACTACATCCAGCAAAGAAACATCAAAAGGTTGGTATCATTAGGCCATCTAATCACACTAAAGCCAAACGGACCAGCCACAGTTAATGCAATGGAGCTCCCAACCCAATCACGAGCCAAAAAATCAAATACTACTTGCGGATTGGAGTGGACTAACCTTAAAGCTTGGAGGCATTTTTCTGAGCAGTTGCTGGGCGTCGTCCATTGCGGCGGCCACTCTGACTGTTGGGGTGATGGCCGGCACGTCCTGTGCCCAGTAGCGCGGGGGAGGCGCATAGTAAGGGCCCCGCTCTTCTTCTTCGTCACGTGCAGCTTTCGGCGGGCTGGAGGTGCAGCTACCGGTCAATGGCGCCGCGCTTGTAGCCGGGCGGTTGGCGAGGCATGTCCAAGTCCCCCGAGTAGATGAGAGGGTGGACGGAAAACGACGAAGGCTCCCCGCGTGCCGCCGTGAAGCGCGAGCTGGAGGCGCGTCGCAGCTGGCGGAAGAGCGTCCCCGGCACCCCTGCTCGCCGCTCGGGGCCTCCATGGGTCTAGGAGCGGCAGCCTCGGCCAGATCCACGCTCCGCGTGGCCATGGAGGCGGCGGGGACGATGGGCTGCGGGAGCGGCGGCGACGGGAGGAGAAATCCGGGCAGGGGCGGGGCCGCGAGGAGAGGGTAGGGTTTGGGGTGCAGTGGACTGCGCTGCGATTTCCAAAAGATTGAAGAAGTCTTTTACAAAAGTGTAACGCGGTGGGCGAGAGCCGGCGCGAGCTCCCGCTGATCGCCACGTCGGCCATGAAGTGCGGGGAGGGCAACAAACTCCACCTGCTTTTAAGAAACCGATATCAACCCGGCAGGTTGTTCATGTAAGGTTCTCTAGGGCTGAAAACGTTTGCTCTTTATTTCTTTTTAAAAGATCAACTCATTGTTTTTATTTAACTCCTTTTTAGATACAGTGCTTCGCTAAAATCTCTTGACACATGTGTTCATTTGTTTAGCTGACCATGTTTGTATCAGTTTTGAGATGATCAATCATACAGATAAGTTGTGTTGTAGGACAACAATATTCTGTTGAGATAATCCTATTATACAGATAAGATGTGTTGCGGGGTAATACTGTGATGCTTAAATAAAAAACATTGTCAAAATATTCAGTTGCACCAATTTTTGTCGACATTGTAAATATGTTTTCCAAAATATGTCAAGCAATATAACCACCAGATGTTATTTAAGTGTACATTTTTTAGATAATGGATAAATATATCCGGCCTCTACATCCAAGGATGTACACAGACCAATTATTACACAGTCTTACATTGAAAGAAAAGAGAGAGTCATGGTCTTATAAATCGACCGAGGAAGCTAATTCAAAAAATATAAATGATTCCATCCTTTATTGGAGATCTCTAAAGCAATAATTTCTAATTTTTTGCTCATTGTTGAGAGTGCTTCCTTGGCTATCTCGTCACGCGCTTGCGTGAGGCCCACGAGCTGTAACCAATACGCTCCTCTGAAAATTATCTGCAAAATAGAGTTAGATTTCATTTGATTAAAAATAACATCATTCCGACATCTCCAAATAGCCAAGCATATAGCAGCCACACCCACCCAAATCAAATTTCTAATCTTTTTGTTTTGATTAGTTAGCCAATTCGAACATATGGCTGATTGATCTAGGTTTTGTTAGACTAGTAGCATAAAAAGATAATCCTCCAGATCATATTGGTAAGGGGGCAGTCAAGGAATATGTAACACCGGTTTTAAGGAGAAAACCGAATGAACACCATATGTGAGCCCTGAAGTCAAATCTCACATATAGCTACAAATGAAGTGTAGTATCATTAAAACAATGCTTTATATAACGTACATAATATAAAAAAAATACAACCTCAGCTAGCGAACAACGGAAAGACAACTCCAATCTCAGTGTAGACTCCACTCCACGAGGGACCGGCCGACCGCTTGACCACAAGCCTAAACTTCTCTGAGGTGTGGGGAAATAGCAAGAGTGAGTCCATGTCGAACTCCGTAAATATAGCTAGGCAATATCTATCCAAAAACCCATGATCAATATAACATATAATGTAGAGCATAAACGATAAATTATGAACTATTAAACAAACATAGGTCATTATCTTTAATGCAAAAGTTCCAAGGCCGCTCATGACCGTGAGAGCACGGGCGATATACCGATTTTACTCTGCTTGAGAGGTGTACACTTTCCTTTGTGAGCGTGAATTGCCCTTTCACCCGAGGCCCGTCGACCCCTTAACCCTCTTCCTAGGACCGGTCGGCGGGGTTCACTATGAAGCCTTTCACGTTCGTCTAACAAGTTAGGGCCGCTAAGTATCTTCCGTCGGTCCGGGTGATCAACCCGCGGGGAATCCTCGATCTGCGGCGGTCCCATGTGATACAACCCTACACCGGGGATCCATAGTCTGTTTTTACCCTAACGCCTTTCGGTAACCGCTAACAAGCTAGAAAAGGTCACGGGTGCTTGAGCTAAAACCAGAGCCATGTAGCCCTCACGGTTATCTTTTTTTCCGGAGACGCTAATACGAGACAAGTCCACATGTTGCTAATAGTCATGTTTAACGTTCATTGCATAAACATTAATCAAGTCATATGATCATGGTTTAAAACTAACATATCTCAAAACTATACTTGCCTTGATTCTCGAACTCCTGTTGATCCTGCTGGTCTTGCTCGTAGAAGAATTCCTGGCCACTCCCGAATTGCTCACCGGCTGAACTTCGATCACCAAGCAACATCACACAATCGTCCAGGCAAACATACACGAAGCAAACATAGAGTTTATAAGTTAACAGTACACCAACAGCAATAAAACAGTTTAAAAAGTTTATAAACCTATTCTACACGTCACTACGATCACATCGATATATAGTTCTTCGAAAACGGGCTTAAAACGAGCAAGTTATAAGCATTTGAAAGTCAGTGGCAAAACTGTAAATAACTGAAACTTGATTTTCGAAATAAAATAATTAAATCTGATTTTGATTGTTGAAAAGACCATGATTAGATATTGGAGGAGCTTAGGGTCTCTTTAGCAAAGTAGCTAGTGAAGGGGTGCCTTCTAATCTGGGCCGTAGATTCAAGGATTTATGGCTCAAAATGATTAGATGTATATGTGTATTTCTATTGTATTTGAGGATTTATTCTCGTAAGGGAAAACGGCCACAAATGAGCCATGATGTCATCTTGAGGTCATCAAAGCTAAGAGTGATGTCAGCAAGCTAACCTAGAAGACATGGCGGGCGACGGAGCTTCACTTGAGCTTGCTGAAGCAACGTACATGATCGTGAAGGATCGAACAGAAAGGTAGAGACGGAGATAATGTGAGCTCACCAATGGTCGACCACGACGGGATAGAGTCAATGATCCTGCATGGTTGGACGTCAAGAAGGCAGACGACTTCCGGAGCAATGGCGAGACGTCCGACAGCTGCGATGACTTGCACCCGACGGCGGCAGCTAGGGCTTGGAGACGACCGGCTACTTCGATTGGCGGGCGTCGGTGTGAGTGGTGACAAGGCGGCGGACGGCAACGCGACCTTGACGTGAGCGGCACAAGGTACTTGGCGGCAGCGAGACATCAGACGTCGCGCACGCCGGCGGCATCTACAGGCTGAGCTCGGCGAGGTCATGATGGTGGTGGCGTGACAAAGCTAGGGCAGCGTGCGGGGACGACGGATCGCTGCGGCAGTGCGGCTGTTGCGTGTAGATGGATAAAGAGGCGGCGCAGGCGCTCGGCTGCTATTTAAAGGATCACGCACACGCGAAAACAAGGAAATAACCCCCGGCTCGTGGGATTTGGAGTCGGAGTCGATGTGCGTCCAGCTCGGTTACGATGAGTACGACGACGACGCTGACAAGATGGACCACGGCGTCGATTGGAACAAAGAAGAGAGGAAGGCGCTGTGCTCGACAGTAGGGAAACTATCCCGGTTCGCGGGATTACGTGCGGATTGCACCAGAGCGTCGGGCTGTGTCCGACTAGACTTCGAGTTGGAGATGACGACGCTGCCCGAGGGTCCCTGAGTGATGTGAGGAAGGATCGGGAGCTGCTGGTCTGGCCAAGGCAAAAGAAAACGGGCCAAGGGATCGGGCTGGAGCAAAGGAAATAGGGCCGGTGGTTTGGGCTACCAGGCCGGTATGTGAGAAAGGAGAGGGAAGATAAAAGAAATTGCTTTTCCTTTTATTTTCAAGACATTTTCAAATGACTTTTCAACAGATTTTGAAATCCTTTTGAGTTTCGATCAAAACCACACAAACAAAATAAATCAAGTGCAATGGCATGTATGCTCAAACATGTTTCTACTTCCTATGATAAATTTTAATTTAAGGAAAATATTATTTTTCCTACATTTTCATGAGCACCAAAATACATTAATAAATCATTTTTATTCTATTTCCAAAAATGCAAATTTTTAGGGTGTTACAGAATAAATGTTGGATAGCTTCATTCCTATTACAGCAAATGCACTTCGACTCCCTTTCCAATTTTTCTTGGCGAGGTTGTCTTTGGTCAAGACCACACCTCTCTATAAAAACCAAAGAAAGATCTTAATTTTTAGAAGAATTTTTATCTTCCAAATCATCTTATGACGAAAAGGTATGCATGTATTCATAAGATCGAGGTACATTGGCGGACGAGAAAATAACCCGCATTTGGTTAAGCTCCATTTAAAATAGTCCCGACTCATCCACCAATTCGACATTTGAGATCCGTGCTACTAGACTTAGCCAATCAGTAAGTTTATTATCCACGAGCCCTTCTAAAAGAGATGTTTAGTGGGCTAGTAGCCATTACATTAGCTATGGTTGTGTGCGGATTTACGCACTATATTATATAAAGATGGATATCTAACTTTCGAGAGGCTTATCTCCTACCCATGTATCGTCCCAAAATCTAGTGGTGGTTCCATCTCGATAACTTGAAAGAACCCTTAGCCAACACCTTCTCTTTAATATGCATGAGGCCTCTCCAAAAATGGGAGTCATTAGGCTTGGGCATCACTTGAGTTAGGGATTTGGATTTTAGGTATTTATTCCTTATAAGAGATTGTCATATGCCTTCCGTGTTCATCAAGTTAACCAACCATTTGGCTAGAAGGCACTTATTTTTGCAACTCAGTTTAGGATACCTAGTCCTCCTTGGTCTTTAGGGTGGCACAATATGTCCCATCTGGCAAGTCTATACCTATGTCTATCGGAAGAGGCTTGCGAAAAGAATCTTGATCTATAATAATCAAGTTTTTTAATCACCCCTTAGGTATCTCAAAGAAGGACATCATAAACATAGGTAGGCTGCTTAATACTGAATTAAGCAGAATTAGTTTTCCCCCATATGACAGGTATTTTGCTTTCCAACAAGATAGTTTTTGTTCGAAACGACCTTCCACCTTTCTCCATTCAGAGTTCAGAAGTTGTCTATGGTGTATTGGGATTCCAAGATATCTAAATGGATAATCCCCGATGTTGCATCCAAAGAGATTGGTATAAAAGGATTCAAACTCTTTAGCTGCACCATAGCGAAGATTTAAACTCTTGTGAAAGTTGATCTTGAACCCGAATAATTGCTCAAAAGCGTAAAGCAACAGTTTAAGATTTTGTGCTTGCTGCAGGTCATGATCAAGGAAGATAATAATGTCATCTGCATATTGAAGAATAGATAACCCATCATCTATAAGGTCAGGGAGGACACCTCTTATTTGACCATCGGCTTTCGCTCTATTAATTAGAAGAGCCAACATATCTGCAACGATGTTAAATAAGATGGGTGACATAGGATCTCCCTGCCTAAGTCCGCGCTTGGTTTGGAAGTAGGGACCTACGTCATCATTAATCTTGATCCCCACGCTTCCTCCAGTGACCACTGATTGGACCCACCTACACCATTTGGGGGAGAAACCTTTCATTCTTAGCGTTTGTTGAAGGAAAGACCACTTCACTTTGTCGTATGCCTTTTCAAAATCAATTTTGAAAATAACACCGTCTTTCTTTTTTTTTGGTGTGAAGTTCATGAATGGTTTAGGTGTAAGATAACGACCCCTTCTATTATATTCCTACCGGCATAAAAGCGATGCTGTGTTGGTCTCACCACGGTTTTAGCTACCATATTGAGCCTATTGGTGCCTACTTTAGTGAATATCTTAAAACTCACATTAAGAACACAAATTGGCCTGTATTTGCTTTGGACTTTAATAGCATTATCCACCTTTGGAATTAAGGTGATAATTCCAAAATTCAGGTTGTACAGGTCAAGGGGCTTCATTATGTAGCTCAGCAAATAAGGATAAAAGATCATCCTTGATTACCCCCCAAAACACGATAGAATTCCCTTGAGAAAACCATCCGGGCACAGGCTTTTATTATGCTCCATTTGGAAGACCGCCTCCCTCACTTTAGATTCGGTGAGCGAGTGGCGAGGATATCATTTTCCTCCGGTGAAACCTCGTGGGATATCCGTGGTTTTTGGTCTTCCCTAAGGGAGATATCGAGAATTTTCCTACCGGCCAAAGAGGTCTTTGTAATAAGGCGTAATATGACTTTTTGAGCCCGATCATCACCTATCACAACACCTTGATCATTTTAAGTTTATAAATATGTTGTTTACGATGCTTCCCATTGGCAATTAAATGAAAGAACCGAGTGTTGGCATCCCCTTTCAATAGGGTTTTAACTTTGGCTCTCTCATACCATTTTAGTTCCTCCTCTCTTAGAAGATTAACTAAACGCTCTTTTAGATAGTGCTTCGGATCAATCTCTTGTTCGAGATAAGGGGAGAGATCTCAGCTCTCTTATCTATATTCTCTAAAAAGAGCCAGGAGTCTTTTTCTTTTTTTCGATAAGAACACAGCAAGTATGCTTCGCCCAACCCCTTAGATATTGTGCGAGTCTTCGGATCTTGAACTGCCAGCGTTCAAGAGGAGTGGATCCAGAGCATGGAGATTGCCAAATATCTGTAACCATATCATAAAAACCATCTCGAATCAACCATCCCCTCTCAAATTTGAAAGGACGGTTGTGGGATACGTGGGGTCGGCGTGCACATGTTAAGCACCGGGGCATGTGGTGCGAGATATTCCTATCCCTCGGTTCCACTTTATTGATAAAGGAAACATAAGTTCCCAATCCGTGCTTACTAGAACTCTATCCAACTTTTCAAAGGTTGGATTATCCCCTGGCCCCGCCCTTAAGTGTATTGGCGGCTGCCATTATAATCTCCTTAAGATTCAAGGATTCAATGACAAAGATTAAGCAATTTGGCCATTTTGGGTGAAGTCCCCCGACTTTTATCTTCGGCCTTCGCATTATGTTGAAATCTCCTCCAATTATATATGGAAGAGTTTCTTTGGAGCATGTGTTAGCCGGTTCTACTAAGAAGGCACTCTTGTTGTGGAGTTGTGCTGTCCGTAGACCGTGTATAGCACAAATTTGAAGTCATTTGATTTGACTCTCAGCGTGAATTTTACATAAAAATCTCCCTCATCAATGGCACCAATGTCAAAAACATTCAGGTCCACCCCAAGCAGGATGCCCCCCCGACCTTCCATGGGGTGCCATAGTGTGCCAAAGAAACTCATGTCCCGCACAAAGATTCTTGAGGACATGATACGGAAAGGAATCCCGTCCTGTTTCGGAGAGAGCAATAAAATTAATATGCTCTTCCTTAACTAGTTACGCGAGAAACCTATGCTTAGCCAAGTCTCCCGGACCTCTGCTATTCCAAAAACTCCTTTCATTTTAAAACAATTTTGGAAGGTGTCTTTGGCTTCTTTGGAAGTTTGCCATTTTAGTATTCTTGGCATTATTATATTTCTTCCTCCGTCGGAGTGGAGAAAGATCTATAATTTGATCATTCTCCTCCTCCCGCAAATTCTCATTTAGATTACCACAGGCGTGGCTGAGAATTGCATCAAGCTGGTTATCCTGCTCATCCTCATCCTCAAGATTGGAGGATTGTTTAGCATGTTTAGAACGAAGCAGAACCTTTCTTTTTATTAGCACAAAAGGCTAACCTATCAATCTCTAAGTTTTTAATTTTAACTAGAGCTGAGGTATCTAGGTTGATGCCTACCCTACCAAGGTTTGAAAAAACATTCGAATCGGAAAGGTAGTGAAAGAGTTACCTAGGAATTTGAGGTTCTTCTTTCTTTGCCTTGGGTCACCCTTGAGTAGGGTGTGGACATCGGCCGTTGCCGCATTCACGAGGCTGCGACCCAATAATACCTTGATGGGTGCATCCGTAATCGCAGTGCCATCTCTCCCACAACCAGGGAAGAAGCGTCCACGGAATTGAGGGCCGGCTGTCGCGAAGGTCGCACATGGTGTAGCACGCGGTGAAGTGGCTCCCGTGGTCGGTGCGGGGGGTGATGGCGGCTCCTGGCAATGCTGGGGAAGAGCTAGTCGCCGCCAAAGTGTCCTCCATGTGCGTCGGACCGCCCACCATCACGCCCCGCATCCACGGAGGATGAGGAAGTACCGGGTGGCGTTCCCATCTCCAAGGTCGAAGTAGTGAACAAGGGGGTAGCGGCGCACCCCCCTTGCTCAAAACGCCGTGGGCCGTAGAGGCGGTCGAGGTGTTCCCCTTCCGGGGCGGCCGCTAGCGGGAGTGCCTCCTCTCCCATGACGCCACCGGCCCCCTCCACGCCCTCGTATAAAGAAAGCGAGGGGGACCCGAGTGGAGCACCCACCACCAAGGGGGCGGGCGCACCTGCCCTCTCAACCGCCCCCAATGGAGGTGTAGCGAGGAGCGTGTCCCCCTTCGGGGGCGAGGCTGCCAGCGATGAGGGCAGCCCAGCCCCCTCCTCCATGGCACCACAACCCGCCTTGGCAGATGAGGCGGTGGTGGAACCCCTTGGCGCACCCCCCTCAGTAGGGGCAGCACCAAACTCCTGCACAAGAGAGAGGGGGGAGGGGGCAAAGGTGGTGTAGAGCCCCCTAGACCCTCCCCCAAAGTGTCCATAGCCACCGAATCAGTAGCCCCTGTCAGGTGCTCCTCCAATTGGGTCACAACAAAGGAAGAAGGGTGCAGTTTGTTAGTGGAATTCACTATAATATTATAATCTGCCAATTCTTCTTCTGTTGGTGGAGAGTACATCTTCCTTGGAGACCCATTGTCGGACTCAAGCATGACTTTAAGACTGATCTCATTTAGGAGTTGATCAACACCACACCAACAATCTCATTCACCAAAGTCTGCTTGATTACGAGGGGAAGACTCGAGAAGGATTTGAAGTTTCTGAGAAGTGGTATTATTTCCTTGAGAGTTTTGCGGTTCTTGATTTTCCGCATCTTTCATCTCATGGTCACTTCCTCCCGGATCTTTATCACTATCATCCAACAAATCTTCATCCCCAGGCACAACGGGATCAACCAGAATAGCTGCTTCATCAGGCTTAAAATATAAGCGGTAAATACCATTGCCAGCACAAACATCAGCATATTCCGGGATCTTTTTAGCATCATACACACCAACTTGAATGCGTGCGACACACTGCCGCCGGTGCATCATATCCACCTTTTGAGTAACCCCGATGATGGTGCCAACAGCCCACAGCCTGAGAAAAGAAAACGAATTGCCACCCGCACTCCATTGGCCCACCACCCATACCTGCTCCAATAGCTTCATGGGTTGGATATCATCCACAAATTCAGCAAAAGAGATAGTGCCTTCCTTGTTCTTTGTGTTGATGGTGACGATGGCTACCATGCGATCAAGTTCTTCCTTGCTAGGAAAAGGTACAACATAAGTCTTTGCTCCCGGTATGCTGCACTTTCCAGTCCCAACGAACAAGGATGATCCTTGCCAACTTCGACTTGTAGCAATCGGAAATAAAACCTCACCCGCTTCAAGCGGACGCAGGGTCATCGGTGATGAATGAATTTCCACCACTTGGTTGTTTCTTGCGGCCTGGATGTGGAAGAACCCCATCCCATCTTCAGCTACGCCGCATAAAGCGACATATGGTTTGGGGCCCCCCGGCAAAAAGGACCGCATTGGTGAAGTGCTCATCTAGACAAATAGCGCACTCCTTCAAACGCGCTTCCTCTTCTTACTTGGATCGGCGGCTCCGTCATGCTTTGCTCGGAGGTGTTGCCTTCGCTCGAAATCCCCCTCCCTGGGGAGCGATGGCGCCGGCTGCCACCGTCGAGGCCGCCGTCGGCCGACTTTGAGTGGCCGGCCTAGGGTGGCCGGGATGGGGTCGGACCCGGATGACGGCTGTTAGCTTAAGTGTTGCAAGAGTCTGTTCAGGTCTTCGTTACTAGAGTCCAGTCCGTGTTACAATCGAAGTCTAGTGTGTTTAGGAGTAGGACTTGATCAATGTCGTGCTTGGTCATGTTCGTACTTGAGTCGGTTTGTAACTCCACGTCGTGACGTTCTAGGCGCATGAAACGTGTACCACTCGGAAGCGGTGTCCCGTTCCTGTGCGACACGGCGTGGGGAGGCTCACGCATATATATATGAAACAAAGGTGTCGTGAGGGGTTGCAGGTTGGGCAGCAACAAATATTCTATTTGCCCGTGTTCTTGTTTTTCTCTAGTTTCAATCTACTCATTGTTTTCGCCGCGGTCACCGCGACACGCCGACGTTCTCGATGATCTCGGCGTTCCAAGCCGATCGGTAGTGGTCGGTTCCAACAAACTGGTATCGAGCTTTGGAGAGGACGTTCGGTGGTGCTGAGAGGTTGTAGAGGAAGCGAGGAGGAAGCCGCTTCATCAAGATACACAAGGAGTTCGCGGAACACAAGTGTGGTCACCATGGGCGACGGCAAGACTGATATGGACAAGACGTTCAGTCCGACCGCGAATTTGACGTGGCCGGTGCTAACCCGATCAAATTATCGGGGTTGGGCGTCACACATTCAGTGCAATCTTGAAGGGTTCAATCTTTGGGATGCCGTGAAAAGGTGAGAAGGCGGAGAGACGTCAAGATCGGTTGGCGTTGGGATCTATGCTCCGGCGCTCCACAAGAGATGCACTCCATGTTACTCAACAAGAAGACGGGCGAAGGATGCTTGGGAGGCAATCAAGACCATGCGTCTTGGGGCGGACCGTGTTAAGGAAGTCAATGCACGAAGCTCTTGGGCGAGTTTGAGGCGATGGCGTTCAAGCCCTGGGAGTCTATTGACGACTTTGCACTCGCGCATAACCAAGCCGGTTACTTGATCTGGCCGGTCTCTCGTGAGGAGAGCGTGGCGATACAAGGGTGGTGAAGAAATTTCTCCGTGTAGTGCCCGAGAAGTACTCTCGGTGGCGGTGGGTCGTCGAGATGGTCAAAGATCTCAAGACTCTCACCATTGAAGATCCGGTGGCACATCTCGAGTATGGCCGAGGAGAGATTTGATCCATCAATTGATCAGGTTACGAGAGAAGGCCGGGAAGCTCTTGTTGACGGAGGAGGAGTGGGGCTGCGAGGAACAAGAGTAGGATGGTGACGTAACCATCGGCTCAAACTCCAAGGGGAGTGGAGGAGGAAGCTATCGAACAAAGACAAAAAGCACCGAAGCCACGTTATAACAAATCAAGCGATGGCGATGCACAAGAACCCGGTCCGAACTCACGAGGAACGCAAAGCGCGCGTGGCAAGTGCGGGGAAGTGTGGTGTCAATGGGCACCGGCGTAGAGAGTGCAAGAAGAGGGACGCAAGGGGGAAGCAAGACGTTGCTCATCATGTAAATAACGGTGGTGAGAACGGGCTCTGGCTGATTGCGCGAAGTCTCCAATATAGTGCGTCTTTGTGGAAGCTAAACCCCCGTGTGTCTTCCTTAATCAAGATCGTGTGCACCCAATGACCTATGATCTTTGGAACTTGGGTGCTTGACACGGAGCAACAAACCACATGACGGGGTGTCGGGAATCTCTAGCATCGTTGGATGAAACGATCAAAGGGGCGATGAAATTCGGAGACGGCTCCAAGGTGGAGATCTGCGGGATCGGGGCGGTAACTCGTAGGGGAAGAATCAAGATCACCGAGTTCTTACCGAGGTATACTACATACCATCTCTCCGTTGCAACATTGTTAGCCTTGGACAGCTCGAGGAGGCCGGATGCCGTGTGGAGGTCGACAAAGGAGTCATGACGGTTTATGAACGCTCACAAGGAGGACCGAACATGCCGATCAAGGCCGAGAGGAAGAATAGGTATGTCATGAACGTGAATCGGCGGCACCGACCGCTTCTTTGCCCAAGATGGATGATGAAGCGACTCGCACGCCAGGTTTGGACACCTGAATTTTAGGTCGCCGTGACCTTGGACGTAAGAAGATGGTGGAGGGATGCCTTTGATCCAGCGCGGTGAACAGGTTTGTGATGGGTGTGCATTGGGCAAGACTTTATTTGTTAGCTTAAATGCTGCCATTGTCTGATGTGCTCGTTGCTTCTGTTCCTGTCACCCCCAACTCCAACTCTTCTTTTCATCGAAGATCACATCCCGAGAGATTAGTAATTGCTTCTTCACGGGATCATATACCCCAATATGCCTTAGAACCTTGTTCATATCCGAAAAAATTCGAGGAATAGTCCCGTCGGCCCTAGCTTAGTGACCCCGGTCCAACTTTCTTGGCATATGCAACGCAACCGAAAGTCTTTAGATGACGAACACTCGGTTTTCTCCCAAACCAAGCTTCATAGGGAGTCATACCATTCGGGCTTTTCGTCGAGCTCAATTCAGCAAAGTACACACCACCGTCACACGCTTCTCCCCAAAATCGCCCGGCACTTGCTTCGACTTTAACAAACAACGTGCCATCTCCACCACGGACTTGGTTTCTTCTCTCAACAACACTTGCTTTGCTTGTGGTGTAAAGGGTGCGCGATGGTGTTGTGTTTGATGCCATTAGTGTTACAAAAAATTGTAAACACACCTGAATTGAACTCTCCTCCTCGATCAGTCCTGAATGCTTCAGACAATGGCAGCATTGATTCAACATTCGAGTTATCCCGACGACCTTCATCAGTAGCTGGTCCTACATTGGACAAAAATTCAGATTTGTCGGGCGATACGAGGCACTTCGGGGTCAGGATTCTGAGCCGCTCGTCTGTTCCGTCAACTCCATCTCTTGGGGGTGCTAGTGGATCATCACCACATACCCCGGTACAGTCAAGTGGTGGTTCGACTGGTAATCAGCAGATACAATGGGCCACTCCACCTACTGACGGCGACATCGATATAGAAGGGGTGCCACTGCGTTATCGGACTGTCTCGGATTTACTGGACTCGACGATTACGTTTTTAATTTGGATTACGAGTGGTGTATGTTTGGTAGCGGCCGAGGAACCAAGCTCGGTGGAGCGGGCTTTGACGAAAAGTCGCCGGAGAGATGCGATGCGTGGCGAGATGCAGGCCATTGAGGCAAATCGAACTTGGGATGTCAGCGAACTTCCAAGGAATCAGAAGGCGATTGGCCTCAAGTGGGTTTTTAAGGTAAAGAAGGATCCTGATGGCAACATTGTTAAGCACAAAGCCCGGTTAGTAGCAAAGGGATATGCGCAGCCGCTATGGTGTGGATTTTGAGGAAGTTTTTGCACCTTTGCCCGGATAGAAACAAAGTGAGGGTTTTGTTGGCTCTTGCAAAGACACGGTGGTGTTGGTATTTATTAACATAAATGTAAAAATCCGCAGCGCGCCGCGATACCGATGTAGCTTTCACCCGGGAGTATTCCGTTCAGTATCGATTTCCATGGGGAACGTGAAGTGTACTAGAAAGAGTTTAGAACGTCCCTAAGAAAAATATAATGATGTTGGGAGAGAGAGATTGTTTCTAAGGTCTCTAATTGATCTAGGAATCGAGATACTTTCGGGTTTATTTATATTGGGACATCGTAACACTAGCCGCGAAAGGGATGAGAAGGGGGGGGCTAGGAAGCTCCAACTACGGTCCTACAAACACCAATCCGAACGTGGTGGAATACGTCGGCCGTCGGGACTGTCACTACGTGGTGCAATATTTTCAAAAAGAAACTCAGAGATCCTATGTATGACCCTCTTAAGTAGATGGTGGTAGTGGAGTTATACATGTGGTAGGACATACATAGAGGGATGATAGTGGTGAAGTGGATGAGGATGAAAGATAGTAAATAGCCTTTAGCCTTTTCTAGTATTTTTCTTCTCAAGCATCCTGGACTATATCTCTCTTTCTAAAAATTGCTTTAAGACCTGGGCTGTCCATTCTTGGAGAGGTGGGCTTTGCCCCGAACTTGTGTCCATTTTCTCTCTCCTTAGAGATGTGGGCCCTACTCACCCTCGGACACGTGTCCATTATTCATCTCTAAATATATTTTTATTATTAGGGAGGTAGGCCCTTCTCGCCTAGTATGACTTTTGTCCGTTACTCTCCCTCTCTCGTCTCACTTTTCTCTCTAAATATTTCTTTTTCTTTTTCTTTCTTTTTTTTTTTCGAATGTAGCCCACCTCTATTTGGCATAAAAACATTGAGAGAGACATATCCAAAGATTGCAAGAGTTTATTTTTTTTTATAATTATGGCTAGAGGCTGATGGAGTATGGGGAAGCGCGTACTTAGGGTTAGAAGCGAGCATTTTTTTTTAGTGGAGTGGGATGATCTTGATGCGAATGATAAACTCTTAAAGGTCATAGCTAAGGAACTCATCATGTAATATTTTATAATTTTCAAAGATAAAAACCGGGAATCGGTATCTCTAGGAATATGATAAAATGCAGACTCAACTTTTCATGTATCTTTATCTTTAATGCTAAGACTCGAGATTAAGCATGTGCTTCCCACAGTGTTGGGTTTAGAGCAAATTAAGCATTTAAAGCTTTGGGAGAATCTAAGTCCAAAGTGTAAGTACTTTTAAGAGGAATTAAGGCGGAGCAACTATTCATCATTTCCTTAGCATATATCATCAAGATCATAATTAAAAAAAAAAGGCCAACTAGCAAACTCTAGCATTATTTAGACTCTAACAAACTAAGACTCTAATTAAGACTCATTATATATAGCAAGGCAAAACATAAATAACTAGCTAATATTAAAATAGATAGGATAGTGATACTTATCGTGATAATCGGGGTGCTCTCCCCAAGCTGATTGTTGACACGGTCGATTGGTGATGGTGAAGTGAGGTAGACAGTAGTGGTGGTGTTGACGATTAAGATTGTGCTCGATCAAGTGGTCATACGCCTCCACACTTTGTCGTGTCTTACTCCTTCGGGTGCTCCAAATCCTACTAAACTCAAATAGACAACAAAACTTGTGGAACAGGTTAAGCATTAGCGGTTGGCCACTTAAGCCTTTGTTGCCTAGTTTATATATATATATATATATATATATATATATATATATATATATATATATATATATATATATATATATATATATATATATATATATATATATATATATATATATATTTACTAATAGCTCTTTTTTAGAGTGGATCATTGACTTGAAAAAATTCAATCAAGTCAATTTCTTCTAACTTTTCGAGGTTCTAAAAAGACTTTCAACCGATGACCATTTACCTTAAATGTGTTACCTAAATCATCTTGGATGGTGATGGCTCCATGTGTTGAAGTGTCGACGACATTATATGGTCCATCCCACTTACTTCATAACTTACCATGTCCAAAGAGCTTAACCCTTGAATTGAATAGTAGGACTTTGTCTCGGGCTTAAACTCCTTGTGCTTAATTCTCTTATCATGCCATCTTTTTGTTCTCTCTTTATAAATCTTAGAATTGTGATAGGCTTTTTCTCTCCATTCCTCTAGCTCGAGAGTTGCATTAGACGCGATTCTTGCCCGCTAGGTGGAGATCCATGTTCCATTTCTTGATTGCCCAATGAGCCTTGAACTCTAATTCAACAGGCAAGTGGCATGTTTTTCCATATCTGAGTTGATAGGGTGACATGCCTATCGGTGTTTTGAATGCAGTTCGGTAAGCCCAAAGTGCATCTGGAAGCTTGTCCTTCCATGCCTTCCCCATTTCATCTACGGTCTTTTGTAGAATATTTTTTATTTGTTTATTAGATGTTTCCGCTTGACCGCTAGTTTGGGGATGGTAAGGAGTAGCGATGTTGTGACGAATTCCATGGTCCGCTAGGTACTTTCGAAAGGTTTTATCGATGAAGTGAGGACCTCCATCACTTATGACCATCCGTGGTGTACCAAAAAACGGAAATATGATTTCATGGAACATTTTCTTGGCATGTTTGGAATCATTTGTTCGACATGGTAGTGCTTCTACCCATTTGGACACATAGTCTACAGCTACCAAGATGTATTCACAATTCCCAGAATTAGGGAATGGCCCCATAAAATCAATCCCCCAAACATCAAAGAGTTCAATTTGGAGATTGTTTGTGAGAGGCATTGCATCTCGTGCATTAATGTTTCCATGTTTTTGGCATCGATGGCATCTCCCCGACAAACTCCTTTGTATCGCATACATCGTTGGCCGAAAAAACCACTTTGCCATATCTTGGCATGTGTCCTGAATGCTCCATAATGTCCTCCATATGGCGAAGCATGACATCTTTCCATAATTTGAATTGCCTCAGCCATAGGGACACATCTTCTCAACAATCCATCGGCGCAAACTCGAAAAAGGTATGGCTCATCCCATAGGTGCAAACGGCTTTCATGGATTAACTTTCTTTTGTCTGCACCAGGTGGGACATAGCCCGTGACTATAAAGTTCACGATGTCTGCATACCATGGATCAGAGTGTGTTATCTTGAGCAAAGTGTCATCCCTTAGGTAGTCATTTATGGGTAGGTCATGTTTTTCCTTGTATTGTAGCCTAGACAAGTGGTCGGCTACTGAATTCTCTACTCCCTTTTATCTCGGATTTCAATATCAAACTCTTGGAGTAGAAGAATCCATCGAATTAGCCGAAAGCTTAGCATCTTTCTTAGTGAGGAGGTACTTAAGAGCAGCATGATCGGTATAAACAATTACCTTTGCCCCCACTAAGTAAGATCTAAACTTGTCTATAGCAAAGACAACAGCCAATAGCTCTTTTTCAGTTGTGGCATAATTGAGCTGCGGTCCAGACAAGGTTTTGCTAGCGTAGGATATGGCATAATGCTTCTTATCCTTGGTTTGGCCTAAAACAGCACCAACCGCAAAGTCGCTAGCATCACACATTATCTCAAAAGGAATATTCCAATCAGGTGGTTGAATGATTGGAGCTGAAATGAGTGCCTTCTTAAGGATTTGAAAAGATTCATGGCACTCATCGGTAAAGATGAAAGGTGCATCTTTAGCTAAGAGACTAGTCGAGGGGGTCTAGCGATTTGAGAAAAATCTTTGATAAAGCGCTGTGAGAACCCCCATGTGTCCTAGAAAGCTGCGGATTTCTTTCACATTCGTGGGAGGTGGGAGTTGTTCAATAACTTTAATCTTTGCTCTATCCACCTCTATACCACGTTCGAGACACCTTGTGTCCTAGCACTATTCCTTCCCAACCATAAAATGACATTTCTCCCAGTTCGGGACTAAGGAATTTTCTTCACACCGTTGTAAGACTTTATCTAAGTTCTCCAAGCAATCGTTGAAGGTTTTTCCATAGACAAAGTGAAATCATCCATGAACACTTCAACGATTTTCTCAATCATATCGGAGAAAATAGACATCATGCACCGTTGGAAGGAGGCTGGAGCATTGCATAACCCGAACGACATTCGTCGGTATCGCGTAAGTTCCATACGGGCATGTAAAAGTGGTCTTACTTTGGTCATCGGGGTGGATTGGGATTTGATGATACCCGAATAACCATCAAGGAAACAAAAAGAAAGAGTGCTTTGCAAGCCGTTCCAACATTTCATCAATAAAGGGTAACGGGAAGTGATCTTTCTTTGTAGCCTTGTTGAGTTTTCTGTAATCAATGCACATACGCCACCCAGTGATAATTCGTTGAGGGATGAGTTCATTCTTATCATTCCTAACGACCGTCATTCCTCCCTTCTTTGGCACTACTTGGACAGGACTAACCCACTCGCTATGTGGCACGGGATAAATAATCCCAAATCTAGGAGCTTAAGGACCTCTTTCTTAACAACGTCTCGCATAGCGTTGTTAAGTCTGCGTTGTGGCTCCCTTGAAGGTGTGCAATTAAGATCAATAGGGATGCGGTGAGTGCAGAGAGCAGGACTAATGCCCTTGAGGTCTTCGAGGGAGTAGCCTATAGCTGATATATGTCTTTCAAGAACAATGATAAGTTTTTGTGTTTCTTCGTTTGAAAGTTTATCACTAATGATTACTGGGGTTTGTCGATTATTGTGTAGGAAGACATATTTCAAACCAGGAGGAAGAGGTTTCAACTCTATTGAAGGAGGTGGAGGTTTCTCATTTTGGTCTAACTCAATGGGTTCTGCAAACTCGTCCTCTTCTTCAATGAAGTGTTCGATATCGAAGGATGGTTGGGCCATTTCTTCTAAAGATGCCATTAAGACCTCCTCAATAGGGTCTTGCTCAGGTTTGGGTTCCACCATTGTGTTTGTAGATCGGGCAAGAGGAATAGTCATAGTGGAGTTTCCAACTTTGAAGTCTAAGTGACCTCGTAATGGCTTTTCTGTAGAATCCTCATGATTGGTCTACCAATCAAGAGAGGAACCTCCGAGATGTCATAAATGTGAAAATCTAGACATATCTCCAAGTTGTTGATTCGAACAGGAACCGTCCTTAAAACTCCATGGCATTCAAGAATAAATCCTGATGGGCCTTGTAAAAGTTTTTGAGATGGAGTTAAGGACGTGTCGGGATAAAGAGCATCAGCTAACTCTTTTGAAATAATGTTTATCCCGACGTAAGGATTGTAGTGGACTTCTCTAGCGGACCCTCTAATTTGGCATAAGAGAATGGTTGAAGGGGAGGTGATTCGAGCTACCTCGGGTGATAACTCCACTTCAGTCAACCATTCATAACTCATAATTGCTGAAAGGCTTTTGATATGTTCTATGCTAACCGTTTCTTCCTGTGGATCAGGTTGAGTGGTCTTTTCTAGAGGTCTCGCTTGAATAGGAAAATTCGAGGTATTTCCATAATCTTCAAACATATCTTCCTCGAATTCAAAGGGAAATTCTAGAGGAGATGGTTCATCATCCTCCAGTCGGGTTTGTGTTCCCTTTTCAGAAGGTTTCTCAACAACCAAATTACTAGATGAATCAATTGGAATTTCTAATTCGGCTGCATGTTCCTCCTCTAATGGTTCGGGGCTTGGCTCGACTTCTTCTTCGGGGAATTCATCGTAGACGCCAGTGTATGGGGTATTTTCAAGAATTTTGTCAAGGATAGCTTTTCCCTCACTAACGGTCTTATGTGAAAATGATCCTCCGTAAGATGTATCGAGGAACAGGGGCTGCTTCTTTGCTAAGGCCATAATGAAAGTGTTGTAAAAGGACTTGGTCGAGCAAAGATAAATCTGGGCCGGATAAGATTAAACTTGAAAATCTTGCCCAAGCTGCTCCTATAGTTTCTTTCTCTTTTTTGTTTAAAATTAAGAATTTCAAGACGAAGAGTAATGATCCGAGAAATAGGGAAGAAAGCAAGACAAAATTTGTCTCGAAGTTCCTCCCAATTCCTGTTCACACTTCGAATTATGAGCATACAATTGTTTTGCTCTCTCGAAAGAGAGAACAAAAATAATTTCCATTTTAGGGTCTCATGTTTCATGCCGGGGATATTCAAGCATGAACATAGTTGCTCAAATTCTCGGATGTGCACTTATGGATTTTCGTCTTCTTTTCCGAGGAGAAAGTTTGCTCCCGAACCATAGCTATAAAAGCGAGGGGCGAATCTCATAGCCATCCGTAAGAATAGGATGTGCCGATTGTGGTGGCTCTATCAATTCACCCTTTGGAGCGGAAAATTTATAGATAGAAATGGAATCCATAATGGTAGTGGTATGAAAAAGGTGCGAAAAGAAAAAGGATAAATGGACGAACTTGGTTCTAAACTAGCACGACTACCGTTCCCGAAAACGGCGCCGAAAAGCTTGTTGGTATTTATTAACGCATAAGCGAAAAATCCGCAGCGCACGGATACCGATGTAGCTTTCACCCGGAGTATTCAGTAGTATCGATTTCCACGGGAACGTGAAGTGTACTAGAAAGAGTTTAGAACGTCCTAAGAAAAATATAATGATGTTGGGAGAGAGAGATTGTTTCTAAGGTCTCTAATTGATCTAGGAATCGAGATACTTTCGGGTTTATTTATATTGGGACATCGAGAACACTAGCCGCGGAAAGGGATGAGAAGGGGGGCTAGGAAGCTCCAACTACGGTCCTACAAACACCAATCCGAACGCGGTGGAATACGTCCGGCCGTCAGATCACTACACCGGGCTACCACAAACTATCCGTGGGATTGGGTGCAATTCCGTGTAACCGCTAGACTAAGCACCACGCCTAATCTAAAGATTACTACTCTAGCGTTGCAAAAACTAGAGCACTTGATACAAGCGGGAATCTAATAAATAAACTTAAAGTAAATACTTGAATAAAAGTAAATAAATAGAGAACTTAGAATTAATAAATAAAGAACCCGGATATCATTTGAAGAAACGAACTAGTTCTTTGTAGATGTACAATGTTGATGAAGATCCGACAGTCCGGATCTCCGGCTTTCTCCTTGCCTCTCTCCTTGATCTTACAACTAGATGAACTAGAAGAACTAGATCTAGAACTAGAACTAGATGAACTAGACAACTAGAGGGACCTCTCTCTCTTCTAATATGAAACCCTAGTTTACGCTCTGGCGATAACTAATGAGAAGATGATCCGAGATGATTGAAACCGAGTGGGTCAGGGGGTCGCCTTATATAGTCCTGAGGAGGTGCCGGGGTTTGACCTAGATACAACTCGTGCTCCCACCGACGCCCTCGGATCAAACCGACATTAAACGAGTGGATTAGATTGCATCTTAGAGTCGGTGGAAGAACATTCAAGCGGGGCCGACGTGGCGAAGTTGCCGGGCCGGCGGCCTGAATAACGGGCCGGCGGCCCCGGGGTGGGTCCCACCACGGGTCCCGCGATGCGTCGTGGGCTTCGGAGTCTTCTAGATGATGTTTTCTTCGGGGGTTAAGTTTCGTTCCGTCGGGTGTATTCCGAGCCTTCTAGACTTCGTTCCGGAGTTGGATTGCGTTACGTTGCGTAGTCGTACGGCTCGCGAATTCTGGTGTTTTCCTGTTTAGTCCCTGCAATTCACAACTTTACCAAAACTGGTGGAAATATGTTAGTGACACCCTATTCTAGGTTGTTATTATGATTTATACCCCTTTCTCATGTTTATTTAATTAATAAATTTATATGATAACAAGTGTCAACAGGTGGTTGGGAGGTCCATCACATGGACGTTAAATCTGCATTCTTGAATGGTGATCTCATGGAGACGATCTCACGTCATAAAGAACCACCGGATTTGTTGTTGGCAAAGGTGACAAAGTTCAAAGCTCGAAAAAGCACTATATGGACTGCGTCAAGCACCTCGTGCATGGAACTTCAAACTCGATAGAGAGTTGACAGCTTTGGGTTTTGTGAGAAGCAAGTTGGATAATGCCGTGTATAAAAGAGGAAGCAAGGAGTCTCTTCTAATTGTTGGAGTATACGTCGATGATCTGATCATCTTGGGACCAAAGATTGAGGACATCAATCGGTTCAAGGAGGAGATGAAACAGAAATTCAGTATGAGCGACCTCGGACTTCTCAGCTACTATCTTGGTATAGAGGTTAAGCAGGGAAAAGGAGGGATAACGTTGAGCCAAGGATCCTATGCGTTGAAGATTCTGGAGAGTGCTGGGATGCAGCACTGTAACTCGTCCGACACGCCGATGGAACCACGGTTCAAGCTTGGCAAAGGAAAAGACTACGAAGCTTTGAATGCGACGGCATACGGGAGTGTGATAGGAAGCCTCGGGTATTTGGTGAATACCGCACCGATTTGGCATATGCGGTTGGAGTAGTGAGCGGGTACATGGAGGCTCTGGGAAGGCACACCGGGCAGCTGTCAGCGTGTTCGAGATATGTGAAAGGCACCATCGCTTATGGTTGCGGCTATGAAAAAGGGACTGAACCTGAAGCCGGTCTTGCTTGGGTTCGGTGATAGCGATTTTTGCCGGAGATTCGAGAGAAGATAGAAAAGAGCACAACAGGGTGTGATCTATTTTCTTGGAAGTAGCTTGGTGACTTGGGCATCTCGAAACAAAAGATTGTCGCCTTATCATCATGTGAGGTGAGTATGTGGCGGCAGCTGCTGCAGCTGTCAAGGTGTTTGGTTAAGCCGACTCATGGCTGACTTGTTGGGAACGAAGGAGGCACCGGTCAAATTGTTGATGGATAACATGTCCGCAATTGCGTTGAGTAGGAATCCAGTTCATCATGATCGCAGCAAACACATTGACACCGGTACCATTTCATACGTGAGTGCATCGAGGAGGGCGCGAGTGGAGATTGAGCATGTCGGGGACTGCTGGACAGCTTGCTGATATATTCACGGCCGCTCGGGCGTGTCAAGTTTGTTGAGCTGCGCACTGCTCTTGGTGTCGTAGATGTGCAACAACTTAGGGGTGATTTGTTAGCTTAAGTGTTGCAAGAGTCTGTTCTCAGTCTTCGTTACTAGAGTCCAAATTGTGTTGCATTTGTAAGTCTAGTGTGTTTAGGAGTAGGACTTGATCAATGTCGTGCTTGGTCATGTCTGTACTTGAGTCGGTTTGTAACTCCACGTCGTGGACGTTCTAGGCGCATGAAACGTGTACCACTCGGAAACGGTGTCCCGTTCCTGTGCGACGCGGCGTGGGGGAGGCTCACGCATATATATATGAAACAAAGGTGTCGTGAGGGGCTGCGGGTTGGGCAGCAACAAATATTCTATTTGCCCGTGTTCTTGTTTTTCTCTAGTTTCAATCTACTCGCTGTTTCGCCGCGGTCACCAGCGACGCCGACGTTCTCGACGATCTCGGCGTTCCAAGCTGATCGGTAGTGGTCAGGTTCCAACAACGACCACCATTCGGTGGGGATCGCCGCGACCTCCACGGCCAACATGTCCTCCGGCCGGCGGTGGATCACCCGGCCCTATCCACATTGTACCCGTCCTCCACGTCCACGATCGCCGTGCGCATCGAAGTGGTTGGCGCGCCCACGAGCGGGCTCGCCGTGTGCACTGTCCAGGGCGCCCCATCCGCGACCACGGTGACCGGTCGGCGCTCCCGGCCATGGGTGCCGCGGCCTCCTCCTCTTCCCCCCCAACTCCTCCAGCCATGAGCACTTCTTTGTATGTCCTCCGGCCGTGGTTGACAGGTGCGACGCCGCTGGAGGCGGCGGCGCGGTCGCGCTGGCGGCGCACGCGGGCGGGCGGCGGCAGGGGTGCAGCAGCGCACGGGCGGGCGTGGCGCGCGTAGGCGGGCGGCGGCAGAGGTGCAGCAGCACGCGGGGCTTGGGTTACGCCTCGATCGGGATGGAGTGGAGCCGGTGGTGGTTGCAAAGTGGCGGCGCTGTCGATACACGGACGAACCCAGCGACGCGGACGTCCGCTCGAGCTTCGCGGCTGCCCCGCTTGATCGCGGTCCTTGGATGTGCCGCGATTGGGAACCGCGAGATCTCGGTCATGAGAAAGCTGCGGAAGTCCGTGAGCGCCAGGTTGGCCCTCGTCCGTTCCTTCTGGTCCAGCCAAGACCAAACCACGGTCAGACTCCGGGTTTGGTCGGACCGGTTCGCTTGCTCGGCCGCCGGGACGCGAAATCGAATTTCGAAATCGCGTGAGAATCGGATCACCACCACCTCGCTGCAACACCGGCCCGAGGACATCACCGAGGGTGGCCGCCGGTGTGATCCGCGGAGGAGGAAGCGGACCTTTCCATACCCTCAGTGGCAATTTAATCCGTCGAGGTGGAGGCGACGGCGTTGCCGCAGGCGGCGGTGAAGCCGCTGGAGCAGGATGATCCCGTACCGGCGGAAACGTCGCCGTACTTGTGATGTATCGCGGCAAAGCATCGGCGTCTCCCAGATTCTCGCATTCCGGATCGGAGTCGTAGTCGTGATCCCAAAACTTGCCTTCGATCGCGGCTAAAATTGACGAACCAGCGGGGAGCTGCTGACTAGAAGCGCTCCGACTGGGCTCCGTCGCCGTGATACGACGAAGCGCCTGCCGTGTAGACGGTGCAAGAGAGACTGGGGCCATTCCCCATCCGTAGAGCGCTAGCTGCAGCTGCGCTTGTGGATGGGTGATCGATCAGCGGTGGCTCACTTCACCGGCGAAGAGGCAGGCGGTGGAACCATGGATGGCTCGTCTCCTCTCCTGTGTGTGTCTCCCTCCCTCACGCACGCATATATCTCCTTTAAGTGTACATGCTCCCTGAAACTAAGTTATCACCACAAATGAGGATTTAGAACACCAGACTGATTTTTTTATGATCACGCCAGTCTGCTTGAAGATGTTGATCTGTACTTTTTTTTTGGACTAGATCAAATTTACAGTTATTCTTTCTGAAGTCTGCGGGACTTAGCAAATGCCCTAATAATGCTCAATTGCTTCTGACATAAATATGTCTTTACATATTCATTTTTGTTTAACTATATGCAACTTATTTCTTAAATACTTTGTGTAAAGGTGTATATTGTTTACTCTTTTGCAGGTACAAACTTAAGTAATTTTCAAGGCAGGTTGTTTTACAAATAGTTTCAGAATAATTAACCGTGTCACTAATAGTAAGGGTATTGCATTGGTTTTATTCCTTCACCTCATGTCAATACGTGCTGTGATAACCAGAGTTAAGGCCTGCGTGAACCTTTGCTACAACATTATTTGTATTAATGTGAGAAAAACATATCGTCGACTACTACTGCGAATTTGGTAAGTATCTAGCATCATTTTCACACATTCCACATTTTTAGTAATGAAATTCATACAACATAGTGGCACAAATTAACCAACGAAGCAATGGATGGTCCTCGAAGCAGTTACGTGAAGGCAGAAGCGGGCGTGGCGAAGCGCACCTCCATTCCTAGTGTTTTTAAGTGTCATTGATAGGCAACTTACAGAGCTCAAAGACTGGTTTGATGAGGTAAACACTGATCTGCTTCTTTGCATGGCATCATTCAATCCGGCTGATTCATTTGCTGCTTTTGACAAAGAAAGTTTGGTCAAGCTTGATGGATTTTATCATAGTAATTTTACAAACAAACAAAAAAAACAAACAGATGGACCATCTCCCTTGTGCACTCCAACTCTTTATCACTGATGTGCGTGCAGATGAAAGGTTTAGAAATGTGAAAACTCTTGCTGAACCTTCTGTTATGATTGTTCAAACAAATAAGCATACTAGGCACGGTGTTGTATACAAGCTTCTTAAATTGGTCCTGATCCTTCATGTAGCAACTGCTAGTGTTGAGAGAATATTTTCAGCGATGAACTATGTGAAGAACAAGTTCAGGAATAGGATGGGGGATCAATATTTGAATGATTGCTTGATCATGTTTATTGAACGTGAGTTCTTTTTAAAAGTGAAGGATAGTGACATCATCAACCGCTATTAAGCTATGAAGGATTGCAAAGTTAAAATTAAAAAATTGTAATTTTCTTCCAATATTTTGTAATCACTCTGTTTCTTAGAAGTATTGGACAAGTTTAATGTTCGAACAAGTTGTACTTTTTATTTATGCTATTACATTACTACTATAAAATTTAATTTTTATTGGATTGGTTTCTTTGAAATTTTGGGTCCGCCACTGTTGCTAGTATCCCTCTACTTTTAGGCAGGAAGAATTCCCCGGCCGCACGGTGAGTCTCGCGTTCTAAACCTGTCTGATGATGCCGCGTGTAATTGGTGTGTTACCATGACCGTTCACTCATCGTGCAGTTCTACTGCCTGCGGGCGTGCGATTCTGGGCCACGCGTCCGCCGCCAACACCCACGCTCATGCTCAGTGCTCCGCGTGTCGCTAGACGCTCGCATGCTGGCTGCGCAGTTGCATTGACGTGATCGAGTTACTTTGACTAGAAAAAAAAAATGCGTAGCCTAGCCTTGCCTTCTCGGCTTCCCTGCTCGCCTGCCGTACTGCCCCCAACCCAGTCCAGTTCTACCCCGAGAGCAGAGCATGACGGTCGTCCGTGTCCCACCAAGAAATCGGCAACCGTTCCTTTCTCCATGTCGTTCGCCTCTTCCAGGCCTCCGCTCACCTTCCGCATCACCGGCAGCATCGTGCGCATGCCGCTTTGGCTCCCATCCCGTGGCCGTCTTATGCATGAGTTGCGTCAACTTCTTTCTACCGCATCAGCGAGGTGGTGCTTTGCTGCGAAATCAGCAACGGCGACCCCTCCTACCACAGTCCACGCTGTTCGTAAGACTCCGAACAGGTCGTCGTCATCATCCCACGGTATCTCCCTCCCACTTCTCTACCGCGCCTTCCCCTGCTTGGCGCTCCCTGGTTTCTTACTGTGCATTCCGCAATGACATTACCGGAGGACACCACGCCAGGCGGCCCTTCCCCTGCATCTTTGCATCTGTAACCGTCTGAACTCTGAACCTATCACCTCGGAGATGGCTTTGGGTCGCAGAAACAGCCACCGTTTAGTGCGCCTCTCCGTTTTGCTTTTCCCTGAACCTCCTCTTTGCAGCATGTTGTCTTGGAAGCAAATGAGGTCATACTGCCGATTTCAATGCTTGCACAGTGTTAAATTTCAAGGTGAGCTCCAGCGAATACCTCCCGTTCCCGTTCGATTCGAACCCGTCATATGCCCTTGCTGCTCAGAACTCAGATTCACCGGCAGAGTTTACATGACATTGCAGTGGATTAAGACTAGACTGAGATAATTTTCTAACCTTTCTTTTATTTTTGTGTTTCCAGATTGCTTCAGGGAGACTCGATTTGACAGGGATTCCGCTGCGCGACGATTCGAATGGTGCTGCAGTGAGGCATGGCAAATATATAGTGGCCTGTCATTCCGTCGTCGGGGTCCCATAGCCATGCAGGGACAAGGAACAAGAGAGGCAAGCGAGGGCCTGCCAGCCATAAGTATTGCAATTTTGAGGCCACTTGGCTTTTCCTCCACTCTAATTAAATTAGTTAACAGTCTCTAAACTTGATTAAAGTTTATACGAGTGCACTATAGATGTTAGTGTCCTGTTTTTAGTACATTCACACAGGCAGGTTCTTCAACTGCTATATTATCACTCCCTACAACGTATGTCAGAAATCTGTTAGTTAAAAAACTTGGCTTAGAACATGACCATTGAGAAATTTCCTTGATACAACTTCTCTTCTCCATGTGATTTTGAAAAGGTGCATCTACTCTACTATTTTTATTATCACTCCCTACAAACATTGCTTCAACACTAGTGGAGAAAGGCACATCCGTCCGGCCCAAATGCACCGGCGCCAATTTGACCCTGTGCTAAACAGGTCTTTAGCATCGGGTCCAACGGCTGGCGCCTGCAAAAGAGCTCTGCTGGCGCGGGTGGGGAGGCTTTAGCACCGGTTGTTGGCATTAACCGGTGCTAAATCCCCATCTTTAGCACCGGTTGCAGCCACCAACCGGTGCTAATGGTGTTGAGCTCATTTAGCACCGGTTGGTGGCATCAACCAATCTGATGTGGCCACAATTAGCACTGGTTGGTGGATGCAACCGGTCTTTGATAAGTTTTTGAAATCATCGGCACGGTTGCATCCTCCAACCGGTGCTAATGATCACTACAAGAAATCTGTCAACTTATGACGTTTGATAATAGTCATAATACCTCAAAAATAAGTCACAGGTTTTCATCTATGACACCATGTTGGCGAAAACCAAATGTCAAAAGATGGCGTCTATAATGACAACTTATGACATTTATGTGTTAAAGTCATAAATGTATGACATTCATTTTGATGTCATAAAGATTTATGACCTTTGATTTTTTTGTCATAGGTTCTTTCCACCTTGCCATGTCAGCAAATGCCACGTAGGAATATATGTTGATGTGGCAGATTTTGCAAAATGTCATAAAATCGAATTCAGCCTGTTAAAAAGCCCACATAACAATAAGGCTTATAATAGGCTCAGCCCATCGTGGTCCATTTCATATTTTACAGATTTCAGCCCATTTAACAATTGCAATGATTTTAACACACAAATTTAATTGGGCTAAAAAATATATTTTAAGGCCAGCCCACACCTTTCTTTTAAGGGAGAGCCCACATAATTTTTTTGAGGAAAAAGTCCACATTACCTCCCCAACTATCACGAAAGTTCACTTTTCCTCCCTCAACTCCAAAAACGGACAAATCACCTCCCTCAACTTTTCAAACCATGCATTTTTACCTCCCTCGGGCGATTTTGAAGACGGTTTTGCTACAGTAACCGCGGGTTGCTACAGTGACCATGGGTTTGCTACAGTACAGGTTACTTTGTCTTTTCTTTTTTTAAAAATTCCGTTTGAATCTTTGAAAAATCATAGAAAAATCATAAAATGAAAAATCAATTTTGTTAGACTCCACATGAGTAGATCTACACAGTGAATATATAATATGGTATAGTTTAGTTCAACAAAATAATTATAGAAGTTCTTGAGATATGAATTATTTCAATTAATTATATATTCACTGTGTAGAACTTTGTACTAAAGCATATCATATTATATATTCATTATGTAGATCTACTCATGTGAGTCTAACAAAATTAGATTTTCTATTTTATAATTTTTCTGTGATTTACTATGATTTTTCAAATATTCAGCCAAACAAATAAAAAAAAAAAAAGACAAAACCTTCGTAGCAAAAACTTTATACTAAAATATATTATATTATATATTTACTATGTAGATCTACTCATGTGGAGTTCAACAAAACTGGATTTTTTTATTTTATGATTTTTCTATGATTTACTATGATTTTCAAAAAATTCAATCGGAATTAAAAAAAAAAAAAAACAAAAGGCACCTGTACTGTAGCAAACCACTGTTACTGTAGCAAAACCGCCTTTAAAACCGCTCAAGGGAGATAAAATGCATGGTTTGAAAAGTTGAGGGAGGTGATTTGTCCGGGTTTGAAGTTGAGGGAGAAAAAAAATGAACTTCTTTGATAGTTAGAGGGAATGTGGACTTTTTCCTTTTTTTTTTGGCACACGTGAATGCTAGTTTTGGGCAGCCAAAAGGCCCAATTTCATTTCCATATATGCATTCCACAGCAGAAACATCATAGAACGTTATTATACATACATCATAATGTTACGAGATCATTACAAAGTACTATCGTCCAAATCAAAAATCTGCAACATAAAAAGATGGAGAAAATTGAGTCCCAAATGGGTCCAAAATGAATTCAGAATCGGCATCCATCAACATTTAATTTGGATCAGCTTGATGCTTCCAGTACCTCGTATCTCCCACTTCCTGAAAAATCAAAATTGATGCTTCCAGTACCTCACTACTCCCACTTCCTGAAAAATCAAAATTGGCACACAATTAGCATGGTTCTGCAAAAGTGGCACAATACTGACGTAAGCAAACTCGTATGACAGAACAGAGTGCAAACAACGGCAGCTCTTCAATTCAGTCAAACATTATGTGCAGCAAACGCTTCCTTCTCAGGTGAGTAAATAAATAAGTGGACATATCATGACATCGGTGAATCAATCAAAGCTAGCATTTGCATACCTGGAATATCAAACCCAAGGAAGGATGGCAGATTGGAATTGCATCCCCACGGGCTGCTAAATTCAAAGATTACAGAGATTAACCAATCATTTAATTCAATAAGTTCAGAGATGCATAAAATTCCAGTCTTTATATAACCAATTATTCTATGAAATACAAGTTGCAATATTTTCAGAGGTTCTAGAAGAAATGATCGTAATATTATATTAGGTGTTTTTCTTTCTTCCTATCTTGACATAATTAGACATATACTACAGCACATCTTCACATAACATTCTGTTCTTCCTGCAATATGGTACACATAAGTTATAGCAAATGCAGCTTGCAGTTTCTATAGACTGTACAGAAGTCGGCAATGCATAAATGGAAAGCTTGCAGATGGAAAGACAAATTATTACAGCTAAGGTCATTGAGTTTATCTTTAACAGTTCCATCTTCAGTCAAAGAAAAATACAGGGATTTTGTGGTAATAAAGCTATTGGACATTATCAACTATCAAGCAAATATTGTAAATCTTCCCACTCCAAAATCAAATTAATCCTGAGAGATATCCCAATCCTCCGCAGCCCACATTTCTCAGGTACTTAGTTTGTAGAATTTTATACTAGAGTTCATTGGAGCATATCTAGCAATGCAGTAACTAAAACAGCATGTCTAAGGCATCAATAAACCACATTATAGTATTCTGACATTAGTAGTAGCTATTACAAACAAGGCCAACATAGTATTGCACACACGTGGGAAAAAATACATGTCCATCAGTGAGAGCTTACCCAGTACAAAGAGATCCGGTGAGGTGACCAGCGGTGGTGGTACCAGATCCGGACGGTCCAATGGTGGGATGGCCAAATCCTGTTATGGAGGCACCAGATCTAGTCATGGAGTTATCGGAGCACACGCGTTAAAACAAAGAAAAGGGAAGTCGGCGAGAGAGACAGCAAGAGACAGGAGGGAAGCATGAGGTAAAAGAAGCCTGGATGCGGAATCGGTGAAGCACACGCCGGATCACCCGTCGTGCCCACCTCACGGGGTTCAACCTCGCCGGCGCTTTTTGTGCTCCCGGGGGGCTCGTCCTGCACCTCCCACCCGGGCGCACGCTATACCTGCACCGCCACCCGGGGCACGCTTCGCCCGGCACCGCCACCGGGGCGCGGTTGCCCAGCACCGCCACCGGGAGACGCGCCACACAACGCCGCGCGCCCGCGGGGAGCGCCCGCCGCTACGCCGCCGCCCGGAGGGTGCGCCCCGCGCCGCCGCTCCATGGTGGAGCACTCGCCATCGTCGCCACACCGGGTGGGAGGGTGCCTACATCGCCGCTGACCGGAATTTGCGGGAGAAGGATTAGAAAGACCGAAGTTTTTTTTTTTTTTTTTGACACCTCTCATCCGGATACAGCTGTAGTATCTGAGATCTGCTGTAGTATCTCGCTCGTAAAAAGGCCGGAGATTTGGGGAACTTGTGGGGATAAGGTCACGGGAGGTATGGAGTTGATGGGAGCTAGGGTTTTACTGCGACATCTATATAACTCCTTTAATCCCGAGGAGCGGACGAGCAGTGCTTTTCTCTCACAAAAAGCACTGTTGAACTACTGATACTCTATCGCTGGCCGTCCGTCGAGCCCCAAAACGATCGCTGCCGTCCGTCCCCCACCAACGGAGGCTTTCTCGAGCCTTCTCCGACCCTCGCAAAAAAATCCCCACCCCTCGCGTCATCCGTGGGCGCCGCCCCACCCGCATCTCTCGCCGTGGCCAAGTTCTCTTTTGGCCGCCACCGCGCCGCTGGATGGAGCCGGCGCCGCTGGATGGCCCGTGCCCGCTGATCGCGGACAAGGCCGCCTCCTCCCTCGCGGCGCCTCGCCCGGCGCCCGGCCTTGAACCGGCGCCGCCGTGCCCGCGCCGCGCCGGCGACCCAGCGCGAGCGCCCGCGAGATGAGCTGCTCACCGCGCTCTCGCCCGCCCACGGCGGCCGGCGGGCGCGGCCTGCCGCGCGGACCCGGCCAGGCGCGCGGCCGCGCGCGGCCCCTCTGCCGCGGCGGCGGGGCCCTGCGTAAACTGGCGCGGCGACCGCGGCCTTCCTCGCGACCGGCCGCCGGGTGCGCCGGCCGGCGGCGCGACTTCAGCGTAAACCGCGACGGCCCGCCGCGTGGCTAAGCGGCTGGCGCTGCCTTGGCGCCCGGCCCCGCCGCCGTCGCTCCGGCCACCAACGCGCCCCCGGCATGACGCGGCCCGGTGAGGCGCGGCCTCGGCCGCGGCCGGCGGGCCTCCCGGCCGGGCGCGACCGGTGAGGCCACCAGCTGCAGGCCAGCACGCGAGGGCAGCAGCGCTGGCGCCTCGGGCCCGCCCTGTCGCCGGGCGCGGGCACGCTGCTTCGCGAGCAAGGCTTCGGCGCGAGTGCGCTGCCCTGCGGCCGCGCCACCGGCGGAGTCTCCCGGCACGGGCGTGCATCTCGCCTGACTTGGCGTGATGGCTGCTGCCTCTTCCCCTTTCTCTCTCTGTCCTGACCGTGGCTGTGAAAAGATAAGGATGGGAGAGAGAGTGCATGTTCTGCAGTATGAGAGAATGGAGCAGGACACCATGTGCGTGCTTGCTACTCGAATAGTACGGTGCAGTACGAGAGATGGGGAGGAGTCCAAGGCCATCCCCATCATTCCAAATTCCAGAATAAATTATCAAGTTTATATTCTACGTATTAATTCATATTACATCTTTGAAAATTTATATCTCCACCAGGAGCATGAATTTGTCAAATCTCACTTAAGTGCAATACATATATAAACCGCTCATGTAGACACATATTAATTTTCCTTAACAACTAACCCGCGCGAAGCGCGGGCCTCTAACTAGTTTATACAAGTGTAGGAGCATTTCCGGCCGTTCACCGGCAAATCAAGGGCTAAAAGGTTCACGGGCCAAGCAGGCCTTTGCTAGTGGGCTGCATATGGATGTCGTTCAGTCCATTACTTTTTACGTTATTTTTCTTGCTAAACAAAGCGTACTACTAATTCATAAGTCTATATGAACGTGGCGTGCCCAAACGTCGTATGCATTTCAAACTTTTTTAAAATATTACACGTTCCATGGGATAAGGAAACACTAAATTTAGTTTTAATAAATTTCAATGTGACTGTATGTTGTAATTGGGGATGCAACCGAACCTACCCAAAAGTTTTCATCTCAATTTGATTTTCACGAATATGTGGTCGATGTGTATTTCAAAGTTGTATTGGTATGAAACTTTTTCTTAGGCTCGTACATGCCTAGTATGAAGCAACCAACAAGTTTCAGATTTTTCTTCCCAATTGGTTTGGTAATTTTTTTAGTTTAGTTGAATTTTCGCGCGACTTCATCCGGTAATTATACGTTGAACTGAGTCCACCCCAAAAAAGATCGAGAATGGTGCCAAACTTTGCCAAAAGGACTCTGGTGCCTTAGGAGACAAATTTTTGTGGAGGTCGCTGAATTCTAGTGTTTTTCGATCTATAGTTCACCATATTTTGTCTCACACAACATCGATAAAAATATAATAATAAAAATAGTCATTAAAAAAATCTAAGATCTTGTGTGAGAGTATATTTTGGGTGTACATGACTACCAATAAAATTTCAAACCATTTCGATATAGGTGGACTAAACATACTTCACAAAGGCATATGGAGGATTTCATCGAACCGTGCTTATACACATGGGTTCTCATGGATTCAGTCGTCCATGTGCATTCCAGTGTTGTATTGGTCTCAAACTTTTTCTCAGACTTGTAGATGCCCCGTGCGAAGCAACCATTAAGTTTGAGATTTTTTTGAATTGGTTTGTTATTTTTAGTTTAATTGAATTTCCACACGATTTCACCCGATAATTATATATTCAACGAGTCTAACCTCAAAAGATCCGGAATGATGCCAAACTTTACCACAAGGTCTCTTATGCATTAGGAGACAAATTTTTGTGGAGGTTGCTGCGAATTCTAAAGTTTTCGATATACAATTCACCATATTTTGTCTCACACACAACAGATAAAAATATAATAATAAAAATAATCATTAGAAAAATCTAAGATCTTGTGTGGGAGTATATTTTGGGTGTACATTAGTACCAAAAAAATTTCAAGCTATTTTGACATAGGTGGACTGAACATGCTTCACAACGGTATATGGAGGATTTCATTGAAATGTGTTATACACATGGGTTCTCACGGATTCTAAGGTCCATGCGCATTCTAATGTTGTATTTATCTCAAACTTTTTCTTAGATTTGCAGATGCCCTATGTGAAGCAACCATCAAGTTTGAAATTTTTCTAAATTGGTTTGGTATTTCTTTCGAGTTTAATTGAATTTTTCGGGCGACTTCACCCAATAATTATAATGTTCAACTAAGTCCAACCCCAAAAAGGATCTAGAGTGGTGCCAAACTTTGCCACAATGTCTCTTGTTCCTTAGGAGACAAATTTTTGTGGAGGTCGCTCCAAAATTCTAGTGTTTTCGATCTATAATTCACCATATTTTGTCTCACACAACACACCGATAAAATTATAATAATAACAATAATCATTAGAAAAATCTAAGATCTTTTGTGGGAGTATATTTTCGGTGTACATGACTATAGAAAAAAAATCTCCAACCATTTCGACATAGATAAAGTGCACATGCTTCATAAAGGTATATGGAGTCTTTCATGAAACCGTGTCTATACAACTCAAATTTTTAATTTCAATATACGAGTCACTGATTCACGGGAACATGTCCTCAAAACCGGCTGCAGATAAAACCTGGGTTAAACCAGACAGGAAGGCATCGAACCGGAGCTAAACCAATGAACAAATGGCTGTAGTGCATTTTTAGGACGGAAAATCCAGCGCTGACCAGCTGAACCGGCGGGTTAGGGCGGTCCAACCGCGCCTGGAACGCGCCGATCGCAAACCGCCTCCACGCGGCCATTGCTGTGCCGCCACGTGCCCCCTGCGGGCCGAACCACGAGGAGCGGTGCGTGCGCCCGCCTGCTCCGCTTGCTCCCGCGCGTGAGCGCGCCCTCTGCTCCAAATTCGAACGCGCGCCTCGCGTGCGTGGGTCTCCTGCCGCCGCGTGGCCGTGCCTGGGCGAAAACGCGTTTCCGCGCGCGTGCACCTGCGGGCGGGCTTGCCTGGCCACGTGGTTCGTCAACATCACGTACATGCATTCACGTATTTACGGAATATGTTAAAATGGTTAAGTTGTGAGTTCTTGCAAAAGAGTAGCTGTAGTTCAGTGGTCTGGCCTTGCGGTTGGCTCCTTCAGGTCACAGGTTCGAGCTTGCTCCTTGCGGTTGGCTCCTTCAGGTCACAGGTTCGAGCTTGCTTTGCTTGTACTATTTATTTTTTTAAAAATAGAAGCTTGCGTTGGCGTTGTTCTGCTCTGGAGGCGTGCGTTTTTTTATAAAAAAAAAGCTTGCGTTGGCGTAGTAGTGCGGCCCAATTGAGAGGCCAGCGTGTGTGTGGCCCAATTGTTGATTGCGGCCTGTTGGGTTTTAGTCAGACAAAAAATTTTACTCAAAAAGAAAAAGTCAGGCAAAAAATAAAAAATATTGCGTACACATAATTAAAAGAAGAAAGGAAAAACACACAGAGCTCACTTGACTATTGGTGTGATTGGGCACATAACACATCTTGGACAATATTTTTTAAAAAAAATAATAAAAGAACATATGACACACCATCCTTATCATATATAATATTTTTTTTTGACACAAGGAGCTACGGTCCGGATTTCAGTAAATGGGCTAAATACATAAAAAGAGAAAAATATTTGGGACCCACTCAATTGGATGGTAGTGGGACCCACCAGGCCAAATGGACTCATATGCCACCCTGGATTAAAAGGTTTTCAAAAATTGATAAACTAATTTATGACTCCCCATCTTAGTCAAAGGTTTATGACATAGTAAATTAGACGTTATGACATGGCAAATGTCGTCACAATATACCATCCCACTACCATTTTGGCATTCGTTATGACATTTATTTATTAATGTCACTAAATTGAGTTGGTTCCAAAACAAATGTCATAAACTAGTTGATTTAGTGACATTTTAATTATAGGATATAAGATGACACATTTCTTGTAGTGGATCTCTTAGCTATTTAAGGCTTCTTTCTCCCCACGCCCGAGTCAACAGCATGAACACTTCGAGCTGTGTTCACGGTATGCTCGGGTGTGGGGAGGTGCTTTTCTAAAAATTTTTTTATAAAATTTAAAAAAGTTTTGACTCATCTAAAGAGGTTTACAAGGTACACAATTTCAGTCGATTCTTGATTAGCTTCTATTGATGATATGCTTTAGAAATGGAGAAATTTGTGAAGCAAAATAAGAAGAGAGAGGAGGGGAGAGATGAGCTAACTCTATATATATAGAAAATATGTGTTCATGGTAGTTACAATGTTGGTTACTTTTCTTGTTAGGTATGAATTAGAGAAATGTTAGTTATTAATTAACTTAAAGATATAGTTTATATAAGGGAATATTTGAAATTTTTAGTTTGCTAATTAGAGAAATGTTGGTTATTAGTTAATTTAGGGATATAGTTTTTTAAGAAAGAGGGTATATTAAGTTTTTTAATGTAATTAGTTCTTATTTTATGTACAAATTATAGAAAATTTGTTAAATGAATAAATATTGGTTATTAGCTAACTTGGAGTTATTAATTTTTTGTTGTAGTCAGTTATTTATTATATAGTTATTATCTACCTTGAATATATAGTTTTTATAAATAAGATATATTAATTTTGTCCTGTTAGTTATTAGCTGACTTGAATATATAGCTAATTAATTTTTTGCTAAATCGAGAAATGTGCTCATTACCTAGCTTGAACTCATAGTTTTTTAAAATGAAATGTATTAATTATTTATTTATAATGCAGATGAATAGGCAGTGGATGTATGCAGACATACGCACTAAGGAGTTTCTGGATGGCATGAAGGGGTTTCTTGATGTGGCAGTGGCCACGAGACCACTGTCAGGTTTCATGTTTTGCCCATGCCGTCAATGTGAAAATAATAGATCGTACAAAGACAGAGGACGTCTTCACTTTCATTTGCTTAACTCTGGTTTCATGGACAAGTATTCTATCTGGACGAAGCACGGTGCAAGAGGAGTTATAATGGATGACGATGAAGAAGACGAGGTGGATAACGATATTCGGTATTGGCAGAATACTACGGTGCCTTTGCAGATGCTGCAATGGGTGATGCTGATCAGGAAGATGGTGCTCAGGAAGATGTTGTGGAAATTGACCCTAATGATGGACTAGGGCAAATGTTGCGTGATGCCGAGAAAGACTGCAACAATGAGAAAGAATTAAAAAAGATACAACGTATGTTAAAGGATCACAAAATTGATTTGTAACCAAATTGCAAAGACGGGCTTAAAAAGTTGGGTAGCACACTTGATTTTTTGTAGTGGAAGGCAGATAATGGTGTTACTGATAAGGGTTTCGAGGAACTCCTGAAACTCATAAAGAAGATTCTTCCGCACGGCGATGAATTGCCCTCAACAACGTTTGAAACAAAACGGATAGTCTGCCCTCTTGCTTTGGAGGTGCAGAAGATACATGCATATCCTAATGACTGTATTCTATACCGTGGTACTGAATATAAGCAGTTGGATTCTTGTCCGGTTTGCAGTTGCGCACGATACAAGATCAGGCGGGATGACCCTGGTGAGGTTGAGGGGCAGACTTGCAAGAAAAAATTTCTACGAAGGTGATGTGGTATTTTCCTTTAATACCACGTCTTAAGCGTTGTTCGAAAACAAAGAGCATGCCAAATTGATGCGAAGGCACAAAGAAGAACGTAAGAAGGATGGTATGTTGAGACACCCCGCCGATGGATCCCGAAGTGGAGAAACGTCAACAAAGCATTCCCGACGTTTGATGATGATGCAAGGAACGTAGGGTTTGGTTTAAGTAATGATGGCATGAATCCTTTTGGTGAAATGAGCAATAGTTATAGCACTTGGCCTATGACTCTATGTATTTACAACCTACCTCCTTGGCTCTGCATGAAACGAAAGTTCACTATGATGCCATTGCTTATCTAAGGTCCAAAGTAACCTGGCAACGATATTGATGTCTACCTAAGACCATTGGTTGATGAACTTTACAGCTCTGGAAGGAAGAAGGTGTTAGTATGTGGGATAAGTACAAACAAGAGAATTTTGACCTAAGAGCACTATTTTTCATAAACATCAATGATTGGCAAGCACTAAGTAACCCAATCGGGACAAACAAACAAAGGATATAAATCATGCACCCACGCTTAGAGAATACTGAAAGCATGTATTTGAAACATTGTAAGAAGGTTGTTTACATGGGTCATCGTCGATTTCTTCCTACGAAAACACGAACTATGGAAGAAATGTCCGCATTTTGGTGGGAATGCGGACCACCGCGACAAAAGCCAATACAATCGCAGTGGAGAAGATGTATTTAACATGGTAAAGGATTTGGAAGTAGTCTTTGGAAAGGGAGATGGGAGGAAACCTGTTACGACAGGTGAGGATGGTCGGACCGCGATGTGGAAGAAGTATATATTTTTGGAGCTACCTTATTGGCAACTTTTAGAGGTCCGTAACGCAATTGATGTGCATCCGAGGAAGAATCTTTGCGTGAACTTGATAAGCTTCCTAGGTACTTATAGAAGCCAAAAGATACACTAGAAGCACGACAAGAGCTGAAGCGTTTGAACCTACGGAATGATCTACACCCAGAAAAGAGAGTGAAAGGACGCCAGTACTTGCGTTCCGCCAGCTTCACTCTTAGCAAAGAAGAGAAGGGAAGCATGTTCGAAAGTGTTTGAATAGTATCAAGGTTCCGTCAGGCTATTCCTTCAATATCAAGGGAATAATAAATCTGAAAGAGAAGAAGTTCACAAACCTTAAGTCTCACGACTGCCATGTTTTGATGACACAACTACTTCCTGTCATACTCAGGGGTGTGCTACCTGTTAATGTGAGGAAACCAGTTGTGAAGCTATGTGCATTCCTCAATGCAATTTCTCATAAGGTGATCAATCCAGACCATTTAGATCGACTACAGAATGACATGGTCCAAAGTCTTGTCAGCTTCGAGATGATATTTCCACCTTTCTTCTTCAATATTATGACACATCTATTGGTTCACCTCGTAAAAGAGATTCGTATACTGGGCCAGTGTTTCTACACAACATGTTCCCTTTTGAGAGGTTCTTTGCTGTCCTAAAGAAGTATGTACGTAATCGCGCTCGGCCAGAAGGATGCATTGCTAAGGGTTACGAAACAGAGGAGGTCATTGAATTTTGTGTTGACTTTATCGGACCTTATGCTGATTGGGGTGCCTGAATCACATCATGAGGGTAGACTCGGTGGAAAGGGCACCCTAGGGAAAAAGTCAATGATAATCAGGGATATGGAGACATTTCGTAAAGCACACCTCACAGTTTTGCAGCAGTCATCCCTTGTTGCTCCATACATCGAGGAGCACATGAAGATTCTTTGGGACCAATACCCAACAAAGTCTGTGGCTCAACATCGAGGAGCAGTCATCCACTTGGCTCAACTAGCAGACTTTGGTCGTCATCAGTCTGTGCCCTCAACCCCTAGAAATTCAACGTCAACACATTGCTAATTTTGCCACTTGGTTGCGATAACATCTGATGGGTGTTGAGGGCATTGATGCTCAACTAGCCTTTTTAGCTAGGGGTCCATCGACCACGATCTTAAAATTCCAAGGATACGATATAAATGGGTATATATTTTACACAAGAGCCCAAGACAAGAAGAGTACAAACCAAAATAGTGGTGTCCGGATCGATGCGACAGACACCAATGGCCAAAAGAACGCATACTATGGTGTCATAGAGGAGATATGGGAACTAGAATACGGACCGTTGAAGATCCCACTATTTAAGTGCCAATGGGTGAAGTTGACTGCAGGAGGTGTTACAGTTGATGAGTATGGAATGACTATAGTGAACCTAAATAAGATTGGATTTCTAGATGAACCGTTCATCCTAGCTAAAGATGTCACCCAAGTTTTTTTATGTAAAGGACATGGCTAGCAAATCAAAGAAAGAGGTGAGTAAGCAATCAGACCCATCACAAGAGTAGCCAAAGCGTCATGTAGTTCTTCCCGGCAAAAGAAAAATCGCAGGAGTTGAGGACAAAACGGATGATGATTATGATATGCTTGACGGCCTGCCTCCATTTTCGGTGGCTGCTGACCCAAGCATCCTGTTAGCGGCCGAGGAAACACCCTATCTATATCGCGATCACAATCAAGGGACATTTGTCCAGAGAAAGTTTATTAGTGTCCGAGACAACGATGATGCCGATGATGTAATATGTAATATTGAGTTAATTAATTCCATCGCTATTGGTACATTTGTTTGGAGGACCCAAGCATCTTGTAATATTTCTATTATCTATGATGTAATATATGTATTATTGTGTTGCTATTGGCTAGTTTTATGTACAATAGTAATTATGCACATTTTTATGGGTTATTGTAGTGGTTAAAAATAATTTTAGATAATTATGCATATTTTTATGATTTACTTTTTGTACGATTGTAATATTGTAGTGGTTAATAATAATTTTAGTTAATTATGTATATTTTTATTTACTTTTTGTACAATTGTAATATTGTAGTGGCTAAAAATTCTTTTAGCTAATTATGCATATTTTCTAATAATAATTCTATATACAACAGGTATATAACTTTAGCAACGGGCTTATGCAAAACCCGGTGCAAAACGGAGATTTGCGCCAAAAATACGCACGAGAAATGAAAGTGGAGCGCTTTAGCACCGGGTAGATCTAAAACCCGGTGCTAAAGGTTCTCCCTTTCGTTTCCCGCTCCTGTAGGGACCTTTAGCACGGATCTGGGCAAGGCCCGATGCTAACCCAATACCTTTAGCACCGGGTCTTGCTAGTGCCGGTGCCAAAGATCCTTTAGCACCGGGTCCCGTGAGACCGGTGCTAATGTCCCCGCATATATAAGCAATAGTTAGAGATTTTCTCTTCCAACCTCCTTTCGTCTTCCTCATCCCTCGCCATCGCTGCCGCCGCCGTCGTGTGCCACGTCCCAAGCCCCGCCGTCGCCGTGCGCCCTCTCTACCAGTCGCCACCCCCATCCCGGCGCCACCGTCGGCGTGCGCCCTCGTCGTCCCGCCGCCCGTTCCGCCCCCTCCTCCTAGCGGTGTCCCCCCCGGCCGGCGTCTCACCGACCTCGCCATCACCGCCCGGCCGCCTCGGTCCCGTCCCCCATCCCTGTTCGCTGCCGTTGTGGCATGCCGTCCCGCCCGCCTCGGCGCGGTGTGCCCCCTCATTGTCGCCTTCTTCCCCCGGCCCCGCAGGCCCACCGCCGCCCCTCCCGCCGCCCGGCGCCGTCCTCCGTCAGCGCCGCCATGCCCGGCGCCGGCGCTGCCGCCATGTCGCCGCGTGCATGGATCATTTTCTTAATGTCAATGTTAATGTTAATGTTATAGTCAATGTTGTTGTTAATGTCAATGTTAATGTTAATGTTATAATTAATATCGACTTAGGATTTTTATTGTTCATAGTAATTTCCTAAATAATTCTATATGATACATTTTTCACTTAGGATTTTTATTCTTCATAGTAATTTCCTAAATAATTCTATATGATAAATGTTTCACTTAGAATTTTTATTCTTCATAGTAATTTCCTAAAAAGTTCTATATGATACATGTTTCACTTAGAATTTTTATTCTTCATAGTAATTTCCTAAATAATTCTATATGATACATTTTTCACTTAGGATTTTTGTTCTTCATAGTAATTTCCTAAAACAACTCTATATGATACATGTTAGACTTACAATTGTTTATTCTTCATAGTAATTTTCTAAATAATTCTATATGATACATGTTTCACTTAGAATTTTTTATTCTTCATAGTAATTTCGTAAAAAATTCTAAATGATGGCGAGAACACGAAGAGGATAATGAAACATTTTTAGCTCATCAATTTGGATTGGGTGAGAACAATGAAGCGCAAACAAGCATGGAAAACATGCTTGGTATTGTTCCTGGCGAAAATGTGGAGCAACAAGTCCATCCGGACATTGTGGACCCGGTTCAGGGTGGCGAAATGTGGATCAACGCACTAATGATGAGCCCGCGTCTAGTCAGGTGTGAATATTTTGCATTAACCATGTACATACATTGTACACAGTCATATTGTGATTAATATGTCATCTAATATAATTGTTGTAGCCCTCTACGTCAGCAACTGCCACGAAGAAGTTTGGAAAAAGAACTGCGACTAAGAAGTTGAAGGATGTGAAGTTGCACATCACTAGAGTGGAGGACGATGGAGAGCCAGCTTCACCTAAACAAGTGGCCAGGAAATTTGTAACTCAGTGCGGGGTTATTGTTCGGGAACGTGTGCCATTTAGCATCAGGAAATGGAAATCCACAGACCCCAATGAACCTCACGTGCTACCTCAGACTGAGAAAGAGATGCTGTGGGTGGACGTACAAGAAATTTTTGAATTCCCTCAAGGTAGCGAAGATGATTTGAAGGATTGGACAATCAAGAAGATGGCAATTCTATTTCAAGATCACACGAAAAAATTGTACAATAATTTTATCACGAAAGGAGAAATACTTGATTTTCAGAATCATCCAACCATAACACAGGAAGCTTGGGACTCGTTTGTCAAGTACAAAAGCTCAGAAGATGGAACAAAGTTGACAGTTCAGAACACTACTAATGCGGGCCAAAAAAAATACAGTCATCGCATGGGTTCAGCTAGTTATAAGGGCAACATTGAGAAATAGGACAAGATGGAAGAAGATTTTTAGCTAGAGGCATTCGTCCAGCGACACATGACTAGCCCTTATGATCCAAGCATTGGTATTATGGTCATGGAGGCACCCTCAGCCCGATCGACGGATCTTTGATCTTTGGGGATGATTTGCGAGAACTAGCTCATGGTCTCCTTAAGATCATAAAGAAAGCTGAGAAGGGAAAATTCATTCCTGATAGAGACAGAGATGAGCTAACTGTTGCTCTAGGAAACAAGGAGCATCCTGGACGAACACGCGGTGTCGACATAATCCCATGGAAGCATGGTTTCAAAGAGGACATCGACTCCTATAGGAGCCGTAAGAGGCGGTGTCCGCGAATGAGCAGAGGATGAGGGACCTAGAGGAACAGGTAGCCGCCCAGGGCGCACGGATACAAGAAATGGAGGGTGAGATGGATCGCCGAGTGAAGTTAGCACTGCTGCAGATCCAACACGCCACAGGAACTGAAGATTCTAATGCTTTGGTTAGCCCTCCACAACTTCGCAGCAATTACGCTTCCACAGAGCATGTACCTATCCAACGTTTAGGTGTGCTTGCCGATCACAGCACCTTGAGTCCTAATCACATACGTAGGTGGAAGTCCATATGTGAGAAGTTGTTTTCTCAGTTGTTAACCGAGATCACAAATATTTCCAACAATAACTACCTTCACAGAGTGCAAAAACAGATGACTGGATTTCTTAGATTATTTGGAGATAGTTAGATCATGTATTTGTACATCGAGGTTATTGTGTAATACATTACTTTGGAACCACCGTAAGATTATTTATAACATTGTCAATTTACAGCCCATACATGCTCATAACCAGTAGAGTATTGTAGCTCATATGCGTATATGCTCATAACATTATTTTGGAGTACCACGCAAAAAACTGGATGCATATAAAATCTCTGATTTGAATGAAGCAGGACCTGGCAGCAGTTGGTTAAAAATATTGAATAGATTGAGTGCATAAAGCCATAAAATCATGTGCTATCACAATTCTCAACCTGTCTCTGTATGGGTGACCTGAATAATGTAATGAATGTTAATGAAAAGTTGGGTCCTAGTGATAGAGCTGGAGTGCCCGATCTTTCGGTGAGTGGGGATAATTCCGACTTGGTGGAAGTAGACCCTCACGATCCGACTACGACGAGCAAGCCCGAAGCTCCAATGCAATCCCTGAACCAACTCCCTGTGGTTACTGACCTTGTGGTGTAAGAACAGCCTGATCACGAAGATCAATCCCTGCGCGGAATCGAAGAACGAGCAAGGAAGAGATGCGATCAATCTATTGTATTTCTCGAAGGTGGAGTTCTGAATATGAAACAACGCTGAATTGCAATTGTTCAAGTAGCTAAAGCTAACATAAAATCAAAACCCAAGTAAAAGAGGGGGGCCCGAATATATAGATGGGGCGGCGGCCAAGTTTGGCGATCAACCCTAGGCGCCCACGCCTGAAACACGCATGCGGTTGGGACTCATCACGCATGCGCCCGGACTGTCATGCATCTTGGACTCTGTTGGGCTGGACGCCTATGCTTCGGGCCTTCATTAGTCAGCATCAAGACGGTTAAGCTCTCTCGCACGGGCCCGAAAGTGATCGGCCCAATAGGCGGCGCCTAAGGTGGAGGTGCTGCTGGTGTCGTCGTACTCGTGTTGTCATTGATGTCCTCATCATCCTCTCCTTCTTAAATTGACGCCGTCCCTCGACGGCAACTCCTCATCCTCACCCTCATATGATTTTGAATCTGCAACATTAAAACTAGTGGAAACACCAAACTCCGCAGGCAGGTCAAGGATATAAGCATTATCATTAATCTTGGTTAGCACCTTAAAAGGACCAGCAGCACGTGGCATTAATTTAGAACGACGCAAAGTAGGAAACCGATCCTTTCTCAAATGCAACCAAACCATATCACCTGGTGCAAAAGTAACATGCTTTTTTCCTTTACTACCAACAATCTTATTTTTTGCATTAGTAGCAGCAAGATCATCAATATCAGCACGTGTAGCAAGCAAAACAGGAGCGTGTAACTTGATTTCAAATTTAACAGGAGCGGCTGGTTGTGCAGATTTGAGTTGTTTTGCAGTCTTAGCAGCCCTAGCAAGATCATCTTTCACAATTTGTTTGGGGTCATGGGATGGATAATTACTTTCGTCCTTTAAACATGATAGAATAGTGACTGGAACAACCATGATGTAAGCTATCAATATCATATTGTCAAGATCTACAAAATAACAAAGAACATGCTTCCATAGGAATAACATCACAATCAGCAGAACCCGAATAAGCTCCTAGAGAGAAAGGAACACGTACCGAGCGCGTTACCTAATTTTACCACCATCATTGAGCCACCGAATGTGATAGGGATGCGGGTGAGCACGCGTGGACAAGAACAAAGCTTCGACCAAAGCTATACTTGCCAAGTTGTTACAGCTGCCATTGTCGATAATGATACGAATGGACCGGTCTTGCACAACGCCTTTGGTGTGGAACAGAGTGTGTCGCTGATTTTTCTCGGAATGGGCAACCCGAGTGCTAAGAACACGCTGTGCAACAAGACACTCATACCGGTCGGCGTGGCTGTGATCCACATGTACTTCTTCATTACCTCGCGCGGTCGCTGGCAAGAGCAGCATGTATAGGTTCATCGGAATCACTTTCTGAAGAGTAATCACCGTTGTCGCATATAAGCAAGGCACGCTTGTTTAGGCAGTCCCGCATCACGTGCCCAAATCTTTTGCAACGGTGGCACTGAATATCCCGCGTACGGCCTGTAGAAGGCGCAGCGCCCTTGGCTGGGGGTGGCGCTGCAGGCTTGGCTATCTCCTCGCGCGGTGCGGTGCTAGGCATGGGTGGCGCAGGGAGAGCAGCTGCGGAGCTGGAAGTCGAACTCCGCCCTGCAGAAGAGTTAGTATATGTCTTCGCTCGTCATCCCTGCATTGCACATTCAGCTTTGCAAGCAATTTCAAAACGAGTGGTGATATCATGATACTCCTTATAATCAATAATATCCTGAATGTCACAATTCAAACCAACAAGAAAATGAGCCATAGCAACATCATCACTCTCAACCAAACCACAACGAATCATGCCCTTTTGTAACTCCCCGATAAAACTCCTCTACTGATTGTGACCCTTGTTGAAAACGCTGCATCTTATTAAGCCAATCACGTGCATAGCATGACAGAACAAATCTATGGCGCATAGCAGTTTTCAATTGATTCCAAGTGGTAGGAGGGCTATGTTTATTTCTATACTCACGCCACCAATTCAAAGCAAAATCAGTAAATTCACTAATTGCAGCCCTAACTTGAGAAGTAGCAGGAATATCATGGCATGCAAATTTCTGGTTTACCTCCAATTCCCAGTCAAGATACACAGCAGGATAATACTTGCCATTAAAAGATGGAATCTTAAATTTAATCTTAGCAAAAGAATCCGTGGGAGGTGGATGACGTACCACTCGGCGAGCACGAAAAGGGTGATCGCCTTCGTCCCTCTCGTCACCTCCATAGGCCCTCTCCCTGTTGTACCGCCGTGAGCTTCGTTGCTAAGGCGTCAAGCCATGCCACGATGGTGTCGAGTGTGGTCCGGGTGGCTGTCTGAGCGAGGTCAATCTGGTCGAAACGCTCGGTCGTTGTGTGGACCGTATCATCGAGCCGTTCGTGCACCGTCTTTATGTCCGTGACAAGTCCATCAACTTGCGCCTGTACGTCCTTAATCTTGTCATCCATCGTCTAATTTCCTACCATCGTTAGTGCAAACACAAAAACAACAAAAAGCCTACAAAGCCCACAACGACAGGGATGTGGTGACAAGTCGCTCAACTAATGCTGCAGTCAGATCCTTACTCATTCTTACCACGCACAAGGGGTGAACCGCAGCCAACAAGTAGAACCTGCGAAATATTGGAGGAGCGATTGCCTGGAGAAACAAAGCCCGCAAGTCGTAGGAGTATGTGGAGTTCTGCGTAGGCTGCACTCTAATCAAGGGTTAGCACAATCAAACAATAATGCAAAGTAGAATTATAGCGCTAAACACGTAACTTAGCTGCTGGAAACAAGTGCAAACTCGGAACAAGGCAGGAGGTGGAAAGGAAGGAAAATCAGCCGAGATGCCGAAAACGTGCAGAAATTCGGGAGCGCCGGAACTCGGTCTTAGAAATTTTTTTTTGTCCTGAAAGTTTATGTCACCCGGCGCAAGCTCGGGGTGCCCGTATAGGAAATTGAACGAGCTTTTCAGGAAAAAAAAGAAACACAACAATCCGAGATCCGAGCGAAAAGTTATAGTAGTTTTCTCACGGGGCGTCAAAACGCGTCGGAAAAGAACTCTACAAATGAGTCCGAATTAGATTTCTTTCTGTTTTTTTTGTTTTTTTTCTTCTGACTTGGTCGTCCTTCTTTCTTTCTTGCTCGGCGTGTACGACAAGGATACGAAGAGTAGAAGACGAGCAGAACAAGGAAGGCGTGTACGACAAGGATACAAAGAACAGAAAACGAGCAGAACAAGGAAGGCGTGTACAACAAGGATACAAAGAATAGAAAACGAGCAGAACAAGGAAGGGGAAACAACGAAATAGAAACTGAATTCAACACAAGTGACTAGCAACAATCGAACGCGTAAGCACACAAATTCAACAACGCAAATTATTGAAAGAAAGTGCGGCTCAAAAGGTTGTCGGAGATGGATCTAACCTGAATTTGGTTTTGTGGATCTGTAGGAAGGGAAAAACACTTTCGGTAAACTCACTGATCAACCTAGAAATCTGATACCACTTGATAGAGCTGGAGTGCCTGATCTTTCGGTGAGTGGGGATAATTTCGACTTGGTGGAAGTAGACCCTCACGATCCGACTACGACGAGCAAGCCCGAAGCGTCAATGCAATTGCTGAACCAACTCCCTGTGGTTACTGACCTTGTGGTATAAGATCAGCCTGATCTCGAAGATCAATCCCTGCGCGCAATCAAAGAACGAGCATGGAAGAGATGCGAGCAATCTATTGTATTACTCAAAGGTGGAGTTCTGAATATGAAACAACGCTGAATTGCAATTGTTCAAGTAGTTAAACCTAACATAAATCAAAACCCAAGTAAAAGAGGGGGCGCAGCCCCTGAATATATAGATGGGGCGGCGGCCAAGTCTGGCAGTCAACCCTAGGCGCCCACGCCTGGAAACACGCATGCGGTTGGGACTCTGTCACGCATGCGCCTGGGACTGTCATGCATCTTGGACTCTGTTGGGCTGGACGCCTATGCTTCTGGGCCTTCATTAGTCAGCATTAAGACGAAGTTAACCTCTCTCGCACGGGCCCGAGTGATCGCCCAATAGCGACGCCTGAGGTGGAAGTGCTGCTGGTGTCGTCGTACTCGTGTTGTCATTGATGTCCTCGTCACCTAGGCCTATTAATATTCCTCGCGTGTCTACTTTCTGTTTTTGATTAAGGATTGTGGACTCCTGGATTTGGGCTACTCGGGGCCAGCTTATACTTGGTGCAATAAACAGTTTAGTACTAATCCTACTTTTGAGCATCTTGATAGATGTTTAGGAAATGCTGAATGGTGCAATGCCTTCCCGTCTACGGTTGTCTTCCATCTTCCTATGATGCACAGTGATCATGCACCAGTTTTGGCGGTTTTGCAGTCTGCTCGGGTAAAGCAAAGGAGGCCTTTTCTCTTTGACAATTGGTGGCTACTGGAACCGGATTTCCAAGATGAGGCTTCTTGCAGTTGGGCCAGATCAGCCTCTCGCCCGTTCCATCAAAAAAACAAGGTTTCTTGCTACAGACCTCCAGAAATGGATTAGAAAGAAACCGAGACTTAATGATCAGCTAGAGGTAATTGAGAAAAGCATCAGCAATTTACAAGCCTTGCCTCCAAATTCGCAGGACCATGCCCTGGAGCGACACCTTATTCAGCAGCATCATGCTTTGTTGGATAAACAGGCAGAGTATCACAGACAAAGATATAAGAAAGTTTGGGCAGCTCAAGGGGAAAGAAACACACAATTCTTCCAGCAAGCTATTCTGAAAAGAGCAAGGAAAAATAGAATTGTATATCTCACAGGTGAGCAAGGGCAACTTCTAACTACTCAAGAACAAATAGCAGCTTGATTCAATGATTATTTCAGATCTCTGTTCACTACACAGATCCAGCAACATTCATGCACCAGTAAGGATTGTGATTCACCTGGGAAAGTTCCAGATGTAGGGCAACAACACATCGACATGCCTTCTAAAGAAGAAATATGGGGTATCTTGAAGAACATGAAGAGAGATGCTTTGCGCCAGGCCCGGATGGTCTCAATGTAGCTTTCTACAGGGCGGCTTGGCAAAGGTGGGTGATGATGTCATAGCTTTGTTCAAAACTTCTACAGGTCACGGATCTTGCCTTCTGAAATTATCAAGACTTTCATTGTTCTTATTCCTAAAAAGTGCTCTGTCCAGCCTAAAAGATTTTAGACCTATTAGCCTTTGCAATGTGATTTACAAGATTATTTCTAAATCTCTGGCTGATAGAATTAAGATCTTTTTGCCCGATAAGATTCACTTATCTCAATCTGCTTTTATCCCTGGTAGACATATAAGTTCTAACATTATCACGGCTCAGGAAATCATGCACTCCTTTGCTCTTTCTTCCCGGAAGGATAAGGGTTTCTTGCTTAAAACTGATCTAGCTAAAGCCTTTGATAGAATTGAATGGAGTTTGATTTCCAAAGCGATGATGCGTATGGGGATTCCTGCTCATGTTGTAAATCTGATTAATGCTTGTATTTCTTCCCCTGAGTTTTCTGTGCTTGTTAATGGTCAGCCTTCACCACACTTCATTTCAGGGAGGGGTATCAGGCAAGGTTGCCCCCTTTCCCCTTATCTTTTTGTCTTAGGCAGTAAGGCTAATCTCAGTGGGGAGTGTCATGAGCATTAAATATCATGCCACATCAACAAATGTGTTGACATGGCAGGGGATATTTATGAGTTATCCATTCAGTTGCAATCTGCTTTGCAAGCTAATCAGCTTTCAGGTATTACTTTGGGACCAGGGTGTCCTCCAATTCATTCTCTACTGTTTGCTGATGATCTGATTATTTGTGGTAAAGCAACCCTGCAGGAAGCTACTGTTGTCAAGTCCATTCTGCAAACTTTTTGCACTAATTCAGGTCAGACTCCAAACTGGAATAAATCCTGCATTTTGTTTAGCAAATGGGTAGACTATTATGACAAATCAATGCAGACATCCGGGGCACCCTATTATTTTTTCGTACAAGGACAGAACCCAGGCTTACAACTTCATCCTACATAAATTTAGAGCAAAGCTGACTGGTATCAAATCAAATAAACTGAATCATCTTTGGTAGACTCACTTACATAAACTCGTGTTGGCATCCATACCTATTTATTACATGCAGAATGTTCTCTTCTCAAGAGCCTTCATTAAAAAAAAATTATTTCCATCTTGAGAAGATTTTGGTGGCAGGGGGTACAGGGAAGAAGACAACTCCAAACCTTTTCATTTTAGGTCATGGGATGACATTTGCAAACCAAAGGCGGCAGGAGGCCTCGGTATTAGAAATCTTCATGATGTTAACAGAAGTCTAGTCCTTCATTCGGCATGGTTAATTGCATATTTTCCAAACACTTCTTTTGGAGAGCTCCCAGGCATGGAATAAGATAGGCTTTCTGGTCTTCTATTTTGCAGGTGAAAAATTTGCTTCATGAGCAATCCATTATGCAAATCAATAATGGGAACTCCAATATTTGTACAGAGCCTTGGTGTGAAGGGTGGGAAACCATTCACTCACAATTGAACCTCTCACACACTGAGCCTTCCTTGCCCTCCCACGTCTCTGAGCTCTGGAACAACAGCCTCCTCTCCTGGGATGTTAGAAAAGTTACATCCATTTTCCTAGATCCAGCTGCCCAAAAAATCATAGCCACCCCAAAGGTCATTTCATCTAACCCAGATAGACTCTGTCGGAAACCATCTACGCAAGGAGATTCTTCCACAAAACAAGCCTACACAAAACAAGCCTACAGATACATCTCCAATCAAGTTCCTCACAATCTACCGTCTCATGGTCCACGCCATATCTCCTAGCAGGCTTTGCTTAATCTTAGGAGAACCTGGAAGCATAGAACTATTCCCCAAGGATAAAAACCTTTGCTTGAGGCTCATCAGGCAGGCCCTTGCAACTGGTCAGAGAGCAGGCGACCTAAGTACAAGAATCGACAAGTCGTGCAAAACCTGTGGTAAGTGTGAAAATGATTTTCATATTTTCTTTGACTGTTCTTTTGCAAGGGCAGTGTGGTTCTCTGCTCACCCTATTTTATGCACGGATCGCCTGCTACCTGAACAAGATGGGGTTCAACATAGTCTTTGCTTTATCGTGTCCGCACACTCTTCAGATTTTTTTTGCAGCAAGTTCTTACAAGACTCTGGTATCTCTGGAAGGCCCGCAATGATTTCAGGTTCAACAACAACAAATGGTCCATACGTAGAATCTGCCATGAAATTGATGCTGATATAGCAACCTCATCAGTCCCTGTCCAAACACTAACCTCCACAAACAGCCAAAATAGCCATGTTCGGGGCCAAAATTTTTCCACAAATCACACAACTCCACATGGTGGCCATTGCATTTCGTCTGTTTTGCAGGACCATAGCACAGGGCATCCAATGGTTTTTGGGTACTCTGATGCTGCTCTCTCTCCGGATGGATATGATACCACTTGGAGATTAGCAGGACTTGGTGTCTTTCTGGATCTGCGAAGCACAGCTCTTGCTTGTTGTGTCCACATTCATGCTACTGCACAGGTGCGCTCCGTCATCATGGCAGAGCTTCTTGCTCTGCTCCTTGCAGCTAAGGCTGCTACTCTTCTTCACGACCAGCCTTTTAGGCTGGCATGTGACAGTCTCCAGGCAGCCCAATATATGCAAAAGGATTTGTCTCAAGCTCCATGGCTGCTGAGGCCGATGATTTCAGAGCTCAAGTTTCTTCAAGGCAGTTATCCTTTTGATGTAACAAAAATCCCGCGCACTGTTAGTATAGTAGCGCATCGTCTGGCTGCTCAGGCCAAAGTAGTATATGCTGGGTCTTATGCGAGCAATTCCTGTCGGTGGTTCTGCTCTAGCTTAACTCATAGTCAGAGTTGCACTGTTAATCAGAGTTGTACTGCTCTAGGATTGTTGAGGTCCGGATCCTGGGGATCCATGAGCCTGTGCTCTGTACACTGCTTCTAATATGCAATAAAGGTTTGTTGTCAAAAAAAAAAAAAAAAACTGTCATTACTGGCGCGCGGCGTAGCGCGCCTATCGCGTCGAGTTACTGTTACCGTGTTTTATTACGCGGCGTCTACCACACGACTCTTCGCTGCAGTGTGAAAAGGAAACCCGAGTAACAACAGTGTTTTTCTATCCTTCATGACGTCTGATGTGGGCTTTGCCCTTGTGCGCCGAAGAAATCGCCGCGACCTGATTTCACCTTGACTTCTCTCTCGCAATCGTTCGTGACCCCTCCCCACCTGCTTTACACGCCGTCCCTGGCCTCCACCGGACCACCGCATTCTCGTCACCACGTTGGCGCCCCCGCACAATCAACGGCGGTGCTGCCGCGCGTCGCGCCCGCATCGACAACCCCATCCCCATCCTCGCCGGAGCAGCCGACGTTGTTGTGTTCTCCGCTTCGTCGCCGCTCGCTGCCGCCGCATCCATCTCTCATGGCGTCCCTCCTCCTTGAGTTGTCGCGGCGAGCCTCCTGCTTCCGTTCTACGCCCTGTCTCCGTCACTCCACGTGTTGTGTCTGGGCGCGGTCGCGGCGGGGCATTGTCGGTGTGCAGCCCTGTAACAAATAGCGCTAATAGCGGCAAATAGCGCGCTAATAGCGGCCGAAGACATTGCCGCGGCGCCCGTTTAGCGCGCTATAGCGCGCTATAGCGTAAATAAGCGTGCTAATAGCGCCGCTATAGCGTTTTTCGACGCCCAAACGCTAAATTCCTTAGCGCTATTTTAAACGGGGTGTGTAGGGGCGGTCTTTCCCTTTGCACTTTCCCTCTATCCCCTCTCTAATCTCATTTGGTCGCCCGACGGCAACCGATTAAAGGAGAGGGAGGGCCAATGGCGGCGGCGGTAGCGAGTCCGTCGATCCTTTCTCGCCCGGTAGGGGTATCACGCACGGTTCCGGCGCGCGCGAGCCGTCGCTCGGCTGCACCCTCTCCTCTGGTGCACCCGAGGTTACTGGCGACAGGAGGCCCTCCCGAGCGCTGCCAAGGTGAGTGCCCCACATCAACCCAGCGATGGACATCAAACCTGACCATATCTGTCCGTGATCTGGCGTCGACCTCGGCGGTTATTGTGTGCTTGTGCTAGCAGGTGTGCTTGGCACCAGTCTTCTTTGGTTGCCACGCCCGAAGGTGATCCTGTGCTTCTTGGCTTCTTTCTGTGTTACCGTTGCTTGCACTTTAGGTGTTCGACGATATGCCCCATTGCCTCTTCAAAAATAAATCTGTTGCACCTTTTCCCAATATATATTGTTCATTGTTGTGCTATATGTGAAAGCTACTTGTGAGATACAATTGTCCAATGGACGGTACTCCTGTTTGAGCTTCTACCGATTAGGCAACTTGTGTGACGGTCTAATTGTTTTTTCCCATTTAATTGATAGATAGCGAATCTTTCTGACATACAATATATCTTATTATTTCTTAGCTTCGACCTGCTATATGGCTAGTCTTAGAGTAGCCTTCTAACTTCTGGGAGGTTAACTTTCAAAGAGAAAAGTTCTACTAATCTCAGCAGGGGAATATCTAGCAATTCCATATGCTATGAGACAATCTGGCATGGTATCTTCTTTGTCTGATTTTACAAAAACATCATGTAACTTTCATAAGCCATAAAGCATCTGACTTCATGTTGGGTCAATAATTTGTCATGGCGTGGTGTTTATATGATTGACGTACAAAGACCAGAAAATGTAATATTCATGGGCTAACATGGAAATGTAAAATAAATATTGATTTCATGCTATACAGCACCTTTCATTTACAGCTTGAAGATATATACACTAAAATTGAAGCGGGCTACATATATGTGTTTTAGATTTTAGAAACTGCTCAATACTAAAAACATAGCCCATGGCATTTGGGACCTACGTGGCCCTTCTGTTTCCTTACCCAGAATTTTTCTTATTTTGTCATGAAAGAAATCAAAGATTCATATGCGACAGTTATAGGATAAAAAAAAATGGGCAGTTTGTTGTTCTATTTCCTTCGGGTCCCTTCTTATTTTACATCAAAGAAAAATATATATCCTCCTTGCTTTATACCTATTTTTTTTTATGTAAGCTCCATGGTGTTTTTCTTCAATCCCTGCTATATGTTCATAGATGCTATAATATGCAAATAACTACCTTCCTGAATGATATATTACACATTTGCATTCTTAACTGCCTAAGAATTATCCAATGACTGATTCCACAAATATTCTTATCCCATTTCCTGTATTTTATCTTATGGGTTAATGTATAATTGTTTTGATTCCTCTATTTAATAGTTTATGGATGTAATATTCAATGCAAAAGGGTTACTCCAAAATATTCTTATCCCATTTCCTTCTATTGCTAGACAGCATAAATCTGGGCCAAAGATATTTGATGTCGCCATGTTCTTCAATACACAACTTACTCCTAGCTGCCTTTTATTTGCTGATCGCCAATAAATAGCTATTTATGGACCTTGATGTGTACTTTTTCCCCTTTCATTTTTTGAGGGACTTGCACTCTATCTCCACCTTCATTTGTGGTATACACATTTTACTTGAGCCAGTTTTGATGATATCATATGATGTATTTCCCTGCAGCCTAATCAAGCAAACTGGTTAATTACTTTCAATGTGTAAAGCATAGCGATTTGTCTGTGCTATACGCATTGACTGAGATTCTATATGCCCTTCTGTGCAGGTTACTTCACCACATGCTTACAACTGTATCGTTCATTGTCTGTGTTGCAGCCAAATGCAGGCAACAATGTCAAAGGATAAGATCTCACCAAGGTATATAGTTGCTTCACTGGCCACAGCGTAATTTATATCCAAAATGTTATAGCACCATTCACACATGCTATTTAAATGAATAAGGCTGTAAATGGACGCCTTTGTATTCCTTTCTTTACATAGGATCAGTTCAATGAATTGTACATTTTTTACATTTTGCTTTTACACAATCAATTGTGTCTCCAGATCTCAAGCAAGTACCTCGTAATCTTCTATTATACTTCCTCTGTTTCACAGTTCCTCTGTTGTCCTTATTGTAACTGAGGTGTCACATGTCACTTCCATGGACATTGTGGAATCTGGAACATCTTTCAATAACGTGAACAGATGACAGTTTGTATCTGTTTTTCTTCCTTCTTAATTATCCTGACTTTGATTATAGTAGTTGTTCATGCTTTGCTCTATATAAATGGCACAGGATGACACTCCATTGAGGGGGCGAGTGTTTCATCCGGAGATCCCGCTGCGCCGGGCGGCGATCCCGTCGCGTCCCATCCCTCCTCCCCGCCAATGTCCCGCGGCGCGCCGATCTCCAGCGCTGCGAATCCTTCCCGCCATCCCCACCACAATTTCTCCAGCGCTCATATATGGCATTTCCCTTCCAATCTCGATTCTTTTCTGATCCAGTCTCGCCTCGTTCCCCTTCCAAGTCCAGACGGGTGTGGCATCTGTGACTCGCTAAGCGCTTCTTTGGGCTCCAATGGCGAGCAGAGAGAGGAAGGGCGGCGGCTCAAGGAGGAGGTCGGGTTCTTCACCAAGAGATGCACCACACGCGGTCAACTTGGAATCCCCCGCCGCCGCCATCTGCCGTGCCTCCACCATGGCTGTCGCAAGCTGCTGCGTCCCCAACAGGGCAGCCGCCGCGCCATTTGCTGTGCCTCCACCATGGACACCGCAAGCTGGTGTGCCCCCAACAGGGCTACCGTTGTGGTGGCCGGCATCCAGTGGTGGGATTCATGGAGGTCAATCCACTTCTGCGAATCCATTGTAAATTTCCTCATGTCTTCAGTTTGTGCATTGACAGGAAGCATAGTATGTTGTTGCAAATCAGTTGTGAAATACAAGTTGAATTTTAGTGAAACATCTGACAGTATGTAGAGGATTTTCTTTTCTGTAACATCTGGAAGTATTGGAGTATATGAAACAGCCAAAAATATTGTCAGATACTCAAGAATGTAGATAATTTATTTTCTCAAACGTTAGACATTTTTTTTGAGTAGTTATTCGAGTACTGGATGCCTCAATGAATATTGGAGATGATCATCATTTGATTCACAACAAGATATGAATTCCCCTGTTGCACTTAGCCATGATAGCAAAAGGAAGTAAAATTGCTACAGGCTTACAATTCTCTGCTGATTCAGGACACAAGTAATATGAATGTTGAAGAGAAGGCTAAGCCGAGCAAAGACTTTGCAATGGGTGCAGAAGAAGATCATGGGTACTGATCAGGAAGCATGAATGCTTTCATTTTATTTAGACTATGAACTGAGTTTATCATGTCAAAGTGCTGTCAATTTATAAGTCCCCTATGAACTGAGTTTATCTTGTGACAGTGCTGTCAATTTATAATATGAATGTGAACTGAGTTTTTGGTATGGTAGTGCTTTCAATTGTCTGTGCATGTGAATGTGAAATGTTGCATCTCAGAATGTGAACCGAGTAATGTGAATGTGAATGTGAATGTGAACTGTTGCACGACTATGTGAAACTGATCCATCTATATGTGAAACTGATCCACGACTATGTAATCAACTAGAGATTAAGATATATTATATGTAATCATTTTGATATATCCGACTATTTATTACAGTACAAAACATGGTATTAATCAATATGTTTTCTACGCAATATTTTTTATTTATCATATTCAACTATGTCATAGTTTAGATCAATTGCAAAGAGGCTATTGAGTCCTTGGCACACTTGATCACAGCCAAATGAACAAAGTAAATGTTGTATATTGTCTATAAAATAGTACCATGACACTATGCACTGAGAGTCACAGTTTCATCCCATTGAAAAACTGACGTGGCTGTCTATAAAACTGTGCCCGTAAAACTGGCATTGAGATTAGCCTCATGTACATTAGCGTGTACACAGTTATGTTTTCTGCATCCCTTCGAAATAAAGGCACAGCAGTACATACGTCCACTATTCCCAATGTACATGCATGTTGCGTTTAATTTTTATAACAAAATATATACCCGGATACATATGGGACGATATCTAGATTGATGGTAATATTGAGTCATAGTGGAGGCATGGTTAAAATTACCAGTAACCGTAAAGGGAGAATAATCGAACGAGGCCATCGATAAACGGGAAATTTGCACACATGCATGAGAAATGAGTAACAGCCACAGTTCCACTGCGCATCTTGTAGGGTTTAATTAATTTATTTTCAGTATGATACTATATAACGAGATTTTAGGAAGCCTTCAATCATTTCCCGTTAAGTTGCATATATAATGGTCTTTCATTTTCATGCACGAACAGAAGGCAATGCTTTCCAAAAGAATTTCCTATAGCAAATGTTTCATATTGCGGGCTTAGCGTTTTGTTCATTATTCTATCACTAATTATTCTGATGGTTGAACTCCATAAGCCCCAGTCATTTAGAGCAACTTCAACGGATCCCCTTTCCCTTTTCCATTTTTCAGCCATATAGGAGATTTAGGGGAGAAAAGTTTGATCCAACATATTGATTTTCTCGTTTCCCCTTTATATCCCCTCCATCTTCCCTTTCTTTTCTCAATCCACCACCTCCTCCCTTTTTTTTTGACCGAAGTTAGTAGGGAAACCCCAACCTATTTTTTGTTTATATTTTTTTATTTGAGACCTAATTAATTCGTCCCCACGGGAGTCGAACTTGGAACTATTTAATGCTACTCAGGTGCTCTAACCACTAGGCTAGATACCCTTTCACACCACCTCCTCCCTTTCCTCCTTTTATTCTCAGCCACAAGATCTACATGCCGGCAGCAACTCCTCGCCGTTTGATGCGCTGCCCTCTCCACCGTGTGCTGCCCGTGCTCGGGCGGCGGCGCCAGGGGAGCTGCACGTGCCCGGGCCGGCATGCCACCGCGCGCGCATTTGGCCTTGTCGTCCCACGCCGCTGAGCCCCCCTGCGGCCCGCCCGCCGATCGGAGCCCCCGCCGCGGCTGGAACGCCGCCAGCGCACCGCTCATGAAACATATGCTATGTCACTCACAGGTGGGTCCGTGTGTCGGGAGAATGGAAAAGAAAAAGGGAAAAGGGGATCTGATTTTGACACCTCTCCCCTATACACTAAAATTGTGAAAGGGCGTTTCCATATATGGTGAGAAAAGGGAAAGAAAAAAAAATCAATCTGTTGGAGTTGTTCTTAGACTGCTCTCATGTAAATTATCGTCCGCTCCACAACCGCGTCGCCGCCACCAACTATGATCTCAACCTAGCCTCGCCGCCCCTCGAGCCCGCCACCGGAAGCCCTACCTCTTTGCAAAGACGGCGGCGACGGGGTGCTACAACGCTCCTCCCCCTTCCTCCCCGCAAACTTTTTGTCCCCACCTCCCGTTCATCTACTCCGATGGCTCCCCATCCATCTCGCCAATTTGGTGAAAGGTGGACTGGATCTGGTCTTCTTTAAAGCCTAGATTTGATGAAGCTCGGTGCGCGCACTTGTGGCGGGGGCACCTTGGATCCGTGGACTGCGCACGGATCTACACCACGTGAGGTGGCGGCCAACGATGGGAGCTCCTTGCTTGGCGAAGGTGACGGCTGCGGCAGGTATTCCTCGTCGGTGACAAAGGTCGCTATTACCACGCGGCACAATGGAGCCGCCTGGCAACCATCCCTGGGCGACGGTGGATGCGGCCATTGCCGTTTTCCTCGTCCAGTGCTGGCTGTTAGCCATTGGCACCATGGTGCTTTGGTAGGCCAGTGTTGCAGTCTCAGCGAACTTGTGCGCGGGGAGGATGGGTGGCAACTTCATTGACAAACATTGTGCATGCAGCAGGTGATCAAGAACTCATCGTGCGACGAGTGCGGTATGGGACACACTTCATCGACATTAGGTCTTAGGTGCTTCAGCCTATTGCGACTGTCAATGGCGTGGAATGGGACGCGTCTCTTCAATCGTTTGGGGCCATGTTGTGGTGGGCTTGTGTGCGCTAGTGAAAGCCATGGAGATGATGCCTTTGGACATCATTTTCCTTCTTGGAGGCATCTTTATGCCCCAACCCCACCCACCACTACGTCTCCAGGTAAAAACTTTTAAGCCTGCTGGGCAGCGACGGTGGCAGATATCGTCATTTCCTTGGTGGAGGCATAGTTTTGGAACCCTTTTGTGTGGTGATGCACCTCGTGCGGGTAATGTGGTTGCCCAACTCGGATTTTTCAACAACTACTGGTATCCTGCTTATCCCCGCTACCTATATTAGTAGGGTGTGGATGGTTGTGCTGCGGTGTTACTTTGATGGTCACAACATCAATCAGCAGATGGAATTATTTCTCTTTTCAGTTTGTCACATCTAGCTCATGCTTCGGTTCCGCCTTTATTCTATGTGACGAAGTTGATTTATGAGAGAATTCCTTATTTGACACTAGAAGATAGAGCAATGCCTTATTTGACACTGAAAATTTTAAAGTTTCTTATTTGACATCGAGTTCAATTTCTGGTTCCCTATCTGACACTACCGTGAGATTCAGGGGTTAACACCGTCAAGTATGATGGGAAAAGACCAAAATACCCTTGTGTTAGTATTGACGTGAGGTTTTATTTGCTTCCAGTTGCAGGTTGTACGTAGTTAGCATTGATATGTTTATAAATAAAATAATATCACAAGTCAACGTTAAACATGTCAATAAATAAAAAAAAAAACTTTGTGTGAGTATTTTTTTATTCCATGCTGGAATATACTTCCTTGAAACCATACAGACCACATGGGATATTTCTTGATGCATTCTTTAGTTGTTCAAAAGCAAGACTTTGCTCTAACCTTTTTAAATCTTATCAGTTTAGCTGCTGGCTGACACTGTTAGCATATATCCAATTTCTTCTAATTATTTCTCATATTAGTTTTGTTTTAACTTCAGTCAGGATCAGATGGAAGGACTATTCCTGCCAATACTAAGGCGCTCAGCTGCCAGGAAATTCTACAAATGAACTGAACACTCCCTATACCTTTCCTGGCAGCAGAGCTGAGGGAGCCGAGCCCTCGTGGGGGGGAATTCTTGCTGTTCAAGCTGACATGCCATTCTCTGGTCTTACAACATTTGGGGAGCATTTCTGTCAAAGTTCGAATGCTCTCTTATGCCGCATCCGTAAGCTGTAACTGTGATACTGCAATACTAATACATGGAGAATGCATTCATTCCAGAAACTGAGAACTCCTTTGTTTTTTGAAGCTACTAGAGCATATTACATTTGTAGATATTCCTGGTGTTCTCTCTAGTGAAAAGCAATGGACCCAAGGCAGACCAAGTTGAGACACAGCAGGTAAGGGAGTAGCAATCAATTTGTATGGCCTTTTATGCTGATGCTGTATTTTCTTTGTTGAAAATATGATGAATAATTTTTCCTCCTATTGATGCTACAGCTTATGAGAGTGTATGGTGCACTGATGTGGTCTCTTGGAAAAGTGCTAAATACTCCTGAGGTTGTGCGTGTGTATATTGGGTAATGTCTTATGGCTCCCTCTTTATTACTTTGCGCTTTTGCTGTAATTTTTGGAGGTTGTACCAGTCTTGTACACTAATGATTAAAAAAAGTGCATGCTGATGCCTGATGGAGGTCCAATATATATGTTTGATTGGCATTGGGTTTTAGCTTCATCTTGCAGCTGTCAGCAATTGATCATTGAAGTATAAGAGAAATGTCTGAATCATACAAATGAATTATTTGTGTTATATTAACTGGATGCTTAATTTGAAACTAATTTTCACACAGGTCATTCAATGACAAACCAGTGAGTGACTCAGTTGTAGGCCCAATTGGGAAAAGACTTGTTTGAGAGGGAGCAAGATGACCTCGTCTGTGACCTGAAAGATATTCGAAGAAGGCTTGTGACCGCCGGGTAAGTTGAATCACCCATTCATCTTAATTCTTCATTTATGTACTGTAGATTTAAACAGAGTAACAGATACCGCCATTTACTACAGGTAAATGAGTTTGTCAAGCGTGCTCGAGCTGCCAAGATTCATGCCTACATAATTGGCCATCTGAAGAAGGAGATGCCTGCCATGATGGGAAAAGCTAAGGCCAAACAGCGACTCATAGACAGCTTAGAAGATGAGTTTGCAAAGGTACTTACAGATAACTTAATTGCCTGAATGTTTCTGTCTAGGTCTAATTTCAGCACAAGAAGTTTCTCCCAATAGGAATAGTCATTTCGATCTTTGCAATGTCGCTTTTGGGCCTTCATTTGTTTGTATCTAAATTTAAAGTTACTACCATTTTTCTTCTCTACTTTTGCGACACCCACACTTGACTCACTGATACTTCTGATCTGGTGGAACAGGTGCAGAGGGAGTACCACCTCCCTGCTGGCGACTTCCCAGATATCGAGCACTTCAAGCAGGTGTTGGGTGGGTAAAACATCGACAAGTTCGAGAAGCTCAAGCCCAAGATGGTGCAGGCAGTGGACGACATGCTTGCGTACGACATCCTGGAGCTCCTCAAGAACTTCAGGAACCCGTTTCGGAAAAAAAAAAAAACCTTCAGGAACTCCTATGAGTGAACTGAACTGACCTCTCGTCCGTTGTAAAAGAGTAGCTTGAGTCAACAATTGGCTGCTATGTAATATAGTTTTGCTCATATATGTCTCAAATGATAGATTTGGCATGAAAACTGCATATGTATTTTCTCCAATGCTATTTTTTTATTTAGTGGCCGCTCTGATAAGTATTGGTTCTGGTAAATGTCATCCTTGTAATGTAGTGACATTCAAATTGTATCCACCAAATTTTTTAAGAAAAAAAATTGTATCCACCCTTTAACTTTTCTTTGGATGCATCTTTTATCAATATAAATTTGTATCCACTATTTTTATAAAACACGTGCCTGTGGCACGTGCCTCCCTACCAGTAAGTACAAAAAAGAGAAACAAACAACATTGAACCGCCAGTCCATTTTCGCAAAAGTGAAGTTTCAATAGTGGAACTTTACTTTGTGTATATGATCGTGTGGACTCTGCCAATGTGGACCGATTTGCAGGCCCAGTAAGGCTTGGGCCACCTTGCTACTAGGGCATGAATGACTTCACACCTTTTAGAAAAAAAAAAAGAATGTTGCTAAACTAAATTCTCTTTTGTTTGCTCAAAATATAATTATCTTTCAAGGAGGAAAACGTATTTAAATGGCTCCTATCATTTTTATCATACAATTTTAATATTTTTTATTTTTTGTTTGCGAGGAATTTAGTATTTGTTCATGAGTCTAACAACTCAAGTTTGGAGCTGGTGGGCTGGCTGGGCTAGCTTGTAACAGGAGGCCTGTTGGGAGACATACATAGCAAGCAGCCACGAGCCCGGAAGCACCAGTGTGCTGGATATCGAGCTGGCTCGTTCGCTCGGCTCGTTAAGGAGCTCAAGTTGGCTCGTGGACAGTGTCAGCGTGTCATTTTTTTTGCGAAATCAGTTAGCAATGGGCGTGGTGCTGTATATCGAGCTGGCTCGTTTGGATAACGAGCCAGCTCGGCTCCGGCTCGGCTCGTTAAGGAGCTCGAACTGGCTCGTTAAGCTCATGAGCCAGCTCGTTAGTAGGAAAAATCACATATTCACAACCTTAGCCCAAAGCTCATAGCCAACCAGTTCAACATGTAATAGTAAATGCAACAAACCATGAAACCAACAAGCAATCCAAATATCACGAGTACTAATAGTGTAGAATTTATGGGTTTGCTCACTACTATTTTTCTATTTGGGCCATTACAAATTGGCTCGTTTTGGCTCGTGAGCCAGCTCGAGCTAGCTCGTTATACTAGCGAGCTAAACCCTTAGCTCGGTTCGTTACAAAATTCCCAACAAGCCGAGTCGAGCTGAGCCACTAACGAGCCGAGTCGATCGAGCTTCGAGCATTTCGTCCAGCCCTACTGTCATTGCTAACTGATTTCGCAAAAAATGACACGCTAACACTATACGGCGGGGCCAACCAGTGCAACCATTCCTTCTGCCTCTTGGCCTCCAATTACCGCACATCCTCGGCAAGTCGGCAGGAAATAGGACGAACGCCAACATGTTTTACTTTTACACTGAATGGTAATGGCAGGCCGGAATGGTTGTTCATCTACCAAGCACGTTACTGGAAATTTCTCATGCTTTTTTACAGAGGTAATAACACCATTGTAACTAGACCAACAACAAATCAGACAACAAACTTCCGAGAACTCCTAGCTCCCACGATTACCACGTAATCTGTGTTACAGACAGATTGTTATTTGTATACAGTGGATCACATATGTACTGGACTGGGGCAACTTTCGGTCATGGTTCCTTGAGCAGTGAAGATGCTTCAGTCTTGCAGGCTTCCAGCGTAGAACATAGCTGTTCGTTGATGCAGCTCACAAGACCTGAGGTTTCGTTTGGCTCGATGGAGCGCCTTCTAAAGCTCTGTCGTATTTTTTTTTAAAAAGAAATATGGTAAATTGGCAAGACAAAAACGAACAAGTTTCTTCCTACTGTTCACCAAAATTTAAAGCACGTACTATTAAGACGAAAAACAGAAATGCGAAAAAGAAAATATACCGTTACCTCAGTAGGCCATAACTTACCACCAGATCTACCTGGGATGATGTGGAAATGAGTCTGCATTAATAAAAGCAAAAGATGGACACATCTGTGCAAAGCAATTGCACTGTTTGTATATGAATTTATTTTTGAAGGTTCATACCACTTCAAGTTAGGGGGGGAAAGCTACAAACTGTTAGGTGATCTTGTTGATTAGCACTAATAGCATGTTAGTGTGTTCATGCGTCAGCAAGCGTTGTACGTGATAGACAGAGTTCGTGTGCTAGATGGGTGCGTGTTGCATGGTACGTGATAGACAGAGTGAGTAGTGAGCTGATCTTAAGCTGGGAGTTGAGTACATGCAGGTGCACATGGAGTTAATCTAGCATGTATTGTGGTGGCCAGGAGTTTGGTCAGGTCATGCGCACGTCCAGGAGCTGAAGACGGTGAAGGTTCACATGGACTTACCAATTGCATTATTAATATGACCTATCAAGTTGGATATAGTGCACTCACATGAAAAATTACTTGTCCCGCAGCTGCTCCATTATTGACTACTAAGTAGAATGAATCTGTGTTCAAAGATAACAAAGTACAATTAATATGATAACATCAGACAAAGATAACGGAAGGAATGAAAGAAATAAATGAGTCAAGAAATCAAGAGAAGATGATTCATTGCACAACTGCTTTCAGAGTGAACAATAACGGTATGTCGAGTGCCAAATATCGGGCACTCGGCTTCGAGACGCTAAGCCGAGTGTCCGGAGCTGGGGCACACGGCCTAAATACACACTCGGCTTAGGCTTGATAAGCCGAGTCTTGAAAGTCACGACACCGCGGCTTAGACAAAACACTCGGCTTAGAGGCGAGGTAAGCCGAGTGCAAATACCAGTGACACACGGCTTAGCAAAACACTCGGCTTAGAGGCTAGGTAAGCCGAGTGCCTAACGGGACACTCGTCAAAGAAAGTTCCAACCGTGGCGCCCCCACGGCGTCGGCCCCTCCGTTACCTCTAAGCCGAGGTGCCGGGCGTTGGCAGTCGGCTAAGGCTAAAACACACGGCTTATTTTTTTATGTTGCCGAGTCCGGAAAAAAAAAACTCGCCTTAGGGAGACTAAGCCGAGTGCCACGAGCGGCACTCGGCAAAGAAATTTTTTTTCTCCAAATGCCTTCAAACTTTTTCTCCTCAACACATATCACATTTCTTACCCCCTAACAAAGTTTGGTGCATTTTTCAATTCATTTGCTATATATAACTAATTAATTGCATTTCAAACAATATTTTTATCGGGTGACATTTGAACTACAGTCATTCAAATATTTAGAAAAATTAAGTGTAAAATTGATATTCATGTTAGTCACCTAATTTAAGGCCCCGAGATGATATGATTATGGTTTTCAATGATCTCGTTTTTAGAAACACGACACCAAGCGTGTGGGTGAACGGTTTTTAAATTGTATAAAAAGAAAAACGAAGTTGAAAAATCACGAAATTCGACGAGTTGTCGTCATATCATATGTGGAAGCTGTGGAAAAAAAATTGAGAAGGTTTCGAAATACGTTGTCATCTACGTTGCTTAAAACCTCATACATCAACTAAGAAGTTTCGAGTTGTTGAGAGTGATTACCTAAGAGTTGGATTTACATCGACGGTCGAATTATGATTTGACTTTGAAACTTTTTGTGTAGACAAAAGACATCAAATATAGTGTCATGTTGAAATTTCGTGATTTTTCTGGATCCGTTTGATAATTATTAATTTTTTTATTGCGTGTATATAAATGAAATGTTGACCTATAAACATATAAAATAATGGTACTTTTCCGTGAAACTATCAAATTTTCATTGTTCATTTAAATTTACATGGTATTTTTAAAGTTGATTGGAAAAATTTAGACAAAAAATGTTTAGGGAAAGGAAAAACGGAAAAAAGGGAAATGTTTTTTAAAAAATGTCTAAGCCGAGTGTAAAACAGGCTAGGCACTCGGTGTAGAGGCTAGCCACACTCGGCAAAGGAATGACACTTTTTTTTTAGGACCGTGGCGCGGTGATGGAAAGAAATGGCGCCTTTTTTTTTTTTTTAGGCGTCCGCGCGAAATTTTTTGTCGCATTCTATGCCGAGTGTTTGAACACACGGCATAGAAATTGGTTTCGTTATTTTTTTTTTTTTTTTTCCTTCGCCGAGTGCCGTAGGGCAGGGGCACTCGACAAAGATGAAAAACGTTTTTTTTTTTAATTCTTTGCCGTGTGCCGAGATCTAGACACTCGGCATAGGGTTTTTTTTTTTTTTTACCCCACGTAACCTTATCCCCTCCCAACTCACTCAGCTGCCAGTGAAATCGCACACGGTGAAAAAATTTCCCCCGCGCTCCACGCTCGCCGACCGCCGCCCACCTCGCCGGCGCCAGCCCGCCCCGCCTCCACCTCGCCGTTGCCGGCCGCCCCGCCCGCCCCGCACCGGCGCGCGCCGCGACGCGCCCGTCCCGGCCCTGCCCCGCCCCGACGAGCGCCGCGCCGGCCCTGCGCCGGCCCCGCCGCGCCAGCCCTCATCCTCGCGCCGGCGGCGCGCGACCCGGAGCAGCACCGCCCCACGACGACCCGGCGCCGCGTCCCGGAGCCACGCTCGGCCCGCCGCGCCTGCCCCTCGTCCTCCTCGCGCCGGCAGCGCGCGACCGGCCGTCCCTGCCAACAAGGCCGCCTGAGGAGAGGGCGAGGGCAAGGTTGCTGGAGGGGAAGATGGAGGAGGAGAAGGGGGAGGGTGAGGGCGGGCGTGCAGAGAAGGGGAGGCCGGGAAGGGGAGGAGAAGGCGGCTTGCTCTGCCATCCAAGCGCAGCAGCAGGCAATCGGCCAGCTTGGACAGCCACGAACGCCCGTGGGCAGAGGCCAAGGGCGAGCGGCCGCACGGCAGCGGTAGGTCAGGACGACCGGCCACGCACATCAGCGGCCGGTGCTCGGGAGCGTGACCTGCAGACCGTGAGCAGCAGCTAGGCAGGCGGCCCTCCTCTGCAGCACGAGCGGCTGTTGGGCCAGCATACGACTTCAGGCTGCAAGGCACAAGATCGACTCTGCAGCAGCACCACCAAGTCGGCAGCACCACCAAGTTCGGTCTCTACATCAACAAAAGGTCGAATTTTTTTGTGTGCTGTCGAGTCGGCCATCGAGCCACTAAATTACTTCTTGTGCAGGGCATATAGATCAAGTGCGTGTGTGTGATTTTCTAACATCCGATCATCTCAGCCTAGCTCTGTTTTCCTGCGCCCACAAGGTGTTTGACGAAATGCATTAGTGTGTTTCTTCGGTCTTGGGTCTTATGCTTCGAGCTGCAGTTGGTTGGCAGCTTGTTTCTTTGGTTTGGTTTCTGAATCTTGGTCAGCAGTCAGTCCGCGAGCAGCTCGATGGTCAGTTTTGATGTTCATCTTTGTTGCACAGTAGTTCTCACATTTGCCTGTAACATGTAGCTTTTAGTCTTTTTGCTATGTGCAGTGAGCTAATTCTCTCTTCTTATCAACTTAATTATTTCTATTTTGGATTGTGCAAGTTCAAGTTTATACATGACTAATACATTTATGTAGATATATTCAGATTCAGAAAATAAGATTGACTTAAAAGATGATATTTGACTGACCTGTTATTTAGAGCTTATTTATGGGGGCATGATTCCTTATTTCACCAAACAAGTGACTTGTGTGCAATAATGTAGTTTATAATATAACAGACAATGCTTCCCTCCCATAATATATGTTTATAATATCAAATTTCACCTTACTTTTACCCGATTTGAGTTTATGTAGACTTCAAAACTGCTGAAAGAGTCAAGAGAAGGAGCAGGAGGGGAGAAGAGAAGAAGGAGAAGGGGGGAGCCGACGCCGTGCTCGTAAGTCGTGGTCCGTGCTTGTGGTCGAGCAAGGTGAGCTTTCATGCTACGAAGTGGTGGTAGTATGTGAATGTGAGCCGAAATGCATATGTGTTGGTCGGCCATCGTCTTGGTTGTTTTCTTGCGGTATTGAAAACCTCACCGCAAGTGCGGGGGAGGTTACGTCAAAATTTTTAATTGAACCCGTCTTTTTTTCAGTGACAGGTCGTCGGTGCCTAGCCGGAGCACGTGACTTCACCGCCACTTCCGGTCTGCCGCACCGCTAGGTATAACCCCTCTTTACATATGATGGTCGTAGATCACGTAACCCGCTTAGGCGTCTCCGTTCGAAAGTGATACGGTTCGATGTATGCAAAATTTGCATATGTAAAACCGTATCACTTTCGAATTGTCCACGTTTTTGGACCCCGAGGATGCGTAGAAGGGGTTTTTACGTGCTCTACTCCGTGTCAGGAAATTTCGGCAAAGATCGCCTGTTGTTCTCCTGACACACAATCTCCCTACCGGGGCGTGTGTTTGGAGAACAATGGGAGGTGTCTGCCGAAATTCTTTCTCTGATACGAGTAGTGCACGTAAACCCACCCCATCTACGCATCTTCTTCGTGGGATTAGGACCTATCTTTACCTATTAGATAGTAGGGTGTACACGAGAGATGCAATGTAGTATTATATTACTCACGTGGAGTATATGGTAAAGGATGGATGACCGTCGGTGGATGTACGATGGCTGGAATAGTTATGGAGCGCGGAATGGGTGACGAAGACCGGTGCTTTCTTGGAAGCAGCATTCCGAGGGGCAGCCGGAGAAGATGCTAAAGTTTGGTGTCCCTGTAGCGTGTGTAGGAACAGGCGTAAACAAGAAAAGTTGGAAATGGGAAAACACCTTGGCAAGCATGGATTTATGCTAGACTATACCTGGTGGACCCACCATGGTGAAGGACAAAGGAGAGACGAGGCTGTGAGACAACGCATCGAGGATCTCGATCGCGAGAAGGTGGGGTAGCGGACATGGTGGATGACTATCATGAAGCAAACTTTGGTGGAGGGCGTAGGGAAGAGGGTGGAGACCGTGGCGGGGCAAAATGCTAAGGCGTATTACGACATGTTGTCCGCGGCTCAGAAACCCCTTCACTACAATACGAAGGTCTCTAAACTAGATGGCATTGCACGCCTTATGGCCTTGAAGGCCGAGTGCCACTTCAGTCGAGACTCCTTTGAGAGAATGCTCGTAGTTGTTGGCAGTTTGCTTCCAGAAGGTCACGCCCTTCCACAGAGCATGCACGAGTCGCGAAAACTCCCGGAGGTGTTCAAGATGCTATATGAGCGGATACATGCTTGTAAGAATGGTTACGTCTTGTTTAGGAAGGAACATGAGGATGCTACGCGCCCGCCCAAAGTGCAAATTCTCTAGGTACCTGGAGCAGGACTTGGGTGATGGACAGAAGAGGCAGATAAAAATCCCCGTAAAAATCCTACGATACCTCCCGTTCGTACCCGGGATCCAACGGCTATACATGACCGAGGAAACCGCGAAGCGGATGACGTGGCACAAAACTGGACATCGATACAATCCAGACAAGATGGTACATCCTTCAGATGGTGAAGCATGGCAACATTTTGATAACATTCATCGTGACAAAGCTCTAGAAGCTCGTAATGTGCGTGTTGCGATCGCAACGGATGGGTTCAATCCTTATGGATTGATGTCCGCCCCGCATACACTTGTTGGCTCGTGTTCGTTATCCCACTCAATCTCCCCCCCCCGTCGCCTTCCAACGGCGAGAACATATTCTTGTCGTTGATAATTCCCCGGGCACCCCGGGAAGAATATGGGTGTGTTCATAGAGCCCGTGATTGATGAATTGATCAAAGCTTGGGGCGAGGGGGTATGGACATACGATCGAGCTACAAAGCAAAGCTTCAAGATGTATGTTTGGTACCCGATTACTCCATGCATGACTTCGTGGCATATGGACTATTTAGCGGTTGGTGTGTTCACAACAAATTTTCGTGCCCGGTATGCAAGACGACTATGAGGTTTTTCGGTTGATTAAGGGTGCCAAGTTTTCCTGTTTTGACCAACATCGGCAATTCCTTGAACTTGACCATCCATTCGCACAAGGCGAGAAGAACTTCATGAAAGGTCGTGTAGTTACGGACCCTCCACCAGAGATGATGTCGGTGCCGCGGTCCGTGCTCGACTTGATGCTCTCATGGTAGATGACACGTCCGCAAATGGTCGCTTTGTGGGGTATGGCGTTGATCATGCATGGACTCACAAGTCGGGCTTAGAGAGGCTTCCCTATCATGATGACCTACTTTGTCCACATCGCATCGATACTATGCACACATCGAAAAGAATTTGGGTGAGGTACTATTTGGAACAATCATGGATATAGATAAGTCAAAGGACAACGTTAAGGCTAGATTGGATGTGGCGGCGTTATGCGCGACGTAATCAGAAGGATGAGATGAGGCCTCCTAGAAATGGCAAGAAATGGACGAGGCCCAAGGCCGATTTCACGTTAAGCGAGGGACGAAAAGGAAGGAGGTACTAGAATGGTTTCTAAAGATAATGTTCCCCGATGGGTATGCGGCGAATCGAGGGAGAGGAGTGAACTTATCGTCTCTGCGAATCAATGGGCTCAAGAGTCATGACTACCATGTGTGGCTTGAGCGGCTTCTTCCTGTTATGGTTCGAGGCTATGTTCCCGATCATATCCGGCAAGTGTTGGCGAGTTGAGCTATTTCTTCCGCCCGGCTATGTGCTAAGGAGTTATCTCGGGCCGTGGTTGCGCACATGGAAAAGGCGGCTCTGTGTTGGTCTCAGGCTTGAGAAGATCTTTCCACCGGGCTTCTTCACTCCAATGCCACATTTGATTATGCACCTCCCGTATGAGGCACGAATGGGGGGGCCTGTGCAGTACCATTGGTGCTATTCAATTGAGAGAGCCCTAAAGGTTGTTCGGAAGAAAACTGGAAATAAATGCAAGATTGAACCTTCCATCGCCGAGGCCTCGTGTCTCGAGGAGGTGACAAACTTCACAACAACATACTATGGTGACAAGCTTCCGAGTGTGCATAATCCACTCCCTCGTTACAATGCTAGGGAAAATTTGTCGAAGCTCAGCCTTTTTCAAGGGCAACTTGGAAGTGCAAGTGGTAAGACCACGAAGACCTTGAGTCGTCTAGAGTGGTGCTCTATCATGTTCTACATACTGACCAACCTCACAGAAATGGCGCCCTACATGGTGTAAGTCACTATTTCTCATCGTACTTGTTATCAAGTACTCACTGTTCTCCATCCAACGCCCTTCTTCACTCAAACCTCACAGGGAATTTACTCAACAATTCTGGAGGAAGAGGAGGGCGCCCAAACGAGATCAATTGGACACCCTTCTTAAACGAGTGCGGGCAATGGAAATCCCGATTTCATTTCTTGGTTCAAAGCGAAGGTACGTTCTATTTTCTTCTTTGCGTGCTTAGTTTGACATTCCCATCCCCGCTTTAAACCGGCTGCGAATGATGTAACATTTCGGGGCCAAGACGATGTCAACATGGACCCGTAGGCGAGACGGGTTTCGTGTGGTCATCGCTTGAGGGTCCAATCATTTACCGGTTATGATGTCAATGGATATCGATTCCACACAATAAGCCACGAGGAGAGTCGACCCAATCGAAGCACCACAAACACCGGAGTTTTCACGCCCGGCCTTGATGGGGGCGAATATTATGGAAGAGTTGAAGAAATATACGAACTCACATTTCAAGGCCGCCGACCTCTTAATCCAGTCGTTTTTAAATGCCATTGGTTTGATCCTAAAGAAGTAAGAAAAGAACACGAAAAACTTGGGATAGTCGAAATTCGACCGGATTCCAACTACCTAGGAGATGATGTGTATGTTATAGCTCAACAGGCCACCCAAGTTTATTATCTCCCATGGGCGTGCCAAAGTGATCAGCGTCTGAAGGGTTGGGAGGTTGTGACCAAGGTATTACCACACGGTAAACTACCTATCCCAAACAATGAAGATTACAACTTTGACCCAAGAACATATGAGGGAGAGTTCTTTCAAGAAGAGGGGCTAGAAGGAAGCTTTGTGATAGACATAACCGATCCAGTCGAAATGCAAGTGGACAATGAAAGGGTTGAAGATGAGGATGAGGGAGATGAGGTTGTAAATGCGAAGGACTTAGAATTACTTCGGCAATTAGAATTAGGCAACGTGGTCGACGTTGCTCCTGAAGATGATAATGAAATCAACTTGGAAATACACATGTATGATAGTGATGATCCTTGTCGATAGCCCAAGCGAGAGGACAATGATGATTATTTCTAATTCATGTAATATTATGTTAAACTTTTAAATACGTTATGTTCATTTTGTAATCTGTCCTATTTATTTTAAATCTCTTTCTAATCTTGTTTTTATATTTTGTTTTTTTTGCGGGTTGATCGAAAAGATGCCGGGCGAGGGAGGAGGACGAGGAGGCGAGGCGGGATCACTAGTGCTTTTAGGCGGGTCAAGTCCAAATACTGGGGAGATGAGCGAGTTAGTAGGAGAACGCAGGAGGAGGCCGAGGGGACAAATGGAGGAGGCAAAGGAGGCGGGGGGAGGAGGCTTCGAGGAGGCGGAGGCGGGGAGGAGGCGGAGGAGGCGGAGGCGGGAGGAATGGTCGTCCCGGCCGCTCCCCGACCCACCACCGCAGGAGGAGGACGGGGACGTGGACGAGGGCGACCGTGATGACGAGGAATCGGACAGGGGACGACGAGGCGGAGCCGGGGGGGGCGACGAGGTGGACCCGGGGGAGTTGTGGTGCGCTAGTGGGGCCCTCTTCCTGCAGCGCGACAAAACCCTACTCGCGAGGCCACTCGACGCTCCCAAAACGACCGATACCTTCAGAGAGACGCCCCGATAGTGCGGCCGGTGGTAAAAAGTAAGTAACAAGCTAGTACTTTGTTTTCTCATTTCTTATGTTCAAAATATCTCAGAAATACTAATACATTTTCTTGATTATTTGGGCGGGGGGTCTCTTCCTTGTGCGCACGGTGACCACAAACGCCATCCCGCGTGGCGTTATCGGTGTTTGTTGAAGGTGCACTTCCCCGGCTTGGTGAACTTTGGCGGCTCAATGCAGCCGGCCTGGACGTTTGAACACTACGAAAATAAGGCCGATACAACTGATCGGGATGGTCACAACTACGGTAATGTGGCTGAGTGTGTGAGACGTGAGGTGTGGGTAAGTATTCTTCTCACTACATTGCTTTACACATCACATTGTTAAGACATTCTTCAAATTGTATCATGATGTCTCGTTTACGTATACTGTGGATTTCTACAAATGGGAGGATGAGGAGGGGTGCGAGGACAAGGCGAAGAGAGAGCGGTTAACAAAGCCTCAAGCTTCTGAGACTTGTGAAAGACATGCACTACGACGCGTGCGTCCCAGCCGTCGAGAGATTACAAATGAGAGAAGTCTTGTACAAGAAGATCACTAAAGCGGGGCCTTAATATTGGAGGAGAATAAGCTGACCAAGGAGCAATACATGCATGAAAAGGTAAATATATAGAACTAGATTACAACAGAGAAGTCTTGTACAAGAAGATCACTAAAGCGGACGCAATATTGGAGGAGAATAAGCTGACCAAGGAGCAATACATGCATGAAAAGGTAAATATATAGAACTAATACTTACATAGGCTTCATTTGGTCGCCTCTTATGTCACATTTGATGACGTGTAGGTGATTCCATGGTGGTGCGTGGGAAGGGAAGCGTGCTTTGGGTCACAAATGGTGGACAAGTGGTGTAGCAACGAGTTTTGGGAGAAGCACGAGGGACAAGCATGCCGATCGTTTGATGATGCAAGGTCCAAAGACACCACCAAAGGAAACCTTTGTCTCCCGAAAATACAAAGCTAGATGGGTACGCTCAATCCACTTCGAACTCTAAAAGCTCAAGTATGTAATTTTTTATTTATACAGTTGTTTCTTTTTGCGGTCGGAGCACCATGGTGGCGATCTGCTCCGATTTCGATGCGTGGGCAATGGCCCACACCGCCCGATGAAGACCGTCGGCGCTACAACCCGGAGGCTCCGGCCACGAAGTTCTGAGAACTCGTCCGTACACTCCCGCCTCACTTCATTACCACGAGAGATGTACAAACAGTCCATGGGCAAGACAAGAACCCCGCGGACCATCCCATTGACGGAGAAATTGTCATGAGGTTGGGAGAGGGGAAGAAGCATGGGCGGTACTACATCGGCGACGGCGCAATCGACCCACTCGGACTAGGAAACTCATGGAGATTCGAGCTACCGGCTCGAGCTTGAGGCCGGAGATACGCACCGCGACCGGCCGTGGTGTCGACACTACAAAGTTACTTCTTTGTCATTCGTTGTCGATTGATTTTTTCATACCTTAGCTTTGCTTTATAACATGTGGGTGAAATATTGTAGGCCCAAATTTGGGCGGAAGAGAAGAGGTGCGGGAGGAGTCCGATGCGAGGACTGCAGCAATGTGGGAGTACATGCAAGGCTTCATGGCCACCAAGGCTATTCTGCGTGCCGCCACCACGGATATTTGGGCCTCCGCCACCAATGGAGCCCGCCGCCGATCGAACGACCGTGAGTTTCTACAACTTGAACTCCTAATGTGCCCGTGAATATATATGGACGTGAATCCAAATGAAATGTTGGTTTTGATGCACCACGTGAATCCACTCCTAATGTGCCTCATTTAAACATCAATCATTGCATAAACATCATTCAAGTCATATGATCATGATTTAAAGCTAACATATCCCAAAACTATACTTGCCTTAATATCGCTCCTTCTTCAACTCCAAAGCTCCAAGAGAGAACCTTCTTGACCATCAACGTGTTCCGGATCTCCACGTCAAGCTCACCGCTTACTTGATTCCAATCGGCAACACACAAACATATGGATCCAATCATGCATGGCAAACAAGGCTACAATTAGAACATTACACCAACGATTGGAGAAATAAGTTGAAAAGTTTATAAAACTAATCTACACGCCGCTACGATCACCTAGACGTCAATTTCATAGAAATCGGAGCTAAAACGTCGTAGATATGAATTTTACAAGTTTAGCATTAATAAAATAATACACTTAATATAAACTCGAATTTTAAAAAGTTGAAAACCTGAATAACAATAATATAATCATTTAGGTTACGAGATTACGAGTCTAACGCAACTTGAACGGACCGATTTGGACTTAAAACGAAGAAGTTATAAAGATTTGAATCTGGATGGCAGTTCTGTAAATAAACCAAAACTGATTTCGAAATAAAATAAATAAAGCCCGTTTATAAAATCTGGTCTGAGGATTTTTGATAGAAATATGAAGAAAGGCAAGGACTCTTAATAAAAACAGCCATGGAAGAGGTATCTTCTAATCCTGACCCTTTGATCTAGATTTAAACGGCTTGGATTCAGAAGAAGAATAAAACAATAGAAGGAGAGAGGCAAAGCCTGGCTGGACGTGGTCTCCAGCAAGGTGGTTCCATGAACGGCGACGTGAAGCTCGCCGGCGATCGTCCCAAACAACGATTCCGAACGCCATAGGTCAAAATAAAAATACCAAGAGATAGAGTGGACAACTGCGAGCTCACCTAGGTAGGTTTCGCGGGACGAGATCAAGACGGAAAAAAGAGCCGGGATGTGACATGGACGGCGCCGACAATGAATGAGGCGGACAGCGGCGGTGCTTTTGCAAATTCGGCGAGGTCAAATTAGCAAAGTTAGATCGTCGAAAAAGAGAGGAAACGAGACGAGCAAGTTCGCTGGACCTAGCGGCTCAGCATTTAAAGAGAAGATTGGTCGTGGAGCAAACGCCTGTGAGCGCGTCCCACGGTAGCAAAATTTTTTTTAACCGTCGATCTCGCGTTGGACGTCTAGATCTTGCTTTTACTATCTTGCCGACCCGGATATATACCGTCCCCTCTTCACGGTAAAAAAAAAAAAAAAAAAAAACTCCCGTCCTCTCCGTCTCTCCCAATCCCGCCACGACGGAGGCCTCCGCCGCCGCCCCCCCCTTGGCGTGGCGGCGCCCTCCCCTAGCGGTGGCCGGCGGAGCAGCCATGGCGGCGGCCACGCCTCCCCCCCCCACACACCGTCCTCCTCCTCCTTGATTGCCCGCCTCTCGGCTCGTCACCGCCGCGGTTTCAAACCTAACCCTAACCCTTGCTTCTCCTCTCTCCTCTCTCTCCTCCTGCGCAGCGACGAGGGCGGAGGCCATGGCGATAGCGATGGTGATGGAGGCACCACGGCCCGGCGTCGTCTTGTCGCCGGTCCCGTTCGTCGCCATCCACGTGCACGCAAAGGCGGCTGCCTTCGGCTTCGTTGTGCTCGTCTCCCCTTCTCTTCTCTTGTGCTCGTCTCTACTGCATTTGCGGCGGCGACAACGAAGCTCCGTGCCCGGATCTCGCGGTAACTTACCCTCTCCTCCTCCTCCTCCTCCTCCTTAGCCCCATGCATGCTCTCAGTATCCTCTCTAATTCACGTTTTTTTTTCAGGATTGGTAGATCCTCACAACAATTCTTGTGGCACTTAACAGCTAGGTTTTCTAATGCTATTTCTAATTTGTATTTGTATAAATATATTAGAGGGAAGTAGCTTTTGCTCTACACCAGCATGAAAAAAAAGGTTAGCGCTAGGTTCGTTTTGGTGCATGATATTATTACATGTATGTGTTACAAAGGTGCCTCCAAAAAGCGAAATAAAATTCATTCTTAGTGATGGTTCTATTATCATGTCTCTAGCAACCGTTTTTTTAGTCAGTTCAATCTCTTTATATGAGAAAAAATAATGGCTGGTTTGCCTCCATGAAAACATGATCCGTTCTTTTTGCTTACTACAAGGTGCTACATATGGCTTTTTACAGAAACTTTGCCAAATAAGATAGTTCAGAAACTTTTACAAAAACTTTCGGTTCCATTCAGTTCAGCTCTCGCTCATCGATCTTCATTAGAATTCATTTTTTTGGTTGGATTTATCCATCAGTATATCCATTGAATGAATGTCATCTACGTATTTTCCTGGTACCTGTCATTTGGGCGTTTTTTCCTGCACTACAGTGATCCCCTTCTATCAACTTTTCAGGTTTTGTTGCCAAGGTTATAGGATCAGGAAGATAATAAAGAAATTGGGGGCATGTGCTACATTTAAACAACATGAGAAGGTTAGCCTTCCGGCTTTTTTTCGATTGTTTTTGTTTATACCACTGAATTGCAATGCCCACTACAGGCTTAAAAAAAATATGTTGTGACATCGTGCCATAGTTTTGTATTCTAGAGAGATCCATTTTGTGTTCATCTTTATATACAGTGTGTTTGAACAGTCATTCAGGATCGAATATTCAGTCAGCCCCTAATCTTGAAAAGTCTGGACAAGCCAAATCAACAACAACGACATGTTATAAGAACTTTGGAGCATCCCAGTGTGACCTTTGCTTCATCAATTTGTATTCAGTTCTAATTAAATAGCGATGTTATAACATTTATTTATAGGGTCCTTCAAATATGGTATAAACCAAAGATACAACATAATGAACTACTGATGTGAGTTGCTCCATCATAATAACTTTAGCATTGTTCCATGCCTTTACAGGCTAATTTATACATCATCTATAATAGTTTCCAGGTACAGCAAAGCACCCGCTTTCACCAGACAAAATATTTCGAGTTGATCATGATCCCTTTTTTTCCCTAATTGGATTGAAATAATATCGTGAAACAATGAAGTGTCAAATTTGGGTCTGTGTTCCAGTGTTCCAATAGTATGCCTCCCAGATGTCGTTTTTCACTTTCAAAATAATCTTATTACCTGCGTGGAGTGACTGCCTTCACCGTAGTTAGAATTGCTTAAGTTTTGCACTTGGCTTTTCGCATCTCCATTCATTTACATATGTACAGTGATAATGGTCTTAAATGTATGGAATTAATTAGGAAATAAAAAAATGTGTCCAGCTAAAAAGAACCAGTACACAGTGATAATGGTCTTAAATGTAGGGCATGATTCCCAAGTAGGGTTCTCTCTATGAAACATGATTCACTCTGTGTTATTGTGCTGTCGTACAAGAAACCAAATCTAAATATTATACCTTTGATCCGTATTAGCAGTACTTAACATGAGATTAAATGTAGGCCATGATTCCCAAGTAGGCCAAGATACTTAACATGCCATATCCTACATGGTTTAGTTGACTGAATTAATTATTCATAGGTACTTTGAGGCCATACTTCTCTGAACTTATTACTTGTGTGGCTTTGGTTTCAGTTCTTTATAATTTTTTTTCAATACTCATATCTTGGCCTCCTGTTTTTCTGGTTTCCTTTTCTTTGATCTTGCATTCGAGTCAGCAATCTATTATCAAGGTATAGCGGTCTCTATACTTATTACATATGTCAGAAGTCTTTTAAGTATTTTGCTTATTAGTTGTGCTCTCCATGCTTAGTGAAAGGTGCACTACTTTGTGATATGAAATATGGCATTGCTTTTACCTAATATCAACACCGCAGCCATTTTTTATTTTGGCCGCCAATTTCATTTTCCATTGATTGCTCATGTTTAGTGCAGTTAGATTCCCCCTTGAGGATGGTATATGATTCCAACCTTTAGGATGGAATATGATTCCAGCCTGCTGCTTTCAACATGGTAACATTGTCATATTCCCTAATATTGTGAGTTATAATTAGATTTGTGAAATTAGTTTCAAGTAATATAAGACCTTCACAAACTTACCAGTGTTGACTCATATGTGTCATTGCTACAGACCATTGCAGCTTGACACCATAGATCTCAGGCTGATGGATTTCGACGCGATAATCAAATCCTCGACAATCAAGAAACGGAACTGGTCCATTCAGCTGGACCATCAAATAGACAAGACTGAGTAAAGACAGTGCCAACCACTGCTTGGATGAATGGACATTTAATTTTTAATTTATAGGTACTTATATATCTTCTCTTCTTGAACTTCATAAACAGATCGATTTTTGTACAGATTAGCTTACTATGCTCACTTTGAAAATTTCATGGTTCAATTACCCAGGTATGATATTTTCTGTTCTTGTTTGGGTCTTTGTATTATTGCCATGAATTAATATGACCTTACCAATGTTAAAAACAACATCGCAACACTTCAGCTTTAAATACCACATCATTTTTTATCATTATTTGGATTGCGCTGTGGTCATTGAAAATTTCATGGTTCAGTTCCAAAGTACAACATTCAGACTTCGGTTTTGTTTGGGACTTTGTATTATTTCCATGAATTATATGACCTTACCTGTGTAAAAAAAACAGTGCAGTGCTTCAACTTTAAATACCACAACATTCCTCATCTCTATTTGAATTAGTGGTCTCAAACCTGAATTTGATTGTTGGTGATATTTAACGGCCCATTGTTCAGATATTAGATTCTCAATTAGATAGCAAAGAAAAGGTAAAAAAAAAAAGATTGATAGGTTCAGAACTAAATAATATTTTACTTCTTCTCAATGAACTGAACAGATTAGCTTTCGAGTTCTCGGTGCATGTATTAGTGATAGCGATCTCTTTACAGGAAATTATAATAGTTCAGTTATTATGTCCATGGGTTTGTTGTGGTCTCCGATCTATCTTTTTCTTATGCAGACAATTCATAAAACAGAACTTTAGTGGTCTTTTAGTCCATCTTGTTTCACACTGATACCTAACAGTTGTAGTCTGAGTGCATATCATTTACTGAACTATATAATTTATGTAATCTTTCAGGAAAAAAGATACTCGGCCCATCTCCTATATGGATCACAGTGTCAAAGGAAAAAAGGGCTGAAGCGTTTTTATGTCGCCTTGCCTGTACCACCTGTGAACATGGACGTTGTGCAACACTGCATCTGCAGGTTTTCTCATACAAGATCTACTAATTATTTTTTCCATTCTGTTTTACTTAACAGCTGAACAGATTTTTTGTTGTAGCTTGGTTGGCTTTCCTGGCCAGTTCTCAATACATATGATGTTAAGATCTGCGATTTTGGGAGCACTAACAGATTGGTACATTTCTCTCTTTTTTTGACTGCTTTTCCTACTGCTTGGTTTTAACTTCATTGATCCTGTCTTTCCAGTTCTACTATGGTTTACCTCTATAGTTCGGTATTCAGAATAATCAAGAAATGCTTGGCATATACGTTTATAGAAATTTTCCTGATGTCCTTCGTTTGTGTGCCTTGAGATCATACCTTTGTATATTCATGAAATCCACTTTATTTGCTTATGTAGGAATGTATAGAAGCTATAGTTGTCTCCCATTTATTGGAGGTAAATGTACAAGGATTCAGGAGCCCAAATCAAGAGCCCTGATCATTCCTTTGTCTTCAGGTTCGATATAGCATAATATAAAACTGTTAATAGGCTGCAAGCAACTTACTTCTTTGGCAGGGTTCCTCATAGCGGATAGTTTTGCCATTCTATCATGACGCGGAACTGAAACTAAGTTTTTGTTACATAGGTTACATTGCTTGCTTTCTGTCCAGCACACGCCAACATCACTAGCTAGCATTATGCCTTATGGAAAATAAAAATAAAGTTTAGAGTAGTACCAATGGGTGTGTTTCAGCTATTGTCGAAACTTCTTGTTACCTTGATTAGATCATACGCATTTCCCTGAATTAGTCCATTATGCATCTATTCACTTAGCGTTCATGTTGCAGCACTCTATCCTTTCAGAGATGGTCACATTGCTATTCTGTTAGTGGCCTTCAGATTGATCTCTTGTGTTCTACTTACTTTATCTTGGTAAATTAGCTTCGTACATGGATTTTGCGCAACATTGATGGACCTTGCTTCTGCTTAATGAGAAAAGAAGTTCACTACTCTTTTCCCATATATTTTTAGAAATGTTCTCTTATTAATATAACCACACACAACTCTCCTAACTTTCTAGAAAAAAAAAAAGTCTTAAAATGCAGTTTTTTTGAACCAGTAGGGTACATACATTGTTTTAATATGCCATTTGGAGAACCATAGGTGTATCTTTGTTGACCATGTAGGAAACTAATATTTGAGTGTTATAGGAGACCCCAACGTCATTGATCTTTCATACATTGCTACAGAATTGAAATACTTGAATGATAATCTGTCTTTGGTACATTTGTGGGCATCAACTTTTCTAAATGACTTAATGATCCCCTGGATTACTTTCTGCCTATTCATGAAGCTGCTTAAGTGACCTAATTATCTTAGATTTTTTTTGTTAGGCAACCATTATTTTACCTATCTCGCTGCTACACAAGAATGACTAGACTTTGACATTTCAGACCTCCCACAAAACTCATGCATATATGATGGTCGTATTCTAAAAAACAAACCCACATATTTATATGTAACATGGCACTTTGGCAACATGGCACAGAGGACTGGCCAATGTGGGCGAGTGGCGTGCTAGCACCAACCACATATTGCAGCAGGTGTGCAAGTGTGCAGGGTGCCCTCGCAGGCAAAGTCTGAATGTGCAAGTGGGCGAGTATTTATTACCGTTTTGATACAAACATTGGACCATATCACATCATATTGCAAAGCCAAAACTAGACATACATTTCCTTGTATCTAAATGTGTAGTTCAGTCACCTATTTATGATGTGGCTCGAACCTAGGTTTATATTTCCCTGTGTCTCGAGTGTGTAGCTTCAAACCTACAAGAAAGTTTCTTTTTTTTTAAAAACAACTAGCAACTTTTGTAATTGTTAGTTTCTGTGCTGCTAGCAATTTAATTTTTTAGCCCACTCTCTGTAGTTGTTAATTTGTGTGCTGCCAACAATTTTTTGTCTCTTGAAAAATGTAGTTGTAGCAAGACAGATGTGGCTTGCACCACTTTATCTATTTAATTTCCTGTTCTGCAGTTCCTTACTCAACCAAGCGGTTTACTACAAATCAAGAACCTATATGTTCTCGCAGATTTAGGCTCCCCGTATTTTTTACTTAACCTCACACAGCCTTTTACTCAAAAAACTGCAAGTAGGTTAGCCCTATGAGAATGTATTGTTGACCTGGATTTTCCAAATCCCTATACTGACCTCAGGGCGGTGTCTACTCTTAAATGCCTAATTTCGTTATCTACAACTTACCTCTTTTTAGTTCTTACTTTATATAAACCGATCATCGCAGATCAACACTTGCAATGCTTTCTACCGCGGATTTGCTACATGACCAACAAGGAGTGCTGGTGCACCATGTCAATCGAAGCTTCACCTGGATGGTGCTTCTGTTGAACCAAGCTGTCGTTGACAACTTTAGTTTCCTTTCGCTTTGTCGTCAAAAGTGGCATGTTTGTTCACATGAGTTTGACCACCGAATGTGTGCCTTTGAAGAACTATTCCTATCTAAGTGCAACACTTTCTACGAAAACATTGTAGCAGCCTATGTAATATATATTTTTGTAATGCTCTCAGCTATCTACGAGTCCATGAATTTGGATCATATGTATTAGAAGTTAACAATGCTTTTGCACAGCCTTTGCCGACTGTTAAAGTGCGCAAATCACTAATCTTCATCGTGCCTGTCGAGTAATATTCATTCTTGGTCAACATTATTCCAGTTTAATCTGTGGCCATCACTTTCGGCAAGCATGGGCGCGCGCGCAAATCACTAGTAGGCTTACAGAGAAGCTTGGGACGGCGAATTGCAGACCCGAACTCGACGACGGCTTAAGGTTTCGCGTGCGCTGCTGTGGCTCAAAGGCGATAGCGGCGAAGGCAGGTTGAGGGCGGTGGGGGTCGCGACGCCCTGCTTATGTAGTCCCAAGGCGGCAGTAAGGATGGAAAGGCTTCGGGTTCGAGCTTGGTTCATAGATGGAAATCGGACTTCATTTTAGGAAAGTGCCGCAAGGTAGAAGAAAGGAAAAAGAACGGAAGTTGACGTGCGGCAGCGTCGTCAACGAACGAGAGCAGGAAAAGCAGCAACGCTGCTGTGATTTTGACAAACTGGGCTGGACCAGAGCAAATGCAGCCCAAGAGAAAAGAAAGGACTGAACAAAAGAAAATGGTCGTACTGACCAGGTTGGGCTCAAAAGGAAGAAACGAATGAGAGAGAAAAGAAATAGTTTTTCCTTTTATTTTAAAATCCCTTTTCACAAGCTTTTCAAACCATTTTGAATTCTTTTGCAATCTCGTTCAACTCCAATCAATACAGAAATATCAATGCAGCAGCATGAGTGCACATACATGTGTCTAGCCTTATGATGGATTTTAATTTTCATAAAATTATTATTTCTCTATGTTTAATGCACCACAAAAATGCGTAATTAAATCAATTTGGTTATTTTAAAAAGCATGCAAATTTTCCGGTGTTACAATCAGAATGTGTAAAGTTCAGTGGAATCGATATTCGAGGCGGAGGCAACATGAGAAGGAGAAGATGAACTGAGAAAGACCTATCCGCAGCTTGTTTGAGTAAGCACAACCAAATCTCGGGACGAGATTTCTCTTAAGGGGGTAGATTTGTAACACCCAAAAATTTGCATGATTTTAAAATAGGGAAATTTGATTTATTTATGTATTTTTGTGCTCATAAAATATAGGAAATTAATATTTTTGTCAAATTAAAATTTATCATAATAAGGTAGAAACATGTTTGAGCATTCATGCTGGTGCATCATATTATTTTTTTGTGATGTCTGTTTTGACTGAAACTGAAAAGAGATTTCAAAACCCATTTGTAAAGCTATTTGAAAAGAGCTTTAAAATAAAATAAAAATGTATTTTCTTTCTTTGTTTCTTTTCTGTTTTCTGGCCGAATGCCTCTTCACCTTTTCTTTATTTTTCCTTTGCTATGGGCCGGCGGAGCTAGGGGTATTCCTGGGTATTCCTTGGAATACCCAAGATTTTGGCACAAAAATAAATACATATGGTATACATGCATATTCTATATCTTTTATTTGGACAAAAAGCACACAAACGTAGTGCGAGGATGCTAATCTTTGCCAGGCCCAAGCGTGCAGAATTCCTTCTGTTGCGATCCATTCACAACTTGCGAAACTCACGGTGGTATGCTTGCGAAACTCACGGTAGTATGCTTGCGGCGGCGGTGTATCTCAAATTCTCGATCTGCTGCATGCTGCAGGTAGCGTGCCGCTAGCCGCTGGTGGCACATTTGACATATCGATCTGCTTCTGTTGCGGTGGCAAGCAGCCGGCCGGTGACCAGCAGGCAGCAGCATACCGCCGTCGCAAACTAGCAATATATTGCAGTCAGGCGATTCGAGTTTTCTCCTCTAATTTATTTGTTTTTGCGTGCTTTGGGGTTCTCCTCTAATTTATTTGTTTTTGTTTGCTTTGGAGATGCGCGTTCAGTAATTTTGTAACATTGAGTTCTAGACGACGAAGAAGGATACTAGCTTAGCATATTTGCATTATATAAGTGGTTATCCACGCCGCTTTTGCCCAGATTGGTTTAAGCAACACAAGTGGCTTGAGTATTATGGTTTTGTTAAATGTTATGGGCAATATAATCTATCATCCATTATATTGCATATATGCTTCAAAAGTTTGTACATTTGGCATACCCAGCCGTAAATTCCTGGCTCGCCACTGGCTATGGCCGAGTGGAATTTCTTTTCTCCTGAGCCACAACGGCCGTAGCCCAATTTGAGCGAGCAGCAAATGCTCAGCGCAGCGCTGCTGCAGTTCCTGCTGTCGCCAGGGGCCAGCTGGTCAGCGTCGTTCTTCCTTCTCGTCTTCGACACGGACACTACGTCCTAATCCACAACGAGGCCGCACCGTATCCTGTGACTCTGATCGTCCGCAGATTGCAGGAGCCTCTCGATCGGCCGGTCCAGCAAACAATCCAGGTGCCTCACCTCCTTGCTGACCGCGTTGACATCCCAGAACCCAGGTCAGCGTCGTCGTTCTTCTTTTTGTTCGACACGGACTCGAACTGGAGCCGGTCGCACCGAAGCCGTATCCAAATCCCGCGAGCCCCGGATTCTTTCCTTGTTTCTGTGCCTGCGTTGTTCTATAAAAGAGGCAGCCGCCCTTGAGCCGCCTTTCTTTTCCATCTACTCGCAACAGCCGCCATCCCTCGAGTTTTAACCACCGAAACCTAGCTGCCATTGCTGGAGTCGCTGTGGAGCTCGATTTACCGCGGTTCTTGCATCGTTCTCGCTGTAAGTCGTTGTTGCAGTTTTGTCTTGTCTTTGCGAACGCATCGACGTCCTTTTCCCTGGACAATTTCGTTCATCTCGTCTGTCGCCGTTTTGCAGCACGCCGACGTCCGCTAAATTGAGCCGTACTCCGTCACCGAGCCTTCTCCGCTCTTGAATCCGATCTAGGTGAGATCGCTTTCAACTCTTTGTTCGTTTGGATCAAACCACGTCCTAAACCGTGGACTATGGAGCCGGTTTCATATTTTCCGGCGAGCTCAGCCACCGTCGTTCATGGCCAAAGTTCCCAGCCGGTTTAGCGTCAGATTTTATTTATTTCGAAAAATCCCGTACCTGTTATTTTGCCACTGGATTTAAATGCTTATAACTTGTTCATTTTAAATCCGAATTAGTCCGTTTAAGTTGCGTTAGATTCGTAAGTCCATTATCTACATGTTCATCTTACTGTTAGTCAGGTTTTCAACTTTTTAAATTTCGAGTTTATTTTAAGTTTAATATTTTTAGTAATGTTAATCTTGTAAAAATCATATCTAAGCCGTTCTAGCTCCGATTTCAGTGATCTTTACGTCGATGTAATCGTAGTAACGCGTAGTTCAGTTTTATATTCTTTCCAAACCGTTTTGCTGCTGAATGGTGTACTGTTATCTTATATTATCTTTGTTGCTTTGTGTTTGAATCCATGGACGATTGTGTGTTGCTGTGTGATAAATGGAGTAGACGGTGAGCATTTTGGAGACGACCAGGAGTTCTATTTTGAGCAAGACCAGCAGCCTCGTCAGGAGCTTGACCAAGGCAAGTATAGTTTGGGATCATCCTTGATGTCCTATTCACCTTAATTAACAATTCATGATGCATGTGTCCTCCTTGATTGACCTTAAGCATTATCCTAGCCACTTGAATACATGTTCCTGGACACCTATGGGTTATGCATTTGGGTAGTAATATGCTAGCACTCAACAACACCTTTATTATTGTTGCTTTATCAATTAAATCTTGATATATGGAATTGTTTATATTGTTGCTAAAGGGCAAAAGAGCTTGTGTTTATTTATTTGTTTATGAAGCTCTTAGCTCTCCATAAGGACGTATTCATTTGTGATCATCCGGGATTTACCGTACAGCTATGGGGGCTATATGGCACTGGCTCTAGTCGGTCAGAGGACCTTATCTAACTTTGTTGGTAGTTTGCCGGAATGGGAGAAACGGGGTTGTATCGCTCGTTGGCTGCTAACATTGTTAGATAAACCTTTGGAAGGCTTTATATGGTATCCGGTGTTTGGACCTTGCAAACCCATTCATTTGGAGATCATGACCCATAGTGAAAGTGTACACCTCTGCGCAGAGTTAACTAAACTGATATATCAGCCGTGTTCGCGGTCATGAACGGCCTTGGAGACATCTATGAATAGAATAACATGCTTTACTGTTATGTTCATGATATACTTGTTGTTTATATTTGTTTAACCATGAGAATATGGTTGAATGGGTATCCTTGATGCTTAAGCTTAAAATTTGACATAAACTAAAAGCAACTGCAGTCAAACCAGTGTCAGCTTCTTGAGCCTTATGAACCCCAAGTTATATTTGCGAGCTCGACATGGACTCACTCTTGCTATTCCACCTCACCTCAGGAGAAGTTTAGGCTTGTGATCAACCAGTCAGTCGGTCCCTGTGGAGTCTACACCAGAAGATCGGAGTGTCTTTCCGCTATCTACTAGCTAAGGTTATATACTTTTATATTATGTTCGTTATATTTCAAGCATTGTGAATTGATACTACCATTTATTTGTAGCTATATGTGAGAATTGACTTCCAGGGTTCACATATGGTGTACATTCAGTTTTATCCATAAAACCGGGTGTTACACCCATGGACTAACGACGTTTGCTAGTATATAAGGAAATAGTCACATGGTTGCAAGGTGATGGAATTGGGTGAGAAAACACCTAAAACAAGGTCATAAAGACATGTACAAGACTTTAGAAGACCTTTAACAAGCCCAAGACATCATACAAGTGAAGCCGGAATGAAGACACGCAAAGAAACAAAGCAAACGCATCACAGGAGCTTACTGTTCATAGCAGAGTATGAATCGGTGATATATGACGGTGCTCATTGGGTGATTAAATACATCAAACAAAGTCATGAGAACATGCACAATGCATTATTTGTGAAAATGAAGACAACCAGCGCAAATCACGCTCTTTCTTGCCATCAAGCTCATCGCATATTTGTGAAAATGATGAGCTAACAAGAAGAATTGAGATACTTGAAAATGCTAAAACTACCTCTCAAGTTGCATCCACACCCATTATTCATGAAAAACCTAAAATGGATGCTTCTACTTCTTGCATTGATTTAATTGATGAATCTTGCTCACCATCTTGCAATGAGAATGTTGTTATAGAAAATTGTGATGATCTCATTGCTTAAGAAAATGATAAGCTCAAGCAAGAAGTAGGGAGGCTCTCAAAGGATTTGGCAAGCCTAAAAGGTAAAAAAGGCTAATGGTAGCAAGAAACAACCTTCTCAAGATAATCGTCCCCAAGATGGTGAAGAAGCTTGAGAAGGGTGCAACCGCGACTTGCTACCTATGCCATCAAGAAGGCCACAAATCCTATGAGTGCAAGAACAAGAAGAAAGGGGGAAGCAAAGAAGAAAGTCACCTCCAATATCAACAACAAGCCTTACTTGAAGGTTGACAAGAAGAAGAGCACACCCTACCTACTTAAGAAGAAAGATGACAAGGTGGTGGCTCACAAGATCAACAAGCAAGGCAAGGGGTGGAACCAACCTATTTGGGTGCCCAAGGAAATCATTTCAACCATGAAGGGCTCCAAGAAGGTTTGGGTTCTAAAGGCAACTTGAGTCCGTGGGACTCGGGAGGATTTGGAGTCTTGGCCACATGAGAAGAGCATTTCAAGCAAGAGCCAAGAAAATCAAGATTTGAAACTAGTTGCAAATCATTGATCAATCATATACCTAAATCCTCCCAAGGTATCTTAGGAAACTAGATTTATTTTCATGCAATTTCAGTTAACATCTAGTTACTATGACTTGTCTAGGATTGCATATGCATATTTAAATTCTTTTGCATTACCTAGAATTGTTCATCATATGGTAGGTTGCATGTGCTTATCTCTTATCTATGGAAACTTACATGGTTTATTAGTTGTAGAAAAATGGCACTAGATTTTATTTCATATCTTTTGTGCCAAGGTCCAAATCATAGGATAGTTCCCAATGTCGTTTTTAACTAGTGCATGTCTCTCGCATGTAATTCAAATACTTGTATGCACAAATTTAGGGGAGCTATCTTATGGTTTGTGATTTTGAGACTAACATTATTTGCAAGCTTATCATGTGTGTAGTCTCATGTTGAAAGGAAAGAATCCCCAGGGTATGCAAGCTTTGAATTTCATGGATATATCATTCGTTGGTATCTTTGATCTCATCGATATCATGCATTTCAATTCATTTAAAGCTATCTCCATGCATAATATAGATTAAACTCCTCATCTTGTCTTAATTGACTAGTTGTTCATATGCTTTGCCATCCAATATATGTATGCACACACTTAGGGGAGCTTAGTCTATGTTATGTGAGTTCATGATCATGATCTTGATTGTCTTCCACATCCAAAATATCATGTTCTATGAAACTCTCCCTTGTGCTTTTAATGTCTTCCTTTTTCGGTGTTTGATTCCAAAGGGGGAGAATTTTAGCGACCAAAGCAAGTATACCTTAAGGGGAGCTGCCCTAAAGGGAGAGCATGCAAGAACCTCAATTTATCATGGAGAGATTGTAGATTTCAAGCTTGAGAGAGATTGCAAGAATTTGGTCCAAGAAAGGGAGAAAAGTGACATTGGAGTAAGGGGGAGCCTTATGTCCACATGATCACATGAAGAGGGATTTGAAGTCTAGCCTTATGTCCACATGATCACATGAAGGGGGATTTGAAGTCTAGCCGTCGGTTGGTAAGAGCAAGTTTAGTTTCAAGTTGATTTGATTGCTTTTGATTGCTTTTATCCTATACATCACATGTTCTTACTCTTGCATTGCATCAAAGCAAGTAGTGGTAATTTAATTTTTATTTATTTTTTTCTTGCTTTGGTTGTGTTGGCATCAATCACCAAAAAGGGGGAGATTGTTAGTAAAATGGACCTAGTAATAGGCCATTAGTGATTTTGGTGATTGAATGTCAACATTAACCCATGGACTAATGACATTTGCTAGTATATAAGGAAATAGTCACATGGTTGCAAGGTGATGGAATTGGGTGAGCAAACACCTAAAACAAGGTCATAAAGACATGTACAAGACTTTAGAAGACCTTTAACAAGCCCAAGACATCATACAAGTGAAGCCGGAATGAAGACACGCAAAGAAACAAAGCAAACGCATCACAGAGCTTCTTGCTCATAGCGTAGTATGAATCGGTGATATATGACGGTGCTCATTGGGTGAATAAATACATCAAACAAAGTCATGATAACATGCACAATGCATTATAAGACTTCAAAGAAGCCCGACATCTTAGAAGAGAAGCCGGGATGAAGACATGCGAAGAAACGAAGCAAACGCGTCACAGGAGCTTACTGTTCATAGCAGAGTATGAATCGGTGCGCACAATATGATACGGTGCAAATGCGACAGTGCCCACCAAATGATACGGTGCAAATGCGACGGTGCACACAGGATGATACGGTGCTCATAAGATGATACGGTGATATGCTACGGTGCTCACCAGATCATACAGTGATGCTCGGCTCGGCTCGTTCATCGGCTCAGAATCGGCTCTGGAGGTTTTTAACACTTAGCACCGATTGATACGGTGCTAAATCAATGGGGCAGCGTGTGAGTCAGTGATGGAAGAAGCTAACGGCTACAGCAATGGCTAGTTGGCTCAATTACTCCGGTGCAATGCAACGGTGACCACTGGATGGGTCGGTGCTACGCAGAAAAATGGGTCGTTGGTGCAACGACTAATTTCATGGGTTGAGGCTATATATACCCCCTCCCCCGGCCATTTCAAGTGTGCTAGAGCTTGGAGAAGCTATTGTCTTCGTTCCCACATACACACAAGTGCTCTAACCACCATTGTGCTTAAGAGAAGATTTAGGCAATTAGCATAAGGCTTAGGTCTTGATTAGTGCTAGTTTAGGCCTCTTAGCACATTGCTTTAGGTGTTAGCCTAGAGTTTGGCGAGGTTTGCACACATCCTTTGTATCGGTGCTTGCGCGCACCAAGTGTTGTTAGTTTCGGGGCTTGTAAGTCTTGCGAGACCCTCCAACCGAGTTTGTTGAGTGGCCGTCGGTGCTTGTGATAGGGAGGAGAGGCCCTAGGCGGTTTGCCGAAGCTCTACCATAGTGGAGGCGGCGAGGAGCATCCGGAAGAGGGTCGACGGAGACCCACTTGCGCGTGGGGAAGGCCCATCGGCTATCCAACGGAGTTATTCGACCGGGGAGTTTATGCCCTTGCGTGGGCATTCCCTTGACAGGGGCTCCAACAACGAGGACTAGTGGAAAGCGTTGCTTTCCGATACCTCGGTAAAAATCGCCATGTCGGAAGTTTGCATTCTCTACCCTCTTTACATTCCGCATTTACATATTGCGTCTTTTCAGCGTTTACCTTTCCGAGAATTGCCATGTGTAGTTGCTAGGATTGGAACCTAGGGTGCAAAACTTTTGGCGAAGAGATAGCAATACATAGAAAAACCTAGTGCACATTTAGATAGAAATTGGAATAGATTTTTATATGTGCTCCAAAAAACTCTTAGTTTTTTGAGCCCTAATTCACCCCCTCTTAGGGCGTCACAGTCCCTTCATAATTGTTTCTTCACAATTAAAGGAAAAAAATAATGATGTTGAAATACCCTATGCCACCCATATAATCTGCAAAGCCAAGCCAGCTATAATTTGAAGGGCATAAAGATAGCAAGTTTCACAAGTATCATAACAAAAAAGAAATATATTTTTTCCACTAAGGAAAAAGGGCTGTTAATACTGTGTTAAGGCAGATTTGCAAGGGCTCTGGAGCAAACTTCAAGTCTGCAACTACCTACTAGATGCCAAGTCCGCTGAAATGCATGTAGTTTGAGATAAAACAATCAAAAGCCATAAAACAATTACTTCATAATAGTTCCATTTCCATTTATTCAAGTTGACATGTAAATATACATCTTTAACTGGCACCAAAAACTGTAATGTCTATCTTAGTCAAGAACCTAAATAAACTAAAAAATATTTACTGATTTGGTGACCATAAGTCCAGTGAAGTTTCTGTGTCTCATCAAGAGAACAAGAAACCTTAAGTAAATGGCCTTACTAGGGATGCCAGTATTATCCAATCATTCCTGTGTGTTTATAGTTTGAAATTTTTAACGTCTTAATTCCAATAGAGGCAGATGTAGATTCTAAAAATGAAACAGATGAAGTCGCATTTTTTTCCTTTCTTAATCGTAATGGCTTACAGAAGCCATCTAAAATTCTAAATTATTAAGCATCAAAATTGACTTATTCAATAGTGGTACGGCAATTGCCTCTTTTCTCAAGGAATCCCCTCTTTTGTAAAGGAATGTGTGCTGTCAGCAGTACCCAAATGTAACACTGCTTCTCCATAACAACTATATGGTCCATTACGTTCAAAAACAACTATACGATATCCAATTGAGTCTCACCTCATTTAAAAACAAATATGTTGAGATTAATTATGTGCTAGACATGTGTTAAGAGAACTGCTGCATAACCCTGTTATGTAACCAATGCACTCTAACTTAAAAGGAAAGTATATAAACAATACACAAATATAGCATTCTGTTAAAAATATTGCACTTTGTTAGTCCAAATGGAGAATACATGATACTTGAAGTATCACAACCATATCATATAATCAACTATCAAGAAATATGGCAATACTTTTATAAAACTACTAATAAAAAAAAAGGATACCAAAAAATAAGTTGATGGTGAAGACCACCTACCACATTCAGTAGCCTTCATAATTGCATTGCTAAGAAATGTTACTTTGTGTTAGACATATAGAGTTGTATTTGGTCTTGTATAGTCCTTGTACCCTAACTTGTACTCCAAGCCTTTATGAGCTATATAATGAAGGTCACCCCCCTGATTTAGGGTGTGTGGTGTTTGCCCTAACTCTCTACATGGTATAGAGCCTAAACCCTAGGCCTGCCTCCCCCCCCCCCCACCCCCCGTAACTGTTCACGCGGGTTACTGTTCATGTGATCATGTCTACTGTGAGCAGCCGCCTAGCTTTGTCGACCCTGCTGCTCCCCGATCATGTTTGTCTTCTCCAAATGCTCTCTATACGGATTGAAGCAGGCTCCGCGGGCATGATTCCAGCGCTTCGCCACGTACATGCGCCAGCTTGGTTTTACCTCCACGGCGTCTGATGTCTCCCTCTTTGTGTATAATGAGGGAGGTGACACTGCCTACCTGCTGTTGTACGTCGACGACATCATCCTCACTGCCTCATCGCTCGTTCTTCTTCAGTGCATCATCGACCAGCTCCACTCTGAGTTCGCCATGACGGATCTTGGGGATCTTCATCACTTTCTCAACATCTCCGTCACGCGCTCCTCCGACGGGTTCTTCCTCTCTCAGCGGCAGTATGCTACCGAGTTGCTTCAAAAAGCGGGCATGTCTGAGTGCCATTCTACAGCGACTCCTGTGGACCCTCGGTCCAAGCTCTTTGCCTCGAGACGGTGCTCTTGTTGCTGATCCTTCCGAGTACCGACGCATTGCGGGAGCTCTTCAAGATCTCACACTTTGCACTAGTAGAAATGTGTTTATCTATGACTATTGTCTCGTGACGCTAAGATATTTGGTCATAGAACAAGATCATTCTATGACCAATTATTAATGTTCGTCATTGGTTATAAGTGACGGAGCTTTGGCACAAAGAATAATGACGAAAATATCGGGAAAGTCATAAAACAACAAATATTGATCGTCATCGATGGTGTTGGGTTGTGAAGTGGGGCAGCGGCCACTACTACAAACACCCCCATGTAGACACATTTACATTAGTACGCTATTGTAAACGTATCAACGTCCTCGGTGATTCTGTACCTTGATACGAACGTCCTCGGTGATTCTGTACCTTGATACGGTTCTTGACACATTTTAAAAAAAGGGTTGCTAGGTCATGAGTGGCTCCTCTAATAGATACGGTTTTTAACACGTTAAAACAAAACGTATCTAAGTTCTATTCATAGATACGATGGTTGAAAACGCGTTTTAAAATCGCATCAAACATTATGTAGTGCAATCGATGCATTTTTCGTTTTTTTTTTAATAGCAGCTCCACCCACAACACTTAGCCTTGGTCATTAATTTTGCCAAAAAAATATGCTCTCAAGGAGAATTGAACCCATGACTAGCTGCAAGGCAGGTGACAATGCTACCACTGGGATACTCATTGATCCTTGTTGAGTGCATGAAGTTTATTTAATTTATTACTTCATCATGCTAATTAAATTGTTAGACGATGAAGATGATGATTTTTAGTATGGATAGTTCAGTTTTATATTTTTTGGTTCTCGGAATTTGCTTAAACATTACAGTAGTTCGGTTCGGATTATTGTAACGCATATTATTTTTGTGGTTTGCTAGTTTTGGTTCTCGATTTGCTTAAGCATTGAGATTATTGTAACATACATTATTTTTGTGGTCTGGTATTTTTTTTTGTTTAAGCATTGGGATTTGCTTAAGCATTACAGGAAGTTCAGGTTGCTTTGAATTATGAAACACTTCTTATGCCGGACCTTATGCGGACCAAGATGAACATGGCACATATATATATTACTAGAGCTACTTTGGAGCTCCGAGGATCACAAACCATCCGGTGGCACATATATAACTAAACTTGAGCTACTAGGGCTCCCGGGTTCACAAACCATCCAAAAGACATCCAGTGGCATCACTAGGTGTTCTAGATGCCATCGGATCATACTACATTTTCTTCTAGATTACATTTACAACTATGGATAGGCTGGACAACATGCAGTCTTGGAAGTGCTTAATTCTTCTTCGCTTCCGGTCACCGCTTGTTCGGATCAGCAATGTCATCACCATGACACCGACATCATATTCAGCTATCCGAGTCTAAGTCCATTCTTCTCGACGCAGGTCCTGCAATCTTGTCCATCACATCCTTCATCTTGTCCAACGCATCCTTCATCTTGTCCATCGCATCCTGCATCTTGTTCGGCCTTCCAAAGGCCTCCACCACCTTGTTCTCAAGACCTCCCACTTTTACATTTGCAGCTCGGGAACGACGACACCGTTCATCTTGCGGCCGCTTGGCACTCTTAAACATGACAAAAATAAACATGTCAATTGCATGTATGTTGGGCCAGTTCATAATTTATTCTAAAAATATATCATGGGATGATAATTTTTCACATGGAAGAATATATTTAATTTTTCATAATTTATTCTAAAAATATATCATAGTAAGCACATGATAGTAAGCACATGATATAACAATAACATATAGATATGCATGACACAAAAAGACAATTAATATATCATAGTAAGCACATGATAGTAAGAACATGATAGTAAGCACATGATATAACAATAACGAGTTTGTATATGCGACCGAGCAAGGATACTTCTACATGGTTACATTATCACTTGAAATATGACAAAACTGAACTAAGCGACATAATAACGAACTAAGCGACCTGAGCAAGGATACTTCAACGATACACTTCTACATGGTTCTGTTATCACTTGAATCCCAAATTACTCCATCGAGTTGTGTATGACTCTATCGACCGAATCGCAATTCCAAAATACTTGAGACCTAAACCGTAATGTCACCCGAATAGGCGCGAGAAGGGCGATGATGACTCGGCGTTGGCGGCGGCGGCGGCTGCGAGCTGCGTAGGCCTCTTCTTGATGGCGGACGACCCGGCGACCGGGCGGCGGGCGAGCCAGCAGCCATCAGAAGCCTTCTTCTTGATGGCGGGCGACCCGGGCGGCGTCGGCGGCGGCGTCTGTTCGGCCTTCTTCTTGATGGCGGGCGACCCACGACTTCGGGATCCCCGCTTTCCCCATCGAGGGCTCTGGCGGCGATGGACCCAAAGTGGCGGCGGATGAGGGATGTGGATGATGGTTCGGGGGAGCGATGTGGGCGATGGCCTTTAATGGTCCTTATGTTATTGATATAATATAAATAAAATCGGGTTACACGCTTAACAAACGCACTTGTATGGTGCAAAGGGTAAAACCAGCCTCGTTTAACTAAATTTTTTTGCCATATTTATTTTTTGCTTCTCTACAAATATGTCTCTCCAAATGGGTTCAATTTTTTTTTTGGGACGTTTATGGACCCAAAGTATGATGTTGTGTGAGGTTATGTAATTTTCAGACCAAGTCGACTATTTTTTATATTTATTTAATGCATTATGACATATTAATTCTAGAAAATGCCTAAGCTAGCCAAAAAAATCTATAAACTTGCGTGGCCCCCACATTTTGGTGTACAATCATGACAAAAAAGTTTCGATGCGTTCTGACAAAGACTTGACATCTATACTCTAAGAGGGCTCACAACTCTTATACACACTAGAGACTAAGCGAGAGATTTTCATGAACATGTGAGGTTCGTACTACCACTCTCTCCAAATGGGTTCAATTTTTTTTTTGGGATGTTTATGGACCCAAAGTGTGATGTTGTGTGAGGTTATGCAATTTTTGGACCAAGTTGACTATTTTTTTATATTTATTTAATGCATTATGACATATTAATTCTAGAAAATGCCTAAGCTAGCTAAAAATCTATAAACCTACATGGCCCCCACATTTTGGTGTACAATCATGACAAAAATGTTTCAATGCGTTCGATAAAGACTTGATGTCTATACTCTAAGAAGGCTCACAACTCTTATACACACTAGAGACTAAGCGAGAGATGTCCATGAACATGTGAGATTTGTACTACCACTCTCTCCAAATGGGTTCAAATTTTTTTCGGGATGTTTATGGACCCAAAGTATGATGTTGTGTGAGGTTATACAATTTTGGGACCAAGTCGACTATTTTTATATTTATTTAATGCATTATGACATATTAGTTCTAGAAAATGCCTAAGCTAGCTAAAAAAATCTATAAACTTGCATGGCCCCCACATTTTGGTGTACAATCATGACAAAAAAGTTTCAATGCGTTCTGACAAAGACTTGATGGACCCCCACATATAAATGTTTCAATGTGTACAATCATGGCCCCCACATACTCTAAGAAGGCTCAGAACTCTTATACACACTATAGACTAAGCGAGAGATGTGCAAGGCAGTTCAAACTAGCTTATAGATTTTGAGCAGCTCTGAACTATGCAAGGCAGTTCAAACCAGCTTAGCCGGCCACTCAACCAGCTAAGCCGGCTATTCCAAAAAAAACCCAGCTAAACCGGCTAGGAAGTCAACAACAAGCTAAGCCGGCTACTAAGCCAGCTGAGCTGTTTCACTCCAACGGTCCCTCCGGCCGGCTAAGCTGCCGAGTCAAGCCAGCTAAGCTGTCCAGTGGACTAAGCCGGGTTCCAGTTCGAAAGCGGCCGGCTAAGCCGTGTGCACACCCGGCTAAGGCAGTTAGACTACTCCGACCCGGCTAAACCGTCTCGAGGAACCGGTGAGCCGTCTCGAAAGCGACTAAGCCGTTGTGCACTTTGCCATCAAGATTTTGATCTGGTTTTTGCAGATTTAATTTTGTAAAGCCACTATTCACCCCTCTGGAGGCTTCGTTTAGGTCCTTTCAAGAGCCCGCGTTGACAAAACAAATTTGGCGCCAAAACAATATTTCGCGGCATCCCGAAAAAAAATACCGCCAAAATCACATGACCCATTCCCCCGCTCCCGGTCTCCTCCTCCCCCGGATCCACTCCTCCCACCTCTTTTTTTTTTTTTTTTGATCCCTACTCCTCCCACCTCCCCCATTTCTCCAAACCAATTCGCCACCGCCACCACACAACCGCCATCGACGACTGCTACCTCATCGGCGGCCAGGTCGTCCACTCCTCCTTCCGACGGGACACGAGATAAGGTCGGCGGGAGGAGTCGCGCCGCCGCCACACAGCAAAGACGGGGCCGGCGAGGGAGTAAGCGTCGTCGCCACCATCATTCGGCCCCACGGTTTTGTTCGTTCTTTGCACTCTCTCTCTATAATCCATCTCTCTCTCTCCAATACACCTAGCTCTCGCCCAAATCTAAAAGCGAACAAAAAAAAAAACCCTTGCGGTGGATCCCAGGGCGCTGGCGTGGAATTCAAGGGTCGGCTGCGGCGGCGGCGGAGCCCAAAGGCGCGGGCGGCTACTGGCGTTGAAGCCCAATGGCGGCGGCGGACGGCGTTGAAAGCCTGGGCTGGGGCGGCAACGGCAACAGTCGGCGGCCGGACCCCTTCACATCCACCGCGGCAGCGTATCTCCTCGTGGATTTGTGAATCGGGCATCGATCCCCCATTATGCCATTGCAATTTGTTTTGCCATGATTGCACGCTTTGCTAGAGCCCCGATTTTGCAATCGATTCTCTAGAAGTGGCATGGTTGCAATCTGATTTTAATGCTTCTCGTTTCAATGGTAAAGGGCATGGACAAGCTAATTGGTTATTTACGCTAGCAATTCCAGCTATTTCAATTAGCACAATTGGAGTTGGCAATTTTTCTCGAACCTTCTAGATTACGAATATGTCACATGTGGTGCGACTTGCGAATCTGGCTGCGTAATCGCAGCACCGAAGAAATATCAATTGCAGCACTAGCTAATGTGAATATGTTTTTAGTGAACTTTTCCCCTTCTCAATGTTTAGTGCTCCACTAGCTAAATGTGTAGTGTTGTCGCCGCACGCCAGTAGATGTCAAATGCGATGTTCTTCCACTTTTCTCGACTTGAACCTTTGTCTCTCATCGTACTCAATGTGGCCTTCACCTTCGATTTTCTACGCACCCTTTAGGCGCACTCTTTGACCGCAATGGTGGCAACAAGGGGGCAACGTAGCAACAGGGCTGCACAAGAAGAACAAGGTAACGATAACACCTCTCGTATTTTTCTATTGATGCATTCTCTATTATCCGTTTAACTAGTAGTTCAATTAGTAATATGTTTTTCAACCGTAATTATCCGAGATAGAAGAAGCGGCGATGATTTGTCAAACCAATTGCATGGTTTGTACAACAAGCATGCCCGGATCTCGTATATAGAATTTTGTGCGGTCGGTTAGATCATTATATTGACCTGGGCTTAGTCCCCTAATCTGCTTCGATCAGGGCTTCATTTGGTATGTTCGTAGAATTTTTAGTCGCCAACCATTACCCGCCTATAACCTATAACCACTTACTTCTTAGCTCTTCATCCGTCAATATTACCTCTTATCTCTTATCTATCATGCAAGTAGTATTAATTAGTACCCATTTGCTCCTAGTTCCCTCCTATGTATTTTCTAATACACATAATTTGCTTCTTCCCGTAAGAACCGCCAAAAAAACTGATTATGAGAGATGCCGGATAGATGTGCGTAGGGTCGGGAAGAGAGTGAGTATGTCCGACCCGAAACAACCGTGATACCTCTGGACCGAATACAAGACCATCAAAAAGGCATCAACCTTAAGTGACACATGGGCACAATGCACGCAGGGAACAACTACCACAGAGCTCTTATTCACCGAAGAGCAAGATAATGGATCTGTAAGTAATCATGACACTCAAAAAGCCGATGCACATCTTTGAAGCCGGAGAGGAAGACACTCAAGGCAAGTTGTTGTTTATTTTTGAATCAAATATGAAATCTCTTTTGCTTATTCTATTTTTGTAAAATTCTCATATGCAAATTATTTTTGTGTAGCTCTTGCACATCGAGCCCCAAGGAGACCCAGGGCCACCAACAAAGGGAACACACCGGATAGGATGACAAAAGCTATGGGAGGGAGAATGCCCATAGTTGTTGATGAAGGCAAAAATAGGCCTCATAATCCTGTTCAAGCCGCCAAGTTTGCATCGAGTCCGGTGTCATCGTTCGAACTAGAGTTCCTGTCCTACCTCATTGGAAAGACTACAAGAGGGACGAAAAATTAAAGGAAAGCTTCGTGAAAGGCCTATCTGTAAGTGCATTCTTGTTTCTATTGTTAGTAACTTGTATACGATAACTTGTATACGATTTTAAATTATTTTTGAAATGTGGTATGCTTTGAACCTGGAAGGAGAGAGATTTGTATTCATCCATGTTTTCAACTTCTTACCCCTCGCTTGTACTCGATCCATGTCTAACAATGTGCAATCAGCTAATTGAGTGTGCACTCCATCTTCTCACTTATAAATTACATTTATTTTCCATAGATCCTATTCTTTTTTCCAACCTTGTGACTCTTACTTTGCCGTTACCTTCTTTCGTAATTGTTTTATGAAGAACAATTAGAAGGGATGTGCTAATGTGCGAATGATGTAGAACGAGTCGAATTTCCCAAATCGGTGTACATAATTTTTTATTATGTGACTCTAATCTACTGGCCCGATTTATCAAGTGTGCTGGACTGTTCATGACAAAGATTTTTATGCCTAACTATTACTTTGGTGTCATCACCTCGCCCAAATTACATGATACTTTTGACTTCTCGGGTTCTTAAAATTCACCTTTCACCTTTCATGATATTGACAATGCATGCCTCGGGCACACTATTTCTTGCATCATGGGCCGAGATCGGTTTATGTTGATTTGCTAGTTTGCATGGACAAGATTCCTTTCGCTAATTGATTTGCTAGTTACTTTCTAAGTATTTCCATTTGTGAATTTTGTCGATGGATGAGTTTATGTTGATATTGCTAGCTGCATGGATGAGATTCCTTTAGCTAATTGACTTTGCTAGTTACTTTTGGTAATTGACTGCACGCATACATGTGAGTCTCGGTCACTTTAAGTATTTCCATTTGTGAATTTTGGCTAGTGGTACCTTTCTCATTTGCTTTACTTCAATTTCTTTTTGCATAGTCCCCGATAGATTTACTTATTAAATATTTTTCATTATAGCAATATTCAATTTTCATTATAGAAATATAGAATCTTTGGAAGATAATCTAACACCCTCGTATTGCAACTTGTCTCACTACAATATAGAGTATATATCTCGAAATGCATTACAGCCGTGAGGAATCATTTTGTCTACGAACTTTGTATGTTTCCTACCTCTTGTATATCTGCTTAACTAGATTTGACTAACTAAATATGTTATTCTGATATGAACAGGGGACGCTTGCTCATTAACACGGGGAGACAAGTCGGTAGATGAAGCTTTGCACCGATATCTTTGCGCTCTGGCGTAAAATGCCGGCGTTATCGGCTCAAGCGAGATACTTCAATGGCGTCGCGACAAATGAAATTCCGACAACTTCTCCCATTTCTAGCATGACCGATGAACAATGGAGGGCACTAGTGGCAAAGTGGTCTAATCAAAGAACATGGTAAGGATATCTTATCATTTATTCTTCTTGCAAGTTTTGTGGCCAAATGATCTTATTCTCGGGCCAATGATCTGATCTCACTTGTGTTATGTTGTGCCATGATCTACATTATTTGGATACTATGTCATCTATATTAAACGTTTTGGATTACGTCTTTTCCTCCAAACCGTTCATAAATCAATATGGTCTTCTGCTCCAAACACTAATCCAAACATTTAGGATTCGACTTCCTAATGATGCCTCATTGTTGCTGTTTTGGGGCTACTATGGAGACTTTGATGGCACAACCTGTTGATGAAGGTGAGACACCAGTCTCGGATGCAAGTTTCTAACAGGGAGAATAGGAAGGAGATGGAGGAGAATAGGATGCTCCTCGAGGCGGATCTTGAACCTCCAAGCTCCTCGTTCTAGTGCTTGCTCCTTCTTTTTTTACATGAAGGTCAGCCGCTCAAGTGTTCTTTGTGTTTGGCCTTGCTCATTTTGGCTAGTCGAAAACTTAAGTTGCCTGTGGTGCCAAGTTTTTAGTATTTCCTGTTTTGTTTGTGCAAACCGATTTAAATGTGTCTTTGTGATCGAGTTTATGCTCAAGTGGTGGTCTTTGGGCACTTAGTACAATACGGTTTTATTTGAACTATGAAATTATGTGGTTTTTGTACAACCAATTGCAAAAAGCGCAAATAATTTATTTAGCCGCATTTCAATGACCAATATTATTCACATCACAACCGCATTATGTGACCAATTAGTATTGACAAATCTGTGACCAATTATACCCGGCCACATGGCGAGATTCTAATTGGTCCACATGGACCAATGAACAGCGGGGCGTAATCGCCACGTAATGCGACACGTCATCGACCACGTCGGCCCCACGTGGCAAACACCACCGCTTATGACGATACCTTAAAGCAATTGGTGACCAAAACATGGCGTCATAGGGATCGAACAGACGCCGTTAACGACCGCCAATCAAGATGCCTATCGGGCGGCCGACAGACGAACACGGGGGCATAAACATGACCAAAAGCATCGTCAAAGAATGATTGCACATCTTTGACGATGGACATATCGTCATTGAAAGGAACAACATCTATGACCAAATTAGGTATTTCGTCACACATTAACAAATGTGACGCGACCCGATGGCGATATGATTTTGGTCACAAGGTTGTCCGCAGTGAAACTATGTGGCGTTTCTCGACACATCAAAGGACCAAAGGTGAACGTCATCCATGAGCATATTTCTACTAGTGCCGACTTCGTCGACACGGCGTATGCGGTACATGAAGTTTGCCTTTTCATGCATGACCCTCGAGAGCCACATTTCGCCTTGCTCAAAAGGGTTCTTCGCTATGTGAAAGGCACGCTCTCCTCCGGTCTTCACTGGTGCTTTGGCTCGACTTCGGTCTCTCCTTTGCATGCTCTAATGCGGATCGGGCTGGTTGCCCTGACTATCCTCGTTCCACATCGGCTCACTGCGTCTACCTCGGTGACAATCTCATCTCTTGGGCGTCCAAGCGGCGGACCCACGCCGCTCAAATCTTGGCGGATGCCGTGATGTAGCTCACGCCGTCGGGCGAGTGTTGGCCGGGCGCGGGCGGCCTTCTTCAGGAGCTTCATTTTCCACTTGAGAAGGTTATGGTTGTCTTTTGTGACAATGTTAGTGCTGTTTATATGGCTGCTAACCCGGTTCACCATCAACGTACTAAGCACATCGAGATTGACATTCACTTAGTCCGTGAGAAGGTTGCTTTAGGGGAAGTTCGTGTTCTCCATGTTCCTTCGTCACAACAGTTTGCTGACATCATGACTAAGGGTCTTCCTGTACAGTCTTTTACTGATTTTAGGTCCAGTCTTGGTGTCCGTGATGCTTCCCCTGCGACTGCAGGCGGGTGTTAGACATATAGAGCTGTATTTGGTCTTGTATAGTCCTTGTAGCCTAACTTGTACTCCAAGCCTTTACGGCCTATATAATGAAGGTCACCCGCCCCCCTGATTTAGGGTGTGTGGTGTTTGCCTCAACTCTCTACACTTTGGAACACATGGCTGCAACAACCTGGGTCAAACACAACATGATTTTAGACCAATTAGGGAAGTCTCATAAGTATGGTTACAGTTCAGTATAAAGGGAATGTGTGACAAATTTGTTAGGTGTAATGTCTCATGTATCGGAGTAACCAAAACTTACGGGTGGTGGAGTTGCTTCAACGGATGGAAAATGGCATTTTGGAATGATTAAGGAATGGCTGCAGGGTGGAAATGGTGACTAGCATGAAACAAAAGCAAAAATGCACTGCAAGAAAAGATTAGCTATTTCTTATTTAGCAGAAGTATGCTTGTTATGGCTTAGAGTTCGTCATTTCATGAGAACACCACTAAAAGGTTGTAATTCGTTTTAATACCATCAAAAGGTTGCATGACAATGGAGTATACTACTTATCCCTTTTTATATGAATCCACCATCATGTGTCCAATCATACCCCCTAGGTTCATTGTTTTGAGTAGCAACATGTTCCCTAAGAGTGAGTAACTGCTTCACATTCCCAAAAATGCCCAATTAATTCCTCATTTTCCACTTCAAATTTGTCCAATACTAATCTACTCATAAGAGTCTACGCAAGGATGCAAAAAATGAAAAGAAATTGGCACCAATATTTGTAATGCAAAGACAACTAAGGCCGTCTCCAATGGTTAGCTATTTGGCTATCTAGATGTGACGTGGCACCAAAAAAGTAGGAGAGAGAGTAGTCACCAGCTACATGCAAATAGCTAGACTATTTCACGTAGCCCAAGAACATGTGAGATGAGCATGTGGGTTCAATAATATAAAATAGTCTTTGTTTTTGTCTCTCACCTCCACATCAGCCGGCTACGTAGCTAGTACTAGCTATTACCATTGCGGACGCCCTAAGTCCATGAAAGATGCACAAGGTGATAATTAAGCTTGTCGTAGGTGAACCAAGTGCATAGGTGAGACATTGCCAAGAAAATAAACCATTCAGCAGTCAAATAACCTTGTGCCTTCGCAACCATATGCAGAGAACTTCAGGTCAGTGATGCATGAACAATTAAGGCCCTGTTTGGATTCTTCGTCTAAAGTTTAGACCCCGTCTAAAGTTTAGACCCTACATGTTTGGATCCGTAGCTAAACTTTAGCTAAATTGATAGAAGAAGTCATTTTTACCCCTTATATATCCCATCTTCTCCCTTCGTGTTTGAGGCGCGTGGTGGGGCCCAGCGGGGGTAGCAGCTGTCTTTTGAGAATTTTAGACCCTTTTAGCTACTCTAAAGTGTCTAATGGACCAAGCCATTTAAAGCCTCTTTTAGACCCACCTGTTTGGTACTTTAGAGTCTAAATGGGACTAAATTGGGCTATCTAAAGTTTAGACTCGTGGATCCAAACCGGGCCTAAGGCAGTGGTTGCAGGCTACAGGCCTGCAGCCATCTGGTTTTGCAAAGCAAAGGCTAGAATTGGAGGTGAAGAACCTATCGATGTAGGAAAATAAGCAACAGGAATTGATTTAACCATGGCATTCCATGGGAGTTTTTCTGTCCATTCTTGTTTTTGCCTCTTTCTCGAACAACATGACGGCAATAGCAAAGGACAATAACATACAACCTTTAGATTGTATATTTCATTAAGCGAAGAGAATCCGTTAGGTGGTATTCTATTGAGGAATCTGAGGAACCTTGGAAGATATGAAATCAGTTTTTACTTTTACTAGTATCAAGGTGGGTCTCAATTAATGAAATAAAATAAAATCCTAGAAATCTGAACAGATATGCCATGCTAGGGCAGACCTATTGACAACATTGGCACTCTCTGGAACGGCGGCTAGAACTTTGCCAGGTTAGTTTGGATTAGTTTGAGTTCAACTCGGTTAAGATTGAGTTGAATTAGTGATAGAGTTTTGAGTTAATTAGTAGTAACTAGAGATTCTTGAGATTGCAAACTCTTTTATCAACGAAGGCAAGCAATTAGTACAAAACCTATCTATATCCCATGCCTTTCTCCCCAACAATGCCGATATCACAGTTCTGAGCTTGTGACCTCCAGTCACCCACTGCCACAATCTCCAATGTTTAATTCAAGTAGCCAACTGTGACAGGATAATATGTTCATTCTACTTGACAATTGATCAGCTCTGAAAGACTATAGTTCACCAAGATGTGTTGGGCTGATAAGTTCCTTGACTACAGCCAGACAGCTACTCAACTGTGTCAGGAATGCAGATGTGTTTGATAATATCCCTAGAGTATGCTTTGCATGAAAAGCAAGCCTCTGAAACAAATTTTTCTGAAATGGAAAGGACACTCTATGAAGGACAGACCTGGTGGGATTCGAATCAGCCTCCTAGCAAAATAAAGCAGCAGTAAGGCTGCCTAGAAATTCCCTTTCCAAGATCCTATGTTGTATAGGAGCTTTCAGCGCTGGGTACATGTCTCAGTATCTGCTCAGTTTACACAGTAATATACTAAAAATTTTACTGTGCGAGGGTAAGCATAATATCCTATATCTGAACAACAGTGAGTTAGAAAGTTAGGATTTTATAACATGAAGAGAATTAATGCTCGAGACAGATTACATATACCATTTTTGGAGTAATCTAAGTCTCTGGGTTCAGACTTCAGATACAGATTTAACAAGCCATCAAGTCTTGTTCAGGTTAGCAAAGTGTCAGAATACAGCAGCCATCTTCTCCCTATTGAAGCCAGGAGTTCTAAAAATTATAAGAGAACCCCAAATGTTGAATGAAATTACACGACGATAAAACCTTCTAAAGTGTGCCAACATTTTCTACATCCTTTTTTGGAAGGAAAAATCAGGATCCAAAATTCTCAGGATCTAGCTTGTTTAAATTTGCTATGAATTCTACAAATCTAATAATTTTATAATGAAACATTAAATTCCAATAAGTCAAAATGCAATGGAGTTTCAAAAAAGTTTGTTTAATGTACAACACTGCAAAAGCAAATGGTGTAAATGAATAACTAATGTATCCTGGTGTGTCTATATATATATATAGAGAGAGAGAGAGAGAGAGAGGTATGATATATATTCCCATGGGGACTGATTTATAATCAGTCACCGAGCCCAAACCATCGAGCCGGATGGGGTCTCCGCGCCCGTCCGAGCCGATGCTCCCGGCGGTTCGCCCACGCCACGACCCGAAGCCCCTTCGCCTCCGGCGGCCCTCGGGCCTCGGAGGTGTAGGGGCCGGCGGCTCTCCGTCCGGCGACGTGGTTTAGGTCCTAGGTTGTCTAGGTGGTGTATTCCGGCGGCGGCGGCGAGGCGGCGGCGACGACGCAGCCATGGAATAAGGTGCCCAGCTCCCCCCGCCTCGGCCGTGCTTCTCTCCCAAGACCGCCGACGAGCTTGGGATCCTAGGAGTCTCGGCGCCGCACCTTCGTCGTCGAGGCGGAGTGGTGGTGCTCGTCTTTGCGTTGTTTGTCAAAGATGCAGAGGCGACTGAGGGTTGGGAGGAAAGAAGGAGTGTGCTGGATCGAGGTCTTCGCTGGCGGCGGTCGTCGGCGAGCTTTGGTCCATGGCGGAGCGGTCACAGCTCCACCGCGACGACGGATTCGACGGCGCCATCATCGTCGATTCAAGCTGGATATTGAGCCTGACGGACGGGTGTTCAAGAAATTCTTCGCTACCGCGAGATTCGGCATCCGCTGCAGTCCACCTCCATGCCGGCGGCTTCCTCCGGTGGTAGGTGCTCCAGTTTTGGCGACGAGGGTGAGCTCCGGCGATCTGCCGGGCGCCGGTCGGGTGTTGAAACCGACTTCAAAGGGAAAAGGGCCTATGTGTAAATTCTAGATTTATGGAGGTCCTTTCTGCAAATGGTTGGGATAGTTGTCCTCTCGTACCTCTATTTGGTGTATTTGTACTCAGACTGTCTTCTATACTTAATACAGATATACTTATCAAAAAAAAAAAAAAAAAGCTCCCCCACCCATACAACGTTTTTTTTGCGGTTCCAATTTCGAATCCGCTCGGTTTCTTCTCCCTCGCCGCCCTACCCTCGGCCGCCGCCGCGCCGCCGCGCAGGCGCCATCGACGCCGGCCTATCCCCACCGGTGTGTGACCCGGCCGGCTCATTCCCATCCACTTCCCCACCGCCGTCCCTTCTCCGTCGAGCGATAAGAGATGGTGAAGCATGCCCCCAGGAACGCTCATCTTCCCTGCGGTCAGCAGCCGTGAGATCTCGAGGGGGCGTGGTACCTCGAGGACACCGGGCGACCTCACGTCGCGTCGACCTGCACGACGCCTTTCCCGCCTCGTCACCGAGAATTGCGGCATCAAGCCTCGCTGCACGGCCTTCCACTCCTCAACGTAGCTTTGTCTTCCAGGTGCTCCTCCTCCGCCACGAGCCGGTTGGTATCGCGACCAATCACTGCTTTCGGAGATTTCTCATTTTGCATTCCTTTTTATTCAATTCAATGCATGACCAGCCGCACTACACTCAGCATCAGTTGTCTTTATTTTTTTCTTCTGCAGATTTGGAACAAAGGTCACATATCAGTTAGTGTGCTTGTTTGGTCTCGTTGTGAATTCGATTCTACAGTAGATTGGTTGCTTGGTAATTGTTGGAGTGCTCGATGACGCCTGCTAGCTTAGTTGCCCTTTGCTGTATCAAAATTCCACCTTTGATTTCATTCCTGTTCGGTGGGTGTCGATGGAACATCTGGTTCTACTTCATGTCTGATGCTCTAACCCTGCCCCAATCTGAGCACATGCAGATGCCTTTTTAATTCTTTTTATTCATCTACGATTTTGAAGCCTTAAATAATTTTGAATTGCAGCTCACAATTGATGTCTTTTTCTTTTCTCTTGTTTGGTGTACACAAGATCTGTCAATCATGTTTGATATCCAAGACTGAAGGCAAGGTGTTTGTTGAAATGCATAGCCTGTCAAGACGTCAAGAACCCCATTCAGGCATGGTCATGGCTGAAGATCCTCATGGTGGCAACACTGGAAAGGAGCTTCCTGTACATAAAAGCTCCCAATAACCACTACCTATACATACGAAGGTCCCCAAGGTGATGCTGCTCTGATATGAGCCTCATCAATCCTTCAGGTACCCTATGCTCGCACGCTTGGCTCCCTGGCAGGGTACAGCGAGCCCCTGGTGTCCGAATTCTCCCCTGACTCCGTCATTACGAGTAGTATCCCACTGTGCATGCTTGCTTGTTTCCAATACATGTGTTTTTCTTTTTTAAATCCCAAATCCAAATCAATTTCCATTCCTTATTTATTCAAATCAATGCATGACCGGCCGCACCACACCCAGCATCAGGTGAAACATCGTTAAATCTTCATAAAAAACTGTGTCCCAATCTTGATCTTTTGCGAGCTCCAGTAGTATAGTTTGTTTGTTGATTAATATGCATAAAAATTGCTGATGTATGACAATACGAGTAGTTCTCTAGGGCTTGTATTTTTTTTTTCTTTTGCAGATTTGGAACACAGGGCACATATCAGTAGTTAATGTGCTTGCAGTGCGTCATGACTTATTGTCAGCTCCCATTGCGAACTCCTGTAGAAAGGAGTGGCAACTCGCTTGGCAATTTGATTATATAGGTGGCACCAACGGTTGCTTTGAGAGTTTGGCACCGGCGGGCTTGCTGCAGCAGCTGGTTTGGCACCTTGCCTCGCCGCCCTTGCAAGTCCACCCGCACCACGGTCCTCCCCTCATCCTTTCAGGCCGCTAAGCGTATATGATTTGTGTCATGTTCCCCGAGGGTCGCGACCGATGTCCATTAGTTGGTAGTATGGGATCTAATGCAGGTCACTTCCAAAACCAGTGATTTCTCTGTCCACATTCTAATCTGGTTTGGTTTTGGAACTCAACATCTCTGTGCAGTTGGATTCAGGCAAGAAAGGTAAACATAACACAAATCATATACTCCCTCATGCTTTGTTGCATGCATTCAATACTTTTGGGGGCTGACTATTTTCCTCTGCTCTGTTCTGTTTTTCACTATTACTCGTGCAGTTTGAGGACACTAGGAGCTAATAGGATTGTGGTAAGGTTCATGCCCGCCTTTGTCATTTGTCATAATGTCATGTTACTTAACGATCGATATCCATCGGTCGGGGCCCCTAGGTAACAATTTCCCTTTTGAATTGAATTTGCACTATTTGTCTTATTTACCTAGTGAATATCCTGTAGGACTTATCTCCTTTATTTTAACGGTTCATATTGTATTGTTAATTTCTTCTATTATTTTCTCCATCTTGCAGGTATGTGGTTGTCCTGAACAAACCGATTCTATCAATGTTGCCATGGATAATCATGCTGCTGGCTCAAGAACCATAGAGAAGTTCCAGTTATCTTTGTCCAATCTAAAAGGCAAAGTAAGTGATTAGGTCATATTAAGACTTGATTTCAACTCATTAATAAATTTATTATAGCAAAGCATGTTGAACAAGTATTGGGGATGAGGATTAATGATTGATTGGTAATCTAACTTCCCCTGTTGTGTGTAGATCGAAGACCCTAAAGAAGATTATCTGATTCTGATCTGTTTTGGTTCATGGATCTAGAATCTATTTGGACGAAGATGCAAGCTGAGGCACTGTCAGGTCATGTGTTTTTTAAGTAAATATATAGATATACACAGCAACTTTTGTATTTAATTTCGTTCTTTACATTGTTCTCGTGCAAAACAGCAAGTACAGCACTGCTAAGCGCAATACGGCATGATCTCATCTGCCATTAGAATCGATCTATGATCTGCTCCCCTCAGTAATTCTCTGTCTTCTTCCTTGTTGCACGATATGAACCCCATGTTTAGCTTACTAGATATAGCTTGTTTGTTTTGTTTCTATCATTTACAGATTAGAGATTACTGCAAGGGACCTTTTTGCCTGATTTTTTCTTACCAGTTCAGTTACATCTTACTGCGTTTTGGTATTTTCAGTCAACATTTGAGGCCTGTTCACATGTCAACTTATCTAATCTTATTTAGCTTGTTTAATCTAACGAGCTGCTATTTTTTTGAATAAAGAACCGTACATACAATAGTTATTTGTTCTTTAATCTTTATCAGGTTCATTAATCTTCAGTAAACTTTAGCATCCAGAGCTCCACATGGAGCTGCCTGTTTGGATAGGCCGCAGCCTCTGCTAAGTAGCCACTAAGCATGCACTATTTAGCATCCAGAGCTCCACATGGAGCTGCCTGGTTGGATAGGCCATGACCTCTGCTAAGTAGCTACTAAGCATGCACTATTTAGTACTCCCTCCATCCCAAATTGTAAGTCGTTTGACTTTTTGGGCTCCAAGTTTGACCATTTGTCTTATTCAAAAATTTTACGCAAATATAGTCAAATTCAAGTCATTCTTTAAGAACTTTTATTAATAAAGAAAGCCACGGCTAAAAAGTGATATTTTGCATAAATTTTTGAATAAGACGAGTGGTCAAACTTGTTGTCAAAAAAAAAGTTAAACGACTTATAATTTGAGATGGAGGGAGTAGTTCTTATCCTTGGCTTCTACACTACATGGTCGTTATTACCCCCCGCATGTGCACTTGCGATGTTTTCTTGCCTGCAAGCGAAGAGTTTGAGGTGATATAGATTTTGTTCGACATAACACTCCTTGGTTTTTGGCTAAATCTTTTTGGTCAAATATGACTTTATTTAGTGTAGTAGGCCTAGTCTTACCCTTTTTTATGATCCTTGAGTTTTTACCTAGCCATCAAAGTACTCCTTAGGATGGAACCAATATTTGTGGTCCGGTAAATAAACTTACGTCTTAAGAATAATTTTTTGGCACAACTTAAGAACCAAGACGACAAGATTCGAGAGTCCACCTAAGACAACATGATATCATGCATGCCATTTTCAGCATATAATGTATTATACATAGCATGGATGCCTCCTAATTTTCCTACTACTAATAACTACTCCTCCGTTTCTAAATTGTAGTTCACTTTGGCTTTTTCTAGATACATTGCTTTTGCTATGCACCTAGTTATACACTATGTCTAGGTGCATGGTAAAACGAATGCATCTAGAAATCCCAAAACGACCTACAATTTGGAACAGAGGAAGTACTAGTTAGATTTCATGAGCTTTGTTTCCCCGCGCTCGATAAAGTATTCTTTAAATATGTGGCAGTTTTCTTGTGATTGCAATAATCTTACTTATCATCCGTGACATGCATGAGCGAATTTTGAGTTTGAGTTGGTAGATAATCAAATTTCTATGGGAAGTTGGCCTCATCGGCACTCTCGATCAGCCACGCTAGTGTGCTGCTTGCATGAACAAGGTATCTTTGGAGTGCTCTGCACTTGTTTTGACCGATCGTTGTTTCCACCATGCATAACTTTCGATATTGATTTTATGATTTACTTATCTTGATTTATGTATGCACTAGCTGACATTACAGAAACGAGGTATTACGACAACTACAAATGTTAGCATTTGTATTGTGTTCACCATATATAACTATCCGTTAGTTGCTCTGCCACTATATTGAATTTTGATCTGTGCTACCATTTAGTTTTGTGAGTTCCACCTGCTAATGCACACATGTTAGCAAGCTGCTCTAGAGATATAATGTGGTACATAGGTCAACCTTTGATGCCTTTTCCTTGCTCAGTTACCTGGCATTGCAATCCTAGATGTAACAAACTATTTCATCGAGTCATTAATTCAGTGCATATTTACATCAACCATAGAGTTTACATATTTTTCTAATTCTTTTTGGCAGAATACATGTAGGCGATGCTAAACCTCCAGGAAGTTGAAGGTGTTGTTCGCTTGCTGGATAAAATGATTAGCCTCTTTTTTAGTGAATTTTTTTGCACTTTGCAATGTCTTGAGGCGGTAAAAGACAAGTATGTGCAGATCTGTATGACATCTTTTTCACTGCACAAGGATCAAGATCAAGTGAATGATTACGCCAGACAGTTGGCTACTTTTGGTTGAAAAAGATCGGAAAAATTCTTGATTATTTAAGCCATAGATATTATGCTTTCACCTGTTTTGTGATCATGTTCTGCTCCAGCTACAGTCAACCTGATGCAAATGCACCATTTGGAATCGGCATCATTCCAAAATCATTGGTACTGATCACATCCACAAGTTTTAGAAGTACTAATTACAAATGTAACAGCGAACACTGCAGCAAAGCCTGCATGAAGTCATCCTTGTCATATGATCTATCATGATATTATCAGTACATGTATATTTTTTTCCAATTTAACGCTATCTACTTTCTAATCACAAATATCACTGGTTTCAATCATCGCCTGCAATATGCATTGCCGTCTATACGATCGCAAAGCTAGTTGGATAATTGCAAAGCCTATTTGCTACAAAAGCAGAAAACAAAAACATGTTTGTGTGAAAAAAAATCTAAAAAGACTAGTAAAATCCGTCCGTACATGGAAAAATAACAGAAAAGTGCAGGCAGCGTAAAAAATGAAAAAAACAGGGACGGAACAAATCAAAAACGAGGCAGAAAAGAATAATCAAAAAGTAATAAAAACGGATTAACTAAAAACAACAGAAGGCCTGGAAAAAAAATGAAAAAAAAAAAAAAAACAGAACGGTCAATGCAAAACCTGGAGGCGTGAATTTTTTTTTAAAAAATACGGTGATTTCTGTGCGGTTGAGGGAGGTGTAATGGACGACGGTGGGAGGGATCCCGGGTGCTGCGGAGCGGGGCTCGGGGACCTGGTTGGTCGGGTCGGGCGCTAGCGCGCGGGGCTTCATTGGATCGATTTATAATCAGTCCCGGGAGACTAATTAGTGCAGCCCTATATATATATATATATATATATATATATATATATATATATATATATATATATATATATATCAATCAAATTCATTTTAATGCAAATTGTATGCGTGAAATGAATTGATATTATACTGAAGTTTTTTTTCCAGTCAAAGTGCTTTTCATGGACAACACTGCAAAAATCAAATGGCCTGAGTGAATAACCAATGTATCCTGGTATCTAGCTATGTGGCAACCAAATTAATACTAACACAAATTGTACACCTAAAATAGATAAGCATTACACAAATTATGCCCCTATTAGGCTGACTCAACAAGAGCATGCAGTTTTGAGAGGCAAATGAGTTTTGAGAGGCAAATGGAGGTTTGCCTGGCGTGTACAGTAACAAAATAGCGATGCATTTGGTGGAGTCTCCAACAGATGTTGCTTTTTTCTCTCCCGCCAACGACAGCTTCTTTTCCCGCGTCCCGCGCTGCAGCGAGAGGCAAGACCTTTTCCGGCGAACCTCCGCTGCTGCTAGCTCCGCACACCAGTCGCCGGTCGGCCCGCATGGCGCGCGCCGGTCGCCGGTTGCCCCACATACTGCACGCTGCTCGCCGGAGTTGCCGCGCGCTGCTCTCCCCGGGTTGCCGTTCGCCCGCCGTCCCGCGCGCCGCTGCTCACTCGCCCCGTGCGCCGTCGGAGCTGCTCGACCCGTGCCACCGGCCGCTCGCGCTTGCCCCGTGCGCCGTCGGAGCTGCTCCACCCGCGCGCCACTGGAGCTGCTCACCCCGCGCGCTGCCGTTTCCTCGCCCCGCGCCGCCGGAGTTGCTCGCCGTGCGCTGCCGGTCGCTCACCCTGCGCACTGATGGAGCCGCTCATCCAGCGTGCCGCCGCTGCGTCAGGCGGGCGCTGACGGCCGCAAAGCCCGCATGCCGCCGCGCGTGAGCTGTCCGGCGCTCCTCTTCCGCTTCTCTTCTGGCTCGCGGTCGTTGGCCACTCCCAGATGCATACGAGGAGAGAGACGTTCTATTTTACATCGTCTCTCCTCCTCGAAGGCAAACTTCCTATCGTTTTTGCCTCGCCTGTTGGAGACGAATTTCTGATACACACTACCGCTGCGATAGGCATAACGCGTTTGCCTCTCCAGATGCATGACATTGTTGGAGTCAGTCTAATGAGGGCATCAATCAAAATTGCATATTCCTATAATCATTAATAAAATTGACAGAAGAATTAAACAGACCATCAAATATGAATGCTATAATATCGAAATGTAAAACACAATAACACATATTAAAACAGTAATGAATTGAATCATAGGCAAAAGAGTTACAAGCAATATACCCAGCAGCCAATGGATGAGAGTCCAATATGCAGAGGCATACATCATCTTCGTAGACCTGCAAACAGGACAGAATCATTCTGATCAAAAGAACTATCCTCAGAAAAAGATGTAACAGGTATTACTGATTAGAAGGAAACATATGGCACAGTTTCATCGACAGTGAATTGATTCCATCCGTGCTCCACAAATACTCCATGTCCACAGTTCCATATTTCCAAAAGGATTAATTTCCTCATGTAGCCCATCTATTTTTATAGGAATGAAAGCTACATCCTCTGTCCTTCAAACCAACTCTATGTAAAGAGGAATCACAGGTGAGCACTTGAAAAAGTAAAACAAAAGAGGGTCCATATATGCAGCTTACTGATTTCTCAAGTAGTGTGAAAGGAAAAGCATACATTTAAGTTTGAAGAGCTAGCCATTCCCTCCAACAGCAAATCCTAAAGGCAAATCTAAAGGTTCTTCTCAACAAGACAACAACCCAAATAAGGCCATAGACCCTAGACCTAACCACATGCTTTTACTTCCTGCTTCCATTGCAATGGATCTGTTGATTTTACATTCAATATAGTTTTATGAAAAAATTGAGAATTAATCCAACAGACCCTAATATGTATTGATATCAATATCCACTGTCAGCTAATTTATTCTAACGAAATGAACCTGATTTATGGCTACTACTATTTCTACGAATGACAGAAGGTAAAAATAAATACTACAGTATGTAACACAAAGGCGCTATTATACTGATTCCAAAATTGTCGACCAGATTTTTAGCTTGACTTTCAGTTGTTTCTGCAAAACTAGAGCAGAAGAGGAACTTTGCAACTATCCACCCAACCCCTCCTTAGTTTCGAGCCACAACAAGGATTGCCACGAACTGTTCACTTATCCATTCAGCGTAAAAGGCGTGCGGTGCCCCTCGAGTTCGCCGCAGCACGCGGGGAGTGCTATATTCCGTCGAGCAACGCCCAAATCGCGAGGAACAAGAAACAGAGCTGGTCCCCGAACGCACCTTATACGCTGGCGCCTCGCCAAGCGTGCGATCGCGGCGAACACGCAGCCGCCCGAGTCCCCATCCCCGCCCCGCCGAGAGCGCCCACTCCGCTGCCGCCCGAAGACGGCGACTGGTCGGGCGGAGGGGGGCAGCGGCCGCCGGGGCGGAGGTGGGAGCAGAGCACGGTGAGTCGCCCGGCGGTGACATTTGGGGGCTGGGAGGTGGGCGGGCGCTCCTGGATATGGTATCCCACCCGGTACCGCCCGGCCGGCAATTTATTTGGCGTCAGATGTTCTACTAGGATGAGCAGCGGCCAGCGGCGCTCAGAGAGCTGTGCATTTGAATGTTGTGTCATCCTGAAATGTATATTTAAATAAAAAATGGATTTGGGCTGACTTAGTTAGAATGTGTGGTCTGAGAATAGAAATGGGCTTAGGTCCGACTGGCCTATTCTTTGGGTGCCCACAGCATGCACACATAGTAAAAAGACCATGGAATAACCATTATACATTCTATATGCACATCGCCTCTTTCGGTCCGGAGAAATTTCCATGGAAGCTACATTCCCTATGATTTGATTATATGTATTTTAGCTTTAGACATACATAACTTTCTTGTCTGAGGGACAGCAAATGCGTACAATTGAGCTGCATATGTGTTGAAGATTATTTTCTTTAGAAATAAATAGCCATCATTTTAAAAATAGTATTAGTGATAACTATTACTATTACTGCAACACCCAACATACAAACCATTTGAAGTAGAGATGCGAAAATACATTCTATGAATGTACGTAGTCCAGTTATGAAAACCAATAGGCATATGTGGAAAGGAAACATGGATGCTATGTTTGAATTATAAGACACTCGATGAACTGGGAGTACAACCTCTCTAAAAACCAGATAATTCACCTCACAGTGTTTGGTGCCGGACATGTGGCTTGATCATGGATACCTGCAAATTTGAGAAAAAGAAGCAACAAAAGTTCAGGTATTGTGGGTTTGTACTCATAAATCAAATGAACTATTGTAGAGCATATATCTGGAAAGAAATATCTTGAAAGTACCGCATGATGTCTTTGTCAATTATGCCGAAGAGACATTAGGCAAACTAAAAAAAAGATATTGCCGAGCATGACGGGTTCGGAAAATTAGCCTTCTTCTATGGGGTGCACCAATCACAATGCATTGGGTACACATTAATATATAAAGCAGTTAGCTAATTTCTTGTTGCTTGATTTAGTTTTGGTCAGAGAAAAAGATCTGTAAAGTGAAGGTGGACAGGTGAAATAATTACCTTTTCCTGTGCTGAGAGAATGGTAGGTTGTAGAACCTTCCTCGTTCATCATTTGACTAACATCTTTTTTTTTTTTTTTTTGAAAGGCGAAGAGCTGCCGATTATATTAAAAGAAGAAGAGCCCAAAGTGGGCACAACGGTACAACGAAACATAACCACGTCGAAACAACAAAGTCAACAAAAGAAAAACAACGAAAAAACTTTGGCCGGTCGGATTGGGCCATCAACACGCACCATACACACTTGCCGGTCGGATTGGGACATCGACAGCGGCCTACGCAAACACATAAACTACCCCTAAGACAAACGTAGCAGAGTCAAAACCGCGGCACCACCAAACATCCGCACCTTTTGTAGTCGCCGAAACCTCGGGAGTGACCCTGCATCGATAGAGGAACGAGGGAGGCAGACACCACCTCACCGAGAAGGCCACCGCCATGCAGGACCCTTTGCCGGTGCGGCCGCGGCACATCACACTCCACCCGACCGGAGTGAAAACACCGAATCCAGACCTCTTCAGGCTGCCGCGCGTCACCACCACACCAACACAACGCCGCGGGGGCCTCGCCACATCCGCCGTTGGACTCACTCATCGCCTCGAAGAGGAACACCGCCGCGGGGGCCTCGCCACGTCCGTCGCCCGGATCCGTTTCTTAGGTCACCGTCGGGGTGGTGAGCAATGATGCCCCGCTCCCAAGAACTCTGTCAACCGCCAAGTAATCGCACCGTGGACCGACCTCACCTCATTGCTTCACCCTCGCGCACAACCGCCGTCAAAGCAGCAAGTCAAGGAAGTCGCTTGCGCCGTCTTCCGACGTTGTACCGCATCGGATGGCTCCAGCGAAGCTGAGCAATCCGCCGTGCCCCGCCGCAAGCCCTGATCATCGCATGAAGCCGTTGCGCAGCGCCCGTCTCCGGCCGATCCCCACGCCATCTTGGCCGTTGCCGCAAGGCCGCCGCGCGATCGCGACAAGCGATAACGGCAATCATGCGACAACCCCGGACCGCCACCAATATAAGCGCCCACCTCGCGTGAGCTTTCGGCAACCCGTCGGCTACCGCCCGTAGCGATATTGCCGACCCCGTCGAAACCGCCACGGACAATGGACGCCATGCCGCAAACCAAAATTTGGGCCTCTAGAGACGACGCCTCAAAGGAGGGCACGACGCCAACAAAGCGCCGCCCGTCGGCAGCCCAAGAACTAGACGGGGTTTTTACCCGCAGGACCCCGTGCGGCGGGGTTGTAACTCCAAAATGACACCCCCCAACGGGAGAACGACACCCAAGGACGCCACGTCATCCACCGGCAAAAGCACCGGTGAGGGCTTTCGCCGGAGCGTCCCAACCCCTATACCCGCGTGCACGGCTCAGCATGCCGTACCACAACCACAGCAGCCCTTCCGGGCGACACCGCCGCCGTGCCACCACACTACAAGCCGTTGTGCTTCCACCTCTACAAGCCTATCACCACCCGGCCGCCACACCATCCTTGGTGAGCCACCGCAGAGATCGATGCGGCTGCTTTGCGCACATGTTGCAGCGCGGCCGAGACCATTGTCACCATGACCGACACCGCCACCACGGGATGCCCTTGCGGAGCAACCCCTCGCCAGCGGCACCACCTTTGCCTCCAACCCGCCGGCGCAGCCGTCGCCGCCGCCGAGCCCGCCAAACCGCCCGCCCCGGTGTGGCCGGTCGGCCGCCCCTTGTTGATCCGGCGGGGGCCCCTCGAAAGCAAGAGGGGGCGCCGGAGGGCGTTGCCGATCCGCACCGGGCAACGCCCGCCTCACCGCTGATCTTGCACGGCAGCGACCCTGCCGCCCGGCCGCCGCGAAATCAGCCGCCCCGCCTTCCACTTCTTCCCCGCAGGCCCCTCAGACGCCGAGCGGGCAACAAATCCGGCGAGGGAGCCGGATCCATCCCTCCCCGAGCCCCGGCGCCACCCCACGCCGGCAAACGCCATCACCGGCCACCGGCTCCTCGCACCAGCCTCCTCAAGGCCGGAGACAAAGCCGTCGCCAAGGGTGAGGCCCCGCCGCCACCATCCTTGGTTGCCGCCCGGGCTTCCCGGTGGCGTCCTCGGCGGCGGCGAGGTGGAGAAGAGGGTGAGGGGAGCGGCGGCGGCCAGTTCGCCCGAGCACGCCCACGCGAGGACGACTCGAGGCGGAGTTAATCTTCAGAAAACTAACCCTGGATTGACTAACATCTTAGCAACTACGTAATATCAACCTGAAATAATCAATGAGTATATGAGATTAACTTATCTGTGCCAGATCTATTCGAATGGGAAATTTGGACATTGAGAAAATAGAGTAAGAAAGTTGTGCCATCTCTATTTCAACTGGCTGCATCACTCCATCAGGAGGGATAAAAAGCATACCAGAACCAATGGTCGATGACAATTCGATTCCATTGCAGGTAAGGCAATCAGAGGACACGTACTATGATGAGTCCATAGTTGCAGGCATTATTCTGCTCGATTTTGGCTCCAGTAGGCTTAATGCCCAGCCGCGGCATAAGCAACAAAGCACGCGGAGGCTGTGGACAGGCTGCAGGTTCCCCACATGCCGGTGTGGCAAATCAATGGCCACGACAAGCTAAATCGAGCTCCAATGTGGGCAGATGGAGCCCCATTATCGAGAAATTGAGCCCCCGCCGCCATCGCGCCGAGGTTACCGGCCACTGCGTCGAGCCTCCCAGCGGCACCGTCGAGAGCCAGCTGGCCACTCGAGGTCCACCACGGCCATATCCAGCACCGCACGCTGCCGCCGTTTTCGAGCCCCGGCACCACATCGAGCTGTGCTGCAAGGCAAGCACGAGCAGCGGCAAGATAGGGGAGAAGAGCGCTACTATGTCCGAGTACGACTCGCTAACGCCCTCGCGCCCAGCCACCAGGCGACGGCCCGACCGGCCGGCCCTTCTACCTATACCGCTCGCGGCACCAACACTGCCAGTGTTGGCCACAGGGAATGGAGAGCGGATTGTCGGAGGTCAGAGTCGGTGCGGGATGCGGAAAGGTGTAGACTAATGAGCAGTCGCCGATTTCTTGCCGAGACATGGACGACCACCACGCCACCGACGCATGCGCTGGAATGCAGGCCGTTGATCTCCTTCCCACCGAGGCTTGGGCTGTACGTAGACCATTTTTCCCAGTCAAGAATGAACGACTTCGTTTGGACTGTCACCGCCGCATGGGCCACAGCCAGCAGCAGGCCCATTCAGATGCAGTAAAGCCCAGAGTTGTGTGGAACGTGCGATGAACGGCCAGGGTAAAATGAAGCGCACGTGTCACCGTACAACAGGTTGCCGACGCCGGATTCACCGTGAGGAGGGGGAATTCTTCACGCCTAAGAGCAAGTAAGTATTATGGGTCGGCGAAATGCAGGCGAAGTCCGGCGTGGAGAGAGAGAAAGCATGAGAGAGAATGCAGATGGGCGACTTCGCAAAACGCCGGCAAAAAAAACGGGCGAGATGCTCTGTTGCCTTCTTCTGCTGGACCACTCCCGCTCTTCCACGTCGCTGAAGTTGCATTAAATAATTGTGGGGACCGACACCATTTCTTGGCAGCCTTGATGGCGTGGATTTCTTGCAGCCGATGAGCCGACGCGTAACCATTGCCCTTGCTCTAAAAAGTAGGTACTCCCTCCGTTCCAAAAAAACTTGCAACTATGGGTTCATGTGCCACATAAAATAGCTCACCTTTTGACCAAGTTTCTAGCGAATAATATCAAAATTTATGACTCCAAATTATTTTATTATGAAAATATATCTTGTAATTAGTCTAATGATATTTATTTAATATTGTAACTATTTATAGTTTTTATCTATAATTAGTCAAACTTGGTTGACTAAAACAGGACACCGTGCTAGAGTTGCTTGTTTTTCTAACGGAGGGAGTATATATATATACCGAGATTCGTGCAGACGTCTCTTTATTCATTTTTTAATGTATATATCGCATGCCTCGCTGCCTTCCGTTTGCCACGCCGTTTGGCCTCACGCGGTTCAGGGCAGGCAGATTCATTCTCGAGCTTGGGCCTACATTTCTGTTTATTCGTCTTCTTCCCATAGCCCTCTCTCCTTCCGTTCGCCGCTGCTGCCGCCCTATCTCTGCTGGATTCACCCCTTCTCAAATATGGAAGACCAGCAGAAGATACAAACTCCCTCATCGTCGATGGAAAGCTTGGCCGCCGCCGGTTCGTCTTCCACCTTGCCGCGGCCGCGGCCGCGGCCGCCGCCTACATGCTCGGATAGAGATGGATTTTCTTTGCCATTGTAGTGTTCCTGCAGTTTTGGGTATCGACCATGTTCAGGACCGATTGGAACCCGATTAAACCTTGAGTTTGGGCACACCAAGTCCATCGGCTCCGATCCCAAATCTCCCGACGCAGGGAAGTTTCTTTTTTCCAAAGAACCTAAAGAAGACTTCTGAGTCAATGGGGAGTCCAATAATGTATACAGTTGAAGCCTTCTGAGATGAATGGAACTGAATATGTTCAAGATATTTTATTCAAATCAATATGTGGCCTAACTCTCCAACATTGTTTAATCAAGTTTGAACTCAAAATGTCAAAATGTTTAGCACTAACTTGAACATTGCTAGACATTTTTTTTGGATTAGCTCACGAGAGGACCTTTCATTCTGTTATGGCAAAACGCCCACAAGAATTGCTGGTTCTTCCTTCGTCAACCACCGTTATAATGTGTTGGTACCACATTTATGGTCCTTGGCCTAATATTAGACGAATTTCCAAATAAAGATAAATTTAAATTGCTAGTATCAATGTCATGTTTGGATTAGTACAAACCAGCTAAATTACAGCAGATCAAAAAATCTGCCCAAAGAGCATAATAGATAGAAACAACCAGCATCCAAAAGAACATGCAATGGTCATCACTTCCAAGTGCTCAATATTACATGGACATGGCTAGGTGTAGTACCATTTTTCATTAGCGCCTAAAATCACATTAAGTCCAACGTGTCCAAGCATACAGCTTCACAAGAAAATACCACAACTTCAGTTCCAGTGCTTCAAACCATTCGCTAATCTACAGCTTAACACCTAAACAGCTTAGTGGAAAAATATTACTACTCACGGATCAAATGATCCATACAAGATACAAAACCTCCACTTCTGTGCAGGTTATATGAACACTTTTTTGAGACAGTCTGGCGCCTTATGGCCATCAAGGCCATAGGTAATGAACACTGCTTTCCTTTATTCTTATTCCTTCCCTTATAAAAGGTTTTCTTCATCAGCTTTTGTTTGATTGTGAAGCCACAACTTTGCATCGGTTCATCCTTGGACATCCAAAACTAAGAATCTGTAAGTTTATAGTTTCTCAACATAAAAACTAAACCTCGAGCAGTTGGTACCTGGATAAGAAAAAAAACTAATAACACATTCAGTTATAATGTTGGTAACCAAGTAGTACTTCCCACAGTAAAATCTAACTGTAGGATATTACGACAGCCATCATCAGGTCCTTCAGGGTATGTAGCTGTATTGCAACATCACAAAGATCACAACTTATTGGTTGGTAGCAATATCATCTTTTAAATTTGATACGTATTACATTCCAGTACTGGCTATTATGATTCTGTCCTAGGATCATATTCATGAAGCAAATTCTAAACTCCCTTGTGCACAAATTCAGTTTGAAATGTCAGTAACATTAGTTGTGAACACAAACTAGTTATGCATAACCATTTATCTGAACAAATATGAGCTAATCCTGCAATTGTTTACCATGCAAACTTGTCCATAAACCTTAAGCAATTACCAAATTATAGCAAGGTAAAAATATAGTTGGAATGCTGGCATGTTCATTGCCAAATTTATCTCCCAATTTAATCCCAAAGCCAACCTCCCAAGAATACATATTATAGAATTCTCTAGCTTCATTGATACAATCGAAAAGTCATTCCAACTTTTGGCTCAAATATATAGAGCCTGTTCGGCTGGCTGTCCGGGCAATGGCTAATGTTGTGAGAGAAAGTATCTTCTGGCTGGTTGATGCTTTGTGAGAAAATACTGCTGACCTACTGGTGATAAGCCGCGAAAACAGGGGCATTTCATCTGTCCTTGTTGCAGAGTTCCATAGTGCTCTTTCGATTGCACCCATTAGCCTTGGGGGCATTTCATCTGGTGCTTCTGGTGGGAATCTTTTCCTACCAAACAGCAGTTCATACTTATATTTACCAAGGAGATTAAAGAATATAACACAATTCTTTGAAAAAAACACCAAACAGAGCCATAGGCATGCGCTACATCTAGGAAAAAGTGAATTATGGTATAACGTTAACTGCTGAAATGACTGCCAAATAACTTGCCAGATAATGATGGTTGTGTATCATCCATATAAAAGTATTGATCCTAAGCTAAATAACTGCCCAAATATATGGAATTATGGAAAAGGGAAAGTTCATATTGCTGGTCATACCTCTTTGGCCATGGTTTTACTCCTCCACAATCCAGCAGAATAGAATCTATGCCTCCGTCTTCAGAAATGTGTCCGTTATCCTCAACTGCAGTTGGTTCAGTGTCGTTGTCGCTGCCAATGGCTGCTCCCAAGATTCACCAAGTTATTTGTCGCTAGCATACAAATATGTGCGAATCAGCAACTATACTAAATAATCTTTGTCCAATGCAGAGTGCAAAACAAATTGAAAACTTACCAATCTTCGGAAGATGAGACTTGTTGCAAATTAATATTAGTACAATCAAGCTGCTCTAATCCAAAAGTCAAAGGTGCTTGGCCATCACTAGTATCAATAGAAACCACATTGCTAGCCATGCAAGCCGTGTTCACGGCACTGCAAAAATCGGTTTGGTTTACTGCTCCACTGTCAAGAACTCCATTGCTTGCTTGCATGACCATGTCTTGTAATGTCATTGCTGGAGCAAACCCTTCTCACCACAAACAATGGAAACGAAATAAATGCAAGATATAGCATAAAGAAGGGATTTGGAGCCGAATGATTTATGTTATCATAAAAAAAACACGCACCCTGTGTGTTCCTGGTTTGGAAGCTGAAAATGCAGGATTCATGAAGGGGTAGCAACTTAGAGCAGAGGCTTGATGCATCGAAACTGCGCCCGCGTATGGTTCGATAATAAGAACAACAAATCAGGAAATCAGCAAAGAAAAATAACACAAGGACACGAAAAGAGGTAAAGCGAAAATCGAGCTGATGTCTGTATCTTTTCCATTCAATAGCAGGTTGGAACTCCCTTCCACAACATCACCCACATCGCCCGGAACTTCTCTGCTCATTGCCATGGATGGCTCCAATGAACTACCTCTCCCTGCACCATGTTCCACAACAAGGTCTGCTCCCCCCGTAGCAATTGGTGCAGGGATGTGCAGCTCGCGTTCTACATCGTCGCCGTCACCCGGATCTCCACCCCTTTGCGCCATTAGTGGAAGCAGCGAGCTCCCGTGGGGGGCGGTGAGAAGTGCACAGAGAACTCTGGCCTCGATCGAATCCGAGGAAAAAGTGGGCCCCTACCAACTTGCCTAGTGCTGTGGTACGAACGTCCCCACGAACGGAGGTTTGCCTAGCGAAGGGAAGAACTCTGGCAGGAAGCGGGCCTGGCGGGGGAAGCGGTGGGAGCGACCTCCACATCCACGAGCACGAAATTTGGAGCAGATCGACGGTGGGCAAGTTACCGGACCGGGCCGGTAGCCCTAGAAAACCATGCTCGGGCGGTCCTATGTCTGGGATAGCGGGGGTGTGGTGTGGTATCCGCACTCATGTTTCTCTATTCACTTTTTTATATGTCCCCTAGTCATTAAGATTCCCCATTTACAAAGACTTCTCCCGCATTCATCTTCCTTTATATCTCTACTTTACCAACTACTGTCAGTGGGGTCCACCTATAATTTTATCTAAATATATTCATGTGAGATCTAGTTTTGAAGGATTTATTGAAACGAATTTAATGGTGTAATCGGAATTTGATTTGATTTATTGGTTTAAGAGTTATAGCATTTTCTAAATAGTTAAAACAGTGGGGTCCACGGTTTATTCTCTCACCTCTCACATCTCACTCTCGCGCGCCCATAGTGGGATTCCGGTACAGACAGACTGGATATAGGTATTCTTCCAGGGGATGCGCGCTTCCCGGACCTCGTACCGTAGCCCGCTGCAGCTCCTTTCTTCGCTAAACAAACGACGTGGCGATGTGGTGGCATGTACCGGAGATGTATCTCGTGCCCGGTGCAGACAGTCTCAGCCCCGACGGATATTTTTAGAATAACACCTTTTGGAATAGACTCTATATTTTTGCCCCTCTATGTTAGGCCAGCTCCAGTGTAAAGCTAAATCGACTAGAACACCAAAGAAATCGAACGGAGCACATAGTGGACACTGACCACTGCATGTCAGAATTCAAAATCGACCACGAAAGAGTGATCGAACTCGGTAGTTAAAAACCTATTTGTTGCTCAGACTCATGCACATTTGCCAAACTCAACCGAGTAAACTATTGTTCTTGCACATGCCCTGTGCAGCACTGGCCCCCCTCCATTGCTCCACCTGGAATTGCTGAGAGATTCTCTTCATTTTTTTACTATAACAAGTAGGTCCCGCCAATCGACTTCTACACGGGTAACCGAACCAAAATGATGTTCGATTTTTTGTGCAGGAGTGGTCGACGCAGCACTGGAGCTGCCCACGTTGCAACACATTTGCCAACTTTACTGACGTGGCGTGCTACGACCGCGGTCCACCCTACCGACGTGGCAGAGGACAGGAAAAGACATGAATACCCCTGCATCCTTCACGTTACCTATTCCCATTTCTGCTGATGCGTGGGACCCATACGTCAAGGTTGTCTTCAACCTCTCGCTGCCCTTTTGTTGTCTCCTCTGTCTCGCTCTTCAACAGATCCAGGGCAGGGCCGTGGGGCCAACAATAGCCTAGGCGAGCGGCGCCGCACCGAGCACTTGTAGCAGTAGCGAAATTGAAAACTCGAGCACTCGTAGTAGCAGCAGTAGACCCATTAAAAACTAATTCCCCGCAGCAGTGAAATCGACGCCAGCACGGCAAAGACGAATACACGAACTAAGCAGTAAATTGGCATCCAAACATATTTAATTGAAGTCTAGCAGGGACAAATTGGCTTGCACGTAGGGAGACACGGAGCTCCATTCGGTGTTTACGGATTCTGCTGAAGCTACAATGCTTGATTGCCGCCGTGTGCCGTGTGCCCCGCGCCCGCCTTGTCGTCACCAAGGTCCAGTCGCGTCCGCTGCCGTCCACGCTGGGAGAACTTCGGTCCATGCGAGGCATGCGCATCGACGAGCGGGACGAGCATGTAGAATCGCCGACACCACGGAGCAGCAGCCAGGAGCGCGTGTCCACCACCGGGTTGAAGATGATGAGCACCAACGACGCAGTGAGAGGTTGAAGATGACTCGACCTGTGGGTCCCACGTCAGCGGCGAGACAGAGAGGGGGAAGGGAATGGTTAACGTGGAGGAGGCGGGGATATTCAGGTCTTTTCCGCCTCTCACGCACGGGCGATATTAATCGGATCTGCGGCTACGGCGTGCCACGTCATCAAAAATGACAAATGTGTTGTAACATTTAAGATAGAGTGGAAAAATATAGAGTCAATCTATCTATACCTATACTAATCACAGACTCAAGAAAATCCCACGTTAATCGAACAAAGAAAAATATTAACCGTTAGATCAAACTCTAATTGTTTAGATCGAATCAAATTTTTTAGTGGCTTATGTCCAACGTGAAAGAGTCCCGATCCATAATAATAGGATTTTTTTTGTCCCTACCAAAAATGTTGATTTTTAAAATCAAATCAAATTGCCCTATGTCCAACGTGAAAGAGTCTTGGTCAAAAAGAAAAAAATATTAACCGTTAGATCAAACTCTAATGGTTTAGATCGAATCAAATTTTAGTGGGCTATGTCCAACGTGAAAGAGTCCCGGTCCATAATAACAGGATATTTTTTGTCCCTACCAAAAATGTTGATTTTTAAAATCAAATCAAATTGCCCTATGTCCAACATGAAAGAGTCCTGGTCGATAATTTTGCTTGTGCGAATGCCCAAATCTGGCCATCAGTCTACCCTGAGATCTATTAGCAACGGCTATGATTTAATCTCCAAGATATTTATCCACGGCTGTCCTATATATATAACCCAAAAAACAGAGTCGAGTTACCAAACAGGCAAAAATAATCAAAACCCAATATTATCTTCCGTATTTGCAAAATAAAAATAATTTATCTTTTCTTTCCTTATAATCATGTGCTTCGTTGTGGATTCCTAAAACAAATCGTTCATCTATTATATATTCAATCATGACAAACATGAAAAGTATCTGCCGACATGGCTGTGCTAATTTTCTTCCCATGCATGCAGATCCAAAATCCCCAGTTTTAATCATTAATGAAAAACCGATTGTGATGCTTGGTCAAGTAATCCAGATGTCGAATCTTCATGTCCCTGACGATTTATGAACCATGATCAATAAAAATAACAAGGTTCAGGTCTACACGCGTAAGATTCACCTTTTGAGACTTTTCTAATTAATATCCAATGCATCATCTGCGTTATGAATGATATATTTTTAACACGATTTGGAGCCATATAATGAATATTCAAATCCTTTCCCTTTGTATGTGTGCTTGCGCTTGCGCACATATACGTATGTATTGTTTTTTGTAAGGGATGACCATAATATTCATTGTTATCAATAAATTATATCTCAAGCAATATCATAAAACTATGACATTGTTAAAAAGACAATGTTAGATTCTTTATCTTCCATGACATCTGAATTATCCTAAATCTATTGTTATACAACATTTTTACGTTATAAGAGAAATTCTATATCATGGTTTTAATAAGTATTTTAAATGCCGTGGGCATGTCAACCAGAATTTTTATATGTTAAAATCGAGTAGTGACAATAATAGATAGCACTGATACGCATTTACCTATTATTATCATTATGATAATATAATGCAACACTTCATAATTTATGTAGCCCCGTGCATTGCACGTGGTGAACGGCTAGTACCTATACTAATCACAGACTCTCTAGAAAATCCCACGTTAATCGGAGAAAAAGAAAGATATTTAGCCATTGATCTAACGTGGGACCAATTTATAATAAAAATGAACGGTCCGATTTACTAACAAAAATTCTCACGTAGTTGTTTCCTATCTCACAGTTCCACGTATCTTGCCTTCTGAACACCCACGAAAAGAAGATCAACACTTCAACTTCGTTCCCTAGCTACGAAGGAGAATTGGAGATGGCGAATTGGCTTGTAGTCCATGGTAGGGCGGTCCAAAGGGGACGCTACCTACCAAGGTTCATATCCTGGTGCTCGCACCTTTTCTTGAGATTTTCTCAGGATTTACCGGCGTTATACATTAAGTGGTAAGCGATGTTCCCGTCGACGACGAGGCGCCTATGGTGACTTCGAGAATCTCCAGATCTGGCGGCTGTCCAGTCCTTCGGAGGTGCTCATAGGGGTAGAGTTTGCGCCGCTGTGTTCATAGGGATGAGTGTGCGTGCGTATTGTGGGCGTCTGCGTTGTACTGAGTCATTCTCAAAAAAAAAAAAAAAAAAAAAAAATTGAGATGCAACTTTCCTTATGCTTTCTCTTTCCTTACGCTAACTCCTAAAATTTCCATGCACACAATGCGTTGGATTCCATAAGTCCCTCCTCTTCTGCTTGACGAGGCAGCGATCTGCTAAGTTCCATCGACACACATAACATGATGGAAGAACCTGTGCCGCCATGGTGTCATGTTGCCATCTCTCAATTCTTTTCAATCGAGCCTAACCTCCATGGTGTCACGGGGTCCAGATGGCCCAGAATCATCATGGTGTCACGCAAAAATTTAATCGTCATCGCAGTTTTTTGATCTATTTGACACCGTAACCATATATCCCTGAATTGCCAGGTGAATGGCTCCTGGCGACAATGGTGCTGAACTGCGAGCTTGATGAACTGAGCTACCTGTATCACCAGAAACATCAACTTTCATGGAGCTTTCAAGTAGATGCGGATGGACAAAAACCAATGGTGCAGCTATAAAAAATCACAGATTTATTATCTGGTAAAAAGAGGATTCATCAGACGATGGGTCAACTGCATGGGGTCATTTTTTAATGGAAAAAGTCTAGATAACCCCCAACTATGGGGGGTGGAATACTTAACACCCCAAACTATGAAACGGTCTAATTTAGACCCTGAACTTTTAAAACCATCTACTTTACCCCCTGGGGCAGTTTTGGACGGCGGTTTGCTACAGTAACTACGGTTTTGCTACAGTAACCGAAAAAACTTTGTACTAAAGCATACCATATTATATATTCATTGTGTAGATCTACTCATGTGGAGTACAACAAAATTGGATTTTCCATTTTATGATTTTTCTGTGATTTACTATGAATTTTCAAAGATGCGGTTATGTAGCAAACCGCCGTCCAAAACTGCCCTGGGGTAAAGTAGACGGTTTTTTAAAAGTTCAGGTGTAAATTAGACCGTTTCATAGTTTGGGGTTATATATTCCAACCCCCATAGTTGGGGGTTATCTAGACTTTTTCCTTTTTTTAATGCTATATGGAGAGTGGAAATTGTCAGGATACATAAGTGATGTCGCTGCATGCCTGCATTTTTTATTTATGTAGGTTCATCAACTATTAGGCCGAATGATGAACGGCAATGATGCCTCAATGTTTGGCTGCTGCTTCCGGGAGCTGAACTTAATGTTGTCAGCGTTATGGTTTCCGTCTTATGTTCTGACTTCCGAACTGCTAGATTGTCTTAGGTGAATGTGGAGCACAGATTTGTCAACAAAAGAAATCTAATACTATGAGACTACAAGAGCCGCTGTGATCTTAAACAAAGAATGGTTTATTCGCCCAATCGATGAGGTGACATGACATGAAGATTGTTTTAGCAGGAGTAGTAAATCATCCATGCAAAGAGGTGAAGAGGCATGCTGTGGGTCCTGCAAATAGACGCCCAGCACTATAATGCTATATCCAACAACACTGGATCAGGATTGGGCAGCCTATATTACCCAACAACATTGGTACGATTTATTACGGTACCATTCTCTCTACATTGTTTTCCTCTAATTCTGCGGGAAGGCTGAGTTTTCATTGGTCAGTCTATAGTGATACTACTATGGAGTTATTGAAGTTGGGCAATATATGATAGTATGGTTTATCTTATTTTTTGAGGTTTTAATTAAATAACAAATGAAATATGCGTAATTTAATCAACCAGCAGTTGCAAAATGTGATGTTACATCTCGGGGACCAACATAGCTCTATATATATGAAATAAAAAGGGAAGAAAACATATCAAAAGTTGATCTGCCTCTGTTATCAGTTATTAGGCAAAATGGTTAGTTCTTACTTTGAATCCGTTATCAGTTTAATTATAATATTATCAAAACCTTAGTAGTTATTTTTTTGCGAGAAAAAACCATAACAATTCATTAGTGAGCATTAAATGAGTTACATTATATCTAGCCCGTGTGAATGCATGGGTTGACGGCTAGTTCCTCCTAAAGACTAACAAAAGCAGAGCATATAAGGGCATGTACAACCCACAGACAAGGGGCCGTCTCTAAGTGCCTCGAATCTATCATAAAGACAATAATAAAGACATGTTATACAACCCATGACAAGTGTCCGTCTCTAAGCTGTTTAATGCTTTGCATTTAGGTAGGATCAACTATAAATAAATTTGTGTATACCACCATGCGGCTCCATACATTCAAATACATTTAGCATTCAGATAACATAACATTCAGACGCTTGAATTAAAAAAACACCGCAAGGTATTATTATTTAGATGACGGCGATACACCAGGCAAAATTCAGATTCAGATAACTAGAAGAAAATTCAGAGGCTGACAGGCAAAATTCAGATTCAGATAACTAGAAGAAAATTCAGAGGCAGGCAAAATTTAGATTCAGATAACTAGAGGAAAATTCAGAGGCTGATTTGAGAGCTGAGCAATTCACAGGCTGACTATTCGACCATACAAAGTTCATACATACACAAAAGGATCATAGAGTAGTCTATTGGGTAGGATCAGAGATTCAGAACACATGGCTAAAATTGTTCAGAACACATGCTGTTGAGCAAGTACAGGAAGGCAAGCCGGCCACCAGAATGGCTGGATTCGAGCACATCACGAGGGGAAAGAAAGATCTTCTTTCAGTCCCACCATTTGCGATCTACGCGCTCTGATAATAAAATCCTGATCCTCTTATCTGTGAACGGATTTTGGGCGGAGCGCGTTGGCGATGAAGTTGGCCAGCACCGGCGAGGCCACGTCCAACCTCCGGGTCGTTGGACTCGGCATCTCCGGCAGCGGCGCGACGACAGCACTGGATGTCTGGATCTCGTGACAGAAAGCTCGAGCACCGTGAGGAAGCCCGCCTGCTCCAAACCGTAGTACGCGAGCGCCCGCACGGGATCCGAGCGTGGAGTCGAGTAGCGGAGACGAAGGCGTACAGCGCTGCTGCGCTCGTCGATTCCGCCTCGGAGCACGGGCCCTCGTCGTCGCCTCGCGAGCCGACGGGGCGACCGTCTGCAAGCCGAGCCGAGGACGTTTTTGCAAAATGGGAGTCTTGGAGACGGGGTGAAGACGAGCGTTGTACGTGCCCTAAAGATGTAAATTTCCACCCCGCTGATGGTTTTTTTTGGATAAACGAAAGTAACTGCTGGCCATGGCAGCGCTGAACACAGCAGAGCTTGCACGCCAAAGGTACAAAGGGAAACCGGGTACTGGAGTAGGTGGCAACGGGGCTCTGATAGTCTGATGCTGCCGCCGGCAAACTGGTGTCTGGCAGAGGTCACGACGAGCACAGCTGCCATGTCGCTCTTGCCCAAATCCCAAGTGCTTCTAAGTCCAAATGAACTAGCAGAAACCCAGGACAAATTGGAATTGCAGGAATACATCAGATAAAAATCTTACCACGCAATTGTAGAGCATGCACGAACCAAAATTCCGTCGCGGATCTGCCACCGAGCAATACCAATACTGGAGGATTTTCATCATTTCGTCGCAGATCCTAATTAACTTTGCATCGGAGCCATAAAAAGAAGCACGGCGGTCGACGGGCTCCTAGGAGGCTAGGACAACCGTTACTCGATCTGCCGGCTGCACTGGTGCCGCAGGCCCGACACGCCCCCTCCGTCGGTGTCCCACCTGCGCGCCGCTCCGTCGTCGTGGCTGGGCGAGGGATGTGGCCGCCCACGTCCTTCGCCGCCTGCTTCTTCGTCGTGGCTGGGGGAGTGAGGCTCCGCGATCGAATGCCTGGCGGGTTGAGCCCCTGCGTTCAGAGCCAGGCGCAAGTAGCATATGGCGGCAACGGCCCCTGTCGTGTGGTGCGCCCGCGTGGGTAGCTGCTTCACCGTGCCATTTTTTTTCTTGTGCAAGACATGAATTCTGAGTCTGGTAGTATCGCCCCTTCAACACCCTGGCGCAAAGTGATTCCGGACGAGTAATAAGTCGCCAATCCTGTTTTCCAAGCATCGCCAGGTTAAAAAGCTTTTAGGTCGCGAAATCCTATTCCCCCTCGACACTTGGGCCGTGTGAGGCGATCCCAGCGCATCCAATGAACATGGCGGTTGTCTACATTACTCCCCCACCAGTAGTTGGAAATTGCTTGTCCCATCTTTTTGCAAGTTTCTGCTGGGAATAAAAAATGTTGAATAATTAGGCAGTATCCGTATTAGATTCCGAAAGCTGTAAAACATAACAATGACAGAAACTAGCATGCACGCATCAAACATACTAGACGATAGTAACAGCATAATCATGAACTCAGTAAACATGGTTAAAGATTGGATCTTAGATCCATACCTGACGCTTGGATTTGCAAGCGCTGCGGAGGGCGTCGATGCGCCGGGGAAGACAGCGGCGCAGACGAACGACGACGGTGTTCCGGACGGCACGTAGCAGCCGGCGTTGAAGGCGACACGCCCTCTCGTCAGGAGACTTGTTAGGAAGACGAGCCACGATGACGACGATTGAGCAGTCGCGCAGAGTGCTTCCCAAAAACCTTATTCGCCCTCTCCCGGTGCAGGATCGCAAGGACGGACAGTTCCAGAGACCTGCTCTCCCGATTGCCTGTGCATGCAGGTGTTCGGGATGGAGTAGATGGCGACGGCGGCGCAGCAGCGAGAGAGAAAGAGAGGCAAAATCCTAACTCAGATCAGATCTATTTTAGGGATACCCTTTCATGGGGCCTTCCCGTAGATAGTCTGTTATACATACCTTCTATGAGGGGGTGGTCCATATTTATATGGAGGGAAACCTCCAACACCCTCATCTATTAGCATGGGACTAATATATGGTGTACCCCCTCATCACGCTAATGGGCCTTTGAGATTTATTCAGGAATTATTGGATTGGCTAATGGGCCAAGCCCAAAATTCCAACAATCCCCCACCAGATCTCAAATCCCATTTAGAGTTGTGCCTGTTTCTCACCTTTACGCTTAATATACCGGTGTTTCAAAGAAGGACTGTTAAGTTGAACTCTCGCTTAGAACTTCAAGCTACGCTTATCCACAACTTGAACAATGGACTATGCCTTGAATTGCAAGTTTTGTGTAGACAAGTTTCACTCAAAGTCAAACCAGTACTAGACCACTAGTCATCTACCCCGCGGGTGGAGCATATTATACGTCATACTCCGTGGTCTCTTCATGAGCTTACTAGAGATCACCCAGATCTCATAGACTGCGACGTCAGACAGTCGGACTCATATAGGTGTGTTCTTTCAAGAATGCTCTGTAGGACAGCACCTTTGCTTGTTAAAACCAACAGACACATTAAGGCGTTTAGCCAGCCTACCTTACAACACACATGCTGTATACGACCTACTCGTCGCAAAACATTTGAGAGTATTGCATCTTCACCGTAGAGAGGGCTTAAAAATTACTCTCCTCGTCAACCATTGGCTTGTTTTTCCTGTGTCCTAATTCACGGGATCTCCGATCACATAGGTTGGGTTACCACCATGGCAACTTATATGGGTCTCAATCCCATCTCCCTCGATGCATTATCTATCACATTCCGTGACAGCCCTTTTGTAAAGGGATCTGCCAGGTTATTTTTGTCTGTTTGAATATAAGTCACACTTGTTACTCTAGAGTTTCTCAACCTCCTGACAGACTCCAATCGTCTTTAACGTGTCTTGATGACTTCGGATTATCCTTAGCACTATTCACCTTGACTTTCACTATTTGATTGTCGCAGTGCATAAGGATTGCCAGCACGGTTTCTCAACCGCAGCAGTGTCCATCAAGAGATCACACGCCCACTCGCCTCAACAGTTCTTTGTTTTCTAAAGCGCCGCCGCTTTCATCGTTGATCTCGTCAAAATGGTCTGTTTACAAGACCTCCATGATATCGCCCCACCTCCAAGGATAAACACATACCCACTCGTGGCATAAAGTTCATCAGCATCGGATATCCAGTTCGAATCACACTATATCCCTCTAGCACAGCTGGGTGCCCAGAATAGTGAATTGCATACTCCACTGTACCCACCAAGTAGCGCATAACCCTTTCAAGTGCATTCCAGTGATCACTACCCGGGTTGGACATGAACCTGCTCAATTTGCTCATGGCAAAAGAGATGTCGGGTCTCGTTACACTAGCAAGGTACATGAGTGAACCAAAAATCCGAGAATATCTCAAAATGATCTTTAGCAATTTTCTTGTTTTTAAGAAGTATCACACCGATCATAAGGTGTTGGAGAAGGCTTGCTATCTGCATAGCCAAATCGGCTCAAAATCTTCTCCACATAATGTGATTGTGTCGAGTAATCCCATTCTCGTCCTTAATCAGCTTGATGTTGAGAATCACATCAGCTGCTCCCAGATCTTTCATATCAAAGCTTTGTGATAAGAAATACTTGACGGCATTGATGGCATCAATGTTTGTCCCAAATATAAGTATGTCGTCCACATACAAACATAATATAACTCCTTGGCCCCCACCATAGCGATAGTACACACATCTATCAGCCTCATTGATGGCAAATCCTGCAGAGGTTAAAGTTCTGTCGAACTTCTCGTTCCACTGTTTGGGCGCCTGTTTCAAGCCATACAAGGATTTTAACAATTTGCACACCTTGCTCTCTTGACCCTTCACAACAAACCCGTCAGGTTGATCCATGTATATCTCCTCGTCCAACTCTCCATTTAGAAAAGTTGTCTTCACGTCCATCTGATGAACGAGAAGACCATACGAGGCTGTCAGGGAATGTAGTGCTCGAATGATGGTCATTCTAGCAACAGGTGAGTAAGTATCAAAGAAGTCTTCTCCTTCTTTTGTATGTATCCTTTGGCCACTAGCCGAGCCTTGTACTTATCAATAGTACCATCGGGTTTCAACTTCTTCTTGAACACCCATTTACAACCTACAGGTTTACACCCATATGGTCGTTCAGTAAGCTCCCATGTTCCATTGGATAGAATCGAGCCAATCTCACTATGGACAGCTTCTTTCCAATCATCTGCATATGGAGATGCATATGCCTCAGCAATGGTTTTGGGAGTATCATCCACAAGGTACACAAGAAATCATCACCAAAGGACTTTGTAATCCTCGGTCTCTTACTCCTTCTAGGAGCTTCACCGTTATCCTTCTCAAGGATTCCCTCAAGCTCAATGGGTTGTTCGAAAAACTCAACAAAAAGCAACAGGTTCATGAATTATCTCGAGAAGAATATCTAGAAATGCTATGCATATCTTTCATCGAAAACATGTTTTCAAAAAATTTAGCATCACGAGATTCCATAATAGTATCAACATGCATATCAAGAACATCAGATTTAACTACTAAAAATCTATAAGCGGTGCTCCTCCGAGCATATCCCGAAATACACAATCCACTGTCTTAGGTCCCAACTTGCGCTTCTTGTTAATTGGTACATTTACTTTCGCCAAACAACCCCAAGTGCGCAAGTATGAAAGTGAAGGCTTTCTCCCAACCCACATCTCATATGGGGTTTGCTCTTTATTCCTATTTGGAACTCTATTCGGGACATGACTAGAAGTCAATAAAGCCTCCCCCACCATGCCTTAGATAAACCAGCGTGTCTAACATGGCATTCACCACCAAGTCGGCATCGGCGTGCGATTTTTTTCCTCTCGGCAACCCGTTTGATTCGGGCGAATAGGGAGGCGTCCTCTCATGAATAATACCATGTTCCTCACGTAATTCATCAAATATTTTGGGAAAGTATTCGCCACCACGATCGGACCTAAGACGTTTGATCTTTTACGTCTAGTTGATTCTCAACCTCGCCTTTATAGATCTTAAAGTAGTCTAACGCTTCATCTTTAGTTTGCAACAAGTAAACATAGCAAAATCTAGATGCATCATCAATCAATGTCATGAAGTATCTAGTAATGTAACCTCCTAATTACCGGGCCCACTGCGCACTGTCATTGCCCCAAAGACCTCGGCGGTACCGTGCGGATACACCCGATAACTTAAGAAGCCCTCGTTGATATCTCATACCGGGATCAACAAAGGAGTAGCTACAACATTACAACATTTGTTATAAACATATAGATCGAGTGCGGAAGAATAATAACATTAATTTTACAAATTGTGAATAAGTTACACTTAAGTAAACTTAACTTTATTGCGGAAGCTAGGTAGAACTAGAAGACACCAGATCATGTCGAGCCCACCGACATAACCTTGGTTAAAGATCACGAGTCAGTACCTGCAACAAGGGTTAACAAACCCTGAGTACGGGAGTACTCAACAAGACTTACCCGACTAAAGAAAAAAAAAAGGAGAAGACTCGGGAAATGCCGGTCTAATAGGATTCAAGGTAAGGCTTTTAGCAAGAATCAAGGACTCTTTTTGCGTAAAAGCTTACTAGTAGTGAATCCTTACTTTCAATGTTTTAATCTCAATTTAGTATCTCACCTATTCTAGGTGATCTTACACTATAGCAAACACTTGTAGAAATTCCATCACTTATTCCATTTCTTCACCGCTCCATAATTAAACCTCAATGTAAGCGGAAACCGAGTCTCCATATCCGAGAAAGCACGGCGATTTCGAAATCGATTAACCCAAATGGGGAGTTCTTTCCACACGACATATGTAGCACTTAAGCTTGCATATATCAACCCTTTCCCCGGATACTCAAAACGGAACCGCGTCCCCACGCCACCCGAGAATACAAATGCGCCTCCCGTCCCGGGACTTTAACCCACCGAGGGTATCTTGTACTCCCGCCATCTCTCCACTCCCAAAGTCTTGCTGGTTGTACGCGTTCCGATTTGACACCCCCAAGATTAGGCTTACCGGGTATGCGTCTAGAACTAGGGTCGACTGTGATGGGATGACACCCATGACAGACGTGCCATTGGTCCAACGACCTCGGCGCAATTGCGTTCCATAGTCTCGATCCACATTGCTTTACACATTTCCAAATTTAATCGACAAGCCGGAAATACTACACCGAGACTCCATTCTCAATGCAAATTACCCGACCGGTCTCAACTTTATCACCATATCCCAGTATGGTTTTATCATATAGCATCCTTTTTCATCAAAAGCCTCTTCGGGCTATCATAAGGGACTTGTCACATTTGGACTCAAAAGTCTAACTAGTACGACCAAAGGGCTAAGCGTTCTAGCATTTTAGCAAAACAAAGTTATCAAAGTAGATATTGAAATAATCAAGGAATGGTAATGCATCAATTAGGTTGTCACTCAACTCCTATCACCTAATGCAAAGCATAAAGCAAAGGTGATATAAAGCTTTGTAAAACACAAGGAAATGTTTAAATGAACCGGGGCTTGCCTGTTTTGCAGGGAAAGTTAGATTCCGCAGTTTGCCGAAGTCAAACTTGATAATACCCTTGTTGACTGACGGATCTTCTCTGAAGCTTGATCATTACGAACCATCTCACTCTCGTATACTCTACACATAGATGATGATGCATGCTTTAGCATGATGTAGTATAAATATGATGCTTGATGGATGCATGAAAGGATAAACAAAAGGAGTACAACTTTCCTTCACGATAAAGTTGCAACCCAACAAAACCAAAATTTTATTGAACTACTCTACAAGATATCATCACCATTGCCTAAGGAGCTCTCAAGGACCATCTAATAGTGGTACGGTTTAGGGTTCACAAAACAACCCAAAACTTACTCAAAAACCTAAGTCGAAAAGTCACTAATCATCTCATTTTCTAATTAAATAACAAAAGCATAAAATAGAAAATAATTTAACTTTTTTTCCAATGGACCCCAAACTTTTTCCACAAGTAGGCCATCTCATAAAACAGCACCAAATAAAGTTTCATGATTTTTGGGTAAATAAAATAATTATTAAAAATCAAGGAAGATGCATTTTTCAATTAAAATTTGTATTTTTAAATCATGCAAGAACTATTCAAAACAAAGTTTCAAATTTTTCATGGATAGACATACTCATGGTAAGGCTACACAAAAAAATTTTCAGAATTTTAGAAGTTCTATTTGAATTTATATGAAAATAACAAAACAGATACTATTCATATAAATTGAAATTGGAAATTCATTTGTTAAAAAGAAAAAAGGCCATCGGGCCTAATCTAGCCCAAAGACTATTCCAACAAGGCGGTCCAAAGACCGTGTCGGCCCATATGAACAGTAAAAGGCGGCCCAACAATGCCCATCCGGACCTTGACTTAGCACTTTTTATAAAAAGACCCTCGGACTTCTATGAAATTATAGATAAGTATAAAGTACTATTCACTTAAGTTAAGAAATTTACATTGGGAATCACGGAAAATATTTTTCTTACCTTTAGGTCCTTCCTCTTCTTTCTTCTTCGTTCTTCTTCCCCGCTTCGACCTGAGAACACGGACGGGAGGGGAATTAAGGCCGGCCGGCCTTGCCCGACCTCTCACCGGCCGGCGGCAAGGACCCGGCGGGCGTGGCGGCTCCGAGCCGCACCCGCACCCGGCCCCGGCCCGGCCGGACATGACCCGCCGGGCTGACCACCCATGCACGCGGGCATGGCGGCGCCACGGCGGCAGCCGGGCGGCCGGGTCGCTGCGGCGCCGCTAAGAAGGGCGAGAGAGAGCGAAGAGGAGGAGGAGAAGGTCCCCGTTTCCCATCGATGACGGAGGAGTCTTTGACGGCCCGATAAGAAGAATAAATGGATGCGCCGACATATACATGAACATTGGCACCGTATCAAGCCACCAACTTGTGGTTTGAAAGATTGAAAGTACGGTAGGTAAATTACCATACCCGTCACCACCAATGGTCACCATGTTGACGCCCTTTGATCCATTGTCGCCCTTTTTGCCTTTGCGGTGCGCACGATCCGGGCAATCCCTAGCGAAGTGCCCCCGTCTTTCCGCAAGTAAAGCAATTCATCTTGGCCTTCTTCTTCTTCTTCTTAAAGGTAGTTGTCTTTGCGACCTTTTGGCTCTGTTTCCCTTTATTCTTGGCATGAGGGAACTTTTTCACCATGTTGGCATTGGACCGAGCTTCTCCTCCCTTCTCGGTAGTGTCTTTAGCCCGAGCCTTTTCCTCAACATCAAGAGATGCTATCGGGTTTTCAACCGATATTTCCCCGATCTCTTATGTTTAAGAGTTGTGGCGAAGTTCCTCCATGTCGAAGGCAACTTTGCAATGATGCAACCAGCCACAAACTTGTCAAGCAAAGCACAATTGAGGAGCTCAAGTTTAGTAGCAATTAATTGTATCTCATGCGCTTGTTCCACCACAGGACGGTCATTCACCATTTTGTAGTCATGGAAACTCTCCATGGTATACAGTTCACTGCCTGCATCTGATGCATCATATTTTGCCATCGAGTGCATCCCATAGTTCCTTCAAGATCGGTGATATGTATGTGCGAATCACGGATCGTACCACCAAGAATACTGAGGACATAACCAACAAAGTTGTTGTTATCCTCCTCGAATTTCTTCTTAGCCTCATCGCTAAGTTCACCCTCTCGGCTTGCCAAGTCTTGTCTCCCATTTCTTTAGATAAGTGAGCCACGACGAAGTCCTTGCAAGCCATCGCTTGAAGTGCACACCAAAGTGAATTTCTCTGGCCTCGTATCAACGAAGGTAGATCCAACCATGTCTAAACGATCAATAGATGACTGCCTACTATAAGGTTTTTGGATTGTTGAATAATTAGGCAATATCGCGTATTAGATTCAAAGCAGTAAAACATGACAATGACAAAAACTAGTATGCACGCATCAAACATACTAGACGATAGTAACAAAGATAATCATGAACTCGAAACATGATTAAAGATTGGATCTTAGATCCGCACCTAGCGCTTCGGATTTGCAAAGCGCCGCGGAGGGCGTCGATCGTCGGGGAAGACAAGCGGCGCCAGACGGAACGACGACGGTGTTCGGGACGGCACGTAGCAGCCGGCGTTGAAGGCGACGCGCCCTCTCGTCGAGACTTGTTAGAAAAAGACGGGCCACGATGATGACGATTGAGCAGTCACACGGAGCGCTTCACAAAAACCTTATTCGCCCTCTCTCGGTCTGCGGGATCGCAAGGACGGACAGTTCCGGAGACCTGCTCTCCCGATCGCCTATGCATGCGGATCGCAAGGACGGACGGTTTTCGAGACCGCTCTCCCGATCGCCTATGCATGCAGGTATTCGGGATGGAGTAGATGGCTGCGGCGGCGCAGCAGTGAGAGAGAGGCAAAATCCTAACTCAGATCAGATCTATTTTCGGGATACCCTTTCATGAGGCCTTCCCGTAGATAGTCTGTTGTACATACCTTCTATGAGGGGGGGTGGTCCATTTCTATATGGAGGGAAACCTCCAACACCCTCGTCTATTAGCAATATGGGACTAATAGATGGTGTACCCCTTATCACGCTAATGGGCCTTTGAGATTTATTCAGAAATTATTGGATTGGCTAATGGGCCAAGCCCAAAATTCCAAAAAAAAAAAAACAGCTCATGGAGTATATTGGTGCTGCTTGAGCAACAGATTTGAGCAGAACTTCACGGCCTGCGCAGCTCGCCTTCCTACCGGTCCAGCGTCCGATCATCCGTTTAACCCTCACCGGTAGGTACTCAAACACCACCTTCATTGCCCTCCCGACAGAGGTTGACAAGCCCTAATATCTTCCAACAAGGGCCTCATTCTGAATGTCCAGACGACTCTGTACTTGCTCTTTAGCCTCGCTAGAGCAGTTCTTCCTAGAGAAAATAGCAAATTTATCCCGGTAAATCATCTGGCCGGACCCATTGTTGTAAATCTCCAAAATCTCCTTCAGTCGATCAGCCCCCTTTTGCAATGCTTCCGAGAATACCCACATGAACATCCCTGGACACATGTTGTGGGCCGATCCCCCAGCCAGAGGAGATAAGACAAACCCTCAGAACAAAGCAAGAACAGATAAGGCGAAATCGGATCTCCTTGCCATAAACCTCTAGACGGCCTAAAATGCTCCGACAACATCCCATTAGTTTTAATGCAAAATGAAACCGATGACACCGTACCTGATCCGGAGCATAAGAGCACATTTTGAATAAGATCTGGAATGTGGAAAGAGCCGTAATTAGGGCATGTACAACCCGTCGATTACCTCCGTCGGTATGGTGGTCCTTTTGCAAAATCACCCCCGTGTCTGCTCATCGACGGGCTTCGCGTCGTCTGGCGAGGCGACGCCTCTGTCCCGTTGCCCGAGGCCAAGCCGACGAACCCCGCGGCGTTGTACGCGTCGTCTTCACGAGGCGACGGGCGCTGGGATCCCGTGTGGGGCGCGCTGGGAGTTCTTCGCGCCAAATCGCGGGAGGCAGGGGAGAAGGGAGAGGGAGGCGGATGACGCCGTCGCCGGCAAGCCCGCAACCGCCAGATTCAGCCGGGGAAGAGGAGATCCGCCACGGCCACCCTCGGACCCGAGCAACGCTGCTGCCGCCGACCTCGCCGCCGCCGGCCGTGAGGTGGAGCAGCGAGGGGCAGCTCGCGGAGGAGGAGGCCAGCGGGGAGGAGAAGGAGTCCGCCGGGGGAGGAGTCCGTCCCGCCGCGCGCCGCTTCCCAGCCCTGCCCGAGCTCCGCCGCACACAGGAGAGGAGGCCAGGAGGGCCTCCCCGCCGCGCTGGACGCCGCACGGGACGCGCCTTGCTTGTTGCCGCCGCCGCGTCGGCTGCTTGGGAGCGTGCCGGGCGCTGGGCTGGCCGCGCCGGACGCCGGGCGCTGGGCTGGCTGCACCTCCGTGCGCTGGGCTGGCTGCACCTCCGTGCGCTGCCTATTTTTTCTCTGAAGGCTGCCCGCTCATTCTCTGAATGTTTCATGAACAGCGTCTCTGATTTTTGCTGTCAGTTTAGATGCAGTTAAAAGGATCTCTCGATTCTCTTAATGCTAACTGGTATGCTCTATCACTGTTATCTGAATGATACCTGGTATACGGTGTTTTTTAATCAACCATTGAAATGCAGCTAAATGTTCTCTGAATACTCTGTTGGAATGTTATCTGAATGCTAAATGTATTAGCTGCTCGATAAAATGCGTAGCTCATGACGTTGCTGCGTAGTCCATGCAGGAGAGGAGGATGAGCTAGCTGCTGCTGTCATTTGTGTTGTCGCTGCTGCTCCTTGTAGTTTAGCTGCTCGATAAAATGCCCAATCCGGCTATTACTTGAAATGCTGTTGCTTATGTACACGTGAAGTCGTTCAATCGAATTGGTTTTAAATTGAATGGTAAATTTTACTTGCCATTGTAGAGAACACACTGATGCAATTGACTTCGGTGAACAAGTATGTGAAGCTTACAGAAAGACTATCCTGATACAGTAATTTTGTGGCTCTTTTTTTTTTTTGTTCTTGATACATTTTCTATCAATTAGCCACACAATGGTATAAAAAATGTATTTGTAGTTGATCCTAACTGGATGCAAAGCATTAAACAGCTTACGAGACGGGTCATCCGTCTGTGGGTTATATGAGTTGTCTTTATATCTGCGTGACGCTAAATTCGGCGGTTCTATAGACGGCGGGTCGTCTGTGGGTTGTACATGCCCTTAGTGGCCACAGTGACCTAGTAATTGGCGCGGTGCGTAAGTAATGGGAAAGTGGTTCTGTGGATTTGGTCAAAGCAGAAACTCGCGTGGAATTTCCGGTCACACAGGTAGAATTCCAGTTGCGGGCAGGTTTGCTGGGACGTACCGTATCTGATGCGCTGCTGGTCGGTCGAGCGGACTGAAGCGTCAAATACGCCCAGGGTATTAAATATAAATTATATATATCAAATTATAAATATTTGATTTCTCGAGAGGTAATAATGACATTTGTATTGAGAGTTGTCAATTGTCACTCCCGACAAAGTTTTGTGTCGTGCAGCATGACTAAAGCAGGAAAAAATGGCTTTGAAAAGGACATACGAAGACTACAGAAGTAGAAATCTATCGAAGGGGACGAAGACCCCGTTAACGCTCGGTCGTGTGGTCCTCTTCGGCTGACTCGTAGCAACTGCTGGGCCTCCAATGTAACGACTTTGTAAAGACAAGGTCCACCCTCTACCATCCAATGCAACCATATAAGCACCATGTCACGGCCGAGTTGCCTATCTAAACGATTGGTAGCTGTACGTCTGCAAACATACAATCGCCATGCTGGTGCTCCTCATCAAGCCTCTTTTGCGCATGCTCGCCTTTTTTTTAGGAAGAAACTTCATTGATTATATCATCGGATTACAATCAGCTACTAGCAGCTCACGAATAGCAGTTGGGGGTTCATAAAGCCACTCTACCATCATCTGCTCCCGTGAGACTTGCCTAGCACGCTCATGAGCTATCTTATTACAAGTTCTGCGAAAACTAGGGAAAACTCATTGAAACTCATACTCAGCTGTTTCATTTCCATAAGAATCAGCTTAATAGCCGAACTCTGCTTATCCATCTTCTCCCACTACTGGGTTAGCTCTAGACAGTCAGTCTCGATGCAAACTTTGGTCCTGCCCAACCTTTGCGCCAGCTGCAGACCGTCCCTGCACGCTAGTGCCTCCATCATCAGCGCGTCGGAACAGTGAGCATGCCATTCAGCCTTTGCAGCAATGAAGTCACCTGCATGATTTCTGAGAACAACTCCAATTGCTCCTGTACCATCACCATCCTGGAAAGCGCCGTCGACATTGCATTTAACCCAGCCATACATTGGCTTTCTCCATTGCTATATTTCTTTTTGTCTATTTCTCTTTTCCGGGTGCAGTAGGTGCCAAAGGTCAAACGCGGTATCTCGCACCCATTCAATTGCTTGCCTCACTGGAACACATGCCTCACCGTGTCTTCTTTTATTTCGCTGCATCCACAGTGACCGCATACTTTCTTGGACAGATATCATGCTGTAGTAAGTCTCGAGTCCAGGTGCGTTCATGAAGGCTCGGTAACTTAACCCCAGTTATCTCTTTTGCGTGCTCTCCCAGAACTGTCTTGCTATTGTACAATCCATAAGTACGTGTTTTATTGTCTCTTCTTGTGCCCCACATGTCTCACAATTTGGGATCCTCTCAATATGTCTTTGATGAAGCAGAAGCACTTGGCGGGCAGGGAGAAATCCGTGCATCACTCCACCAGAATACCTTGACTTTGGGAGGAACTTCAAGTTTTCAGTTCTTCCGGTCTGTGTCATCTGAGCCCCCGGTACGTCAGCATCTTCAGTCTGCCTCTTTTCTTCCTCCAGCAGTCTGTAAGCTGATCGCACCGAACACACTCCGTGCTTCTCTTTTTTCCTAGACCAGAAATCATCACCAGATATTCTAGGATTTATTTGCAGTATTGATTCAGCATCAAAAGGACAGAAAATGCTATGTATTAACTCCTCATTCCAATCACCACTTGCTGTTCGAAGATCGGCAACGGTCACTAACTCACTATTTGGTGATCACCCTGTTGTGTTAATGGTTTACCTCCTGGGTGATTCGGTAACCATCTGTCACGCCAAATCTCCGTAGTCTGACCATTCCCAACCCTTCTAATCAGACCCTTCTGTAAGACATCACGCCCTTTCAGAATGGCACGCCACGTTTGACTTGAGTGCTTCTTCCTTTTCGCTGCCAATATGTCAGAGTCATGGAAATAGCGCCCCTTCAAAACCCGAGCACATAGAGTTTGGTCTGGTCATCAAGCACCAGTCTTGTTTTCCGAGCATCGCCTTGTTGAATAGAGGCAAATCACGAAAGCTCATGCCTCCCTTGGCCTTTGGGCTTGTAAGTCGCTACCAACGCATCCAGTGCATATATCTATTGTCAGCCGAGCCTCCCCACCAGTACTTGGATATCGAGCTCCTCATCTTGTCACAAGTAGTTGCTGGAAGGAGGAAGCAACACATAGAGTATGTCGGAACTCAAGTACTGTATGAGTGCCCAAGTGCTGTAGGCAAACCCAAGTACTTCTCGACCAAGGCAATATTCTGAATATTCAGTCTAGTAATCACTTCATTCACCATGGCATCATTGCAATTTTTGCTGAAGAAAACAGCCGATTTATCACAGTTAACTAGCTGTCCAGAGCCTCGGTTATAAATTTCCAAGATCTCCCTTAGACGATCAGCCCCTCTTTGTGACGTGTTGACACCCAAAATAGTCCTAAGGTAAAACAAAGTGCAAAATATGACAAAATCAGACTTGGCCAAGGTTTGGAGGGCAACGCACTCCTCCAGGTACGACCGGACGCTGGACCGGACTCCTGGATGCGCGTCAGGTCAGCACCGGACGCACCGGTCACCCCGGCGCCCGATTCCAGACCTCTCTGGAATCGACCGGACGCAGGGCACCTGGGCGTCCGGTAGTGCCTGGCCCAGCGTCCGGTCACCCCGATGTGGGCTGAGTCCCTGTGAGGTCGAACCAAACGCTTTCCTTTTCGAGTTTGGGTCGGTTTTTGGTGATTGGAAACGTCTAAGGACGGTTTCCTAAAAGGATAAGACCACCCTCTATATAATAAAGAGGTTTCATGGCCGATTGATCCCATCTACATCCAATCGACACAACACATCTACCAAACCCTATTTTCTCTCTTCTTCCTCTCTTTCTTCTTCGTTGCCGCTGCCATGAACAGGTGATCGACAACAACAACGCCCTAGAGCGGCCAGGTCGGCTAGGGCAGCCCATTGCCGCCGCGCCCGACTTCGACGGGTCCCTCCCGGGTGTGTGGGGTTTCGGGTTTCAAGAGACTTCGCCGGCGTGTCTTGCGTATCGCGCGCCCCCGACGAGGCTCCTCCGACGACGTTTCTTGCGTATCGCGCTTATCGTTGGAGGCACAAGGTCCAGGTGTGGACATCCCTAGGCGCTTGCCGATCACCGATTTTGGCTTGCCCTACGTAGACCGATTTTGGCTTATGAAAACTAATTTGTGTCAACATACTTTTTGACGACTCCGCTGGGGAACGATTGTTTCGGCTCTACTTTGCAGCCGAATCTATCTACCCTAGCCATATTCTTGATCGATCAATCATTTACTTTACCTGATCGCAGTAAAATCTGGCCTCACGGCCGATCGTATCTTGTCCGACAATCAATCAGGTTTCAGACCGAGAGTGTTCTCATCGGGCTACTGCGTATTCGTCTCGTATTGGCAGGTCATCACATCTGATACGAAGCAAACTCAAATCACGTGGAGACAGCTAGCTAGTTCGATTGCGATTGCTCTCGGTGTGCTGGAAATCAAAGTCACGCTCCTTGCTGTACCAAGTGAATTGGTATATATTTTCGGACATCAGAAAATTACTAGAAAACATGGAGTACGGAGCTGATCCATCACAATATTACTACTCCATGCCTAAGGTACAGCTTGCAAATTCATATAATGATTATAATAATTATGTTGCAAGTGATATAAATTCCCATGATAGTGTTGCTAGTTATAATAGTACTAGATATGTTTTATCGGCTACTTCTGTTGATAATGTTTCTTCACATCATAATTATGTGTATCATGATAAAGAGCCGATGTATGATGAAAATTTATTGAGTTCTAATTCTTCTAGCAATATATTACATGTACCTTCATCGGCTATAAGTTCATAACATGACATGCCGATGCATGATGATATAAATGATTCAATAGTTGGCTCTCCAGAATCAACATCTTATACAGGTGTTAATGCCCATGATTCGCTATTAATAATAACCATAGCGAATCAATAAAATTTCAGCGCCTTGTGATAGTGATGATTTTTATAATTCGGTTTTATTTAATTCAAGCCTAATTAATAAAAATCCAACAAGATATAGTGAAGATGTTGATTATGATTCGCCTTATCCGACTTTCTCCAAGCAAACTATGCCAATCAACAATCAGGTCATGCCAGAAAATCCACCGGATCTTCTAATTGGAGGGTGCCCGCATATCACGGACCTTATGAACTATGTTATGATTACGTGAGATCTCCTAGTGGTTGGCAGGTACCTAATTTTCATTTATTTTGTGGAGAAAGTGGTACGACTGCCGTGGAGCATGTTAATATATATCTCTCACAATTGGGTTCTGCTGGCAAGGAAGACTATATGAGAGTGCGGAATTTTCCGTTATCACTTAATGGTATTGCCTTTTCATGGTTCACATCTTTACCCGGATATACCGCCTGGTCATGGTCTAGATTAGAAGAATTATTCTATGAATTCTTTGGGAGAGACACCGAGAAAATGCCAATCACAATTAGGACAATGGTTGAGGCAGATGGTTAATTGATTATCAAAAGGCAAGTCTCGCTACGTAAAAGTGTGAGAAAAATCGAAAACATGCCACTCGACACTCACGTTGATTCGGTCAAACCGACTTGTCACCGGATAAACCGATTGTTTCCCTTAGTCAAAACAAATTGGTTTCTTCGGCGCTTGAAACCGATAAAAACCAGTTTAGGAAATACACATTCTTTACCTTGCCGGAAGATACATCCGATGGCTAAAATCTTGGAGAAAAATAATCCAGCCATTTTAATTCGACCGGGACAAGCCGATTCCGCTATTGGAAAAAATGTCATAATCGGCGAGCCTAGAGAGCATAAGAAGAGAAGACAAAGTTCAGATCGTGGAGGTGGTCCTAGGAAAATCTAATGACAATTGGGAAAGCCTTAAGATCACCATCAAGTCTTCTAGGCTCGGGGGCAAGCTCATGTTCCCATTCATAAGCGTAGATCAACCACTAGTGTCATCGTCCCAAAAGGGATTGCTTTGGAATCAATTCTTAGAACTAGTGGGCACAAAAAAATCAGCAAGACTGATTGTTCAAATCGGTCAAGATATTTATAAGCAAAAGTGCAGCACACACATAAAGGTTGAGCATTGGTTCCTCGCCCATTAATGTGTCAAGATCTTCACCAAAAGAGGGTGTGTGCTAGTGAAACTCGCAGCGGGCAGCAACACTTACCTCGTAGCCGATTGAGCCAAAGCCAATCGTGCTTCGACCGAAAAGAGCCAACTAAGTCGGCTAGGCCAGCCTACCTTACTTGAGATAGCTAAGCCGACCCTAGAGGCATCCAAGCTGGCCAAGGTTGCTCCCATTGAGCATGAATCGACATTGATGACTTCGAGTCGGCTAAGTTGATTCCTGTTGTTGTTGATGTTTTCACAGGCGCTTCAGAAAGTTTCGCCACTACTATGGTGGGCATCGAGATGCAAGAAGTTCCCGAGGAGGAAATCGGTGACGTTAGAGAGAGCACACAAACTCTTTCCAAAGGTATTGCTAACGATGAGGCAATCGAGAGCGTAACTTTGGTTGCTACATCTTTCGTCACTAAGGTACAAGATTACATCGGCCAACATGTTGTTTTCAATTGGAAGGCCGATGATAATGTTTTGTCAAAGTTAAAAGCTTTTCCCAATGCTTAATGTGAATTATACATATATGTGGATTGCTTTACTTACTTCAAATTCAATTCATACTTGGTCCCGAATGAGATATAAGTTTTGCAATTACTTTGGATTTTATGATTCGGGGCTAAGATTGAAGAATGTTGCTCATGCCGATGTTTGTTCTGCATTTAATTCGGCATGAAAGATGATTGTGAAGGTGTGGCCAATGGATTAGTGTCAAATTCAATCTCTTCGCTTGCCAAGCATTGAAGCCGATTCTATAAAAAAATCGGCCTTCAAATTTGATGCTCACCTTTGGTGCTATCCGTTGTGATCATGTCTTTGACATGTTGCTTGAAAATAAAATTGTTTGGATCATTGATCACAATGCTTTGCCATCAATTCAGAACTTAGAAGAGTTTATATATTGCAAGTGGTGTAATTCATTTAATCATAACATTCGTACATGCAAAGTATGTTTCATCATGAGAGTCAATCGGACATTGATAATGACCGATTGAGATTTTGTGAGGCTCAACAAGTGGACCGATTAGATTCAATCGGGCCTAATGGCAAACAAGTTTTGAATCGGCTTGCATTACTAGCCGATTCACTTGAAGGTCAAGGCTTCAACGCTCAAGAGAAAGATGGAAGACCCTCAAGTAAGACAGGATTGTTGTCCATGAAATTAAAACTGAAGATGTTTCTAAGGATAGCAATATTGCTCCAATGGTAGAGAACACTGGGGGGCAAATAAAGTCTCTTCATCTCCAACAAAAGCCAATAGATTCCATTGAGCAAGGGGAATCGGCTAGAGATCATTCTTTGAAGCATGTTCATCAAGATAAAGGAAAGGAGGATGCTCATAAAGCTAGTGGAGGCAAGGAGCATGACAAGGAGAAAGGCAATAGGGGACCAAGCTTAGCTTCGAGGAGCTCTTAGCTAAATATACAAAGATAGGGAAAGCAAATCGATTAAAGAAAATCCAAGCATCAAAGTTGCCTCCAAAGCATAAACCTCAAAAGCAACATTGGCAAAGGAAGGTGAATGTTCCATCATATTTCAAGACACAACATGTGAAGGATTCAACTCCAAAACGCTTGAAAGAGTCATCATCTTACAAAGACCGATTTGATCAAAATCGGTCCGAGCTGCACCAAAGGGGAAGGTGGTAAAGCAAGTTTACCGCGTGAAGTATGATGGACGGAAGAAGGAGAATTCAGATCTGAATGTCACCATTAAAAAGCCGATTACATCGTTGAAAAACCTGGCTATTGATGGTAAACAAGTTGAAAATTCATCCATCTATATTACAGTACTAAATCTGAACAAGAAAGGGTAAAAGTACCTAAGATCAAGAAAGAATTGCCGCTGTCCAAAACAAAGATAAAACCGACATGCTCAATCGGTTTTACCAAGGTGGCGAGGAAAAGAATTGCGTAAGCTCGGTGCGAGAAGCTAAGAGAAAGGGGCTTAGCATGGGTCCCTAAAGGAAGCATTAAAGATCGAAAGGATGGTGATCAAGGACGATGTGCATCACAAACAAAGAATAGAAGGAAAAGATTCAACATGCAATTGCCAAGTTGGAGGTTTGCACCAAATCATCAAAATCCTTGGTCATGGCATCAACCATTTTCTCTGCCTTTGTGCACATGTGGAATTCATCTCACGGTATGCATGGTTATCCCTCATATTCTTATGTTGATCCTTGGTATGGGTCCTTATATTTTGGAGGGTTACCGAATTATTATGCTTGTCGATGATCAAGAGCCGAAAATATTTTATTTCGGACATGCATACTGTGTGTGCGACTTCGTATGGCCGATACTTTGTTATCGCCCTGAGCATGCAATATAGCCGATGAATGTTTACAACCATCGTGCTATTTGAAGAAGCCCCCTACGGAATTTTACTTCGATAAATTTAAGGCCCGGGAACATGAAGAAGATATTTGCATGTAAAGTATATGCAAAGAGCAAACTTGCTTGCTCAACGTGTATCCGGCTTTGAGGTAAAAGATAAATACTTCCATTTACAACATTTGCCGATGCATGAAAGTTTGCTTGTTTCAGACTTTAGTAAAAATTCGGTTCAACCAAAATTAATTGGACAAACTAATGTCACTTGTGATTTGGGACAGCAAAGTAGAATTCTTTTAAATCGGTCTATTTCTGTTTTTAGACAATGGTAGTACCGATTTAGAGGATTGGAGAACTCCTCTCATATCATTCTTGCAGGATCCTAGCGCTAAGGTTGACAAGAATGTTCGGCGGCTTGCTTTCAAGTATACATTGCATAATGGTGAGCTTTATAGGAGGATCACCGAAGATTTGTTGCTAAAGTGTCTAGGGACTGATCAAGCAAGAGTGGCAATGGGAGAAGTACATGAAGGCATTTGTGGTACGCATCAATCGACTCCAAAGATGAAGTGGCTACTGAGAAGGGCTGGTTTTTATTGGCCTACTATGATGGCCGATTGTTTTCGTTACTACAAAGGATGTGAAGAGTGTCAACGGTTTAGGAATATTGAGCTAGTGCCGGCTGCTATGCTTCATCCTATTATCAAACCGTGGCCTTTCCGTGGTTGGGATTTGGATTGGACAGATTCATCCTCTATCTTCGAAGGGGCATAAGTTCGTCTTGGTTGCTACCGATTACTTCACTAAATGGTCGGAAGCAGTTCCATTGAAGAACATGACACATAAGGAGGTAATTTAATTTATCACTCGAGCACATTATCCATATATTCGGCATCCCACAAACATTAACTACGAATCAAGGAACATCATTTATGGCGAAAGAAGCAAAGGAGTTTGCCGAATCATATAAGATTAAGATGCTCAATTCATCTCCGTATTATGCTCAAGCCAATGGATAAGCGGAATCTACTAACAAGACTTTGGTCAAGCTCATCCAAAAAAAAAATAGAAGATCATCCAAGGAAGTGGCATGAGGTTTTGTCAGAAGCTTTGTGGGCTCACCGCATATCAAGGCATGGTGCTACAAAGATTACTCCTTATGAGCTGGTGTATGGTCAAGAATCGGTGGTACCTGTCGAGGTTATAAGCTCTAAAGGAAATTGAGAAGGATAAAGCCCATGTTGCAAGAGCTTACAACAAGAAAGTCAAGAGCAAATCATTCCAAATCGGTGACTTAGTTTGGCAAACTATATTACCGATAGGAACGAAGGGCAATCAATTTGGCAAATGGTCACCTAATTGGAAAGGCCCTTTTCAATGTGGTCGAAGTGATATTTGGAAATTCCTATGTGCTTGAGTCAACAAGTGATGGAAAACGCCAAGATAAGGCGATTAACGGGAGGTATTTGAAAAAGTATTTCCCTAGTATTTGGCAAGAGGCCCGGTGCTCTCCAAACAATGGCCGATGCATGCATCGCCCTTAGAACAAAAAATGGCTGATATCCATTATCGCCCTTAGTCACACCGGACAACCGATACGATGGGCATCCGTGTTGTTTGGTTTATAATTGTTTTTCGGATCGTGCATCTCTCGCTGAAAACAAGGGGGCATATGTTGACACCCAAAATAGTCCTAAGGTAAAACAAAGTGCAAAATATGACAAAATCGGACTTGGTCAAGGTTTGGAGGGCAACGCACTCCTCTCTAGGTACGACCGGACGCTGGACCGGACTCCTGGATGCGCGTCGGTCAGCACCGGACGCACCGGTCACCCCGGCGCCCGATTCTAGACCTCTCTGCAATCGACCGGACCGCGGGGCACTGGGCGTCCGTAGTGCACGCCCCGGCGTCCGATCACCCCGATGTGGGCTGAGTCCCTGTGAGATCGAACCAAATGCTTTCCTTTTCGAGTTTGGGTCGGTTTTTGGTGATTGGAAACGTCTAAGGACGGTTTCCTAAAAGGATAAGACCACCCTCCTCTATATAATAAAGAGGTTCATGGCGATTGATCCCATCTACATCAATCGACACAACACATCTACCAAACCCTATTTTCTCTCTTCTTCCTCTCTTTCTTCTTCGTTGTTTGCCATGAGCAATTGATCGACAACAACAACGCCCTAGAGTGGCCAGGTCGGCTAGGGCAGCCCATTGCCGCCCTGCGGCGGGGTCCCTCCCGGGTGTGTGGGGTTTCGGGTTTCAAGAGACTTCGCGGCGTGTCTTGCGTATCGCGCTCCCGACGAGGCTCCTCCGACGGCGTGTCTTGCGTATCACGCTCATCGTTGGAGGCACAAGGTCAGTGTGTGAACATCCCTAGGCGCTTGCCGATCACCGATTCGGCTTGCCCTACGTAGAGCGATCTAGCTCTTGTGTGGTGTGTTGGCACGAAAACTAATTTGTGTCAACACGACGCTTCTAAAAATAATAATACAATCATCCACAAAGAGTAGGTGTGATATCCAAGGGGCATGAATACCAATGTGAATCCCCTTGCAATGTGCATTGGGCCAACCGTCTTTAGAAGCGACGATAATCCTTCTCCGCACAACAAAAACAAGTAAGGGGAAATTGGGTCCCCTTGTCTAATTCCTCGCGTCGGTTTGAAATACTGAGAGAGCTTGTCATTAACTCTAACTACAAAAGAAACGGTAGAGACGCACCTCATAACACCCGGGACAAATTCCTCATGAAATCCCAACTTCAACATGATCCCCTCAAGGTATGACCACTCCACGCAATCATAAGCTTTCGCCATATCTGGTTTGATCACGCAAGCTCCTTTTGCTCCTTTCTTCCTTTTTAAGTAATGAATACACTCATATGCCATCAAGACATTATCAGTGATCAATCGCCCAGGAACAAAAGCACTCTGTTCCTCTGATATGATTTCATCCAAAAAAGATTTCATCCTGTTGGCCAAGACCTTAGAACAAGTCTTGTAGATAACGTTGCATAAGGAAATCGGACCGAAAGTGTTTAAAGTCCTACGGGTTCTTAATCTTTGGTATCAGCACAATGGTAGTATGATTGACCCCAGTGGCAAGGTACCCCCATTCAAAAAATTCAGAACGACTTGAGTCACACTTGGGCCAACCAATTTCCAGTGGGTTTGATAAAACCATCTGTAAAACCATCAGGCCCTGGTGATTTATTGGGGCCCATCATGAATAAAGCACCTTGACCTCTTCATCTGTATAAGGTTGTAGCAGCTTCATATTCATTTCTGGTGTAACTTTCTTCGGTACGTGGGCCAAGATCGCCTCCGGGTCTAACTCTTGTTGAGCCGAAAAAAGCTCTTGATAGAAATCAATCACATACTTTTCCAAGTCTTCCTGCTTCGTGAGCAAGAACCATCCGATCCTCTTAGGCCTCTAATTTGATTTGATCGCTTCCTCTCCTTAACCTTAGCTTGGAAGAAGCTTTTTTTTGCGATCTCCGTCCTTTATCCAATCCAATCTCAATCTTTGCTTTTCCATAATTTCCTCCCTTGTGAGCATCTCAGATATTCTATCCATGATTCTCTGTTCTGCTCTTGAAGGACGACCATCGCCAATGGAACGACTATGAATATTCTCAAGATCCTTTCTCAACTTGGTCAGGGTTTTTCGCACTGACCCAAAGACATTTCGCTCCCACTCTTGGAGTGATCCTTGCAAACATAACAATCTCGCCTTGCAATTCACTAAGATTCTGCATAGGCGCTCCATCACTCCAGGAGGACAAAACCATCTCACTGTATGATTCATCTCGTTGCCACATATTCTCGTATCTGAACGACTTAGTCCGCTCCCCTCGACTAGTTCTAGATTGGTGGAAGTCAACAAGTAGACAACAATGATCAGATTCCGCTGTCTGCACGTGCCAAACTCTCGTCTCTGCGAACCAGTCTAAGAAAGCTTCATTTGCAAATCCTCTATCCAGCCGAACCTTGATGTTGTGATATCCGAATTGTCTGTTATCCCATGTGTATGGAAGACCATGGAATCCCAGATCAGTGAAGGCACACGTGGCTACTGCATTCCTGAACCCCTCCATCTGTCGTTCTGGCCGCACATTACCACCAAACTGCTCGCCAGCCTCTAAGACTTCATTGAAATCTCCAACACAAAGCCACAATAGGCAACTTTGCACACTTAGCCAGTCAAGCAGATCCCAACTTCTATACCTCAGTTCTCTTTTGGCTTCACCATAGAAGCTAGTAAAACGCCATAGTTGTTGCTCAAATTCCGGATCAAGGATCACCACATCGATATGAAGCTTATCATGGCAAAGTAGTTTCACCTTAAAATCTTTGTCCATAAGAGTTAATCCGCCTCCTTTCCCGTAACTTCCCACGCCAAAACCATTATGAAGCCCAAGGGATCAGAGTAAACCATCAACTCGGTTATGAAAGAGTCGTGTCTCAGAGAGGAACACGAGACCAGGGTTGTGGAGCTTGATTAAGCTACATATCTCGCGAACTGTCTCGGGCTGCCCCAATCCCCGGCAGTTCAAGCTTAGAATTTTCATTATTATCCACTTTTTGCCATTAAAAACTTGTTGCCGCCTTATCTGCCGGAGAAGCAAAAATGAAGTTACTTTCTTCTTTCCTAAACAGCCTGTCTCCTGTTTTCCAATGACTAGCGCTAGTCCAGCTAGCACTAGAGGCTTACTGAACTCGCTCGATTCCTCCAGATTGAGCGGAAGGGGCGGCGTCCCCCGCGCATGCGACCTCGAGGAGAGCAGGGTTGCCAACGAGCTGTGCAGCATCCTCTCCGCTGCGTCTTCGATGCGGGGGGGGGCGGCTGCGAAGCAGCCGATTTGGGGCGACCTCGATTTGATGCGCCGTGGCGATGGCCCGAATCGGCGGTGCGGCCCGATGGGGAAACGGCGGCATGAGTCGGGCGGCGCAGTGGCTGAAAGACAGCACACACGGTTTCTCCAGGCAGCGCGAAGGCCGCGGGATGGTGCGATCGGGTCCGTCGGGCAGCGCGGCAGCTGCCCACACGGAGGAGGCAGGGTCGAGTTCGGCGAAGATGAAACTATGCATGTGGCGGGCGACGAGGATGGCGCGGCGCGGTGCCGGAGATCGTCAAGGCGGCGGTGGTGACAAGGGATGACGACGAACTCCGATCTGTTGGATAGCGATACCCACCGCGATGGGAGGCATCTGCTGCTGATTCTCGGGTGTAAAAGATGTCCCTCCACGGTGAAGGCGGCGCCCGGAGGCTCACAAGCTCGATTAAGCCCCAAGGGGCGCCGGGCACGAGAAGTCAATTTTATCACAGCTCTGGCCGTGACAACTAACCACCTGGTCTTGCGCATGCTCGCCTTGTCCCTCATTTGCCACGCCACAAACGCAGCCCATGGAGATGCAGCATACACCCCCACATCCCGAACTACTCCGACCAGCTCGCACTCATGTCATTCAAGTCACTAGTGAAGAGTGACCCATTGTGTGCCCTAGCGTCATGGGGCAACATGTCCATTCCCATGTGCCGGTGGCGCGGCGTGGCATGTGGCTTGAGGGGACATCGCCGGGGGCCATGTGGTGGCTCTGGACCTCCCCGAGCTCAACCTGGCTGGCACCATCACCCCTGGGCTGGGAAACCTCACTTACTTGAGGCGACTCAATCTTTCATTGAATGGCTTCCTAGGGATCCTACCTCCAGAGCTCGGTAACATCCGTGACCTTGAGACTCTGCAGCTTACCTACAACTCCATCCATGGTCAGATTCCACCATCACTTTCGAACTGTAGCCACCTGATAGAAATTTCACTCAATGGTAACAATTTACATGGGAAAGTACCTGATGAAATAGGCTCCTTGCTCTCTCAAAAAAAAAAAGAAGAAAAGAAATAGGCTCCTTGCGTAATCTGCAATACTCAATCTTGGCAAAAACAGACTCACAGGAACAATCCCTTCCACCATAGCAAGCCTTGCAAATCTGAAAAAATTAATCCTAAGATATAACAATATGACAGGAGAAATTCCCAGAGAGATAGGCAGCCTGGCCGACCTCAACGTGCTGAATCTAGGTGCAAATCAGCTCTCAGGAACGATCCCCAGTTCACTAGGGAACCTCTCAGCGTTGATGAGCCTTCAAGCTTTCAAAAATAACTTTAAAGGAAGCATTCCACCACTACAACACCTCTCGTCTCTTAGTGTACTTGAGCTTCTTGGTTAGGCAACCTCTCTTCATTAGTACTAGATCTTCCGCAAAATGGTCTAGTTGGTCAGATCCCAGAATCATCAGGAAATCTTGAGCTGCTTACAGAACTTTCTGTCGCAATAAACAATCTTTCAGTTTCCATACCTAGTTAAGCTTGGCAACCTTTTATGCCCTCACTCAACTTAGTCTATCGAATAATGAGCCAGAAGGCCCTTTACCCAGTTTATTCTTCAATAATCTTTCTTCTCTCAATTTCTAGATATAAATATAACAACCTGAATGAAACTTTTCCACTTGATATTGGAAGCAACCTTCTGAAATTAAACTATTTTCTTCTATCAGACAATTACTTTCAAGGCATGCTCCCGTCATCCCTTTGCAACGCCTCCCTCCTGTAGAAAACAGTGTTTTCGGGGTACTGTTCACTGATTACTGTTTATTATTCGGTCAATCGATCTGGTCCGTTCGTTCACGATCGGAAGGCTGCCATCGCTTCTACCTCCCTCTTACATAGCCATCGCTTCTACCTCCCTCTTACATAAATTTCCTCTATGTTAGAGGATCTCATTTCGCTTGCGAGACGACGGCGAGGCGACTAGTCCATGGCTGCCATGCTCAAGCCTGGGCACCGCACATCGGGGATCGGGCATGGGTGACCTAGGCTAGTCCCTACTCTAAACTCCCTTTGTCTCTGAAAAGAAATGCAATTTTAGAAAATCTTCACGCAAATTACTCCCCCTTCGGAAAAACAAGCAATTCTAGCTTCTTTCACACAAACCAATAAATAAGTAAAATTAATCATGTACCCTACTAACTTCTGCTCCAATTTAAATATATTTTAGCAATTTAATTTTTTTCAAATTAAATGCATCAATACTACTAATAGGTGAGCATCAGTCCCAATGTGCCAGCTTGCCGTGTTGTGCAGAAGAATATTCGATAAAAATGAATGTGAAGCACAAGTGGTCCAAGCAATGCACGGCATCACGCGAAAAATCGTTGCTGCTCCCGTTCATCCGGAGGCCCGCTGTCCCGCCCGGCGATTGTGTCTCAAGATGCCTGAAACTTTATCCACATCCGCCATACACCCTTTGTCATTTTGCTTCTCTGTACCCCCTCCCATCCGGTACCCTGGTACCACTGCCACTATCAGCTACCGCTCCCCACCCACCCCATCCAATCTGTACCGCTCTTCACCCAACCTGTTCCGCTCTCTCACCCACTTTTCATTCAAAACTCAAAAAATAATTGTTATGTTGATATTAGATATTTTTTTTACTCATCTTAACACTATACTAATCATCCATTTAATATCTATGTACCAAACAAAATAGGAGACTTTTTTTCACTGTGTTCCACATGATAATATTGTGTTTTTTACTGTGTTCCACATTGCACAGTAGCACAATTTGCTATGGTACATGGTGGAATATGGTTATGGATGGATTCGAATCAAATACGCCAGAATCGAATTCAGATAGCACTATTTACCACATTTTAAATTGAATCCGAATATGAATACGAATCTTATCGAATACTGAATACAAAATGAAAAGTTCAAATTGGATTCGCATTCGGATATACAATGGACTTGGAACTAGTTTCATAGCGATTATTAATTTACTTTATTAATGATTTTATAATAGATCAAAATCATGATACTAGTAGTGAATAAATTATGAATACACAATAGATACCCGATTGAAAACATATATCTATTGATAAATATTTTAATACTTAAATACATTAATATATATTTATAAAGATATAAAATATTCAATGAGAAAATAAGTACATGTATAATATAATTTTTCACTAAATAAATAAAAAATATATTTAAAATAATTATAATTTACAATATTGAAAGGAATTGAATTTTATCATTATATATCACTATTAAAAAGTAGATTAACATAATTAGTCATTTGTCATATAAATAATTTTTAATAATTTAAGTGGTGTAAATCATTATTTTATGAGCACTGCTAAAATTAAAATATTTATCAATAATAGTTACTCATAGAAATAAGTTGTTGACGGTTTTGTTATGTACTTTATTCTTTACGGATACGGATCATGTCGAATGTTTCAATTTTTATCGAATACGAATCTGAAGCGGATAGAGAAAAATACTAAAAATCGAATTCGGATACATCCATTTGACATCCACAACAAAATCAAATACGAATACGAATATCCATATTGGCACTTTTCTTGAATACAAATACGAATAATTCGGATGTCCAGATATCCCCATCCATCCTTAAACATGGTATCGAGAATGAAAAACGAAACTGAATAACAAAAAGAAAACAAATAAGAAAAAATGAAGAACCAAGAAACAAAAGGACATCGTGGTACCGAGAATAAAAACAGATATTTCCTACCATTTTTCACCCCTATACTCTGCGGTACCACAAATATTAGATCCCATTGAAATATGAAAAAAAAAAAAGAAATAGTGGACTGATGCACTCTGGTGAAACGCCACGGAACAAGATCCTCTACCATCAGGCAAAGTGATGGCTCTCGGCAGTCATTTGATCTGCACCATCTCTTTTCATCCAACGAGCTGCTCGTTGCTTCCAACAAACGGGCCTCCGCCCAACAAAGAAACGAAGGACCGTGGCCTAGTTGACGCCGGCTCCTCGTTCTTTTAGCGCGAAGCGCCTCTCTTTTGGCGTGACGGAACCCGTTTTGGTGCGAGGCGTGCCCTCGGCGCCCGTGCTCGGCGATCGTTGGCTTCCGTGCTCGGCAATCATCAGGTGCCCGTGTGTTGCTCTCTCTTCATCCAAAATAAGGTACACTAATCTGTACTCCATCTCTTCCCGTTAAATCAGTTTGCAAGAACGAGTTCATTTGGTCCCCTTCCACCTCTCTCATTAGATCGTGTTGGACGAAACATATCTGAGATTGCTTGAACAACAAAAATCTGCATCTGCATATCTGAGATGGAAGAAAAAACAGGTCTGTATGGGACTAGTTTGTTACTTCTTTACCATAAGATCAGACTTTGGGTTGATGTCTAAAATGCTCACTGACTATGCATATTTTGGTGATGTTGTCAGTTTTGCACTACTTTTGGAACAAACAAGGAAAGTAGACATTTTGTTGTATTTGTTGGGTTCAATCAGTTTAGAGAAACAGTGGTTTTTGGTGCTGTTCTCTTATATGTTGAGACATTTGAGTCCTTCAAGTGGTTATTTGAAACTTTCCTCAAAGCACATAATGGCAAGCAACCAAAAACAATTTATACTGATCAAGATGTTGCAATGGGAAAAGCAGTTAAGGAAGTGTTTGTAGAAGCATGGCATGGTTTGTGTACTTTTCACATTATGCAAAATGCTGTCAACCATCTAGCTGAACGGAAGATGAATTCTAGTAATCATGCTTGGCTTTGAAGAATAGTATTTTGTTTTCTAGTTGAACTTCAGAGAATAGCACAGAATAGTTTTTGGTTTGCACTATGCCATATGAATTTGACAGTTGACAAAGTTGCAAGTGACAAACATGAGAACAATTGACACTGATGCTTTGAGAGAGATTATGTGCTTTCCAGTGACAAGTTGCAATGTATACAATTTGCAAAAACATCTGTGCATTCCAATGATAATTTCAAAGCCATACATTTTACAGAATTCTTCTCATTCCTATACAATTACAACTTGCCCAAATTGCTAGCACCTGTATAATTTACAAAACACAATGCTTCTTCAAGGATTGAGCTGCTAGGCTGTGCTCTGCCATGCCCCCTGCAGCTCTCTCTCTCGGGAGCAAGCGGTCTAGTGGTGGCGGGGCGGTCGACGGCGAGGGACGCCGGGGGCGCCGCCCGCGGGAAGCGCCGTGGAGGCCGGAAGGCGCACGAGGAAGCGCTGGCATTGGTGGTCGGCGAGGTTGATGAAGATGCCGCCGGCCGAAGGTGCCGGTCGCGGCAGCCAGCGGCCGACGATGATGCCCGCCACGCCCGTGCAGATCTTGCGGGACTCGTGGATGACGCCATGTGGGACGGCAGAGGATGGCCGCCACCGCGTCATCTGGTAGCGCCGGCGCCGTCCGCTTGCGCGCGTGCCCGGCAGCGCATCGGGGAATCCTGTAGGTCGCGGTGCAAGTCCACTAGCGGCAGCTGGGTCGAGAGAGCAGAACGGATGAAAAAGGAAGGAAAATTTGTGTTTTACCTCCCTCAACTATCACAAAATTTTAATTTTCCTCAACTACAAATCCATATACTGAAACTAACTTGCTAAAACCAGTTATTTTTCCTCCTAGCCTCGTCTTACTCTGGTTTTGAGATGATGTGGCTGTTTAGCATGAATCCCTCGTTTTCCCTAGTTTACTAAGCTAGTGGCGGTTTAACGAAAAAACTAAACCAACGTCTCGGGCTCCCGCCACACCTCACTCCTTGCATTGCTCCCCCGCCGGCAGCGCTTGCCGTCGTCCCTGGCGCTAGCGACCAAAGATCACCGCTCCATCACGCTTTCGGCCACGGGCGACTTGGTAGCCGTCCCCGCTATCGTCGCCGCCCCTTTTCGTCGGCTGCGCCCCTGACCTGCCGCCCCGTGCTCTCCACCCAACCTCGCTCGCGTGGCTGGGCGACCGTGGCTCGGCCCGGAGCTCTACACGCTCTAGCGCCTCGTCGGCCGGGCGTCGGGAGCCCCATGGCTACGCTTCTCCTCCCAGCCGATCTACGCGCCACTTGGTAGCGGACCTGCGTCTGCGGCGGTGGCCAGTCTGTTAGCCTCTACCCACTTGTTTATCAAGCCTCGTATCACTCCACCACGCTGTGAGGGCCGTGCTTCACCTCCGCGGCTTCAGATTACGTCCGCCGCTTCCACACCTCTGCGGAAACAACGGCTCCATGTCGCCTCCGTACTCCCCATCGCCCAAAGATTCCACCCGAGAGGGTGAAATGGATTGGAGAATCGAGGTCGAAATTGGAGTTGGGGATTTTGAAACTAGTGAGAGGAGGGGGGCAAGGAACGGAGGAAGGTGTGCCGCCGGGTCGGGAATCCAATCTGCGGCAAAAACATGAAATCGGGGGTCCGAATCGGGGAGGGAGGTAAATTGGCCCGGGTTCGCGAGTTCGGGGGAGGTTTAGTATCGATTTTGTAGTTTGGAGAGGTAAATCAGACTTTTGTGATAGTTGAGGGAGGCAAACCGGACTTCTTCCAAGAAGGAAAAGGACCCGCTGTAATTGGGCCACGCGTGCCCGTGTGTCTTTGTCGGACGGGAGGCCCATTTGTTGGAAGGAACCAGCGGTGGTCGCCGGATGAAAAAGAGATGCTGCCGGTCGAATGATCGGCCGAGAGCCATCACTTTGTCGATGGTAGAGGATCTTGTTCCAAAGTGACATGGTACCATACTACCATCACAAGGCATCCGCGGGGAGACCGCGGGTATCCCGCTAGTCCGAGGTAGTCCTAGTAGATCTAGGTTTTGTGTCCCGTGGCGTGGTCGAGGCGACGGCGATGGTGGAGCCATTGTGAAATAAGGTCCTCCCCGGCTCGTCCTGCCTGCGTCGGTGCTCCACTCCGTGCCGGCAAATGAAATGTTGTGGAGGCTAGTCTCCCCAATGGGTGAGCCTTGTACAGATTCGATCGGCGATGGCGCATCGTCCTTGGTGGCGGTGGGTGGAGTCGATCTCATGTTTCGAGTGCGATGGGAGGTTGCGGGTGTTGTGGTTGTCGGGGAGGATGGATCGAGCTCGAGTATTACGTGGCGGCGGTCGTTGTCATCGCCGAGCTTGGATCCGGGGCGAGGGTGCTCGGGGTGTGTCCCGACCGATGGACGATCGGCGTTGCCTTCAACTTGTCCTCGGCCGGGCCGGGTGTCTTCGCGGTTTCTCAAAGCCTTTCGCGCGATGGAGTTCCTTCGCATCGTGGTCGGGCGGCGACGGACGGCGCCGGTGTGATCCGGCAAAGGGCAACAGGATTCAATCTTTTCGCACGGAAAGGGTCCAGGGTCCAAATAATCTCCGACCCGGCGATGTAGATTAGGTCTCCGTGGGGAGTAGGTTTTCGACGGCGCTTGCTGGGTGGAGGCGGCGCTGTTGCCATCGAATAAAGTCTTCCTGGCCCTTGTCCACCTTGTTGTCATTCGCTTGGGTGACGATGGCGGGCCAATGGAGTTGGTGTTTGACGGATCTGAAGCACCTACGGGAGCCGGTTGGTGATGACCTTTGTCTTCCAAGCGACATCGGTGAGGCGACGGCGGCGATGGCGGCGAGCTGTCCGGAGATGCCGACGGGCGAAGTCCGTGGAGGAGGGATTCCCGTAGGGGATCTCTGTCTGAGTCTTCGGCGGGCGGCGATCGATCCGGATGGGAGTTGCGCTCTTCTAGCCTTTTGGTTCGAGGATAAAGAGGCAGCTTTGGGTTGTGCGGAAGTTTGGAGGGTGGACAAGGCTCGGATATCTCGGGCGGCATCATGGAGTCCACGGCGAGCCGGTGCGTCCCCGGCCGATGTGTGTTCAGCGATGGCTTCATCCCGTTCTTGGAAGCGAGTGTGTTCTGCGGGGCTACTTCCAAAGCCTTATGGCGATAGGGCTCCTTCGTCTGGGTTTGGCGGCGGAGGATCTTCGCAACGACCGGCGCCAATGGAGTTTGGAGAAGTCGGCCGACGAGTCAAAGGACTTAGTCGCATTTTTCTTTGTTTGTTAGGGGCCTCTATGTAAAAGGTCGAGGCAGCTGTCTTCCGTATCCTTCTGGTATGTACCTGTACGTATGCGTGTCTTTGTATGTTCCTTAATGTTCAATACAGGTATATTTTGATAAAAAAATACAGGTATGCTTGATAAAAAAGGCATTGCTAATTATGTACTCCCTCCGTCGGCAAAAGAATGCAATCCTAGCATTTTGCACACATACCAATAAACGGATAAAAGATATATTTACCCCCTACGTTAGTATAAGAGTATTGCAACCATCACTACAAGAAACTACTAAAAAACTCTACAAAATATTAGTGTTTTCTCTTGGACAAATTTCAAACTCTAGAATTACATTCTTTTGTGGACGGAGGTAGTACAGGAGATGTATCGCCGTGAGGTGTCAGTAGGGGTGGGCACTCGGTTTAAATCGACATTTCGGTTCGGTTTGTTCGGTTGTCGTAGAATTTCGGTATTCGAAAATCCAGAACCGATCGGTGCTTCACAAAACTAAAAACCTACGATATCGGTGTCGGTATTATCGGTTCGGTATTCTGGTTTGTCACTGAACGTCACCGAACTTTATGCCTTCCTCTGATCCCAATCCTGCCACAGAAGCGAACCAAGCTTCAAGGGCCAAGGCACAGCACGGACGGAGAAGCGAGGAAAAACATACTCGCGCGCGCGGTTGCTGCCTTTGCCGTCAATCCACAACAGGCTTGTCGGGCGCCGACGCTCGCCGTTCGTTGATTCGCCAGGAGTCCATAGCAGGCTCGTCGGGTGCAGCCGCTCGCCGTCCGTCGCTGCGGATTCGACAGATCCGGAAGCCGAGAGGTTGGACGTCGCAGTTGCGGCGTTGCCTCCGAGCTACAGAAGTACTGACGCACGGCATGTGCCCGCTGCCGCGGCGCCGCCGTCCCTACCGAGTGTTGGTTCTTGAATAGTTGATGCAGGACTTCAGGAGCCTTCCAGATTAGCTAGATAAGGTTGTGTGGACCGTGGTGTTTTTGGGCCAAGTTGGGCTGAAATTATTTTCCTGTCTTGGGCTTCCGGTGGCTGATGGCCTGTTGTGTGCGCCTGTGTGTTGAATTGCCTGGTGGAAAATAGACTTCGGTTTGATTGGTGGTTCGGTTCGGTGCACCCTGGAAACCGAAGCTGACACCGATCACCGAACCTGTTAAAAACAAAAGCCGACACTGACACCGAAAACCGAAAACCGGCATTTCGGTTCGGTTCGGTCCGGTTTTCGATTTTCGGTGAAAAAGTTCGGTCCGATTTTCGATTTTCGGTGAAAAAGTGTCTTTGTATGTTCCTTAATGTTCAATACAGGTATATTTCGATTAAAAAGAATACAGGTATGCGTTCGGGCGACGAGCATGTGTCGACAAAACTGCGGGTGTCGATGATCATGGCTGTGGCTGCACGCAGTGCTGGTGCCGACACGTCTGCAGGCGGCAGGCCAGGTCTCATATCGTGGACGCAGAGATGAGAGTTCGGCTTCAGGCGGCAGCATACGGTTACTGGCCGTTTTGACAAAATCGGCGGCTTGCATGCGGGCCATTGCTGCACATCTACGTGATGCTATGTAGGAAGGTGCAATGGCTGAATGGCGTGCGGGCCATGCTGGTCACGTGGTAGCGCGTGCAAGCGCTTGTCGGTGCACGGTGATTAGGGGGTACGGAGCAGAGGCGTAGGTCTTCAGGGCTCAACCATGTACGAGCTCAACTGCGGGAGTGGCTTGACAACAGGATTGCGGCTTGGAGCAGCCCTATTTTGCAGCAATAGGGTCGCAAGCAGTGGCGGAGGCAGCAATATGGCGAGGTCTGGCCTCCGCCACACCTAAAATGTAGGCAAAACATTATATATATGTGTATATACGTGTATACGTGAAAATAAAACATACATGCCTGTTGGCTAATACAAGGGTGGGCTAGTATAGCAGCATCTCATGGGCGTACTCATCCAAGGTGGGAAGCTTAGAGTACTCATCTTCCTGCCTTCTTGGCTAGATCATCGCTTTAACGAGATGACTTTAGATTTGCTTCTTTGCTTCGCTTTTCTTGACCAAAGAGACTCATTTGCAAAATTTGATGTTGCTAAGCTTACTGATATCTAGTGTGTATATGTTCGACCTTTACAAATCCGCCACACCTAAAATATATTCCTGCCTCCGCCACTGGTCGCAAGTGCTTGGTGTCCGGATTCCTCGCGTTCAAGCGTTTCTGTTTTGCATGTACTAGCGTGTCTAGTCGACTTTGGGTACAATTTGGGATGGAGTTTGGCAAGGTTACCGGAGCAAATCGACTTCGGATCGAGCTCGCGTGGCTATTTGCATCAAGGGGGAAGAGATCGACGACAGGTCACTCATAGCCGATTCAGTGGCGTTCGTGCACGCGTTCTAATGTGTACCGCGTTAGCATGCAAACCCCCGCTACGATTGATTATTTCTGCTAATCATCGTGTAGTAGTATCGTACACACACATAAAAAAATCTTTGCATATTTTTCTGACGTTCGGACTAGTACATGTGCATGCATTAATAATCGTGATAATCAGTTAGCATGTTGTCATCTACTTCTGTAGATTAGCTTAGTGGATCAAATCGCCAAACTCGAAGGCTGGTTTCACATATATTTGATCCACGTACCGAGTAAAAAAAAAAATCATACCTCGTATTCATGGCTACCAATTGATCTACTCCACTTGCTGCGTAGGGCATCAGTAGATACATACCGCGTAGGGCATTAGGTATGGTCATAGAACTGCCTGCTTGATGACGAGCATGTTCAGATCCGTTTGCTGGTGACGTTGATGTAGTCGATGTTGTCGAAGTAGTCATTGGCGAGGACGACGGCGAGATCGCCGGCGTCGAGCTAGATGGCGACTATGTCGTCGAAGTAGTCATTGGCGAGGACGACGGCGAGATCGCCGGCATCGAGCTAGATGGCGACTCCTCCGGCGTAGTCGACGTAGAGTGGGCGTGCTGATAACGTGCTGTGAAACACGTCATCAACGGTTGGATCTTCTCCCTCTCGTGCCTCTCATGATAAGCATACAAGAACAAGTAGAAAGTAGACAAGAGACAATATAGGTGGAGCTTCTCTTTATTCCTCAAATCGATGTATTACAATGGGGTATTCCTCCGATATATATACTCGAACTAAGCCTACAGTTTTGGTAAGAGCCCACAAGCAATCGGACAAGTACTAGAACTTCTAGTCCTTCTTTCCTTCTTTTGAGAGTTCAGTTGTTTTACAACAGTACGTTCTATTTTTCTCTTTTTTTTTTTTCTCCCGTTTTGTGCCTTGGTCCGTCCAGACAATGTGTTGGAACAGTGACTGTCTTTGGTCGACCGTTATATCCGCCTCACATGGCAGTAACTACCTGAGGTCCTGGGTTCGACTCCCGTGGGAGCAAAATTTTCATGATTTAAAGGCGTTATGCTTTTCGGTGGTAGGCGATGTTCCGTCAACAGCGAAGCACCTGTGGTGACTTCATCAATCTCGAGGATATGCCTGTCTAGTCTTCGAAGATGCTCATAGGGGTAGAGTTTACGTGTGTGCGTTCATAGGCATGAGGGTGCGTGCGTTGTGAGTGTCTCCGTTGTACTATGTAATTCGCAGAAAAACATGTCACACAGAAGGCTCTATTCTCTGACGCATCGGTGAAGTCGCTTTTCAGAGATAGCGATAGTAGAGGCAGTGGCAAGGGTGATGAGGGTCGCCGACTTGACTACGAGCATGTTCCGCAGCGCTCCTGTGCAGCGGCAGTAGATTTTTCTCCATTATAGAATTAGACCGTGGTAGTAGCGAAAAAAGACTTTTCAGCGCAGCACAGGCCTGCGTCGTCTCTGCGTCCGGCCAGTTTGACACAGCAAGTATGGCTGATTTCAGCCTGTACATTGATCTGTCATCTGTGTGCAATGGGTGCATTAGGTATACTCCTCCGTTCGAGGAATACTTTGCAATTCTTTTGACTCGAATAAACTGCGTTTGACTGCTTTCGTCTTATTCAAATTTTTTATGTAAATTATAAAACAAACAAAACATCATTACAATATCTTTAGTGATGTAATAAGTCATAACAAAAAGTGGTAATATTTATTAAAAAAGTTGAATAAGGCGAGGGTCAAACACAATTTATTCGAGTCAAAAAATTGCAAGAATTCCGAAACGGGAGGGAGTAGTGTAAATGGGCCATGAATACGGTGTTCAATAAGGGCGTCCCCAATGGTTAGCTATTTGGCTATCTAGATGTGGCGTGGCAAGCAAAAAAAGTAGGAGAGAGAGTAGTCACTAGCTACATGCAAATAGCTAGACTATTTCACGTGGCCCGAGAACATGTGAGATGAGCATGTGGGGTCAATAACTTAAAATAGTCTTTATTTGTGTCTCTCACCTCCACATCAAAGAAACCAAATAGCTAGCACTAGCTATTACCATTCTTGACGCCCTAATTCGGATGTGTTGGTGCACAGGACCTGCTATCTCCTCGAATGCTCCAGCATTTAATTGGTCTAATCTAATTGGTGTGATGAACTCTAGGACATTTTAGGTCTAGACCATATACGGATGTTGCGCACGTGGATGTTCCTTGGTAAGACCTCTTTGTTTTGTGCTTTTTCGTGTTGGGTTTTCTTTTTTTTTTTTTTTCTTTTTTTTTGGGTACTTTGTGCTGCACATAAATAACATATAGTAATCAATACAAAATAAGTACAAAAGAATAGTAAAGTGAAGGGTACTAACAAAGTATAGTACGCACCAGCATGTGAGTTAAGGTTATCTACAATACGACATAGGAAAGCATAAAAAAGAAAAAAAAAGAATTCCCAAATGTGGAAGAGATGAGGGAAAAAGGCAACATGTAAGGGGGTGTTTAGTTGTTTACGATAAAGTTTTTTTTGAAGTATGTCGAGCACACATTTGAAGTATTAAACGAGAGGTTAATCACAAAACTAATTCTAGATTCCGTCCGTAAATTGTGAGGCGTATCTATTAAACCTAATTAGTCTGTCATTAGTACATATTTGCTGTAGCAATTTATTGTCTAATTGCAAACTAATTAGGTTTACAGTCCATTTGTGAAATGTAATTATTTTTGACTACATTTAATATGTCATGCAGTCCAAATATTGATGTGATTGATGTGTAAAAGTTTTAACAACTAACTAAACACCCCTAAGTTGATTAAGCTTGCATAAGACAACCGCACGTAACGCCTGGAAAAGAAAAGGCGAAAATAGACTTTTTTTTTTTTTTTTTGAGAATTAGGCGAAAATAGACTGCACGGCAGGAACGTGAAATCTTTAGTACACACGGACGGGCGGCACGGAAGACCGGGTTCAAGAGAAGGCCGCAGCCCAAGACCACCTAATGATTTCCAAGAAAAAGATTAAAATGGACGGACTCATAGAACTCTCCCCGACGCCTCTCGTTTCCCATCTACAGTAGATCAAGGCGAACCAGCGGCTGGCTTTCGGCGTCGATTTAGGTCGGCTTCTCTTCGCCTCCGGTGGCCGTTCGGGCGGGAGGTGAAGGGGAGCGGCGGAATCGATGCCCGGTGTTTATACCTACCTCTATTAGTCTAGGTTTCTGTAGGTTAGGGTTAGTCTACTCCGAATCGAGGTCATCGGTCTGGAGTTTATGTCCGTGCTCCTCTTCCACTGCGACGGCGATAGCGTCGGCTTCAGCTTCGTCTCCGGCGGTGGGGACGTCCGGCGAGGATCCGTTCTCTGCGGTCAAGATGGGGGTGCGTTATCTTACCAATCTGTGGAATCGGGTTGGGTGTTCGTCCCTAACTCCTGCGGTAGTTTACTTCCCCGGGGGTTCCTGTTTTTCAGCGAGCTGGGGCTGTCGTTTGAGGCGGCAGTCCTCCTGGTTCCGGCGGTGTGATGGTCGTCAGCCATCTCGGCCATCTTTCCTGGCCTGCTCGTTCATCGCTTTCAAGGCGCATTGGTTCTCTGATGTGCTATTCAAGGTGCCGTTCAAACTTCTTTTCCTACGTCGGTGTGGTGGTCGGCTTCATGGATGGCTCCGATCGTCGGCGACGAGGAAGACCGGGTTGCTTGCAGGATCTATGTGTAATTTCTGTTTCTTTGAAGGATGTCTTTGTAAGCTATGTTGTAAACTATCAGTTTTACTATGAATGAAATTCCCGGTTCCTTCTCAAAAAAAAAAAAAAAAAAAAAAAAAAAAAAAAGATTAAAATAGATGGAGCACATTGAATGAGGCTGTCTGAGACCATCGAGCAGAAGAGCGGTAAAGAAAAGAAAATTGGGCCGGTGAACGGTGTTGCCTCAGGCGGTAGGAACACACGCGTCAATTCGCCATAGGCGTAGAATGGCCGAGTGTCTCCCGTGGCTGCCTTTTCTTCGCGTTTAAAAGTGTATACTTCCTCCGGTTTCGAATTAGAGGTCATTTAGGATAAGGTTTAGCATACCAAGATGTGTTTAATTTGAGTCTATTCTTCCATATTTTATTCTTATTAAGTAGGGGGCGAAGTCAATTCTAACGGAAATCTCTCTCCACCGGACAGGCTAGTGTAGCTTCTGTTAACCTGAAAGGTTGTGGGTTTGACTCCAGCACCGTGCATTTATCTAAGTTTTTGCTAAGCATGCGGCCAGGCCGGGATGTGCCGCGTCCGCGAGCTTGGCGCTCTTTTTTCTTCCCTCGCGGTCTTTTTTCCTGGCTGAGAGCTTGGCGCTCATTTTCCCTCACGGTCAGTTTTGGTCTAGGTTTTTTCTACCGGTAGAAAAAATATCGGCACCTGCCGATAAATGTGATATTTCGGAAATTTCGAAAATATCGGATCAAATTTAAACAAATTCAAAATGCGTTTTTAAAAAATTTGGCTTCATCTCACTAGAAAAACTCTCAAATCCATCTTCCATCACAAATTTATATAACATGAGCGAAACAACACAATAAATCATATAAGTTTTGCAGTGATAATACAACGGGATCACGGTGGGCAACTTGCATAAATATGCTAGTATCATCGAATGTGTTAGCGAGAAAATTAAATAGATTTGACCGAAAATAAGTCTTTATTAATACTAGAGGATATAGAGATTTTAGGATGGTTTGGTGTAAATTTTTTGAGTGAAATATGAATTTAGCCGAAAAATTTTGACCGATATAAAATTTTTTTCGGACCTCCCCCGAAAAATACGATATATCGGAAATTTCGGCGATATTTCGCCGAAAAAATTTCACTGGTTTTGGTAGCGTGCGTGTGTTGCTGGCGCGTTTTTCCTTCCGTGCCCTGGCCTCTCGCTTGCCTCTGCTCCATGCCTGTTGGCTATAAATAAAACGAAAGTAGCATTTGCAGTAGTCGTTTCACTTCAAGTATCAGGCTATTGTTGAGTAATTAGGCAATTTTCAGATTAATTCCATAAAATAAATCATGACGAACTGATCAACTAGATTAAGCATGTTTAATAAACTAGCATGATTCAAACTCATATCACGTATCATAGCATGATTCAAAGATCATATAGCATAACAAGCATAGCATGATCATAGCAATAGGTGTAAGCACAACTAGCACACCAAATAGATTAAACATACCATGATTCACCATCATAGCATAACAAGCATAGCATGATCATAGCAATAGGTGTAAGCACAACTAGCACAACATGTACACCGATAGATTGGACAGATTGGATAGATTGAACATGATGAATAATAAGATTAGATCACGGATGTAATACCTGCGCCGGCTAGAAATACCCCGCCGATGTAGAAGTACTTGGTGGTGAAGATGCAAACGACAATTGCGCTCCCTTGTTGATGATCCCGTGTGTGTCCTTCCCGGTAGATGAGCCGTGGCGAAGATTGGGAGCGCCATGCTGGAGAGCGCTTCCCGAAACCTTATTCGCCTTCTCCGTCGCGGGATCGCAAAGACGAGGGGTTTCGAGACCTGCTTGCCCCTGCCGCTAGTGTACGCAAGCAATCGGGCTGGAGTAGCTACAGCGGCGCACAACAAGAAGAGGCGAAAACTCTATCTCAATTCTCACGGGGTTGAGAGATTGTCCATTCAAGGGATTCCTCTCTAAACCAAGATGAGATATCAGATCTGGTTTTGGCGTGGCCGGTAGGCTGTTTATATATCCCGAACATCGTGTCGCGATCACGATCAGGTTAGGACTCTCTACTTAGAGACAGTTCGAGGGACTCTACAACTTGAAAGCTAAGATTACCAAAAACAGAATGGGTCTTTGAAATTTCTCTAGGAATTTTAAAATTTGTTATTGGGCCAAGCCCATCTAAATTCCAACAGCTATCAGCCGAAGCCAAATGACCGGGATAGATCGTGACGTTGTCACATTGAACCTCCATTGGACAAGGATCACGGTCGTAAAGCCCAGCAAACAAGGCATCTCAAGGCAGTTGAGTCCAGCGAGTCCCTGTCGCCTTGCCACACCGTCGTCAAGTCCGGCAAGTCAATCGACGACCTTGTCTTCCATGCGCGTTGAGCGAACGAGAGCGGCGCGCGAGCAACGCCGGCAAGCAAGCGAGGGCGGCGCGCGAGATGCCGGCGAGCGAGCGAGGAAGATGAGAGGCTGCGTGAGCGAGCGAATGAATAGCTGCATTAATGCCTTCCTCGGGAGCTTACGCGGTGTGCGTTAATGCAGTCCTTGGGAACGGGCAAGCAAACGTTGGGAGCGTGCGAGCGCAGGGTTAAAATGGTCAGGATGGGCTTAACTTTTGCAAAACGACTAGAATTGTGAAATTTGGAAAAAGTCTAGAACGACTATAATTTCAAAACCGGAGGGAGTACTTACTAGCAAGGGCGGCGCGGTTCGCCGCGCCCGTTCTCAGCAAATATGTACAGCGTCAGCGTGATGTTTTTTTAAACTAGCAAATATGCCTGTGCGTTGCAACAGGATAAAAAAATATATTAAACACTCATACAAACGATAATGTGAATGATACGTACCTACTTATGATTTATGCAAGGGAGAATGCCTATTCATACCATGTAAAATAGAAGAGCTTGCATATACGCATCCCAGTGTGCTACAGGACCGTATATGCATATATGTGCCTTGATGGAAGCTAGCAAGCTAGCAGGCTCTTTTCTAAAAAAAAAAAAAGCAAGCTGGCAGGCTTCTTCACGTAGGGAGAGCATATATATACATATACGTGCCTCGTGCAAGTGAAGGAGTTAAATTTCAAGTTAATAAGAAGAGCCTGCTAGCTTGCTAGCTTCCATCTGTTGTAAAACACACGGACTCTATCCTAGAAGGAAAGGAGAAGGAGAATCCTAATCATAGTCCGTTCGTATGTGGCTCTTACCGAAACTCTTAGACTTTTGGCAGGACTATATATATGTGGGAGCTCTATGTTGTAATGATAGATATTTCAGATGAATAAAGAATAGTCTCCCTATCTTGTGTCTACTTGTTCTACTTCTTTCATCTACTACGTGATCATGAGAGAGACGAGGGGAAGGTCCTAACGGCGACGACGCTGCGTTTCACAACACGTTATCAACACGACAAGCTCTTCGTCGACATCGTCATTGAAGCTGCCGCCGATCTTCGGCACCGACGCTCGTGCCGACGTCCGCCGCGACTACATCGACGACATCGACATCCCTGACGTTGTTAGCGGAACGGATCTGCTACCTCTACACGCTACTAATCTGCACTTTGCATCGACTCATCGTCACGCCCGGCAGGTCCCCACGGCCTAGCCGAACTGTCGCCAGCGGCGGCCTTCGCTGAATTTAAGAACCAAAGGTACGAAGTATGCGTAATCTCGCGCAGATTGGTTGTGCTCCTTATCGAGCTGTTTTATATATACTATATGCAAGTCGAATAAATCGGTAGTAAAAAAAATTGGTATATGCAAAACATACTAGGTTGCATCTATGGTTAATAATAATAATAATAATAACGTCAAGGCAGTCCCAGTAGTCGGCAAACTTGATATCACGTTGATCGAACGCACATGACCACGTGGTTGCTGAGTACGCTACCACCGCGGCACCCTAGCGGCCCGGCCATCATGAAAAGAATCACGGACTCCAAAGATGTCATGCACGGCTTGATATCATCTCGGGCCTAATGCTCTCATCGGCTTGCGACCATGAGCCCAGTGACAACCACGGTCAATGCCTCCTGAAAACTAGCTTTGCGTCGGTTGCCATCGGCCTAAGTTCGATCATCGTGTACTACTACGATCTATCTCACGGTCGCCCTTTGAATGCCGGATTGAGACATAGTCGAACTAGGACACCGATCACGGACTTGAAGTCCAGTGAATACTACTCAGCATGCAAGCTGATTAATTGACACGCAAAGTCGATTTTGTTGTGGCCGATGTGCGCACCAGCTGCACCTTGGCACCTCCTACCGCCCACTCATCCGCATGCGAATCGCTTAACCGCCTCGTCGCCCGCACAAAGCGAGCTGCCGTGGTACCTCGTGATCTCATATCTATCGTCTATTTGCCCGCACGTGACATGTAGTTATGGTCTGCCCACCGGAAGTGGGTTACGTCTTTGTTTTGTTGTTGACTCGAAGTTGACAAGCGAACCGGTCGAAATGATTGGCCGCCAATCTAGATCCCACCTTTCGCATATCGCAAAGACACAAGCATATTGTGCGTTGTGAAGGACCTGGTCTTTGCGCAAAATAAAAGGGCATTTTAGAATACACATGGATCGGACGGTAAAGCCAAGCGGGTTTCTAATGGGATAAGAAGAAAACGTGGTAGAATGGCCTTAGCAAAGGTTTGGGCCATGGAAAATCTAAAAAAGAAAAGGAAAAGGCGTGGATTTTTATGAAAGAAGCCTATGTTTCCTGAAAAAACAATGCATACAATGCTTATTCTTGGAGAATTACGCCTATGTTTTAAAACCACGGTTTTAATTAATATTAACCATAACCCCTATGCATATTTAATATGTTTCTTATATCGCATATATAACCTTGTGTATATATATGTACCACGTGTTGATAATTTTTTTATGTTATTTGAATGATTTCATTATTATCACACGTCATGAATCAAATACCATGAAAAAAAAAAACTCTTGTATGTTTATAATAGAAACATGGTATAATATGGGCTCTCTAAATCCTGCGGACCTTAGACTTGTCACCCTTGAGAGCTTCATATTTTTTTTTAGCATATGTTTTTGTTTGGGATAAATGAATGCTTGGTATAAATTCACGAAAATTTGCATATACCATAATCCTAAATAATGCTAGGATGCTTCTAAGAATATTTTTAATAACCATCCACTATCTTTTGCACCTTGCTACTCGTTTACACGTAGTAAACTTATATGCACATGATCCAAGTTATATTAATATGCATGCCATAAAAAGAAGAAGAAATGTCCCGGAGTTACCGTGAATAGTAAATTATTTGTTATGGTCATTGTTTAATCCATGTAGGATATTTTACTATCATTGAAGTGTAGTAAACTCAGCATAAATATTTCTTAATTACTCTCTGAAATGAGTATATGGCCGATAGAAGTAACAAATACATTGTGGGACTCATTGCATGAGTAAAATCCCAAATTATGATTATAGAATATCATATTGCATTGAAAGTCGAATTTTCAAGCTTGTATGTCTAACAACGCTCTATAAGCTTGAAGCTTTGTATTAAATGTCTAGAAGACAAGATGGTAAATAGATTTTATCAATCTACATTCTCGAAGAAATGTCTTTGGTATATAGAATATCAAAGAGCAATGTAATACATGAAGTATTGATTTTACCATTAGAAATTACTCATGGAAATTGAGTTGGAATTTTTAGACAGACTTTATGAATCGGGATATTATGGATTGCAATAATTTTAAATATATGGCTTGCATATATGTTACACCCCTTGAAGGCTTGTGACGGTATATCATAACTCTTAAATATAAAGCATGAAGCTACCGCTTGTCAAGTATAGAAGTTAAGACATGCGAGAATGTATATTATTTGAAACATATAAAGTTTCTCTTGAAGAAGAACTTAAATCATGTGCTTATAGACTTATTGTTTTTGAAATTTATATCCCGAAGTATTGATAGTAGTGTTCGTGGTGCATTAAGTTTTAATTCCCGTTGAATTAAGTGGTTAATGGTTAATTTGTTAGCATGAAGACTACTATGAAATACTTTATATTCTTAGTTGCAATTCTTGAAGTAATATGTGAGAATTTCTCATGGAATAAAATTAGATTTATATGTTTCACATATAAACAATTGTCTGTTGCCTATCAAAATAAATTTTGCATTCATTTTATCCACAAAGAAGCCTTGAATAACCAAGAAGGTTATAGTTCTTTGTGCATCACTACCATGTAGGTAGATGGGAAACTGAATATTCTTAAGCACATGAACAATTGGACTATACTAGCATTTTAATTGATCTTGGAAGGATCGATTTAGCAAAGAAATTATATATATCTTAGCAAACATGAGAACTAGAAGTTATATTCTACCCCGAGTCCTATGGTGTACAAAATGGTACATTGGATATGTGAAGTTCATGTCATAATCAATGAATACTAGAAGTATTATTTGGATTCTATGGAAGCATTAGAATTGATTATTCATAGATAATGCTTGAAGCAAGTTACTACTTGAAGTAATTATGGCATGAAAAGGGGGAGTAATTTTGGATAAAGGCATAAGAAAATATGGATAATATATTTTTAATAAGCATAGCCGTCCCTAAATCAATATTTAAGTGTGTGTATCGGGGACTTGAAGTTCTGCCCGCGTCCCTTCCGGCCGAGTTAACTTTCTCTCTACTGCACTAATTGCAAGTAAGCTTGTAGCTTTGCAATTTGTTGTTATCTATTATGTTAGACTGAATTCTAACGTTCCACATTACACCTGCATGTGTATCTCATTGAGCTGTAACTATCTCCACTCTTGCATAAATATTAGCATAGCATAACTGCTATAGTTGTAGCTAGTAGCTATTTTTGCGCTCCCCTCATAATCAAATTAGCTAGCTAGCATGCTATGTCTATATGATTTCCGTTGAACTAAGGAATGCATTGCATGCATAAGCAATAGATTGATCTAGGGCCAAACAGCCTAAGATCACGGGAGTGAGTCTATGAAATTTTCTCAATGGAGTCTAACCCATTTGATGGGATGAATTATTGTGGAACTAAGGTAGTGGATAACACAATTATGATGATTTGGGATTTATGAAGAAAAGGCATTAAGGGATTTTTTGCATTGATGGCAATTAGAAAATTCTAGAAGAAATTCCATGTGAACTTGTATGTTGCGTATCTATACTTTTCAGTAGTATATGGTCCATATTTTTAATTGTATGAGTACTTGGATCAATTTATTAGGCTAAATAATAAAGAAGCTATAGAATGAAATAGTTTTTCTAAACTATGTTTTGTGCATATTAGGGGAGAACATCCACGATTTTGTAGGAATCTTTGAACATTCTTAAATGCACTTTTAAGTATTCTAGCTAGTTGCATAATGAATAATAACCCCCATATTGAAATATGTGTGTGAATATTTCCCATAAATTTAATCATAGCATACATAAATGGGCCTCCACTTGTAGTTGGAGATATATGAATTTGAATTAAGCCCATGATAGGGGATATATTTTGAAGTATGCTATTAATGATCTAATATTGGCATTAGGGGAGAGAGAGCCTATATTTTGAATGCCAAATATTATTTTCATCGAAGGAAAATGATCTTAAGAGAAAATATTCCTTGGAGCCTGAAGCGAGAATAGTATCACACACTAAGTCATACAATAGTTTGACTAATGCTCTTGTGAAGCCCGGCGAGCATATGCCGATATTTTTGAAATGAGAGGAGTAACTTGAAGTTGTAAACCAGAAGTTGTATTTATTTACTAGTAGTAAACTATATATACTATCAAACTAAATCTATGGGGACGCTTGTGGGTTCTAGTTTAGTATATACTTGTTGAATAGAAATAAAATGAAACTCCTCCATTCTCATGAAGAGAACACCTCATGAAGAAGGTTGAGCACCTCATGAAGAGGATCATCATGAAGATGAAATCCAACATACTAAGCGCGCATCATTAGTGTTGGATATGTAGAACAATATACCATCTTTTGTTTGGGAAATGACAGAGATAAAATATTCTCACATTGTGAGAGTATTGGGAGAAGAGAAAATAGTTGTCGACAACACTACCTCTCTAATTGCAATGTTTCTCTTATGGGAACCCGGATCCGGAAAATAAAGTCCATGGCAAAATCGCTTTGTATGCGATTACATCGGGTCAATGAAGAAAGCAATTGAGGTTGAATCTTATATTAAGAAGAAATGAATGTTCTACTATATCTCCGGCAAATGAAACAAATGAATATTGAATATGCGATTAATAAGTGGATTATGAAAATCCATATAATTCCTAAAGAATATAAATCGCGAACTTGTAGAAATCTCATACTAAGTATTGAAGTCTAAGGTAATATATTCTGAATGAAAATTTAAGTCTCAAGAAGAGCATGTCCTAGAAGGATTACAATCATTGAATGATTTTATAGTGAATAATGCTATGTCATTGTGTATATCACCCATCTCTCATGCAAGAGAGAATGTATCTCATAGAAGAGAATTATTAATTCACTAAGAATAAATGTACATCCTTGAAGGAATTAATCCATGAAGGATTTACCAGTCAATTCTTGAATAAGCACCATTCATCCCTGAAGTGAATATAGACCCGAGAGAAATAAAATGAGGGATTTAAACACCATGAAGGTGTCATCGAAACACTTAGAAAGTGTATGAAAAGCTAGCAATGTAGTGTTAATATCCTCTATATACCATAGAAGGTATAAGAATAATGGTGGTTTTGGCAATTGAATTATCCCCTAAAATGCCAAATGCAAGACTGATTTGTACAATCAAAATCTCGAAGATTTATAGAATACAATTTGAAAATCCACTAAGGATTAATTATAAGTATCTAAACTCTAGTATAAGTTTGATACACTATCTAGAAGATATTGAATATTAATTTATTTACCCCCATAATTCTCCTCGAAAAGGATCTATTTCTCGATGGATAATATTTATTTGTTTTGCACAACTAATTGGTGGTCATTATGCATGAAGCATATTGCTCTCATATAATTCATAGAAGAATTATGAGCCAACTTTTATTTACACATGTTTATAAAAAAAATGTGGTTTGAACAATGAAGTTCAAAGTTTGGCTTTATGAGGGGGAGCATATTTTATTGAATCGCCTCGAAGGTAAACCACTAGAATTACAAAGATCGAGAAGATCATATTTGCTAAAAACACTGAAGTTTATACGTAGATTATGAAGATCAATATCTATTCATGAAGAATAGAATATCTTGAAGAATATATGACCAAGAAGGTTAAATGTTGTACTCTTTTTTTTCCCTATGTGAGTTTTTACCGAAGGTTTTCTCACACAAGGTTTTTAATGAGACAACATGTGCAATGCAATTAACGAATGTGATGTACTCTTTTCTCCAAGAACCGTTTTTTTCCCACTTTGGTTTTCGGATGGAGTTTTTGATGAGGCATATGCATATCGTGGTAATCGCCCAAGGGGGGTGTTGTAAAACACACGGACTCTATCCTAGAAGGAAAGGAGAAGGAGAATCCTAATCATAGTCCGTTCGTATGTGGGCTCTTACCGAAACTCTTAGACCTTGGCAGCACTATATATATGTGGGAGCTCTATGTTGTAATGATAGATATTTCAGATGAATAAAGAATAGTCTCCCTATCTTGTGTCTACTTGTTCTACTTCTTTCATCTACTACGTGATCATGAGAGACGGAGAGGGGGAAGGTCCTAACCGCCGACGACGCCGCGTTTCACAACACCATCAAGGCATTTGGTGGTGTGCCCGAACAATCTAGAGCTCGCGGGGTTATACACCGTGTGTATGTTACGCCCTACAATTTGTTTTCTTTCCCCCGATACGAACACGGACGACGGAAGAAAAAAAGGGAATGTGAATGATACGTACCTACTTATGATTTATGCAAGGGAGAATGCCTATTCATACCATGTAAAATAGAAGAGCTTGCATATACGCATCCCAACTCACAACACGCACGCACACAACCTCGAGGGCGGAAAACAAACAGGCGACTGCGATTCCGGCCCGCCGACTTCCATTCCTCCCTCCGGCGCCGCCTCCTCCGTGGCCGTGGCGGTGGGGATCAAGGCCGGGCGCGGGTCCGGATTTGTGGTTTGGCCCCGCCACCAGATTAGGCTATTATAGACTTAGGTTTTAGGTCTTCAAGGTTGCTCATGGTCCCATCGCCGCGCCGGGTGGATGTCCGATGGCCGTGTCCTCGTGGAGTTCGGGCGAGCCTCTCCCTTGCGCTGGTACGCGGGCGGCGGTCCGCCTATCCCCGCCGGCCGCGCCGGCAGCGGCGGGCGGCGAAGCCGGGCATGGCGGGCGGGCGGGCGGGCGCTCCGACCGCTGGTGTGGCAGGCGGCCTCTCTTGCGCGGTGGGCGGCGTCCGCCCGTGGCGGCGGTGCTCCACACGGGAGGCCCGGGCGAAGGAGGTCTTCAGTCCTACCGGCGGGCCACTACCACCGGATTTGAAGCTCCGCCCGGATCGGGTTGGTTGGTATGGCGTGGCCCACAAAGGATTCGGTGGGCGACGACAAATGCGATGGGCGGCGTCGCCATCCTCTTCGGTATGGCAAAGACGTGGTTTGGCTCAGTCGTCCTTTCTGTTGATACAATAATGTTTGGGTTCGTCTCCGCTTGGGCGGCGACGGAGAGGCATCTCCGCCGGCTTCCCTGCCCGGGTTGCGGAGGTGAGGCCCTTGAAGTCCTCGGGGTGTGCCGGGAGGTTGGTGTTTCCCTCTGCGCTCGTTTTCTTTAAAGGGCGCCGTCGGAGGCGATGGCGGCGTTGTTGAATAACTTTCCCGACTTCTTCCTCCCACCGATGGCGTGTTCCTCCTACGCCAACGGTGCGGTCGGAGTGGATTGTACAGAGTTCGCCGCCGCTCGTGGCTCTGTCCGGTTTTCCCGGGCAAAATACGACAAAAAGGAAGGATCTTATGTTTCGATGCAAGGTCTGCGGTTGCAGGTGGACGAGCCTTCATTATTTCTTGTGGCCTTTGGAGATGCAAGGTTCTTGCTTCGGGGTGTCCGGGTTGCTTCGGGGTGTCCGGAGTTTTTCCCTGGCCGATATGCTATAGAGTTTACGGCTTTGCCCGCAGTAAGCGGTTCAAAAAAAGCAGCAGTCTGGAGCGAAAGCTCGCGAGTCTCGCGATGATGCATCCTCGAATCAAGGTAAAGTGGTTTGGTTTAGCTGGTGTATCGGAACAGTGGTTCCGTTCCAATGTAACAGGGGTTGTACTGTTCTTGTTTCATTAATGGAAAACCCATCCTTTTCGCAAAAAAAAAAAAAAAAAAGTGTGCTACAGGACCGTATATGCATATATGTGCCTTGATGGAAGCTAGCAAGCTAGCAGGCTCTTTTCTAAAAAAAAGCAAGCTAGCAGGCTTCTTCACGTAGGGAGAGCATATATACATACGTGCCTCGTGCAAGTGAAGGAGTTAAATTTCAAGTTAATAAGAAGAGCCTGCTAGCTTGCTAGCTTCCATCAAGGCATTTGGTGGTGTGCCCGGAACAATCTAGAGCTCGTGGGGTTATACACCGTGTGTATGTTACGTCTACATATTTGTTTTCTGACCCTGATACGAACACGGACGAGCGGAAGAAAAAAAAAAGGCAGACTGAAATTTTGCCAATTAAGTATTAGGGGGTAAAGATATGGTAGAAGAGAAATACGAATCCTAATAGAAATCAAAGTTGGATGAAAAAGAGGAGGAGAAATTTTGGCTCTTTATAGATAGGTAGGTATAGATATGTACAGCGTGATGTGTGTGCCTATGGAATTGCTTAGAAATATTTGACGGGCCTTTTTTTTTTCTGGGTGCTGCTTATATGTGTGTGGTAGGCAGGCCAGTTTTGGGGTGGGCTCTGTTGTTCTGCTTACGTGTAGCCTCTGTTCATCTACACGACAGCACAGTAAAAGGTATTAAAAACAGAAGGAAAGAATTGCGCATTTTTTTGAATGCAGCAAAACAAACAACCAGCAGCCTGAATGAGCCTATTGTAAATAGCGCCTGAACAAAGAAAATAAGTGGCATATAACTGTACTGCACCAAAGGGAAATCAATACATAAAGCACCGGAGGAATACGAAGAGCACGGACCATCAGAGGGATGACGACGATACTGAGCTGGTGGAGGCATTTTTCTGTACCTAGGGAATCACTATCGCCTGCTTGGGCTGACGATAGTAGCCCAAATTGTTGAGCAGACACGGGCTGTGGCCCACTTTGACGCAGGAAAAGCCCACTGCCAGGCGTGGTGTGCAACTGGCCTTTGATGTGCAATGGGTTGCAAAGCCGTAGGTGCACAGCATCGGCGGCGAAGCAAGCAGGCAGCAGAGCTTCTCAGTACGATCGGCGTACCGTATGCTCATCCGCCTCAGGGAAACGACATCAGCATGGCTGGAAGATAGACCAAGCAGGTCGAATACGAGTGCCAAGGAGAAGGAGTGGAGTGATCTGTGGAAGGTCAAAGTCCCATCAAAGGTTAGGCACTTTCTGTGGCGATTGGCAAGACACTCTATCCCGACTGGGGATGTAAGACATCACCGAAACATGGCACCCGATGCACGGTGCTCGCTATGTGGTATGATGGATTCTTGGAGGCATTCGCTGATTGAATGTAATTTGGCCAAGTGCGTTTGGGCTCTGGAGCGTGAAGAAAAATAACGGAGTTCATATGCCAAGTTGAAACTCCTGACGCTAAAGCTTGGTTAACTGAAGTGATGAAGGGGCTCAAGCATGAGGAGCTGACGAGGGTTGTTGTTCGTTTATGGGCAATTTGGTTTGCTCGTCGGCGCGCTGTGCTAGAGAATGAGTTTCAGAGCCCGCTCTCGACACACAGTTTTGTAGAGCGGTTCTTGAGTGAGCTGGAGGTAGCTGCCCCGAGGTGCACAATGAAACAAGCTACAGAAAGACTAGCAGCTCGCTGGATCAAACCGCCGGGTGGCTGCGACAAGATCAACGTGGATGCTGCGCTATCTAAAACTTCGAGAAGGGCTTCGATGGCAGCGGTGGCACGAGATGAGGTTGGGAATTTCCCCCGGGAGCGTCGGTGTTGGTCCTTGAGGGATACTGAGATCGCGGAGACAGCGGAGATAATGGCTTGCCGCGAGGGGTTAGCACAAAAAAATGACCTTAACCTTCGGGATTAGGGTGGCGGTGACCGCATGAATGCAGAAGAAGCATCCACGGTCGTGGTTTCGGTGTGTATGGTCCGTGGTTCGGAGAGATCAAGCATGGTATGGCCAGCTTTACAAGAATGGAGTTCATCCATGAGAATAGAAGTGCTAATTTTGATGCCCATTGTCTAGCTAGAAGCCATGTAAATTTTTTTCTTTTGGTCGATATGTTTGGTTTGGTGAGCCTCCCGATGGAGTTTGTAACACATATAATGTGACGTAATAAAGGCAGGCTCTGTTCTTCTAAAAAAAAAAGCAGTAAAAACTACACGCGTCGAGCAATACAGAAGTTGACACTGCTTTTGTTTACAAGCCTGTTGCTTCGGAACCAAGGAAGCAAGGGCATCGGCCCACGCCTTGGCGGAGCCGCCGGATCCTCGTGCAGTCCCCTCCCTTCTCCTCGGCCTCACGCCCGGGGGTTGAAGGGAGTGGGGATCCATCGTTTTCAATAAGTTTTTCCTAGTAGATTGAATCTTCAAGTTTAGGGTTTCTCTGGAGATCCAATCGAAGAGGTTGGCCATGGCGTAAGGCGTTGTCAAGATCATCGATGGAGCAATGGAGCATGTCGTTCCTCAACGGTGATGGCAAGACGAAGACATCACCATTGATAGAGAATAAGGTACTCCAGCCACGTCTTTGTCTCGCTTTGGTTCTATACTGCCATGGCGGTGGGCTAGGGAGATTTAGTTTTCCAACGATATCTATCCGATGTCGGGTGGATTTGTGTTCTCCCATGACAAATGGGTGAAGGTGACGACGATGAGTTTGATGACGAAATCGGCGGTGCTAAATTCATCATGTTTGCATGGGGAGTCTCTTGGATCTTGTTTAGAGTGTTCTACTGGCGAGGTCTTTGGCGCCTTTGGTGCGTGGAGGCTCCCGCCCCTACTTTCATGGATGCGGTGGTGGCTCGCGGGTCTTCGTGAAGATCGGTGGTTCGACCGATTCGGGTTTCATCGACGGAGGATGCTATCGTCGGGTGTTTCAACTCGATAGTGATCCCGGACGGATGGGCGTTCAACAACTTCTTCGCCTTTTGCGAGATCGAGCGTCTTCGCAGTCCACAACGCAGGGCGGGCGGTTTCCTCCGCTTTTTGGTGCTTCAGGTTTGGTGGCGGCGGGCGGTGGCGGCGGTCTTCGACGGAGGCGGTTATTCTTGGTGTCTGCGTTACGGTTGGGTCTAAGAACCAGTTTGTAATTTTCTTATTTGCCGGGTCCTTATAGATTATAGGTGGGGTAGCTATCATACGTATCCTTATACGGTGTACTTGTATTGGTTTTCCCTTAATTAATACAGGTGTACTTTATCAAAAAAAACGCCCGAGTTCCCTTCGTGACTTGAAACTCTTGGGGCCTCAGATATACTAGAATGGCGGTAGCGCCGCTTAACGCCCGGCGCAAAAACATTAAAATGAAATGCAGGCTCATGAATAGATTTTTTCGGGATTAACGATCATATTTTATGGCCGGTTAGAGGAAGAGGGGAAAGGCCTGGCCTCGATGGCCCCGCAAGCCCCCAAAAGCAAAAGCAAGCCCCGCAAGCAAAAGCATCCATCAATTCTCAGATTCCCATGGAATGGAGCAATAAAATCCCAAACCTGAATTTGCTCTTGGATTCGATTCGGTGTTATCTTTGGAATCTATGTCCAAGCAAGCGAATTGGCTTGTAGTCCAATGGTAGGACGTGTTGAAATAATTAGGCAATTTCCGTTTAATTCCAAAAATATAAATCATGACAAATAGATGAACTAGATTAAACATGTTTAAATTACTAGCATGACGGTCGGTATATCGCATATACTAGCGGGGCGGATCATGATATCACGTAGTATGAACATAATAACTAGTGTAAACCCAACTTGTACACTAGATATGTTTATACCGGGCTGACGTTGAAGACAACGTAATGAAGAGGTTCAGCGACGCCGAGGTCCTCGGTCATTGCCGCCGTCTGTCGATCGTCGGCCGCCGCTGAAGAAGAAGTCGAAGAAGTCCGCCGATGAAGACGGCGCTAGGACGGTCCTCTCGCGTGTCCTTCCCGGAAGACGAGCCGTGGCGAAGACGGGGAGCAGTCGGCGCCAAGAGCTTCCCAAAACCTTATTCGCCTTCTCCCGCTGCAGGATCGCAAAGACGAGGGTTTCGAGACCTGCTGCCGCCGGCCATTTGCACGCAAGCAATCGGGCCGAGTAGCTACGGCGGCGCAACAACAAGAAGAGGAAAAACTCTATCTCAATTCTCTGGAGTTGAGAGATTGTCCATTCAAGGGACTCCTCTCTAAACCAAGATGAGATGTCGATCTGATTTTGAAGGCGTGGCGGGTAAGGTTTGCATATATATCCCGAACATCGTGTCGCGATCACGTCAGTTTATTTACTCTCTACTCGTAGTCGGTTCGGGACTCTGCAGCTTGAAGATCGAGATTACCAAAAATAGAATGGGCCTTTGAGATCTCTCTAGGAATTTCGAATTTGTTATTGGGCGAAGCCCATCTAAATTCCAACAATCCCCACCGGATCTCAAATACCCATTTAGAGTTTTGCCAATTCTCGGCCGCTTGCTTAATATACCAAGATTTCGACAAAGACGTGAAGTTGAACTACTGCCTAGGTCCTAAGCTACACTTATTCACAACTTGAACAATGGACTACGCCTTGAATTGCAAGTTTTATGCGAACAAGCTTTACTTAAAAGCCACACTAGTACCGCTGGCTGCCCGTGCCTTACCCGTGGGTGGAGCATATACGTCATACTCCCTGGTCTCTTCATGAGCTTACTAGAGACCACCCAAGTCTCATAGACTGCGACGTTTAACAGTCAAACTCATATAGGTATGTTCTTTCAAGAATGCTCTGTAGGATCGCATCTTAAACTTGTCAAAGCCAATAGAACATATTAAGGCATTAGCCAACCCGCCATACAAAGTGCCTCAACGCATTTGAGAGTTGTGCATCTTCACTTAGAGAGGGTTATAAATATACTCTCCTCGGTTTACCAATAGCTTGTTCTTCCCGGATCCTTAGTCACGGGATCTCCGATCAAAAGGTTGGGTTACTACTATCAGAAACTCATATGGGTCTCATACCCATCTCCCTCGATGCAATTTCTATCACATTACGTGATAGCCCTTTAGTAAAGGGATACGCGGGTTTTTTGTCTATCCGTATATAAGATACGCTTATTACTCGGAGTTTCTCAACTTCCCTCGACGTCTTCAAGCGTCTTTTAACGTGTCTTGTTGACTTTGAATTATCCTTAGCACTATTCACTTTAGTGATCACTGTTTGATTATCACAGTTCATAAGGATAGCGGTACCAGTTTTTCAACCACCGGCAAAGTCGGACAAGAGCTCCGCGCGACCACTCTGCCTCTGCGGATCTTTGTTTCTAAAGCGATAAAGTTACGCTTACATGGTTGACTTAGTCAAAATAGTTGTTTACAAGACCTCCATGACAGCGCGCCACCTCCAAGAGTAAAGACATACCCAGTTGTGGCGTAGATTTGAGCAATATCAGATATCCAGTTCGCATCACTATATCCCTCTAGCATAGCTGGGTGCCCGGAATAGTGTATGCCATAACTCATTGTACCTTTAAGATAGCACAAGACCCTCTCTAGTACAAACCAATGATCATCACCGGGTTGGACATATACCTACTCAACTTGCTCACAGCAAAAGAGATATCTCGGTCTAGTTCGCTAGCTAAATACATGAGTGAACCAATTATCACGAGAGTATCTCAATTGATCTCTAGCAATTCTCTTATTCTTTCTCAATATCACACTAGGATCATAAGGTGTTGGAGAAGGCTTACAGTCCATTAAGACAAAAAACGGCTCAAAAGCTTCTCAACATAGTGAGATTGCAACAATATAATCCCACTCTCTTCCTTAATTAGCTTGATGTTTAGAATTACATCGTTCCTCTCCTAGATCTTTCATGTCAAAACTCTTAGACAAGAAAGACTTGACCTCATTTATAACATTCATGTTTGTTCCAAAGATTAGAATATCATCAATATATAAGCATAATATAACAGATTCGCCCCCCACCATGTCGATAATACACACACCTATCGGCCGTTGACAACATAACCGCACTAGTTAACGTAGTGTCAAACTTCTCATGCCATTGTTTAGGTGCTTGTTTCAAGCCATACAAAAAGATTTCAATAGCTTGCACACCTTTTGCTCTTCACCTTTTACTACAAATCTATCAGGGCTGATCCATGTAAATCTTCTCATCCAACTCTCCATACTGAAAAGTACGCCTTTACATCCATTTGATGAATGATCGCACCATATGAGGCAAAATTCAAGGATAGTAGTGTTCGAATAGTGGTCATTCTAGCAACGTGTGAGTAAGTATCAAAGAAATCCTCGCCTTCCTTCTGGTATAACCCATAGCCACAAGCCGAGCCATGTACTTGTCAACAGTACCATCGAGGTCCAAGCTTCTTCTTGAACACCCACTTACATCCAATTGGTTTACAAACCTAATGGTAGATCGTATAGCTCCCAAGTTCCATTAGAAAGAATCGAGTCCATCTCACTACGAACAGCTTCTTTCCAATTATCTACATCGAGATGCATATGCCTTTGAGATAGAGGTGGGAGTATCATCCACAAGGTACACAATGAAATCATCACCAAAAAGATTTTGCAATCCTTGTCTCTTGTTCCTCACAAGAACTTCATTGTCATCCTTCTCAAGTGGTTGTTCAAATGACTCAACGAGGTACCTCGATAGGTACGTATCATAGAGCTAATTCAGTAGAAAATCTAACATTGCTACGCGATATCTTTCAAAGGAAATATATTCTCAAAAATGTAGCATCACGAGATTCAAAGATAGTATCTACAAGCATATCGAAACTTCAGATCTTACTACTAAAAATCGATAGGCAATCTTTTTGTGAGCATATCCAAGAAAAAGATACAATCTACGTCTTTGGTCCAAGCTTACGCTTCTTATTAATTGAAATATTGACTTTCGTCAAGCATCCCCACATCGCGCAAGTATGAAAGTGATGGTTTCCTACCAACCCACATCTCATATGGCGTTGTTTCTTTATTTATTTTGGAACTCTATTCAGGACATGACTCATGGGTCAATATAGCTTCCCCACCGTATGTCTTAGATAAACCAGCAGTTGTCTAACATAGCGTTAACCAAGTCAGTCAGTACGTCGCGGTTTTTCCTCTCGGCAATTCCATTGGATTCGGGCGAATAGGGAGGCGTCCTCTCGTGAATAATACCATGTTTCACACAAAACTCATCAAATATTATAGGAAAAATATTCACTACCATGATCCTCATCTTTAGGCGTTTAATCTTTCTCTCTAGTTGATTATCAACTTCAACCTTAAAGATTTTAAAGTAGTATAATGCCTCATCTTTAGTTTTCAGCAAAGTAAAATATAGCAATATCTAGAAGCATCATCAATCAATGTCATGAAATATCTCTTTCCACCTTTAGTCAACACACCATTCATCTCGCATAGATCAGAATGTATGAGCTCTAGAGGTGCCAAGTGTCTCTCCTCCGCTGCCTTGTGAGGCTTTTCGAGGTTGCTTAGATTGCACACAACTATGGCACTTAGAACCTTTGGCAATAGTGAAATCTAGAATTAACTTCAAGCTAGATAAATGTGACATCAAACCAAAGTTCACATGACATAAAATGAGAATGCCAAACACTTGAACTATCATTTATTGTGCCACAAATATGATTCAGCGACTTATTACATAAATTGCCAAACTTAGGCGGAACAAAGCACGCCCGCGGTCAACCCCTTACCAATAAATTGTCCATGCTTAGACATGACTACTTTATTGGACTCCATCACTACCTTAAACCCATCTCTTAAAAAGAAGGGAAACACTAACAAGGTTCTTGCGAATGGTAGGGACATGTTGCACGTTCTTCCCGGTTATGCGATTTTACGAAGTAAACTTCAGTTCTACCGTGCCAACTCCACGAGCGAAGCATGTGACCCATTCCCCATTAGGACAGAAGAACCTTGTAGTTCTTTATAAGAAGAAAACAAAGAGATGTCAGCACACACATGAATATTAACACACTGTATCAACCCACCAACTTGGTGATTGAAATAATTGATAGTACAAAGAGGAACATTACTGTATACTCTTCATCGACATTTGCTAATAGTCACGAGGTTGACATTCTTATTATTCTCGAAAAAGTGACCAAAGCTGTTTATAAGTGAAGCAAAGGCACCTCATCATTATTTTTCTTCTTCTCGAAGTAGTTGCTAACTTGGTATTGGAAGATTTATTCCCTTTGTTCTTGCCATGTGGATTTTCTTGCACAATATTAGTGCTAGAATGGCTCTTGTTCCCCTTCTCAATAGTATTCTTCACCCAATCTTTTCATCAACATCAAGAGATGCTATCGGGTTTTACAACCCATATTTTACGTCTCTTGTGTTTTTTAGAATTGTGCCAAATTTCTTCCATGAAGAAGGCAACCTAACAATAATGCATTCGACTACAAATTCATCGGTATGACTTACTCAAGGAGTTCAAGTTCTCTTGCCATGTGTTGAACCTCATGTGCTTGCTTGAATATAGATCGGTTAGCAACCATCTTGTAGTCATGAAAGCTCTCCATAATGTACAACTTCGGGAGATGTACCAATGGTTGCATTCGGTTGATCCCACAATGCCCCTCTCATCTTGGAAGTGCAAGTTTGCATCTTCTAGATGACTAGCAAGATTGTTTAGGATTGTTCTTCTAAAGATAGTGTTGTCTCCCTGGAATCTTCTCTTTTTCTAGAGATATTTCCCTTTGAGGCCGATCCAACAAAGAACCCGCGAATATCTTAGCCTCTAACCGTAGCATGGCCTTAACTCGCCACCTCTTTATATGTGCACTAGAAAAACTTTTCTAGTCTCAAAGACGCCGCTGAAAACATCCATAGTTAAATCAAGAAAAAAGCCTATAATAAGGTTTTGGATTGTTGAAATAATTAGGCAATTTCGGGATTAATTCCAAAATATAAATCATGACAAATAGATGAACTAGATTAAACATGTTTTAAATTACTAGCATGACTGATCAGTATATCGTGATATACTAGCGGTGACAGGATCATGATATCAATTTAGTATGAACATAATAACAGTGTAAACCCAACTTGTACACTAGATATGTTTATACCGGCTGATGTTGAGGACAACGTAATGAAGAGGTTCCCGAAAGCGACGCCGAGGTCCTCCGTGTCGCTGGCCGCTGCCGACGCTGCCCGCCGCCTTGAAGTCGGAAAACTCGATGAAGACGGGCGCTGGACGGGCCCTCTCGCGTGTCCTTCCCGAAGACGCAGCCGCGGATCTAAGATCGGGAGCAGCCGCTACAAGAGCGCTTCCCCAAAAACCTTATTCCGCCTCCCGCCAGCAGATCGCAGAAAGACGCAGGGTTTCGTCAGAGACCGCCGCCTCGGCCGCGTGCACGCAAGCACATCGATGGAGTAGCTACGGGCGGCAAGCAAATAACAAGAAGAGGCGAAAAACTCTATCTCACTTCTCCGAGTTGAGAGATTGTCCATTCGGCGACTCCTCTCTAAACCAAGATGAGATGTCGATCTGATTTTTGACGCGGCTCTGTAGGTCGCTATATATCCCGAACATCGTGTCGCGTATCACGATCGCTTTAGGACTCTCTACTCGAGTCAATTCAGACTCCGCAGCCTTGAAGACCAAGATTACCATAGAATGGGCCTTGAGATCTCTAGGAATTTCCGACTTTGTTATTGGGCCAAGCCTCATCTAAATTCCAACAG